>CM072995.1:100246239-101496239 GCA_037038555.1 Rhynchonycteris naso | reverse complement strand
GAAGCCACCTCCCAGGGAGCACTGCAGGATTCAAACATGTGACAGGAAGTCATAGGAAAGGATGCACTCATGGGTTGGGCTGTGTTCTGGACAGTCATGTGGTATACAGACTCTCAGAGAAAAGCTGTAATTAGTTAGGACTATGGCTTCAGAAGCTTGACTGTCCAGGTTTTAATCCCAGCCCTGCTGTTTCCTAGCTGAGTGGCTTTGGGCCAGTGACTTTGCCTCTGGTCCTCAGATTCTTGTCTGCAAAATGGGCATTTGAGTGTCTACATCTCAGGGTTCTTTGAGGGTTGCGCTAGCGGACATGAGCGCTGGACACATTGTATGCACTCCAGACGCGGTGGCTGTGACCTTTCCTCAGACCATGTCAGCCTAGAGCTCAGGACACTCTAACCAGATACCACACCTGGGGCTTAACCACCAGATACACATTTCTCACAGCTCTGGAGGCTGGAAAGTTCCATGACCTGAGTGCCAGTGGATTTGGTTCCTGGTGAGCCCCCCTCTCGGCTTACAGATGGCCACCTTCTTCTTGTACCCTGTTGGAGAGAGGAGGGCACTAATGCCATCATGGGGGTGCCACCCTCATCAGCTCATTTAAACCTAATTACCTCACAAAGGTTCCCGCCTCTAAATGCCATCAGATTGGAGGTTAGAGCTTCAACATGAGAGTTGGGATGAGGCACACATATTCAGTCCATAGCCAATATCCTTCAGATTTGGCCCTTGAAGTATTTCGTGATGCACAGCCTCCTTGGTTCAGGTGGGCCAGTCTCCTCCAGGGGAGGGACAAGAACTTGACCTTCAGTATGGTAACATCTAGATGTGTTGAAAGGCAGGATCAGTAACTTTTCTTTTCTTTTCCTTTTTTTTTTTAATTTCTATTTTTCTGAAGTTAGAAGTGGGGAGGCAGTCAGACAGACTCCCACATGCACCTGACTAGGATTCACCCGGCATGCCCACCAGGGGGCGATGCTCTACCCATCTGGGGTGATTGCTCCATTGTAATTGGAGCCATTCTAATGCCTGAGGTGGAGGCCATGGAGCTATCCTCAGCGCCTGGGCCAACTTTGCTCCAGTGGAGCCTTGGCTGTGGGAGGGGAAGAGAGATACAGAGAGAAAGGAGAGAAGGAGGGGTAGAGAAGCAGATGAGCACTTCTCCTGTGTGCCCTGGCCAGGAATCGAACCCGGGACTTCCACACGCCGGGCTGACACTCTACCACCAAGCCAACCATCCAGGTCCTTAGTAACCTTTCTGTACAGAGCCAGCTAGTGAATAGTTTCCACTTTGTGGGACATGCAGCTTCTCTTGCAAAATGCTCGGTTCTGCCACTGAAATGAGGAAATAGCCATAGACTGTATGTAAATGAACTGCCCTGAATGTGTTCCAATAAATTTTTTTTTTTTTAAATGGGCAGTGGGTCTGATTTGGCTCATAGGCTATACAGATTGCCAGAACCCAGTTTCTATGACACATGGCTTTTTGATTACTAAGATTTTTGAGTGTTGTGATAAGAAAGAGCACATGGTCGGTCAGCCTTCTCAAGGCGGTGGGAGTTGGAATAGAGAAGAACCCTCTTGCTCTTGAGTGGGGGGCAGTGTGAGTAAGCACCCACTTCTGGGGGGCCACTGGGGTATGGTGTTGTCAGGGGCATTAAGCTTGGGGCTCACTCTGGAGGTGTGAAGATAAACAATGTAGTTTCTACCTGTGGGGTGTTCACAATTCTCTTGAAAAAGAAAACTAGTAAAAAAGATGAAGTGCGGTGAGTTACATTTTAGAGAAAACAAACGTCCCTGAACCTATGTTCTCTGTGGCAGCCTGTTGGGGCGGGGGAGGGTCCTGGCTGGCTATTGGAGGAGTGGCCCCTGGACAGAGCCCAGAAGGAAGGTGGGAATTCTCAGTGGGAACTCAAACAACACGGGGGTCAGGGGGCACCGATCACCCACTCAGTTCAAAATCACGTGTAACTTTTGACTCCCCCAACTTAACTACTCATAGCCTACTATCAACCAGTAATGTAAGTAAATCAATTAACACATGTTTTGTACGTTATACGTATTGTGTACTGTCATTTTACAATAAAGTAGAACTAGAGAAAATTATGGAAGAAATAAAATATATTTACAATATTTATTGGAAAAAAACTCTGCATAGAAGTGGGCCCAAACAAGTTCAAAGCCATGTTTTTCAAGGCTTAGCAGTAGAGGCTGATGGTGTGAGACGATGACGGGCTGCTCTTCTGTCATGTTTTACATGCAGATATTTTGATATTTTAGTCCTAAGTGGTGTTTACGGTGGAGGGTGAGTGCTAAAAGCCAGCCGGGGGTCCCAAGAGGAGGGTGTGCTCCGCCCACTAGCCTGCCCATGCACCCATGTGCCCATGCGACGGAGTGCTGGTAGGCGGGGTTGACTTGCAGCTTCTGTCGCAGAAAGCCCAGCCTTTGCAGGAGGTGGTTGTTGAAGTCGCAGAGGAAAGGCATGCTAAGCATGCACCCAGTATCTTGGATTTCTGACTGAGGGTTTACGTTTTCAGGAGAAAGTGGTATTTCATACCTCCAATGACATTTGTAAGAACAAAGAGCTCATATTTACGCATTCACTATTCAGGGGACGTACTGATAGTTCCTTCTTCGTAGAGACGAGAGTCCCAGACCGGCAAAGCTAGCCATCTAGGACAGTGGAGCCCAGGTTCTGACCCCATTTAATCACGTGGACACTGACAGATTCTATGAGGAGGGGTTTTTTTTTTTGTTTTTTTTTTTACCAGCCCAGGCCTCAAATGCCATCAATTAAAAAGGCTTTTGGGTTTTTGGCCATGCACATAATGTTTTACATGGGAAGAACTGGCAGCTCATCCTTCCAGGATAGCATGCTTCCCTAAGAAAATATTAGAGCAGGTGTGGAGATGTATTGAAGTATAATTGCCATCAGGCACCATGAGTCGGAAACTGAGTGTTTTCTATAAATGCAGAGGAACGGAGAAATGTGTATATAAAGACCAATTCTTTTGCCTGACCTGTGGTGGCGCAGTGGATAAAGCGTTGACCTGGGAATACTGAGGTCGCCAGTTCAAAACCCTGCACTGGTCTGGTTAAGGCACATATGGGAGTTGATGCTTCTAGCTCCTCCCCCCTTTCTCTCTCTCTATCTCTCACTCTGTGTCTCCTCTCTAAAATGAATAAATAAAAAAAATTAGAAAACAATATATTTAAAAAAAAAAAAAGACCAATTCTTTTTATCCAAAAGCAACCTGTGAGAAAAGTTTACAAAGTCAAGACTTTCTGGGGGCTCTGTCTGAACACCCTACATCTCATGAAATGCAATGAGCTTATCTCAGTCATTGGCATATAAGAGACTTTGAAACTTACTGAGGTCATCGTTTTGATTGTGTGTGCACTGGCCTCTTGTGAACTAGAGAGTTGATAAACACTACACTCTTTCATTTCTCTTAAAGAAATTGACAGTCCCAAAAACCTGGTGACTGACCAGGTGACAGAGACCACAGCCACCATCTCCTGGGACCCGGTGCAGGCCGTCATCGACAGGTACATGGTGCGCTACACGGCTGCTGACGGAGACTCCAGGGAGGTCCCAGTGGGGAAGGAGCAGAGCAGCACCGTGCTGACGGGCCTGCGGCCGGGCGTGGAGTACACAGTGCACGTGTGGGCCGTGCAGGGGGACCGCGAGAGCAGGAAGGCCGACGCCAAGGCCCCGACAGGTAACAAGAGAAAGGTGGTCAACTGGAGCTCTTTCTTGAGCATGTGCATTTGAGTGTGTTTGGTACCAAAATTAGTGGCCTGAGCTGAGGGACTTTGCAAAGCAAATTTTAATGATCAAACAGGACAGCAAGTTGAGTGGTTACACCCTGCAGAGCTGAGCTGCTCGTGGAACACAACCCACCAGAAGGGGGACGTGAAGTTGTGCTGTAGCCATCTTTTTAGGAGACTCAGCAGAGACGTTTAGAGGATGCAGCCATTGCAGCGCTGCTGATAATACTTTTTAGGATGATCTCCCGTGAAGTAGCCCTTGATAACTTAGGTGCCCTGATGTCATGGCAATAGATGATTGATGTGCGATGGTGTTGCTAACAGACTGTCGTTCCTTCCACCTGGTCGGGAGCTGGAAGCCAAGAAAGTGCGTCAAGCTTAGAATGAGTAGTCCTTTGAAATTGAGAACTGGGGGTGGCCTTTTGCCTCCATTCCCCCTCAGGGAGAGACTGAGGACGGGAATGTTCTTGTCATGTGCCAAGAGAGCTCCGGAAGATGAAGTTGTGATGGGCTGGTGGGTTTGTCTTCTGTGGCTTCAAAGTGTAAACTTTTCTAAACATTTTGTTAAAGAAATTGACAGCCCCCAAAACCTGGTGACCGACCAGGTGACGGAGACCACGGCCACCATCTCCTGGGACCCGGTGCAGGCCGTCATCGACAGGTACATGGTGCGCTACACGGCTGCTGATGAAGACTCCAGGGAAGTCCTGGTGGGGAAGGAGCAGAGCAGCACCGTGCTGACGGGCCTGAGGCCGGGTGTGGAGTACACGGTACACGTGTGGGCCGTGCAGGGGGACCGCGAGAGCAGGAAGGCCGACACCAAGGCACCGACAGGTAAGGGAGGCTGCATTCTTCCTGTCACCACTGACTTGTCGTCTGCTGAGGGTGGCTTTCCTTCTCTGACCTTGGCCGAAAGGGGGGTTTTAGGAAGGAGCAGGCTGCCCGTGTGCTTTCTTCCATGTAATGGCTTCTCTTAGAACATGCAACCCACCTTGTGGTCTCCAAACTCAGATCCTAAGGCAGGGGTCCCCAAACTACGGCCTGCGGGCCGCATGTGGCCCCCTGAGGCCATTTATCCAGCCCCGCCACACTTCCGGAAGGGGCACCTCTTTCATTGGTGGTCAGTGAGAGGAGCACAGGATGCATCCGCACCTATAGTTCCCATTGAAATACTGGTCAGTTTGTTGATTTAAATTTACTTGTTCTTTATTTTAAATATTGTATTTGTTCCCGTTTTGTTTTTTTTTTTACTTTAAAATAAGATATGTGCTGTGTGCATAGGGATTTGTTCATAGTTCTTTTTATAGTCCGGCCCTCCAACGGTCTGAGGGACAGTGACCTGGCCCCCTGTGTAAAAAGTTTGGGGACCCCTGTCCTAAGGGCTGAGATGCTACTGCTCAGCATCCTCTGTTCTCTGCCTGGGCACCTCCTTTGTCACTGACACCTGCATGCTTCCCCTTGATAAGGAGTAAGCGTGAAGAAAGTGCAAGTAGCAGTCTTGTAAGGGAGCCAGGCTTGGAGACTGGGGTCCAAACCAGTGTTTCCCTCCTTGCCTTTCTGTGTCAGCCCTTTCTATGGGGCTTGGTTTTGTTTCTGCCTTTTGGATGAACATTTTAGGCAGAAAAAAAAGTTTTATTAGCTAACAATAAGCAAATATCTGGTCACTGTCAGTCCCCCAAATGTATCATTTTAGTATTTAAAAGGCACACCGGTGTAAGAATGCATACTCACTCAGAGCTAGAGCCTCTTCCCCATTTGAGGACTAGCCGCCTGTCATTGGGAGGGGGCGCACTCAGTTTCTCTTGTATTTCCTGTCTGGCACTTCAAGCACAGTGCTTCCAGGGTCTCGCTGCAGTCTCTGCCCCGTTTCTGTTTGGCACAGCTGGGAGGGAGGAAAGGAGGAAAAGGGACAGGAGCGGGGAGAGCTGAGGGGTCAGCAGCGAGGAGAGGCCGGGGGTCATGGGAGGTCTGCTTGGCTGGAACAGTCACACTGGCTCAGACTGTCATGGGGCCTGACAGGTGTTAGACGTTTTCCTTCGTGGGACACTTCTGTGGGTTCTTCAGAGACACCCCTCACCCCCTTCCCTGGGGTCTCTCCCTGTAGCGGTGCTGTGCGAAATGCATCTCCCCTACTGTCTCCCGCCCCTTTCCTCTGCCCACACACTTGGGGGTGCACTCCAGGGCCTTTCTTCTGGGGTCACCTACCCCTTGTAGGAGATCCTCTTGGACGGCTTCTACAGTAGCCCCAGGTGGGCTCTCCATTGCTTGACCCACGTCTGGTCTATGGGGACATGCGGGTATCTGTTGTCCTTTCAGCCGGATGTCCAGGTCTTTGCGATGCCTGTCGCTGCTCTTGTCAGAGCGACTGGTCCTTTTCTCACCTCTTAGGTAATTTAGGCACGGGTCAGACACCAGTCCATAGGGCCCTCCAAGCCAGATTTCTCAGCCTTGGCGCTGTTGATATTTTGGGGTGGGTCATTCTTTGTAGCTGAGTCTGTCTGTGTCCTGGAGGATGCTAAGCAGAGACCCTGGCCTCCACCCATCAGAAGCCAGTAGCCTCCCATCCCAAACTGAACTGAGCCGAGCACAGGTGTGTCAGGTGTTGCCAGTTGCCACTGGTTGAGAACCAGTGCGCAGGGTACACCCACAAGCTCTGTCAGGGACCCTGGGGCAGCTGCTTACTCAGTCACAGCTTGTGTCTCCACTTGGACTCGCAGTAAAACTCCAGGGAAATGCACTCTTCTGGTCCCTCCTCTTCGGCCTGTTCTCTTTTGTAGTCTGAGGATGGTTGGTCAGTCAAGAGCCACAAAGCTTTTTGTCCTGCCTTTGGTGTGGGCTCTCAGGTTGGGATGCAGATGCCAGTTTTAGACAGGTGACAGCCTACACCAGATAAGCACAGTCCCGCTTTCACAGACCACGCACACATGGAAGCAGCCAGGGCCTGGGAGCAGAGACTCCAGGGGAATGGCTTTTGCAGTGAGCTCGCTGGAACAAAGGAATGCCTTTATTTATTTTATTTGTTTTGGTGAACACAGTTTTTGCATCCCCTCTCTATGTCTGGTATGTAGGAGCATAGCCTCTTACATTCATAAATATCAGTGAACTGATATCGATAATAACTTGTGGTCATTGGGCATCCACTCTGAGCTAGGACCTGTCAGAGTGGCGTGTTATTAATTCACACAACAATTCTACAGGACCTATTCTAATATTATCTCCTCCTGCAATCCCCTCATCCTGCTTTTTTTTTTTTCTTCTTGGGCAGGAAATTGAGACAGGGAGACTGGTTCACCTCAGTGACGCTCTGAGTTACAGAGCGAATGCTCCGTGGCTTTAGGCTGTAAAGACTGTGACACTTTGCTGTCAAGGGCCCTTTCCCACATGACACTTTCATATTGATTTTCAGAGTTACCCAAAAAGTTATGTACCATAGCTATCAGACACCTCGCTTTACAAATGCAGAGAAGGGAAGTGACGGGCCCGAGGTCGCAGAACACGTTAGTGATGATAGGTGTGCGTGGAATGCAGTGTTTAAGGAAGCTTTCAAGTCCATCTAACCTGAACCTCAGGCTTACAGGGGGAAGTGCTGCGGTCCAGCCAGGGGCGGCCAAGCTGCCAGGGGGCGCTCACTCTCTGTCCTTGCTGCTTCCTTGAGGATCCAAGGGTCCTGCTGGGCAGAGGTCTATGCCCTGACACGACTGTCAACCGACACGGGGCACTGGAAACCATAAGAACAGGAAACTGCTTCACCCTAAGCGACATGGCCACGAGATCTCAGTCTGTTCATTGATTGTCATTTCCCTTTCAGACATTGACAGCCCCCAAAACCTGGTGACCGACCAGGTGACGGAGACCACGGCCACCATCTCCTGGGACCCGGTGCAGGCCGTCATCGACAGGTACATGGTGCGCTACACGGCTGCCGATGGAGACTCCAGGGAGGTCCCGGTGGGGAAGGAGCAGAGCAGCACCATGCTGACGGGCCTGCGGCCGGGTGTGGAGTACACGGTACACGTGTGGGCCGTGCAGGGGGACCGCGAGAGCAGGAAGGCCGACACCAAGGCCCCGACAGGTAAGGGAGCAATGCTCTTTGGGAATGTAGGACCTGTCATGCTAAGTGTATGGCTGTTGATTATTGTTTTCCCTCCCTGACACTGGCGAATCCACGATTTATGCAAGAGCAGCATGCTACCCCTTAATAAGAGACTGTCACATCACCCCCACCCCGCCCTTTCACTGGTGTCCTCGCAAGTCAGATCCTCACAGCGGTCTCCAAGCGACGATTTTGCTGTGACGGTCATGTCGAGCCACAGGAACCTTTTGTTGTGGACAGTTTGTAGAGGGTCTCCTGCTGAGTCTGGGAGTAGGAACAGAAAATGAAAATTGAATGTTAATACAAAAAGTAGACTTTAAATCTACCAGAGCAAGTTGATGTCTGTGGTCTGCCTTAGGAATGGTATTGAAGATTCTGGTTTTGGCAACAAGGAGAACTTCCATATAACATTCTTATCCTCTTGTGAAAGAGATGCCTGACCACATGTCTATATGTTGATTTAACCAGCAAACTCGCATTCTGAGTGAATCCGTGATACTATAAAGAATATTGAGACTGGGTTTTAATTTTGCTGGTTGGTTTAACAGTATGTATTGAGTGCTTCCCACGTGCTCCGTCCTCAACCAGGCCATGAGCTCCCGAGGCTTGTGGGACACTGCCTTCTCCCTCTGGGAGCCTACATTTGCATCTGGCTGTTGGAATCTTCTTGTATAAATGGGAGGTCTTCATTGATACGATGCTAGACACAGTATTGTTAGCTACTTGTGAGCAAAGGGCATGCCTTCGGTTGAACCCAGAGCTCTGCCTGGTGCCGTGCCTTCACGGCGTGGGAGTTTGACATACGCTTCCTGAACGAGTGAGCAGATTTGTTTTGCTAAACTCTTGGTAGCGGGAACAGCGTAGATTTTCCAATTTTGGTCTACTGTGCTTTTTCCTTGAGGAGCCAAAACTCTCTCTGGGGAGGGAAGACATATGTCCATGAAGGAGATAGAGCGAATGAGATGGAAAAAGTGCAGAACATGAACAGGCTTCTCCCCAAGCAAAATGGCCGCCAGCTTTTGCAATCTCTCGCACATGGTGATCAGCACGTTTTTATTTTGTAGACATTGACAGTCCCCAAAACCTGGTGACTGACCTGGTGACGGAGACCACGGCCACCATCTCCTGGGACCCGGTGCAGGCCGTCATCGACAGGTACATGGTGCGCTACACGGCTGCTGATGGAGACTCCAGGGAGGTCCCGGTGGGGAAGGAGCAGAGCAGCACCGTGCTGACGGGCCTGCGGCCGGGCGTGGAGTACACGGTACACGTGTGGGCCGTGCAGGGGGACCGCGAGAGCAGGAAGGCCGACACCAAGGCCCCGACAGGTAATAGCAGGGAAGAGAAAAACAAACTAGGGTCATCAATGTGGGTTGATCTACTGGTACCTGTGACCTCAGAGACTGTGGACTGTTTTAGGAGCATTTGCTGTAAAAAAATTAAAAATTCATTCATCTAAAGAACAAAACACAAAACAAAGCAATCTACTTGAATGTCTTAAAACTCTGTCCCAAAGCCTGTGTTATCAACCACTGTGCCTCTCATAAATAAACAATCGTGGGAAATAAGGTAAAGCCAATATGAAATTCCTAAAACCACCGATTAACGAACTGTTCTGTGCAAGCTGTTTCATGCAGCTTTGACTTATTAATCGATGGCATGTAGTTTGCAGGGACAAGTGTTACCCTTAACGGCTGAAGCTCTCTGTTCATTTCCATGTGAGCTAAATTTCCTGCGTGTCAGGCCTGGGATATAGTGTTGACAAAAACGAACGTGACACCTGTCACCTTGAAGTCCAGTGGGAAAGATGGACCACCAACAAGCAAGCAAGCGTCTGACGTTGAATGATGGGTCCTGTGAAGGAGGTGGGCGTGAGGTTGATGTAGAGAGTAGCAGGGTCGAGCTGTTTCTTAGATGGTATGGGGTGGGTCACCGTGAAGGTACATGTTGAAATAGCAGTTGCTTAAACAAGAAAGATGCTCGTTCCTCTTGCGTGGAAGGTCAGAGTGCATGTGGGCCAGGGTGGATCCCGCAGGGCCGTGGTGCTGGGACCAGGGCTCCTTCTATGTCGCTGCTCAGTCATGCCTCGGGAGCTGCCTTCCTCTGTGTGCTCATCACCCACCCTCATTCCCGCCGTGGAAAGGGGCCCTGGCGGGGGCAGGGAACCCTGCCCACATCAGTTGCTCTCACTTTCCATCAGCCAGGTCCAGACATGGTGCCAGCGCTCATGATGAGGGCATCTGGAAAGTGACATCTTTAGCCAGATGGCCACATGCCAGCCTAAACTTCTGTTAAACTGTCCTGTCCAATGTGGTAGCCAGTAGCTATGTGTGGTTATTTAAATTTTAAATAATTAAAACTAAACTAGTCTGACCAGGTGGTGACGCAGTGGAGAGAGCATTGGACTGGGACGCGGAGGACCCAGGTTCGAAACCCCGAGGTCACCAGCTTGAGCGCGGGCACATCTGGTTTGAGCAAGGCTCACCATCTTGAACCCAAGGTCGCTGGCTTGAGCAAGGGGTCACTTGCTCTGCTGTAGCCCCCCGGTCAAGGCACATATGAGAAAGCAGTCAATGAATAACTAAGGTGCCGCAACAAAGAATTGATGCTTCTCATCTCCCTTCCTGTCTGTTTCTGTCTGTCTCTCTCTCTGTCTCTGTCACCAAAAAACAAACAAAAAAACTAAACTAAAAAGTACTTCCTCAGTTGGACTAAGCACATTTCAGATGGCTAGTAGCCACACGTGCCTGCCGGCTGTTGTACGGGGCAGTGCAGCTAACAGACTGTTTTCACCAGCGCAGAGATCTGGGGACAGTGTGCTTGTGGGAGAAGGGAGGAGGGATGGGGGGAAACTAGCCATTCCCGGCGGCTGAGGGGGGACGCATCACGGCCCTAAGCTGGCACAGTGCGGCACTGAAGAACCGACTGGGCCGGCCTCACTGCGGCCCATACGGAGGGCGAGGGAGAAAGTGGCACGTGGGGAGGTGGAAGGAGGCCGGGGCAGGTCACGCAGGACCACAGGCTGTGCTTATCAGAAGAGTGACATGATGCAACACTCATTTAAAAAAGAGTCTTTGGACCACAGCACGGAGGATAAGTTTGGATGCTTGTAAGAGGACAGGTGGATTTGGGAAGAGTAGTAAAGAGGCCATTGTAAGAGTCTGGGTGAAGGGCAGCGCTGACTTGCACACGTGATGGCGGTCAGGTAGAGGAAAGGGGACACCTGGACTCATAGTTTGGAGGTGAGGACAGGCTTGTTGATAGGCGCTGTGTGGGGCAGGGTGGAATGAAGTGCAAGCTGCATCTCTGACTTGAGCAGCAGGGGCGGGTGGGGCACCATCCTCTGAGAGAGAGACAGCTTTGGGGAGGATCATTAAGATGTTTAGATATGTAAGTTTGGATGCTTGTGGAATTCTTTGGTTAATTGAGCGATTTGTTTATCCATCCCACACGCATTCATGGGGTCTCTAACACATGCCGAGCACTGGTGGACATGCCGTTGTAGATATAGGTCAGGGGCTCAGGATTGGTATTGGGAGCCATAAGCATTCAGTTGGTATTCAAAGTTGTGGGCACAGTAGCAGTTTGGCCTAGCTTACCTTGTTGCTTGGGAGATTTTTACTGTTATTTCTGTGGGAACCAGAAGGACAGAACATTTCCATATTGATAAACTTGGATTAAGCTCTAGTTCCTCCCAATTATTATAAATATCCAGTGCTTTGTTTCTCTAGAACATGGAAACCAGAGGCTTTTTCACTCCTGTGGATGGAATTGTTTCGTTTGATGGGGTCCTGGGATGGCCCCCTGGTCCTAAAATGTGGCCTTTTCTTTTTAAAAAGAAATTGACAGCCCCCAAAACCTGGTGACCGACCAGGTGACGGAGACCACGGCCACCATATCCTGGGACCCGGTGCAGGCCGTCATCGACAGGTACATGGTGCGCTACACGGCTGCTGATGGAGACTCCAGGGAGGTCCTGGTGGGGAAGGAGCAGAGCAGCACCGTGCTGACGGGCCTGTGGCCGGGCGTGGAGTACACAGTGCACGTGTGGGCCGTGCTGGGGGACCGCGAGAGCAGGAAGGCCGACACCAAGGCACTGACAGGTACTATGGGGACCTGGACAGGGACCCCTTCACACAGGTCAAGACGGAGTTTCCCCTATCACTGTGGGTGGGGCGGACATTTATTATAAAGGGGTTCCTGCCTTACCTTTTTGAGGTCATATGTTGACATGACATTTCTAATTAATATAATTAATAGAAGATTGCAAAGAAACAGTGTCAGAGTAAGACTGCAGGACTCTTTAGGATGGCCATGCACACGGCAGCCTCTGACGCCCCTCCATTGCTCAGCTCCGTGCTCTGCCCGCTGCACAGAGAGCCCAGCTGGGGGTTAGCTCCAGCCCGGAGGGAAGGGCGGCCAGGGTCTCTCCTGTTCCCTCTTCAGAATGGAGGGTTGGAACATCAGTCCCCTCACTGCCCCTCTCCCTTGGTGACCAGGAGCCTGATGCCTGTGTTTGATGGGCATGGTGGGGCCCGTGGTCTCATGGAGCATCATGGTGATTGGGCCCCGGGGTCCTGAGAAGGGCGCTGTGCCCACCCCAAGGTCCATGGGCCTCCTTGGACAGTCTGGGCAAGGCCTGGCTGGCACCCCTGTGGCAGAATGCAACCCCCGTGGCCACTGGAGTTAGTGATGACTTGAATTTTTAAATTATTTTTGTTAGTTACAGCTAACAGGAGTTTTAATGAAGAAGTACAATACATGTTTATGTAAAAGTTTTCTACTACATAAGGGTTATATAGAAAGAAAAACTCTTTTCTACATCCCAGACTCCCTAATAACAGGGCTGCTCTCCTGAGGCGACCTCCCCCTCCTCTCTTCCTCCCCCTCCTATCTCTCTCCCTCCCCCTTTCTTTCTCCCCTGACTCTACTCCTTCCTCTCTCTGTCTCCCTGTTCCTTCCTCCCTCTCTTCCTTCATCTTCTCTTTGCTTCACTCTTCCCATTTTTAAAGACAACAGGATTATCATGTATCTACTTAATTGGAATGTGGACGTAACCAGGATGGACATCCCACGTCCATAACCCCGGGCAGGTGGGCAGCCACAGAGGTCCAGCAGCCGGTTTAAGATATTTAAATTATTCAGGTTAGCTTTGACTTTGCAAGTGGGAAATTTGGTTTTTCTGTGTGATGGATACGCTGAAATCTATACCAGATGTTACGCTTTAGAAATTCAAACCAAGCTGACGTTACAGAAACTTGAAATTTGTCAAAACGCCATAACTCAAAACAATAGCTGCCTGATCTCTATTAAAATGTTGCAATTCAGTCTCAGCTGATATACTGGAGACAACTTTTTTGGTAAATTCAAAATTAAAATCACCTTCTATAATGACTTTTCAAGATGGAAATTTCTGTTCATATGTTACTTGGGGAAAGAAATAGTCTTCTGACCAATTCCTGTGGTGTTGATGACAGTTTTTGCTGAGCTTTAGTTTTCCAGGACCTCTTCCTTCCTTCTCGTCCCTGAGTGTTCCCTGTGCTCACGCGGGCAAGTGCACAGCAACCAGACAGAAAGCCCTTCCTTCCCTCCCTCTTTCCTTCCCTCCTTCCCTCCCTCCCTCCCTCTTTCCTTCTCTCCTTCCTTCCTTCCTTCCTTCCTCCCTCCCTCCCTCCCTCCTTCCCTCCCTCCCTCCCTTCCTTCCCTCTTTCCCCCCCTCTCCTCCTCTATGCAGACCCCCTCCGCTGCTGCTTCTTTCTGTACAGAGCACGCATTCTTAGGTATGTAAGAAACAGAACTCTATTTCTAAACCAACTCAGCCCTATGCTTGTTGGATGTAAGTCTCAGTAAATTTAGGGTCGTGGTCCTTCCCCAGGGCTGGATGTACAGCCTTGGGTGGTTTTCAAATACTGGGCATGGGGGGTCCGTCTGACACTTTGGGCATCCTTCCTGGCAACTGTTTGCCGAGACGCCTGGTGTTCGAGACGCCTGGTGTCCGTGTGAACGCCCTTTCAGGGCGCATGCTCACTGTTTCCATGCCGCGGGGAGCCCTGCCAGCTCTAAATCTGCCCACTAGTCTAGATCGCACTTCCCCATCCCCCTAAGTTTGCTGGGGACACGGAGCCCAGGGTTGCTCTCCTGGGAGCGTGTCCCCAGGGGGTCTGTACTTTGGGAAACAGGCTCCTAAAGAAAAGGGTGGAAGCTAGGAAGAGCAGAGCCCGCCACCTGCTCAAAGGGAGGAGAAGAAACGGGAGGATATGCAGGCAGGAAATACATAGAAGCTAACGCCGAAATTACATTTCCCCGTGGCCTTAGTAATAATTGTCTGACTTTTCATATTCAGACATCGACCCTCCCAAAAACCTGCGTTCGTCTACCGTAACACAGTCTGAAGGGGCACTGACCTGGACACCCCCCTCTGCTCAGATCGATGGCTACCTTCTGACCTACCAGTTCCCAGATGGCACCATTAAGGTACAGGATACGCCTGTCTCTTCTGGTGCCCACGCCTGGCCCCATATGAAGCAACGGTTTGGGTCAACCGGCTTTATTGCTGTTCCCATGACAAACTGCTGATACATGAGTTGATCCTCATTGATCACTTGCTGCGTGCAAGGGATGGGGCTCAACACAGTCATCTGTGAGCATGGGTCTCATTTTATAGGGTGATTATATGAGCTGGGCCTGCTCCCAGCAGACCCCTCGGCTCTGTGTTATTTGTTCATCTGCCCCAGTGAATGTTAGCTCCTTGAGAACATGGACGTTGTGTCTGTGTCCTCGGCCACCTACCATGTCGGTGCTCAGGAAAGATTTACTGAATGAATTGATTAACCTTCATTTCAAAGATTGTACCTCCTACCTGGAGTCTGAAGGCCAGTAAATTGTCAAAATTTGTCCTGATTTGTTTCTCCTTAGCGAGGAAGAAAGAAGGGAGGAAGGAAAACAGGAAGGCATGTTGGTTTAATCATTGTCTCAGCTTAGGACAGCCCTGCTAGAGGAAGAAAGGAGTCTATGGGAAACCAACCATCTCCCTGCCTCACAGAGGTCAGGAGGAGCCAGTGTCACTTCCCCTTTGAACTCCTTAGCCTGGCGTTGGTGCCCTAGCATGTATTTGGAGGGCAGAGGTCCCAGGAGATGTTGTAGGTGCGGCCACCCCTCCAGCAAGTGGACTGTCGGATGCCGGATCCCAGCAGGTGCCCAGTGTGCTGAATCTCTGAGGCGGGGCCCTCTGGAGAAGAGGCTGGGATGTACTGGGATCCTGGGCTACCACTGAGTCCTCGGGGACAAGCACCGCTGTCCAAGAGCTTCTGGCATTGGCACCAGCGAATGCTGCTGCCACCTCCGGTGCTGGGTACTGTAAACTGACCCTCTGCTCCCGTCTCTGTTGTTTGGTAGGAGGTGCGGCTCGGACGAGGGGACCAGCGGTTTGAGTTGCAAGCCCTTGAGCAGGGTGTCACCTACCCTGTCTCCTTGGTCGCCTTTAAGGGTGACCGCCAGAGCAGAAGCGTGTCTGCCGCCCTTTCCACAGGTAACATGGACTCCTGCACTCTGAGTGAGAATGGCAGAGGACGAGCGTGGGAGAGGCCGGGAGACGTGTCCACGACGGAACAAGAAGCCGTGGGCTTCTCCAGGACGGGGAAAGGGAAGCGGGTCGGGTTCAGGGGACACCCACCCCCTGGTGGGGAGGCTGAAGAGCGGAGCAGCGAAGCGGAGGGTTGTTTTGTAGGGCAGTGGGGTCGGGGAAGGAAGCGACGGGAACTTGACCTTATTTCTAGTCCATGTGGAGGGTTCGACGAGAGCAGAGAGAGCGAGAAAAATAAGGTGTGAGTCAAGAGTTGGAAAGAGCAAAGGAGTCGGAAGTTATGAATCATTCCTGAACAAAGGAAATGAGCCTAAAACGGGGCCCTGACCCCGTGGCCCCTCTGCTTGCTCCCAGTCGGGGCCCGTTTCCCACACCCTTCGGACTGCAGTCAAGTTCAGCAGAACAGCAACGTTGCCAGTGGCCTGCACACCATCTACCTGCACGGTGACGCCGGCCGGCCCCTGCAGGTGTACTGCGACATGGACACGGACGGCGGCGGCTGGACTGTGAGTCAGCCTGGCACCTCTGGCCCTCTCTCCGCAGGAGAGGGGGGAGTGTTTAGGGGGGTCCCCCACTGCACAGGAAGGGCCGGAGAAGTTCACTCTGGGCTGGAGCAGGCTTGGTGAGACCAGGCAATGGCTGGGAGGCTTGTTGGTGGGTTTATAACCATCTCATGACGCCCTATAAATGTCTGCGTTACCCACATGTTACTCTCTTCAGAGTGCTCCCGTGAAACATGCCTCGCACGCAGAAGCTTTAGCGTGAGTGAGTGAGGGTATGGGTCCTATTTTATAGATCGGTAAAGGGAGGCCCACACGGAGAAGTGCCTTGGCTAAGTCACACAAGCAAGTGACACAGTTGGAACCAGATTTCAGGACGCCAGCCTCCTCCTAGGTCACTGGTCTGCCCAATGGGTTGTGTCAGGCCACCCCTGCTGGAAATGCGAGCCGATTTGGCGGCTCTCTCCTCGGACCTGGAGCCCGGTGTCCAGGCCTTCCCCCCGGCTCCTCATGACAGGACGTGGCCTTCACGACCTTGATTTGAAAGGCTAAAGCCTGAGAGGGGGACACGTGGCAGTGTTCTGGTTGGCCCCTCTCTGTGTGGAGGCTTTATTCTTTGAGCCATTGAGGGGCCCATGTGCACCCTCTTTGATTGCAGCAGCCTGAGCCACTTACCTGGGGGGCTGTCTCAGAGGGTCACAGTCCTCTGGGGGGCTGATCCTATCACCTCCCAGCCCCTTCTCCCTGCGCCTCTCTCTGCCCCAGACCAGCGTGCAGCCTGCCTGCTGTGCACCCACAGCTCAGGGAAGGGGAAGCACGGCCTCCTTGTGCTCTGTAAGGCCCGTGGCCACCGCCATGGCCACGCAGGTGTGCACTGGATTTGGGCAGACGGTAAAGGAACAGTGGAGCCGGAGGTGGGCCATTCGTTTAGTTTACTAGAGTCTCGTAACAGCGAACGAGCACACTGGCAGGGAGGACTGCTTCCCTTTCTCCCTCTGGACTCTCCCAGACTCGCAGGCCCCCGCCAGCCTCAGCACTCCCCAGCCAAACGGGCGGGCTGAAACCTCAGGGCTCCCAAGCCCCTCAGCACTCCCTCTCTCTCTTTTTCTCCAGCAAAACAGGCTGGGGGAAACCCTTCTCCAGCAAACAATAGCAAACAGTCGCCCCTCCCAAGCAGGAAGGCAATCTGCAATTTGCAGTGTGCCACCGAAGGCAAGCACCTGCAGCCTTCCACAGACTACTGTACACACACATACACACACAAGCACATACACATGCACACACACACACACACACACACACACACACACACGGCGCTGCCTCACGCCAATGCTCCAACTAGGCCAAATACAAGTGAGCAAGCCTAACACATTAGTTTGCCAAACATGCTTACACTAGACTTACTCGCTCGTTGGCCCAGGGGCCCAGGAAACCAGGCACTGAGCAGTCCTGGGTGAAGTACACCATGTGATAAGCCGCCATGAAGAAAGTTATTATCTGCACAGCTGCCGCTGCTGGCTGAGAGGCAGTCTTTGGATTGAGTGGGGATTCCTTATGGGTGGACCGTACAGCCTGTAACATGGCCGGGTCTGCCACCTGACGAGACTATGGGGCTGCACCAGTGGCTTTTCATCAGCCTCGTTATAGTTCTGGGCATTCTGTCTGTCCTGGGGGGCTGGGGCCATTTCCCTGCGCTCTTGTCCATAACTGACCATTGGCAGGATATGGTACTGTCTGGTGTGCCTTTTTCGGAAACCAGCCTGGCATCACAAAGAAGGTTGTCTCAGGCAACCTTTAGAGAGAGATCTCCCAATATGTCCACCTGGGAATACCCCTGACTTTTTTCACAGATATTTGAGTGCCTACTATGCACTGTTTTTTATATACTCAAGACCAGCAGAGAAGCAAACAGGTTCCAATCCCTGCCTAAAAGGAGCTAACCTTCAGCGCTCTGCTCGTGCAGATTCTTCCCAGACAGGCGAGTTCCAGCAATAATAAAATCACAGTGCTCTCATGAACACCGTGCCCCACGCCGCCCAAGCTGTGTGTTCTGACTCAGGCTCCTGAGGGAAGACATGACCTGAAGGTCCATGTCTTCAAGGCCAGCACACCCCAGAAAACATGCGGACACCTGAACACTTCTCCACCAAATCTTTTACTGGTGGTTTCCATTTTTTGGGACTCAAGACACTTTTGTCACTGAAGGATGAGGTTTGTACATTGCTCTTTTCCACTGAGCTTCTAAAATCCTTTTAAGGAAGTTCTTCCCCACCCCAGGCTGCAGGAGGCCACGCTGATGAAGCGGCCAGGACTTGCCCCGAGGTAACTTGGGGAGGAGTGTGGGAGCCCAGGACAGAGACCATCAGGGAACACTCACGAGTCTCGGATATTTCAATCTTTGTTTTCCATCTTGCGAGTTTTAAGGACCATGTCAGAGGCTCTTTCCACAGGCATTTAAATGAGATTTTCATTTTCCCCTCCGATTTAGTTCTGCAGAACATTAAGTGCTAGCATGCAGGGACAGCTCTGTGGTATAGAACCAGACAGAAGGAGATACTTTTCCCCACTTGGGACTTATTTGCTAAGCGGCTTTTGTTTTCCCAGAATAGTTCATTACAAGACGTTTTCACCTCCTACAGGAGGTGAAACGGACTAGATTCTGAGTGAGTCACCTAAGCTGTCCTGACCAAGAGGAACAAGCCATCCCTGGGGGCCAGTTCATTTGGCATCTGATGTAACCAAATGCAAACTAACCCTATTGAGATAGCATCATTACTTGTCTTATCCTTCTGTGCCAGCATTCCGGCCTCCGTACCTCAGGGCTTATTATGATTCATGAACTTGCTGACGTCTTTTAAGCATGAAGAATGGGCCATTAACAGCTTGATCTAATAGTTTAGAGAAGTGGGGCTTGTCCGGGCTAACTTACTTGCTCCAGGACACCACTGGCGAACGGGGAGCTGGGTCTCAGCTAAATAGTGACGTGAAGAACATGAGAACCACATTTTGGAGTTTCCCTGGCCAAGCTGAAGCATTCATTATTTAAGAAAACAAAAACAAAAAACAGCAGGAAGACTCCTATCACCCATGGGCACCGTGTTCATTGACTGGCGGTAGGGACCAAATGCCTCTACTTCATCTGTCCTGGGGGTGCGACTGGAGTTGAGCTGGACCTCATAGCTAATTATCTTACTGGGAATGGCTTTTGGTGCCATGTATGTGGAACCAGCATCTGTGCCACACCCACCTTAGGGTTCTACTCTCTGTGACACAGGGACAGTCCCAGGGAAGGGACTGGAGCAGTCCCCCTGCTGGGACATTAACAGCCTCCGCATCTTAAGAAACGCATTTTGGCAAACAGACTCCATGGAGCTCGTCCTGTCCTTCTCCGTGCGGCTGAGGTCCTCCAGGCTCGACTGCAGGACATCTCTCCTCAGGTCCTGCTTTCTTCCTCGGTGGCCTCATCCTTCCTAGTGGCTTCCTAGTGGCTTCCCGTTGGCTTTCTGTGCCAGACACGCGACAGCGGGCTACGCTGCAGTGATATGCCAACACCAAATCCAATTGATCTACACCTTAACAAGTGCTTTCTCACAGACACAAAGTCTTTAGGGGGGTTGGCAGTCATTTCTGAGGGGTGGCTCAGGGATTCAGGCCGATTTCAACTGTGGCTGCTTCCTGGCAATGTGTGGCCTTTGCTGAGGCCTGGTGGCTCATGGCCGGAAGCGAGAGGAGGAAGAGCCCCCCCACCCCGCCCTCCTGAGCTCCCATTATAGCCCTGGGCTAGGACGAGTCACAGGGCTCCAGCCACATGCCAGGGGGGCTGACAGGCAGTCTCCCCATGTCCCAGGAAGAAGCAAAGTGGTGGGTGGATGCCTTGCTTTATCTCTGACACGCTCCCACCTTTCTGGGGCTAGCCCAGGCCTCTCTGTAGAACTCCAGCCCTCCCATCAGCTGTTTCTGTGACAGCTTCGTTCACCAGGGACCTTGGAAGGGATTCACACGTGTCCTGTGCCCGGCGAGCTCGTGATGCACCCGCAAAGCCGGTCCGCTCACCGGTGGGCGCAGGAGACCCACAGCATCGCCCTGGGCCTCCTCCTCCCTCTCACTTGGTCACCACACACTCTGTCACCACGTCTGTCAGGCCCGCCTTCCGTCTGTCCTCAGGGCAGCCGTCCGGGCTGCCGTCCTTTCTCCCTCGGGCACGTCCGCGTGTGTCAGAGGGAAATGCCCGTCTCGTTTGCAGGTCTTCCAGAGGCGGAACACGGGGCAGTTGGACTTTTTCAAGCGCTGGCAGAGTTACGTGGAAGGCTTTGGGGACCCCATGAAGGAGTTCTGGCTGGGTAGGACCCTTGCGAGTTCAGGGAGGCCGGGTGGTGGGAGGCAGATTTCCCCCCGAAAAGCTGGTTGGGCAGCTTGAGGAAGCTCGCCGCATTCAGGAAGGGGTCCAAGTGACAAGGATACTCTGAGGAAGCTGCTGGCCAGCCTGCTGATGGGGCCACATCACCAGGAAGGTTCCCACCTGCCCCAGTGAACGGGTGGGACTCTCCCCAGTGGTTTCTCTCTGTACCTAAGCCCCAGAGGACTCACCTGGAACCCGAACTTCTTAAAAACCACAGGAGTGGAAAAACAGTCGGTGGGTGGGGACTCTGGGCTATTACTAGGAGGTCTTCCTAGTAGTCCCAGAGATTGTGCTAGTTAGTGATGCCGGTCACCGTGGGCACCATTTCTGCTTTTCCTTACGCCCTGCTCTTGGGCAGGTGTTCACGGAGAGTGAAACAGGCAAAAGCGTCCACTGGGAAATGAAGGTTAAAAAGCCATAATCTGGACACTCGGTGCCTCATAGAGTGGGTGGTGCTTGTGGCTCGCTTCCTACAGAATCCCTCAGAGAGTGTGGTGTGAGGGGTCAGTCTCTGCCACTCGGTGACCTGTGGGGACAGTAACTGCTCTGCTCGTGCCTTAGGGAGATGCAGCCAGTGGGACGGGTTCACCCCATGACTGCCCCCACTCTGCCCTCCCCGAGGGCAGGGCTGCCAAACTCAGTAGCATGACTGTGACAAAGAAATACTAGGGGGGACACTGAGCCCCCCAAAAGAGAAAGTGGGCAAGGCCCACATGAGCAGAGGAGGGGAAGGCGACGGTGACGTCTGCTGATTGGAATTCCCTCTCTGTAGGACTGGAGACGCTACACAACCTGACCACTGGCACGCCTACCCGGTACGAGGTGAGAGTGGACCTGCAGACTGCCAACGAGTCCGCCTACGCCGTGTACAGCTTCTTCCAGGTGGCCTCCAGCAAGGAGCGCTACAGGCTCACGGTCGGGCAGTACCAGGGCACGGCAGGTGAGGCGCACCTGCTGACTCCGAGGCGGCTGGCTTTGCCATGCGCCGGGGGTCCAGGGGTGGAACCGTGTTCTGTGAGGGTGAATGCTTCTCCTCGGCAGTTGAAGCCCTCCTCCCAGAGGGCGTTACGAAGTCATTGAAGCCATCCTTGACCATCCTAGAATCAGAACATTATGTTACCTGCCCCACCACCACATCCCCAGCCAATAAACTCTCCACTTTTTTTAGTTACTTATATTTTATTTTTCATTTTTTCTTAAGTGAGAAGCAGGGAGGCAGAGTGACAGACTCCCGCATGCGCCCTGACCGGGATCCACTTGGCAAGTTCCCTACAGGGTGATGCTCTGCCCATCTGGGGCCGCTGTTCCGTTGCTTGGCAACCGAGCTATTTTAGCACCAGAGGCAAAGCCATAGAGCCATCCTCAGTGCCCGGGGCCAACTTCTTCCAAATGAGCCATGGTTGGAGGGGGAAGAGAGAGAGAGAGACAGAGAGAATGGGGGGAAAGGTGGAGAAGCAGATGATCGCTTCTCCTGTGTGCCCTGACTGGTAATTGAACCGGGATGTGGGACATCCAGATGCCAGGCTGATGCTCTACCACTGAGCCAACCAGTCAGGGCCATAAACCCTTCTCTTGAAACCTCCCCCACCCAAGTTCAGGGTACTGCACACCTCTGGGAAGACACTTCTGAGCGAGCCCTCCTCAGCAGGGCATTGCCATCCTGAACTTAAGCTTGGGATTGATGTGGCCCTTACTGCCTTTTATGAGCAGAATTGAAAAAGCAAACTTTTAAAGGATGACAAATATCATGGAGAAATAGGAGAAAGACACCCGAAATAATTAGAGGTTTTCAGTCGTGATGAAATGAAGCACTAAATTGAATTATGTGCCCAGAGTGCTACAGAGGGTCAGGTGTGTGTGTCAGGTGGGTGTGAGGGTGCGTGGGGGGGCTATTCCTTGGGGTGGGCTGAGCTAGGCCTTGAGGAACTCTTTGGGTTTGGACCAGCGAAGAGCAGAGAGAAACCGTGAGCAGAGGCATGGAGGGGGGACCTGTCCACTCCACAGGTGGAAGGTGCCCGTGGGGACAGTGACTGCAAGGCTATGCATAGGGAGCAGCAGCCAAGTTCTGGGCCTGCAGAGCCAGGAGGAAGAATTCACCGCTGCGTGGCAGGAGACAGGGCGTGCGGGCCGGGATGAGGGTTGCGCTAGCCTCAGATAGTCTGGGGAGGCTGCTGTGTAGGTGCAGGCCCAGAGAGCGCAGGGGGACAGGGCTGCGTGACTGACCTGCGGAAGGATGGCTCCATAAAGGGGCCCAGGGGACTGTCAGACGTAGCTTGGGTTCGGGTCTGCGTGGCTGGGAGGACGGTGGAGCAGACTCGGAGGGTGGAGAGGGTTGTCAGGCGGCACAGGGAGAGGCGGTGGGTTAGCTTCTGGGGACTTGGGCATTTTACATGACTGGGAAGCCCACACGTGAACATTCTGGTAAGGCTGTTGGAGAGACAGGCCCACAGTGGGGTGCCGGACCAGGGAGGAGCCTCTGTTGCCTGGCCATCTGCGGAGAGTGACTCCCTGTGGATTAGCAGTGTCCTGGGTGGGTTCACACTGGAGATTTTCCTGCCAAGTCCCCAACCCCTCAGGACCCAAACAGGGCCCCTCCCTTCTCATGTCTTCTCTCCTGCAGGGGATGCGCTCACATACCACAACGGGTGGAAGTTTACAACGTTTGATAGAGACAACGACATTGCCCTCAGCAACTGTGCCCTGACGCATCATGGCGGCTGGTGGTACAAGAACTGCCACTTGGCCAACCCCAATGGCAAATACGGGGAGACCAAGCATAGCGAGGTGGGTGACAGGCTCTGCTCGTGTTCAGTTCCCACAGTGACACCTCTGGGCCCCATGACCTTGAGGGCAGGGCCCTCCCTGCCCACTCTGCACTTCCCCAGTGCTGCACACTGCACGGGTAGGCGGGGGCCCAGGCTGCCCCCTGCGGAATAGAGACGCCTGATGTGGGCCCCGCACCGCCTTGATTCACCAGTTCACACTGGCCATGGTCTCAGATAGCATGGCCTGCTGTAACCACGTACTGCGGACTGCAGGGCACGGGCAGAAAACATGTATTTCTCACTCTTCAGGAGGCTGGAAGTCCAAGATCAAGGTGTGAGTGGGTTCAGCTCCTGGTGAGAGCCCCCTGTCCTTGTTCTCACACACTAAAGAGAAAGAGAGAGTGCTCTGGTGTCTCCTCCTCTTCTTGTAAGGGCATGAATCCCATCATGAGGGAACCCACCCTCATGACCTCATCTAGCCCTGATTACTTCCCACAGTCCCCTCTTCCTAAGACCATCACACTGAGTGTTAGGGCTTCAACATATGCATTGGCGGGGGGCGCAGGGCACACCAACATTCGTCTATAATTCTCACTAGTGGAGCTCCCAGTTAAACCGGAGCTATTTTTCTCAAGTTCTTTGATCCCCAGGAAAACAGTCTTTTCTGCCTTAGGTCAGACCCACCCTTGGATCCATTTTATCCCAAACCGTCCAGACCCACCCTGAACTCTGTGCTGAGCCTGTGTCTCCATCTCAGGAGTGTGCACACTGGCCAGGCACTCCGGCTCCTGTGCCCTCCCTTGCTCTGAAACTTGCCTACTGGCAATTTCTCAGACTTCCATGACCCATGAACATCATCCTGACTCCTTGCCTGCTACCAGGCATCTTCTGCTTGCTTCTTGAAAATTGCCCTTTGTTCCTACTCATCAGTAATCCGTCTCCTCTGTGAACAATCAGAGTCCCCATCCTGGGTTTCTAAGTTCCCATTTGGGGTCCTGACCCCAGCCTCCGGGGAGCCCCCCCCCCGAACTCACCTTGAACCAATATTACTGCAAATGTTAGCACGCCCAAAGTCTAAGTTCATTTTGATTACAATAGCCCTGACCAGGCAGCAGTGGGGACTCTGAATCCTGGTGACTTTTCAAAGGGAAAAAGAAACGTGTCCCTGGAAAAGCCATAGAGGGTGGGCTTGTCAGTCCTGGTGGCAGCACGTGGCCTGGCTCAGGGCGGCTGTGCTCAGAGATCAGATACTTGAATGGAGCAGGCAGCTGGCCCTGAACCATGCCCATATTTGCTAATAAAAGACATCCATCCGGTCAATGTGTTTTTCACACTAATGTGCAAGACATGTAGTTTAGTTTCTTGTTTATTATTTACCTCACAAATTAAAATACATAAAATCAGTCACTTGGGCTCTCTATTGGCCAGGTCGCAAGTCTATTGAATTAAATATTGTGCTCTCCAGTCAAAAGACATAAAGTGAAATTTCCCTTTCAGCAGGCTCTTTGCTGCCCTAGAGCTAATACCTCAACAGTCTAAATTGAAAGTGATTTCACGCAATTGGCCAATTAATATGTTTAGTTTTGCCTTAAATTTTTGGGGAAGGAAAAGAGTGAGGCAACAGTAACGTTGCCGGCCAGATTCCCCCTGTGTTAGAGCTGCTGCCTGAGTCTCAGCCACCAACCCCCATCCTCCAACCACACTGGGCTTCCCACTCTGTGAACCCCGGCTGCCCAGCAGAGGGCGCATGTTTCTAGATTCAACCCTTACTCTTCTGGTAACCACCCAGTCACCCCTAGGCTCTCTGTACCCCAAGCAGTGAGGGGGTGGGTTCTCAGTCAAAGAGGCATTCCTTTGTATCACCCAGCCTTCTTTCCAAGTGCCCCTTCTTGATGTTGGCTTTTTTAATGTAGGGGGTGAACTGGGAGCCGTGGAAAGGACACGAATTCTCCATTCCCTACGTGGAGTTGAAAATCCGCCCTCACGGCTACAGTGGGGAGCCTGTCCTGGGCAGGAAGGAGCGGACACTAGAGGAAAATTCGAGAACATTCTGACGACCCATTTGAGCAACCATTGCATGAGGCAAGACCAGGTGGGGCTGGGGTTGCATAAGCTTGGGGTGGGGTGGGTCATGGTGACTGGTGAAGGGAAGTCAAAGGGAAGGGCAGAGCCTCGAGTGACAGATGGCCGATAATCAGCAGATGACCAGCAGGACAAAGCACGTCACCAAGCGTCAGACCACAGAGGGCACTTCCCTGTCACCTGCATCCTTGCCCATCTGTACTGGGGCCTAAGGACAGCACCACAGTAGTTGCACAGCGTGTATGGGAAAGACAGAACTTTAGCTACAAGATTTTTCAGTCTAGATTCAGTGTGTGTGTGTGTGTACACACACACACGTATTACACACACACACACACACACACACACACACACACACACACACATATATATATATATATATATATATATATATATATATATATATATATATATATATATATATAATGTAAATCTCTGCCAATACAAATCTTCCCTCCAGAAAGAAGCACCAAAGGGGTGTTCTCTCTGATGCCTGATGGGCTGAGGTAGCCTGAGGCTTGTGACCGACCTCCCATTACCACTGGGTTTTGAGGATAAAGGTGTAAGTCTTCCTCTTTCAAGAAATTGAGGAAGAATAAGGGGATCAAAAGGGGACCGGGAATAACCAGCATTTAGCTAAGCTCCGACTAGTATCCAGAGTGCTAGAAACCAAAGCTTCCATGTTTCTGCTATTTTTAAGTGTCCTCTTTCTAGCCATTTGCATAATCAGTTTCATAGATCTGCGTATGTTGTGAATAAATTCTCACTCATTTCAACTTTAAATAATTTGACTCTCTTGGTAATTGGTTCCTCCCAAAGACTCCCTTCCCAGTCCCCAGCCTCCGTCCCGCCCTGGCCCCCACTCCGTCAGTCTCCGGCCCCCACTCTGTCAGTGCCCTGGGTTTTTCTGGAAGTGCTCAGTGTTGGAGGCTTGTTGGAATGGACATGAGGTCAGATCCTCTCGGCTTCTTTTCCTACCACTTGGGAAGGCTTTTCTGTAGGGAAGTCAATGACCATGGAAGTAACTCAAATTCCTGTTCAAGAAGAAACTACTAATAAACCACTCGATTAAAAACATTTGCCTTGTGTTATTTTCCCTACATGCACTTGAATTTTAAATTTAACCTAAGTGCACTTGAAGGTCCAGTCTGTGCATTATTATGGAATATGGTTGCTGGTGGTCTCTTATGAGTATGATGGCAGATAAGGGTATTTGGAAGCAGGAGGAGTGAGTGGGAATGGAGGCAGATATCCCTAAAAGCTTCAGTCTCCCTCCAGGACCAGGGTGTCATGGTTGCCTAGGCTTCTCCAGGTTTAAATCTCTGGGCTGAATGCCAAGCTCTACTTTTGAAACATTTTTTTATCAGCCTTTAACGTTGACCCCTCCCCCATCCTTCCCTGTCAGCCCCCACACACTGAGCAATGAATGCCATAACTACTGCTAGAGTTCACGGTGTGGTGGGTGGTCTGGATGACGGCCAGTGCCAGGGCTGGGGCTGATCATTAAGAAATGTGCCTGCACGTCCTTCAGTGATTGAGAAGTGTCTGCCTGCTTCTTCCCAGGCTGCATGCTCAGCGCTGGGAGACAGAGGCCAGCTCCCGGAGGGGAGGGGAGCACAGGAGACAGGGTCCTCTCCCTGCTGGAGAGTGTGCACCCTCGTTCATTTACTCATTCAGTAAGTAATGAGTAGGCCCCAGCATGTGCCTCTGCCCTAGGCATGGGCACCTGGAGACCTAAACCAAATGGGACACGCCTACCCTGGTGCTCATTTTCTATTGGTGGAGCCAGACAATAAACAATACAGAAACGGTCAATTCCAGGAAGGGCTGAGTGCTGGAGAGAACAACCCCACAGGATGAAGAGACAGGCAGAGGTCGGTGCTGGAGGAGGGGACCACCAGGCCTTGCCCAGGAGGACATATTTGCAGAGACCTGCCAGAGGTCTTCTGTTCCCACCCCGCTTTGTTAGGGCTGGATTTGAGCTCATTTCCTAGTCCTTAAAGGGCCCTCAGTATAGCTTCCCAGTTCCCAGTTCTCTCGTCCTCTGTTGCACATAGGGCCCTCACCTTGGTGACTCAGGAGCCTTGTGCTTACCCCAGCGGGAGCAGACTCTGCAGAAAAGAAGGGTCCCTTTGCAAAGTGGATCACACCCTGGAATGACCCAGAGCCAGGAGTTGTGCACATTGGACTTAATGAAGTTGAACATACTTCACTTCTCAAACGTGCTCACAAAAGCGTGGAATTGCTGAGCCTGAGCCTCAGACCTTCTGCTCTGTAGGTCGGGATTGGGCCTGCGACTGGACTGCTGCCCACCCCGAGTGGCTCTGGCGCAGGGGCCTCCCAGTGAGGGTCTTTTAGCTCTGGGGGCATGGGTAATGGCATCAGCACACTCCCGTGTTCTCTGACCCCAGCCATTGTTCACCACTGCCAAGACGAAGACTTAGGACTTGTGGGAAACTGGCTGTTTCTTGCCTTCTTTTGTCTGTAGGGTTGACCCATGGTGCCCCGAAGGCTCAGGGTGGAGAAGACCCCAGCTGACCCTTCAAGGGTTCTATGCCAGGAAGAGAAAGAAGTCGGGGAGGGGAGCTTATTTTTCAAAGGATGTTTATCTTTCGAGAACATTCCAGCCCTGAACCTCCCTGCCTAACCTCATTTAAGTGACCCTCCTTGGTGGCCCCACTCTGGTAGCTGAAATAGGCCTCAGGAATGGGTGTCTGGATACACCCGCTCTTCAGAGGGTCAAACACTTTTCTTAGAGTGAGGTTATAAGCCATTAGGGACAAACCAGAGAAAACGAGAGCTGTCATCGAAGGAAGAGGCTGCCAGCCAGGTACCAGGGTGGACGCGAGGACAGAAGTATCACAAGCGTTTGATAAAGTCTCCAAGCCATTGTCTGTTCTGTTTCCTGCAAGACACCCCAAGCAGGGACACACAGCCCCTTTCTGCAGTGTAGTGGGGACAGCCCTGGGGACAAAACCAAGATGGGAACTCGCTGCTGCGAGGGGGGGGGGGTTGCCGGAGAGCGCCCCAGCGCTCCATGGGTGGGTGTGAGGTCTGCTGGAGGCTGGAGGGATGCCTCTGAGTTTGCCAGGGCGGAAGGAGAGGCCTGGGGGAGGCAGGCCACCCCGGGAGAGGGGAACTTGGTTACAGAGATGAGAATAGGCAGAGTGCGGTGAGTTTGAGGGAGGAACGGTTTTCTCAGCGAGATGAGGGGGGCTTGGTGCGGGGCCACGCGGGGGAGGTGGGCGGGGACTCCAGCCTAGGTCACGTGCGTGTGTGCGCAGTGTGGACCTCACATCAAGCAGCATCAGCTGGGCTGCTGTGGTCTGGCTTCCACCTGTCACTTTCTGGCCTTGGCTGCAACGAGTCTCAGCTGGGTCCTGGGCGCCTGTGCTTTTCAAGCTCCAGGAAGACGCGAAGGAGGTTCGGGGAGGCAAAGGCAGAGGTTCCCAGACTGGGTGCAGGCCGCGCAACAGGTCACCCGTAATGAATGACCTTCCTGGCCTGTGCCAGGAATAGCGAAAGGGGAGAGGGCCGGCAGGCCTGGAGGGGCCCAGGTGGTGAAGGTCCGGAGGAGTCCTTGCGGGGCAGCCTGGAGCTGGCTCTTGCCAGCGGCTTCCTTCCGCTGGGGCGCATCCCAGAGGCCATGTTTGTCAGACGACAAGACTCTGCAGGAATTCTGAAGGTCATTCAAGCCAGAAAAGGCAGAAAGGGGCCGAGGAGAAAGGCAAGGATGACTCAAGGGTCTGTGATTAAGGGGGTGCCCCAAGGACAGGGACCAGGCGCTGTGTGTGAAGAGAGGGGGTCCGCGGACGGGGAGAAATGCAAACAGACGCGCAGTACGGCGGCAGAAGGAAAAACAAGTGGGAAAAGTGGGAAGTTCTTGGGGAAACGTAATCCCTCGCTGGAGGAAGTCCTTCGCGAAAAACGTTTCCAAGTCATTCATACCCTTAACGCTGTTCACGCGGCGATGGAGAGGAGCTGCTCACCCCGAGCGCGGCCGGCGCAGGAGGCGCGCTGTACCCAGCCTGGCCAGCAGGTGGCAGTGTTGCCCCACGCCACCGCCACTCCCTCACCTCCGTAAAGGTGAGTTCTGGGGAGTTCCCACTTCTCTTTCTTGCTGGGTAACATGGTGTTGAGAGTCAGCCGGTACCGCCGGCGGGTGCCCGGCGGGTGCTTGGTGGTTGTGCAGGCAGCGTTACCGCTGGACTAACGCACAAAGCAGGTAACTGGGAAATACCTTACCGAGGTGGCCTAGTGAGCCTGGACTCACGGACCTGGTTTACTGGGCTGAGGGCTGAGACAGGTGTGATGGGGCCATCGGTTTGATGAAAGGTGGGGATAGCACCCCGCCCCCGAGGGGATTTTAGGTAGTTCCTAATATGCAAGTAGACCCACTTCCCAAGACTTTCTGGTATCTGGTTTTTTTCTTCAGGGGAAATGCGAAACGGGTTGTTTCAGTCCCAATGTTACATGAAGACGTTAGGTTCCCAGGTTAGCCTGCAGGCACCTGTCCATTCCACAGTAGAGAATAATTGCAGTGCACCCAGAAGGAGAGAACTAGAAAACAGTGCTTTTGCGGTGCTGTGATTTAAGTTAAAGAAGGAAACAAAACGGAATAAAAAGAGTTCTTTACTTTGGGAAGTGAAGGCTAAGGAGGCAGAGGAGGCTTTGCTGCGGGCCATCGAAAGGAGACATCCGGGGCATCTACCGGCTTATGCGCAGAGCCCTTTATTGTGTCAGGCACGTTTCCCACTCCAGGGAGGTGCTCCTGCAGGCTACCAGCACGGGCCGCTGAGGGGCTGCTGTCAGCACAGGGCCTGGATCTAGGTGCCCTGCTCATGGTGGGGACACAGCGAGTGGTCTGAGGCTGCGTTCATGCCAAGTCTGGGGAACTGTCTACCTCCTCTGGGCCTCGCTTTCTTCGTTTATAAAATGAGAATGACACCCAGCCCTGATTTACACACTGCCTTGGCTGGTGTGAAAATCAGATGTGCTCTCCGGGTGCTCTACCAGTACTGTACAGCGCCTGGGAGGGGAGGGGGCGGGGGAGGGGCCGGCCGGCATCTTCAGTTTCCATAACTTTATTCAAACTTGTGGATTTTCCTCCCTCACCCCTTGATAGAGGTATGTCCATAGCCAGGTCTATGGACCATGAATAGCCACTAGTGCGATTATGGCTCACTAATGGAATAAAGAGAAAGGGCTGAATGAGAAACAGATGCTATCAGAGGTGACACAGCATCTGTGCTTTTCAGAACCCGTGTCCTTGAGGATAGTAGGAGCTGAGCAATAAGCAGTGGACAACAGGGATAGGTGAAGCGTGGGGCATACATGAGCCCTCCAGGGCAGCGGTTCCCAAGCGGTGTTCCTTGGAACCCTTGCTCCTCCTGAGGTGCTAAAAGAAGAGCTCTCATGGTTCAAACTCCGAGTTAGGCAGGGTTGCACCTGTTTCTTTATCGTAGCCCCTGATGTGATACATGCATTGTGAGCCTCAAGGAGGAGAGGGCAATCACAGTATGCAGTGTTTTGCAAACATATCTGACCATAGAATTTTTTATTCATTTTCTGAGAATCTAGATAATATTTCCTTTTTTCCTTTTTTTAAATTAATTTTAATGGGGTGACACCAATAAATCAGGGCACATATGTACAACGAAAACATCTCCAGGTTATCTTATCATTCAATTATGTTGCATACCCATCACCCATAGATAATATTTCTTAAGTGTAATTCAGAGATCACTGGCATTTACCTAGAGCATTGACTTTCAACTGGTGTGCCACAAGAAAATTTAAAACATGCCATACTTGACTATGTATGTAGTAAGAAACACCCAGTGATTGTTTCCCACTAATCAATGACTTTATTTAGTGTATGCAATATGAACGCACCAGGTCCCATGCTGGGTATTGGGGATATAGTGGTGAATAAGATAGGATTTTTACTGCCAAAGGCTAATTCTGATGGCTGTGGGAATGGGTTGTGCGGGAATACAGGAACATACATGCTCAGCTGCCATGCGGTTTGATCTCCCCTTGCCAGGCAAGCCTTGTGTGGTTAGGGCCTTGTGTGTAGGCAGTGATGTCAAATCTGGGACATGTCACCAGAAATGTTTCTAACAACAATTAAGACTTAGAATTATAAAAGTCCCTCATCTGTCAAATGAGCGTGGCAATCTCGACCTGGATAGGTTTGTGAACCTCCCATAAAACCCAGTGAGTCTTTAGAGTGTTGATAGTCCGAGGACCTGTGTGATAGAGCCGGATTGGTACTGATATTCTCAGGGAAACACTGCTGTTACCTTGACAAAAATGTTGATGCAAATGCTCTCCCAATCTGGCCACCAGGGGGCACTGTCGCCTTAGAGCAGCCCGGCTGTGGGTGGAGGGCATGGAGGGAGGCAGGGTAGGTACTTCAGCAACCTTGCCCATCCCTACTGCAGATTGGAAGCCTTGTTCACAGACCGGTGGTCATGCTGTAGACACCACAGTGTGTGGTGAAATTAGGGAACGCATTACACCAAGGGGAGTAGAAAATGTCCGTTATTTTCAATCCCTACATCTTGACTTCTCTACATCATGAGTCTGTGGACTCTGACTTTCTTCTTGCAAGTTTCTTCCCCTTTGACTTCAGAAACACAGCTCTCTCCTGGTCTTCTGCCCTTACTGCAAACAACTTGCGTGTACTGAGCCCTTCCGATGAAGCCAGGCCCTGTCTGTGAAGTGCTTTGTCTCTCGTTTACTCCTCTGTCCCTGTGAAAGGTAGTCATACGCTCTGTGCTTTCACAGACTTACGTTGTAGGCCTGCCCTCCCTGCCTGGTGGCAGTTGGAGCTCGACTCAGAGTTCGTACCTCCCTGGCGCTGAGTCCCAGCCCCACACTCGACCCTGTCCCCACGTCATTGCCGCGGGTGGCATGTTCAGGTTGTGGGTTCTGCAGACATGCATTCCTTCCCCAATCTCCTCCTCCAGACTCTCTGGGCAGCTTCAGGGGGATGTCCCCAGCCTGTCCAGAGACTGGCTGTGAAGCGTCCTCCCAGCAAGCCGCAACCCTCCTACTGTAACCCCCAACCAGGCTGCGAGCCCCTCCAGTGTTGTGCTGCGGGTGCCCGCTGGGCCTGTGCCCACTGTGCCTGGCACACGGTCGAGTCAGAAAGGCTTACAAAATAAACAGCCTCGAGAAGGGGTTAGGCATGTGTGCACATGGCCACCCGAGCGAGGCACCATAGATATTTTAAAATATCCCTTTGAACCTAAAACAGAGACCAAAAATTGTGTTGAAGGGACTCTACGTGTCTTGTAATCCTGTGACTTTGAATTTGGTAGTAATACTAGGGTCAAGGGCCAAGGGGCCGGCGTGGAAGGTTCTGATGAGTTGAGAGCCCTCATGGCATTTTCCAAATCCATATTCACACCCCAGGGTCAGGGCCAGGCTGGGCAGGTGGCACTGGTGGCATTTGGCTGTGGCCTCCCCTCAGGTGTCAGCAGCTGCTCCTCCCCCACACGTTTTCTGGGTGACAGTCCCTCCACTGCACTGGAAGGGCATTGAATTCCTGGTGGAGGGAGCAGAGCGCTGAACGGAGGGTCTGTGCTCAGTCCTCAGGTCGTCATGGAGAGTGTGGTGATTGGAAGGGGAGCTTAGGGATCCACCAACACTACAGAAACGCACCCTGCCTTGGGGGACAGAAGGCGTGGGTCTTCTTGCCTCAGCCCTAGCTGATGGCCATTTGTTTGACCACGCCCCCCACGAGCTCTAGACCCACGCTCTCTGGGATGGTGGCCATTAGCCGTGAAATATGGCTGGTGTGACACAGCTGTTGGATCTTTGAGGTCATTACATTTTAATTTTAAGAGCTCTGTATGGTTAATGGCAACATAGTGGACAGTGTAGACAAGGAATAACTCGGTCATTTCTAGTTCTACTGGGCAGCACTCTTCTAGATGGTTTCTGCTTTGACGACCAGCTTAGCATGATCAAGGAAGGGATAGGGAGCATGTAACTATTACATTTCACAATTAATGCAAAGCTGTGGCTGACTCAAGAAAAGAAAAAAAAGTAAAGATGAATATTTATCCATACACATGTCTCCCTCTCTCTGCCTCTCTCTGCCTCTCTCTCTCCAGCAGCTACTATAGAGGGTTTTGATTCTCTCCTTCCAGGACCAGCGTTAACTCACAGGTGTATTTCCACTTAGTTTTTGCTCTTCTCCCCCCTTCCCTGTAAGCAGACACTGGCTGGCCTCATGGAAGGGGACATTGTGTAAGTGCTGCTGAGGCACAGGCGGGTCCTTCTGCACAGGCACCTCGTCTGAGGTCTGCTCTGCGGGCAGCCGTGTGAGTGTGTTCCTGGTCCTGTGATCTGTGATCGTGGGGTGGGGGCAGTGCCCAGACCACTGGGCCTTGTGTCTCCAAGGGGGTCCCTGCACCCCTCATTGGTGAGTGACATCTGGGGGAGGGGCATAGCAAATGTCAAAAAGTAACTGTCTGGCCTGACCAGGTGGTGGCGCAGTGGATAGAGCGTCGGACTGGGATGCGGAAGGACCCAGGTTCGAGGCCCCGAGCTCGCCAGCTTGAGCGCAGGCCCATCGGGCTTGAGCAAAAGCTCGCCAGCTTGAACCCATGGTCGCTGGCTCCAGCAAGGGGTTGCTCAGTCTGCTGAAGGCCCACGGTCAAGGCACATGTGAGAAAGCCATCAGTGAACAACTATGGTGTCGCAACAGCAACGAAAAACTAATGATTGATGCTTCTCACCTCTCTCTGTTCCTGTCTGTCTGTCCCTATCTATCCCTCTCTCTGACACTCTCTCTGTTCTTGTAAAAAAAAAAAAAAGTAACTGTCTGACTCTAGCAAGTAAGGAGGCCAGGCATGGCTTTTAGGTTCAAAGTATTTTATTTAAATAACTTTATCTGTGATGTGTTTGAATTTTCCAAAAAAAAAAAAAAAATACTGACAAATACTGTACAACCTGGATCACTTCTAGTCTTCTTAAAATGGTGATGACCCTGTATTTATATCCACTCCCCTCTCCCCAGGAAATAAAATAGCAAGCCCAGCGAGCAGTGGGGAAAGGCCTCTGACCTCTGACTGTGGGGCCGAGTACGGGAAGCTGCGTGGACCCCCCCCCCCCAGGGCTCTTCCCCGCCTGCATGGTTCAGGCAGCCTCTCCCTTACACCCTGCTTTGTACCCCCATTAGCATGAACCCCCAGGATGGGCCAAGCAGGCTCTGGTCCAAGTCATCCCCGCTGTGAGCGGCGGGTCTGGGACAGGCTGGCAGGGAAAGGAGTAAAGATGGAGGTGGCTGCGGGCAATTGCCTTGGGCTCCTTGCAGACACCCGTTATTCCACACACCTGGGGGGCCTCTTGGGTTCGCTAGGGACAGACAGGCCTCATCCAGGGCTAGGTGTCCTGGGTCCTAGGCCATGGGGGACAAGCGAGACCTGTGACTCCCTGAGATGGAGCAGGCCCATCCAGTGAGGTGACAGCAGGGCACCGCACGTGGAGACGGAGTCCTTGTCGTGGCAGTGACAACTGACTGGACTGCTGTCTTAATTCAAATGAGCAGCTGGTCGCCATGGCAACCGTGTTCCTGGTGACAGGCTCGCCTGGATCTCATCTGACACGGGTCTCAGCCGCTAGCCCCTGCATCTCCCCAGGTCCTCCATTTCCGGGGAACTAACGGTGCAGAAAGGAAGGGGAGCTTGTCCCAGTGGGCAGCAGGGGACGTGATGTCAAGGGCAAGTCACAAGCTCTCCTTGTGACAAGGGGACAGGGACTCGGCAGGTATATCTTTGGTCAAAGGGCTTAAGAAGTGAGGGGCCTGCATGCTCAGGATGCTTAGGGCCACTTAGGGTGGGAGGTTCCACAATATGTGCAGGCCCCTGGGGCCTCACAGGGTCCCCGGGGGCAGCAGTCACCACCAGCATCCCCCCCTGTGCAGGCCTGGGGTATACCTGGGGGCAGGTGAGTACCAGGTAGCCCAAGTGAGCAGAGAGAGGACATTTTCCTCTTGCATATCTTACAGAATTTAGTTTTTGCTACTATAAGTACCATAGTTTAGCTACGTTATTAAGTCACAATTTCACCACCATTTAGAACAGCTTCCCTGGGAAAATATTTCAGGAGAGCCAGCCAACCTGCAGATTTGCAAATGAAATTTGACAGCACAGCAAGTTACCCATCACTGCCATATGGTCACAATGCAATCAAAATATCAACCTGCTCATCATGTGAGTGGATGAACTTGGGCCCCCAGTGCCAGCCCGGCGAGAAGATGCTCTCCTCAGCTCACTGTGGACCTCAGGGCACACATGCCAGCCCGACCCTTGGTTCTGCATGTGCCCCCTGCAGAATCTGACACCCAGCCTCCATCCGTTGCAGCAATCAGTGGGCTCACTTAGAAGGTCACTTGGGGGGGACCGGTGAGGTATTACAGGGTTACCCTTCACATCAACACGCACCCAGTAGTATCCACAGACAGTATGCATACTCCTCCCCACCCCGTGCACAAGGCACTTGTCTGAACCTCAAGATAAATACTAATAAACCTCTTTAGAACTTCTTTCTGCTCTCACTTAGACTCTATTTCTGCGTCCCACCTGCAATGTCCCTTACCTGCCTGACAACCTTAGAAGTCGTTGCCAGTGTGCCTTCTGCAAGGCGGTACCAGTGGCTGTTTCAGTTCCTTCCCCGCTAAAAATCTCTGGGGACACCAGCTCAGGGGGGGCACCTCCTTTCCACCTGTAGCACGCACGCCGCCCAGCGCACCCAGTGCAGTGCGTGCAGTAACCTAGGTGACTTGGTTTCCATAGCTGTCCAAGTGTCACTGCCCAGAGCTGTGGGTTCCGGTGTGGAGAAGCAGGCCTGGCCTAGTGCTTCCTGGGGGCGGCATCCCAAAGAGAGGGCTTGGACCACATCCAAGCCTATCGGTGGTGCCAAGGACCCAGTCCGGCGTTGTGGGGCAGTAGCTTTTGATGCATCCTGATCCCTCACACTTGAAACTTCCTGCCAGGAGAGGGGTCAGGAGCACAGGCACTTGGTAGGACTCTGTCATTATACAGGGAAGCAGACTGTACCGGGTTGCTGTAATGTCCAACTGTGAGGATTTCCAGCAGAAGGTTTTATAGGGATAGGAGTCGGATAGCACACATCTCTCACCTGAGTAGTGCATGGAACAGGTATGGACTTTGTTGCCTTGCCTGGTGATGTGATTGTGCATATATGTGCCAGGCCCTCCAATGAGATGTTTTTGCAAGAGCAGATAATGTACTGCATGTGTGTGTGGTGTGCGCACGTGTGTACTTGGGAGGTACGTCAAGATGGATGGATAAATATTCCTTGTGCTTTTTAAAAATCTTTTTATGGGCTGTGCCAGAAATAGGTGAAAGGCATTCCTGAGTCTGCAGTAAGGAGCCTCATCATTGGGCGCACAGCTGCCAAAACAGTGCCCAGGAATTGTCTGCGTGCCTGCTGGGAGAGCCTTCTGGGGGCACTCGGTCGGAGGTTTGTCCCTCGGTTGAGAAGTTCTTCTGTGGACACTTCAGGGACCATCGCCCCCTGCCCCACCGAGCCCCTGGAGGTGGGCACCTCTGCCTCCTGCCTGGCTAGACGGGTAGTGATGACCGCTTCTCCAACTGCAGGAGCTTGGGCTGGGCTGAGATCCAGAGGTCTTCTTCACCCTTCTTCTTCTTTTTCTTCTTCTTCTTGCCCTTCCCCACGCTCCGCTCCGGCTGCTGGCCGCTCTTGCCTGGCCGGCTGCAGCAGCAGTGGCAGCAGATGAAGATGAGCGTGATGACCACCAAGAGCGGCAGCCCCAGGATGACGCCCAGGCAGACGGTGTTGTAGAGGCCCTCCTGGTGTTTGGTTAGGATGGTGTCCCAGATGTCACTGAAGAAGGAGCTGACCTTCTCCATGGTGCTCAGCTCACGGCCGAGTCGTGGGCTCTGAAGGACACAGTCTTGCCTGCTTGGAACTTGCTCCTCGGCCCGCTCCGGCTCTGCACATGCCCTGTCTGCACCTGCGGGGAGAGGGACAGACAAGTCAGGAACGTGCAGTGCAAGGCCCTGCAGTGTTTAATATCATTATTGATTTTAGGCTTCAGAAAGAGGAGGGAACTAAAGATTTTCAGCATTTACTGAAATTATATCGAGACTCAATAAGACAGATGCCTGCATTCAGTCAATAAGTATTAATTAATTCTTGCTATGTATGCACCACTGTATTGGACTTAGAATGTAAAAATTAATAGGGCGTCAGATGGGCACACGGCAGAGGGTCAGCAGTTGTTGGATAAGTGGGTCACCGCTTCCAGGCAGCACTCTGGCTCCCGGGACCCCTCCAAGAGCGGTTCTCAGTCTTTCCTCCCTTGCTGCTCACCTGATGGGTGCTGAACACGTCCTTCCCAAGGACACCTTTGTGTTTGCGCCTCTCTGAACACAATCTGCCATTTTTAACACATACGAAATCTTCAGCACAAGATGAAATGTTTATATCTTGCTGCCTGTCCAAGGGGACTTGGACTTCCCAGGCTATGAGGTTGTCAGACCTCATCCGGCCACAGCCCAACGTTCCTTCCTGTCCCTCCATGCCCCCTTCCCTGCTCTGTGTCCCCACCCCCGACCCGTACATCCCACTCCCGTGTCTGACAGGGATGTGTCCTGCTTGGGTGGGGACCATCTGCTGGTTCTCCCTGTTTCCATCTTCTTTTCCCTCATCATCTTTGGCTCTACTTTCTGTCCCTCCACCGAGTCTCCCCACTGCTCCTTTCCAACCTGTCCCCTTTATTCAGTGGAGAAGGGGTCTTGAAGGCAGCTCGGCAGTGGTGCTCAGAAACTGGGGTGGGGTCCCTGGACTCCTCTCTGCCCCTGTCCCGAGCCCAGCTCACAGCTGGCTCTGTTCTGACTGCTTGCGCAGAGTGGCCTGTCTTCCTCTGGCTTCGTCCCCACCTCTCAGAGCTCAGGTGGGAGGTCATAGAGGCTCCTTCAGGTCTGGAATCCACAGGTCTTGTGTCCGACAAGACTCAGAGGACAGGTGTGATGCAAGGAAATCTAAGAGACTTCTTGTGAGACGCTGGCCCGGGACCCAGAGATCAAAGAGTCCTTGGTTTTCAGGCTGGACACCTTAGACCTCACCCTGACCAACTTTCTCACTTAAAGATGAAGAATCTGAGGCCCAGAGTGGGGACACGACATGTCTAAGGACACACAGTGCGACAAACACCCAGGCCCCTGGGCAGTGGGTCCAGTATTATCCCAAGGCTACTGCGCCAGCAGAAGAACTTTACTGTTTACTTGTATTTCACCTGATACTTTCCTGATCACCTTTACGTGAATTAGAGCTTTTAACTGAGCAGCAGGATGGCGCCTTGTTGGTGGAGGAGCCACTGGGGGACTTGGGTTCAGAATCACTGTGACATTCTGCTCCCTGCCCTGGAGCACGAATACATGGCCACACCTGGGCGCTGTTACAGTAGTACCCAGGGCTTGTCCTCAGGGTCTAGATACTGTGATGACACGCTCCATAAGCATCCCGCGTAACCAGGGCTTGTGTGTCCATCAAGCCCAGATGATCTCAGTCCTGGCCCGCTGGCCAGTGGCCCCATGTCCTCATGGTGTGATTTGTGCAGTTGTATAAACGGCCCCTGCCGCTGTGCCGTGTGGCCCATGGAAGAAAAGGAGACTGTGAGATGGCACTGATCGCACACTAGGCACCATCGGGGGCACTTGACACCTTGGCCTTACCAAGTGGACCTGGCTCTTCCGCAGTCCTTCCACGAGGAGATGGAGGCCCAGGGCCCATGGCGAGGGAGCTGTGGAACTGGCCCTGCCCATGCCAGGTAGCCTGGTTCCTGGTGCCCCAGGGCAGAGCCCGGCTCAGGTGTCCTCTGACCTCCTCTTCCTTCGTGTGGAATTAACCCTGTTTGGGCCGGTAGCCCCACACGTATGGCATTTAGTACTTGGCTACTCCCCCAGACTGACTTAAACGTTCATCCCAGTCTATTGTAGGCAAAAGAGGTTTATTTCCCATTGTTAATACTTCACAAATGCCTGGAGACACACGGCAAAACTGTGGTCCTGCCCGAGGGAAGGCTGACAGCAACACAGAGCTGCCCAAACTTAAACTCAACGGCACAAAGAAAAGTCTGCTGAGAGGTCACACACCTGGCTGGGTGCGCTGCCTGAGCCCCCCTGGGGGCCTGGGAACATGGTGCCACACATCTGCCCACGTGCCACCAAGCCCACGGGCTCTAGATAGAGGAAAGCCGCCCGCATACCCTGTGTCCCATGGTGGCTGCTTGCTGTCTCGCCCCTCACGCTACATGTCTCCTCCTCCCTGTGCCATGGATGACCTTTGCTTCGACCTCAACCTTGGGAGCCCAGCAGCCTCTGGCCCATCAGGAGGGACTTTGCTGCTGTGTTGTAGAAGGACATGGCTGCTTTTTTGCGCTCTGATCCCATGGGCAAGCTTCCTGGGCCCAGAGCTCTCCACACTGCGTTTCCATGATTCGCGTTAGACGGTGACACTTGTTGACAGGTTCCATGAAGGTGCGGCCACCTGAGGAGGACCCTGAAAGATGAGCAGGCTTTGGACAGAGAAGTGTGGGTGAGAAGGGTGTGCAGAGCATCCCTGGGCAGGAGCACAGGGACCCCTGGGGACCCTGCGGCTCAGGGGGTGGCTGTGGGCTGTGGCTGGTGTCCTCTGTAGGGTGTGTGCTAATTTGGGGGCTTTGTACCAGGAGGAGGAGCTTGTGATCAGACCTGCCCTTCAAGGGGAGATGACAGGGTGTGAAGAGCTCTGGAAAATGCTTTAAGAGAGTTAGTTCTCCATGCATTTCACAGACGTTTAGTGAGCACCTACTCTACGCCACACCTTGTGTTCAGGTCACACCTTGTGCTGTGGCCGAGGACCCCGCCATTATGGAGCCTCATACGTCCCGGCCGAGTTAGGGTCATTGAGGGGTCCTGTCACAGAAGGTCAGTATGATCAGCAAATTCCAACCCAGGCTGCTCTGCAGCTAGTTGAATGATGGGTTTATCCCATGTCCCAGGCCTCCTGCCCCCGCTCCCCAACCTTTTCTCAAACCCGTCCAGCCCACGGCACCTGAGAGAATAGATTTCTCTTTAAGCTAAAGCTAAGTCAGTCATTCACTTCTGGATTCCTAAAGGGATTTATCTGAGTATGCTCTCTGTACCGCCGAGGAGAGTATTCATTAACATTTGGGAACCCAGTCTGGGGAAGGGAGAGGGGATTTGATTAAAAGGTATTCTTTCTACTTTTTAATCTATGAACTCTCTTCCAGGTCCCCCAGGTGACTGGCTGCGCTCTGCTAATCTATAGTGTTTCATTAGTATTTATGAGCCTCACATTATTAGCATTTCCAGGAAATAATCAAACACCTCCTTGGAGGGAGGAATCAAAAGCTGGGGCTTCCATAGACTGTTTTGCAAAAGAGGCCCCACTCTGGGCCTTCGCAGTGCACCCCGGGAAACCCACCCTTGTGTTGGCTCTCAGTATCTATTCTTGTAAAACCGAAGGAGGGGCCAATGAACCTTGAGTGTTTGATGGTGGTTGTGGGGGCTGGGTGGGGGGAGAGGGAAGAGTCACTTTCAATTTGCTTGAAACCAAAAATTATTCCTCCCTCTGTTCTCCACTGTCTCCAGTGGTCAGTCATCCATTTGTTCTGTCTTCCCACAGACTTCTACCTGCTGGGGTGTGTGAGGTGTTGGTAGAAAGCAATGGTCCCGGAGCTGGAACGTCTGAGTCTGAGCTTGCTGAGTCCCCAAACCTCAGCTACAAAAGGGAGCTGGTCAGCTGTCCTTGTGATGATGTTGTGAGGGCTGAAAGAGCTCACTGCATTTAGTGTGTTTTGTAAACTGCAAAATGCTGCAAAACAACCTGCAACAGTGGGCCATTGCCAGTTAGCAACAGACTGAGAACCTTGGGCCTTTCTCCTCCATCCCATCCTCACCTCCAAGCCTCACTGCCGGAAACCATGGGCCCGCTCCCTTCCAGTGACAGGGTTTCGCAGGTCACTTCCTGCTTGTGGCAGGTCCTCAGGGCTGCGGCTGTGACTCTAGACCCAGTGACAGGGATGGAGAAGGGTCGCTTGGGGAACATCTGGTGTTGCCGGGAGGACTGCTGAGCTCATAAAGTAGGGTTCGGGGAGGCCCTGCAGGCCCCAGCCCCCCACCCTATCCCCAGGTTCTGGGACTCCTGGCTGTGGACGAGGAAGACTCCTCCCCCAGGAAGTTCAGACCCAACCCTGAGAACTGAGAGCTGCTACAGGGCTGGTCCTCAGGCTGGTGTCCCTTCTGGGGCTCCCCCAAGTGGGGGCGGGCATTCGTTTGTACCAGCCTCTCATTGTTTCTGTTGGCTGGTACATGCTTTCTAGGAACGTCACAATCACAATGGCACCCAGTTAAAATCCCCGATACCAACTCCAGAGTGACCAGTGGTTCCAATCTTGGGCCCTCCTATGAAGCTGGGGAGGTGGGGAGTTCTCTCCCCAAACTTTCAGGGGTTCCTCAGCCGCAGCTCCAGACTCCTGGGTTTGTGTGGGCCATATCAGGCTGGAAGTTGGGGACAAGGCCCTCCCCTTGGGCTTCCCTCAGAGGCTCCACCAAGCCTCCGACCTGGCGCTGTGGCAAGGGTATGCTTGCCCACCTCCTCGCCGAGGGCCCGGGGACAGCACAGTGGTCTTTGGCCACTCTGGCTGCCCGAGTCATCATGGGAATGGACAGTGCAGATTCCAGGGCTGCTCCCCTGGGGACCCTGATTCAGTAGGCTGGGGGGGTCAGGGGTGGGGACCCAGGAACCGGTATGTGTAATAAAGAGCCCAGGTGTTTCTGCACAGTAGTCGGGTTCAAACACTGAAACCTGGCCCTGGGCACAATGAGATGGATCTCCCCAGTTTAATTAATTGCTTCAAGTAATTGGTCCAGATATAAAGTGGGAGTCTCTTTTCTTCCTCTGTGTAGTATGCGTATATGGTGTGTAACTAGATATTGAGTGTTTGAGGAAAATAGGTAGTATTTTCCACTCCGAATCAATGTTATAATTGCGGCTGCAATTTTGAACAAAAGCACAAATAGTTCATCAATATAGAATTGATTGAAGCACCGGGATTATTAAAAAGAATGAAACATTGCTTTATCATGTAGACACCCCGCACTGGGAGAAGTCCTGCGGTTGGGTCCCCACCACGCTGATAGGGAACGGGCCAGCAGGGGCTGTGACTCACTGGACACATAGATGGCAGTTGGTGGAGTCAGGGCCAGGGTCTATGTCTTCCGACTCCTGACACCTCCCCCTGCCAGGTCTCCCTAGGAAAGTCCATAACATAAACTCTGAGGCAGCATGTGGCCAGGTGCCCACCACGTCCCCACCCTGGGTACCGGCAAGATGATGTCTCAGCCCGAACATCTCTGTGGGGCCGTGTGACTGAGCTCTGGCCGAGGGAACGTGGGGCTCCTGTGTGCCTTCTCTGCTTGCTCACTGGCTAGCCGCATGCAGAAGACCATGGGGAGGACTCCCAGGCCCTGGAATGGCAGAGAGGGGCAGCGTTCCCAAATGACAGTGGGTCCAGCCCCCTTGCTGACCACCGTCAACTGTGGAGCGAGTGAGGAGTAAGCCTTTTGTTGGGCGAAGGCCCTGAGATTTCAGGATTTTTGCTACAGTAATTAGCTTAGGCTGATAAGCACAAGTGACAAAAAGCTAATGTTAGTAATGAGTGTAAGAACCATGCACTGATGATTCAATGACCCTCCTAAAATGCCGCTTTGACCCAGAGGGGTTCAGCTAAGTGCTTTAGGGTGCAGGTTCTGGGATCACGTTTTCTGGGTTCGGATCCTGACTCCGCGGCTTACTAACTGGATTGTGTCGGGCAGGCCACTGAGCCCCTCTCTGGGGCTGTTTTCTCATTTGTTCAGTGGAGTTGATCATAACAGGCTGTTGTGAAAAGTAAGAGTCTGTGCACGGGGCAGGTCTCAGAGCCAAGCCTGGCAAGACGTCCGTGTGTGCCTCATTTTATGACCCCGAACAAACATCTGTCAGCTCCTCAATCAGGCGCTTCTGTGTGCCTTTCTGGAGTTTGGGATGGTTCTGGAGTTGTGACATTGATTATCTAGGTCTCCTTCAAACTGGGGCACTTCCCTTCTCTGTCGTTTGCGTGTAGTAAGGGGACGCTTTCTAAATTACTCGTCCATTCTCAGTCAACATTTCAGAATTAAAGACAAGATATGACGCAGAGGAGCCTGGAATACGCCACTGTCTCTTCAGCTTCTCTCTGCAGGTGGCACACTTGGGTCGGAGCCCTCCGGAGCCTCCCTCCTCACTCCCCATTCTCTCCCCCAGCCCAGGCTGTCCTTTTGTCCTTCCACCCATGCACTTAATGAGCTCCCAGCATGGAGCTCATTACCAAAGCACAGGAGAGAAGGGGGATAACCAACAAACAAACCAAGACACACTGTCAGGGCGACCCAGGGAATGGCTGCCATGGCCCCAAGGAGGGGACTTGGAACTGAGGTCTGAGGGGTGACAAGGATCCCGCACACGCAGAGCTCGGGGAAGGGCCTTCCAGGGGCAAGAACAGCAGGGTAAAGGCTCAGAGGTGGGAAGGTGCCTGGAGGAGCGAGGAAGCCGGTGCATGGACATTCCTGAGCCCTGAAGGCAAAGCAGGTTTCCCTCCAGGCAGCCCTGGGGGTGGGGCGGTGAGGGTGGAGAAGGAAGGAAGGGAGGCTTCTGGGAAGTCAGGCCCCCTGCATCCCGCTGCTACCCCAACTGTCGAGCAGCAGTGTGCCTCTGGTTTCTCCTGCCAGCTCTGCTTGCTCAAACCCCCTTGTGATTGCCGTCTTCCTCTGCCTCCTGCCGCCGCTGCTCACTGCTTAAATCAGCGATGGGCAATCTTTTGAGCTTGGTGTGTCAAAATTTGCCAAAAAACCGAGCATAACTCAGGTGGTGTATTACTTCGAGAAAAACGGCCTAACCGGAAGTCCCAGAACTAGATGCTCTGTGCCAGAGTTCTGTTGTTTTGGCCTACAGACCTCCAGCACAGAGTGTCTACACTACAGCAAATGTTCTATCCTCGGCTACTGCACCTGGCCGGGAGCCGAGGATGAAACGTCCTTCTCAGCATGCGGCCCCATACTTCTCTGGTATGTGGCTGCATGTCATCGAAAATGGCTACACGTGTCAGTGCTGACACACGTGTCATAGGTTCGCTATCACAGGCTTAGATGATGATCACGATGCTTTGCAAGGACAGCTCTCTCATGATCGGGCCCCACGTCATCCCAGCCTCGTGTCCCACCACGCCGTACTACCTCACTTCCCCTAGGTTCTCCCACACAGTCCTGCTTTCTCCCGTGGCAAGCTTTGCATACCCTGTTCCCTCTGTCTCTTCCCTCTCTCTGCTCATGGAGGTCCTCTGTCCCCAAACCATCCCAGACAGACTTCTTCCTCTTCTGAGCTCTCCTTGTAACCTTCCATGGCCTTTGTCTTCCTGTGCTGGAGTTAGTTGTTTTCTCTTGAAAAGCAGGACCATACAAAGGGGCGTGTGCCATGGACATGCCTCTTGTGCCCGGACAACAGGTTCACAGTGCCCTTGCTTGACGGCTGACGGCTTTGCTCCGTGCCCATCACGCAGCCGGTGCCCAGTCAGTATCCGATGAAGCAGTGAACCCTTCCCATGCTTGGACGAGGCGGAAGGCTGGCTGTGTGTCCTTGGTTCCCCCCTGTGATGGGCTGAATTCGGCCCCCCTCCCACCTTCCATTTACATTGTATGGGCCTTGGGAAGTCCTCACCCCAGCACCCGAGAGTGTGACCTTGTTGGGACACAGCGCGTTTGCACCGATGTAACTTAGTTAAGATGAGGTCACACTGGAGCAAAGTGGGCCCCTGATCTAGTAGGACTGGTGTTTTTGTGAAAAGGTGGACATTTGGACATGAAGTGGACACGCACAGAGGGAGGACGGCGTGAAGAGACACTTAGAGAAGATGGCCACTCACTAGCAAGGAGAGGCCTGGGATGGACCCTGTCTTCATGGCCTTCAGAGCAAGCCAACCCTGCCAACCAGCTCTCTGAGCTCCTTTCCAACCTCCTAAGCCGTGAGACCACAGTCCATGGTGCTTGGGTATGGAAGCCCCAGGGAATGATGAATATACCTGTTTTTCTTCACCCCACCACCTGCACCCCCTCAGCTGGTCCCACCAGCTCCATCTGCAGTATGTATCCCAGATTTGTCCATTTCTCTCCATTCCGGGGCTCGGTCGCTACCGTCTCTCACCTGACTGCTGCGAAGACTTCCTAACCAGTCTCTGGGGCACCTGTTTCCTCCCTGTAACCTGTCTTCCCACTGTGAGCTGGACCGTGTCACCCTCCCCTGTTCCCTGGACACAGCTGCTTCAGGCCAGTGCCCCGCTGCAGAGCCTCATATTTAGTTAGCCTCCAGGTCTTGGCATACCTGACCGCTTACAACATTCAGTGCTCAGCTCAAGTGCACTTCTACTGAAATGTAACCTCAGTGGTTACCCCGTCAAAGACCTTTCTTAACCAAATACTTGAGCGAAGCCCCGCCTCGAGGCAGCCACTCCAGACCGTCCTGCCCCACCACCCTTGTAGCACAGACTTCTCGTTCCCATGCGATGCTCTTGTCACTTCGGTTTGCACAGTTACTGACTGTCTTCCTGCGCTGGAAAGTGATCTCAGCAAGAACAGGGCCCTGACCTGTCTCATTCTGTCATGATGCCCAGCATCTGAATGAATGAACGACGTCATGCCAGTTAACCCAGAGGTCCTCAAAGAGAGCTTGAAAAAAAAAGTTCAGCAGTCAACCCAGGTCACTGGGGAGAGAGCAGGGAGGCAACGAAGGGCATGGGACAGTGACCGTTGGTCACATTGTTGGCCAGACTTTGATGACAGTTACCCACCATCTTGCCCACAGGCCACCAGATCCTCCAGCACATAACTCGTTTCAGGAGGAAATAATGATCAAGAAAATCCTGTATCATTGAAAGTGGCAGGGATTAGGGGGTGGGGAGGGCTTTATCAGCTCCTAAGTAAGCACCTGCCTTCCTTTTGCTTAGCCACAAAGGACACATTGTGGCTGGGGCTTTCTGATAACAAGGGATCCTTTCCTAATTACTATATGCTCTATTTCAGGTTCAGCAGAAAAGAAAATTAAAAAGCCCCATTCATGCCACTCTAGGTTCCAATGAGTCGGTCTTTCAATCAATCAAGGATTAATTAAGCTATGCTGGGAAATATAGGGGCGGTAGGAGACACCCTCTCGACTCGGGGATGGTACCGGGGAAATAACTGCAGAGTAACTGAAGAGCAGGGGAAGGGTGTGCAGAGCTTTTAATCTGGGCCTCCGCGGACTTTCTCTTCCGGAAGCCCCGCAGTCTCTGGCCCCTTTATCTCTGTCCTCTCTGCCTCCTCTTGTCCCTGCTCATTCCTCATCACACTGTCTTCAGAGGGTCCAGGCCAGAGACTCTGCGAACGATTTGTCCTTCTTGGTCTCCCTTACAATTAGGCGCTAGAAGCTGCATCTGATTCTCTGAAAATTCCAACTGTGCACAACTTGAGCGGATATACAGTCAGTATCTGTATCCTGTGCGCACTGGTCAACAACTTCCTCCCACGTCCGTCCCTGAGATCGTCCAGGGAAAAGTTCCGGTGTTTCTTCTCCTGAACCAGAAAAATCACAATCAACAATGTTGTCTCCTCCACGAATGTAGTGTGGAGTCTGGGCAACATTCACTTGAGCACCTTTTCAGTTTTCTCTCCTGTAAATAGATATTTGCACATTTCTCAGAGGGTTAGGTGTTTTATCTGTGGTAACCTCAGTACCCAGCACAGGGCCTGGTAGGAAGTGGGTGGGCAATAAGTATTTGCTGGCTGGCTGGCTGGCTGGATACTTGGACAGATGCATGGATATATGGATGGATGGATACATGCATTGCTGGGAAGAATAAAAGGGATAATTTGTGGAAGGCATGCAGCTTAAGTGTACCCCACACAGGTGGGCGCCTGAAAATTGCCTTGGAAACTATATAACACTATATTCATTATTCTGCTGCTCATGTTGTGTGAAAGGGGAAAATATCCATTTAAAGAATTATTTTGTTGTAACCAGAGTTTGATCAATTCTCCATTAAACTGGTTTAGAGACTAAGTCAGCTGGCTCTGGGGGGACCAGGGCAGATGCACTGGCCATACCCCCCCCCGCCCCCCACTCACTATTTCCACCCATTCCCAGTGCGCTCCCCTCTCCCAGCTGCTCTGACCTCCAGGATCTAGTTTCTCAGGGGTGCCTTGTTTTGCCCGTCACTCTCGTCTTTCTCCTCTTCATTTCAGCGAGAATGCTCGCTTGTTTTCCTTTGGTGCCTTTTGACATAGATACCTCAGGAGGCCAAGGCCTCAGAACAGAGGGCTGGCACATTGTCTTATCACCTTTCCCAGGAACAGGGGATGATCTGTTGAGCCAAAAAGCCACCATTTGTCGCGTTCTTACCAAGAGCGCAACTCTGTGTGTGTAATCGTGGCCTCATTCAACAACTTGGGGGGCGGGCCTCTGTATCCCCATTACACAGATGGGAAAACTGAGGCTGCCAGAGATGAAGTGATTTGCCCACGGTCATGTGACTGCTATAAAGTGCAGAAGAGGTTTGACTATAGTTCCATCTGAGTCCCAACATCCTGCTGTGACCACAGTCTACACAGCTACCGTCCTCTGGAGGCTGAGGACTTCAGCCTCTGCACCTCGTCTCCTGCGAGGAGGGGGTGGAGTGTTTACCACTCGTCCATCCATCAGACAGGTTGAGCCTGCACCCTATGGATAGCTCTTGATTATTTAAGATGCCTTCTGTGACTTCAAGCAGCTTACATTTTCACAGAACCAAAAAGGTAAGAAGAGAAGTACAGAATAATATCACATGGGACAGTGGCACCGTGATTTTATTTTTTTATTTCTTTTTTTTGGCCTCTTCTGATGTCATATGAAGTTCTCAATCTTTAGCTAATCCTAAAATTTGACCACACTAACCTCCCACACAAGCCAAGATGGGCTGGAGCTCCAGAAGGACCTATGTTCTCCCCATCCCACACCCTTGTGCCCCTGCCTGCTTCACCCAGTCCTGTCACTGACATAGTTCCTGCAGGCATTTCAAGCCTGCGGTCCCTGGACTGCCTGTTCCCTCTGGGGTAGGGACGGCATTACTGTTCTCATTGCTGTCATCTCTGTAGGGAAAGCCACACACAGGAGAAATGAGGGCCAAAGGCTAGCCTTGTGTTGTAGCTGTCACCTCCCATTTGATGGCCTGACTTGGCCTTTGGCTAACCAGACACATTGAGGAGGAGGAAGGACACTGGCAAGAGGAATGAATACATGTGAAAACATCCTTAGGATAGTATGCAAGGGTGGCAGAGGGGCTCCGTGGGAGGAGCAGTGAGCTAGGAGTCAAGAGGACCCAGTGCTAGTCTTGGTCCCGTTGTCTTGCAAGCCTCTGACCGTAGGCACGAGTTCAACTGTCTGAGCCCTTTCCTCATCTGTGCTCTGAAGCTACCAGCCAGCCCAGGTAGACCTCAAGATGGTTGTGCAGAACAGACAAGATGTACATGTGAAAGGGACGTCAAGAAGGGGAGACTGCAATCTAACTGCAACGTCGTGCGTTGTAGAGGATGATATTAAAAAGCTGAATGAAAGCTCAGACAAGGACCCAGGGCTGCCCATCCCCACGCAGCCGGCCACCTGCCTGGCCTCTCCCCACCCTTTCCCCCTGTCCCTTTATGGCCCGCTTCCAATCTGGAGAATTTGTGGGCACACACAGTGACACCACTCACACTTGCGTTTGCCCATCTGTGTATATTTGATCCGACCACATCCTGGGGCTGGTGCTAATGAAACCTGTCGCCATGGTTACAGCAAAGTACCTCAGCTCTACAGCTCTCGTTTTTACTTTGCAAACCAGTTTGGGAAGGGTTTGGAGCCAGTGTCTGTGGGTGTGGTGGGTGTCTAGGTAAAGTGTTGTTTTGGAGACCGTGTGCCAGGCTCTGAGGTCATCGCTGAGTGTGGCTGGGGGAGGGAGGGGCCGTCCCCACTCCACAAATAAAGGAGGGGCTCAGCAGCTGATGACCGAGTCTTCCAACGTCATCTCCTTTTGGAGGGAAAGGGTGTTTTTTGAAAAAGCAAGAAGACAACCAAGCACTTGTGTGATTCCGGATCTCCCACACAGGTGGTGGTGGTTAAAAAAAAAGACTTTAAATTCAAAGTCGCGTAATTCACTTTAAGATTGCATAAGGGAACGCGGAGTTCTGCAAACTTTGCAGCGGTAACTGAAGGGCTGATTTATTTTTCTCGGAGGTGGTCGCGAGGCTGGAATACTTGGGAAGTAATGGAGTGGCAAAAATAGACAATTATGCAATGCCACAGCCATACAGACAGGGCTTGGTTTTCCTGCCCGTTTCCTCCCTTCGTTGAATGTTAACCGAAGCTCAGGGCAGTTAATGGCCCAGAGCTACCTTGCTGTGATATTAAGGCTTAAGATGGAAAGGCCAAACCATGGAGGGAAGGGGCAGAAATGCCCCCATTCCGGTCCCTGGTTCCCGCCTGGGCCCTCGGAGGGCCCAGCGCGGAGGGTTTGGACTCGCGGTCCCGGGCTGATGCAGCGGAAGATGAGCCTTCCCTTCCTGTCTGCTCCGGTTTAAAACCACCTCCCACATGTCGAAGGCAGATTTTTTTCATTTTACAGTTTTGGTAAGTGGTTGTTGGCGAAGGCACGGGACCTGTGCAAGCACCTGAGCGCCCACACGGGCCAGTGGTCCCTCTGCCTTTCACGGACAGCGTTTTCTCAGCCTCGGGGGACGTGGTGCTGCGCTAAGTGCTCCGCTCTGTCAGCTGTTTCAGCCAAGCTCCTGTTATAGATTCGGAACAGCCACGCCCTCCCTGTGCCCTCGGTTTGCTGGTCCTCCCCGCAAATGCCTTCCTCTCTACCCCTCAAAGGCCCTTCCCAGACAGGGCTGCCAGCGTTGTAATACAGCCAGTGCTTGACTTATGACCAGGATTGGTTCCGACAGACCAGGCGTAACATGATTTGGTCGTAAGTTGAGGAGGCTATATGTACAGTACTGTGAAATGATGTTATAAAAATCTTTGTCATATTTTATCATAATTTTCTTTCATCATTGTTATATATCATGATTTTCTTTGTTCATTTTATGCCATTTGTATCATCTCTACACCATTTTGTTTTTTATTTTTACATTTGTCAGGTTTAAGTAAAACACTGCATTACCAGTACAACTGGTTTAATATTTGCAAAACATACAAAATTACAAAATACAGGTGCATACAAAAACTGCTCCAGACGTGGAGCGGTTGTGGCTAGTGACTGTGGTCCTACAGTCAAATGCTCGTAAGTTGCATAGGTCGTAAGTCGATCAATACCTGTATGTGCAAACAAGTAATTTGAGAGAATGGGTGGAAGAACTGCTTAAGCTTCAGATTCGGGGTGGGGGTGGGGGTGGGGGTGGGGGTGGGGGTGGGGGTGGGGGCCCCACAGATCCTAACGTGTACACACACACCCACAGATTTGGGGTGGGGGTGCCCCACAGATCCTAAGGTACACACACACATACACCCTTCCTTGGTCTCAAGGTCCCCTCCTTCGCCATCCACCATCTCTGTCTACCATGCCTGGAGACCTCAAGCTCTACAGAAGACTTTCTGGGAAGCACGTGGGCCGCTAGGAGTGGGGGTGAGGTGGGGGAGCTTAGACCTGGTCCCCATCTCTCTGCATGGTGGCCTCCTGGAGTGACTTTCTACAGGTTAGGGACCAGCCTTTAGGCTTTATCTCTCATGCGCAGCCCAGAATGCCTTTTTTTTTTTTTTTTAATCACACTAACAAAGTATCAGACTCGAAATAGGACATCGGGTGGGAACATTTTGATAGAGCAAACGGTCGCAAGGTGTGGTCTTTTTTTGGCTAGTGGGAAGGCAGGAGAGGGTTCTGGGGAAGGAGGTTGGCTTGTAGCAGCCAGAGGAGAGGACAGGTGTCCTTGTGGTGCCCGAAGACCGGTGGGCAGGGCTGCTCCTCGGGGGACAGACTGTGGACCCCCATTCTGGCTCCGACTTTCTTCTGGTTGTGTTTGTTGAGGCTCCTGCAGGTTTGTCAGAGGAGTGAATCCTTGGCTGCAAGGGAGCCTGAGGGTCACAAATGGGAGAAGCTCACAGACTGTTCTGAGGACCCCTAGGACTCTCACCTGCGACTTAGCGTGTGTTCTTGGGAAAGGCATTCAGTTGCTTTGGGCCTCAGTTCCTCCAAAATGGGAGAAAATGTTGAACAAACACAAGAAAGTGACTATGTATGGTCTGGATGGAAGGACATGGTGGGCAGGGCTGGACGGGAGACTGGTTGATCTCTCCATCCCTTGGTCCTGCAGGTTTAAAAGGAACCAGCAATTGGATGCTGCGTCAGAGCAGACAGCACTGTGGATGTGCTTCCAGGCTGTTAGGGACTGCACATTTAGTCGTAATCAGCATCTTTCCAGACAGGAATAGCAGGGACGTGGCAAGAACACAACCCCTCAGTTCTACCCGGTAGTCAAAGTGGCCTGAAGATCTGGGGAAACTCGCTCCCATGCTGGGAGGTCTTCCTGCCTCCAACCCGGAGTGGCTGGATGGCCACCCCACCACCTAGGCACTCCCACCTGGCAGCTTTCACCTGGCTGTGCAGTGGTGCTGGGTGGTCCAGGCTTCCCAGGGCTGGCTGAGCATGCCCCCCCTGCTGAGCCAGTTCTGAGGGGCACATTCCATGCTCTGCCTGGAGCAGGGTGTCCCCTGATTCCCCCAGGGTAGGGAGGTTTGTATGGAGAGAGTGTGAGTCTCCACTCATATACAAGTCATGCTGCAAGCATGCTGGTATTCGTATACGAAGAGGCTAATAGTATAAATAACAATTATTTGCATCAATTGAACGTGGCACTGGAATGATTTTTCTTAAGGTTGCACATGGAGTTTTATTTCAGGAAGTGCTAGTTAAGTATCTGCTATGTGACCAACATAGTGTGGAGGGAGAACAGAGAGGTGTAGGTTCCTATCCAAGCAGACTTTCTTTTCTATTTTTAAATTTATTGCCTTTTCAGAGAGAGAGAGGGAGGGAGGAGGGAGAAAGAGAGAGAGAGAAACATCAGTTTGTTGTTCCTTTTATTCTTGCTGTCATTGGTTAATTCTTGTATGCACCCTGACCAGGGATCAACCCTGGAACCTCGACAAGTCAAGAAGACACTCTAGGCAACTGAGCCACCTGGCCAGGGCCCAAGCAGAGTTTCTTAGTGAAACTTAGAACACTCCTGTCTGGTAAAAGTTCACATCCCCGACTCCAAACCTCAAGTTCCACATCTCTAAGATGGGAAAATAAGCCCACTGACCACATCTCCATCCACTGATGGTGTGAAAGTCGGATAATAATATCATGAGAGTTCTTTATAAGCTGAAAATGCCCTACCAAGTTTAATTTCCCAAAATAATAATACCAATTAGAGGCTGAAGTCAACATCAGAAAACCCACCATGCACGCACCACAGGAGAGGAGAGGCATCTGTTGGTTAGGGGTTTAAGGGGGGGTGTTGCATGGAGGGAGAGGCAGACATTTGGAGGGAGAAGAGAAGTTGGGGTACACTGAATAGGAAGGGACCCCGAGCACAGAGGCACACGCAGACTGGGAAGAGGGGGTGTCAGTGCACAGGCGCTCTGAGGAAGAGCGGGGAAAGTGAGGTGGCTCTGGGCCAGGCTGGTGCAGTGACAACAGAGGGTTGTGCTATAACGACCCCAGGCAGGCCCCGCCGGCGGGGGAGCAGAGGACAGACTAGTGTCCGTGTTTCAGGGGCCACAGTCTCTTACCTGGTCTCTCTGTAAGTCAGGGTGTACCCTGGTCGGAGCTGGGGATTGTGCTGGGGTAAGCCCTACCCCTGGGCTCAGTAATCACAAATATTACAATGAAAAAAATAAAAACCCTTTTATTAATAGCATACTTCTCTGTTAGACAAAATCTGATTATGAACTGAAATGAAATATCACCAAACCAATCAGAAGGAAGCTGCTATTCATCTCCTGCTCCCTTGGGGTGAGGGAGGGGGGCAGAAACTCCTGAAAGAGCCGCTTCCCTGGACTTCTGACGCCAGAGGGCTGGTGTTCTTTACTTGTGACGAGGGGAGAGCCACCCGAGACCCTGCACGGATAACTCATCTTCATGTGTTCAAGGCATCTGCAATGCGTTCCTTCATTCATATGAGCAGGGGAGGGGTTTCCTGCCCTGTTTCGCAAATGAGCAAACTAAAGTGCAGAAGTCTGTTCAAATTTTGTTTAAAATGATCAAGCTGGTTAGTGGCTGTGGGCAGACGGGTCCGGTCTCTGGGTTGCCTGGTAGGATGTGCTCTCATGATACTAAATCCTAAAAAGAAACAAGACAACGCACCAACGGGGGCAACCAGTTGCTTCTGTGGTTCTCAGACGCCCTGGGAGCAGTGGTCCCTCTCTCGTTTGGGGTCTCACACAAGCTTCTTTATCTGGAACCCCAACACTGCCCCAACCCCACCCAGGCACCGCACCAAATTTCCTGGCCTCTTTCATGTAAGTCTCAGCTGCAATGCTGCTCCCCTTCGGAGACCTTCCATGATCTGCCCTGCGCCTCTCATTGTCCCATGACCACAGCCTGTAACGTGCTTCAGAAGCTCATTGTTTGTTCACTCGTCTCCCTTTTTTTCTAGACAGAATCTGTTCCCATCATGGCGTCATCCCCAACACAGGGGGCATGTTTTCCTCCTGGAAAATATATTTGCCAAATGAATGAATGAAAGAACATTTGAATAGAGGAAACTGAGGCTCACTGAAATGAAATACCCAAGGTCTCACAGCTCATCAGTTAGGATGGCGTGACACTTCTTCCCCCAAATACCCAGTGGTGACCTCATTCTGCCACAGCACAGTGGTCAGATAAAAGACACTCTGGGAAAACACCCACCACCTGGAATTTCAATATTCTGGGGTCAGAGAAGTCTGACAGGCTGGGCTCAGATGCCAGATAGCCTTGAGCATTCTGGAGGGGAGGCGCACCCTGCAGGCTTCTTTTGGTGACTGGTCACCTCTACATCTCTGGTAAAGCTGTCAGTGCCAAGGACAGAGATGACAGGAGCAAGACCTGATACCACAAGGTCGCTGGCCTCAAATGGAGCTGGGCCTCCGCCTAGGAGTTGCCACACTGAGTAGTTACACGATGCCACTTGGGGGTGTGGCGGCTCTCAGCTGTGCTCCTGACATTTCCGTGTTCGTGAATTGATGTTGCATTTGGTAATTTCCCATCCACAAGCCGGCTGCATGGAGCCTCTGTGTGTGGGGCCCTCAGGCATCTCACTGCCTCTCTATTTATTGTTGCTGCTAAGGCTCTCCCCGGGGTTTTCCCAGAGGGAGGGACTTCCACTGGCTTTTTCCTCCCTTTCCTGAGCCCTGGTTGTTGACACAATTGAAGCCAAAGGGGCCAAGAACTGCCACATCCGCCATCTGCAGTCCAGCTACAGACGGCTCAGTGCACAGGTGTGGGGACTCACTTGGTGCACAGGGTCTAAGGCTTTCCCAGACACTGCTGCCCAGCAAGAAGTAGACACCTGTCAACTGCCCGGTCCGGGGATTCCAGAGTGAACTAAAGATGCAGACTGTGAGCTTAAGGAATTTGTTTCCCATTGGGGGAAACAGATGAGCATAGGGAATGAGGAGAAAGCACGGCTAGTTAATGTCCCAAGAGGGAAATGCCAGTAGCCGGTTAGGGAGCAGCCAGGGGAAGCTGTCACCTGCAGTGAGGAAGCGGGCGAGGCTTCAGGAGGGTGTGAGGGGAGCCGGCACCTGTAGGGACAGTGGGTGACTCAGTGCAGGGAGGGTGGGCACGACATGTTCCAGGTTGCTCAGGAAAGCACAGCTGGCGGAGAGAAGACATCCGCACACGCAGGCCCAGCCTCCTGCCAGACCTGGAGGTTTCCAAACTCCTGCTGTTACCATGGCGACACTCAGCCTAGCCTGCAGCTCCGACCAGGGAGTTCTTTGAGCAGCCTGGCACAGGCTTGAGAGGGCTCTTCATGTCTGTCGCCCAGGACAAGGGCCATTGCTGGGCCCCCCCGCCCACCAACCCTGCCTCCTTCCCAGGGTCCTTCCGAACTGGGGCTGACTGATGCCGTGCTGGGCTGGACGTCCTTAGGGGATGTTTCATATGTTGGACCATGAAAGCAAATTCCTGTGTGAGAAAACTTGAGTGGACAGGCAGTAGTCTGCCACCTTCTTCCACTGTCTTGAAATACACTTTGTCCCTTTGTCTATTCTTTCTGTGTGTGTGTGTGTGTGTGTGTGTGTGTGTGTGTGTGTGACACAGAGAGACAGAGAGAGGGACAGATAGGGACAGACAGGCAGGAAGGGAGAGAGATGAGAACATCGATTCTTCGTTGCAGCTCCTTAGTCTTAGTTGTCCATTGATTGCTTTCTCATATGTGCCTTGACCAGGGGGCTACAGCAGACCGAGTGATCCCTTGCTCAAGCCAGCGACCATGGGGTCATGTCTATGATTCCATGCTCAAGCCAGCGACCCCACACTCAAGCTGGTGAGCCTTGCTCAAACCAGACGGGTCAAGCTGGTGACCTCGGGGTTTCAAACCTGGGTCATCTGCTATCCCAGTCTGATGCTCTATCCACTGTGCCACCGCCTGGTCATGCTCTTTGTATATTCTTAAATTTGGTGATAATCCTGGTTTTAAATCTGGGGTCTTAAGTGCAACCAAAGCTGGTTCCAGCTGGCTCTAGTTCAAAGGGACTGCTCTCTCTCTCACCCCACCCCCGTACACACTCAGTCTACCCACGGAGCAACATTGCTAACTATTTAGCACAAGGTTGGTAGAAACCGAATGAGACATTTGTCCAAGAGGGGTAAACTTCTATCAGAGGTTGCAAATTGGAAGCCCACGAGGTAGATGTGACTAGTAAATGAATTTTGTTTCCTCCCCAGCTTTCCAGTTTCACAGCATGTCCTCCCTACATTCCCACCTCACCAGTGTCACCCTTTGAGGAAGTCTGTGAGTGGAAATCGAGATCCCAAACATTGGAGTCACATGCCAGTGTGACAGGGACTGCGAGTTCCATTTGCAGAAGCACATGTGTTTATGAAGCCGTGTTTAATGAGCAGCTACTATGTACCGGATACCGCGTGCTGGGAATACCACAAAGTGGTGGCACCGACGGGCGGCTGGGGGAGCGTCTTACCAAGGGTCACAGAGGTTTATAAATAAAATAGTCCTGAAGCCAGGGAAGAGTACTTAGCTCTTGGTGGAGACCTCAGTTTCCTCATCCATAAAATAGGCATAATAGTTGAGCTGTCACGAGGGTTAAATAAGAGGAAGGAGGTGAATGGTTGCTGCAGTGCCCAGTGTGCGTACATACAGTACTCCATACGTGCTGCCGTTGGTACCTGCTGCTTTCTACTCAATCACATGGAAAAGCATTCGTAATTTATCCAAATATTTTCTTTGTCAAGCATCTAAATGTCTGGGTATCTCTGGGACAACAAGAGGCATTATCATTCATGTGTAAGATCGAGGACAACAAATAAAGGACCAGGCATAGAAAATGTGCCACTGAATATGCATATTATCTCCAAGGAAGGAAAGTGAATTTGTAAGTATGTTGATAAGAAGGCGGGAGACTGGTAACCAGACTGGAGGTTCCTCAAAGTTAACCTAAGAATCACCAAATGATCCAGCAGTTCCACTCCTTGGTATACCCAAAGCAACTGAAAACAGACACACAAATCCTTGTATGTGCACATTCACAACAGCAAAAGGTGGAATCTGCCCATGTGTCTAGCAACAGATCAACGGATAAACAGATTGTGCTACATACACACCATGGAATATTACTCAGTCATGAAAAAGCATGGAGTGCCTGCAGATGCTAAACCGTGGCTGAACCTTGAAAACATTATGCTAAATGACAGGAGCCGGACACCAGAGGGTATATACATTGTATGATCCCATTCATATGGAATAACAGAACAGAGAAGCCCATGGAGACGGCATACAGATTGGGGGTTGCCAGGGGCCAGGAAGAGGGAGCCACAGGGGGTACCTGCTTAATGAGTGTGGGGATCTATCTAGGGGTGAAGAAAATGTTTTGGAATTAGATAGAAGTGGTAGTTACAAATCATCATGCGCATACTAAATGCCACTGAATTGTTCACTTTAAAAATGTTAATTTTAGGTAATGTGAATTCCGCCTTAATAAAAGAGAATGTGGAAGGAGATAATGCAAAATTTCTTGAAAGCTAATAGATGGTAAACCGAAAAGGATGGTATAGTTTCCATGATTAATTGCTTAAGGAATATAAAATGTCATAGTTTAGTGTGAATTTATTCAATTCACTCCAATAGCAGATGTTGAAGGACCACATGCATCAGTGGTTTACGTGTTCCTACCGAAGGAATACTATTTTTAAACCAAAAAACACTTACTCCTGGAAACTGTCAGTCAGGAAGGAACATCGGACCTTCTTCCCCATGGGGCACATGCTCTGTGATGGTGTTCCCTTCTCTGGGCCCAGACAGGGTGGGGGACGTGCGGGCGTCTGTCTGGAATGAGGTGTTCTTTCCACGGCTGGCTGTGAAATGCTATGCTGTGCGTCCACTGAACACAGAGCAGGAGTCAGCTCTTTCCTCCGAGGGGTCAACAGTGTCCTCACTCAGAGCTTAGGGCCTGGTGGTTGGACATCAGCAAGCACTCTGAGCCCACCTGGCCTTTTTCCTGGGCCAGAGACAGCCTTGGGCCAGGTGTCAGTGGGCCAGAGCTGAGTTTCTCACTTGAAACCGGGAGAGCTCCGAGCAGGTTGGGTCTGGGTGGCGGGACCTGTCAGGTTGCTTCCCGCTCCCCATGGAGGTTTCACAGTGGGGTGGGGTAGGTCACCCATCCAATTAGCCTGGAGGTTTTCACCTAGGCCACTGCTCCTTAGCAGACTGCGGGCCTTGGGCAGGGGGGGACGTTTCAGGTCGGGCACTGGAGGCGGAGTGACAGAGGGGAGGCTGGAACCCATCGGTCATTTGGTCATTTACACGACAGGAGCTTGACGGAGGGTGCAAGTCTGCAGGGCGGGCCTGAGGAGTGGTGTGCTGTCTCTCAGCGTCACCCCTTGTCCTGAGCATAATGTTGAATAAACAGCTGTGATGGGTTCGGAAAGTCACCAGGTGGGTAAGGGACCGCCACGCCTGTTCTTTCTATATGCTTCAAATTCTCAGCATCACTGTGCAACACTATGGCTGTGGACAGCCTAGCCTGCACACTCAAAATTCCTGAGGGCCAAGAAAGGTTGGGTAGAATTTGTTTACTCCCTGTCCCTAATCCTTGGGAAGATCACTATGACCCCGGCGTTAGTTCCTGGGTGATTTCAGGTCACTGCGCACAGTGGCTCTCTGGAGTCTGGGCGTTGACAGCAGAGGGGCTTCGGGAGGCTAGTACTCTTTCCTCCGGGTGGAGCCAAGGTCAGAAATCTTGGGCAGAGGGCACAGACTCAGAATCTCACTCTGGTTAGGGTGGGAAGGTAGGTTCCTGACTTACATGCAGTATCCTCTTCTTTAAGGTGGCCACGGTGATGTGTCATTTGGGTGATGACATGGCGTGTCCACTGAGCACCACTCTGTTCCCATAATACTACAGCTGAGGGACTCCTTAGCTTCCTCACCTGCCCCTGCCCACCCCCAGCCTGGACACCCACCTCTAGAGCCGTGTGCCTGCCTTTTCCTTTCTCGGGACCACATGAAGACTAAAAGCACCATGACATGCAACTACCCTCTCTGTGATTGGAGTTTTCCCCCTTTCCTGCCAATTTTCTTTTACGACTCATCTGGAAAGCAGAAAGAAATTGCTGATGGGCTTTCCTGAAGCCTGTCTGGCTTGAAATTAGTGTTGTATTGCAGTAGAATGGAAGTCAACTGGAGAACTTCCTAGCAAGAGGACGTTATAGGCGGTTAAACACAAGGCCAAGCCTGCTGGGGCCTGTGAACAGTCGTCCATTCTGACGAGACACAGAGCCATGGCGAGGTTTCTTTAATGTCCCAGTGACACCCTCCACAGAGGACCGTGCTCACAGTTGTGGGAGCAAGTCTCTTCCCAGGGGCCGGGTTTCGGTTTGGACATGGCCACGGCCCCTTGGGAGTCGCCCTGAGAAAGGAAATCTTGTGTTGGTGTGAAGTTCATTCTGGAACTCAGCTACCCTTGTCCAGTCTCCACTGAAGGGACACTCACGTACGTCCCCAGGTGGTGACCTGATGAGATGGCTCAGGCCGATCCTGGGGGAGAGCTGGACAACTGTGCTGCTCTGTGGCCCTGGGGACCGCCTTTCCAAGAATTTGCTGTAGATTTGCCTTTTGCTGCTTGGCAAGGTAAAAGGCCTATCTGCCTGTCTTCTCTCTCTCCTTGTGCCAGGGATGAGTTTCAGGGGCTCCTGTGATTGGCTAGGAGCCATTCTTGTGGACGTGTTGTGTATCAGTGTTGTGTCTCACTGTAGCCTTCATGACATGTTTCAGGAAACACTTGACACATTAAAGGTCCCTGATGCTGTTTCCCTCATCCAGGGGTCTTTGGTAATTCTCAAAGATCTGCTCCCCGTCTTCCCTGGAGCCACTTGGGGGAAGATCCAACTTCAAGGGCAGCATTTTTATTCTACCTCTCTGCCAGCATCTCAGTGCCTGTGTGTATCCCTATGAGTGAGATACACAGGTCTGGGTACAGAAACCCTACTGTCCACTATTCCTGAACAGAGACCAAGCTCAGATTCCGGTCCCTTCCTGAACCAGCTGGTGACCTGGGCACACACTCTGCCTCCCTGAACCTCAGTCTGCTCATCTCTGAAGTGAGGGGGTGGGTGGCTCCTTGCTGTAGTGTTTTTCCATTTGAAGTCTTCGAGTCTGTGGTGACTTCCTTTTTTTCATCAACAGCCAGCCCTATCAGAAGTCTGTTGACTTGAATGTTATGAGGTTGGCGTAAAATTCTAGTGTCACTGGGTGGGAATAGGTTAGGCTGCCCTGCTTGGGACAGAGGGAAGAATCACAGATACAACCAAGGCATCAACTGATGCTCAGGTTCAGGTTCAGTGCTGGTTTTACCGGCCCCTTGGTGAGGGTCAGAAGAAAGTAGCCCCTCTGGGTGGACTTGGTTGCACATGGGTGGTCCACGGCCCAGCACGGGGAAGAGTGGCGGCTTCCAGCCCACTGAGCTCCCAGGAGCCCTTGTGCAGTGTGTGAACCACATAAGCATTAGCAGTCACTTCTTTGGGCTCTGTGGCAAGGGGTGAAATGAGAAGTGACCAGAATAGAGGTGCATCACTGATAGGACGGGAGACATAATTACTACCTTAAAATACTTTGTGCAGCTAAAGAGCTGCACGTCTGGGCCATGACACTGCCCAGATACGACACCTCCACAGTTCATCTGATAGTGTCTTTGTTATTTTTCTTCCACACCAGGTCATGTAAGATCATGACCTGGACAGGAGCGGCCAGACCTGATGAACTACCTGAAAGGGGGTTAGAATTAGTCTGCGAAAGTCGTCGCTTGTTTTAATGACAGCAAAACTCTTGCTGACAGGAGAAGTGACTAGGCTTGGAGTATGAGTTCTGGGGAGGAGGTCTGGGCAGATCTGCAGTCCTACTAAATTATTCATGTCTCACATGGGAAGTAATTTCTGGTGATTGGCTTGTTTGGTTAAACCCACCTGGGCTACCTATGTGCCATTTCCCAGGGGTTCTCGCCAGTACCTCCGGTGTTACCCCATTAGGCATCCAGTAGAAGCCTTGGGAGTCAAGAGAGAGTAATTGGAAGTCAGCGTGTGTGAAGGATATCTGTAGGCCGTACTGACAAATCCAGGACTCTTGGCATCAACCTGGTCTCCCGGGGAGCTCCTTTAGCTGTGCAACATCTGGGGTGGTTCGCCTGGAGCCGCCTCCATCTCTCCCTGGGCTCCAGACCCAACTGCTCACTGCCTGCCACTGTCCCTGCCTGGACAGTGGCAGGGACACTCTTGCGACTCTCCAACTTACACATGTCTCAAGCATTAGCTGCCTTCTTCTTGCACATCCTCTTCCCAAGCTGCTGCTCCTGTAGTTCACACGATTTCCACCATAGACATCACCCACCTCTAGCTCAGCACCTTACAGGCATCCTCTCTTCCATCCATCCCTCTGTTACCGCGTTCAGTCGGGTACCAGGTGTTCTCACTTCCCTTCCTGAAAACACCATGAAACCCATTCTCTTTCCTTGGCTTCCACTGCCATTACCTTAGGTAAGGTCCTCCCTCACGTGGCATCCCATCTCCCCAAGCCAGCTTCCCTCTGGTCATTTGTTGTCTCTCCAAACAGATCTGACCATAATCCTTTAAAAACCCAAAGTTACTTCCCACTGCTACAGGAGAGGGCTCACCGTTCTTAGTAATGTAATGCCCATTACTTGCATTTCCCCCAATCTGCCCTTGATTTTGCCTATATTCGTTCCTCTGCGTGGCCACCCTTCCCTGGGACCTCCTGTCATTCTCAACACCCTGCCCGTCCATCCCGTCTGCAGTGTTGGCTTCCCAGATAGTTCCAGAGGGAGCGTATCACTCCCTCCTTGGGACGGTTTCAGAGTCCCAGGGCCACTGCTGTTCTGCTGTGCATTACTCTGAACTGCAGCTCTGTATCTGCCTTACTTATCAGTTTGTGGGCCCTCAGAGGCAGAAGCTGTCTCATTCTCTTGGAACTCGCCATGTCTTGACATACAGCCTGGCACACAGTAGGGACAGTCAATGTGGAATGAATGAACAGATGTAGTACTCTTTGATGAAAACAGTGACTTAGGTTGTTGAGTGTTTGCTATTCTCTTGGGTTTAGCCTTCAAGGAAAAGGGCAGAAGTCATCCTCTCTTTATGATATAGGCTACATAGTGGCCAAGTAGAGAGGCTGGAGAAACATGTTCTGCAACGCATTTCACACCTACAGTTGTGTCTGGGGTGAAGATGGGGAGGCAGAGTTTCAGAGGAATTGAAGGACTCAATCAGATTTCCCAGCCCAGCGCTGGGCCAAGGGAGCGCACCACAGACTCGGAGGTCACCAACCTCCTAGGAAGACCCTTGCTGAATTCCTTACGTGGCACTTGCAAACCATTTGTAAAAGGGTCAGGAACAAGATGCATCAATGCATACACCTTTCTTATAACTCAAGAATTTCCCATTATTCAACAGGACTTCAAAACGAGGGGTCCTTAAAATTAGCTTTGGGTCCCTAAGAACCTTAGTGGAGCCCACGAAGCACAGCAGCTTTGAGAGGAAAGTGCTTCTGAGAGGCTCAAGTGGACGTTTCCCCGTCCTCACTCGAGGTGGCTGGTGGGCTGGCTACCCAGCTCCCTGTGAAATGAGGGCCACGCTGGTCTGCTTTGGTTTCCCTTTAGGTTGGCAGAGCCGGTGTGCCCACTAGCTAAGGTCTGTCGTTGATTTAACTCTATTGCATAAGGGACTCCTGAGAAGCTCTTCAAAATACTAGGGAAACAGGTCTTACTGTGTCCTGTGTTCTGCCTTCACAGGTAGGGTGGGGCCGGCCGTGGGACCTCAGAGCAAGTCCAAGGAGTGAGAAGCAGTCTGTGTCCCAGCAAATCCCCAGAGACTCGGGGTTAGAGGGACCCGGTTCCCATTCCACCCTGGCTCCAGGCCACCTTTTCGTTTTGGCCACTTTGTTAGCCAGGGCAAAAATTTGGCTTCACCTGGAATAATTTTGAAACATCTAAGCTTTAAGTTTTTGGAGTGTCTCTCAGGCCTTAACTTTGTCAACAGCAAACAGAATGTCCCTGGGTCCCTCTCAAACGGCTCTCACGGGCAGCTGTTGTCAACTGGAGTCAGCGAACTCCACCCCAACCACCAGGAGCCCATGTGGACTGGGCCAGACGCAGATGCCGGCGCTGGGGATCCCCGCCAAGGGAGGGAAGCCGGCGGAGAGCTGACGTTGTGAAGGGCGACTTAGAAACAGTCCTTAAATGTGACATCGCTGGGCGCTGGTCTCATCCTTCTAAAGGAAGACGTGAGCTGGAAGCCCCCTTCCAAACAGAGGACAGCTTACCACGTATAACACACACACAACAACCACCACAAAAAGTCTCGAACTCACCTTTCGGTCCCCCGAAGGGCTTCCTGCTGGCGCGGTCGCCCAGGGATCCGCCGGTGCCGCCGGTGTCACAGCGATCAGTTGTGGGGCTGGTCCAGGCGCCGTTAAGGAGCCCCCGCCGGTCCCTGCGGGGCTGGGCGCTAGTGCCTACCTGCGCCGGGGACTGGGACGGCGCCCTCTGTCTTCCCCGCCCGCCGGCCGGCCGACGCCTCGCATTTTTGAGGTTGCACTCCAAGTCCGTCCTGCCCCTGATGTCACAGCCTCAACTTCCTGAATCCGCTGCGCTCACTCTTGGGCTCCCGGGGCTTGGCCGGGTGTCCCACCAGCGCTCGCTCGAGGACCACGGTGCCCTTGGACTCCGGTGCACAAGCCCCAGCCGCGCCCTCCCGTCTTCCCGCCAGTCCCCCTCCCCCACCACCCGCCCCAGCCGTTACGTGTTGGTGCCCCCTCCGTCCGGGACACGCCTCCTGCAGGACAAGGCACTCCTCGCAGGGAGCCGGTCCCCAGCCGCCTTCACAGACCGCAGGAAAGTTCCCAGGCACGTGAGACCGAAGTCGCGGAAACTCGGGTTTTAGCGGAAACAGAAGGGAGTGGAGGCATTGCAGCGGGAGGCCCTGGGGCAGACTGGTGCAGGTCCCGAAGCCTCATCTGGATGGCCTAAAGCGACCAGCTCCCTTGTCATCTGCTGTGCACTTAGTGGGGTGCGCGCAGCGCCTCTGAAAGCCTGTGTCACTACACAGGTGGGAGCTGTTCGAGCGGAGGTGGAGGCGGAACTGCCTTTAGAGATCTATCCGAAGTCCTTCCCTCTCATCCTCAGTTGCCCTCCACCCACTTTTACTCAGGTCTTGGTGGGGCCTGGCACCTGGGAGCTAGAAAATGAAACGTTGGATGCAGGACTCAGGACACAAAGCTCCTGATGACTCAGGACAGGGAACTCATTCACAGTCTCCAAGGTTACTGTGGGTGGGGGCAGGGGGTCCATGCCAGGATCTGGCCCTGAAGGGGCCTCCTCCCAATCATCCTGGGAAGTCCTCCCAGAACATGGATGTGAGATGCTGCCCTCTCGGCTGTTGTTGCCAGATTCCCAGGCACCAGTGCCAGATGCTAAGCCAGGTCTTGGTCTCCACCTACTGTGCTTGAGCGCTTGTATCTTTTGGCCTTGGCATGTTAGCGTTCAAATGACTGGTGCACCCAACTTTCTCTACTGAGGAACAGGGGACACCTATCTGTTGTTCATGCTGGAAACGCCAAATAGAGCTGGGTTGAAAGACCTAGGAGAGGCCTAGTCTGTGGTGGCACAGTGAATAAGGCGTCAACCTGCAACACTGGGGTTGCCAGTTTAAAACTCCACGCTTGCCTGGTCAAGGCACATATGGGAGTTGATGCTTCCTGCTCCCCCAACCCTTTTCTCTCTTTTTCTCTCTCTATTCTCTAAAGTTAATTTGAAAGAAATTAAAAAAAAAAGACCTAAGAGAATGCCCAACCCTCTAGTCAGAAATGCCAAGGATGATAAGAAAAAAGAAAAAAACATGTTTTCTTCCCATGGAAGATTAGATGAGACTCTCTTCCCAGAAATCTGGGTGGAGTAAACTGAGCCTGGATGTGAAGAGGAAGAAGGGGGAAGCTGTGTCCAGTGTTGGAAGTTCCAGACTGAGGGTGTCCCTCAGTGTGTGTGTTTCCCAAACTGGGGAACGCTTGAGCTGCAGTCACACTTGGAGCCTACAGTTTGTTTCTACCAGGTGGACTTGTTACCTTGCCCCAGCAGCCGAGAGGCAGAGTGTCGTGGCTCTAAGACAGTGGTTCTTAACCTGGGTTCTATCGAACCCTAGGGGTTCGATGAGCCAGTCTCAGGGGTTCGGAGTAGCCTCTGCCGCGGAGACCAGAATAAAGTAATACCGTAATTTGTTGTGAGTTCATGCACTCTGTTGGTTTTGTTCTTTGAGCAAGGTGATGTTCATGCACGGCTTATTTTGTGCACCAGTAAAAAAACATATACCTATGTCTTGAATTTGGAAAAAAATATCATATTTTATTTATCACTAAAGAAGGGTTCGGTGAATGTGCATATGAAACTGGTGGGTTCGGTACCTCAGAAAAGGTTAAGAACCACTGCCCTAAGAGAATTGAGGAGGACAGGTGTGGAGACTGTCCGGGGGCCTCGGGTGCTGGCCTAAAGGATTGGGAGTGGACATTCCCTCCCATGCTAAGGAAGGATGCTGGCCACTGGGCCAGGAGCTGCAGATGTAACGTATCCGTCAGTGTTTCACAGCCCGCCAATGAGACATAGTAGTAGTCTTGCTTTACAGGTGAGGAAACTGCTATTCAGAGTAGTTAAGTAACTCCCTCAAAGTCACATAACTCATAGACAGTGGAGCCTGGATGGGATTCCAAGTGTTTCACACCCCGATCCGTCCTTTTACCACTGTCTTAGCAAGCAGAGGAGGAACTGCCTCCCGCAAGGAACCCCACCACTGAGCAGGGGCACTGTTCAGGCCTGGAATGAGGCCTATTAAGGAAAAGCCACAGAAAATACTTTCCTGGAAATCTAGAATGTTATGGATCAAACGTTTACTTAGAGTTGCTTTTAAGAGAAAACAGGAGCCTGACCAGTGGTAGTGCAGTGGATAGAGTGTCAGTCTGGGATGCTGAGGACCCAGGTTCAAAACCTTGAGGTCACCAGCTTGAGCGTGGGATCGTAGACATAACCCAAGGTTGCTGGCTTGAGTCCAAAGGTCACTAGCTTGAAGTCAAAGGTGGCTGGCTAGAAGCCCAAGGTTGCTGGCTTGAGTCCAAGGTTGCTGGCTTGAGTCCAAGGTTGCTGGCTTGAGCAAGGGGTGACTGGCTCAACTAGAGCCCACTGCCCCAGTCAGGGCACATATGAGAAAGCAAACAATGCACAAATAAGGTGTTGTAAATATGAGTTGATGCTTCTCATCTCTCTCCTTTCCTGTCTCTAAAAAAAAAAAAACAGAGAGAAAACTAAATGAGAGAAACTAAGGCAATTGACTTGAGCTCAGAACTTCTTGGGGTATGACTGGTCAATGTTAGGAAGAAAATCAGAGGCCTGCCTATAAGGTGGTAGCTCTGTGATATCTCAGAATCGAGGAAAGAGAAATTGTGACTCATAGGTGCACCACATGGCAGGCTTGCTCACACTAGATTGCCAAGGCTGCAGAGTCTGTTGAGGGTCTGACACTACTAGGAAGATGTAGTTCTGGCAGAGGAGAAGGAGTGGGGGCCTCGCTAGGATGCTCTCACTGGGTGGGTAATGTATCCCTGATTAAAGAGCAGGTTAGAGCACCCACTTCCTATTTTATGCTCTTGGCTGTGAAATCCCAACTTTGATGAAGTCATGAATGGCTCCAGGCAACCACAGTGCTGTTTATATTTCGCTTAATCCTGAAACAGATTTGTATACCAAGACTGGAAATTTGCGTGACCACCCACTGCTAACTGTAGCACCTGCTGAACCCTGGTTTCAGTATGTTGGGAACAGAAGGGGTTGCCTCCCTCTCAGGTGCTGTGGAGACCAGTGGGGCATCTAGGAGAGACTGCAGCCTGCCGTGGGGGCCAGACTGACTACACGGCTCTCCTCCTGATCCGGACAAGTGACTCGCACTGGTGGTCAGCATTCATCCCCCTGTGCTGCCTGCCAACTCTTTCCCATCAGTTTGAAAACTCCCTGAGTCTAGAAGACGTGTCAACCATAATGTGCTTGCACCCAAGACGGTGCTGTGCCCAGATGGGCATATTCTTCAGGTAAGGAGAATATTAAACTGAGAACCTCATTTTACTCTCACCGAAAAACCATGGTGTATTTTTGCCTGCAACACTTGGCCGAGTGTCTAGAAGCATGAACAGGCTGAAAGGCACTGACCAGGCAGTCCGGGTGCTCTGGGGAGTGCCTGGCCGTCGGAAGGGCTGTTGACAAGGCATTGGCTGTTAGGAAATGATCAGCTTATTAATGATGTGAATAAGATGAGACCAGACTTGTTCAATGGATCCTGAAATAGAGGAGAGTCTTGGAACTAGGAGGCAGGCAAGTTCAGGACAAGTTGGCAGAAATACTATATCATGCAGCAGGTAATGAATTTATGGAATGGATTATCCCAGAGGTGGCTCAAGCTGGCAACACAAGTGGATTCCGGAAGGGTTTGGACAGACGGGTCAATGGCAGGGACATGGGAAAGCTGCAGGAAGCTGAGGTCTACTCCATGTGGGCAGGAGTTCAGTGTGGCTCAACAGCCCCCTACACCATGTGTATGTTGGGGGCTCTGTGGACCGGAGCCCTGGTTGCCATAGGACTTGGACTTGAGCCAGTTGGCAAGACCAACACTACCTCCCTGATGCTCCTGTGTCTGTGGCCCTTGCTCGCAAGCCAGCAAAGCCTTGTTCTTCTCATCCTCACCAAGTGTATTCTGCAGGTGCTTTAGTTTCAGTCTCATGTGTGCTCAGTTTTAGCAGGTTATTAAAAAAGCTGAATCTTCCAGCTTAATTATAGTCATTCTAAAAACATATTTCCTCTGTGACGCCCTGAACCAGGCCCACCCTGTACAGCCCTTTAAAAATGCATTGCTTTTCCATTTTGGGTTTAGACTTCTAAACAGATTTCTGAGAGCCTGTTTTCACACCGGCTATTATAGTTCTATCTCTTGCAAATTTGATGTCTCTTCAGACCTTCCCTCCTGAGCTGTCAAATGCTGACTTAAATGACTCTAATTATGAAAGCTCCTTTGGAAAGAGCCGTGACCGTAAACTTTCCTGGGGACCTCTCTCTCTCTCTCTCTTTTGTATTTTTTGAAGTTAGAAGCAGGGAGGCAAGCAGACAGACTCCCACATGCGCCCAACTGGGATCCACCCGGCATGCCCACCAGGGGGCGATGCTCTGCTCATCTGGGGCGTTGCTCTGCTGCAATCAGAGCCATTCCAGCACCTGAGGCGGAGGCCATGGAGCCTTCCTCAGCACCCAGGCCAACTTTGCTTCAGTGGATCTCTGGCTGCAGGATGGGAAGAGAGAGAGAGAGAGAGAGGAAGGAGAGGGGGAAGGGTGGGGAAGCAGATGGTTGCTTCTCCTGTGTGCCCTGGTCAGGAATCGAACTTGGGACTTCCACACACCGCACTGACACTCTACTGTTGAGCCAACCAGCCAGAGCTAGGGAGCTCTTTTTAAGGCAATGTCCAAAATGTCTTCAAAGCCACATCCAGGATGCCAGGCAAAACATTACTTCTATAGTTGTAGCTCTGAGCCTTGGCCCTGGGGAGAGTTTTGGAAACTCTGAGATGTCTCCTCTAATACTCCAGGTGTTTCCCCACCACACCCCGCCCCCAGGGCCCTCTTCCTCATGTAACTGGTGCATTTCTAGACCACCTGCAGGTTCTGGCCACCCCTTCCAGTAGTGGGGCTATGTGTGAGTTGGGGGCTGCAGGCTCCTCAGACCCTCTGTGTAGACCCCTGGGGCATGAATGGGCTCCGTTTTCATTTTCTGTTTCTGGCGTGCAGCCGCAGAAAGCTGTGTGCAGAAAACTATTTTTACAGCACTGTCAAAGACCCCTGTAAACAGGCCAGCCCTACTGTTCGGCTGGCTTCGGGGGCATTTGCAGTGGCCTCTGGATTCCATTGTTCTCTGGGGGGATGGGGGAGTCCCAGGGTGGGAGGAGAGCCGCGCAGAGACTGCCTTCCACCTCTCTTTGCGGTCCCCTTGCCTCCTGCTCTTGGCGATGGTTTACTCACTGATTCATGGAGGGAGCCCCTTGTGTGAGTTTCGTGTAGCATCTGCAGACACTCGGCCCAACACGCTCCTTACTTTGTCAGAGAGGCCAGGGAAAGCCCAGCGTGCCCGGCACAGTCACTCCAGAGGCAGTCTCTGTGAAGTCTGAAGTTGTTTATTTCTCTTGCCTGCAGGGCCCTTAAAGTGCTTTTGAAATCTGCTTCCTTAACTGGTTCAGTGACTCAGAACATTGATGTTGCTACAAACAAGCTTCCTCTCCTTGGGCCGGCTCTTTCCTAACAGGTAAAAGGAAGGACTTATAGCACTGTATGACAGTGGGCTAGCCTTCATTTACTGAGCAGCAGAAGTCCACTCACTCTCTTCCTTCTGCTTCTGACTGCCATTGACGTGCTTCTTTCCACCTGGCCGGCACTGTGCTAAGAAGCAGCTAATGCACGTTGCCTTAAATTTCTAACAACACTGTGAGATGCTAGTATACCAATGTAATAGACGAGGAGACAGAAATTTGGAGAAATTTTTAAATGTGTCCAAGATCTGGTAGATGGAATGCAGGGGTTCCAATTATTAGTTAGAAATGCACGTGCACAGCACGTAGATGTTCCCAGCAGCATGTGAAATAAGATTCTAGTCTGGTGCAGGTCACGCTGGAGTTGGCTTTCAATCCAGAACTTTCTGAGGTCAGAGCTCAGCTGCTCTGTCCCAGGGGCACAATCAGATGAACTGATTCCGAGGAGATAAGGGCAACAACAGCAATACCTGGAACTCAGACGTAATCTTCAGTTTACAAAGATCTTTCCCAGGGACTAAGGAATTGAACCCAACCTTCCTGAGGAGGGTAGAGGGGAGGCTGGGGGAAGAGGCTGATTGCCCACAGTCGTTTGCCTAATTGGTCTAGAGCCCAAGTGTTCTAGTTCCTGGACCAGTGGTCTCTACACTGTAGGATGAATGATACATTCCAGGGTCATCTCTGGGTCTGGTAGAGACCTACTGGCCATCTGAAAGTATCTGGGAACAAAGACTAAAGTAGATAATTTAGGCAGAATCTGGGTGTTGGGCAGATAAAATATATTATGCTCACTTTGTTAAAGATGGCGCTGCCCACATGGAAGCCCCTCGCCCAGGTGATATTAGTTGCTCTTATGCTTGGGGTGGGCATGATTATATTATTGTGTGTGTGTGTGTGGGGGGGGGACAGGCTGTAAGCAGGCAGGGTCATTATAACCAAAGGCTTAGTTTTAAGACTAAGCTTTTCCACACACCCTTGACTGATTGCATGAAGTAGGGTGGTGCACTCTCATGAGGAATCCCATTATGCCTCAGATAAGTGCCTTTGTATCAGAGACTTTCTTATTTGTAGATTGGCTTAAAGGTTTGGATTATTACACTATAAAGTGGGGCAGACCAGGAGCTTGCTCTCTCTCAGCTCCTGAGGTTAGCATTAGAGAGGAGAGCAGAGTAAAGCCAAGTGGAGGAGGCCAGGAGAAGCAGCCAAGATGGTGGGGTGCTGAGGGAGAAGCCAGTTAGTGCAGTTTGTGCAGGAGGAGATGGGGAACAGAGGTGAATAAGTCTGGTGACCTAGAAGCCTTTGATTCTAGTAAACTCGGATAAGTCAGTAGCTTTGTGAGCACTTAATGAGTGGGTTTTGGAGCCCAGTGTGTGTTTTTACTTGCCTGCCGGGTGTGAGCTAGGATTAAAGCTAATGGCCCACCAGTTCTTGGCTCCATTGTTTCATTACCGACTGTCCAAATCTAATGCGAACCTGCATGGGCCAGGCGGTTGTGATGTGGCTGCGGTTACTGGCCTGGTTATTTCCACAGGACTCTGGGCCTGTGTGTCCTGGAGCCTGCCCGCAGCAATGAATTTGCCTGCTTGTTTGCTCCCCGCACTGGACTACAAGCTCTGTGTGGGGAGGGATGGGGGTTTGTGGCTCAGTGAATATGCACTGGGCATCAGCCTCGGGGGGGGGGGGGATTCCTATATTTGGAGAAAAGTGGGCTACAAAAGTGCTTCTCAAACTTTTCCACCAAATTATTCCTAAAGGGAAGGACATTTTTTGCTTTAGGAAGACATTATTCAACATCTGTGGCTTTATATACACTTGACGCACTTCTCTGTGTACCTCCAGGGATGTGGAAACCCCAGTTTGAGAAGCATAGGATCAGATACCGTGTGAAACCACATTAAAGTTGTGCTCTAACCAGAAGAGCAACTATTTATTGAGAATCTACAATAACCTCTGCTAGGTAGACACCTTCTCATGGTGCTTGAGGAATTTACAGTCAAATCAGAACTGACCTATGAGATGATGAGCCTATAGTAGAAAGCTGCTTATAATGAAGTGCTTAATTTTATAATTTGGATTTAAGGGCAGTAAGAGCTGGAGCACTCATGGAAACCTTCCTTATTGGGTTTGGTTGGCTGGAATACAGAAGGAGCGGAAGACTTTAAAGGTGGGAAAACTGACAGGTTTCTAGGTTGGTAACACAAGCATAGAGAAGAAATAAATGAGCTAGAACATTTTTATAAATAACATTAATTATTTGATGATTCTCTCTCTCTCTTTCTCAAGTAGAAAACTAGGGAAAGACAAAGTATGAATGAGAAGAAATATCATCTATCCACCTAGTGACCAATGATAACCAATGCTGCATTTTGATATGGGCAAGTCTAGTCTTTTAGTGGGCGAGTAAAAGAATTTGTGTGTTGGTCATTAGGGGTCCCTGCAGATTTATGAACAATGAACTGACTACTCTCAAAGTTAATGTGGTAGACTGCGCAGGATTCAGTGGGGTGTGGAAAGACTCGGAGACTGAAGTCAGAAATTCCAGCCTGGTAGGAGATCACTATCTACTCCAGCTCCTGCTTTTAAAAGTAACTCACTAACTAAATGGCTAGCTAACCACCTGGTCAGTGGAGAGCTGTCCATCACAGCAGCAGTTCGAGCAGAGGGTGGACAAGCACCTGATGGGGACATGATGGGGACACGGTGGAGGACGGTTCTGTCTGCTGGGAGGATGGATAGCCCTATGATCCTTCCCAGCCCTGAGAGCCGAGGGCTTATGTTGTTAGTTAGCTGTGGACACTCACACTCCAACAGATGATGGCACTGTCTTTCTTATAATTTGACAGCAGTTGGTTCAGTACACATTACTGGGTAACACGGTAAATCGTATTGGGAGGCAGAAATCAACTCTCTTTGAGGCGCTGGGGTTAAGTTCTTATGCATGTTAGCCCTGCTGTGTTCTCTTGCCATGATATTATATATTTGAGAGCTAGCCCACCATGGGGATAATTTGAGGAGACACTTGGACCCCTGCCCAGTCTCTGCCTGCCCGGGCCCCAGTTCAGCCAGCCATCAGCTCCGAAGGGATCTCCTGGGTTCCCTAAGACTCAGATGGAAGCCAGTCCTTGTATTTCCACAGGACTCTGGGCCTGTGTGTCCTGGAGCCTGCCTGCAGCAATGAATTTGCCTGCTTGTTTGCTCCCCGCACTGGACTACAAGCTCTGTGTGGGGAGGGATGGGGGGTGATGGCTCAGTGAATATGCATGGAGCCCTTTTTGGAGCGTGGAAGAGCGTGGGCCAGTGTGGGTCCTTCCTGTGCCTGTGCCGTGTGTGAGCTCCCAAAGCACTGGACTCCCTCCTGCCACATACTGCCTTGCAATCTGCAATTCTCTCTCCTCACATAGAACTGAAGGCCTGTTTGGGACTGGGCATGAAGGGGGACACGAGAAGGGAAAATAACATAATCAAAGGGGACCCAGGGTCAGGGCATGTGGCAGGAGGCCCTGCTGACTTCTGATCAGGTGTGCACCTCTCCTCAAGCTGCTGTGACATTGATAAGAAAGGACCATTCTGCCCTTCCTCGGGGGGCCTTGGACCCCCCTTCTCACGAGGTCTGGCCCTGTTCCAGACAAACAGAGGGGAGGACCCCCTCTGATTCCCCACTTCTAGCATCAGCCTTGTCCCTCCTCGAGTTCCTGATGTGGCCAGCTGTCAGCGAGGGCTGGGCGGGGAATACATGGCCAGCCCACGGAGGAGTCTCGACACGGACCCGAAGCCTGGAAGATGCTGGCTCTTGAGCTCCTGAGCAGTTCACACAGGCTCCAGCGGGAGCCCTGGCTCCGAGGAGAAAGGTCTCCACCTACAAGCTGATCTTATCCTCCTCTGATGAAGTCGCCTGGCTTTTAGTAGTTCTGACAGCCATGTGGGCCCAAGATTCTTTACTTCTATATATGGCCAGAAATGAGCCCAGTCCTGAGCTGGCTTCCGGATTGATGTGCTCTGGTTCTTCCAGTCCGGCAGGCTCCAGAGACTTCCAGGCTGGACATGGGCTTCTGTAGCCTGCATGTAATTAGCTTCAGCAATGGAAATTTTGGCTTTTAGTGTGACTGCCCCTTGTTGTCCTGGTCCCCACCCCTCTGCCCTGACCCCTCCTCCCTCAGAATGCTGTAGCTAAAAGGCAAATAATGAGGCTCTCCCAGCTGTGGCCTGGCTAAAAATAGCAAGTTTGTTTATTTCTGTGTTTCATGAAGCCCTTTTCCTGCTGCTGCTGTTGTTATGAGCAGGACTGGGGGGTGGGGGTGGGGGTGGGGGGGCGTGAAGCTGGTTACCTGCCATGTGAATTCTCTCCTGGGCTGGGGGCTCCAACAGAAGCCCCTTCAGGGCCAGAAATTTCAGTGATCTGTGTTCCCCTTTGAGCCTCTCCTCTGGGAGCTGGCACCTGCTGTCCTGAGTTTGGGGTGTGGGTGGGTGTCTTGGTTTCCTACAATCCGATCCACATGAATGTACTTCCCTTTCAGAGCCCTCCCCCCTTTGTTACCATCTGCTCAGAGGAGAGGCGTGGCCCGAGGGAAGGACTGCACTCAGAGGCAAGAAATCTGGGTTTTTCTTCCTCGTTCTTCCTCGTTCTGTGACCTTGAGCAAGCCACCACCTCTCTGACCTCAGTTTCCTCACCTATTAAATAGAAAAGATGACATGTGCCCGGAATTCAAGTGTCATCATGGATTTGAATTCACTTTGACAGGTTCAAGATATCCATTCGCAAGAGGGTTGCTTTCTACTCTGGTTAGGCTAAGCCAGGCTTCTCAAGTGTGCCTCTAAGATAGATACTCCTTCTGCCTTGGCGGGCTCTCTCAAAAGAAGGTGTGTGACTGGACAAGAAAATAGTATATGGTGGTGGTGGAGGGGGTATGTTTTGATCATCTTTCCTTTGAGCTCTGCAAAAACCAAACAGCTGTTGTAAAACTTGAGAGGTGATCTGGGCTAGAACAAAGAATCCTGGCTGTAAAAACAGTAGTCACGGCCACCAACAGGGCCGCCTGGCCAGTGCAGGTTCGCATTAGATTCAGACAGCTGGTAATGAAACAATGGAGCCAGGAACTGGTGAGCCATCAGCTTTAATTCTAGCTTGCACCCAGCGAGCAAGCAAAAACACACACTGGGCTCCAAAACCCACTCATTCAATGCTCACAAAGCTACGGACTTATCCGAGTTTACTAGAATCAAAGGTTTCTAGCTCACCAGACTTATTCACCTCTGTTTCCCATCTCCTTCTCTCTACACAAACTCTGTACAAACTGGCTTCTTCTTCAGCATTCCGCCATATTGGCTGCCTCCTCTCCTCCATGTGGCCTTAATCTGCTCTCCTTTCTAATACTAACCTCAGGAACTGAGAGAGCAAGCTCCCAGTCTGCCCCACTTTATAGTGTAGAAATCCAAACCTTTAATCCAATCTACAAGCAAGGAAGTCTGATACAAAGTCACTTATCTGAGGCATAATGGGAGGATTCCTCATGAGAGTGCACCATCCCACATGATCGAACCAGTCAGGGGTGTGGGGAAAATCTTACCCTTAAAACTTGCACGTGGGCAGCACCATCTTTAACAAAGTGAGCATAATATATTTTATCTGCCCAACAATCCACCCCTATGCTCACTTTACTACCCACAATCTACACCACCGGCATCCCTGTGCAAGGAAATTAGGCACATTACACAAATGACAACAATATGACAAATCATACCATTTCAACAATTTCAAAGGTACACTTCACCAGTCTCTGAGCATTTTGACAAAAGTGCAAAATGTCCTCGGCCTTCTCTCTTGCCTCTCTCTTGCCATTTGAAAGGCTTCCCGGGGTAGGGGGTGGGCCTCCAGCAAAGCCAACCCCATCCCCATCAGGGTATTTCACATTGTACAAAATTCATAAGTCCATTCAACAAAGGAGGGAGTGCTCACTCCAGTCGTAGTCCAGGAAATTAGTCCACACACATGGGGTGTTAGCCTCCCCCCTCATTCCTGCCATCATGGCAGGTCTCACACTGTCCTAAAGAGAAGCATGTGGCAATGGCAGTCAGCATTTCCATCTCTGCTCTGATGGCATCCACCCCTAGGTCCCAAAATTGCAGACCTACCAGGAGCGTAGCTACTCCTTGCTGCTGGGCTCTCACCTTCTGGAGGCTGTGGATTGCAACTCCAGAGCAATTCTCCTCATCCTCCAAAGAGGAACAAGAAACATCAGCTCCTGCCGCTGGTCTTGAGCCCCGGGCCACTGCTGCCTTCTGCTCTATGGGCCTTAAAGCCCCTGCCTCAGCTCCGGCCTCCTGCCGCTTCTGGCTCTCCACAACATCTAGGGAAAGCTGCAACTCACGAACCTGTGATTCCTTCTCCAGCCTCTGCTCCATTTCCAGGAGAATCTCGCAAACATGGTCAGCCTCCTCCTCCAGGGCTTCCTCTAGCTCCAGGATCAGCATCTCTTTCTCCCGTGTTTCCTCCAGCTCCTTCCACTGCTCGGCCTGCAGGTCCTGGGCAGCCTCTTCCATAGAGCTCTTGGTTTCCACACACATGGCTGGAAAAGTCAGCCATCCTACAGTCCCCAGAACGACAGCCATAGGGAACCATAACAGCAGCCAGTCCTCTACCATGCACCTCAATAGTGTCGGTTCCATACCAGTCTGTATCAAATGCTGCCGCAGACCACACCAAATGTAAAGCCAGTAGGCAAGCCCACCATCACAGCTGCCTGGCCAGTGCAGGTTCACATTGGATTCAGACAGTCGGTAATAAAACAACGGAGCCAAGAACTGGTGAACCATCAGATTTAATTCTAGCTTGCACCCGGCCAGCAAGCAAAAACACACTGGGCTCCAAAACTCACTCATTCAATGCTCACAAAGCTACTGACTTATCCAAGTTTCCTAGAATCAAAAGGTTTCTAGGTCACCAGACTTATTCACCTCTGTTTCCCATCTCCTTCTCTCTACACAAACTCTGCACAAACTGGCTTCTTCCTCAGCATTCCGCCATATTGGCTGCCTCCTCTCCTCCATGTGGCCTTACTCTGCTCTCCTTTCTAAAACTAACCTCAGGAACTGAGAGAGCAAGCTCCCAGTCTGCCCCACTTTATAGTGTAGAAATCCAAACCTTTAATCCAATCTACAAGCAAGGAAGTCTGTGATACAAAGTCACTTATCTGAGGCATAATGAGAGGATTCCTCATGAGAGTGCACCACCCCATATGATCGAATCAGTCAAGGGTGTGGGGAAAAGCTTACCCTTAAAACTTGCACGTGGGCAGCGCCATCTTTAACAAAGTGAGCATAATATATTTTATCTGCCCAACACTGGCTTAGGATTTGAGGATTAGGGGAAGGGGGGTTCTTAAACACTCTGTTAGCTTGCTGTGGGCTTTGAAGTAACAGTTACACTGCTGTGCATCTGATCTCCCTTCTCCTCACGTGGACCCATCATCAGCGGTTTCTCTTCCCAGCCAGAAGGGATCCCCACTTGCCTGGCCATCTAGATCTCTTGGTTTAAACCACACATTGTCATATGTCTTCCAGACAGCACCCAGGAGTGTCACCATGGACACTTACTCCTTTAAGATGCTAACAGCTGAGGGCAGAGCTGTGTTGGATCCATTTAGACTCATCCGGGGCCACAATGACCATCTGTTTGCTTGTTCTCCGTGGAGAACTCTGCCATGGAGCCTGGGTCACGTTGGGTCCTGGCTTCCTACAGCCTTCTCTGTGATAATCAACACAATAACAGCTCTGGTTGATTGAAGCAGAAAAGGAACTTATTTAAATTTAATTTGAATTAATTAAGTTTTAAGATTAAATTTAAAAATTTTAATTAAAATTTAGGGGTTCTGTGACTTGGATGGATTACTTAAAAAGAAAAAAAGCCTCACGTTATTGAGCATTTCTTTAATAATGTAGGCAACAAACCAAGGAAACTGACTTCATTACCCTTAGAAATCATCAATGTTTTCAAGTCACATTTCAGTTGTTGCGAACATTCCAAAAGATTGTTTATACTCACTACTGCTGTGTGCTAGACCTGTCAATGGGTTTATTTAATGCACTAATAAAAAAGCTCACATTATGGTATCATACATTTAAAAAAAAATAGTCTAACTATTTCAATATAATTGGCTTCCTATGTATTTTATTTTGTGTGTTTAAAAACATTCTTTATACGCTTCAAAGGTTTCACCAGGCTGCCAAAGGGCTCTGTGGCACACACAGGTTAACAGCACACCTCGATCTAAAGCGTATCAGTGAGCTCACGCTGGATTGGCCCAGTGATTTGCACATCCCAGTGAAAAATGAAAATGTGAGGCCTCGCCAAAACTGTGAAGACTCGGAAGGTGGACAGTAGTACGTTAGACCAGTGGTTCTTAACCTGGGTTCTATCGAACCCTAGAGGTTCGATGAGTCGTTCTCAGGGGTTCGGAGAAGCCTCTGCTGCAGAGGCCAGAATAAAGTAATACCGTAATTTGCTGTGAGTTCATGCACTTTGTTGGTTTTGTTCTTTGAGCAAGGTGATGTTCACGCACGGCTCATTTTGTGCACCAGTAAAATAACATATACCTATGTCTTGAATTTGGAAAAAAAATCATATTATCACTAAAGAAGGGTTCAGTGAATGCGCATATGAAACTGGTGGGTTCGGTACCTCACAAAAGGTTAAGAACCACTGCGTTAGACCAAGCACAGGACTGCACTGAGCTGGGAGACCTGTGTGACTGCAGTGAAGTGGGCCCCGGCTCCTAGAATTTCTGGAAAGGTCAAAGGGCCTGGCATTGACTTTATTATTCCAGTTGTGCCAGAGAACTGGTCTGGTGATGATCCAGCACTGCCCCCCTGAGCACAGATACTGTCCCCATGTCTCCCCACCCCTGACAGTAAGTGCTGGGGACCACCCCTGAGCCTGTTACCACCAGGATGTCAGGAAGCTGGATGGAGCTGTCCTTGTTGCCAGGATGGGTACTATGTGATTCCTGCTTTTCTGTACGACTGGTCTCCAATTCCATGCCTGGACTAGGTGCACCCACAGGGAAGCCAAGATCCTGGCCAGCCCTCCAGCCACAGGGAAGCCAATCTGTCATCGCCTCCCAGGGGCGGGCTCCCAAACATAGGAAGTGGGTTCAGAGGCGAGGTGGCCAAGAGGCTGAGAAATGTTCTTGACTGTGCCCACATCCACCATGGGTCTGCTGATCAATTTTGAAAAAGCCCCTGAGATGGCGTGAACACGTGGCCACCCTTAGATAGACAAGGTAGTCTGGGAGAGAATATAGAGGGAAATATTGTTGGTTTCTGGGGCATCTGGGTGGTTTCTTGGGCCAGTAAGGCAGAATATTTGAACTGGAGGTTATTCAAGAACATGTACAACCTATGAAGAGAGAATACACACACTCGGGACTTCCACCAAACATCCTATATCTGCAAGACCAGACAATGCCGGGAAGAACAAGTGGGCTCTACACTGTCACGCCATGTTTAAATAAACTCTGAAATAATTTTAGATTTATAAAAAAGTTACAAAGGTAAACACAGAGAGCCAATTGCTTCTTCACTTGGTTTCCCCAAATATTAACAATTAACATAATTGTGGGACATTTGTCAAAACTAAGAAATAGCATTGATGTTATGCTATCAACTGAAGTGTGGGCTCTGGGTTTGGCCACTTCATTCACTCATGGCCATTTTTTGTGTATGTTAGGATCTAACTTAGGATACCACATGGCTTTTGGGAAACCTTGAGTTATAAGAGAGCTTTCAGATTGCCAGTAGAGTGTCAATGTAAAACAACTTGCAAACCTGTAAGAATTTTTATGAGTTTATTTGAGCCAAACTGTTGACAATTGCCCGGAAACAAAGTCTCACGAGTTGAGGAAGTGCTCCAGAAAATGGCGGTTCCACCACTTATTTTGTACATCAGAATCAAAGGGGAAGATGTAAGGGGGTCACATGAAATGGATTGGTGATAGATTAGGGAGGGGGGAGAGAGCAAAGCAGGAAGTCTCTGGGATTGGGTAAGAAGTAAAAGTGCATATGCTGAAACTTCTTTACATAGGCAGGAACAGGAGTTAATGGTTTATATAACAAGAACAGTGAGGGGGTCTATTGGCTTCTGCTCCCATGGGATGTCTGACCCCCTTACATTCCAAAGGCATGTTATCAGGTGCATTATCGTAGATGCAAAAGACAGCAGACAGGCTTGAGTAAAAGCAAACATTACCTTTCCTTTGGAGAAAGTTCTTCCCTAGGACGTGACTACCCACCATCAATGGCTTTTAGTTAGAAAGGTTTGATTTAGACCATCCTGTGTTTACCTTAGTTCCCTGAGTTCACCAGGCCATTGTGTAGGCTTTCCCTGAGCTTGTCAGGTTCAGTTAGTGGCCACATCTTGATTTATTAAATATATATATATATATATATATATATATATATATATATATATATATATATATATATATATATATATATATATATTTAGTGCTCTTTACAAAAAGGTTTTGTGGTCTCCGTGAACTCCTAGCCGCTTCTCTGAGATGCTACTGTCACACAGGGTGAAGTGGTTTGAGAGAATTGTGGAATAAAGACGCAGCAAACATGCAAAATGTGGGGGGGTCTTTGGCTGGAAATTTAGGACTTCCATGTCTGTGTCTTCCCCGCACGCTTGTAAGGACTGAAAGGCAGGAGGAGGCTCTCATGCAGGTTTCTCCCTTCTGTCTTCCCTTCCCGTGGAGCTATGGATGCTTAGGCTCAGTATTCCTTTGTGCTGAAGGCAAAAGACAGTGACAGGAGGTAACGTATTGTGAGAACTCAATTGTACAGCTGGTCTCCCTGGGAGGGGCTGTCTCTGTTGTTCATCGCACCAGGCGAGTGCCGGCGACATTCTAAGTTGCAGAGTGTCTTATTATATTTGTCTGGGTTTCTGCTCATCGATCGGCATCCTTGCTAATACAGTTTGTTTTCTCTTGAAATGGAACTGAAAATGGAATTATAGTTAGGCCTTCTTGACTCTTATGACAGGTCCCTTTTGACAGTCTGCTGAATTGGGCTCCTGGTGCTTTTTGAAATCTGTACAATTTCAGGAGCTAGGCAGCTGGTTGTATGTGTGTGTCTGTGTGTGTGTGTGTGTGTAGAGTCCCTGTCATGGTTATATGGGACTGAGATTCCCCCAGAATACATTGGGTATTATAATTATTTATAAGGCTTCATGGAATAGATAAAGCAAAATTATAAGTGCTTATTGATCACTTAGCCCCCTGCCCCCATTACCGATCTTGACCCACCATAATATAAAAATGTGACTATGTTACCCAACCCTACATCCAACTCTGTCCTTCTGCCCTTGTAGCCTGCCTAGCTCTCAGGGCTTACTTTTAGAATAGCGATAATGGCTGGTATTTGTGAAGTATTTACTGTGTGTGAGGAAGCCTGCCATACTCTTGAAATGTTTTTGTTTTGTATAATTTTTCACAATTGTATGTGTGAGTACCATTAATTAAATAAAGACCCTTAATTTCACCCAAGGTCACATAACCACCCAGTGTTCTCGTAACCACTTTGCCACGCTGAGCCAGGATCTTGGAGAGTTTGTTAATAGACATCCCCTTTCCCAAGCCTTCAGTTCCTTCTTCCCTTTAAGCAAAGAATACGTTTCCGAAATCAATACTCCGTATCACTTTGAATTTTTCTTACATGTAAAACTCTGTGCTTGATGCTAGAGGGCAGGGGTCTCCAAACTACGGCCCGCGGGCCGCATGAGGTCCCCTGAGGTCATTTATCTGGCTGGCCCCACCACACTTCCAGAAGAGGCACCTCTTTCATTGGTGGTCAGTGAGAGGAGCACAGGATGCATCTGCACCCATAGTTCCCATTGAAATACTGGTCAGTTTGTTGATTTAAATTTACTTGTTCTCTATTTTAAATATTGTATTTGTTCCCGTTTTGTTTTTTTACTTTAAAATAAGATATGTGCAGTGTGCATAGGGATTTGTTCATAGTTTTCTTTTATAGTCCGGCCCTCCAACAGTATGAGGAACAGTGAACGGGCCCCCTGTGTAAAAAGTTTGGGAACCCCTGTGTAAAAAGTTTGGTGACCCCTGCTGTAGGGTCTAGAGAGATAAAACAAAACAAAACAATGACAAAGTCCTGGAGGGCAAAGAGCCCAGGAGGCCTGAATTCTTGTCCCAGCGTGATCACTAACAGGTCTGGCTACCTCATGCAACCTCTTTGGGCATCAAATAATTTATTTGTAAGGTGAACAGGTGGCATTAGATGAACTCAGAGGTCCCTGCCACTTCTTTGATTCTGTTCCCCCAACTTTGTGCCAGACATGGCACAGGATAAATGCCAGGTGTCATTGTTCTCCTCCAGAATCATGAAGTGAAACCTTTAAACACATGAAATAAACTGAAGAACAATAGAGTGGTAAATTGTGTGCCGCAGGCTACAAGCAATTGCTGGATGTGTACTTACTTGGCTCTCTTATGCACTCAGCAATTTTAAGGATAAAAGACATATGTCACAATACTGCCCTTAATAAGTGAACAGATTAGTTGGGGAACAGGTAATAAGCACTTGGAACAATGACTAATTCAGGGCATTAGATAATTAAGTGCTGAATTGTGGTGTGCAGTCACTGTGTGATGATGGTAAGATGATGGCAGCCAGTATTTACTGAGTTCTTAAGAGAGTGCACAAAATTTTAGGGATGCCAAAAACACTCCCAGTCATCAAAATATCTAATACTTTAGGGCAATAATTTTAAATTAATTATTTTTTTTAATGTTTTGAGAGCTGGGGCAATAGAGAGAGCAGGATGAGAGAAAGAGATAGCTAGGGCAATATATGTATTCTTTTAATGAAAAAATTGCAGCCCTGGCTGGCTGGCTCAGCGGTAGAGTGTCAGCCTGGCGTGTGGAAGTCCCGGGTTTGATTTCTGGTCAGGGCACACAGGAGAAGCGTCCATCTGCTTCTTCACCCCCTACCCCTTCCCTCTTCTCCTCCCGCAGCCATGGCTTGAATGAGTAAGTTGGCTCCAGGTGCTGCGGATGGCTCCATGGCCTCGCCTCATGCCCTAAAATAGCTTGGTTGCTGAACAACAGAGCAGCAGCCCCAGATGGGCAGAACATCAGCCCCAGGTGAAGGTTTCCCAGTAGATCCTGCTTGGGATGCATGTGGAAGTCTGTCTCTCCGCCTCCCTGCCTCTCACTTGATAAAAAAAAATGCAAAAAATTTGTGATGAATAAAATACCAGAATTTGCAATAAAGACTGGAATTGTACTATTGATTTTTCCTTTTGTCTCAGGTTCAAGTTTGGCTGAGCACAGCTCTGTGTGCGGGCAGCTACATCTTAGTGCTTTACGTTCATTCTCCTCTTTAATCCTCGCAGTGACCTTTATGATCAGATTCTACTATGAGCGTTTCCTGGATGAGGAAGCCGAGGCTTGGGGAACTCTGGACACAGGTGGTGAGGGGCGGGGATGAACCTTGAACCCAGACCTCTGGCTTTATAGTTCATGTTTTCAAACACTGCCTTAGATGCCCTTAAAATAGATAGACAGCGCTCACCGCCCCTGCAGGAGGCTGTGCCCCAGTGTTGCTGAGCTGGGTGTGTGCTCTTGCTCGGTGACACTGTGGTCCTCCCAGAGGGGTGCTCAGTGTAGCTGCACACCTCACACCTGGCGCCTTCTGCCTAGAACCCCCAGGTTTCTCCTCTCTTCCTCCCTTATGGGTTCCATGGGAGGAAACCACCGCTGGTGGGCTCCCCCTCATGCTGACTCCAGGGTGCCCTTCATGCTCATTTCCTCCAGGAGTGTGAGAGCCAAGGCGCTGTGCTTTCTGCCTGAGCCCCCAGGAAGAGGAGGCATGCAGTGTGGACTGGCGTGTCACAGCAAAGAAAGCCAGGCTGCACACAAAACCTGTCTTAGATGTTTGTCACCTCAAGCCCATCTGCAGCACCGAGCTGGGTTTCCGGGCAGGAAATGAAACCACAGAGGGCAAGGTCAACTTCAATTTTCAAGTTAGCACTTTGTGGGCAGCCGCGGTCCTTGTCCTGAAGCTCCACGTTCAGCACACGTTTGCCCCAAGTAGGGGCCAAGACACTGACCAGAGGAGCCCATGGGAGCATTTCAGCTGAGCTGTGCTGTTTGGACCAGGAAGTCACCCGTGTACCTTTGGGGATGGGGGTTTAGATTGCTGCTGCCTGAGACAGTCTGTTGGCAGTGCCGGAAGAGGCTTGGGATAAGCAGGTGTGGGGGGAACAGGAAAGTCAGAATTATCAACTGTCAGGACGGGGGGCTGCCTTTGGAGGGGATCTGATCCCGGTCCTCATTTTTTAAAGAGGAATGAAAAGCCCAGAGAAGTGATGTGACCTTGGAGAAGGTCACATAACCATTTAATGACAGGCCTGGGATGTAAAATTGGGTAGACGACATTTTGCAAAGGCAATTTTAATGCAACCATACGGCCATTTCAATGATGACTAAAAAGCACCATTTTAAACAGCACAGTGGATACTTCTACTCTTTTTTCTGACCTCTCCTTCTCCCCTTATCTCAGATTTGGGGGGAGGGGGACACACTAAAGCTTGCAGTGGCAGCCCGCGTGCAACTTACTGGCTCTTTCTGCAGCATGAGAAAGATGCCCTGTAGTGGCATGGCACCCTGGTGTGTTGTGGTCTCTCTACAAATTTGTGTGCCTTTCTTGGTTTTTATTTCTTATCTGGATGGAAATTTTTCTGTTTTTATATTGTGGAACACAGAATCAGATTCTGACAATACTAAAATATTTCTCTCCCCAGGAGGTTGGGTTATTTTGCTGGGCCACTGAAAAGTGTGTCCGTACCTCCACCTACCCTCATTTCCGTCCCTCCCAGGGCTTTTATAACTGTGAGTGGCCTGTCTCATATGAATTCAAGAACCTATGAGGAGCAAGACGTTGACAACTGAGGGCCATGGAATGACCTGTCACCAGTAAATACTCCAGGTGTTTGATATAAAAATATTAGATGAGGCCCTGGCCGGCTGGCTCAGTGGTAGAGTGTCAGCCTGGTGTGTGGAAGTTCCGGGTTCGATTCCTGGCCAGGGCACACAGGAGAAGTGCCCATCTGCTTCTCCAACTTTCCCCTTCCCCTTTCTCTCTATCTCTCTCTTCCCCTCCTGCAGCCTGGGCTCCCTTGGAGCAAAGTTGACCCAGGCACTGACAATGGCTCCATGGCCTCCTCCGCAGGCACTAGAATGGCTACAGCCGCAACAGAGCAATGGATCAGATGGGCAGAGCATCACCCCTTCCCTGGTGGGTATGTCGGGTGGGTCCAGGTCAGGTGCATGCGGGAGTCTGTCTCTCTGCCTCCATGCTTCTCACTTCAGAAAAATACAAAAAAAAAAAAAAAATTAGGTGAACCCAATGAGTTCATAAACTAGGGAGTGTAAGTTCATGGTACATTTTTCAACAAAGGGAAATAATTCTTAGATGCCAATTTCACAATTATACATAGTGACATATGTATATATTATAAATTATATACATTATCTATGTGTGTATACATGTATGAACACATAATATACATATATCATGTGTGACTGATAAATGTCCCAGTTCTTAGGAACTCCCCATAGTTCCCTGATTTCACCCCTCTGTTTGGACTTTGGGCCTTTGTCTCAGGGGTTCCACTGCCTGGATTGCCCTTACCTTCTCTTGGTGTGACAAGAGTCTTATCTTTTAAGGTTTAGCTCAGTTGTTACTATCTCTGAGAAATATTCCCTAAATTATTCAGGTTAAATGGACCACATCATTTTTTAAAAATTATTTATTGATTGATTTTAGATAGAAAGAGACAGAGAGAAAGAGAGACAGAAGCATTCATTTGTTGTTCCACTTATTTATTCATTCATTGGTTGCTTCCCATATGTGCCTTGACCAGGGATCAAACCCGCAGCGACCCTGGAGTTTTCAGGACAACACTCTAAGCAGGGCCTGGACCATGTCTTTCTTTGTGTGACCGTGTCCTGCACAGACCTCAGGGTCAACCAGCTTGCGATCCTTTGTTAATAGGTCGACCTCTCCTCTTGAGCACAGAAATCACAATCTGTCCATTTCTGTGTCCCCAAGCCCAGCATGTACCTGGAACATGTGATGCTCTATAAACATTCATTAGGTGAACCAAGCCCTTGGGGCAGTGATGTTCTAAGGTGCCTTCTAGTGGGCGCCTCAGTCACAGGTGCTAGATCTCTGGCTCCCGGAGTCCTGTGGCCAAAAGGGACAACATTCTGAATAGATGAAGCACTTCTGCTTCTGACTTAGCAATTTGACTAGTAAGATGCCAGTATTTTGAATCCTGTGTTCATATAAACTTGCAGCTATAAAAGAAGACCTGATTTGTTTTCTTTCAAATGACTTCCAGTGGCTGTCACTGTTGCTTTTTAAAAATAATGTCCTTATTTACTGACGTATAATCATTATGCTGTGCTGACTCCACGGCTGTTTTTACATGGTTATCTCTTTCTATCTCTGTGATTATTATGTTCTGACTCTGCGTTTGTCAGTCAGGAAGGATTTATTGAGAGCCCTGCAGAAAATCTAACACTTTTAACACGGGTATTTTTCTTAAGTATTCTCCTGATGTAATAACTTGGGCTCCTAATACAGTTTAAACAAGAAAAATATTTCCCTTGAAGGTGTTTTGAAGTGTGTAATCCAGAGACTGGTGACTTTGATGGGGACAGTCATAATTTGGGTATGGCCAGACATTCTGTTCCCCCATTTACATAATTATCTTTTTTTAATGACAGATACAGAGAGAGGGACAGATAGGGACAGACAGACAGGAAGGGAGAGAGATGAGAAACATCAATTCTTTGTTGCAGCTCCTTAGTTGTTCAATGATTGCTTTTTCATATGTGCCTTGACTGGGGGCTACAGCAGAGCGAGCGACCCCTTGCTCAAGCCAGCGACCTTGGGCTCAAGCTGGTGAACCCTGCTCAAACCATATTAGCCTGTGCTCAGGATGGCAACCTCAGAGTTTTAAACCTGGGTCTTCCGCGTCCCAGTCTGATGCTCTATCCACTGCGCTACCGCCTGGTCAGGCCAATATTATCTTATTGATTCTCATACCTGTCCCATGTGGAAGTGGTCTCATGCTGAGTTTTATGGCTTAGGAAACAGATTCAGAGATGCCAGGCTTTTGTAAGGAGCAAAGGGTCAAGCCAGGGGCTCCCCTCTGGCTGGTCTGAAGTTAGCCCACACTCTTTTCTGTGCATTATTTAGCTTATTACTTTAAACTACCCTGAGGGCAAATGTTTGGACCAATTACAACTAAAAGTACATTGTAAATTCCTTGAGGCTGAGCATGGGCATTAAGCGAAAATGTACCATTTGGAGATTTTTGACAGGTCTTTGTGTCTCTTGTCTCTTTTCTCTCTATATGTGAGCAGTAGGACTCACAATGGGAGGCCTCTGTAAGCAGCTGGGAATGATGGGCTAATTTCTGGTTTTTTGCACTCCCTCCTCCCAGCGGCCCAAAGAACATTTCATGGGACCTCACCCCAAACTCAGAAGCTGGGCAATGGTGCTCCTGCTTCCAAACTCGTGCTCATTCTTCTCTGTGTGTGCTCCAAATAGCTTTTCTGTATCTTCTCTCTCTCTAAAATGTCCTGGAGCAAAGTAAAACAAAGCGAAGCAAAACAAAACAACAACAAAAAACCCAACACACAAAGCAAAAAAAAAACAACTCTACCTTGTGCAATTTACAAGGTATTTTATTTAATCATTCAATCAATTGGACAAGTTGTTTATCAATCATTTGAGCTCTTTGATATGTCTTCTGTGTATCTAAAAAATGCACACTGCCTATCCTTGAGGAATTCTGTGAGCATACATGCAGCCAGTGACTAGACGGCACCTTTGTTCCGTCCGTGTCCTGTGATAGTAAGGAGGTAGGACAACGGCTTGGCAAGTAGAATGGGGAGACTGAGACAGACAGCTACCTGGACTGGCTCAGCAGTTGACAGCCAGGTACTGAAGGTCACCTCCCAAGAGATGACACCTAGGCCTCAGTTGTATTTCAGCTCCAGGCCCAGAAAAGCAGCCAAACCAGGCAGGGGATGGCAGGACCCATCAGCCTTGGCGCTGACCCATCAGCACAGACCACAAACCTGAAAGGGCACACCTGGAAAAGCTGAGGAATGTTTTATTGAGATCCTCCTCTAAAACCTCCCCTAAACTCCCAGCCTTAAAAATCCTCAAAACGAAGGACCGAGCCTGTGTGCTCTCTCTCACTGAGTCACACCAGAGCCTTTCCCTCCCCCTCCTCCTCATCTTCCCCCACAGGGGTGCACCTCCTAAACCCTAAGGACCCCCACGAGATGTGCAACCAGGGGAGCAATGGGCAGCGGCAGCTTGTCCTGGGCTCACCCCCTGCCTCAAGGCCCCTTCCTCTGACTTCCCAGTGTGGGCTCCTTCCCTTCCCACAAGGTTTCTCTAGAGGCCAGGGCGGCCACCTAGTCTCTCTCCTGTAGCTCCTTCTGTCCTGGGCACGGCCTTGTTTCACTGTCCCCACTTTAGCAAGTGTCCTCTCAAAATTCCCCTGGACTCCTGCTGTGAAACCTTTCCTGCCCGAAGTCAAGAACCGCCATGCGACCCGGGGGCCCTAGATAGACCCGGAGGGCTAGGTCCCCTGTCCAGTAACACTGTGAGCAAAGTCTAAGGGACTTTGGGAGAGTGAGAAATGAACTATTTATATGAGAGGAAGAATGAGAAAATAGGAGAACAGGGAAGCCAACAGGATGAAGGAGTCATGTGAGCTGGGTATTCAGCCATCCCATGAACATTTACTCCTCGGTACATTTTCAGTGCCAGGCACTATTTGAGGCACTGAAAATGCAAATGTGGGTGTTGCAGTCTCCAGCTCCAAGACACTCGGACACTAGAAGAGGGGAAAGACATGTGAACAACTGAGTGTTGGGTACCAAGACAGATGTGCTGTAAAGGAATGCTGAACTGTCTCTGGTCTGGGCCGTCCGGGGGAAAAACAGGCAAGAGCTCCCACAGGAGGTGGGTTTAGCCGAATCTTGAAAAATATGATGCTTTTGGTGCTTTGAAAGTTATAAAGTTGTTTAGGGGGCAGGGTGAGCATGCAGGGAGGCATGAGACAGCAAGGCAGCAGGGAAGGGTGATGGGTCAGGGTCTAGAACAGACATGACTTGAAATGCTGAGCTAAGAGTTTGTATCCTATAGGCCTTAGGGAAGCCATGGAAATATATATAAACCAGAGAATGGTATCCTCAGGATGACAGTTGAATATACTGTCATCCATTATTAATGGAAGCACTCTACGCACTGTTCTATACCATTGTATGTAAGGGACTTGCGTATCTGTGGACTTTGGTCCTGGAACTAATCCTCTGTGGATACCAAGGGATGACTGGAACTACCTTTTGGGGACTCAAAAATTCTACTCAGATTTTCAGCTACACAGGGGTTGGTGCTCCCGAACCCCCTCATTGTTCAAGGCTCAACTGTAAATGTTAAAAAGTGAAAATTTAACGTTATTTTTCATGTAGACGACCGCAAAGTTATTTTCTAAAGCATTTACAATTATATATATATATTTAAATTAAAAGTAAAATACAAGTTATAAATAATTTTTATTACAGTCTAAGTTTGAGACAATAGTGGACTCACATGCAGTTATAAAACTTAATACAGAGAGCTCCCAGGGACCCTTGCCCAGTTTCCTCTTATAAAACTATTGTACACCCTCACAACCAGAATATTAAAGTTGGCCTGATTAAGGCTCTTGCCCAGAGTTTCTTTAGTTGTACTTAATGAAAGCAACAGGTATAGCTAAGTATATCAACCCTTTCTTCCCTGAAGAAGTATAGAATGGAAATGTTTTAAGTAAAGCTGAATTTTAATTTGATGTTTTTGTAATTTAAGTATTTTTACAAAAAATAAAAACAAACAAACCAACACACACACACACACACACACACACACACACACACACACACCAAAAAAGCCCAAAAGCATTCATGGTTTTAGCATTCAAGATTCTTCTGGTTACCAGTAAAAATATTGGCATCTTTCTTCATCTATACACACAAATTTAAGGATAACATGATTTGTTTATTAATTGCAAAATGCTTCTCAGCTGCTGCCTACATCTGCTGCAAATCCTGTGATTACTTGGGATGATGGGGAGTCTTCAGTTAGAATACAAAGAGAATGAAGCACACAGACACCTGGTGCTTACAAGGGACTGATCATTCGTATGCAAGACATTACATGTAGGCTGAGAGGAAGGATTTGACAAGTTAATTTGTCTCTTCTCTTAAAACTATTGGCACTTCAATTCTCCCCAGGTTCAATGTCTGCAGGACAAGACCCACAATGCTTCGAGGCATTGAGGCGCAGCTGCCTCCTGTTTTAAGGGCCTGGGCAAGCAGGCTTAAAGTATTTCCCTGGTTTCCCCGGGGCCTGGAGGCTGCTAGAAGCAAAAGTGGCTGTTGGGGAAGAGGGGGCTGCTCTGAGCCACCGCTGTCCCTGAGCGCCAGGGCCCAAGAGGCGTTCACACGGTCTTCAGTAAGTGTGTGTGTGCTGGGAGCTGTGGGGACCACTTGACCACAGAGGTCCAGGCCCAGGGCTCTCTTGCTTGGAACCTGAGTTCAGTTTCATTGTCTTCCCCTGGCCAAGTTCAGGTAAGACTTTTATGCTCTATTTTGCCACATTCTAACTAAGTGCCTTCCTTTGTATCTGTTCCCTCCATAATCTACGGTAGGGTTATTAACAAATGTAAATGAAGCAAAACTAAACATGTCTGCGTCCCGCTGAGAATTGATACGAGGCAAACACAGATGAGGAGACACAGAGCGTTTTATCTCCGTAATTTACGACGCAGTTCTGACGGTGCAGTTCTGACGGTGTGGTGCTGCTCGGATGCGTCTGCGGAGAGACACGGTGTGGGCAGAACAGGAACAGTTCTCTGAGGGAGGGAGAAATTTTTTATGGTCAATTTTATTCTTTTTATTTTTCTAGAGTCAGACGCTTAATACGATAATTAAAAATACATTAAGACACCCAGAACGGGAGTGGTTGCGTGTTTGGTTAGATGGCAGGATAATTGCCAACCCTTATCTTCCATTTTCAGACCTGAATCTCTTTCCGTTTCGTTTTAATTGACTGGAGGTGTCGCCATCCTTAACTTGAGGTTTTGTCACAATTGTTTCATCTGTGCTAAGCTGTCCTTTAATGAACACAGTAAATCCGTGTGTCTGCCTCATCGCCATTTTTGTGGTTAATATTTGAAGGTGATAACACCAGACTCTTCACCAGACTCTTCAGAATGCTAAACGTGGGGGTACCGTCTCCATCTTCAGAATTATTCTGTTGGTGTCAGTGAGAAGGCATGGGCTTATTGAATAGCATTTTTAAAACCTCTATCAAAAAGCGAGAATTTGTGTTTTTGTTTTTCCTGCTCTAACTCCTGTTGATTTTTTCCTCCACAACTAGTTTTGGAAACTTAGGTCTTTTTTTTTTTTTTTTTACAGGGACAGAGAGAGAGTCAGAGAGAGGGATAGATAGGGACAGACAGACAGAGGAGAGAGGTAGTTTTTCATTGTCGTTACGACACCTTAGTTGTTCATTGATTGCTTCCTCACATGTGCCTTGACTTTGGGCCTTCGGCAGACTGAGCCACCCCTTGCCGGAGCCAGCGACCTTGGGTCCAAGCTGGCGAGCTTTTGCTCAAGCCAGATGAGCCCGCACTCAAGCTGGCAAGCTCGGGGTCTCGAACCTGGGTCTTTCGCATCCCAGTCCAACGCTCTATCCACTGCGCCTGGTCAGGCAGAAACTTAGGTCTTTTTTTAAGAGTTCCTTCTCTTTCCCAAACCGCCAATTAATTAGTGAGCCAGCCGTCAGTGCTTCGGCACGGCACCCGGGGCTGCATTGTTGACCCAGAGCCGGGCCCTGCCCGCTAGTTACCTGGCAGTGGTTAAAATTTGGGGGCAGGTATCTTATGAAAGTTAGAAACCCTCTTTTCAGAAGAATGTGCAGAATTGCAGACAGTTGTAGGGGATTCGGGGAGGTCTGCAGCTGCGCCTAGCACCCTAAGGGCTTTGTGTACCCCACCCAGGGTAAGTCCCTTGGTCTGGATCACTCCGTAGCCAATGCCGCTGGCTGGGTGTGGGGCAGGTGGGTGTCCCAGGAAGGGAAGTCCATTTCTCCAGCCATGGAGGCAATTGGAGGCTCGGAGCCTCAGAGCAGCAAGCAGGCAGAGAATGCTCCAGATCAAGGGGTGCGCTTAGAGAGTGAAACGGAAGACATCTCTTTGCTCTCTAGTGAGTTAGAATTAAAGTTATCATTTTATTGGCTAGACAAAGGGAAAGCCTCCCCATTTAAAGCAAGTGTCTTTGAAAACTGGCCCTCCTAAAGGAGTCAGAGGGTTTGGCTCCCTTGTACACGGGCTGGGTTTTGGATAGGCAGGCAGGGGCGGGAGCTCCGGGGAGAATTCCTGGGGGACAGCGGGAGCCAGGAGCCCTGAGGCTCCGCAGTAAGGCATGGCCAGTGAGAAATCCCCAGAGCATGTTTCAGAAATGGGACATCAGGTATCAGATGTTAGGCTGTTGGCTGTGTGGTGAGAAAATGTAACCCATCCCTCCTGACCTACAAACCATCCATAAAAATTCTGCTAGCGTGCAATGCTTGTTAAAAAAAAAATATATATGATTGCTCTTAGGTGAGGATAGGGCTGGGGGCAGTGGGTGCAGAATTATGGAGAGCAGAGAATAAGAATACAGCGAGGGCAGGGGTGAGAGGAGAACGCAGTTCCCCTTGCAATTTATCGGCCTTCCCAGGCACACAGTAGATTTTTTCTCGGGACAGAAATGAGGGACTGAGTCAAACAGGTGTATATGTCAAGGGGCACGGTGACCCCCGCTGATGTCTGACAAGCATTTGTCTGAAGTGTTTACCTTTCTAGAGCACCTTCAGGTTCCTTCATGTCGTTGGCTCTCTCCTGGTCTGGGGTCCCGGGCGTACGGGGGACTCTGGCAGGGCTCGCTGAGTCTTGTGAGACCTGGCCCTGTGCAGGGAGGGGTGACCGGGTGGGGGAAGCCATAAACGAAACCCAGAGAACAATCCTGGTGGGGCCTGACAGTTTGAAAAGCACTCACAAAGCTTCATTGCAACATTTCTGGCTCACTCATATCTTATTCCCAGGTGGGACAGCCCGGGGACCCAGAGGTGTCACCCTATTTTCTGGGTGAGAGGTCTCATATGAACATGGTGACCTGAGCTGCCCTCCCCCACTTGGTCTCTCACAGGAATGTAGGGTCCTGACCTTGTGTGAGGTGGTGGGGCTGGCAGTGGGTGCGGGCGAGGCTATGAGCGGTCCTTCCTTCTCTCAACTGTTGGCCTACAGGGGTTGGCTCTAGGAAGACTGTATGCTGACTTGCTCTGTATCAAATAAAATAAAACCAGGACAACTGCCTTTCTTGCTTATTTGTGTGCCCTATACATGTCCTGACTCTGCACAAGAATTCTGGGGGCTGGTGGTGGGGTGTGTGGAGAGCAGGCTACATGGACACAGGGCCGTCCATGGTGGCATTGGGGAGGCAGGGCCCAGTGAGAACAGTGACTGGTTTCATTGGTCACACTGACCTGCACTTCCAACCCTCTTCTCCATGTGTTTTATAGGATATGGTCTCTGGAGACATGTGATGTGTCCTTTGAGGGTGGGTGAGGACATGTCTTCGGATGGTGACAGTGCTGTCTGATAGGCTTGCAGGGATGGAGGGGACGTGGAAGTAGGGGAGCAGGGAAGGGGAGCGCGTGTGGATGAGCCGGTGCCTACCCAAGTTCTAGGACATCATAAAGGGTGCGGTCCATGTGCCGTGATGCTCTCAACCGGTCTGTTGGGTGCAGGTGACGTGCCAGGCGTTGGGATGCAGAGAGGCAGTACGCAGCCTCTGCTGTCAGGGAGCGTCAGCAGCTTCTGTTCCAGCTGGTGGGCTCCACAGAGTCCCATCACCTGCTCACCTCATCCCCTCCTTCCTGGCCCCGTGCTCCCTCCGACAGCAGCCACGTGGGCCTCTTGGCTGTTCTCAGAACCGGCAGAGCCGCTCCCACTGGAGGGCCTTGCACTGGCTGTTTCCTCTGTCTGAAATGTTCTTCCCACTCACTTCTTCAGTTTGCACTCGAACCCCACCTTATTCTGACGGCCATGAGCTCCCTTACCCAGCTCTCCCTTTGTTTCTGAGGCATCGAGCCCTACCCACCATAGCAGATAGCTGACTTATTTATTATGCCATTACTGCTGATGGTTCACCTGCTAGAACACAAGTTCCCTGAGGATGAGAAACACCGGTGCGCCCAGAGCACTCGGCGCAGGGCCTGTGGGAGGAGGGGACAGATTGCAGCAGGGGTCTGGGGGGGCCTCCTGCCTGCCCACATTTCTGCACCAGGCCCTTGCAGGGCTTCACGTGAGCTGAGCTCCCCTCCCATCTCCCCGGTCTCCCCCTTGACTTTGTATCAGAGAGGGTCTGTCAGGTCCTCTCAGCATGGTGGGCCACATGAAGACCCTCCTTATGATGGCCCCTGTGGGAAGAGCAAGTAGCCATGTGGGAATGGGGACACACCACTCTCCTAGTCAGTGTGTTCAAGGACTTACCGTATTTCCCCATGTATAAGATGTACCTTTGAGGCCCAGAATTTGAAAAAAAATATATTACATAAAGTTATTGAACTCAAGTTTTATTCATCATAAAATTCATACAACTCCTCATCACTGTCAAAACTCCCATCCAGTAGCTTGTCCTCATCTGTGTTTGATGACAAATCACTGTCTTCACATATTGCCTCGTCCTCAGTTCCATCTATGGCATTTGAAATGCCATAACCACAGTATAAGACACACCCAGCTTTTAGACCCCAAAATTTTCAAAAAAGGGTGCGTCCTATATGCAGGGAAATATGGTAATAATCATTGCTTTGAGATTACCAGAGGGAGTGCTTGGAGGGAGGCTCTGTATTTTATGTTAGAGATCCAATCCTTGTTTTCCAACAGGATCTAAATTGCACCAGCTCTCTGGCTCTGGCCAGAGGCTTTCCCACCACCAGTGGTCTCCACTCTTAACATCCAGCCCTCATGGTCCGAGCCCCTACACATCCTGCACGTCTCTGGAAGGCCAACCCTCCTCCAGGTGTTTCTGAAATTTACCAGTGATTTCACTAGTGTCCCTCAAGCCATGTAGCCTTATGCCAGCTCCATCTGACTTTAGCTTGCTCTGCTGACCACCTTGGACTTGTTGTAACCATGTCCTTAGTTTCTTATGGTTTAGTCCCTGAAACAAGACCACAGCCCAGACTTTATTTCCCTCAAAGTCAGTTAATTCAAGGCTTTAGGGATTTGGTGAATTTTCCAGGGGACCCGATGGGATCACAAGATAATTATGACCCAGAGAAGGGGAGTTTAATATCCTAGATCAGTCGTCGGAGCCCCTGGAGTCCATTGACCATTTGTCTTCCTGGTGGGAGGGTCCCTCACTGGCGCCTCTGCCCTCAGACCCCAACCCATTGCATTGTCCCGGGACTCACTTCTCTCTTCTGCAAAAGTTTCCATTCATGGGTGGCCATTGATTTGGCCTTGATTTCAAGTTTCAACCCTGAAGTTAGCCAATGGCCCTAGTGGCCTTTTGTCTGTTACTCATAAAAGTTAAGTTTGTACCCAACTTGGGGCTTATTTATTTTTCTGAAGTGAGAAGTGGGGAGGCAGAGACACAGATTCCTGCATGCACCCAACTGGGATCCACCCAGCATGCCCACCAGGGGCTATGCTCTGCCCATCTGGGCAGTTGCTCCGTTGCAACCGGAGCCATTCTAGCATCTGAGGCAGAGGCCATGAAGCCATCCTCAGCGCTCAGACCAACTTTGCTCCAATGGAGCTTTGGAAGTCACAGGAAGGGCCTGATGAAGAAACCAGTATGGGCTGGATGGAGCTTTTGCTCCAATGGAGCTTTGGCTGCGGGAGGGAAGAGAGAGATAGAGAGAAAGGAGAGAGGGAAGGGTGGAGAAGCAGATGGGCCCTTCTCCTGTGTGCCCTGACCAGGAATTGAACCCGGGACTTCCACACGCTAGTGTGGAAGTGGTAGAGTGAGGCCAGGGTTCCAACTTGGGGCTTTTTGTACTTGGTGTCTTCCCTGCTTGTCAGGCTCTTCCCCCAGATCTTCATGTGCCAGGTCCTCCCTGCCATTCAGACTTCTGCTCAACTAACACCTCCCTGGAGGAGCCCCCCTGACCTCTCAGTCTAAACAGCACTCTCTTCCTCTCCTTCTCATCAGCCTTCACTCCTCACCATTGCCTGAAGTGTCTTGTTTATTACTGCTAGGCATGTGGTCGCCCCTCCCCCAGGAAGCCTGCTCCTTGTTCCCCAACAGAAGACAGAGTGTCTGCTCCACCCAAACTGCAATCTCATCTCTCTGGCTCACCTCTTTTGCTCCAGGGCTCAGAAGATGATCGCCCAGAACATAACAGGTGCTCAGTTATCATGTGTTAGGTGAATGGACAACAGTCAGAACCCATCCAATGGGTCTCATTTTTCCATATTTTCTGTTGGTTTTTCCCCCCCAGAAAACCCCATATTTTAAGTGTCCCTCTCCCAGTGTGATCACATATGTAGACAACTGAAAATACAGTGGTGGTCAAATCAGATCTCTGGGATTATTGGTCCTGCCAGCTTCCAGTTTGAGGCCACTGCCAGAGGCTGTGCTGGGTTTTACTTGCGGGGAGGGGAGAACAAGGCTGAGACCTGTGAGGGGAGGAGGTGACAGAAGGAGTGACAATAGTTATGCCTGAGGGGTATAAGGGTGGGAACCACTGCTTCACTTCTTGACAGTGTCTTTGGGGAACTGACATGACTTTGGGTAGAATGGCATAACTAGAGGGGCAGACCCCCAGGCCCCAGGGGAAATGGGCTCCTAGCCCCCTTTATGGTTACATGAAGGTCATGGTGAGATTAGATTTCAAAGAGTCACAGGAAGGGCCTGATGCAGAAACCAGTATGGGCTGGATGGGCCTCACAAATATTTTAGGTGGCAGCAGTAGCCCCAGGCTCTTTGCACAACCCTAAGGGGGTGGGAGTTCTAGTGATGACTGGATTGGATTTCCCACCAGACCAGAGGGACAGGAATTCAGAGTTAAATTGGAGTAAAACAGCTGCAGGACATTTCTCATACAACCAAGCCTGTGGGCTAATCAGCCTTCCTGTTATGTTTTCGTCAAGGTGGTGGTGGACAGCTGGGGAGGGTGTTGGGAAAATTATAACACCAAACTTCACACCAGCACTGGTGTGTCACCTTAGGGTCCCCCTGGACTCTCAGCCATGCATCTCCCAGTTTCAGATCACCCTGACCAGAGCAAGGGCCTGGCTTGCTCCCAAGCCTGGTTCCCTAGGAATTTGCTGTTACAGCATTTGCCCCATATGGTCCCACAGCAGGAACAAGGCCCAGGCATCGGAGCCCTCTGATGGTCCAGATGGGGGACATTCACAGCAAGTTTATAGCATCCCTGGCTGTCCCCCCAATACCACCAGCTCGGGAAGGGGAATTCCTGGGCTCCGCTGGCTCGGTCCTTTTTTAGAAGAGAGCAGAACCATTCCTGACCCTTTCTATGTTCTCCTCCCTTCTCCTCCTCTCTCCCTAGAGAATGACCCACATAGAAGGAAACCAGCTAGTTCAGGCTGGCAAACAGGATGAGATTGCCTTGTGCGGAGAATTTTCTAGGGAGCCAGCAGCTGCAGAGCTGGGATTGTCGCCCCATCTGGGATGCAGTCTCTCTCCACTGAGCAGGAAGAAGCAGGGCACCCCCATCTCCCTGCTCCCCATCCTCCAGCCTCCCCACCTCCCTGCTCGCCCACCTGTGGAGAGGGGAGAGTGGAGAGTGGAGAGTGGAGAGCAGAGCCCTGAGAGTCAGAGCTTCCCGGACCAACTGTGGGGGTGGGGTTGCTCGAGGCTGGAATGTGTCCTCCTTCCCCAGGGAGGTGAGTATGCACAGCACTGGGTGAAAATGAGAAGCTTCCAGTGCTCAGGGACAAGAGAGAAAATCCCTTTTCTGCTTGAGCAACGGAGGACAAATATCCCCTAGGTAATTCTTGCTTGTGCTGTTCTCCAGCCACATCTCATCCCTCTCACACCGCCCCCTATTCCTGGGGAAGTGAAGTGGGGAGAGAGAGAGGTTTGGTTGACCAGGAAGGGGATAAGATTGGAGGGTCCTTTCTATCAAGATAGCTAGTTGTATCACTGCCTTAGGGGGACTAGAGGCCAGGTCACTGTTTATAATGCACGGTGAATTGTATTCGCCACTAAAATTTAGACAGGCCTGGGCATTGCTGGCAAATGAGTCTGGTGGTCCAACCGGGCACTCAGGAGACCCCTAGTAGATGCCTTGTCCTGTGGAAGCAGGACCCAAGCACCATGATCTGGGCCTGGTGACTGGGTGCAACGCAGGCTTCTGAGTGGGGAATGATGTGTGAGCTTAGATCTGTCCTGTAAGTCTGTCTCAGTCCTGACCCCCTGCTTCCGGGAGGGGGGAATGAGCTGTGAGAGGAAATGGAAAGAATTCATATAAATTCCACAGACAGTTCTGCCTCAGGAGTCCTGGAAATCTTTGTCATGCCATGTGGGGACGGGAAGCGTCTCTCCCACATCTGGCCGTAGCTGAGTGTGTGTGCTGGGACATGGAGGGTGTCAGGGGAAGTGTTTTGTGGGAGGCCCATGGCAGCTGGTCCAAATATCAGTGCAGCACATGTAAGACAGCTTCTGGGGATGCCCCGGAGCTGGTGGAATTTAGCAGGTGGGGCCCTGCGTCAACAGGATTACAGCAGGCACGAGATTACTGGTTCTGCCTGGTGTACATAGACTGCAATGGACTTTATGTAAACATTCCCAACCATGCTCTCTCTTATTTGACCCTTGTAATCTCCCAGGAGGGGCTGGACAATCAACGCCAAGGGCACTTCAGTTGTGTCACTCTAGGGTCCTTAGGAGACACCCAGGGGCCCACTATGAGCTGCTCCTTAGGTAGACCTCATCAAGACCTGGGAAGCCAAGATGTGTGCATCACCCAAGGGCCTCTTCTTGGCCCAGGGTTCTTCTAAACAGGAAGCTACAGTAAAAGGGGAGAAAAAATTATTTCCTTTGTAACTGATAGAGGTTAAGGTGGAGATGCAGTTTATAGTGAGAAACAAATGGTCCAGCTAACTGGCACAGAGCTGGGCAGACTTGCCTGCCCAGTCACAGGCCCAGCCGCACACTTCTGGGTAGGACTTTGAGTGTAAGAAGGAAGAGGGGAGCAAGAAGAGGAAGGCGCAAGGCAACTCGGTCTGGTTTCTCCATTTAACTCACCAACCAGATGAGTGAGGGGTGGAGAGGATGAGGAGTGTCACGCTAATGGATGCCCCTCCACATGGGAGAAACATCAGGGGTTGGGAAAAAGTATTCCTGTTTGAATAACTGTACTGCCTTTACATGTAATATCCACTGGGCCAAGCCCTCTATACTATGTCCTATTTAAGTCCTCTAGTGGGAGCGACTTAATTTTCTGGACTATTAGGTTTGATTGTTATTAGGGTTCTCCAGGGAAAATACAAAATAGATATCTCTGTCTCTACCTCTATCTTTGTCTCTGTATGTGTCAGAGAGAGAAGGAGAGAATTTGGGAAGAGGGGGAGAATCATCAATGTAAGTAGATTCACTGAACAAAATTATAAAGATATACATCAGCACATCGTTCCTTGGAGCCCTTAGGATCTGTGGACCATTGCCTGAGCTGTGAGGCTTCTTCCATATTTATTTTTTTTTTTTTTTGTATACAAAACAGATCAGAATGTCTTGTTTCTTGATTCAAGAAGTAGCAAGCATCTGCTGTAGGCTAGGTCCTGTGTTGTGGGAGAAATGTGGTAGTATTTGTTTTCTGGTAGCCCAAGGTTAAGGCAAGGATGTCCAAGCAGAATGTGGTGAGTGCAGTTAAGAAGATGTAAGCAAACTGCCTTCGTGGTCAAGGTAGGACGGGTTCTAACCTGAGGTCTGAAGAAAGCGCTTTGGGAAAGCCATTTAAACTGCACCTTGGAGAGTGAATAGAATTTTTAGAAGCAGAGATTAGGGAAAAGGATCTTCCAGGTTGTTCTCTATTTGGGGAATGTTGTTCACTAAGTCTGGTCTTGTTAGAGTGTTTAGGGGGCAGGTGGGGAGGGTGGGCGATGGCTCTGGGGCAGGGGCGGGGGGCAGGAAGGAAAAGGAGAGAGAGAGAGCTTGTCTGGGAAGGTAAGTCATGTTGGGAAAGGCACTGGATGCTGATTGTTTAATAAGACTCCCTTTAGGAGGTAATGGGGGGTTGTTGAGTTTTTAAGAAGGGGAGGAGGAGCCTGACCTGTGGTGGCGCAGTGGATTAAAGCCTCGACCTACAACTCTGAGGTCGCTGGTTTGAAACCCTGGGCTTGCCTGGTCAAGGCACATATGGGAGTTGATACTTCCTGCTCCTCTCCACTTTCTCTCTCTCTCTCTCTCTCCCCCTTCTCTGAAATGAATAAGTAATAAAAATAATTTTAAAAAAGAAGGGGAGGAGGAGATGTGAATTTGTGAAAAATCATCCTGGCAGTGCATGAAGAGTGGGTAAAGAGGTGGTGGTCCAAGGCCAAGGCCAGCATGGGTCTGGGTGAGAGCTGGAGAAGGCAGGGCCTTTGCAGAGACCATGGCAATGGACGTGGGGGACGGTCTGTGAGAAGTGCCGAAGGCAGGACCTGATCCCTGCAGAAGTGGTTTCGGCTGGAGTGGGAGGTGGTCAATCACAAGTTTACAGATCGGCTCTGTCTTACCAGTGTGTCTCCTGTCTCCTCTGAACTGGAGGCTCGTGGAAGATGGAGAATCGGGCCTCTCACCTTTGTGACCCCTCAGCCTTCTGCTCAGGGCTCTGGCCAAGTGGAAGCAATGCTATGTAAGTGTTTGTGGCAACTGAGCAACCCCAGGAGGACAGGAGGTAGCATGCAAATCGCAGGAGGGAGCTTCTATTTATTACTCTGTAGGTGTGATGCGTGGTACCCAAAGTGAAACTCATTGTAGAGTTCACATGTGGGGCTAGAGAACATGTGTGGGAACCTCCGCCTGACATCTGGCCACCTTGTGGGGCCACCGGAACTGTGGAGGGCGCCCTGATCAGTGACAGAAAGTGGGGAGGATTCTGCCACCATCCTGTCCTGGGTTGGCCATGCTCACTTCAGCCCAGAGGACAGGCTGGCTGGGACTCCTGCTGAGCAGCTAGCAGACTCTGGCTACTCCCGGGCCTAGGTGTTGCTGCCTATGGCCGTCACAGGAGCCACGAAAGCTCCTGGAAGTCATTGTGGGTTATAGGTTTCTGGGGTTACCCACAGGAAACTTATCTGGCAGGGTGAAGGATAGGGACTAAATATTCTCTTCTTTACATTCAATTTACTTTTTTCCTCTTTCTCTTTTGGAAAGAGTAATGCATGCTCATTGTAGAAATTTGGAGAATAAATACAAATAAAAATGTAAATAAAAGCACCCACTGTCTCACTGCTAAATGTAGCCAGTATCAAATTTGCATGATTGTAAGGTGTGTGTGTGTGTGTATGCACCCCATACCATATATACATCCATTATCAAATACAGGGGTGAGCAAAAGTAGGTTTATAGTCATAATACAAATAAATAATGCAATAATTAATAAGTGATAAAACAAGAATAAGCTTTTGCAGTCTCACAGCTGTAGCCCTGCTTGGGCCCGTACCTGTGCTGCCATGGCTCTCGGTTAGTGCCTGGGGCCCTCCTTTGTCCTTATTTGCCAGAAGTCCAGGAGCTTGCCTGAGACTTACCCGTGAATACCCGGGCCCCCCTCGGTGCAAAGGGAGCCAGAGCAGCCTTCACACACCAGGAGCTGACGGGGCCCACGCCACTTGTTTTTCTTGCTGTTGTTGAAAACTATTTGCTGAGCTGTGATGTTTTCACAGGTCTAGACTCTCATCATGAGGAAGCCTGTGTGTGGACTGCGAAGGCACAGCTTTCTAGTTTCCCAGAGGAGTCCCGTGGGCCCTGGAGGCTGCCCGGGGACAGTCCCTCTGCCTCAGTCATGTGCTGTCCCAGAACCGGTCCCCCCCCAAAAGCCTCAGGCCCCAGTGATGATCCTGGTCCCCAACAGAGCATCCCTTTACCCTTCCTGACATTGGGACCTTGGGAATCGCTCCTGCCCGGGAAGCATGGCGGGGGCTCCTTCTGCTTCCCTGGTTTTCAGTCTTGGTGGGGGGAAGGTGTAGGCGTGTAGGTTCCATTCTTCCTTCCATCCCAGGAGAGGCTGGGCTCCTTCCGCTAGTCTCTCTTCCTCTGTCCCAGAAACGAGGTCTGTGTATCACGGAGCATTGGTCGGGCCACAAAAACTTTAATTGCATTGTTCTCCAAGGACCGTGTCATAAACCGGAGATCCCCTCCGAGATGGTCACTAGGACAAGCTCAGTGGCTGGTTGTAGGACTGACTGGAGGGTCACTGTACCTGTTCGTGCCCTGGTCGGCAAACCGCGGCTCGCAGGCCACATGCGGCTCTTCCACAAAATACCACGTGTGGGCGCTACCTCGTTAAGGAGTGTACCTACCTATATAGTTTAAGTTTAAAAACTTTGGCTCTCAAAAGAAATTTCAATCGTTCTACTGTTGATATTTGGCTCTGTTGACTAATGAGTTAGCCGACGACTGGTAGGCCGAAAGCTGGGAGGCAGCGCTGGTCCATCGCTGTCCTCGGGATCAGTAAAACCTACTGTGTCCTCCCCTAGAGCTGTCCCTGTGATGTGGTGATCCGGTGATCTGGGCGTCTGTGCCCTCAGGTGGCAGGCTTGGAGAGCTGCACATTGCCTCCCAGGGTGTAGATGAAGATGCCTCCTGGCTAGCTCTCAGTCCCCAGTCTAGAGAATGGCCGTGCTTCCAAACCTCAGAGCTGAGAAGCTCCATCTGAGTAACGACTGTGTGTGGGTAACTGAGCCTTCAAAGGACATCGTGTCTTACCCCTTCTTACCACCCAGGTTCGGGCCATTGTCATCACTCTCCTAGGTGATTGCAGTAAGGGCCCCACCAGTTTCTGTGCCTCCACACTTTCCCTTCCAGTCTGTTTCCCACCCAGCAGGTCCAACTGAGCTGCTCAGAACCCCCAATGCCTTCCCACAACATGCTGGAATGAAATTCACACTCCCAGTGGTGGTAGGAGTGCCTCTGCCATGTGACCCCATCTCCCACTCTCATCTCCCCCTCCCATCTCCCCCTCCCATCTCCCCCCTCCCATCACCCCCTCCCATCTCTTCCCTCCCTCTCCCATCTCCTCCCTCCCCTCCCATCTCCCCCCTGCCCCTCCCATGTCCTTCCTTCCCCTCCCATCTCCCCCTCCCATCTCTCCCCTCCCATCTCCCCCCTCCCATCTCCCCCTCCCATCTCCCCCCTCCCATCTTCCCCCTCCCATCTCCTCCCTCCCCTCCCATCTCCCCCCTGCCCCTCCCATCTCCCCCCTGCCCCTCCCACCTCCCCCTCCCATCTCCCCCTCCCATCTCCAGCCACATTGCACTCTTGCTCTGCCTCTAGTGGCCCAAGCTTATTTCTTCTTCAGGGCATTGACACGTGCTCTCCCCTCTTTCTGGATCATTCTTCTCCATTTCTCCATATAGCTCTCTCCCTGGATTCATTCAAGTCTGTGCTCAAAAGTCACTTTTTCAGAGAGGACTTTGAGAAAAGACACTGCTCCCCACCAGACTTCCCCTCCCCATGCTCGCTCCAGCTCCCGTTTTGTCTTGATGCTTCGATGCATCTCTGTGAGGCTTCCTGTCCCCATGGGGACCTGGGGCTGTGTTGGGCAGATAAAATATAATATGCTCACTTTGTTAAAGATGGTGCTGCCCACATGGAAGCCCGTCACCCAGGTGATATTATTTGCCCTTATGCTTGGGATGACTGTGGGTGAAAAGCTGTAATGTAAGCATCCAATGTGAACCTGCACGGGTCAGGCTGCTGTGATGGTGGCCCCGACTACTGGCTTTACAGGCTGCCTCATGGCTTCCTGGCCTCGGCCTACTTGGACTGTTTAGGTGACAGCTGGCTTCCAAGAAGCAACAAAAGTTCCAACACTGAGTTTTGACCTTGACTCTATTACTTTTGAACTTGGCGACCCAGGACAAATGTTTTCAATTCTCTAAACTTGCACTTCCTCATCCGCGAACAAGGGCTGACCAGACAGGTCCTGGAATGTGGTTGTGAGCGTTTGAAGGGATCTGTATTTAACAGGAGTCTAGAATCCCAGGACCTCAGGACCTGGGCATTTGTAAGGCCGGACAGGGGAGGAGCGGGGGAGTCAATGGTTCTGTCCCCATCCTTCCCACTTACGGGAGCTCCTTACAGGAGAGCTATGATCTTGGACCCGCTGGTGATCTGGGGCACGGGCAGAAAAACAGTCGTGTCTGAACTTCTGATGGTTCTTTGCATCCTCTTTCAGGGTGCAGCCCAGAGTAGAACATCAAAGAACTCTTTGTGGTGACTGAAGGCAAAGCACAGGGTGATGAGGTGACACACAGGGGGTCTGGAAGTGACTGCATAATAGAGTAACAGGAAATGTCTGTCCCCAAGCCCTGGGGTTCACAGGAAAGAGGATGAGAGGAGCTCACAGTGGTAGGCTGGGACTCCAGGTACGGAGGGGCATTAGCAAGAGAGGCGCTGGCCTGGTGTGAAATCCCACTTCAGTCTGTCCTGTTCATAATTGCCTCCATTATCACCAAACCCTTAGGAACAGCTGGTGTGGTATGGAGGCCTACAGAGAGGGGGCCCATATCCACTCTTCCCTGGGAGAGGAGAGAGGACAGCAGGCCAGGGGGGAGGTGGGGACAGAAGATCAGAAAGGAGCTGGCCACAGTGGTCTGAAGAGCATTTGTGTCCACCTTGGACATCCTGGAAAAGGTCTTAGACTTCTCTAACTTAGTATGTTAGGTACGAGCTCAGGCTATGTCCCTGTGGGAGGCTGACCCCAGGAAGCTGGTGGAGGTGGGGATATTCTGGTGAGGTCATGAAGAACTTGGCCTATAGCTGACCTACCACAAACGGTCACTTCTCTTACTCAAGAGTTCAAGTCATTTGCTAAGGAAAATGAAGCTTAGCAGGGCAGCTGGCATTCAGAACTAGGTTTGTTGGGAGTCGAAAGTCTCCGCTTTTTCTGCTCTATTCTATGTTTCCTTTAAGTACTATGCCTTTGCTACTAAGTATTTTTTAAAATATTGTAGGTAAATGGAAAGCCTGGTGGGTGCTCCCTGCCAAGTTAAATAGTGACACACCCCAGATCACCCGAGGCAAGGCAGGGGCATTCTCAGGGCTGGTTGAGGACTGCCCAAATACACTTTCTCTTGATTGTTTTTGAGGTCAAGTCTCCAGGGATTAGCAGACTCTAAAGTCTTTTCCCTTTCCAGCTATTTTAAAATCTTGTTTATATGCTAATCGTACTCCACCCTTAGCTGGCCTTCTATCCTCTGTCAAATAAATGGTGACTGTAATGAGAAAAGAAACCAGAAATGCAAATGAACTAAAACAGAGTGTGAGCATGCACCCAGCAGCTTAGCTGAGATGTATAAATTCCTGCTCAGAGACACATCAACTCATATCTAAACTCACACCTTTATTCTTTACTTGCTCTGCATGAGGTGGTTTCCTTGCATTAGTAATGATACTGTTAATGTTTTATAGGGTTTAGAAGTCATGGTCACATTGAAATCTTCTCTTGGTAGACGGAGGGCTCAGTAGACTTTATTGAAACATTTGAGTTGGAGTCAGACTGTCATCCACCCTGACCAAGGACCTGATTCTTTGGGGGGTGTTGGTGACATTTGATTCCCTTCCATTGTTAACACACACTCCTCCACATGCTCAAAGATGTTTCAGAAGGTGCTCAACCTCCTTTCTTAATGGCGATCTGCATCTCCTCAAGGTCTTGGCTTCTTCTGCAGTCCTCAGGGTAGAGGCCACTCCTGCTGCTGTGTCCACAAGTGTCCTCCCTGGAGAAAGGTTGTTGTTCCCACCCTCCCCTCCGCTTCCAGACCTCCAACCATCAGACAGAAACTCTTCTCCTTCCAGGTCTTACCACCCATTTCCATTATGTCCTTTCGCCCTGGTCCCTCACATCTGCCTAATTCCTGTTGAGTTCCCCTTCTTCCCTGACGATTTTGAGAAGGCTGTCAGTCCTTATTCCCATTTGTTTTAGACACAATCCTAGGATATTTTACCAATTATTAGACAACCCATTCAACGATCCAGTATCTGAACTCCTGGACGTTCTTAACTCAGTGCCCTTCATTTCTCTCCTCTTCAGCCAACCTTGCCTAAGCATCCCTTCAATATCCTACTGGCTGGTCGCAATGCCCTGTCCCCACATGTTGGGCAGATAAAATATAATATGCTCACTTTGTTAAAGATAGCACTGCCCACATGGAAGTTCGTTGATATTAATGTGTGTTCTGGAACAGGCTGTGGGCAGGCCAGGTCATTATAGCCTAAGGCTTAGTTTAAGAGTAAGCTCTTCTCCACACCCTTGACTGATTGGATGATGTAGGGTGGTGATGTAGGGAGTAATCCCATTATGCCTCAGATGGGTGGCTTTGTATCAGAGACTTCCTTGTTTGTATAATTGGATTAAAGGTTTTGAGTCTATGCTATAAAGTGGGAGAGAGCAGTAGCTTGAGCTCTCTCTCTTGGTTCCTGAGTTCCTGAGGTTGGTAGAAGAGAGGAGAGCAGAGTAAGGCCACGTGAAGGCCAGGAGAAGCAGCCGAGATGGCAGAGTGCTGAGGAAGAAGCCAGTTTGTTAAGAGTTTGTGCAGGAGGAGATGGGGAACAGAGGTGAATAAGTCTGGTGAGCTAGAAAGCTTTGATGCTAGGAAACTCGGATAAGTCAGTAGCTTTGTGAGCACTGAATGTGTGGGTTTTGGAGCCCAGTGTGTGTTTTTGCTTGCCCGCCGGGTGCAAGCTAGAATTAAAGCTGATGGCTCACCAGTTTGTGGCTCCTGTGTTTCATTGCCATCTGTCCGAATCTAATGTGAACCTGCGTGGGTCAGGCTGCTGTGATAGTGGCCTCGGCCACAAGCCTTACATCTGGCGTAGTCGGCAGGATTTGATACAGATCGGCATGGAGCCGCCACCCCCCCTGAGCGGTGGAGTAGAGAACTGGCTGCTGTTTTGGTTGCCCATAGCTGTTTTTTGGGGGACTGTAGGCTGGCTGACTTTTACAGCCATGTGTGAGGAAACTGAGAGCTCTATGAAAGAGGCTGCCCGGGACCTGCAAACCGAGCAGCGGAAGGAGCTGGAGGAAACGTGGGAGAAACAGATGCTGACCCTGGAGCTGATGGAAGCGCTGGAGGAGGAGGCTGACCAGGTTTGCGAGATTCACCTGGAAATGGAGCAGACGCTGGGGAAGGAATCACAGGTTCGTGAGTTGGAGATTGCCCTGGATGTTGTGGAGAACCAGCAGCGGCATGAGGCCAGGACCGGGGCTGAGGCCGGGGCTGAAGCCAAGGCTAGGGCTAAGGCTGAGGCTGAGGCTGAGGCTGAGGCAGGGGCTGTAAGGCCCATGGAGCAGAAAGCAGTGGCAGCAGGGGGCTTGAGCCCAGCAGCAGGAGCTGATGTTTTCAGTTCCTCTTTGGAGGATGAGGAGAATCGGGTTGGAGTTGCAATCCGCAGTCTCCAGAAGGTGAGAGCCCAGCAGCAAGGAGTAGCTACGCTGCCGGTAGGTCTGCGATTTTGGGACATAGGGGTGGAAGCCATCATGCTCCCCAGAGCAGATGTGGAAATTCTGACGGCCATGGCCATGTGCCCCTTTTTGGGACAGTGTGAAAACTGCCATGATGGCAGGAATGAGGGGGGAGGCTAAAGCCCCATGTGTGTGGACTGATTTCCTGGACTATGACTGGAGTGAGCACTGGCTCCTTTGTTGAATGGACTTATGGATTTTGGACAATGCGAAATACCCTGATGGGGGTGGGGGTGGCTTTGCTGGAGGCCCTCCTGCCCCGGGAAGCTTTTCCCATGGCTAGAGAAAAGGCCGAGGACATTTTGCGCTTTTGGCAAAGTGCTCAGAGACTGGTGAAATGTGTATACCTTTGTAATTGTTGAAATTGTATGATTTGTGCTATTGCTGTAATTTGTGTAATGTACTTAATTTCCTTGTATAAGAATGCCGGTGTTATAGATTGTGGGTAGTAAAGTGAGCATAAGGGTGGATTGTTGGGCAGATAAAATATAATATGCTCACTTTGTTAAAGATAGCACTGCCCACATGGAAGTTCGTTGATATTAATGTGTGTTCTGGAACAGGCTGTGGGCAGGCCAGGTCATTATAGCCTAAGGCTTAGTTTAAGAGTAAGCTCTTCTCCACACCCTTGACTGATTGGATGATGTAGGGTGGTGATGTAGGGAGTAATCCCATTATGCCTCAGATGGGTGGCTTTGTATCAGAGACTTCCTTGTTTGTATAATTGGATTAAAGGTTTTGAGTCTATGCTATAAAGTGGGAGAGAGCAGTAGCTTGAGCTCTCTCTCTTGGTTCCTGAGTTCCTGAGGTTGGTAGAAGAGAGGAGAGCAGAGTAAGGCCACGTGAAGGCCAGGAGAAGCAGCCGAGATGGCAGAGTGCTGAGGAAGAAGCCAGTTTGTTAAGAGTTTGTGCAGGAGGAGATGGGGAACAGAGGTGAATAAGTCTGGTGAGCTAGAAAGCTCTGATGCTAGGAAACTCGGATAAGTCAGTAGCTTTGTGAGCACTGAATGTGTGGGTTTTGGAGCCCAGTGTGTGTTTTTGCTTGCCCGCCGGGTGCAAGCTAGAATTAAAGCTGATGGCTCACCAGTTTGTGGCTCCTGTGTTTCATTGCCATCTGTCCGAATCTAATGTGAACCTGCGTGGGTCAGGCTGCTGTGATAGTGGCCTCGGCCACAAGCCTTACACCACAACATCTCTCCCATTCCACTGTGACCTCATATGTACTTCCTGTTCCTTGATCGCATCATTTTCTCATAGTTACCTGCTTTTTCTCTCTACGAGCTTGATCCCATGGGTTACACAGAAACCTGAACCACTCTTTCAGTCATCTTTTATCCCTTTCCATTGCTTATGCTTTCGTCATGGTATCTGTAAAATCCCAACCTGGAAGTAATGGCACTGTTATTTCCTACCTCCTTTCTTCTTGTACCCAACTAGGGGAATATCCTGGAAAAAGTAGTCACATGTCGGTCAGTCTGTTGAAAAGTTTGTGATCTCTCTGCTCAACTGGTCCCTTGGCAGCACCTCTCCATCTTTGGTCTTCAATCAATTCTTCTTCTCACTTCACTCAGTGACTTTCAAATCGTATCTATTGCTTCAGGCCTCCTATTCAGCCCCTGTTCCTTCTGTCTCAGCAGACAATTGAGAAAAATCAAGGAAATGAAGCATCATTTCTACTTTTCCACATTTGTCCCTACTGTGGCAGACACTTTGGTCACCTACCCAACTGTTCTTCCCATTTTTTTTTCTTGGTAACAGAACCCAGATTTGGTTGAAGAATTCGGTGGCCATGTTCATCAGGGAGGCTGAGCTCTGGCCTGGCTTCAGTGGCTGAATCAGAAATAGTCTAACCCACGCTTGATGACTTCATTTTCTTTTCCCAGACCTCTTGCCTGGCCTTCAGATCCTTTTGTTGGATGACTTGCTAGAAATCTTCACTGGGATACCACTCAGCCCCCTCAAACATAATATGCCTATGCTACATTCATTGTCTTCCCTGTCACTCCTTCTTCCTTATTCTTCGGCTAGATTGGTGGCCCTACCATTTACTAATTGCTTAAGTAAGACACTGGAGGGCCATCCTGAATATCTTCCCTCCTTCCGTCTCCATATTCAGTCTACCACCAGAAATAGTTGGCTTTGCCTCCTACATCGATTGTTCTCACCATTATTCCTGTGGGCGTCCCCACAGCCACGCCCCCAGTTCAGGCCTCTGTCGCCTCTCCCCTACCCACAACAACGACCTCCTAATTGCTTTCCCTACCTTCGTTGTTTACCTCCTCCAACCCATCCTCCAGACAGTCAGAGAATTACATCTTCATAATTAAATCTATCTAGGGCATGCTAGTGATGGAATTCTGTGCCTGGCTCCCCAGTGTGTATTTACAGGGTGAAGTGTGCATTCCTGAACGTGATAGGCAACGTTCTTCACGAACGACCCCTGCTGGCTTTTCTGGGTTTCTCTCCTGGCATTTGCCTTACATTTTATATTCTAGCAACAAAGTTTCTTTTGTTCCCTATGCATGCCATGTTACTTCTCAACAGGCACAGACACACACACACACACACACACACACACACACACACACACACACACACGTTGCCTAGCTAATTCTCTCAGTTGGATGACATTTCTTAATTCTACCATAAGACTCGGCCCTTTTACCTGTACAGTTGACCTCATTGCTTTGTAATTTTCTGTTTTCTGACTGTCCAGTGCATTTTTTATTACTATTCTGGGCTGCCAGTGACCCAGCCCATAGTACAGATTCCTTAATATTTGTTGAATGAATGAATGGACGTCTAAGCATAGCCCCTAGGGAGTCCAGCCTCCCGAATCTGTCAGTGGAGACCTGGCCCCTGTAGCTTATTTTCAGAACTTGAAGAATGAGCTAACAGCAATGCCTGGTCCCTCTGAAACCACGTGTCACTTGCTCGCATATTTCCCACCCTATTGTAATTCTTAGATTGTTTTCTCACCGGTCTGGTGTTTGAGTAATAAGAGAATTTCTCTACGGATCCACATGCAGGAAATAGTAAAAGCAATTTGTGATTCTGGGACTACTTGCATAAAATTAACACTAGCATAAAGAAACTTATGTTTGTCAGAGCGGATGTTGTTTGCTGATTTTATTTCTTTCCTGTACCCCTATTCTCTGGGTAGGACTTGATTCCCCCCTGAAAAGGAGATTCTGAGAGCTGGAGGAGGCAGTGAGATCCTGCAAACATGGCTCCTTCCTGGATTTTACAGAGCATAGCACAGGGCGGGGTCTTCCCAGTTCAGAAATGTTTCTCTCTCTCTGACTCAGACTCTCTCTCTGCCACCCCCACCCTGTAGCCCCTGACACCCTCCTGGGACACCCTCTACTCTCCCGAACCCATGTGAAAATTTCCGCACAAGCTCAGTCCTGGGCAGACTGTGGAATGCATGGATTCAGGTACATCGTCACATGTCCCCTCCAGCCCCGCAACAGAAAGTGAAGGCGGGACCTTCCATCAGCAAATCAGCCTCAGAATTTAAGAGAGAGAGTTAGGCAGACCTTTTGATTAATGTCTTCGGACCACATTACAGGAGCAATTGCCTACTTGACCTGTTAATCAAGACAGGGAAACACCAGCCTTTGAGCAGGAAGTTTTAAGACTCTTCAGCCCCCTTTAGCTTCTTGCAATCACAAGGATTTATCAAAGCAAACTGAATGGGTAGGGGTGGCGGCCATAAAATTACAGGTGTTCCTTTGTTGCCCAGGGACTCCTCAGTGCAGGCCACTCCTGAGGTGAAGAGACCATTGTCCGCTGGGAAATGCACTCCATGAGGACAAGGGCATTAGGGACACTTGCTAGCAAGGGGCAGGCTTGGTTGTTCCTCCCATCCTCTGATGCAGAAGCACGGATCTGACCACGTCTTTCCAGCTCAGGGAGTGCGTCAGAGTCACCACAGATGTTCTTGTGACTGCAGCACGTGCCTAGTCAGCTGTCCTGCGCGTGACTGGGAGCTGTCCGAATGGTCTAGCCCTACCTTTAGGGCACTGAGATGGAAAAATCCCGGAAACACAGTGCTCTGGAGTCTAGGACAGCTAGACCCAGTTTCCATAGCTGCTTGGTACAGGATAAGAGTTGGAAAATGCTAGTGATGGAGGCAATGGATAGGTAGGCAGTATCACAGGTTCGTGAGATTATATATTTCAGGAGGGGGCACTGGGAAATGGAGTAGGGGTCTGAGGGCCACATCTCCCCTCCTCCCTCCCTCCTTCCTTGCCAAGAGTCACCAGAAATCTCAGAGGTACAAACATGGCAGAATATTTTGTCTAAGAAAACATTATCCTGCTTTTGATGTTAGGTAGTTTGTTTGTTTATTTATTTATTATTTTATTTTATTTTTTTAGTGAGAGGAGGAAGGCAGAGAGACAGACTCCCACATGCACCCCAACTGGGATCTACCTGGAAAGCCCACTAGGGGATGATGCTCTGCCCATCTGAGCTGTTGCTCCATTGCTCAGCAATGGAGTTCTTTTTTAGTGCCTGAGGCAGAGGCCACTGGAGTCATCCTCAGCATCCAAGGTCAACCCACTCGAGCCAATCAAGCCATGGCTGCAGGAGGGGAAGAGAAGAGAGAGAGAGAGAGAGAGAGAGAGAGAGAGAGAGAGGAAGAGAGAAAGAAGAGGGAGGGGTGGAGAAGCAGATGGTTGCTTCTCCTGTGTACCATGACAGGAATCAAATCCAGGACATCCTCACTCTGGGCCGATACTCTACCACTGAGCCAACCAGCCAGGGCCAAATAGCATAGCATAATCTAGTACAAGTGTTCAAAATATAGATGGGCCATAAAATGTGACCCACCAGTTCCTTCATAAAGGAGATCCCTAAGTTTTAAAATTCATTCTCAAACTCCCCAATTGATATTATGAAGCAATCATAATTTTCTCAGGATCTTTGCCAAGAATTGAAATAAAAAGGAAACTTTAGATGATTTTTATTTTATTTATTTTATTTTATTATTATTATTATTTTTGTATTTTTCCGAAGTTAGAAGCGGGGAAGCAGTCAAACAGACTCCCGCATGCACCCAACTGGGATCCACCCGGCAAGCCCACCATGGGGCAATGCTTTGCCCATCTGGAGCATTGCTCCGTTGCAGCCTGAGCCATATTAGCGCCTGAGGCGGAGGCCATGGAGCCATCCTCAGCGCCTGGGCCAACTTTGCTCCAATGGAGCCTTGGCTGCGGGAGGGGAAGAGAGAGGCAGAGAGGAAGGAGAAGGGGAAGGGTAGAGAAGCAGATGGGCGCTTCTCCTGTGTGCCCTGACTGGGAATCAAACCCGGGACTTCCACAGACTGGGCCTACACTCTACCGCTGAGCCAACCGGCCAGGGCCTGGATGATTTTCATTTTGGATATAGGTACAAGTATGTTAAATAAAATATCAGTAGAGAGCAAGACTAGCTGACAGTCCCGTTGAAGAAGTTCTAAATGGGGAAAAGGGAAAGGATGAGGTAAGGAGAAAGATGTTAGAGAGAAGCTGTCCTCAAGTCACTAACTGAACCAGAACAGGTCCTGGGGAATTAATCCAATCCAGGGATGAAAGATAAGAAGGATGTAGGAAGTTAGGAAGCTGTTTACCAAAATAATAGATAGTAGTGGGTAAGAGGAGGGACTGTGAAAGCCAAATGCCGGCATAGCTTTATGTCAGTGCTCATTACCCTGTATGGGAATAAAAGCTGAATAAGCTAGCAAATATCAAACTGGGGCACATGGTATTGAAGAGGTCATGTGGGGCAGTTTCATCAGGAGACCTTAGGTCTAGTCCAGTTCGACCCCTAATTTGCTGTGAGGCCATCGAGAAGTTGCTTTACTTCTCCATTTGCTGTGAGGCCATCGAGAAGTTGCTTTACTTCTCCGTGAAATGAGGTAGTGGGCGTGGATCGGTGCTTCTCAAACTTTCCTATGCCCGGGAGTCACCTGAGGGTTTTGTTAAAATGTGGATTCTGGTAGGAGGTGTGGGGCAGGCCTGAGGTCCTGCATCTCTAATAAGCAGTTAGGTGGTGCTAGTGTTGCGGGTTTGTGGCCGACCCTGGGAGCAGCAGGGATCTAGGTGGTCTCTAAGTGTCTTCCGGTTCAGTTGAACATGGTTTTATGATCGGCTCTTTCACAGGCAATCAGTGAAAGTCTATGAATTACTGGGATGAAGGCAAAGTTGCGACCAGAACTACTGTAGTGAATAAGAGCAAGCTCAGTGCAGTGGGCACACCCGTGACCAAACAGTGAAGTTGGTGACTCTGACTAGGTGATTTAGAGAGGCACAGAGTCAAGTTAAAATCAGGGAACAAATCTCAGCTTAAAGGATGTGACCAGAGAGTGAGGGAAGAGCAGTGGAGACAAGCACCTGGGAATCTTGGGAGGGGGGCATGTGCTTGGTGAAGTGGCTGCCATCTGGCAAAAAGACAAAGGGTCTGGAACACTGTTAGCCCTCCTTCAGGTCCCTTCGAGTCTCCCTGGCTTCATTCGAAGGACACATTGTCCCTTCGATCCCTGACACTCCCGCCCTCATCACGTGGCTTCTCTAAAAAGCGGAGACAGGTGTGGTTCACATGTGGACGTTACTGTAAATTAATTCTTAGAAGCAGCTTGGAAGCTGACAGACAGATGGCCTAGTCCTTGGGTTAGGGCCAGGTGCTGGGGGTGGACTCACGTCCCAGGTTTGTCTGAGAACTGGAGAGAAGGAAAGGGTTGGGAGGTCCCTCGATGTGCCTTCAAAACCAGAAATCTTCCCTGTTGCGTTTATCCATTGGAAAAGGACTTCAATTGGATGGCCATAATGATTTCGTAAGCCGCTTATATTAAGAAAAATTCTGGGGCATAGATAAAGGCAGGTACTGTTATCCAGTGTAAAATAGGTAAGAATCAAGATGAGGCAGGTTAAGGCCATCAGGTAGTTAGCGTTGGGTTAGAACTTAGGTCTCTTTGCCTGCTGTCAGTGGAGTTTCCTTCTTAGTGATTGTACCCACACCACACGTGTGTGATCATATTGCGTGCACTCATCTCTGGCGCATGGGACAGAAGAAAATCCGGGGTCCGACAGCGCCGTATCATGAGAATACCAGTTCCTGAGTGGAGGTCTCAAAGGGCCTTCTCCCTTTTCATGTGTCCATCCTCCCTACCCCCTCTGACAAGGCCGCTCCTTAAACAACCCCCACACTCTGCAAGCCCGGCTTGGTTACAGTTCTAACCATTTCATTGTCCTTTCTTGTGCAAGAGTAAGAGCTGGAGAAGCTCGTGTTTTGTATGTGTGTTACTAACAACCTCTGGTTTCCTACTGATGATAATAGCGCAGTGATTCCGGTGAGTGTGTCACCTGGGAGGACGCTCTCAGGGCTGTCTGTTGTTGGACCTCCGGGGGGAGAGGCGTCGGACTGGGGCTGCACCACGAGGGGAGGTTGGAGGGGGAACCTGGGTGCTTGGCCCAGTTCCTGCCCAGGGCCCGCTCCTTTATGGAAGGTCAGGAAGTGAGCAGCAGGGTCTGCCTGGGACAATGTTACCAAAATGGTCATTCTCCTCTGAAGGTTCACTTTCAATTTAATTTGCTAGCTAAGGATGGTAAATTATAATTATTAATTGATGAGTGCTAAAGTGCTTTGACTACAAAGCACTCTACGTAATTTCTAAGGCAGTTAATTTCTGGTCTGACTTTGAGGGCTGATCCAGGAGAGATTAATAATAATAATAATAATAATAATAGTCTTCTAAAAATGGTTTAAACCCAGGCCTTCTCTTGGTCTGGAACACTCACTGCCTTAGGGGAACATTGCGGAGTCTGTGGTTTCCCACTCAAATTAAAAAACCGGTCCTGTTGCCAGGGGCATCCCTGCAGGAAGAAGGCTTTGGGGGATACCCGTGGGTCCTCACTGTCTAGTTATGTTGGGAGGTAAAGGCTGTGGTAGGGAGGTTTCCAGGGAGCTGGAGGATCCAGGGGTCCGGGGCGTGTCCTGGGGCGGGGTATGTGTGTGTGAGAGAACTCCTGCTGAATGGGGGGGGGGGCAGGACTCCTCCAGGTGGATGTGTGGGCATGGGAGGACAAAAGCCAGTCTGGGAAGAGAGTCACAAAGGTGTGTGTGTGTGTGTGTGTGTGTGTGTGTGTGTGTGAGAGAGAGAGAATATGCATTTGAAGAACCCCAAGTAGAGTGTGTTTGGCAGGGTATCAAGAGATATAATGAAAAGGCCAGGGGGCTTTTATTTAAAGAAGATAAAGTGAGCACATCCATCATATCCTTCCCTTCCAAAACTCTATTAAGAGGATGATAATACAATTTTTATAAATACTTAATCCATAAGGACAAACAGACCAGAGGAAGGACAACAATGACAAAATTTTAGAAGCTAGGCACTATATGGAAGTGTGGCAATTGATTGAGCCCACTGGAATTCTAATCTTAAGTAAGTAGTGGGGACAACAGGACAGGAAGATAATTTAAACCAGAGATATCCCCCCTGCCCCAGAAATCTCAGGAATCCAAGGGAAGGGACACTCTGGAGGTACAGGGAAAGGTGGACCTAAAGCCAGGAGAGTTGGCTCAAATTATTTTCAAGAGTTGGAACTCCGAATGGCTTCCCGTCTGTATGAGTTCCCATGGTGGCAGAAGACCAGAGGGTCATTCTGTTGAGGGGATGAGAGTTTATGCTTTTGGAAGCTGCGGAGAGATTACGTGAAATAAAGGGTCGTTGGTTTTCCCCATTGGGGATTTGTCAGTGACTTCACTTGCAGCTGTTTTATTGGAGTAAGTGGTATTCAGAGCCAGATTGCAGCATTCCTGGGGTCCAGGGAGCAGTCTGCTGAAACCAGTTATTTCTTAATGCCCACCTCTCTAACTCTATGCATGCAAGTGCCATCCCTGGGAAGGAGCTGTGTTCTCACCCCAGGGACCACTTAGACACACAACATTGGGTTTCTACAATGACTTTGTGAGAGCATTTCTGGGGATTCATGAGCCCTGGCCAAACCTATTATCGTGTTCTTTGGTTCGTTATTTTTATGTTTTTTGTTTTTTTTTAATGGGAAACCTTCAGTGGGATGAAATGCTGAGACTGGCCAGGAAAGGGGTGCAGAATTACAATAGCCTTCAAGTAATTTCTTAGCACAAATGGAGAACTATCCACCTGGAAAAGTGAGAGCCTTCCTGTGCAGTGAATGTGTGATGTCGACTTGTCACAGGACCCTCGGGTGGTACAGCGTTGCTACTCCATACACCTACTATCCATGCCTCCATTCATCCATCCATTCCTCCATCCCTCCATTCATCCATCCCTCCATCCCTCCATTCATCCATCCCTCCATTCATCCATCCCTCCATCCCTCCATTCATCCATCCATCCATCCATCCAAATATTTGCCACTGTCATGTGAGTTACAGAGATAAAAACAAGGAGCAGGTATTATGTGCGCTCAGGAAGCTTATAGGAGGAACGGAAGGGTGGTCTGTGTACCCCAACCTGGGCCACCGTGCACAGGAGGGTGATGAGGAGGGTCCATCGGAAGCTTGTGTTTGGAGCTCGTCTTTGGGGTGATGGATTTGGGTGTATGAGGAAAATAATATTTCCAGTAAGTACTCAAAGGGGTGCCATAAAATTTAAACAAGGAGTCTCAGCCCTTGTAATTGGAAGGCCCAGGTCTTTCTGTGGCAGAGACAGATCGTGGCTATGAAACCAGGTTCCCCAGACAGTGGTGCTCAGGGCCCAGCTATCCTTGGCAGGCAGGAAGTCCTCTCCCCAGGTATTTTCGGGCTCCGCCTCACAGAGCGTTGGTGCATCTCAGATGTTCCCTGGTCTCTGGGAACCCCCCGAGGAGAAGTGTATGTGGGACTAGGGCTTTCTCACAGCTGTAATCAGAGCCTTTACTGGCAGCTCTGACGTCTTGGTCCTTGGCCAGCCACCTGTGGCAGGCAGACACCCAGGGATGTTCCATATATGTCCAGTTGGCCTGTTGGCCTCTGGAACTCATCTCTCTGGGTCAGCTGGGAAATGTCATTCTCCTCCTACCAGCACTTTCAGGGCTGTTGGACCTCAGTGACCAGTGTGTCCTTGCCCTGTGGTCTATTTTCCCAGCATGGACAGCCTGTCCAGGAGGTATCTGGCTGGGTCTTATCAGGCGCCACATCACAGTTCTCTAGACCTTTGTTCCTCCATGTCCCAGGCTTATCCCACCAACACGTCATGGCTTTGTTTTGTTGTTGGGCTCCAGGCAGATCAAACCTGCTACTGGGCAGCCATCTGAGAGTCCTTGAATATTTCCTGGGAGATAAGAAGTTTCTTATCGCAAGAATTTTCTGGGAAGGTGTTGCCCAACTTCACAGTACGGACCCCACCAGCTGTGTTTCTAGGCTATGGGAAGGGCAACATATATTTCAGTGTTATGGAAATCAATAGAAGTTTTCTAAAAATGAAAGTGTATGGTTGTAAAGCCAGTAGTCAGGGCACCATCACAGCAGCCCAACCCACGCAGGTTCGCATTGGATTCGAACAGATGGCAATGAAACACGGAGCCAAAAACTGGTGAGCCATCAGCTTTAATTCTAGCTTGCACCCGGCGGGCAAGCAAAAACACACACTGGGCTCCAAAACCCACACATTCAGTGCTCACAAAGCTACTGACTTATCCGAGTTTCCTAGCATCAAAGGTTTCTAGCTCACCAGACATATTCACCTCTGTTTCCCATCTCCTCCTGCTCAAACTCTTAACAAACTGGCTTCTTCCTCAGCACTCTGCCATCTCGGCTGCTTCTCCTGGCCTTCACGTGGTCTTACTCGGCTCTCCTCTCTAATACTAATCTCAGGAACTCAGGAACCAAGAGAGAGAGATCAAGCTACCGGTCCGCCCACTTTATAGCATAGATAATCCAAACCTTTAATCCAATTATACATACAAGAAAGTCTCTGATACAAAGCCACCCATGTGAGGCATAATGGGATTCCTCCCTACATCACCACCCTACATCATCCAATTAGTCAAGGGTGTGTAGAAGAACTTACTCTTAAAACCAAGCCTTAGGCCATAACGACCTGGCCTGCTTACATTACAGCCTCTCCCCCACACCCATCCCAAGCATAAGGGCAAATAATATCACCTGGGTGACGGGCTTCCATGTGAGCAGCGCCATCTTTAACAAAGTGAGCATATTATATTTTATCTGCCTAACAATGGTGAAGCCCTGGAGGACTCCCTGGGGGTGGTGGTGGTGGTGAAATGGACATACAGAAAAACACAGGATGCTTGGTGTAAAGCCAGTAGTCACGGCCACCATCACAGCCGCATGGCCCACGCAGGTTCACATTAGATTCGAACAGTCGGTAATGAAACACAGGAGCCACAAACTGGTGAGCCATCAGCTTTAATTCTAGCATGCACCCAGTGGGCAAGCAAAAACACACACTGGGCTCCAAAACCCACACATTCAGTGCTCACAAAGCTACTGACTTATCCGAGTTTCCTAGCATCAAAGCTTTTCCAGCTCACCAGACTTATTCACCTCTGTTTCCCATCTCCTCCTGCACAAACTCTTAACAAACTGGCTTCTTCTTGAGCACTCTGCCATCTCGGCTGCTTCTCCTGGCCTTCCCGTGGCCTTACTCTGCTCTCCTCTCTAATACTAACCTCAGGAACCCAGGAACCGAGAGAGAGATCAAGCTACTACTCTCTCCCATTTTATAGCATAGACTCAAAACCTTTAATCCAATTATATAAACAAGGAAGTCTCTGTATAATGGGATTCTTCAGGAGAGTGCACCACCCTACATCATCTAATCAGTCAAGGGTGTGGAGAAGAACTTACTCTTAAACTAAGCCTTAGGCCATAATGACCCGGTCTGCCCACAGCCTGTTCCAGAACACACATTAATATCAACGAACTTCCATGTGGGCAGCGCCATCTTTAACAAAGTGAGCATAATATATTTTATCTGACCAACAATCCACCCTTATGCTCACTTTACTACCCATAATCTAGACCACTGGCAACTCAGTACAAGGAAATTAGGCACATTACAAATTACAACATGACAAATCATACAATTTCAAAAATTACAAAGGTACACACATTTCACCAGTCTCTATGCACTTTGCCAAAAGTGCAAAATGTCCTCAGCCTTCTTTCTAGCCATGGGAAAAGCTTCCCGGGGCAGAAGGGCCTCCAGCAAAGCCACCCCACCCCCATCAGGGTATTTCACATTATCCAAAATCCATAAGTCCATTCAACAAAGGAGCCAGTGCTCACTCCAGTCATAGTCCAGGAAATCAGTCCACACACATGAGGTGTTAGCCTCCCCCCTCATTCCTGCCATCAAGGCAGGTTTCATACTGTCCCAAAAAGGAGCACGTGGCCATGGCAGTCAGAATTTCCAACTCTGCTCTGGGGAGCATGATGGCATCCACCCCTATGTCCCCAAATCGCAGACCTACCAGGAGCATAGCTACTCCTTGCTGCTGGGCTCTCACCTTCTGGAGACTGCGGATTGCAACTCCAGCTTGATTCTCCTCATCCCCCAAAGAGGAACTGAAAACACCAGCTCCTGCTGCTGGGCTTGATCTCCGGGCCACCGATGCCTTCTGCTCAGCAGGCCTTGCAGCTCCAACCCCGGCCTCAGCTCTGGCCCCAGCCTCAGGCCCGGCCTCATGCCGCTGCTGCCTCTCCACAACATTCAGGGCAATCTCCAACTCACGAACCTGTGATGCTTTCTCCATCGTCTGCTGCATTTCCAGGTGAATCTCGCAAACCTGGTCAGCCTCCTCCTCCAGCGCTTCCTCCAGCTCCAGGGTCAGAATCTGTTTCTCCCACATTTCCTCCAGCTCCTTCCGCTGCTCAGCCTGCAGGTCCTGGGCAGCCTCTTCCATAGAGCTCTCGGTATCCTCACGCATGACTGTAAAAGTCAGCCAGCCTACAGTCCCCCAAAAAACAGCTATGGGAAACCATAACAGTAACCAGTCCTCTACTCCACCTCTCAAAGGTGGTGGTGGCTCCATGCCGATCTGTATCGAATCCTGCCACAGACTACGCCAAATGTAAAGCCAATAGCCGAGGCCACCATCACAGCCGCCTGGCCCACGCAGGTTCACATTAGATTCGCAGTCGGTAATGAAACACAGGAGCCACAAACTGGTGAGCCATCAGCTTTAATTCTAGCATGCACCCAGTGGGCAAGCAAAAACACACACTGGGCTCCAAAACCCACACATTCAGTGCTCACAAAGCTACTGACTTATCCGAGTTTCCTAGCATCAAAGCTTTTCCAGCTCACCAGACTTATTCACCTCTGTTTCCCATCTCCTCCTGCACAAACTTCTAACAAACTGGCTTCTTCCTCAGCACTCTGCCATCTTGGCTTCTTCTCCTCCACGTGGCCTTACTCTGCTCTCCTCTCTAATACTAACCTCAGGAACTCAGGAACCAAGAGAGAGAGATCAAGCTACTGCTCTCTCCCATTTTATAGCATAGACTCAAAACCTTTAATCCAATTATACAAACAAGGAAATCTCTGTATAATGGGATTCTTCAGGAGAGTGCACCACCCTACATCATCCAATCAGTCAAGGGTGTGGAGAAGAACTTACTCTTAAACTAAGCCTTAGGCCATAATGACCCGGTCTGCCCACAGCCTGTTCCAGAACACACATTAATATCAACGAACTTCTATTGGGCAGCGCCATCTTTAACAAAGTGAGCATAATATATTTTATCTTCCCAACACTTGGGTTGGAGCTTTCAAACCCGAGTCCTCGGAGTCAGGCATGGCTCCATGGTGAACCTGGCTCATTAAAGAACACAATGTTAGTGCTTGCTGGAGAGTCTCAGCTATTTGTGGATTCGCTTCTGAAACTTGAACTTTGTCCTGGATAGAGGAGATGGAATGTGTGTGGGGAATGGGAAGACAAAGTATAATTAAAGATGAAGGAAGTTGGTGGGGATGAGAAACACCTGGGGAAGAGGGCATTGGTCGTCATTTCTGGCTGCCTACCTGTAAAGCCAGTAGTCAAGGCCGGGATCACAGCCGCCTGACCCGTGCAGGTTCACATTGGATTCGAACAGTCGGTAATGAAACACAGGAGCCATGAACTGGTGAGCTGTTCGGCAGATAAAATATAATATGCTCACTTTGTTAAAGATGGCGCTGCCCACGTGGAAGCCCGTCACCCAGGTGATATTATTTGCCGTTATGCTTGAGATGGCTGTGGGGGAAAAGCAGTAATGTAGGCAGGCCAGGTCATTATGGCCTAAGGCTTGGTTTTAAGAGTAAGCTCTTCTCCACACCCTTGACTGATTGGATGATGTAGGGTGGTGCACTCTCCTGAAGAATCCCATTATACAGAGACTTCCTTGTTTATATAATTGGATTAAAGGTTTTGAGTCTATGCTATAAAATGAGAGAGAGTAGTAGCTTGATCTCTCTCTCTTAGTTCCTGAGTTCCTGAGGTTAGTATTAGAGAGCAGAGCAGATTAAGGCCATGTGGAGGAGAAGTAGCCAAGATGGTAGAGTGCTGAGGAAGAAGCCAGTTTGTTAGAAGTTTGTGCAGGAGGAGATGGGAAACAGAGGTGAATAAGTCTGGTGAGCTGGAAAGCTTTGATGCTAGGAAACTCGGATAAGTCAGTAGCTTTGTGAGCACTGAATGTATGGGTTTTGGAGCCCAGTGTGTGTTTTTGCTTGCCCGCCAGGTGCAAGCTAGAATTAAAGCTGATGGCTCACCAGTTTGTGGCTCCTGTGTTTCATTACCGACTGTTCGAATCTAATGTGAACCTGCGTGGGCCAGGCGGTTGTGATGGTGGCCCTGGCTACTGGCTTTACATTTGACATAGTTGGCAGGATTCGATACAGATCGGCATGGAGCCACCACCACCTTTGAGTGGTGGAGTAGAGGACTGGTTGCTGTTTTGGTTTCCCATAGCTGTTTTTTTGGGAACTGTAGGCTGGCTGACTTTTACAGTCATGCGTGAGGTAACTGAGAGCTCTATGGAGGAGGCTGCCCCAGGACCTGCAGGCTGAGCAGTGGAAGGAGCTAGAGGAAACGTGGGAGAAACAGATGCTGACTCTGGAGCTGGAGGAAGCGCTGGAGGAGGCTGACCAGGTTTGCGAGATTCACCTGGAAATGGAGCAGACGCTGGAGAAGGAATCACAGGTTCGTGAGTTGGAGATTGACCTGGATGTTGTGGAGAGCCAGCAGTGGCATGAGGCCGGGCCTGAGGCCGGGGCCGGAGCTGAGGCCAGGACCAGGGCTGAGGCCGGGGCTGGAGCTGCAAGGCCTACTGAGCAGAAGGCATCGGTGGCCCGGAGATCAAGTCCAGCAGCAGGAGCTGATGTTTCCAGTTCCTCTTTGGAGGATGAGGAGAATCAAGCTGGAGTTGCAATTCGCAGTCTCCAGAAGGTGAGAGCCTAGCAGCAAGGAGTAGCTATGCTCCTGGTAGGTCTGCGATTTGGGGACATAGGGGTGGATGCCATCATGCTCCCCAGAGCAGAGTTGGAAATGCTGACTGCCATTGCCACATGCTTTTCTTTAGGACATTGTGAGACTTGCCATGATGGCAGGAATGAGGGGGGAGGCTAAAGCCCTATGTGTGTGGACTGATTTCCTGGACTACGACCCGAGTGAGCACTGACTCATTTGTTGAATGGACTTACGGATTTTGGACAATGTGAAATACCCTGATGGGGGTGGGGATGGCTTTGCTGGAGGCCCTCCTGCTCCGGGAAGCCTTTCAAATGGCAAGAGAGAAAAGGCCGAGGACATTTTGCGCTTTTGGCAAAGTGTTCAGAGACTGGTGAAATGTGTGTACCTTTGTAATTGTTGAAACTGTATGATTTGTGCTATTGCTGTAATTTGTGTAATGTACTCATTTCCTTGTACAGGGATGCCGGTGGTGTAAATTGTGGGTAGTAAAGTGAGCATAGGGGTGGATTGTTCGGCAGATAAAATATAATATGCTCACTTTGTTAAAGATGGCGCTGCCCACGTGGAAGCCCGTCACCCAGGTGATATTATTTGCCGTTATGCTTGAGACGGCTGTGGGGGAAAAGCAGTAATGTAGGCAGGCCAGGTCATTATGGCCTAAGGCTTGGTTTTAAGAGTAAGATCTTCTCCACACCCTTGACTGATTGAATGATGTAGGGTGGTGCACTCTCCTGAAGAATCCCATTATACAGAGACTTCCTTGTTTGTATAATTGGATTAAAGGTTTTGAGTCTATGCTATAAAATGGGAGAGAGCAGTAGCTTGATCTCTCTCTCTTGGTTCCTGAGTTCCTGAGGTTAGTATTAGAGAGCAGAGCAGATTAAGGCCATGTGGAGGAGAAGTAGCCAAGATGGCAGAGTGCTGATTAAGAAGCCAGTTTGTTAGAAGTTTGTGCAGGAGGAGATGGGAAACAGAGGTGAATAAGTCTGGTGAGCTGGAAAGCTTTGATGCTAGGAAACTCGGATAAGTCAGTAGCTTTGTGAGCACTGAATGTGTGGGTTTTGGAGCCCAGTGTGTGTTTTTGCTTGCCCACTGGGTGCATGCTAGAATTAAAGCTGATGGCTCACCAGTTTGTGGCTCCTGTGTTTCATTACCGACTGTTCGAATCTAATTCGAACCTGCACGGGTCAGGCTGCTGTGATAGTTGCCGCGACTACTGGCTTTACACGAGCCATCAGCTTTAATTCTAGCTTGCACCGGGCAGGCAAGCAAAGACACACGCTGGGCTCCAAAACCCACACATTCAGTGCTTACAAAGCTACTGACTTATCCGAGTTTCCTAGAATCAAAGGTTTCTAGCTCACCAGACTTATTCACCTCTGTTTCCTATCTCCTCCTGCAGAAACTCTTAACAAACTGGCTTCTTCCTCAGCACTCTGCCATCTTGGCTACTTCTCCTGGCCTCCATGTGGCCTCATCTGCTCTCCTCTCTAATACTAACCTCAGGAACTCCGGAACCGAGAGAGAGAGAGGTCAAGCTACTGGTCTCTCCCACTTTATACCATAGAATCAAAACCCTTAATCCAATTATACAAACAAGGAAGTCTCTGTATAATGGGATTCCACAGGATAGTGCACCACCCTACATCATTCAATCAGTCAAGGGTGTGGAGAAGAACTTACTCTTAAAACTAAGCCTTAGGCTATAACGACTGACCTGCTTATATTACAGCCTTTCCCCCACACCCATTCCAAGCATAAAGGCAAACAATATCACCTGGGTGACGGGCTTCCATGTGGGCAGCTTCATCTTTAACAAAGTGAGCATATTATATTTTATCTTCCCAACACTATCCAACTCCCTACCCCCCTTTATCTTTGAGGCTTTCTCCACGTGGGCAGAAAGCAGAGGCCTCCTCTCTCTGGAGAAGCTACATACCATTTCAGCTTTCCTGACAGCTAGACCAGTCTTATGACCAATGATCCGAAAAAGCTGAGCTATATAAACACCATCTTGGTGAGGCTGATGGCACCCATGGTAGCTGGATCTGCTTTCCAGAGTCCATGGATGTCACGGTCTGGCTTCCAGAGTCAATGGGTGTCACGGTCTAGTAATCTGTGGAATGGGCAGCTACATCTGTGTCCAGTAGAAGTAACAGCCACATCTTCATAGAATCAGTTCTATGAGAGACTCTGGGATGTTTTTGTGTGCAGGTGGCATTTAAACCTAATTCTGTTACCCCTGGAGCTCTGGGAGACACCTGATGTCCTTTGGGGTCCCCTTTCTGCCCCAGCCATCCAGGTTGCAACTAAGAAGCTTGACACCAAACAAACAAATGAGTCACATTGTCAGACAACTTAGATGACAAGATGTTTGAAAGGGGCAGGAGAGACACCCATGACCCTATCACTTCAACGGGAAAGTAACGACTCCTATGATTCCTTCACAGTCCTTCCCCACGGTACTTCCATGGATGTTAGGTGTCATGTGGGCAGAAAATATATCCATCATCAAATGACTTTAGGAATTTGAAAAATGTTCTATATTATTATGTGGTTTTCTTTATTGCAATATGTTGGGCAGATAAAATATATTATGCTCACTTTGTTAAAGATGGCGCTGCCCACATGGAAGTTCGTTGATATTAATGTGTGTTCTGGAACAGGCTGTGGGCAGGTCGGGTTGTTATAGCCTATGGCTTAGTTTTAAGAGTAAGCTCTTCTCCACACCCTTGACTGATTGGATGATGTAGGGTGGTGCACTCTCATGATGAATCCCATTGTGCCTCAGATGAGTGGCTTTGTATCAGAGACTTTCTTGTTTGTATAATTGGATTAAAGGTTTTGAATCTATGCTATAAAGTGGGCAGACCAGTAGCTAACTCTCTCTCTTGGTTCCTGAGTTCCTGAAGTTAGTATTAGAGAGGAGAGCAGATTAAGGCCATGTGGAGGAGAAGCAGCCAAGATGGCAGAGTGCTGATTAAGAAGCCAGTTTGTTAAGAGTTTGTGCTGGAGGAGATGGGAAACAGAGGTGAGTAAGTCTGGTGAGCTAGAAACCTTTGATTCTAGGAAACTTGGATAAGTCAGTAGCTTTGTGAGCACTGAATGTGTGGGTTTTGGAGCCCAGTGTGTGTTTTTGCTTGCCCGCCGGGTGCAAGCTAGAATTAAAGTTGATGGCTCACCAGTTCGTGGCTCCTGTGTTTCATTATCGACTGTTCGAATCTAATTCGAACCTGCACGGGTCGGGCTGCTGTGATGGTGGCCTCGACTACTGGCTTTACACAATACTCCTCAAGCACATTTGTTTTCCTGGGAACGTTTTGAGGATAACGAGGGGTACACATGACCTGCGCAGTGCTGCCTGCCGCTCGGTTCACACACGGGCATGACCTGCACACGGGCGGCATGAGGCACACGCAGGTTTGGGCCCTGCTTTCTTCTTCTATATCGTCTCACAGGGACAGTGAGGACAAGACGTTGTGTGGAGGAAGCTTCTCTCCTTTTGTCCCTTGGTCTCTAAGTGTGAATCTGGAATCCCCTGTGGATGAGAAGGGGGGACCCTGGCCTGGAGCTAGCAAACCAGTCCTGGTCCTGTGTCTCTGCTTATGGGCGTTCTGGTAGGAGCAGGTTGTCCTGACAAAATGAGGGTCAAGACCTTCTGATCCTGAAATCAATTTAATTTATTTGGGCATTTCCAGCTCACGGAAGGGCGGCGACATACAGGGTTGTCATGCAAATGGACACAGAGCGTCCTTGGTGCTCCCAATTATGCCTAGTGTGGAAAGAGCAGAGACCAAAGTAGCCTTAACTCAGAGGAAGGAAAAATACCAGATCACCTGTGGGGCACGAGTGGGAAAGGGGGAAAGGAAATCTTTTCACTTGATTACCTGTTTCATCTGCTGAGTCTGCCCCAGGAAATAAAACACTTTCCATTTGCGTATAGCTGTGTCCCAACAGCCCATGTGCCTCTGCGGGTCAGACCTGGTGCCGGGGAGGCACCACCATGGATCTTCATTTCGATTTATATCATTGGGGACAGGGACTTGGAGTTTTTTTCCCTGCTGCATCCCCAGAATACAGAAGAGTTACACTACAAAATCTGTCTCCTCGGAGAATGGTGTCGTTACAGATCTCTGTGCCATCCTGTTTAGCAGGAATTCGCTCTGAATTAACTCCTTGCTGCGAACTGGCATGTTCAGAGGACGTGTGGCTCCGTGGATGAGGATGTGATGGCCGGGTACTTGAGACAGACTTTCTGCTAATAACAATAAAAAATGAAAGTTAATGTACATTTTATAAAATCTTCTAAAACATGGAAGAACAGGTGAAATATAGCAGCAAGAATTTATCAGCCTAAAGTCTAAGGGAAAGTAGGGATCAAGAGACGTGAGCATAGTTTTGACCCTGAAGGCTGTGGCTGAGTCTGATGAACTTGGACTTCAGTTTTTCATAGTTTTGTAAGGTAAGCTGTGTGTGTGTGTGTGTGTGAGAGAGAGAGAGAGAGAGAGGGAGAGAGCACACCAAGTCCAAAGCCAGTTCAAATACTTGGACCGCAGTGGTTCACAGACTCTGTGCAGACATGACCTTGAACTAAATCCAACCGCATCCTCCACACTCAGGAAATTTCAAGGCAAGTTGCCTAAGGACCAGACACAACAGAGTTAATAAAAAACTCACACCCAAAACAAAACCCAAAAAACCTCAAACAACCCTTCCCGGTAATTAAAATCTTAAACTTGCCTTTGTGTGGATATGAGTGGTTCAAAAAATCCAAGCCTCTGGTCTTCTACCAGCATTCATTCACGCAGCAACAATAGGCTAATGTATGAGCTTGTAAGTAGGGTAAAATCAAATTGCAGACTCCAAAATTACCTAGCAGCAAATCTAATAAAAGATGTATAAAACCTCTCTGAAGAGAATTTGACTCCTTTATTGAGGTACAATACAGAACATATAATAAGTTGAGAGATGTTTTGTGTGTACTGACTAAAGGATTTAAGATTGTGAAGAGGTCCATTCTCTCAGATTATTAGAGTTAACACCATTTCAATAAAAATTCCTTTTATTTTTATTTTTTTGTAGAACTTGACAAGCTGATTTTAAAATTTATTTGGAAGTACAAAGAGTCAAGAATAGCCAAACGTTCTCAAGAGACTTGAAGAAGAAGAACAAAGTGAGAAGTCTTTCCCTACAGGTGTCAACAGTTATCTTAAAGCAGTGATGGGCAATCTTTTGAGCTTGATGTGTCAAAATTCACCAAAAAACTGAGCATAACTCAGGTGGTGTGTCACTTTGAGAAAAACAGCCTAACTGGAAGTCCCAGAACTAGACGCTCTGTGCCGGAGTTCTGTTGTTTTGTCCTACAGACCTTTGGCACTGAGTGTCTACACTACAGCAAATGTTTTATCCTCGGCTACTGCTCCTGGCCGTGCAGGAGCCGAGGATGAAACGTCCTTCTTGGCATGCGGCCCCATAATTCTCTGGTATGCGGCTGCATGTCATCGAAAATGGCTATGCGTGTCATAGGTTTGCCATCATGGTCTTTAAGCCATAACAATTGAGATAATGTGGTATTGGGGCCGATTAGAATGTTGGCATTGCAGGTCAGTGATAAGGATAGAATTAAATAAATAATGTGAGGAAATCGGGATGGATGTGGTGAGGTTGTAGGGGAAAAATATAAATATGTCCCTACTTTACCTCATAGATGGTGCTGAACCATCTACGTCTGTCATTTTGTAGGTCAAAAACAGTCAACTGTGGGCAGTTACATGTTATTCTACCCAGTAAAAACTTCCAGGTATATTGAAAACCTAAATGCAAAAAATTAAAGTACAGATAACACAGGGGAACATTTCCAAGTCTGAGGATCAGAAAACAAGACCAACAAACACTAACCATCACGGAAAGATTGGTAAATTTGATTACATTGAAACCAGGAACTCTCATTATCAAAGACACCATGAAGGGAGTGGAGACCAGCAACAGAGTGCAATAAGGTATTTTAAATGCACAAAACTGCTAAATGCTTCCCATCTAGAATATATAAAAAAAACCCTAAAATCAGTAGGAAAACTTGACAGGCAGACTTGTAGAAAATCCATTTAAGGAGTTATACAGATCTTCCAGATTTGACATTAAGTAAAAATTTTAAGAAGTACTTTTTTTTTTTTTTTTACTATTGCCACTGATCTCAGCAGGAAAGTCCTTGAGCATTGGGAAGATATCAAGCTTAACATAGCAGAGACAAGTTTTCCAAAATTTTTATTTTCTTCTGAGAGCTCAAATTGTTATCACTAGCTACAAACACTGTCGACTGTTTTCCTCGAAATGACAGGCTCACTTGGCTTACTTTCGAGGAAATGTCTGCCAGTACCCATGCCAGGAAAAAACCCCATAGTTTCTGTCATTTGTCCTTTCAAGTAAAAATGGTGTCTCATGAACAAAAGCGACCAGTTGAGCTGAGACGCAATCACACAGTTCTTTGTGGAAATGCTTCAAGCATTCTTCCCGTTTAGTCACACAACTTCAAAAGAGGCGCAAGCACTCATGGTCAAAATACAATATGATTAATAATTTTTACTTTTTCATCAAGTGAAAATGGCATTATTATTATTATTTTTTTTTTTTTGCTGAGTAAAAAATATGACTGAGTATAGTTTCTTGCTGTTGTCTTGATCTTTGCTAAGAACTTGTAGCTTTACCACCATCAGTGCAAGAGTCCATGCAACAAAAAAGCTAAGAATTATCTTCATAGTCTTTTAAAACATTTTGGATTTTGTGGGTCCCCTGGAAAAGTCTAATATGCCCCTGAGGATCTGTGGACCACAGTTTAACAACCACTGCCCTAGATGGGGGATTTCTCCAATGTCAACAGCAAGGCACTCATAGAAACATCTAGAATCCAGGTGTTCAGTTATCTTTCTTCTTTGTCATAGGGTCTCAGGACCACATGGCTGAGTTGGTCATCAGGGACATTTTGATGAGGGTATCATACGGAACTCTTTTGACATTCTCCATCTGAGTACACTAAGTACATGTCTTTGGGGATGGATGTGGTGAGGTCAAAGATGGAGAGAGGCAATTATTTCAAGTTTTCTTAATTGTTTTTTTTTTTCAGCAATAGAAGTTAATAGTACATTATTTTTTAGACTGGATCAAAACTTTCCTGGGGTCTAAATGTTGAGGCATCTCCTTTATTGTTGGAGATGGTAAGTTAAGTTTCTGTTGGTATCAAATAACCAATGAAACCCAACTGTCTTACACAATATGGGAGGTGATTTCATAACTCCAGGTCAGACTGGATTCAGTAATGTAATGTATCAGAACCCACTTTCATCCCATTTCTGTGTGACCCCATGTGGTGCCAGCTTCACCCTGAGCCTGACCTTGGTCATGGAGGGAAAATGGAAAGATGTTCTGAGAGTTTTAGCCACAGCACAATAGAATTCAAAGCCAGTGGGGGTTTAATTCCTAGAGCCACTCAAAATGTTGGCTCTCATATTTTGGGGGTGGAATTAGAACTTGTGCTCGTCCCTGAACCAGTAACTGTGGGCTAGGCCAGACCAGGTCTGGGCTGATTTGCTCAGGTTGGAACCACTGTGCCCTGTCCCTGGAACGGTGATTTTTGGCAGCAGAGGATGGGAGGAATGATTTTTTCCTCCCAGGGGACATTTTGGTCACCATAACTCAAATTTCTTTCCTGGACAGCTTTTGATTTTTCCTTTTGCTTCATCTCTGTGTGTGTGTGCGTACACACACAACTGTTATCTGAAGGATAGAGGGTGATACTAGCTCAGTTTTTTGGAGTGGCTTGACTTTGGGGGAGAAATCAATGGTCCTGGGAGTCTGAGGACAAGCGCCAGGCAGAGCCTGCTGGTAAAGTCCCTTACTTAGCTGCTCCCGTGGCCCTTGATCTGGAGGAGGACTCTGGTGCAAAGGATCCTAATGGAAAGCAGCAACTCTTTGGCACTGAGATGTGAAGCCCAAATTTTCCTCCCTGGTTGTGACCTCTGTGGCTTCACACACACCTGCTGGAAGGGAGCCCATCAATCTCTTAAAGAGACAGAATCAGACCCATCTCACCTGACCCAGAGAAGCAAACACAAGGGCCACTGCTGCCCATCATGCTTGTGTGATGATCCTGTCCTTATCCCAGGTGCCTTCTAAGCACAGAAGAATTGGGTCACATAGCCGAACAGGCGTGCTTGGCTGGGGCAATAGGAAAGAAAAGCCAGCATAGTGACTTCTCTGATAAAGTTGGAGGAAAACGTGGCATCCCTCCCTACAGCCCCCTTCCCGGGGGCCGGAAGAGCTTGTTGGGAGGGTGAGTCAGGGGGAGGGGTTCGGTGGTGGCATGCTTCTCTGTCACTTACTGAGGATGCAGCGAATTTCTTTCCTGGACAGCTTTTGATTTTTCCTTTTGCTTCATCTCTGTTCTTGTGATACAAGTTTTCCTTGGCCAGGGTCTGCTCCCTGATATCATGGAGGGCATAGTCATGTGACTTGATGTCCTCATTCTCCTGGGGGTATGGACAGTGACACCAGCTTCCTTGTTCAGTTTGCCAGAACCCTGAACTGGGGCAGAATTTTGGGACAAAGCCCTCCTTTCCTTTTGTCTTTGGTGCCTAATTTATCCTCATTTCTTTCTTTTAAAAGAAAACTCCAGGACAGATGAGATTGGGAGATATTTGGAGATCTTAAACAATCAATATCATTTATTATTGTCCATCGGGAAGCAGCAGAGCCAAAGGTCTAATTTGTAAGTGACCCTGAATTTGAAGCTTAATTGATTCCTGGAGAGCCATGACAAATTGAACCGTGGAGAGTCAAACTCTCATTTTCTATCAGCACCGTCTTTTAAATTCTAGTCCCTACCTTGGACTCTAATCTCATGCCCACAGTGATTCCAACGAAATGGAACTGAGAACATAGATAGCTCTTCAAACATTTATAATGTACATAAAAGGAAATTCAATAGAAAAGCTATAGCAATGTTCTCTTTGGTGTTGGTGGGGGGGTTCTTTTGTCTGTGGGCTGAAATGGACTGACGCTTCTTAAAATGTTGCTTTAATGAAGTCTGGATTGAAGTCATCTTCTTTTGGTGATAAATTGTGAAAGAGCAACTCTCAACCGAGGGTGATTTTGCTCCCCAAGGGCACTTCGCATTTGTCAGCATCTGGATATTTTCGGTTTTTATAACTTGGAAGGGGTTGGTGGTCCTACTGGAATTTGGTGGGTAGAGGCCAGGGACGCTACTAAATATTCTACAATGCACAGGACACTGTCCTGCAACAAAGGACCATCTGACGGAAATGTTAGTGGTACTGGCGTGTTAAAACCCTGCCCTGTAGCTAGCACGGACATTTCAAACTGAATTAAAGTTCAGGTAATTTCTTTGGGAAAATAAGAGGGGTGGTTAAAAGCTAGATTTATAAGACGGTCTCTCAGAGTATTCAAGTGTTAGGTGATGGGTTTGGGGGGAAGGTAGAGGGGAACAGTTAGTTCCATGTGGCACGTGGACCCATCCTTGTCGGTGACACTTCTTTGGCAGTACGTCAGCTGAGATCCAGGTGGTCATGGCTGACAACAGTTGCAGTGCCGCCTGGGCTGTAAGCACAAGTTTGGGTTATTGCTCTGAGGGTTTTATTTATGGAAGACAAGTCATAACAAGTGAGTGTGGCCCACAAATCACACCAGGCGGTGTCTGAACGGAGACATAATTTACACACCCCCTCCCGGTGCCCACTGTTTCTCTTGGGTCTTTACATTTCCTGCACAGCTCACATACTACATTTCCATAATTGTCGCTGCATTTCTTATAGTTTACATGCATTTTCCAGAAACCTCGAAAGGACTTATTATGGTCTGTCACAACAAGCAGACCCAAAGCTTTCCCTGCAAGCTGTGAAGGAGGGCCTTGTGGTGACCTCGGTCAGAGCTATTGTTCTTTAAGGCCTTCAGGGGCAACAACACCTAAAGGCACCAGGACATTTATTTTCTGATACTCTCTTACCCCTTCCACTCCCCCAAGAAAGAGAGTCTACAGCACGAAATCCTTATGCAGAAAAGTTAGCTTTTCAGATTCAAGAAGTTCCTTATTGCCACTTTTCTTAGCATTTGAAGTGTTTGAAATGTATCTGAGATAATATATATATATTCTGCTCACAAAAATTAGGGGATATTTCAGAATGAATATGAAGCAATTAAGAAGAAAGCATTTGATTTTTAAAAAAAAATTAAACAAGGACATCAGAAAAGGAAACGACAGGTCAAAGAAAGTTGTTCAGTTAGGCCAATGAGATGCAAAGCCAACTTTTACTTTATTGGTGAAAATGCATGATACAAAAGGCTGAAAGTGCTGGAGTATCTGCACGTTCCCTGGTCCCCTAGTTTTTGTGACCATATAAATATATGGTCAATATTGAAATAACAACCCTTATCCTAATTAACTGAATTCTTTCTCTGTATACCTCCTTCCAAGTTCCTAGTGAACACTATAAACACATATTGGGGAATCTTCACTCTATTCTATTGTAAAACCTTGGAAGTGAGGGGCTTCACGCATGCGTGTGTGGGACATCTAGCCTGGGGCGGGCGGGGGCAGTTTGGTACAAGTGGATGTCACAGGAAGAGGCCAAAAGAGATGGAATCTCTCTTCAAGGGGGACCAGGCCTTTATCTGTGCACACACAGAGACAGCGCTGGGTCTGGCCCATAGTAGGTTCTATTGAAAGTGGAGGGAGGGGGAACTCGAGACGCCGCTGTGTGTGGACTTAGGCGGCCAGTGTGTGCCCTTTTCATGGTTCTCTGAAAGCCTGAACGATGGCCTCTATTGCACATGTCACACGGGCTGAGTGATCACAGGCTCTGTGGGCCCTCATTCCGTGACGATGTTTTACTGCTGATGCAGCAAAAAGGTCACCGCTAGAGACGTGTCCCCAGGGACACTGAGGACATGACAAGGAGAGAAGACGCTAGCTACTGTGTTTAGGTTGGGTTCTTGGTAACTGCGCTGATTACGAATGCTGCTGACATTTCTCTTGCTTAATAATCCACTTTTAATTTTACCCGTGGCAGCTCTTCTCTCCCATAACACGGCAACGATTAAATCTGTGTTTAGATGGTTGTAAATGACCCGGGAGGTCGTCAGCAATGGGTGAATTATAGTGGCTGGGAGCTGTTGCCGGGGTTGAGAAGAGGCCTGCTGGTGCCCACAAAAGACCGGGGGAAGGACTCTGTTTGGGGGGAAAACTGCCAAGTGTGGGACTCTGTTTCTTCGAAAGCTACTCTTCTCTGTCTCCCTTTTGACAAGGGGACATGGAGGAAGGTCTCTCCCTCTTGGCCTTGGGGATTCATAATGTTTAGTCTGTGGCCACCCGGAGGTGGGGGAGCTCTGTCACTGAGGTCCCTCAGGGGTCACCAGGGACCAGGCAAACACGAGCCCCCCACCTCCTGGCCCTGCTCCCCCAGGTTATGCTGTCTTATGCCCTGTGACTCTCACTCACACTGCTCCCTCCTCACCTGTCCATGCTGGGGTATTTTCATCCTCACAGGACCCAGCCAGGCTGACCTCCCCCTGGGTGGTCTCCAAACACGCCCTCCCCAGGCCAGCAGGGAGGAGCTGGGGGGGGGGGGGGTCCTGGCACCACCGCATGGCCTCTGTTAGTGACTCTGCGCTTGTGTGTGTGCCTGTGGGGCTGAACGGCAGGGGGTCCTTCATAGCCCTCCTTGTGGGCCTGTAACCTGGCTAGTCTTACCTAGTGCTACCTGGAGGTTACAGTTGGTCTTACAATGTGCACTGGGTCCGTTTTCAAGGGGTGGAAAGGGAATGTTTTCTAAGGTGACCAAGTCTGAGAGGCAGGTGGGTATAGGAGTTGGACACGAACTGAGCCAAGGGGAGGCAGGCCTAGCAAGTTGGGCCTGTTGACTGTTCTCCGCCAGGGCCCATAGATGGCACTAGAGCCTTGGAGAACTGGCTACCCCCGGACACTGGGGTTGAGGCAGCTGCAGGGTGAGACGTCTATGTGGCTGGTCAGGGCTCAGAACTACACACCCAAGATCACGGTGGGTAATGCTGGGGCGTCCAGCAGGGGCCGCCACCTGCCAGTGACTTTTCTGCCATTGAAAGCAAAGGGTGAGAGGAAGAGTTCAAAGCAGGTGGGAAATAGGGAAGGGAGGAGGAGAGGCAAGGGGTGGAGAGGAGATCAAGAGGATATAATAAGAAAACAGGACCAGGGAAGGCAAGGGACACGGGGGGAGGAGCAGGACACTGGGAACAAGAGCCGTCTCCCTGAAAGGGTGACACAGAGGAGACGTTTGGGCAGAAGTGGTGGGTGCATGTGTATAGGAGGTCTGAGCAGCCGGCCGCTGAGAAAGAAACCCTTCCTCCCCGGTTCCTCACAGGACTCAGCAGACGACATCAGTTCTTCAGGATCTTTTATTAACGTATAGAAAATGTGTTTAAAAAAGGAACTATACAGAGGCTTAAAGCAACCAGGACTAAAAATACTAGTTAACAATGGTTAACAAGCGGAGATCCCAGTCTTTGAGCTACTGTGCCAGGCAAGGTGGGGGGGCATCAGTCCGTCCGCTCCCTCCTGGCGGTTTTCATTCTGTTTAGTTCATACAAACATACCCTGCCTGAGCCATGTGGACTCCATTTTCTCCTTGTTTTCCTTCTTCCTTCCAGCCTTTCTTTCATGTCGATGCTTTTCCCAGCACACTGTAGCTACAAAGTCAGTAAATTGGTCTTTGTTATTTATTTATTTTTTACCTGAAAAGGCTGTTAAAAGGTTAAAATGACAAACGCAAATTCAGAGGGATTGGAGGTGTTGGTGAGTTCTCTGAATGACTAGGGTGGGTTTTAGCTGGCCGCGCCTTGGGTGACCGCTCCCTAAAGTCACAGTGACTTGCTCAGGGCATGGGGCACTCTATGGGCCTGGAGTGAATCTGAAGTTGGAATAATTGGAGGGGGTTGAGGGGCGCTGTGAATGACAGGAAGGAGGTGTCTGTCAGTTAACAATAACTCCTACAGGTTCTGACCCTTGAGCCTGTGGTTAAACTTGAGTCTGGGTCTCGGGACAGGAGTGGGGGGTGGGGGGTGGTCGAGGAGCACTTTCTTGGCTGACACGACTGCATTAACCATGGTTTCCAATGCAGGTAACACACAGGTGGCCCTGCACGGAAGAGGACCATGCTATGAACTCCCCTCTCAGGGAGTTCTAGCTATTCCCCGATATATTATAGAAATGTCATTCAATGAAGAGAAAGGGGTTCATTTCTGGGGTTTTGGCCTGGCAGCTAAAAATACCAAGAAACAATTTTCTTCTCACTTCCCCAGAGTGGCATAGAGAGCTGAGATTGTAGCCAACTGTCCTCTGAGCTCCAGGCCCACTGGGGAAGTGTAGGGGGATGGGAAAAAGAAACTAGGGAATAAATTAATGTCCCCTGCCTTCTTCTAGCCATATTCCTCAGAAGTTGCCGCTGATGTGCTACTGCTAGGGCCCACGAAGAAAGATGTCTTTGTGCCCCTGACAGTCTGGAAAGGGGGAACCCAAACTAGTCTGTCACCTGCCAGTTTCAGCCTAAAAGTTCTTGGGGTTTCTGCCTTCGATACCACCTGCATCTGTTTGAATACATTACTGATGTAGCCTTTTTCCTCCCCAATTGAGGAGTAAAACTGACAATCCAGGAATAGGTGCCATGTTTATTCTGTGACTTTACCACCCCAATTCTGGCTACATTGTCTGCCCCAGTTTGGGAAGCATGGCTCTGGAATTTCCCACTATTCCAATGTTGGGTGAGAGGGAGACCACAGATCCCCAAAGCAGCGGGCTGGGGATAGGGGAACCAGTGTTTGTGTCTGGTCTTGTCTTGACCTTCTCCTCCCAACCTGCTGGGACCCTCTTTCTCACCTCATGTGTAAGAAAAAGAAAAAAAACCAGACAGGATGTTTCTTACTCCTGATGGTGAGGTTGAAGATCCCCTGAAGTATGTAGCAAAAACAATTTAAGACTCCCTTTTTTTAAAATATGGAGAGGAAGTGGCATGAGAAGCCCCTTTTTGAGACTGTGAGCAAATCCAAGATGGTGGCCACTCGGTTAAGTAAATATAAGGACAGCCACTCATGAAGTAGCAAAGTGGGAGTGTTAGAATCAGACAAAGCACTTCCGATTATGGCTCTCCTTATAACTGTGTGATTTTTGGCATGTTGCTGAACCTTTCTGTGCCTTCATTCTCTCATCTGTAAAATGGTTAAACTTGAGTCAATTAAACTTGGGTTCCAGTGACAACTTAACAGAATAACATGTCAAGTTCCTAACCCATTATTTGGAAAACAGTAGGTATGCGACAATACCAATTCTCTGAAGTCTTCATTTGGAGAGAGGAAAATTAAAAAGCCTATGTTAGATCTGAGTTTAGCTCTGTTTAACTAAGCTGCTATATGAACTTGAGCAAGCTGCCTAACCTTTCTGGGCCCAGACTGTGAAATGAGAGAGCTGGGGGAGATACCTTGAGTCTCCTCCAGTGCTCCCAACGTTTGCCTTTTGGAGGCAGTGTTGAGCAGGTCAGTGTTCAATGACAGGATGCGGAAAAGCAACCCAGGGTATCCCTGGGGGCTGTTCAACCACTGAGGGGAAGAAAATAACAGTACTCATCTGTGTGTTTGTCTCTGGACTCCAGCCCTCTCTGTGGCTTAGGGGTTGCAGCCCTCCTGGGATGTTTGCACTGCCTTCCACGAACCCACGGGGGCCAAAAAGCCGACGCTAGCACCTGGGAGAGCTGATTGGTGAGACCGAAAGGGTTAAATGTTTCCAAAATGGAAATTTCGAATGAGCCCGGCCTCACAGCTGACAACAAGGAGCTGTTTTAGTAAGCTAACAGAGGGGACCGAGTTTTTCTGGGGAACAAGAGCCATGCTCTGTGGATGTCCTGTAGTTTCCTGATAAAGCTTGGGGAAGGAGGGAGAATTTCTGGTCTGTAGAAAAGGCAACACTGCCCAAAGACTACGAGGCTTGCCAAGGACATTGGAACAATGAAGTGCTCCAGGTGCGATGAAGTCCTGCCTCAGGCAAGGGGTGACCTTGACAAATTAATCAGAAATGCTGGAGGTGACAAAGCAGGCTTGTGACTGGGAAGAAAAAGAGAGGTCCAGGCAGGCTGAGCGAGCCAGGAAAGGCCTGCTTCTCCATGTCTGGGCAGAGACAAGCCCCTGGGACCTTCGTTTCTTCTCAGGTGACTTGGGCCAGCTGACGGGCGTGGCAGGGGTGGGGGTGTCTGAGAGCGAGGAGCTAATGCTGGTCCCTCAGTGGGGCCCTCACATCAGGTCTCTGCATTGTGATGGGGGGCCCCCTGGAGAGAAGCCTTGCTTTCAGTCCCTAATGATCCATCAGATAATTTTTTATGGGATTTGGCATTTTATTTTTTCCTTCTTCCCAGCCATTTCTTCAGCTCGTAGAACACAGAATGAACGTAAGCAAACCCAGGGTGAAACCGTTAGGATGAAGAACCAGAGCCATATTGTCACACTGGACTTGAGCCGACACCCGCATGCCCTCTTCAGGTACCCTGGAGCTCTTTCCCTACTTGCTTTCAGGGGTTTTCGTTGAGTCTGAGTTCTCATTTGGCCCAGTGGAGTCCAGCGGTCGAGGGAAACGTCATCTCACCAGGAAAACAAGGGTGTGAGGAGGCAGTCAAAGCTCTTCAGGGACGTGGCCAAAGGACCCTGGGGTACGGCCAGAGAGAGGCCACGGGTACAATCCCAAAGCCAGCCTTGGGAATCTCCTTTCCTAAACCCCGTGTCCCTGTCCCCTGGCGGGAAATAGACCAGGTGAAGCCGGGCCAGCAGCTCCTGTATCTGAAGCTCTGAGCAGAGGCAGATACCCAGCTTCACAGGTCTGCCCGGCCTCTGAGGTCCAGGGCCCTCCTACAGCCTTGACAAGTCCTCATGAGCCATGTGAGAACCCCTGTCCTGCCCCACCTTCTGTGGGATTCTGGGAATGGAATTCAAGGTGGATGGAATCTTCCAGAGGTTCCTTTTGGGTTTTAAGAGCAGACGGCGAGGGGCAAGATCAGTGTCCCCTTGGGAGGGAAAGAAACGGAAGGAAGGGGTTCGAGTGAACCAAAAAGAAGCCATAGGAAAGCACATATCCTGAGTCATCAGCCCTACCTTTCCTGAAATTCTGGGTGGGGGTTAAAAAAAAAAAGAAAAAAAAAATAATTGAAGCTCCAAGAGTATTTGCCAATCCAGGCCAACAACTAGCTGATGCCAGCCCCTCAGCTTGGTCCATCGTTCTCACAGCGTCTATTTTTTCCTCCAGAGGGCAGAAACCCAGTATCAGCTGATGCTTTTACAACAGCTCTTTGGGAAGGTTCCAGAATGACCTTCCATGCCTCCATTGACAGCTCTGTTCTGGCACTGGATTTCACAAGTCTAAACGTGGTAGGGATTGTTGGGTTTGGCATTGAGCTCATTGGCAACCTTGGTTCTCCAGGTCTGTGTCCGGAAGACCAGTATTCTGTGTGCAGGGCGCTGGGGGAAGGGTCCCAGGTGGAGAGGAGCAGGTGTGAGGTCCTGACCGCTGCGTATGGGGTGGGTCTGTGGAAGGTCAGGTAGACTGAGCTATCTATGGTCGTTTGCTCTCCGTTTTCCTGTTGTTTTTTTTCCCACAAATCTGTGCAAATCCGTTGGCCAGTTTTCCTGGGTCCTGGTTTGGTGTGGGTTCTCCCAGAAACATGGAGGACCTTGCTGTCCTCACCCCCACGACAATGCCCACGGGGTTACTGGAGAGGACTGGGGGTTGTGATCACCCCCTTGTGGCGACACTCAGCAAGTCTCCCTCCTCCAGGTAAGTCTGGTCTGAAGGCCAGCAGGAGTTTTCCACACATTGGCTTCTCTATACCACTTCCCCTCCAGCAGTGACCCTGGAGGAAGTGAGTTTCCTGTGCTGGAAACTGTCTTTCTGATGGGGAAACGCAACAAGGAGGGACTGTTTGGATCTCGTGTCTAGGCAGTGAGTCTGTTGCAGTCATTGGTGGTTTTCCCGTTTGTGTTTTTAAGTACATACTATCCTAGTGCCTCTAGTTAAATTGTCCTTGGGCAGGGTCTGATTCCTTTTGTGTCCCTGGAGGGGAACTCAGGTGCTCAGGGTGGGTGTTTTTGAGTGTTCCTGGCTGGATCCACCCGTGGGAAGAACTCCGTGCGTGGAGGAGCCGGCTTAGCAGGGTGAAACATTCTGAGGCAGGTTGACCAGGGGTCTCAGGGAAAAGAAGAGGCGCAGTGTCTCTTACAAATGGTAAAAACTAGTGGGAAAACGACTCTACTTGAAAAAAAAAAAAAAGAATATATAAATCCTTTTGGGTGAGCTCATCTCTGGAGTCCCTTTCTTGCTTTAAGATCCTTTAAAATGAATCTAGGCGGTGCTGCTGAGGCTATTTTTAGAAGTGTTCCTTGGGGTAAAATGGTTCTAGTGAAAGGCAGATTTGGGTTTGCACCGGCGTTCCCTGGCTGTCACCTGAGTGGTGACACAAGGATTCAGAGTCCTGTTTCAGCTCAGCGCAGCCTCCTACTTGGCATAATCCTTCCTGCAATGTGTATGTGTGTGTGTTGTGACTTCTGAATCTGTCTCCTTCCTTCCTTCTTCCCTTCCATCCCCCCCTTTCCAAATAAAGCGGCCTTCCTGGTGAATTTTTGCTACTTGCTGGAGCTCTCGTCGATGCCAGTGAGGTGTTCAGCTCAGATGAGCACTGCTGACTGTCAGATCTGAAAGGGAAGCGAGAAGCCACTCTGGTTCTCCCTTTCATGCCGCAGGTGAGGAAACTGAGGTCCAGGGAGGTGCAGCAACCTCCCTGCTGTCACAGAGCCCATGAAACTGGCCTAAGCCTTCACTTCCCAGCGTCCCCATTCAGCGGGCGTCTTGCTGTCACTGGTGGCCCACAGCTCTTGCTGAGCCTTACTAATGTTCTGGTTTCTAGATAGCATTGTTCATGTTTTCTTGCCTCTCCTAGGTGTTTCCTGAAGCCCACGGTGAATGGGGAAATGAACATGTCACCCCTGTTTTTCGGGAGGCTTGCTGCAAGGGGGGGGTCTGCTGCAGCAAGCGGCAGCTAATGTGTCTGGTGACATCACAGGTGTGCCTTTCAGCCTCGGGGACGGTCCCTTCCTGCTCCTCCAAGCTCAGTTGGGCTGTGGACGGTCCCATTAGAACGTTTCTTACTCTTGGGCCCATCCGGAGCTGGCTGGGAAGGTACCAGGATGAGGACAATGGAACCGGGCCCTCAGGAAAGGGAGGAGAAGGGGTCGAGCAGCTGGGGAACTGAGCTCGGATTCGGCAGACACTGCAGGGTCAGCTGCAGCCGACATCTGATTTGGTGAAGTTGAAGGGTCCTGGCTTCTAGAGCCTTCAACTCGCCTGAGCTTAAAAATCAAATCAATGCTAGTGGAGAGAGCACATCTCATAAGGCGGAGGTGGGCCAAAACCCTCACCGGTTCACCTTTGGATTTCCAGATGTAATTTCCTCCAGTGCTTTTCACTTTTCCTCTCAAAGGCAGAATAATAAAAGAAGATGAAGAAAGGCTTCTCCTGGCCTCACCTCATTAAGGAGGTCATTCCTGTTTCCCATGGGACCAAAGGAGAGGAAAACACAAAAACAAAACCCCCAAATTCTACCTCTTCCCAGGAATTATCGGTCAGGAGACTGGCCAGCCGACCATAGAGCTTCTTTGACTCCTATTAAGCCTCCCACATAAAGGAGAGCCCAGCTGAAGACAGAAATCAGTTTGCAACTCAGAGAAAAAAAAAAAAAATACTCCTGACATGTAGGACCAGAAATAGAACGGAGCTAGGTAAGGCTGTTCTTCATGGGACCTCGAATCTCAGTGGTGGGGGCCCTGAATTCTCCTTCTTCTGTCTTTTCCTCAAGACACCGAAGCATTAAAAGCCACAACCATCTCCTCTTCCCGCTCCCAAAGAGGGAGGGAGCAGTGACGTATGACCCACAGGGACACAGCCACTGTGCAGCTGCGGGACAAATGTGGGCAACGGACACCTTGGGACCTAGAATCTGAAGCAGTGGTTGGGCTCGTGGGGCCTTGGGGGTCTCTGGGCAGGATGGAGGCAGGTACAGGATTGCTTGGAACTGCAAGGGAGCCACCACACCTTAAGAAGCAACAGGGGACACTCGGCCAGAAGGGTCAGAAGATGAGACTCTTTGGCCCGTGAAAGAGGACTTGAGTTGGTGGGATGGGGTCAGGTTAGTCCACGTCCTCTTAAGGGGAGTTGTTGGCAAAACTCTCTTGTGGAGGCTTCTTCCATTGGCCTGCGTGAGCACCGGGCCCTCGAAGGCAGTGGCCAGGGACAAAAATGTGGGAGTGAAAGGCATCTCAGGAGGGCGTGGAGAGAAGGTATGGGCCCGTCACTGTAACAACCTGACTCCAGCACTTGCCTTTAAGTTGGTCTTCTATGAAAACATCTCCCCTTTCCTGCTGGGCGGGGGAAAGGGGAGCAGGTCCAGGGCTGCTGGGAGGAGGGAGAATGGACTGAGGGTCAGGCCCACAGGGGGCAGAAACCACGGGCAGTGATGCTCAGGTGATCTTGCTAAACCCCCGTTTCCTTCAGACACTTGGAATATGTTGCAAAGCACAGTACTATGACCCCCACCCCCTTGTTTCATATTATAAAATACAAATGACAGAAAAGGTCAGTTGGCCGATGGCCACCCACGGCTCAGAAATGCAAGGACCGCCGTTTCCTCCCCGCCACGGGACGGTGGTTGTAGGGGCGTGTCTTCATTTCCACGAAGGGGATGGAGGACTCGTGGCCTCTCCAGTGGTACCAGTTGATCCCCTGGGAAGGAGGAAGGGCAGCATGTCAGAGTACCCAAGATGTGGCACGTTCCCAGTGTGCTCAGAGCACAGCCTCTCCCCAGCGTTTGCCTTTTAAACATGTAGCCTGGGTCTCTGTCTGGAAGGTGTCGCAGCTCACTCCTTATTGCCAGCTCTGTGTTTTTGGCCTTCAGGGTTTGCCTGCACCAGCCGCTAGAACTGAGTTTCAAAATCCCAACAGCACGGAAGCATTTTGGAGAGAGTCACAGTGTGGGACTGCTCACTCCTGGAGGGAGAATCAGGTGGTTCCCACTGAAGTGACCAATACTCTCGGTTTGCCCAGGACTACGGGGTTCCCAGTGCTAAGGCTGAGAAAGTCCCAGCTGGTCATGCCATCACCCAGCCCATCTAGAGATATGTGGCCTCGAATGGGAACAGACAACACTGTTTACACGGGTACTTCTGACCTTTCTCTTTTTGGGTTACTCCCTAGGCCGAGGCTGAACCCACAAAGCTGCCCCTGGCACTGACAGGATCTTCATGGAATCTTCCAGATGAGGAAATGAACTAGGACTTGACTGTTTGTCAAGGGCTTCTCTGGGTGAGTTCTCGCTCCCGAGTCCACTCCTGCCTCCCACTCCATCCTGCCCTCACCCAAGGGTCTGCCTTCCTTTCCTGAGACTGAGCATTTCATTTTAAAAGGAAAGACCCACACATACAATTTAAACATAAAGCTAAGGGCCTGTGGGCTCCACAGCCCTGGGCCGTTCCGAATGCCGCAGGGCCTCACCCACCTGACTGTGCCTGGACTCCCCATACTTCCCGTTGAGGTTGGTTCGGTGGCAGTTCTTATACCACCACGCCCCCTTGTAGGACAGGGCACAGTTGGTAACGGCAATGTCATTGTCTCTGTCCTTGGTGGAGAAAGGGCGTCCCTGATGATAGCTGAGGGAGTCCCCTGGAAGAAAGAAGCATTTGTGAGGTGGTTCACTTTGTCACTCTTTTGTCAGGATTTTCTGGACGTCCCAACCAACCTGGCCTTCCACCTGCTGGTCAGCCTGGATACCCCAAGCTGCTCTCTCCTACCCATCGCCTTGCCCCCGACCTTCTGTTCAGAACTCTGTCCACTGGGCTCCACCTCACCCGCTGCCTGTCTTCTCCAGGCCAGCCCTGGGACACGCATTTGTGACTCCTTTTGTCTCCAGGGGGACAGGGACGAGGCATGGTAACACGGGACAATCTGGGTCACCACTTTGCAGGCAACTTATTTTTAAAACTATTCAGTATGAGCCTTTAATATACTGTTCCAATGCGTGGTAAGTGGACCTTTGGATGGGCCATTCAGGAACGTCTCGTGGGCATTGGGAACGGTCTGAAATGTGAAGAACAACAAAGGAAAGCACAACCTGTTTGGATTCACGCCCCTGAAATAACCGGACAGAGGCAGAAATGGGATGGGCAATACCTTGATGGTCTTCTTAGTGCCAAGAGGCGCAAACATGTTGCTAAAATTACACACTAGCATTTAACCCTAACACTGGAGTTAATTAAGGACCGACAGCGCCATGTACATAATTGGCAAGAAATGGTTTTTCAGAAACGTGGTCTAATAGAACCCAGGAAACAGATTGGCTAAGCCTAAGGAGCAGATGCAGTGTTGTGTTCTGATGAAACTATCAGTGCAACGGAGCCTCCAGAAATGGTGGTTCTCCTTTGTAGAAATGTCATAAAAAATCTCTAGAGAAAACGCGATGACATGTGGTTCTTGTGGAAGAATAAACAGGAACGGGCCAGTGGGGGACAGTTAAGGGCTGCTGTCTGCTCCTTGATGGGGTGATGATGACTTCTCATGGGTGAGGGGCGCATCTCAGAATAGGGGAGGGGAATCTGGTCTATTTGCATTAGTTTAAAGATGGTTTTCCCAGATGTCATCGCAGGGGCGATGTCTACCCAGACAATAGATAGTTCTGCCCTCTCTAGGAAGGAGCCCACATTGATTAATCTTGACAAGAAAAATAATTCTTGACCCTCCCACTGAACTTTGTTTTTTAAATCTTAAAAGAACTTTCACTGTATTTAAATTGCTTTTTTTTTTTTTTTTTTTTTTGCCCCGACAAGGATACTGAAGCCCTGGGAAATTGATTTCGGGTCACCTGTGTGGTTAGGGAGAGCTGGACCAGAGCCAGTGATTTGCAGCCCTGTGCCTGGCCCCCTGGCCAGGGGAGAATTCCCAAACTCAGGTGCTACCGCTGCCAGGTCAGCTCAGGCCTGGAGCAGGGGGGCATTGGTCCTGCCACACATCTGTGCAGGGCCTGATCAGGGCCCAGGGTACCTGCAGTGCCGTGGTAGTCTCCCACGCGGAGTTTGTACAGGCTTCTGCTGTCCTCGACAGAGAACTTGTCGTAGTAGGCGAAGACGGCCTCCTGGGCATCCCGCATGTCCACACGCAGCTCGTAGTGGCCCTGGGACGTGATCCTGTGTATGTGGTCCAGCCCTGCGGAGATGAGCAGAGAATGTAGGAGCCTGGGACTGTAGCCTCAAGCAGATGTCACCAGGAAGAAGGAGGATATCTGGGTGGTTTGGCCCTTCTCTGGCTGTTGTCAAACAAGCTCTCCCTGACCGGGAACTTCCTCCTGCAAAGCTCGTCCCAGGTTTGTGGAGGAGTCTCCACCCCAGGTCAGCTCAGGGGCGCTGATGTCTAGTCCAGGCCTAGTGACTGACAAGCCCTGAGCCCCGGTGTGCCTGTCCTTGTCACCTCTCACACCAAACATGGTGTTGGGTGAAAGTGACAAGGGGCATACATGGGCATGAATCCTTTGGTGTGAGTGACAGGAAGTAAGGGGTAGAAACAGCAATTAGAGAGCCTGTGACTCAGGCTCTCTAAACACCCTGCATCTCCTAGTAGCCTACAAAGGATGTGTCTGCTTCTCATCACATCCCCTTCTCGCTCAGCCTCCAGGTAACTCCTAACTGCCGCCTCCTTGGATAACTGCCCTTGACCAGACAGGAGTCACTTTGCCCTGGAAGCTGCAGTCTCCACGCCCCACACTGTGGGACAGACCCCCGTCAATGCCTGATGGGGGATACAGAAGCCCGGCCCCCTGGCCCCAGCGCTGAGGAGCAGTCTAGGCTGTAGTGCTTCTCTGAGGGTCAGACTAAAGCTAGTCTCCAACCAAGACCCCATTTTTGCATCCACTCCCCATACCAGCTTTATTCTGCTTCTCCTACTTCCCCTCTCCTGAGGGCACCCCCAGATATAACCCATGAACAAGAATCCCTCTCTTAGGCTCTGCTGCTAGGGAACCCAACTCAGGATAAAAACCATGGGTCACACCTGTTCGGTTACACCAAACTGAGTTTTGCTGCCAAACGACACATCCCCAGGCCACACCCCTGTGCCAGAGCTTTCGCTGGCTCCCTGTCCCCTACGGAACCAAGTCCAGACGTCTCTTCCCGAGTTTAGATACCATGTGTGCCTTCATTCAACCCACCTCGCCCCATTTTTTTCTGTCCCTGACTGCTCCTGTCCTCTGGCTGTCTTGTCTCTCCCCTGTCTCGCTGATTCACATCAAGGGGACCCCTGCCTCCCCTTTGTTCTGGTCCTCTTCCCTCCTGCGTGCTGCTCCTCCTCCATGCCTCTCCAGGAAGCAGAACGCATCCCTCTCTCAGGGTCTGCGGCCTTCTCGTCAGTAGCTCAGAGGTTAGTACGGTGCTTCCCAGTACGGGATAACATCTCTGAGGACAGGACAGGTATTTGGGGCCTAAGGAGTAAATAACCTTGAACTGATAGGGAGAGCAGTATTTCCAAATTCTCTTTCTCAATTTAAGATTAAGGAGAAACCTTAACTGTAATTCTAACCTTAACGCTCAACTCAGTTTGGTGCTAGTACTTCTATGGTTTGATACCCAACACAGACCTAGTAGGCACCCAACAAATCCTTACCGCTGATTGGTTGTGAGCTACCCTTTAGGTGCCTACAGGCCCCCAGGCACTGTAAGAGGCAATGGGGTTAAGAGAGGAACATGGTGTGGTCCCAGGCCTACACAGAGCTGGCATAGTATAGTTAGGGACACCGGGAAATGGTCTGTGATTTCAGAGAGTGGAAATTGGCCACTAATAAGGGAGTGTCCAGCTGTCCTACAGACAAGGGGTGAGACAGATGGGCAGGATGTGTGCTCTGGGTCTTTGGATATACATAGACAGACACCAAGGCGCACAGGGGAGGCGACTGGGGGAGCATTCCTCGCAGACGAAACGTCAGTGGTTCTGAATGTTTGGAGTGTGGTGTCGGGCTGGGGGTCTGCGGGGAAGAGGGGGTTGCTCAGTGGTGGGGAGCGGGCTGCATGGTAGCTTAGAGAGGCCCAGTACCTGAGCTAAGGTGCTTAGCTTTCACCTGGTGGTTATGAGGAGTCCTTGAGAAATTTTACATATGGGGTACACCGCTGCACAGATTTGGGGTGTAAGGAAGACCATCCTGGTGGCCATGTGCCAATGAGTGGTCCTGGAGTTAGAGAGGACGTTTAAGGGAGAGAGATAGTGAGGTCCGGAGGGGACAGTGACAGGGAGGTAGAGAGGAGGCCACAAATTCGGAACCTGGTTATTCTCACTGAAAATCTAACCAAGAGGGGAGGCAGGTCATAGAAAATGTACTCCCTCCAGGGAGTGGGCACCCTCCATCAGCCTGGGCTGGGGTGTGTGCTTACCTTTTCACACCTGTTCTGTCTCAGTCTGCACCTCCCGCCAGTGTCAGCCCTCTAAGAAACTGACAGTCACCTCTGATGCCACTTGCCCTGTTCTCCTTCCCTTGCCAAGTCAGGCAATAGCATCCCCCCAAGGAACAGGAGCAGAGTGACTGCCTCTTCTCTCCTGCCCCGCAGGCTGGCTGGCTGGCTGGTGCCCGGCTCGTGGGAGATGGCCAGCCGCCCTGGTGCCCGTCGCATCCCCCTCGCCCGGCAGGCTGACCCACGCCTTTGTAGTTGCCTCTTGTCAAGACCCATCAGCATAAGAGACCATTAATAAGGATGGGAAGAGACAGAGCAAAGAGGAAACCACCACAATGAGATCAAAACAAATCAATAGTGCAGCCAAACAGAGCCGGAGGTACTGAAAGCAATTCATGAGCTGTCAGCTCCTCAGCAGACACGGGGTGGCTGAGCCTCCCAGACAGACGCAGAGAGGAGAGAGGCAGGCAGAAAGCCAGAGCAGCAGGCTGCGGGCAAGCAAAACGGGGCGTTACCCAGCCAGAACTCATCCTCCAGGTTCCCGAAGCCATCGCGGTACTCGGCCCACTTCCGGAAGAAGTCGGTCTGGCCGTTCTGCCGCCGCTGGAACACCTGTGAAGAGGTGGGGTGGGGGTGGGGCAAGGGCCGGGATCACGGAAAGCCAGAGAAGGAAACTTGTGAGTAACATCGCTGGGGCTCAGTTTTATATCTGCAAGGACACTGGCGCTCGGACACAGAGCTCTGCAGTACAGAGCTCAGCACTTGCACAACCGTGTTCATAGGGGACACTCCGCGACCTTCTAGCCAAGCACATAGGCCCCAGAGGAGCAGGCCAGGGGTGATGTTGACACTGGGATTTATCACACATTAAGCCCCCAGAGAATCAGGGGAAACTGGCTCTCAGATTCATCTTTTTGCACCAGGAGTGCGGCAGGAAGCATTTCTCACCAAAAAAGCAGGACCCACTTCACATCAGCTAGTCACTTTACATCACTCCATCACAGGTAAAGCTACTGCATATCGTTCATTTTCCAAACTGGTTCAGTGCTAATCTCATCCAACCTCCAATACACCAGCCTTGGCTTCAATCTCCAATTATGCTTTATAAAGGCGGCACAGATATGTCGGGATCAAACAAGGCAGTGTCTCCTAAGAGTAGCTATTATGGGCAGAGTCACCATTTTACTCCATTCAAACACTTCTTTCCACCCACACCCACTCAGTAAATGCCTGGCTGCCTCAGGGCCTGGCTGCGGGACCCCTCCCGTCCACATCGTGGGCTGCCCTGATGGCTGGGGACATTTCCGAGGCTACCCTTACCTTCTCTCTGTCCTGAACTCTCAGACATGGAGGAGGATAGTCACAGGAAATGTCTCCCCTTTTCCTAGCCATTGGTGCTACCTGAAGGCTGTGACTGCTCTGGGGAAGAACCAGGGAGGCCAAGGAAGCTGGGGGACATGAGTGGTCTTTATAACTAGAGGTGACTACCCATGGTCTGTCCTTCCTCTGCTCCCTCATATGCAGTCATCTGACAGACGATCCTCATGACCCCCCAACCCCCGAGGCTCACCTCCTCTATTCCTTTATTATAGCTGCAGTCCCCAGCAGGCAAGACCCTGGGTTTATGTGAGTCACTGGTCCCTGTCCTGGCACCCCTCTCCCTGAACTGTCATTGCAGAAGGACCCCACCCCTCCCTGGGCCAGGCCACTGCAGCCTCCATATGCTACTCCTTTCTCTGCCTGGCCAAACCTATGACTGGGCTGCCGAGAAAGGGCCCTGAGGACAATGACAAGCCCCAGGAGGGACATGAGGGGTAGACGAAAAGATGGGCAGAAGATGGTGAAGTCTGGGTCTGCCGGCGCTGAGCCAGATAGACTGAAACACCAGGACATTTACTTGCACGGAGAACTGTGTGTGTACTTACAATCCAGCCCCCGCCGTCCGTGGTCATGTCGCAGTACACCTGCAGCTTCTGGCTGAGGTCTCCATGGAGGAAGATGGTGTAAACCCCACTCAGAGTGTCTCCATTCATTAAATGCTGGGCACAGTCTTGAGGATGAGGGAAGACCCGGCCCCCTGCACAGAAAAAGAGGTGACTTCCTGAAAGGATCCTCTCACTGATCATGAGCCCCCTGGGTCAGAGAAGGGCGTAGAGGGTCTCGTGGTACTTCATCCACTCTGGATCCCATGGTGTGTGGGACTCCTGCCTCATCCTGCATTCCCCATTGTCTACCTGAGGTTGGATTAACCAGACAGTATACATACAGTCTTATAGGATCTGAGGTCCAAAGAGCTGAGTTCACAATCCGGCTCCTCCATTTACTTGTTATTTAGCTTCAGCAAATGGCCTGACTTCTCTGGGCATCCGTTTTTTCATCAGTAAAATGGGGATAATATAAAATACTAAACTGTAGAGAACATTTTATGAATTTAGCCCTAAAGGCAAGGGAAGTAAAGGCATAAACAAATGAATGGGGACTATATCAAACTAAAAAGCTTCTGGCCTGACCAGGCGGTGGCACAGTGGACAGAGCGTCGAACTGGGATGCGGAAGACCAAGGTTCGAGACCCCGAGGTCGCCAGCTTGAGCGCGGGCTCATTTGGTTCGAGCAAAAGCTCCTTCTGCTGAAGGCCCATATCAGAAAGCAATCAATAAACAACTAAGGTGTCGCAACGCAACAAAAAACTAATGATTGATGCTTCTCATCTCTCTCCATTCCCGTCTGTCTGTCCCTATCTATCCCTCTCTCTGACTCTCTCTGACTCTCTCTCTGTCAAAAAAATAAAAATAAAATGCGCTTTATAAAGCTTCTGCACAGCAAAAGAAACCCAAAACAAAACAAAATGACAGCCAACCAAATGGCAAATGATATTCACAAACTACAGCTCTGACAAGGGGTTAATATCCAAAATATATAAAGAGCTCACAAAGCTCAACAACAAACAAACAATCCAATTAAAAAATGAGGAGAGGACCTGAACAGACAATTCTCTCATGAAGACATACAACAAAAAATAGATATATGAAAAATGCTCATCTTTGCTGTTAGAGAAATGCAAATCAGAGCTACAATGAGATACCACCTCATACCTGTAGGCTGTTATCAACAAGACAGGTAATAACAAGTGTTGGAGAGGTTGTGGGAAAAAGAACAAACCTTAATTCACTGCTGGTGGGAATGTAAACTGGTATAGCCATTATGGAAGACAGTATGGTGGGTCCTCAAAAAATTAAGACTAGAAGTACCACATGACCCAGCAATCCCTTTACTGGGTATCAACCCTCAAAATTTGAAAACACTTGTATGCAAAGACACATGCATCCCTATGTTCATTGCAGCATTATTCATAGTGGCCAAGACATGGAAACAACCAACCAAAGTGTTCCCTGATAGATGATTGGCTAAAGACGATATGATATAGATATATACAATGGAATTCTACTCAGCCATAAGAAATGATGACATATTGCTATTTGTGACAACATGGACGGACCTTAAGAATATGCTAAGCAAAATAACCAGAAAAAGCTAAGAACTATCTAATTTCATACATAGGTGGGAGATCAAACTGAGACTCACGGACATAGAAAAGGGAAGTGGTTACCAGAGGGAGGGAGCAGAGGGGAGGGGAGTAAAGGGGGCCAAATATATGGTGACAAAAAGTGGTTTGACTTTGGGTGATGGGAACACAATGCAATAAATACTTCGCATGCTATGGAGGTGTATACTATGTGTTCCTATGGGCCAATGTTGCCCCATTACATTTAATTTCTCCCCCAAAGGTGAGGATGTGTTAATGCTACTAGAGACTGGGTACTCAGGAGATGATGACAGATGCACAGCCCACACTGCATCCTTGTGGGGCCCACCTTTCAAAGGGGTGAGAGGCACCTAAGCAGAGCCTTGCGTCATCTTCGCAGCAGCCACCGAGGAACACCCAAACAAGTCCCACGTTAGCAACAAGACGGATATCCAGTCCTCGTGCAAACATGCTCCTGATTGGACTCAACAATCAAACAGCCATGCTTTACGGGTCAGCGCAAGTTTAAAGAGAGGGCAGGAGGAATAAATTGCTGCTCATCTTTCAGAGAGTACAGCCCAATTTGTAGAACAATATCTAATTAGCTGAAAGAGAAGCTTAAATCATGTGTCTTGAAGAGCTTAGCTTCAGGGCACTGTTTATTGCTTAGCAAGCAAGCTGAGGAGCCAAGATCCCCACGGAGGGGTTCTCTGGACTGTAGAAGCTGTTAGAGCAAGCTCAAGGCAGAGCTTGCGAGTGAGGGACCGTGATTGGGGGCCTGGGAAAGGTAGTGGTGTGGTTGATGTGGTTCTGCATGCATCCTTGAACTGGATAGCAAAGTTAAGAGGAGGCTTGCTACCGACCTCACTGGTCAGTCACTACAGTGTCCCCTAGTGGCGGTACCTGTGCACTGCAGGGTATGACACCCAGCCACTTGGAAAGCCTGCTGGTGGGTCACACAAGAAATAAGATATAACCCAACTGAAGGCCCAGGTCACCTAAGGCACGGGTCACAGATCATCAGTGAAGAAAAGCAGCCTGTATTGGGAACAGGTTGGTGTTCCACAGACTTTACCCCCTTCCACCGAGATGAGTGAACTCCCCCTGATCAGGACTGTCCCTCAGCTCTGCCACACCACGGTCAAGGGTGGGTCTGACTGAAGGAAGTTTGGAATGAAGGCACTGCCTACCTCAGGCATGGTCACACCAGGGAACAACAGTGTATTACTACGGAACTTGGGCTTTTCAAAGTGTGTTTTTATTTTCATGTAATTCTTGCAAGAAACTTAAGAGGAAGGCTGATTGTTATGAATCAAAACCTTGTTTTACAGGGAAGGGGATGGCGCTCAGGAAGATCACATGACTTCCCCCATCACTGGACCTTGACTTTCCAACCTCAAGTCAAACGCTCTGTGCACTCCGCTAAAACAGGGATGAGACCACGCGACAGTTTACCAGATTTGCCTCTCTCCACGTGGCACAGGGTGGATTCATATCTCTATCTAGCTTGTGAGCACACAAAGCCCCAAAGGCTAAAGTGACCTAAAAAAAGTCCTATGTTCAAATTAAATATCTTTACCCCCCAAAAAAATGTAAACCGACTTCCAGAATAGCTGCAGAAATGCTCACTTTCGTCGTCAGCATGTCCTACAGCTCATTAGCGTTTGCCATCCCACCTGTGCCTACAGGTCACAATTATATTTCGGGGACAGCTGCTAGTGAGCTCCTTTCCCACTCTTAGCGGCTTTGGGAGCACCGCAATTATTTCCCAGCTTCCGGGCCATTCTCCACCCGGTCTCGGGAGCAACCAGCCCTCTCTCATGACCTGAATTTCTCATTTTAAAAGATCAGAATGTTCTTGGTCTTCCACTCACTTCTACCTTTGGCACTAACAGCCCTTTCTTCTGAATCAACTCAGCTTCTTAAGCCAGGACCGCACATTTCTTCCCCATACCCAACATGCGTGCCCTTGATGACCTCTCAAACCCCACAATGACAACCTCACACAAATACATGTACAAAACAAAACCAGACTTCCGAATAAGTAAATAAATGATCTTATACAGGCTACTTCATGCTGATCATGTAGATTATTTAATAGGTTATAGCATAGATACTTTTAAAAGGCTCAAATATATTAGTTGCTCTCAAGATAAACCTACCAAAAACAAAAACAATTACCTGAGATGACTAGCCCTAGAGAAGAGAAATTTTTGCCTTGAAGTTCTGATTTTTTTGGAAGGGGTGGGGTAGGGGGGGCGGGGAAGGGTTCCTGGACTTTGGCTTCACTAACATTGAAGATGGCACTGATTCCAGTTCTGCTGTGTTTGGTGTGTGTATACTGTGGATTCAACACTGTCAGGGAACTGTCAGGGAAGATGTTAGGCATCCCCAGCTCTTGGGCTGTCACAAGCCATCTAATATCATCAGAAATTGACCTTTAACCCACACAGAGGTCATCCCCGTAATATTCCTCCAGGCAGAAATTTCAGGACCCTGAGCAAAACTGGCGGGCTGGGACTCAGCCTGACAGAGAGGTTTTTTCTTAAAAAGCTTAGGCTGTGTTGATTACCAAGTTAGGAAGAAAACAATGCCAAGTGATCGGGACACTGACCTGTCTCATGGTTAAGTGTTTCTAGATGTAATTGTGAGATCAATAGGACCGGGCCACTTGCCGGAAGAACGGCTCGGGAATTGGTTTGTGTTGGGCATCTGAAGGCAGCCGACCGAATGGAGGGAGTTCAAGCTACGTGATGCGCACTCAGATAGCTCCCAGCGCCTGGGAGTAAAGGAAGAGACCTTTCCTGTCCCCTCCTTGCGTTGTGTTCTTCGATACAGTCTTCAAAAAGGTCTGAGTGAGTGGCTTTGGAGAGTCTGTCCACCGCCTGCCCTTACGGCCTCAGCATCAGGACCAAAGCCGAGATGTCAGCATTTCTCTCTGAGAACAGACTCAGCAGAGCAAGGGAGACTGCTTCACAGAAGCACATGTGACCACCTCTGGCCACCAGAAGTTGGATTTGTTTTCCCTAGACATGTGTATGTGCTTGGCAGGTTTGTGGGGAGGGCAAAGTTACCCATTCAGCCCACATGGACGGTCAAACCTACCACCTTAGCCACCCTGATGGCATTTTCTAATTCATTCATCTGTTTACAATAAGTCCCCGAGTCACAAACATCCACTTACATACAACTTGTACTTACAAACAGAGCACCCTAAAGGCTATTGGTAATCCCTGCAGTTGGACATCAGTGAAAATGATATCATAGAGTTACCTGACTGCCATGGCAAAGAACTAACCAATGATGACCTCTGGAACCTGAGCAGCAAAGGACAGCATTTAAGGAAGAAAAATGAGACCTAGAATCCCTAGAACTGAAAAAGGTTTCTACAAAAGATTTAGCTGATGCTTTTCCTCTTATTGAAGCAGGAATGGCAAAGTTAGAGGAGCAAGATCCGACACAGAGAGATTCACCACAGTTTACTGTACAGTTACTGGAGGCCTGAGATGCTACAGGGCCTGATGATGAGAAAAAGGCTCTGTCCAAACCTCCCTGGATGCCTCCTTCAGTTCACCGACTCCAGCAGCAGAATCAACCCTGACTCTAACACCATCCCACCCTCTCCAACTAGTCCCTCATCTCCTGCGTCATCCAAGACTGTTTAAGGTTTACTTTAAAATATTTAAGTATTTATATGCACAGAAAGGAAAAAAATGAGCACTATGTTAAGACAAACACCTGTCTAAGTTGCATTTAATAGGTAGATGTACCTGTTACAACTCACACACAAATTCAACTTAAAGAACAAACCTACAGAACCTATATCATTTGTAACCTGAGGACTGTCTGTATACTTTTTTCTTTTTTCCCAAAGTTAGAAGCGGGGAGTCAGTCATGTATACTTTTATGTATTTGATCAACAAACATACCGGCAGGGTCTGTTGGGTTCTAAATACTGGCCTAAGAAAGAGATGGAAATATAAAAGAGAAAAATAATATAGTCCTCTCTTTCAGCCTGTTCACACTCTGTTGGGCGAAACAGGCAAATGTAAGTCCAAGCTCGATGAGCTCTTGAAAAGAGGTAAATACAGGGAGCTACAGAGCATGGAAGTGAGCATGCCAGGAAGCCTAGGGCTGGTGAGGGTAGGGTGAGCGGTGGGGCCTGGGACGGGGTAGGGTTTGGCAGGAGCCAATCAGAAAGGGTTTCTTACTTTAGGCACTGATATAGAAGTGAGCCACAAGTGGGCAGGGAAGGGTATCTCCCCAGGCCAATGAGAAAGCAGAGCTGATCGGGGGTGGGGGGGAGACCACCGGGTTCGCCAAGAGACAGAGCAAAAGCTGGGTGGGCTGGGTGAGGGAGGGGCTTGGGGAGGAAGGCGGGGCTGGACCACGCCCCTTAAAGACTTGGAGCTTCTCCTGAAGGCCAAAGGCTGAAGAGTCCAGTGATGGACTTCAAGCTCAAGTGTTTGGAAAACTCATTGTGGTGTGGAGAATGAGTCAGATAGGGGTGAGGCTGGAGGTAAGACTCTCTTAGGAGGCAGTAGTAGTGGGAATCCAAGAGGAGAGGCGGCGACAGACTTGAAGGGGGTGATGGGAATGGAGAATCAGCTGACTAACAGACAGCGTGGATGTCTTCCTCTTAAGCAGAGTTGCTGGGGAAGGTCCTCCAGCTTTGCAGCCCACCTGCCTTGACCCATCAAGCTTCCCTGTCTTCCCTTTCAGGATCAGCCATAGGCTCCCTGACCGGAGAGACACATGCTCACATAACTGGCATAGTAGTCCTTGGATTCACTATATCAGGAAACCCAATTCCATGGTAGATTGGTTGATGACAGACTGGCAGCTGCCAGCCTGGTCTCCCTCTGTGTCTCTTCAATCAACATGGCAAGGAGAGGGTTGAGTCAGGGGGATGCCACCACCCTGGTCTCCTCCTGCCATTCTGGCCCCAGTTGCAGCCATTGTGATCTCCACCCCTCACTTGCCAACAACCCTCCCACGACTTCTCCAAGGCAATGGCACCAGTTGAAATGGCTTCTTGCAGTTACAAGAAAATCCAAAATCCTTACCAGGGCCCAGAGTGCCTGCACACTCTGGCTCTGCTGGGATCCCCTATCCCCTTCTCACCGGCTGTCCTAAAATCTGAGCGGCCCAACCATCTTCCTCCCTCTGGGTGTAGGGATTCCTCTTCCCCAGGCCTGAAGGCTGTTCTTTGTCTGACTCACTCTCATCTTTTCCTTCCTGGCTCAAACGTCTCATCTCAGACAGGCCTTTCCTGACCGCCCTCGTCGAGGCCAGGGTCTGGGGATCAGGGAAGAAAGAGGCAAGTGACAATCAGGAGATTGTTTACTGCAGGAACCATCCTGTTCTACTACTCGGTCCCGATCCAGTGGTTCTCTTTATTTTTCACAGTATTATTACTCCTGGAAATGAGCCCACCTCCTTATTTCGTCTGTTCCCCACTGCCCCATGTTCCTGAATGTAAGTTTCATGAGGGTAGCCATCTGGCTTCCCTTGTTCCTCACTGTCAGCATGCAGGACAGTGATTAACCCACAGGAGGGGCTCAATAAATATTTATTTAATGTATTTTACCAGATAAATACTATTTTCCCTTCTATGACTATGAGAAGGAAAATTAAAATGAGATTTTCTGCAAACACTTGGGACAACATGACTAAAAATGGGCCAGATCCCATTCTGTCTAGAATGACATGGAAGGCTCTCTGGCAGATGGCATTATTGTTGACAACATTCACTGCTGTCCTGATGAAGGGGACATTCCTGTCCTACTGAATAGTGCAGACAATTCTATCTAAATAAATTCAAGGAAATGGACCAATCCCTTGAAAATCATGACCGACCAAAAGTCACCCAAGACGAAATGAATACCTTGAAGAGTACTATAACCAGTGCATAGTACTATACTGTAACTATGCAGATTTGCACCACTCACCATCTATTGTTCCAGGACAATACATGTTCACAACCTCAAAAACTGACTGAACTCCCAGAGTTTCCCTAAAGAGCCCAGAGGGCAGCTGGGCCTGGGTGTGAGATCACAAGGACCAGAGCAAATGCCATAATGAAAACTTCTCATGGCCCATCTCTGGGAACCTCCACAGATGACTGTCTTCGCTTAACTGCAAGGTCAAGACAACCTATTTTATGGTGTTCCCTGCCTCTGAGGACAAGCTTTAGTGAGCACCTTGTTTGCTTCTTGCGATATTAAAAGAGACAATGAAATCTGCCTCTCGGAAGATCGTGCCACCAAGTCCCTGTTGCTCTGCGGGAAGTGTTTGTTTCCTCATTTATATTCATGTCTCCAAAAGACAAGTAGACCTTGGATGAAATTTCAGGCGACAGTACATTATAAATAATGCATCCATATTTTTTCTCTCCCATACTACTTCTATTAAATCCCCTCAGAGCCTTGTGCAAACACCAGAGACGAGAGGACAGGAAGCTATTAACACCGTTGTTGGAATGAAACAGGCTTATGTTATAAGGCAGGACATCTTGATCAAAGGAGGTTCTGTGGAAGTCAGTCTCTTCTATCTCGCTTTTATTTTTATTTTATGTCTTTTTAACACCTCAACTACTTTCTGGCCCATCAAGTAGGCATGTGCTTGATTTGACCCACCCAGGACAAGACAGGGTTTGTCAAGGCAGAGAGGCCACTCTGGGACCCAGGCTGAAGCTATTTGTTCCAAAAGACCAGGCAAAAGAAAGTGCTTGGAATGGTCAGCTGAGATCAGCCCGTCCTCAGAGAGGATGCTACCCAGAGGAAAGCTCAGGTGCTGTGAGTGAAGTCAGAGGGGGAGCCGGTGACTAGACCAAAACTAGCCTCTCAGTCCACCAGCCCTGGTTTGCCATCATACATGATGCTCTGTGCTCAGCAGCAGGAGGGACTTGTGGGCTCAGCCTGGCCACACACTGGCCTCTTCTTTATGGGAAGATGCTCTGCTCTTTGCTTGTGTTTCTCCTCCCTTTTCCTTTGCCTCTTCCTCCCTCCTTCACCTCCTCCCCTCCCTCCCTTCCTCCCTCCCTTCCTTCCTTCTTTCCTCCCTTCCTCCCTTCTTTCCTTCTTCCCTCCCTCTTCCTCTTTCTCTTCCTCCATACAGGAGCCCACAGATGGAGCCCACAGGGTGTGCTGTGTGCCTCACCTCCCAGTGTGTGGTGGAGTATGTGAAGGTCCTGAGGGAGGTGAGTGGCAAGGCAATGGGGGTTCATTGATATTGACATTCAAATGATTCTGCAGGCTCAGTGTAATTTATTCAGGGGACTTCGCATTTGGGGCTGCAGAGAAAGAGTCTGAAATAGAGAAACTTTGGGCACCGCGTCCTGCAGGCAGTACCCCTTGGCCGTGCACCTCTGCGAGGGACAAGGAGAATTCTCCCCTGCAGCTTTGTTCCATCAGCAACCCCTCTTCTATGTGTGGCAGCTGGGATCTGACTCTCCGGTCCAGCCGCCATTTATGTCTGCTGTGCGCCAGCTTTGCGCACGTCACCACACGTGCGTTTCCCTGTTCCTGCACTTTTCTGTCTGCAGCCAGTCGTCTCATTGGCTTGAATAAATCTCCCAGACAAAGCCAGCAAGGCTTGGCATGCACCAGTGACTGAAATTTAAATGTGAGCTTTCAAGACAACTCTGCAAAAGCGTCCTACCATAGGCACGTCTTTGCCATGTACCACTATGGTAGTGGTGAGTCCTCCTCCAGGACCCCAAACTCTACAGAGGCAGTTCGCTCAGTACAGGGAGGCAGGCTCCTTGGTGTTCTGCTTTCTGAGTGGGAATCGCTCATGCCCCAGGAGCCTAGCATCAACTGGAGTGTAAAATTGAACAAACAAAACACCTCACTACAGCCTGATGGTCTCTCTGCACTGTCCACCAAACAGAGCCACTGCCCTGGCCTCCTCCTCAGATGTCCATGAATAAATGGTTAACCCTCTGCTTACTGGATCTTGCTGAGCCCCCAGCTGGATTTGGGCTCCCAGGTCCAGGCTACGGCTCCCTCCCTGGGGCAGCCACACCTCAGAGAGGCCATTGGTGGGCACAGAAGCTGGCAGACTTTTACAACCCCGGTGGATCGGGAGTGAGGCCCGGCTGCGGCACTCCGCAGCAACCGTGGGCGGGCACATTGTCACACCACTCACAGCCCACAGCTGCGACATCACCAGGATGGGAAAGAAAAGCTCAAACTATACCGAACAAGCACTGAAGCCCATACATTTTGGGGGTGGAATGATTAGCTTAGACCTAATAAATACGCACACCAGGTGCTCTGTTTCTGTTTCTGTTGTCGGTATCCTTTAATGAAGAGAGGTTCTTAATTCAGTGGAAAGTTTCAGTCTATGGGTCCTTGGGTGGTAGCTTGGGAGTGAGGAACATGGAGGACCCTCTAATTAACCTGTTAATGAGTGGGAAAGGGCTTGAGAAAGAACAGGGCAGCTGCCTGATTCTAAGATAGCCCCCCACTTCGCTCGTAGGGGCTTGGGGGCGAGCAACCAGACTTCCGCCCCATAGAGGAGACGTGTGTCCTCCAATTTCTGCTACATTTTGGATAAATGTCTGGGTTGTGAAACCAAGGCTTATTTTTATTTATTAATAAAAACCTTTTCTGATTAATGTGCTCATTGCTGACACATTGTAAAACAGAAAAGTGTAGAAAAGAAGGAAAAAGAGAACTCATTCACAATCTCACGATCCTAAAGAGCCATTGGTGACATTTGGTTCCTTTGATCTAGTGTCCTGCTCTGTCATTTAGAACAAGCCTCATGGGTAAGACCCCTGGACAGAGGACCCTCCATCACCTCTCTTAGGGGGAGGGGCCGGGCTCTGGGCCTGGGCAGGGATCCATCACCCTGGTGCCCTGAGATGGCAGGCAGACATGCGTCTGCGGAGAAGGGACAGACTCATACCTGCCCCACACAGGTTTACACCCCAGAATGTGCGGCAGGGAGAGTTCCAAGGCTGGACTGGGCGGCCCCATGTTATAGACAGAAGAGAAAGGCACTGTGGCAAGTGACAGAAAGGGCTGTTCACAGCACAGACCCTGAAGCCAGAACAACTGAGCTCGAATCTCAGTTCTCCTACTTAAGAGCTGTGGGCTCTCGGGGGAGTTAGCGCACCTCTCTGTGGCCCAATTTCCTCACCTGTCAACAGGAATCACGGAACACGCCTCATAGGCCATCATGAGGATGACGATAGATTGCACATATAATACAGTTAGAACAGTGCCTGTCACATAGCCCTCAGAGGTTAGATAGTATTATATTTCCTGTGATACATATTAGGATGCTCCTATCCCTAAAGGACATTTTCAGCTGTCACCTGCTGATGCTTGAATAGGGGGGATGCAGAAGGACCAGCTGGATGTGGAAGGAGAAGAGCTTGGTTCAAGTTTGGACCCAGCTACTTACCAGCCGTGGAAGTCATTTGACTTTCGTGTACCTGTCTCATCACCTGTGAAATGGGGCTAATAAGGCCGTCCTCAGCAGTTGTGGTAAGGACTGCGTTGAGACCATAGAATGCAAAAGTACCGTGGCTAGGAATATATCTTAAGAATCCCAAAACACTAATTCAAAAGAAGGTATACACCCCCATATTCATTTAAGCATTATTAACAATAGCCAAGATCTGGAAGCATCCCAAGGGTCCATCAGGGGATGAGCAGATAAAAAAGCTGTGGTACATTTACACAGTGGCATACGATGGGGCCATGAAAAAGGAAATCTTATCTTTTATGGCAGCATGGGTGCACCTGGAGACTTAGTATGTTATGTGAAATAAGCCAGGCAGAGAAAGACAAGTACCTCACGGTCTCACTTATATGTGGAACCTTATGAACAGAATAAACTGAGGAACAAAATAGAAACAGAGGCAGGGTCACAGGGAACAGACGGACACCTGTCAGAGGGAAGGGGGAAGAAGGGATGGGATCAGAGAAGTTGAAGGGGTTAGCCAAAAAATCATATATACATAACATAGATACAGACAGCAGAAAGTCAACAGCCAGAGGGAAAGGGGGTGGGGGGTGGGGGTGGGGGCATAGAGGGTGGTAGACGGGGAGGAGGGTGGGGGAGGAGGGAAAAGGGGGGAGAAGTGGGGGTGAGAAGAGACTTTGCTTGGGGTGGGGGGACATGATGTGGTGTGTAGATGGTGTTTATATATATATATATATATATATATATATATATATATATATATATATATATATTTTACAGGGACAGAGAGAGATAGAGAGAGGGGAGAGGGATAGTTAGGGACAGACAGACAGGAATGGAGAGAGATGAGAAACATCAATCATTAGTTTTTCGTTGCCATTGCGACACCATAGTTGTTCATTGATTGCTTTCTCACATGTGCCTTGACCACGGGCCTTCAGCAGACCAAGTCACCCCTTGCTGGAGCCAGCGACCTTGGGTCCAAGCTGGCGAGCTTTTGCTCAAGCCAGATGGGCCTGTGCTCAAGCTGGCAAGCTCGGGGTCTCAAACCTGGGTCTTCCGCATCCCAGTCCGACGCTCTATCCACTGCGCCACCACCTGGTCAGGCTAGATGGTGTTATATTGAGTCAGACACTTGAAACCTGTATGGTTTGGAAAATCATGTCAAGCCAACATATTAAAAAATTAAATTAAACAAAAAAAGAATGCACAAGTGCTTTGTGTCTGGAGAAGACCCCAGACTTAGTAGTGAGGGCTCACTGCCGCTCCTCTTCCGAGGTGAAGCTCTGGTTCTGGCAGCAGAGGGGAGGTGGGAGGGTGAACTTTGCTAGAAAAACACCTGCTGGAAATCTGATGGGGAACCTGATGTCTTTATCTGGTGCTTTTAGCGGGTCCAGGCGGACCAGGGCTTGCACCGCAGGTCCCTCTGGCTGACTTAGTTGTAAGAGGTTTCCTGGCAGGGATCGGAAGGGGGAAAGGCAGGACTGGAGGGAATAATTATTTTCCTTTACAGGGAAGAGGCACTTGAGTTTCTCTGATGGCCTCCTCCCTGACCAAGTCTCAGCAGAGGCTGCTGAGGAGCCTGACCCACACAGGGAGAAGAGAGCATGGACACGGTGGCCAGTCTCTCACCTGTGGTGAAGGCGGCGGAGGTGATGCTGCTCCTCTCGGTGTCCTGGGCTGCCTGCAGCAGCACCGTGTAGTCTGTGCTCTCAGACAGGCCCTCCAGCCGGATCCACGTGTCCTCCGCGTCCACAATCAGCTCCTGTGGAATGAGCAAGCTGAATGAGCGGAGGAGGGAGGGAGAGGGAGGGGAGAGGGGGGAGAGGAGAGAAGGGGAGAGGGGGAGAGAGGAGAGAAGGGGAGAGGGTGGGGAGAGGGGGAGAGAGGTGGGGAGGGGGAGGGGGAAGTGGGGAGAGGGAAGGAGAGGGAGGGGGAAAGTGGGGAGAGGGAGGGACTGGCTTGCAATGAGGAGCGTGGGGAAGGGAAGCCTGGATCCTACAGCCTCCTAGGCAAGGACTGCAGTGGCCGTAGTTAACTCTCTATCCCACAATAAGGAGAAAACTGAGCCAAGAAGCAGCGAGGACAGCTTCTCTCTCCTAGGGGCACACCAGGATAAAGCAGGCACCTGGATGATGACATCCCAGGCTGTTCCCACTATGCTGCCCCCCCCCCCCCAACGGAGGGAGCAGAGCCCCAGGGCTCCCTGCTTTGCACACGCACAAGGGGCTGGCTCTGCATCAATCTGTTCTGCGTATTCAGCTTCCTGATACAATTTTACTTTAAGAAAAGCATTCTGCTGCTAACCAAAGTTTGACAATCCGGTTAGACCAAGGGTGTCAGGTGATGACATAAAACAGAGATTTGCCATCTCTTTGCAGCAGGCTATGTGCCTGTGTCCTTCCTAATGCTTATCAGGAGGGAGAAAAGGCTGTTGAATTTGGCATCTAGCTCATGTTTACTTGGCCCTGCTAGTGAACAATCTTTCCAAGACCATATATTCACAGAGGCCTGGAAATGTCCCATTGTACTTTGCACTCACAATGGGGTGAGGTTGCAGGGGTAGGTACCCCTATTTTCTAGAGAAGCAGCGAAGGCTCAAGAGAGGTCTGTTTTGCTTTTGTCTAGAGCCAGGACCAGCAGCCGACCCTTCGATGTGCAGATGCAGATTGGGGCTCTTTCCTCAACAGCGTGCTGTGTGTCCTTAATGGGTAATGAGAAAGCTCATGTGCTCCCTGGTGCTTCATAGAAACAGTCTTCCCCCTTCACAGAGAAAGCTCACCTTACGGCTGCCGTCGGTGGCTTTGTAGGTCAAAACATAGTTCTCGATCTCTGCTCGGGGAGGCTGCCAGGAGATCAGGGCACTCTGTCTGGTGACTTCAGTGGCTGTCAGGTTGGCAGGGGCATCCAGGACTGCAAAGCAGAGGAAATGCCAGGAGTAGCCCCCCTCCCGCCTCTCTCTGTTTGGTTCCAGGCGCGGGTATCTCTTGGTCCCCCCCCCCCCCCGTGTGGTCTCTGGGCTGTTCATGTGCTGACCTCAGTTCTAGTGTAGACAGGAGCAGAAAGGACGCCCCCAGGCGGAAGGTAACCCCTCAGCGTTATAAGCATTCTGACAGGTACGCCCCATGCCCCTCAGCCAGGACTCTGGGCCTAGGGATGACATCTTCCAATCTGACCATCCGCCTGGACTCAGGACCTTGCTACACCTGCATGTCTAAGAGTTCTCTTGAACTTATAATTCTCTTTGTCTGCTGTTCTCCTGGCCATGACCATATCCAGCAACTCTCTCCCCAATATCAAGCCCCTTAATGTCCACCAGACTCTCAGGGCCAGATGCCTTTCCAGAACTGGCTGCCCATCCTGGCCTGGTTCTACTGCTGTCAGCAGACCCGGGACCAGAGCAGAAAATAGACATGTGTCTGCTGGCTGAACACTGCTGTTGATATTCATGGGCCTTTGGGCCTCAGTCAGATAAAATAAGAACAGTTCACATCATAGCTACACTGCCCAAAACCTGTAGACCAGGGGTAGTCAACCTTTTTATACCTACCACCCACTGTTGTATCTCTGTTAGTATAAAATTTTTTAACCGCCCACCGGTTCCACAGTAATGGTGATTTATAAAGTAGGGAAGTAACTTTACTTTATAAAATTTATAAAGCAGAGTTACAACAAGTTAAAGCATATAATAATAATTACTTACCAAGTACTTTATGTTGGATTTTTAAGTTTGGCAGAATAAATCTTTATAAAACAACTTACTATAGTTAAATCTATCTTTTTATTTATACTTTGGTTGCTCCGCTACCACCCCCCCTGAAAGCTGGAATGCCCACTAGTGGGCGGTAGGGACCAGGTTGACTACCACTGCTGTAGACTATACTCTGGTCCACAACATGGAAACTGAGTGTGTTCAGGACCCACAAAAGCCTCTAAGGATACTGGACTGGTGGCTGAGCAGGTACTCACGCGTAGAGAAGTTGGTGCTGATGGTGCCACTGGTGAGCGGCCCACTGGTGGCATACATGCTGATGGTGTAGTGGGTGCTAGGGAGCAGATCAGTCAGCCAGAACTGCTCACTGTCCCCGTCAACCAGGATGGTCTCTCCGGCAACTGGAACCAGATAAGCACAGATAAGGATTGAACAAAGAAAGGCTTCCCAAATCCAAAGGCATTTCACAAGGATTCAATATTGGAGAGTATTTTTTGGGAAAAAAAAATCATTTAGAGCTTTAGTTTAGCATTTTATTCTATACAGGGATCTACTGCTATTACTCTGCATCTTTTTATTTATTTATTTTATTTTTAAGACTTAATTCATTTGAGAGAGAGAGAGAGAGAGAAGGGGGAAGGAGCAGGAAGCATCAACTCCCATATGTGTCTTGACCAGACAAGCCTGGGTTTTCGAACCAGTGACCTCAGCATTCCAGGTCAACGCTTTAACCACTGCACCACCACAGGTCAGACAGTTCCACATCTTAATGGAGAAAAATATTCTTTATTTGAAAGCTGAATTGTATTTAAAACACACACACACACACACACACCTTCTAGTTAGGCCCCTGGAGTTACAAAGAATCAGCCAACTCCTTGGTCTATAGGACCCCTTCCTTCCCACCCTCTTCCAAACCATGCCCTCTTTTCTCTAGACTGAGAAAATTCAGTCCCCAGCCCTCACTACATGCAGGAGACAATTCTGGAACTACCCCAATCCTGGCTTCCTCTCGCCACACAGGTGACAGTATACCAGTGCCCCTGCTGCAGTGCCACGCCCTGGAGAGAACTGAGAACCATGATTGAGATGTACCCACCAGTGAGACAAACGGTGTTCACCTTTGCTTTTATTTGTGCCAGTTACGTCGATCCATTCGGTTTTGAGACAGTCATGTGATTGTATTGTCACAGGTAAAGATTATTATTAATCAAAGACCTTATATAACCAGCTCTAAACCCAGCCTTGTGGAGCGGGTTTTGTGAACCTAATTCTGTTGCCTTTTTTTGCCTTGTTGTCGGAGTTTTGGACCACTGTTCAGTTCATTAACATATATTTGAGTTTGGATTCCACTGATCACAGTTCTGTTTTATAGGCAAATTTTGTAAGCATGTCTTCTCTGTATCCATCCAAGCTGTCGATAAAGACTGTTCATTAGCTCAGGGCCAAGGCCTATCCTGTGCCTTTAGAATACTTCTGAATTATTCATTTAACAAAGTTCTCTAGGCACTGCACTGAATGAGGTAAGTAGGATCTGAGGAATAAAGTTTCTTGAGGTCTAAAGGCCTAGAAGGCCATGCAGACAAGTTTAATCTAAGCAAAGTCTTTGGAAGAGCATACATAGTGCAACGTCCTGCCGTCAGTCAATGGTCCAGCCCTACTAGGGCAGCTCAGTTCTCATGGTCACTCGTGTCTCTGCAAATGCACACAGGTGACTCTTTTTCTTGAAACTCACATTTTTTTTCTCCTTTTCCCCCCTTTTATTATTATTAATTTTAATGTATTGTGTTTACATAGATTCTAGTGTCCATTCTCTTTCTTCGTATAAGATCTGCCTCCTTTCTTCCCCTCAACACTCTGATCCCAATTACAGTGGTCCATGAAGGGGCCCAATGTGTTTTATGCTTGTGTATCTATATCATGAGACAGCTTAGGTGGAGTTATAACTGTTTGCTTCTTAGGTGTGAGTTCCGTGAATCTGGGTGTTCTTTTCTCTGAATCCCTATACCCTGAATGGGTATATGGCACATGGAATGGCATCAGAAGGATGCACTGAATGAATGAAAATTAATTGCCAGGATATACCCGTGACTAGGTGCATCTGACTTCTTTAGGGGGACACTGGAAGCTTCGACAGAAGAGACGGTGTTAAAACTAAAACTTGAAAGATGGGTTTATGAGGGAGACAAGTAGGGAGAGAATTTCTTGGTGGAGAAAGCACGTACAAATGCATGGTGGCTTGAGATGGCATGACGAAAGGTAAGAAATGCAGGATTGTGATAGGCAAGGAGGCGTGGTAGAAGTTGTAATGGATGGTGCATGTGCACAGAGCGGTGAGGATGTAGCCACAGAAATGATATTCATTCTCGGAGGAAGGTCATTCAATCAGCTACTGCTCTACATAACTCCAAATATGACCCAACAAGTAATTTTCCATCTAAGCAATAAGTGGATTTTTCTAATGCCTTGCTGAACGTGCTATAAGATTTGGCAATAAAAAACAAGGACAAAAATTAGCTTAAGGAAAACTTATTCTCCGGAAACCTGTGTTGGTGTGAAGTAATTATGAATTCTTCTTCCTATTTGTTTAATACTCTGCTTCAGTTTTTATTTTCCCAAGTTTTGAAAATCAGTTTATTCCTTTGCAGCTTTACAGAATTAGCGTTCTCTTAATTTTTAAAAAAAATTATTTATTTATTTTTATTGAATTTATTGGGGTGACATTGGTTAATAAAATTATACAGGTTTCAGGTATACAATCCACATATCATCTATATATTGCATGGTGTGTTCACCACCCAAAGTCAAGTCTCCTTTCGTCACCATTTATCCCCATTTTACCCTCTTCTACCTCCCCCTACCTCTCTTTCCCTTTGGCAATCACTATACTGTTGTCTGTTCTTAGGTTGTTTTTGGCTTTATCTTAATTTTGAAAATTAAGACATCTGCCTGCCTTCTGTCTTCTGAAATCTTTGTCCTCTGGATTCCTGAAGGTGACTGACCCACAACAGGTCTGTGATCACATGCGTAACTTAGGTAGGGAAATCATTTCTGTAGGCCTAGAGACTTGGACTACTCAACACTCTTTTTCTGCGGGCTCCCCTCTTCAATCTCAGCACAGGCCAACAAGCACGGTGGAGGAGACGCTGGAGCTCAGATTCACACTGGCTCAGCCTCTGGGCTGGACATGGACACAGAAGAAGACTAAAGCAACAGAAGAGTTCATCTGTCCTTGGTCCTTTGTCACCTGTTACGTTCTATCTGCTCCAAGCATGGTCCTATAACTTAGGTGTTTTCTTGCTCTGTAAATATCCGGAAAAGTCTGTTTTTCTTGCTCATAGCATTTTGCGGCAAGTCTTAGCTCAGTTCTGAGTTTGTCTTCCTAGTGTGATTTCTGACATTGTATTTGTCCCTGGTTATGTGCCCTTCTTGCCCCTTTCAGATCCAACTTTCTCAATTTCCATAGTTAATAGAGTTTAGGGACATCGTGAGGGCAGGAAAATCTCTAATTTGTCCCTCAGATGGACAGGATGTTTTGATTTTTACTTCCATATTACCTCCAGCCCAATCCCACACGCCCACCTGCTGTCTGACTTGGAGGCCCGCAGACACCCACCTGCGAAGCGTGTGAGAACAATGACGTAGCTCTCCACCTCGCCCACGGGTGCCTTCCACTGCAGCAGGGCTTCCGTGGGAGTGACGTTGGTAGCGGTCAGACCCACAGGGCTGTCCATGGCTGAAACAGAACAGGAGGGCATCAGGTAAAGATCAGAGCAGCCGTGGGCGGGCAGCGCAGTGGACGGCCCCCTGAAGCTCCACCCGCAGGTCTCCCACAGTCTCCTCATGACACACGTCCACTGCCCTGCCTCACAAAACAAGTGAGTGGAGACTGATGTCCTCCTCCCCTACTGGTCTCACCCACCCCTTCCTCTTCTTCCTATCCTCCTTTCTCTCAAACACCCTATTCTACCCACATCTTTCTTTTAATTAATTCATTAACTTTTTTTTTTTTTTACAGGGACAAAGAGAGAGTCAGAGAGAGGGATAGACAGGGACAGACATGAACGGAGAGAGTTGAGAAGCATCAACATTAGTTTTTTGTTGCCGTTGTGACACCTTAGTTGTTCATTGATTGCTTTCTCACATGTGCCTTGACCGAGGGTCTTCCGCAGACTGAGCAACCCCTTGCTGGAGCCAGTGACCTTGGGTCCAAGCTGGCGAGCTTTTTGCTCAAACCAGATGGGACTGCGCTCAAGCTGGAGACCTTGGGGTCTTGAACCCAGGTCCTCCTCATCCCAGTCCGATGCTCTATCCACTGCGCCACCACCTGGTCAGGCTAATTCATTAACTTCTTATGTGCGGAGTGCTGTCAGGTGAGTGGGAAGACTTCAAGGCATGGCTGGGTGAGGGCTTTCAAGCTAGACGGAGAAACAACATATAGAAAATTTTCCAATTCTTTAGTGAGTGGGACAATGTGTTGCTCAGGCTACTTGCGCGTTCATAGATATAAGGGGCTCAACTAGAGATGTCTGTTGAGCCTGGTGGGAGCTCTGTGGAGGCAGGGTCTCCCCAGCTCCTATAACTTAGGAGCTTCTCAGTAATCACTGTGCAGTGACTGCATGGGACTTGGGTTGCCTCTCCAGCTCTATCTGATGACTGCGTTCTTGCTTTCCAGCTCCCAAGGTTCCCTCTGTCCTGGGTCCTGGTAGTGTATGTGTGTCAGAGAGAGAGAGACAGAGAGAGTAACAGGAAGGGAGAGAGATGAGAAGCATCAATTCTTTGTTGCCACACTTTAGTTGCTCATTGATTGCTTTCTCATATGTACCTTGACTGGGGGGGGGGGCTACAGCAGAGCGAGTGACCCCTTGCTCAAACCAGTGACCTTGGGTTCAAGCTGGTGGGCCTTGATCAAACCAGATGAGCCCATGCTCAAGTTGGAGACCTCGGGGTTTTGAACCTGGGTCCTCTGCATCCCACTCCGATACTCTATCCGCTGCACCACTGCCTGGTCAGGCCTGGTAGTCTTTTTGTGACACAAAGAGGCAACGGGATTCTTCTGGCTTATGTCCAGGAGTGCCTGTGGGGAGAACTGAGTCTGCCTGTCATAGCACCACGTTCCTATTCTAACGTGTCCTTGCTCCAGACCTTGGTTTCATGAACTGTGCCTCCCTCCCATGACCTTGGGATTTATTTTGGAAATGGATGTTATTATAATAGCTTAGGTCTCAGCTTGAACTCAGTATCATGCAATTAAGTCCTGCAGACCAAGAGGTGCTGTTGACCTGGTCACATTCTCTCACGGAAGGTTTTTATTGCTTGCCTAGGTCCCTCGTTTCAAAGCAACAACAAGAAAATATTTTTGTAATCTGAATTGCTTCTGTCATCTGTGCCTTTTGTCAAGTCTTCAAATGGAACCTTATGAGAACAAAAGAAGTCAAAGGAAAGTAGGTCAGCTTAATCGCTTTGCGCATAAGCACAAGACACTGAAGGGGCACTCATTTCTAAAAACGTAAAACTGTAGGCTTCCTGTTAAACCAACAACACACGACAACAAAATAAGACATTTCTGGGAGCAGTCTGGTTCCTGGACGTTTACCAAAATCGCGTGGCTTGAACTTGAAGGAGGGTCATTTTGAGTTGGTACACTGCTGGGAGACCCCAAGGAATGAGTTTTTCTGACCCAAGTTTCTGTTCTCTTTTCCCTTAGAGCTAGAGTCTCTTGAAATCCATTTTCTTATCCTCAGTGAAAAATAAGCCTAATTTCTTTATCATGACTTTCTAAGACTTTTAGGAAGGTGTGATGGGGGCTCCTTTGGACTCATTGGGCATCATTTGGGTCAGTATTTCTTGATACTTTGATGGTCGCAGATCATGCGATGGAAGGGGTAAGGCTGAAGCAAACACATATCCGGGTTTTCTGCAGTCACAGGTCTGGAGGGAGACTTGGGAAGATAACATCCCATGGTGTCTTTGGAAGAATAAATCTGAGTTTCTGAAGGAGTGTTTCTGTGGCTTTGGCCTTGGCGTTGCTGCTTCTGTATTTGTCTGAATATTGATCAGAGCAGTGAGGATCTCTCAGTGCCATTTCCTTCCTTCAGGAAAGCAAGAACCCTCAGGAAACCCAGGCATCCCCCTCCGGAGGCTGGCTGGAGGCTTGCCTGTGTGCTAGGGGAGTGGATGCTTAACTGGGAGGTTGGGGCAGAGGGACAGGAGACTGTGGCTGTCTCCACTGGTGACCTCTACAGCAAAATCTGTCCTACTTCTGCACGGTGGGCTGGCTGAGGGGCCCAAGAAGGAGAAGCCATGGAGCCCTGACCTCAGGTCCACCTAAGGGGCTCATCTTCCGACGAAGCCACTGCGTTTTTCCTCCACCCCCAGAGCACAAACAGGCATGGATGCAGCTCCCTGGAGGTTGAGCATATAGGATGAGAGGTTTCATGACCCCAAGGGTTGTTGCTGGAATAAGAACACCCCCTTCCTCTCTGAGGTGAAATTTCCTTCTCTGAGTCATTTAAAAAAATTAGATGGGATGACTCAGACATCTGCTCTGAAACTCACTAATACCAGGAGTCTTTGAAAAGTCATAGTTCAGATGAGAGGTTCCACAAAGATCCCTGACCTGGACCTGCACGACTCCTAGATGGTCAAGAGGAGTGAGGGCCATCAGGAGACAGAGGGGTGCATATTGCCTTGCATGATGTAGTGAGTCAGGGGCACCCGGGAATGGAGCTCTGAGCCCAGCACCAGAGCCCTTTGGATCAGCCAGAACACCTTCCCTCTTCGCGGCAGGTCCTCTGCCAGGGTGCTGACTTGGCCCGTGCCAGGGAGACACGCCTACCTGTGTGCACGGGAGAGCAGACACACCTACCTGTGTGCACCAGAGTGCAGATGCGTTCACTCTCCTCCCTGCCCCGCACGCTGTTAAGGCTGATTTCGTATTCGGTAGCTGGGTACAGCTTGGTGATGGTGAATTCTGTCACAGTGCTGGGCACCACTGAGCTGTCCAGCCGCCCCACTAAGGAAGAGCAAGCAAAGGCCACAGTTAACGTACAGTGGAATCATTTCTCAGTGCAGCTCAGGGCACAGTCTCCATGGGAGCTCCTGGGAGCACCAGGTCAGGGAGCACGGCTGGCTGCAAGGATCAGCTCAGTGCAGAGGGAAAAGAAGGTTTGACAACTGGGAATGTTGGAGCTTGGAGACCTTGTATGCTGGTTCCACCTCCTCATTTTATAGGCTCCTTGGAGCAAGAAAAAAAGAACTACTTATTAGGTGGTGTCCTAGCATGAGGGTCTGGCTGCAAAGAGTGGTTCACGCTGACCAGAGACGCGGTAGCCTGGAAAACTACCCCATCCCTCACAGGCAGTGAGCGTGCCCTCCACCAATGCCATGTGCACCGGTGAGAACTGGCAGGATGCAGGTGAAGTCTGGGCCAACTTCCTCTGACTCATAACTTGGCCTGAGTGGCAGAAATAGGACCACCATCACTGCGGTTCCCTTCAAGCCTCCATCTGGTTCTGCTGGGTCTGCAGGCATCGCCCAGCTAGTCTCAGGCTTAACTCTCTCAGGAATTTGCACGTGACCCTGGCTCTTGGCAGATTACGTTAGGGCTTGTTGTGTTCATGAAACTGCTAAGTAATAGTGGCCAGCTACCTCTGCTGGTGAAGGGCCTGCCTTCTGGATGACTGCAATTCAGCCTTGTATGAGGAGTCTGGAGTGCAGGCTTCCTCAGCTGCTCCTCATCGCCCCCTTCCCCTACTCTGATGGACCGTGCCACAGAGAGGGGGACAAATGCCAGCAGCGGTGATGGCCTCTGGGATATGCTACCCCTCCCATAACCACCTTTACCCGGCTCCAAATCCTGTTTGTCTTTGAGAAGTCGCACAACTTATTACCTTGCGTTGGCCGGTAGGACACTCGGTAGTAATCAAAAGGCGCGACAGGAGGGCTCCAGGAGACCACAACCGAGTCCTTGGTCACATTGTTGATTGTGATGTCTTTGGGGGGATCGATTCCTGTAAGAAACCCAGTGGTTGTGGGAAAAAGACAGAGGGCACAGTGTGACAAAGGAATTCCTATCCCTGTTTATTTTTCACGGGGAACAAGAACTGATGGTGGCCCAGAGGTGGACAAGGCCTTACTATGGGCTAGGGCACCCTTCACACCAGGGTCACGCTGAAGTCTTGCCTGCAGCCTCACAGGTACGGCCCACGCCACATTCACGGAGGATATTTTAATAACATAAAGTCAAGCTGGCCAGGTCTGTGCCTTGTAGTAACTATTATCCGCCTGGAGGCCAACTGGGAAGCTTCAAGTTCCTGTTTGTGTGAACCAGGAGGAACATGGCCATTTTCTCTGGGGAAAACTCAACTTCTCCGGGACAAAAGCATCGACCTCAGTGAACTTACTGAGCAGCCAGGAGATGGCTCAGCAGGACAGAAACAGGTGTCTCCTTGCTGCAGAAGGGTTTCCTCGAGGAGACTAGCTCTCCCCAGGGCGTTCTCCTAGGCTGGGAGAGGGAGGATGTCGGGATGGGGAGGATGTCGGGACCGGAGCCTTTAAGCCCTGGCCTCCACAAGACATGCGGCCAGCCCAACCTTCTGAATGGGAGTTCCCTCTTATGCATTTTATGCAACTCTGGGAGAAGTGGCTTTTCCACAACAGTTCACAGACCCCCTTTAGCCAGACAAGGCGGTCCCTGGCTCCTGGGCTGAAATTCGTTGACGTGTCAAAGATGATGGTGGGAACCCTTTAGCCACCTTCTGTCAAGTCCTCTGACCTCACCTGTGGTGATGGAGCCCACGATGGGCTCGGAGGTCACTGTGCCGTGGACAGCCACCAGGTTCACGATGTACTCAGTGGCCGGCTGCAGGCCCATCAGGACGGCGTGCCTCTTGGTGGCATCCAGGGACACCTCCATCGTTTCTTCCTCTTTCTCCCGAGGACTGTAGTTCAGAAGGAGTCTGTCTGCCGGAGGGGATGGGTCGCTCCAGGTGATGTTCACGCTGGAGGAGGTCACGTGAGAAAAGTGCAAATGCGAGATGGGGCGGAAGCCTGTGAAGCAGAGAGGGACGACTGTGAGCATGCATGGGGCGGGGGGGGGGGGAAGGGGTGGCACGGGGCTGTCGGAGTGGTCTCACTGAAGGGACCTGCTGTCCTTGCTGGTAAGGACCACACGTCCCCCGCTGAGCCAGAGGTTCTACCTCCTCACGCTCCAACCCTGTTCAGCTCCTCCCTCCACGCCACATGCTGAGAAATGAATGCTCTCAGGGGGGTGAAACCAGCATCACCTCTGTGAGTTATTTATCCTAGGATCCAGGATTGATTGATTGATTAAATTTTAAGACTTTATTTGTTGATTTTTTACAGAAAGGAGGGAGGGGAGAGAGAGAGAAAGGGGGAAGATCAGGAAGCATCAACTCTTGGTAGTTGTTTCCCGTATGTGCCTTGACCAGGCAAGCCCAAGGTTTCAAACCAGCAAACCTCAGCACTCCATGTTGACACTTTATCCACTGTGCCACCATAGGTCAGGCTTTAAAACTCTGTCCTGGGAGGAATTTAACATGATCCTGTGGGTCTTCGGAACGCCCACTGATTTAGTGCTTTGGGCAAACTCAACTTCTCCTGGACAAAAGCATCGACCTCAGTGAACTTACTGAGCAGCCAGGAGATGGCTCAGCAGGACAGAAACAGGTGTCTCCTTGCTGCAGAAGGGTTTCCTCGAGGAGACTAGCTCTCCCCAGGGCGTTCTCCTAGGCTGGGAGAGGGAGGATGGGCAAAAGCACGATCAACCGCTCTGTCTGGGCTGTGCAAAATCAGACACAGATTTTCAGTCATGTGGGTAACTTTGTTCACCTCTCTCCTTGACTTTCAAACATTCTCTCTTTTTTCTTTTTTAAGATTTTATTTAATCATTTTAAAGAGGGGAGAGAAAAAGAGAGAGAGAGAAAGGGGGGAGGAGCAGGAAGCATCAACTCCCATATGTCCCTTGACCAGGCAAGCCTGGGGTTTTGAACCGGCAACCTCAATGTTTCAGGTCTTTGTGTTATCCACTGTGCCACCACAGGTCAGGCACAACCATTCCCTCTGATGATTTACTAGTTTTTCCTCTATCTGTTCTTTCCCTACCCACACTCCTCCTCTCTCTAGATGAAGTGGAGCCCTGGGACCCAGAGGACCTGCTCACACTAAGACCCGCTAACCCCAAACCCTGCCACACTGGCACTGCCCTGGTACCTGTGAAGGCATCCACAGTGGACTCCAAGCTCTGCTGCCGACCCCTCTCGGCAGTGATGGAAATTATGTACTCTGCCCCGGGCTCTAGGTCGGTCAGTGTGTATGAGGTCCTGTCCTTGGGCACAGTGACTTCGGAGGCGATCCCTGAGGACGGGGTAAAGGTGATTCGGTAGTGGTCAATGGGGCCACTGGCCTTGGTCCAGATGAGGGAGATGGAGGTGTCCGAGGAGGCTGTCACCATGAGGTCTTGAGGACTGTCGAGCTCTGTGGATAAACACAAGGAGCCTGGTGGACACGGGTTCCGCAGGAGGGCCAGTATTTATTGGAATGGTCCCCCACCCCACTGTGGATTTCTAAGCTTTCAGCAGGCCTGCTGAGCATGAGGATCAGCTTGTCCCTGCTGCCACTTAGCGCACTTTGTGTTAAGCACCTTCCCTTTGAATGGTGACCGGGAGCTTGGCAAACAGATGGGCAGTCTGCAGAAAGGCGTGATTAGCTGGCTACTGATTTTCATACTCTCCAAATTCACGGTCTCCTGACCTTCTCAGTAAGCCAGTCTGCCAAAAGGAGCCACTGGCAGGGCTGGGCCATTCTTGGCAACAGGAGCCACCCCAATTCCCGAGGCCATTTTTATTGACCTGGCCATGGGTGTTCAGGCAACTGGATCTGAGGTCTCCTGGAGACCCATGTTCATAAGGTTCTCTAGAGAGGATGCCCGTGCTCAGCCCTGTGCTTGTGACTAGGGTACTAGGGAGGCTTTGAAGTAAAATTGCTGGATCAGAGAAGGGTCTCAAGTGGACTTTTCTGTTGCCCCTAGATTCCATGGTTGTTTCCACCTCTAGCCCTTCACCCCTCTGGCGTTTCTCAGGGCTCCTGCGGTACACAGTAGGGGACACCCCGCATTCTGCCTGCTGTGGGGTGATCTGGAGGAAATAAGACCTGCTGTGATGCCAACTTCTTTGGGATTCCCCACCTCTGCTCTGGATGGCTCTGGACAGCCCTTTGACCATGGAGGACCACGCACAGATGTATGGGGAAGAGGGTGGGACTCCATCCTGGAGGTCAGATACCAGGGGTCAGGCGCAGGGGACCAAAGAGCCAGAAGTGAATGTTGTTCCCAGGCTGATAGCTGTTGCCCAGGGACCAGCTCACTGGGGAGTATCACCTCTGACCAGTAATTGCCAGGGCCACCTCCACGGCTCCTTGGGATTACAGGGTACCCTCATTGTCTGCACCAATTCTCCTACTCACCAGTCCTGGCGTTCATGGTGGCGGGAATGCTTTGCTGCGAGCTCATAACAGCAGATATTCCAACTCCATACTCAGTGCCCGGTACCAGATCTATCAGGAGATGCAGAGACAAATGTTATTTTGTGTTTGTGTCAGGGTAGGAAAGCTGAAAGGGGAGAAGCAAGCCATCTTAGACTCCTGTCCAGAACTTGTGTTTAGTCAACTCTGAATCCCCCTAATCTTACCTATTAGGAAATCCTAACCTCAGCACCTAGAAAATCCATTAAGTCAACAGGATGAAGTGGTCAGTACAGAGCTTCCTTCTTTGCTGTTGGTCTCCCTGTTAGTGACCTTCAGAAGTGTGCTCTCCTGTGGAAGGTGTCTCCGTGGTACTTAGAGTCTCAGGTTGACTACAACTAGTGAAGTGAGTTCTTGCGTAAACTGTGAATCGGGGGTGTGTGTGATCTAGAGGGACTGCACAGACAGAGGTCGGTACAGCATTTCTTGGACATTGTACATGAGGACTAAGCTATACCTTTTGTAGATAGTGACTGAATTCCTATGGGGAGAGACAGTGGGTGGTCTTTCTCTGAGCACAGGTCTGTCAGACCTTTCACGTGGGGGCACACAGAAGCCCTGTTGCTTTGGATTTCCTGTCAAGGTTGATAATTCAGGCCCCCGGATATGGATCCAATTTTAGGATGACTTCTAGGGGACTCTGGAAAGATGGAGGAAAATACAAAGGAAAACTGTCCAACTAAAGAGTGTAGTAAATCTCTCTGGAAAAATCCTGTGAGGATCACTGGGAAGCCTCCCAGGACATGTGGAATCAACTGGAATGTCTCTGTATTCTCTTCCATATTGATGTTCAGGCTAAGTGGTTTGACTGGTATACTCATTTCCCATGAATCCTCCAACCAATTATCATACCGCGGGGCTCAGAGCCACACAAATTTTACAGTTCATGAGCCTGAAGTCTATAATGGTTCAGCAGTCTGCATTCCTCTTGGAGGCTGTGGGAGATGCCATTCCCCTGCCTCTTCCCACTTCTAGAGGCCGCCTGCGTCCCTCGGTGGGTCCCCTCCATCCTCAAGGCTAGGACCAGAGCTCGAGCTCCTTCTAATCTGTTTCCTGCTCTGACCTCCGCCTCCATGACCACATCTTCTACTCTGACTCTGATTTCCCCATACCCCTCTTGTAAGGACCCTGCGACAACACTGGGCACACCTGCACAAATATAAGATACTCTCCTCACCTGAAGAGCCATAACTTAATCACACCTATAAATTGCTTTTTGTCATGGAAGATGACACTGTCACAGCTGCCAGGCAATAGAATGTGGACATCTTTGGGGGCCATTTATTCTAGCATCAAACTGACCCTCCCTGATGAGGACTGGGATTGTACAAAAATGCAACATGATCAAAGCATTAGCCCTGCCCCCCATGGCCAGTCTGAGTCCTTGTGGCGAACTCTTTGTGGGGCCTTGTGCGGGTCACCAGAACTCTGATGACTATGCTCTTCTGTATTTACAGACCTTTGCTCTTTTCAGAACACCTGTGTGTTGTTGGACCATCACTACGACCTCGAGACCACAGTGGGATAGAGAGCCTTTTCCCATCTGCATGAGTTTCCAGGGGCTTCCATAACCACTGACCATAAACTGGGTGGCTTGAAATAACAGAAATGTCATCTCTCACAGTTCTGGTGTCCAGAGGCCAAAATCAAGGTATTTGCAGGGCTATGCTCCTTGCAAAGGCTCTAAGGAGCAAATCCTCCCCTGCCCCTTCCTGGCTTGGGAGGGGGCCGGCGTACCTTGCCTTTCCTCGGCTGAGAGCTGCCCCACCCCGGGCTGCCTCTGTGGTCCAGAGCATCCCAGTCAGCTTGGGTTGCCGCAGCAAAGGACCATGGACCCGAGGGCTCAGACCAGACTTATTTCTCACACTTCTGTAGGCTGAGAAGTCCACAATCAAGTCACCGGCAGATTGGTCTGGGGAGACCCCAGTTCCTGGATCATAGACAGTGGCCCCTTGCTCTGACATCACATGGCAGAAAGAGTGGGGGAGCTCTGTGGAGTTTCTTTCCTAAGGTCACTAATCCTATTCATGAGGGCTCTACCCTCATGACCTAATCACTCCCCAAAGGTTCCATCTACTGAACATATGGAGATTCTAACATGAATCGCAGGGGGACACATTCAGTCCATAACACATGGCATTCTCCCTGTGGGTCTCTGATCTTCTTGTCTGAAAAAGACACGATCACACTGGATTTAGGACCTACCCTTATGACTTCTTAACTTGATTTTATCTGGTCCTCAGGACACCTGCTGTTGGTTTGCTGTGGCTTACTTAGCCTGTTGGTTCTAATGAAACCAGTGATTCTGGGAGTCCGGTGTCAGCGTGGAGCTGGCCTCCTGGCAGGGCCCAGCACTTGTCACTAGATTGATGGGGTGACTGCAGTGCCCCAGATCTGTTCGCAGCACACATTTATCTCTGTCACGAGTCCCAGGTACATCCTTGGTTGGAGAAATTAGATTACCTTTGGGACATAAACTACTTTTCCCAGGCAACTGATCGAGACCTTCAATTGCCTATAATGAAGTAGAAATTCCCCGACGTAGATGAAGGGTGACAGATGGAAGGAGGAAGAAAGAAATTACATGTTGTCGAGCGGATCTAACATGTAATGTTTTCATCCGACTTTCTTATTTATGAAGCGTAAGTGAAATGTTCAATAATTTACAACGGAATCGTCTCCTTCCAGAAGACCATGGAGCGGAATTTCAAGTACTCCCTTCCCAGGCCTTCCGTCTGGGGAGCAGGGAAGCGGGACCCGCTTTATAGGTCCCTGCCTGCCGTTTGCCTTTGATTTTCAGCAGCTTTCTTCCCACGCTACAAGTGATTGTTGCTCTTTGCCAGCAGGTAAGGAGGCCGTTTTGCGGGGGAAGGAGACGTGTTTCTGAGGCGTGTGCAGTACACTCACGCTTCCACACACGGAGGGCTCCGGAGGCCTTCTCACGTTCTCAAGATCTCATTGCTCCCTATCAGGGCTCCCTTTCTCCCTCCATCCGACTCCGGCAAGCGGCAGCAAGGAAATGGCTGTTCCCTCCCTTAACAATAGCTGAGAGCACTCCTCCTGCAGGAAACCACCAGTCTCTCCCTCTCCTGTAGAACCTTTTTCGTTCAGCTCGGTGGTTGACACTTCTCAACGTGCTCACTGTGCGCCCGTTCCCCTCGGAACCCTTATAACACACGGCGCACCTGCTCACTACACATGATGGAGGGGCTCCCCGGTGCCAGGCATGGGGTTGTGAACTGGGGACGCCAGAGTGAGCTGAATGCACATCTCCCTTGCCCTTCATGAGATTTTAAAATCTGCCCTGAAGAAGGAAAATAATATTTCTCAAGCACCTACACTAGGCCAAGAACTGAGCTGCAGGCAACAGGTAATCTAGAAAACAAAAAAGAAGGGATAAAAAAATTGAAGGAGAATTTTGGAGCATCTAATGGTCAAGAATTTTGGAGCATCTAATGGTCAGGTTCTTAGAGAGCCATAGGGGGCATCTCCTTTAATTCCCCCGCAGTTCTGCCGGGAGGGCCTGACTGATGAGCCAGTGGAAGCTCGGAGAGAGGAGTCCATTCCTTGATCAAGGCCACAGAGCTCAGTGTACAATTAAACTGGGTTTGGAACCCAAGTCCTCTGTTCTTTCTGATACATCTTAGCATGGTCCTGCCCCTAAAGTCTTACAGGCTGGAAGAGGGAGGTGAGTAAGTGAACTGGAATTGGAGACTGGTGCTGTACCAAGGGGGCAACCTAAGCAAACCATTTTGGGAAGGTGGGTGGTGAGATCAGCATAGGCTGACATAGCCAAGGCTTTCGAGAGAAGGGACTCGGGTTGAACCTTGAAAGCTAGTCAAGGTTAGACAAGGGTATGGAGTTACCCAGTGGTCAGGGTGGGGCATGGGAGCAGGAGGAGCCTAATCAGGGGTAGAGAGCAACAGGAACTAGCAATTTCTAAAGACGGGAGGCTTGGCTGGGTTCAGGGGGACATGGAGAAATATGGACTCTTTCCATCTTGAACCCCCGGGGCTCCCCTCCTGAGTCCTGTGAAGCACAAGCCCACCAGACTGGGGAGCAGGGGTTGGTGGCTCCAGTGTATTTGTAGGTCACCTGCCTCCAAAGGGGGAGCAAACCTGTCCCTAAGGACTTTGCAGTCAATCTTTTAGTTTTCAGAGACATTTTGTTATTATATTGTTACTAGTTTTCATGTAGGTCTCCTCACTAGACTCCCAGGTTTTTGAGTCAAGGGATTTGATTTTTTTATATTTTAATTCAGTATGTAGCATATTGAAACACATACACACACACACACACACACACACACACACACACACACACACACGACATAGAGAAGCCCCATGCCTGGGCCTGGTGGGAATGTTGGGAGACTTTCAAGAAAGAAGTCAGAATGTGGTGTAAAGGTTGGGCACATCTGGCTGGAGAAAGGGCATTGCATGCAGAGGGAATAAAATATGCGAAGGCAGACCTGATCAAATACCTCATGAAAACCAGGGACCTAATGTAGGGCCCCTCCTAGGGAAATTGTCAACAGTGGAATTTGGGCACCAGAGGCTCATAGATGGGGTAATATTTGGGGACAACAATCTTCTGGGAGCTCCTGAAATCACACCAGATAAACAGCCATCTACTTTTCAATGTGAGGGAGGTCAAAGGTCCCAGCCCCCACCCCCTCCATCCTTTTCTTCTTGGGTAATGGTAGCCGCTTCCCTGGGACTCCCTGAATGAGTCAAGCTGGGGCAGACATCTCCCTGCTTTTTGGGTATAGATGACGTCCAAGCGTCAAGACAAGCGGCCAGTTCCATGCTGACTTTAGGGAGGAGACTGGCAAAAAAAACCCTAAATTTAAAAGTTATAGGAAGACCAAAGGATGCTCTCAGAGACTACTTTCTTGGCCGAGGAGATTCAAGAGAACGCGGCTCTTCAGCTCTGCTCTACAGGAACACCCTTCGCTGGTGGTTCCCACCTGGCTCTTCTCCTGATCCCCTTGCTCCGCCCTTTACCATAAGGGGACAGACACCTACGGGTCTTGGCAGGGAAGAGCAGAATGGGGGCCTCTGCCCTTTTCTCTTCTACTTGGGTCTCTGCAGCCCACTCCCCACCTTCTGACCCCTAGACTGTAGTACTGTGTTCAGAGGTGCCTTACAAAAGTAACCACTTGGGGTCACTGTGACTTCACCCACAGGAGACTGAGCCCAGCCTGGGCCTGGCCCCAGGCCCATTGCCCATCTCCTCCTCAGAAGAGCCTGCAGGGAGGTGAAGGTCTGGCACCCAAGCTGGCTGTTGTGCCCAAGCACGACAGGGGTGCAGACGGGGTGAAGCAAACTACAAGTGCCTTGGTCAGCCCTGACTTGCCAGCCGGACTCCCCCAAGACTCTCGGATTCCCTCACAGCCAACCCTCCTTTGGACAAGCACCTCTCCTGCCTTCCTACCTCGAGGAGCCCATCTTCCAACCAGAAGGCCCCCAGGAGAAAGTGGGTTGGGTAGAGGCCTTCATTCCAGCCACCACAGGGACAGTTTGAAGGTAGGGGTGTGGCGTGCACCTGGCGGTAGGTCGGTCTTGGCTTTCTGACAATCCTGTGCTGCTCCGTAATGTCTGTAGGAATCGTCCAGCCCCCGGGTGTCCCCAGCCCTGTCGGTGATTTTTCTGATTAGCATCTTGTTGATGAGGTCGAGGTAGTCACACGCAGAGACAGGTAGCTGGTTGGGGAGTGACATCCGGAGGCACGCAGGGTGGGAGGGACGGGCTGACTGGGTCCTGGAGGACGGGAGCCCCGTGCTCACTGGCCATACAGGCTGACTCCTTTGGCCTTTCTCTAGGCCATGGGGTCGTCCAGTGGGGGCTGCTGTTCATGAAGGAGGACCCAGCAAGGAGTGTAGACAGCTGGGGACAAACACTGCAGCCACAGCCCTTCCCAATGCCAGGTGTGGGTCACCTCAGGTGCAGAGGCCAGAGCAGGGTGTGCAATGTGCATTGGTCCCAGGAAGGGCTTCCTGACCAAATTCCAGTCCAGGATGAGAATTGCCTTTCTTCCTTCCTTCCTGCTTTCTCTCCTCCCTCCCTCCTTCCACTAGGAGTTTTCCCCTAAGGTTTATCATTTTGCATTACTGCCCAGTAAACGGTGGCACCATCCCTGGCAGGTGTCACTAGTTCTAACTTCGAGGTCCCTTGATGAGCCTGTAAAGTACATCACACTCGGGGACTTGTTTGGGACTCCTGGTTTGGTCTACAATCCAAGCAGACATCATCTGGGCTGAGAGGCTGAGTCTAAAAAAAGACTTATCACTACGGACACAGAAGCCACCGGAGCGAAGAAAAGAATATCACTGCAAACACGGAGCCTGCTGTTCGGAAACAGGTCCCAGTCCAGAGGGAATTCCCGGGGCACAGCCTAGCGAGAAGAGCGGAAGGAAATGTTTGGTAGGCCATGCCCCAGCCTGGCCTCTGTGCTGCAAAGGCTGAGGTCTGTGAAGGGGGCAGGGTTGGCGGTACATGCTTTGAGCCCTCAGTATGACTCGGACACCCAAAGTGTCAGGAAGGGCCTAGGTTCCACAGCGGAGGGTAAATGGTGGCTGCGGAGACAAGGGCTTCTGCAGGGACGGGCAAACACAGACACCAGAGGATTCCCAGGGTGTAGAGCCAGTGGTAAGAATAAAGGGGTGGGAACTTTTACCAATGCAAGGCCAGGTTGCCGTGGATTCGGGTCTGAGCTTTGTGGGAACTAAAAACAACAAAAGGTCAAATGGCCATTGAAAGTTCACTGGGTAACAGTCTTCATCCTAAGTGCTTCTATATCCAGGTCTATGTGGTTCTATTTAATCCTCGCCACAACCCTATGAGGCAGGTATGATGCCCTCCTCAAGATCAGGGACCTAAAGAAATTTGCTCAGGGATGCACCTCTCTAAAGCTGGTCTCAAATCAGAGTGGGCGACTTTAGAAGCCATGCCCTAAGTGAGTGCTCCTTACCTACAGCATATACACAGGTCACCTGGGGCTCTTCTAAAATGCATGCTCTGGTTTGGTAGATCTGGGAGGAGAGTACTCTTACACGATGCCCTGGCTGCTGGTCCCCACACCCCACTTTGAGAAGCAAGGTTCTCCACTCTGCCACGCTGATGAAAGGAGGTCGTCTTAAATTATCCATCAGCTCACGGACCTCCTCCCCCTCCTCCACCATCATCAGCCACGTATGGAGTAGTAGTTCGCTGTGTTAGAAGTGCTACCTAAAACTCATTAAATACACAGTCACATTAAAGCCTCACCATGACACTATGAGCTTAAGAAGTATCATTCCCATTTTGCAGATGGTGAGACAGAGGCTTAGAAAGGTGACATCAGTAGCCCCAAATCACACCAGAAGTGTCTAAGCCCAGATACAGAGTCCCAAGTCCTGGCTCTTAGTATGTTCTACAGAGCAAAGCATTCAAAGAAACCCAGGGCGAAGCACTGGAATCTCCTGCTAGGAGCCACGATTATTTTTGATGAGGGGATAGGGAGGGTGTGGGGGTAGGGGTGGGTGGGAGAGAGAGTTTCCAGGGAGGGATTGCTGCAGGTGAGCCTGGGGTGGCCTTCCCACCCCAGGCCAGGTTCTTGTTTCATAAATGCAAATAAACTTCGTGTTTGGAACCAGAAAAAAAGTGGGCCCTTGGAGACTGATAAACCTTTGTCTTTGGCATCCAAGTTAGGGCAAAAACACAGCTATGTAGAGCTGGGGTCAAGAATCTCCCTCATTCTTCCTTCCTTATGTTCTCCCAGAAGCCACCGCAGGAGAGCCAAAGGTCCTTGTAATTTTCATCTCAGCAACTATGGACCTACTTGATTTCCTTATGTGCCTATAAACCCTTCAGTCTCAGAGAGCTGTTTGCCTAGCAGTGAGCTCCCTGGGATAATTATGAGTAATACATATTTGTAGGTTAATTTCATCAGCCCCACTCTAATCAAAAAAGTCGATCCATCCAAGTGCACGCCTCCATCATAATTTTTCCTCTCCCTGTAAGCCTACAGCATTGACAGTGTGACTGTCCCTTTCTACGTCTTTGGTAAGAGCAGCGATGGAATGGGAGGCTTTCGATTGGGACTCAGAGCTGCCCCCAAATCACAGCCATGCTCCTTGCTAGATCGGGCAAGTTTCCGAAGGGTATAAGCCTCAGTTTCTGTATCCATAAAACTTGTGAGGTTGTCGTGAAGATGACATGAACTATAACTATGTGATGGTCTCTGGAATAACAGAAATGATCAATGAAGGTAGAGTCTTTCTCCCCCCCCCCCCCCGGAAGAGGGAAATCCTGACTAGGATGTGACAAGGTTTGTCTCTGTCTCTCTCATGATTTTATGGTGTACCCGCCATCCAAACAATTAGCCATCATCCTTGGAAACTGCTAATTGCCAGATCAGCTTGAGGCTCCAGGCAGGCTGGCCGCTCTTAGAGTCAGTTCCCTCCTGCATCATTTCAGCTTTTCGGTTTAGCTTCATTTTTGTGAATGTCTCCAGCTCTCTGCAAAGGCCCTTCTGCCAGCTGGTCTGTGACTGCTCCGTCTAATTCACCCCCATTAACCTGCTTGGTCAGCATGTCTTTCCATCTCCTGGCTGTGTTTTCAGGAGTGCGTCTGCCTGGAAAAGGCATTTATTATATTTACGTTAACCGGCCTCATTTGGCAAGGCGGTCTGGGATTTCAGGGCAGGAGCAAAGCGGCTTCGATTGCACTGCCCTTGATGACTGCATGCACTCTCTGCGGCTTCTCCCTCATCTGCCAAGACAGCAAACGCGCCCGCAGGAAGCCGAGACACGGCTCACCAGAGTGCATGCGAGCCCATCGGCAGCCCTGGTCCACGGCCGCTCCACGCAGTCCCCATAGAAAACACGACCCTGTTTCCAGTCATCTACCTTTCGGTGAAGCCCTCCAGGCAGGTCTTCTGGGACAGAGGTGTCTGAAGCCCTAGAAGGAGCACTGGTTAGACCCCTGTCCCCATGGGGACAGGGAATACTCCCCAGCCAGGCAGCATGGTGACCTTGGGTACCGTCTTAGTCTACACTACCATCATCATCTCTCCCGTTGACTCTGGCACAGCCTCGTGACCAATCTCTGGCTCTGGTCCTGCCCCCTACCCCCATCCCATCTCCACGCTGCATCTGTAAACCTAGGCATTACATCACCTTATTCAAAATCACTGCATGACCCCGACTCACTCTGCATAGGGTGCACGAGGCTGACCAGGCTCTCATCACTGGCCTCTTGTCGTCTGTGCCCCAGTCACAGTGAACATTTACAGTTTCATTCATTCATTCACCCATTAATTAATTAATTAATTCCTCCATCTATCCACTGCTTATGGAGCCAATGATGAGCAAATAAATACGGTTAGCCTCTCCCAGAGATTAAGGTTGAGGGTAGACACTGGCACTGGAATCACCACACCACAGTGTGCAATGACAAATTGAGGGGTGCTGGGAGGTGGGTGGTAACCAGGGAGATGAGACTACAGGACAGGCTCCCCGAGAAGTGACAAGTGAACTGAGAGCTGAGAGGGAAGCAGACATAACTCAGAGGACAGGGTGGCAGGTGAGCCTGACAGGGAGTGGGCACAGCATGTAAGCCCTGAGGCAGGAGGGAATGACATTTGAGAAACTGAAAGGAAGACCCACGCCTGGGGACCTTTAGCTCAGGGAACGCCAGGGGACGAGGGAGTAAGGGGAGACCAGAGAAGGCAGGAAAGCCAGGCAGGGTCGCTCTGCTAAGGTTTGGGGAAGAGCAACGGAAGTCCCTGAAATGTAGACACGAGGGATGGCATATCAGAAAGTAAGATAGGACATGACAGTGGCTAGAACAGCTAATGGCATGCAGTGGAGAGCCACAGACATACACCATATGATAGGTACTCGAAAGAGTCAATCAGTGGCAATTGGCTATGGTTGGCTGGGATTGGCTGTGGTTGACTGGCATTGGCAGGGATTGGCTGTGGTTGGCTATGGTTGTCTGGGATTGGTTGGGATTGGCTATGGTTGGCTGTAGGGACGGTGGACTGGGGAGAGAGCTGTGAGGGTGAGACTCAGGGGCCAGGGCTCACTCACCAGTGAGGGTGGCTCTGGTGGTTGGACCGATGCTCTTGGGGACCAGCAGCTCATGGTACTGCTCGCCCGCCAGGGTGCTGTACACAACCCTGTATTCCTGCACCTCTGCCTCACTGTTGTCCCACTCAAGGTCCAGGCTGGTCGCTGTGCGGGGACCCACCCGCAGGTTCTTGGGGGCATCGATCTCTGAAAAGAGTCAGACATCATCAAGATCACACACAATAATGTGCCTGTGTTGCACATCTTGAATACACACAAGTTTGCGGTGACAGTCCACATCTCCTGACACCCTGCCTCAAGTGTGAGTGATCCCAGGTTGGCCACGACAGATTCACGAGCAGTCTGGAAAGTTTTACTTGGGAATTAGATATCAACACACTTTGCTCTTGCCCCATTACCATTCAGAATTTCCAGTGGCATTCTAGAAATTTTAACTGAACTAGGAAAAATGCTGAGACCACGTCTAAGTGATTGAGATGAAATCGAGTCAGATGAAATGGGACCACTGAGCAAAAAGAAGGCTGTCAACTGCAACATTTTGAAGCTGTCTTCCTCTGGTTTACCTGCAGAAAATTCTAGACACAGGGCTGGCAAAGGTAGGTCTATAGTTTTTATGTCTGGAGAAATATATAGTGCAAGAAAAAATAACAATAAAAGAGAAAGCTCTATTGTATACCCACATTTGCCCGCCCTGTTCGTGGGGGATGTGATGTGTGAAAAGAATGTGGGCTTTGGAGTTGGGCTTCTGCCTAAGCCCCAGCTCTGCCATGAGACCATGGGCAAGTCTCACACCCTCACTGGGCCTGGATGGCCATATCTGTAAAATGGGCTAATAATATTGACATTTTAGACTGTTGCGAAGATTAGACAATGCAAATTAAGTGCATGGCATGGTGGCCAGTATAAGAATAGGTGCTTAGGCCCTGGGCAAACTGACTGTTGCTGCTAAAGCTCTAAGTCCCAATAACAGGGTGCCCCAGGGCTGGCTGTCTGGTGGCCCAGTAATTCCAATACAAGGAAGAGACCACCATCATTGTGGCCTCTCCCATCATTTCAGGGACTGGTTCTCTCTCCCAGGACAGGTCATCTTAAGGATCATTTGAGCAGGAAGCATACAGGCCACCTGTAGGGTTACGAAGTAACAGGCGCTGGCAGGAAAAACTGCCACCTAAAAACTTCTAAGTAGGGGCCCTGGCTGGTTGGCTCAGCAGTACAGCTTTAGTCTGGAGTGTGGAAGACCCGTGTTCAATTCCGACCAGGGCACACAGGAGAAGCGACCATCTGCTTCTCCACTCTTCATCCTCTCCTTCCTCTCTATCTCTCTCTTCTCCTCCCACAGCCAAGGCTCCAGTGGAGCAAAGTTGGCCCGGGCACTGAGGAAGGCTCCATAGCCTCCACCTCAGGCGCTAGAGTGGCTCCATTTGCAACAGAGCAACACCCCAGATGGGCCAGCCAAGCATCATCCCCTGGTGGGCGTGCTGGGTGGATCCTGGTCAGGCACACAGGAGTCTGTCTCTCTGCCTTCCTGCTTCTCACTTCAGAAAAATACAAAAAACAAAACAAAACAAAACAAAAAAAACCCAAACAAACTTCTAAGTAGGTCTTGTCTTTGAAACTCAGGTTTAACTTTGGAGTGGACCGGCCATTTGTTCTGAGGAAGCCCAGACAGACTGTTTTAATTTGCAAAAATGCCAGACAAGTGTGCCCCTGCTGTTCCTGGGAAAACAGAGGTACGGGACTCAGTCTGCCAGCAGCGGCTTCGGGGTGAGGAGTGTCCATTTCATGGCGGGGACTGGGTGAATCTTTGGGCGGATATGTTTCTTTTTCTCATGCCACCAGAGAGGCTGGGACGAGGGACAGAACTGGTTTGGGGTGTGCGGCTGGAATGGGACTGAAGATGAGCTAGGGTTAGGGTTCAGACTGCACCCTGTACCTGCTCTTCAAAATCCCAGACCCTGGAAACTCTAGTTTTTTTTTTTCTGGTATTTGGTTTTGTTTTTGCCCCAGGGCTGTGCCCTGTGAATAGGGCACAGTGCTTTCTCTGAAGGGACCAGACATTTCCCAATGTCCATGATGCCAGAGGAGGTCAAGCCTGGGGATGAGGGCCTGGTGGGTAGGGGTATCTTAGGACGGGCATGGAGTGAAGTGTTTGTTCTCCTGAGTCTTGAAAGCAGACCTCCAGGAGGGGCAGCTGAAGAGTACCCCGAGGGTGGGAGCTGGGCTGGTCCCTGCAGCATGGGGGCAAGCCAGGGGCAAGGGCAAGACAGATGTCCAGTAGGGGCCCCATGGAGGAACTTGGGGCTCTGTGCTCTGGACTCTGGAAACAGCCATATCTAGTCTCTAGAACATAAAGTAGATCCAGCAATTTTCCTGCTGAAAACTGGCCTCTTGCTTCCTATCACAAACTCCTGACAGTGGCCTGCAGGCTCTGTGTGATCAGGCCCCACCAGCTTCTTAGACATCATGTTGTAACACGTCCCCCTGACTCACTGTGCCCCAGCCACTGCCTTTGTTCCCACTCCTGAAACACATTGAACTCAGGCCCTTTGCACTGGCTGCTGCTTTTGCCTGAAATGCTCTTGCCTGGAATCCTCAGCCGGCTCAGGTCACGTAGGTCTTGATTCAAACTTCTCCTCCTCTGAGAGGTGTTTCTGAACTGCTCTCTCTACATCATCTGGGTCACTTATCAGCATTGTGCTCGTGACAGACACGACCCTGTGTGCTTCTCTCCAGCTTCCTTGTCCAGTTTCCCCCAGTGGAACGTAACTAATGAGAACTGGGATATTGTCCACCTTGTTTATTCTGTAGCCTCAATGTGTAGGACAGTTCTTGGTACCTAGCAGGTGTTCAGTACACATCAAGTGACTGAGTGACTAATGTCAGTTCTCCATCCTGTCTGTTCCCTTAACGCCATTAGAAAAGTCTTGTCAGACATTGCAGCTGCAGGGCTCAGAAGCATGCCTGGAACAAGGTGGTTCAGGGACACACACAGCCTTGCCTAAAAGCAACCTGAGCAGGTTGTGGCTCTGATGGCTATGAGTTGGGCCTTTGTGTTAGTGTCCTGGGGCTGCCGTAACAATGTACCACAGCCCGGGTGATGGAAACAGCAAAATGTCCCGTGGACTGGAAGTCTGAAATCGGGTGTTGGCAGGGCAGCTTCCTCCTGATGACTGTGTGTGAGAGTCGGTTCTGTGCCCCTCTCTGGTGGTCACTGGCACCTTTGGGCTCCTTGGCTTGCAGAAAATCACCCCATCCCTGCCTTTGTCTTCATGAGGTGCTCTCCCTGCCTGCGTGTCTATCTCTGTGTCCAAATTCCCCCTTTTTATAAGGACACCGTCAGAGTGGAATAAGGCCCATCCCAATGACTTTCTTTTAATTTGATCATCCAAATAATTTCACACACACAGGTGCTGAGGGTTAGGGCTTCCACATCTTTGTATGGGACACGATTCAACCCATAACAGCATTCAAGAGTGGTCCCGGGTATTCAGGTTAAAGTGGTCGTCTCTGGTTGGGCAAAAACCCTGGTGGCTACATTCAGTGCCTCGAGGGGTATGCTCAGAGAGAAGTCCTCCAGCAGACAGAAAGCGTCCCAGGAACACCCTAAAACTAACACTGGAGGACGGGTGGGGCGGGGTGGGTCTGGAGACCAGCCTCTGAGATTCCTGGGACCAGCACCCTCTCACTGTGGGCTTCAGTGGGCTCCCATCTAGGCCTTTGCCTTTTCCGAGCAGCTCTAAGACCCAGGCAAACATTCCACTCACCAGGCAGGAAGCAAATCTCTGTTTTAATTGTCTGTGCAATTAGTACACTCCCAGAGTTGAAGCCATCACCTGGAAAAGCACTTTGGCTAATGTGAATTTAAGCGGAGTTCTGAAATGACTGAAGGCCCAACTGCGAGGGTCTAGGCACGCTCATCATTCAACCAGCACCTGCCAGCCCCGGGCCGGGAGGGCTTATCTGCCAGGCTGCTCATGCCCCCTCTCCCACAGCCCCCACCCCTAGAGGCAGAGAGAGGCAGGGCGGGGCGGGGGGTGCAGGCCGGGCCGCATAGAGGTAGCAGCCGCCTAACAGCTGCCAGTCCTCCCGGCTAACAGAACAAGGCCACCACGGACCAAAACACAGGACGGGCTTCCAGGAGGCAGAGCATAATCATCTTGATTGGAATTTTCCTGGGCCGCCAGCCAGTCCTGCCTCCATCTTGTCAACCTAAAGCCCAAGCATTTGCTTTTCATCTGCTGCTCAAGAGCCCGCGTCCACCTTCTGCGCATTTTCCGAACTCCTTATCTGAGCAAAGCACAAAGCAGCCACTTTTCAAACAGAAACTATTTTAGAAAGAATGCAGGACTCGTCACCCACAGGTGACCCCACAACCTAAGCAGGAGGTATTGTGGGGTGCAAAGGGCGGGATAAGAAAGGCTGACCTTGAATTCACCATGGAGGGACCCTGGGTGAGGTGGGACTTCACACAAGGCCCTGAGCAGTTTGGGTGAGGTGAGGGAGAAGAAAGGAAGAGAATGGGCAGATTTTACTTTATTTTAAATGTGTGTTTAGTTCCTGAGCTGCCAAGGTGTGTTCTGTAAGAAATCTGACCAATGCCCCCGGGTGGGATGAAGTCCAGTGCAGGGGTTAGAGAGAGGCTCCTTCAGAATCAGACCATCAATGTCCACACTCACTCTTTTTTGACAGGGAAGTTTGGCCCCTCTCGACGTTTCCTTCTGTGTGGAGGGAGCCCCGTGATAAGACTCCTGGCCTCGGTCTTTCTTACTCTGGAGAGGATGAACTTAGTGCGGTGGTAAGTTCTGTAGCAGGACCTGGGCATGACCCTTCTGATCTCTTCTCTTGTGGGAGCCAGTGTCCCCAGAAGTCAGGCCTCTGCTTGTTTCTCTGTGCCATATCTCCGTACCTGAGTAGCCCCCCAACTTCTGCCACAAGAGGGACTTGCTCAGGTCCACAGAGGAGTTAGTTTGCAAGCCCATCTTCCTCTAATACTAAGCTAAGTGCTTATCAATCCAGGGGATATTTTGACCTCCAGGTGCCTTATTCTTTGCCTTATTAAACAGGTAGAAGAGCCTGACCAGGCGGTGGTGCAGTGGATAGAATGTCAGACTGGAATTCAGAGGACTCAGGTTCAAAACGCCGAGGTCGCCAGCTTGAGTGCAGGGTCGCTGGCTTGAGCATGGATTCATAGACATGACTCAATGATTGCTGCCTTGATTGAGCCCAAAGGTCGCTGGCTTGAGCTCAAGGTTGCTGGCTTGAGCAAGGGATCACTTGCTCTGCAGTAGCCCTCTGGTCAAGGCACATATGAGAAAGCAATCAATAAATAATGAAGGAGCTGCAATGAAAAATTGATGCTTCTCATTCTCTCCCTTCCTTCTTTCTTTTTTTTTTTTTTACAGGGACAGAGAGAGAGTCAGAGAGAGGGACAGACAGACAGAAATGGAGAGAGGTGAGAAGCATTAATCATTGGTTTTTCGTTGCCATCGCAACACCTTAGTTGTTCATTGATTGCTTTCTCACATGTGCCTTGACCCCCGGGCCTTCAGTAGACTGAGCAACCCCTTGCTGGAGCCAGCTACCTTGGGTCCAAGCTGACGAGCTTTTGCTCAAGCCAGATGGGCTCGCACTCAAGTTGGCGAGCTCCAGGTCTCGAACCTGGGTCTTCCGCATCCCAGTCCGACGCTCTATCCACTGCGCCACCGCCTAGTCAGGCATCTCCCTTCCTTATCTGTTCCTATCTGTCTCTGTCACACACAAAAAAACCCAAAATAAACAAACAAAAAAACAGGTAGAGGATTGGGGTGCTATTTGTTGAACCTCCCTGATGTCCCCCAATTGGCTTACTCCACCCAATAACAGGCTCGTAGGCCACAAGCCCAGGCAGGATGCATGAAGCAGTGACTCTCCTTGTACTGTACCCTGTCAGAGATGCTGGCTCTTAGATCTTACCGATGCTAGCAGCTTTCTTTGATCCCTGGAATGACTGAGTTGGCAGACACATTCCTTGATATATGACCTCCCCAGGGCAGAGAGGCCGAGACTGAGAATCTGGGTTAGATAAGAGACTCACAGTCTGACCACAGGTCCCTGTGGACCCAGTCTGAATGGCGGGCAGCCTGTCTTTTGGTGCCTTGTTCTATTTGCCACTAGCTGGCCAGCCACGGACGGGCTCCAAGAGAGTCAGGGAGCACATGCCCGTGAGGTCAGGCTTTTCCCGGCTTTAAGAGTCCTGGCAGCCTTGGGAAGTGGGGGAAGGTCATCACAACAGGACAAGGGGACACTGATACGGGCTTTATTCTGGGGGAGCCAGGCCTTCTCTTAGCCTGTGAGATGGCGCTTACAAATGGCAGTCACAGAACCTCAGGTGAAGGTCGGCTTCCAGGGGTGCAGGCGGGACTTTGCACACATCCAAGGGGTGCCATCATGGTAGAGTAGTCACGATGGAGGTATAGGATTACTACAACAGTTTCTGCCAATAGCAACAAAGGGGCTCCTTTCCTCAGCTCTCCCCAGAGGGCCACGTGGGCTCATAATATGGCTTTGTAAATGTCTCCAAGACAACGTTTTCATTTTACATGTGAGAAAGTTGAGACCATGGGACGAGGCTGTATCAGGTCACAGGTCTGGCTGGTGACACAGGTGTGTCCATCCCCCACGATGCAGCACCAGCAGGGTCCCCCAAAACCTCTCACTTCCTTCTTGCCGTGTCTGCAGTGACGTGGATGCCCCAGGACACATCCTCACACTCCACAAACACCCCTCTGGCCGTGACCCCTCTGGCTGTGACCGTTCTGGCCTTGACGACACCATCAGCTGGGTCGTCCCCCATCTACCTGCCCAAGCCCGTCTTCCCCAGTACAGCCTTACCTGTTGTGAACTGGGTGGTCGTGACCTTGCTCTCATTGGCCCCGCGGACGGCGCTGGCCCACACCTGGTAGCGGGAGCCGGGCCGCAGGGCCTGGATGGAGTACTGGCTCAGGGGAGGCTGTAGCCGGAAGGTGGTCTTCCCACCTTCTCCGCCCACAAAACCGTACTTCAGGAGGATGAAATCAACTTTGGCTCGAGGGGGGGTCCATTCCACGAAAGCCACAGTGTCAGAGACATCTCGCACCAGGATCTGTGTGGGCCCGTCAATGACTGAACAGGAAGGATCAAACAAAAGAGGAAGTCTGAGAAAGGAATATGTGACATCTGCTCTCTCCCTTCTTCTTCCGTTAGCCTGGTCTGGCAGGGAGCGGATCAGTGTTATCATCCCATTTTACAGATGGGGAAAAGGAGGCACAGTGAGACAAAAGCTCTCTTCCGAGGACACAGCCTGGGATCCGGGTGACCAGCGCTGAAATTCAGCTCTCCTGAATCATGCTGTCAGCAGGCTGTGGTTTTTCTGTCCCAGCACTCCTAGTTTGGGGGTGGGAGGGGACTTACTGGCCGGAGAGGGCCAGCGCTGCTTGTCAGCAGATAATGGGACTAAGACCTGAACACTGAGCTTCTGGCGTGTGCCCACGGCCCAGCGCTCACCTTTCCTGAGCCCGGCGGAAAGCTCTGTGACATCATCAGCCTCATCTAAACACCCGAGACTTCCCACTTGGTTGCCGAAGAGGGTGTTGCGAGTACCCAGAAGAGGTCCCTGCTCAGCCATACAAACAGCTCTCAACCCAGCTACTGGACAAGACCAACACCCAATAGACATTTGCATTTGTGGCATGAAACATGCCTTCTGAGGCATGTTTTTTAAAAAAGAAAAAGACCTCAATTTCGGAACAGCCTCTGGTGGGCTATTTTCCCTGACCTGTTCTTGTATATTTTTGAGACAGGGCACTGCAGCCACACAGAGTCCCTCCAAGGTATTCAACATGTGTCCCTCATGAGCCCTGGCCTCTGGCACTGAGCAGCTGAGAGCAGTCATTCTTGTGGGATGTTGTTACCCTAGAAACCTGGCTGGTTTCCAAGGGGGTCTCATGGTACCTGTACCAACTTGGGATCCTGTTCACACTGAATTAGATACTGGGCACAGGGGGAAGGTGAGAGAATGTGGCAGGAAATAGAAAAAACTCGGTGAGAATGAAAAAGGGTATATCTGACGGCTGACATGCCCTTCTTTGGAGCACTCAATTACTCGTTATCTTCCCAGCTTCCATGTGTACATTTATTATGGGACCACATCCCTCTGGCTGGAGCTGATTAATGTTAATATTCTTCAATGGTTTGGAATTAAAACCAGAAACTCTGGTTAGCTGAACTTGGACCATGAGAGCTGCTCTGGCCATTCTTTACCCTATTCATAGAAAACATCTGATCTGGGGAGAGGGAAAGAGAGAAAGAGGGGAACAGAGAGGGAGGGAAGGGAAGAGAGGGAAATGGAGGGGGATGAAGGAAGATGGAGGGGGACGGAGGGGGACAGAGGGGATGGAGGGAGATGGATGGGGACGGAGGGAGATGGACAAGGATGGAGGGGGACAGAGGGGGACGGAGGGGACGAAGGGAGATGGACGGGGACGGAGGGGGACGGAGGGGATGGAGGGAGATGGACGGGGACGGAGGGAGATGGACGGGGACGGAGGGAGATGGACGGGGATGGAGGGAGATGGAGGGAGATGGAGGGGGATGGAGGGAGATGGAGGGGGATGGAGGGAGATGGAGGGGGATGGAGGGAGATGGACGGGGATGGAGGGGGACGGAGGGAGATGGAGGGGGATGGAGGGAGATGGACGGGGACGGAGGGGGATGGAGGAGGACGGAGGGGGATGGACAAGGATGGAGGGAGACAGAGGGAGACGGAGGGAGATGGAGGGAGACGGAGGGAGACGGAGGGAGATGGAGGGAGATGGACAGGGACGGAGGGAGATGGAGGGGGATGGAGGGAGATGGAGGGGGACGGAGGGAGATGGAGGGGGATGGAGGGAGATGGACGGGGATGGAGGGGGACGGAGGGAGATGGACGGGGATGGAGGGAGATGGACGGGGACGGAGGGGGATGGAGAAGGACGGAGGGGGATGGACAAGGATGGAGGGAGACAGAGGGAGACGGAGGGAGACGGAGGGAGATGGAGGGAGACGGAGGGAGATGGAGGGAGATGGAGGGAGATGGAGGGAGATGGACAGGGATGGAGGGGGATGGAGTGAGATGGAGGGAGATGGAGGGGGATGGAGGGGAATGGAGGGAGATGGAGGGGGATGGAGGGGAATGGAGGGGGATTGAGGGGGATTGAGGGGGATGGAGGGGGATGGAGGGAGATGGACGGGATGGAGGGGGATGGAGGGGGACGGAGGGAGAAGGAGGGGGACGGAGGGGGATGGAGGGAGATGGAGGGTGATGGAGGGTGATGGATGGGGATGGAGGGAGATGGATGGGGATGGAGGGAGATGGAGGGAGACGGAGGGGTACAGAGGGGGACGGAGGGGGATGGAGGGGGATGGAGGGTGATGGAGGGTGACGGAGGGGGATGGAGGGAGATGGAGGGGGATGGAGGGGAATGGAGGGGGATTGAGGGGGATGGAGAGGGATGGAGGGTGAAGGAGGGGGATGGAGGGGGACGGAGGGTGACGGAGGGTGACGGAGGGGGATGGAGGCAGAGTGAGGGGGAGGGAAGGGGAGTGGGAGAGAGATGGAGGGGTGAAGGCTATTTGCCTGGGGACCCACCATGGGAACTCTCAGTCCCAGCCCTGACCACTGGTCAATCCATCAATTAGGCCTATGTAATGAAGCCTTTATCAAACCCCAAAGGACTGGGTTTAGCAAGCTGCCAATTGGCCCTGTGGCCCTTCCAAACTCCACAAGGGCAGAGGCTCCTTTGATTGCGACCTCTCCCTACGTGTCTCTTTATCTGGACGTTGCTTCACAGCCTTTAATATCTTTTTTTTAAAACCACACTGGTGTGTAACAAGCCTCACAGGGTCTCTGTGGACAGCGGGCCATTGGACCTAAGTAACAAATGCAGCTGAAGCAGGATTAATTTATAAGGACAAGAATATCTTGGTTGGGGGTAATGATTTACTGCTTTTACAATATAAATTTCAACCAGGTCTACAGGCCATGAATTTAGTGCAACTAAATTCCATGTGTGAGCTGAAAAACAGTGTGTAAATGAAATTTACAATGAGTGTACAGGTGTGGCTGACTGCCCCCCCCCCCCCAATGCTGTTTTGAACTGAATTCAGAGCCAACAAAGGAATCTACAGAGAGGCCAACCCGGACCTCACACAGTTTATAAACAGACTTTTAAGAGCCATTGCCCACTTTGTGGTTTCAAGTTGCCTATGCATTTGTTAATTTAAATAAACTCTAATCTTGCTTTCAGATGTCTGAGACCTAAACTGTGGCTTTGCCCATAGAAAGATGGTAGAACTTTAGCAACAAACTAACAACACATGTAGACCTTATTATAAAACAAACAAACAAAAAACCATGACATATTCTTGGGGTGAGGTAGAAAAACACTGCAATGAAACTATTTTAAGCCTCCCCCTGCCCCAGCAACTCAGAAATCCTGTGCCTGGAGGGCTTGGTCTCAAGGAATCAGTTTTGCAAGGTCTTTTAATATCTTTAGTAATAAACCAGTGATCTAGTGAGCAAACAAGTTTTCTAAGTTCTGTGAGCTGCTCTAGCAAATTAATCAAACCCACAGAGGGGACATGGGCACCTCTGATCTGAAGCCAGTCAGAAGGACAGGTAAGAACCCGGATTTGGGGTTGGCGTCTGAAGGGAAGGACAGCCTTGTGGGACAGAGCCCTCCACCTGTGGCGTCTGATGCTCTCCCCTGGGTAGAGAGCAGCAGAACCGAGTGGAATTGTAGCGCCCCCTGCTGGTGTTGCAGAGAAATGCTTGGTGTGGGGAACCCCCTCTCCCTACCCTACCAGAACTGGGTACAGAATTTTAGGAGGAAACAGAAGCAACAATGAGTGACTGTGTGGAGCTTCTACTTATAGACAGCAACTCGATTTCTAAATTTCCATTTTCTGGTTCAAGTCTCTCAGAAGGCCCAGACGCACTTTTGGCCCTGCAGTTCCATGAGACTCTCTCTCCTTCCAGTAAATTCTCTCTTTTTTGCTTCAGCTAGTTAAGGACACTCTCTTTCTTGTAACCAGAGAGCTTTGACTAAGACTGGTTCAGTCATCAATTCACACTGGACCACCTCCTGCTCCATCTCTAGAATGGAGAGTCTCCCTCCGGACAGACAGCCTCAGTCTAATCTTGAGTCTCTCAACCTTACTTGCCTCCAAGTTGGGCCTTTTCCTGTTCACCCCTCGCCCCCCACTTTCCGGGTCTGGTCCAGTCCTGTTCTGTATTAAGCAGCTTATGGTTCAGAGTCCAGCGCCAGCCAGAATGGAAACCACTGGATCATTCTGGTGCCACCAGGAGTTAACATGAAGTGTTGTTTTTCTTAGGGTAACCGTATGATTGCACAGATGTACTGACATTTTCAACATGCCGTATTTAGTGGTTTTAGACAACTTGGACCTTTTTGAGTTTCACTGAATTTAATCATGGAAGGGGGGAAACAGTCTCCTGGCTGCTGTCTGGGCACACTCAGTAAACAGGTGTGGGATGAATGGAAGGAATGAATGGTCCTCTGTGCCCAGGAGAATGAAGGGGAAGAAATTCAATGAACTGGAACTTCGTGGGGGGAAAAAATGTCACAGAAACTCGGAAGACCATGTAAGGCCTGTGTTCTCCAACTCTTCCTACGGCCCTGACCCCCAACCCCAGTCTGAACGGAGGCCCATATTAGGATGTGATTGTCCAGCAGAGTGGGCTCGCTGCAGGAGGTCTTGTCATTTGCATTCCCAACATGACCTGCCTGGGAAAAGCCGGTCTGAGAGTCTGATGAGGACTCAAGAGCTTCTCAGGTGGGGGTCTGTGTAGGTCAGGCCTCAGCAGAAGGAAATAATTAAACAATTGTGTTCCAAAAATAGTGGACACGGTCGGGGAGCCAGCCGTGTTCTCTGTAGCCACTCTGGGAGTCTACCCTCCCGTTGGCCAAGGAGTCGAGTTATCTCAGTCCAGTCCGGAGGCGCCAGCTTGCTTTCAGACTCGGGCCCTGGTTTCTAAACAAGCCCAAACCCCACTCAGAAAGCTGGCTGGGGTCAAATCCTCTTCTTTCCATTTCTTCATGACTGTTCTCAAAGCCAAAAACTAACTGGGATGTTTTACTTCATTGGAGAAAAAAAGCCTCTCCCTGGCTTTACCACAAATTTCTAGATCTGGAACTTTGACTTCTCATCTGAAGAAACTTCCAAACAAATAACAAAAAACAAACAAACAAAAAATCCTGCAAATTTTCTTAAAAAAAAAGTACGGCTTGGGTAGAAGATGAAGGCAGGGCTGGACTATCTGCCGTCAGTGCTGCCGATGATAGATATTCGGGAGGAGGGGCGTCCGGCACGTGTAAGTTCTTGCTGCCCGCCAATGGACCGTCACCTTCCTCTAGCCTCGTTTTCTACTGATGCCTTCCGGCTTCCCAACCACAGCACCGCCTTGGGGACCCTGGAACGTTCCGCGTCAGAAAGGAGCATCTATACATGTTACATATGTGATACCAACTCCTCAGGTTCCTCGGGGAACAAAGCTGTGGACCTTCAGTCCCCGGCATCTGGAGGGACTTCTATGAAGCACATATAGGTTTTATGGCTATGGAGTTTCTGCTAAAACATCTTTGAATTAGAGCACTTGGTTTAAAAGCCTCTTTTTGGGAGGGACGATACTCTTCTTAAAGCACAAACTCTTAAATGGCTGCACAAAATATAAAGCAGAGAAACTCTTAAGGGTTCCGTGGCCGGAGGGTGTCCTGAGCATGAGAGTGAGAGCCGTTGGAGGCGTGGATGCTCACTTCACTCCTGCCCTGAGGCGCTGGCCTGCAGCCCAGGGCCCTAATGGAACACGATCTGATTCCACAATCGTCTGTAAACCAGTGTTTTCTAGACTGAGCCTAAGCCTCAGCACCTGATGTTTAGTTTGGATCCAAAGAGCAAAATGTGAATCATTAAGCCAACGTGTCCCATTACATAGTGCTGTGGTTCCCTTTACTGGCCAACTTGGCCTCCGTTCTGCACTCATGACTGGCTTTCTTCAGTGTCAGTTCCTGTTTATTTACGAAAACAAAGCTGTACCCACATTCACCTATCTCATGTACTAACAGGAAAAGTTGCTTAACCTTTGAGTCTCAGTTCTTCCATCCATAAAATAACCCCAAATGATATCAGATGCTATTTATAACTTTTGTAAAATTCTTGGAGAGGACACACACACATGCACCATAATTACTCATTTATAGCGTCAAACAGCCTGTGTTAGCCAAGGAAACGAGAAGGCAAAACATGACGTAGTTAACGAGTCAAACTTAGAAATATATAATCTTGCATGAGATGAACTGTGGGGAGGAAATAATAAACTTAAGTTGTCCCCTTGAACAGTGACCCAGCCCACACTTACTGGTTTTTAATGACGTCTTTCCCACACCCTCATGTCTCAGTGTGTTCTCTGGGTATAGGTGGATCTATCAGGTATTGAGCACTCAGTCTCTTCAACACAGAGCCAATTAGTTTCTGTGCTTTATCTGATTTAATCCATATGTCAACGCAATGAAGGAGGGATTCTTGTTCATTATTGTAAAGTGACTTAAGGTTCCGGAAGGATTGGATGACTTTCTCACAGTACTGTAGGTCCCAAAGCTCAGGATACTAGGGACTGACAAATGAGACCTCTTAATGTGTAAGACTGGAAGAAACAACTGGAAATGTTAACAAGGAATTTTCCCCCAAGAATACTCTCCCAGGGTTTTCTATGCTTGCAGGAAGCAATGAGGAAGATGTTCTGTTTAGCATCTGGTAAGAGTACCTCCAACTCCAGCTTGTTCTCAGCTCTGGGAGAAACCCTAGCACCCCTTGGTCTCTACTTCTCACACAGGTCTGTAGTTCTCCCTCCTGAGTGGCCCAGTGGGTAGCCATGGGACAGAGGGTGGAGGCACTCACCAGTGGAGACGCTGGCCGAGGTGGGGGGACTCCGAGCCGGCTCTTTCAGAGCCACCACAGTGACAATGTATTCTTCCCCAGGCTTTAGTCCCGTCTGGTTGAAGGACGTCACATCACTGGGGAGCTGGGCAATCACCCCTCCTTCATTGTTCTGGAGGGCCGGGGGAGGGGAGAAGCAGAGAAAGCAAAAGAAAATCACTGGGCGGGAAAGTTGTACCACTAACTGTGAACTGCGATTTAAAAATGGGGACTCCTCCTCCTCTTCCCTCCATGATGACCGCGGAGTGTCTGGGGCCAGGAACAACTCCTCAGGGAGAGGGCCACCACTCTAGGAGGATTCAGAAAATGGAGAAAACCAATGTTCAAGAACATTTCTTTGGCCTTTTCCGAGTCTGCTGAGTTTGCCAAAAAAATTAGTCACTAGGGGGTGCAGATGGGCTCTTGCCAAAGATGCAATGTTTGATGGTTCTAGTTAACATCTGTCAGATTTTTGGGCAATTATCAGGATGAGCCTGTCCTTGGCTCTTTAGAACAGAATTGTGTATGTGCATCAACAGCTCTGTGTATACACACAACCCTTTCCAAATGAAGACATTGCCAGTTCCTTTTTTTAAATGAGCCAGAGCTATTATTTTGCTATGTCTGGAGTTTTTCATGGTGTTGCTCTGGGTGTGCACAGGCAGATTAAGGTCGGTTGAGGACCCAGGTGCAAAAGAAAATATTGGGCCCCTTAAACAGAAAGAGAAAATAAAAATACATGTTAATCATATTTTTAAATAAATAAAAAATATTATGTACTATTAATGTTAAAATTGCACATATGAAAACAAACTTGGTGTCATTAGAAAAAAGTGTCAAGCTGGGGTTTTGCGGGGCCCTTCAGAAGTCAGGGCCCAGGGTGTGCCCCTGCGCGCACAGTGCCTGCCGTTAAATCCACCTTGGCGGGTGTGAATGTGTCCGTGTCGTGTTTCCTATTCACCCAGATGAGTTAGGAGTCAGGGACACAACCAACAAGAAGTACAGAGGAGAGAAAAAGGAAGCATGGAACAAAAAGGACTACAAAGGAGAGAGGAAAGAGACAAAGTGGTAGGAGGGAGAATGAGAAAGATCAACAGATTTATCTGTACCTACCCATTTGTCTTTCTATCATACATCTTTTGTGTGTGTCCCTGGAAATGGAGGATACAAGAGGACTTTTGGGGGTACTGCCCTCCCCCCCATTCTTTGGTCTCTCTTCATGCTACCCAGGGTACTCTCTTTGTACTTCACAGCCATACTCCTAGAAATAAGTAAGACAAATGCTACTCCATGGCCTCAACCTACAGATCACATAGTTATTCTATGTGGCCATGTATTTGACCTTGGCATACCCTAGCCAGCCCCTCTAATTTTTCACATGTTGCATGTAAAACAAGCAAAACTGGTGTAGTGTTTTTCTGCCTGATCAATGACATGAATCTCTCTGTTTCCTTATAAACCTATTTGTCTCCATACTTACCGGTCATTTTAACATAAGACATACAATAAAATATTTGTATAGAATGTCTGTTCAGATGTATTTAGCTTGCTATGACATGATTCCTTCCATATAAGGGAGGCAGGGGCACCCTCATATAGTTGTCAGAGCTGAGGAATAGGAAGTGGACGCCCGGGTTCCTGGATTAAGCCTTTCACCAACTAGCTGTCTAAATTTAAGGTCACAGACTCTTACTCTCTATAAACTCCACAAACTGGATATAAAATGAAGGGTCTGCTCTGTGAACTTGAAGGTCTTTTGCAGCTCCAGCAGCCCATGCTTCTAAGAGTGGAGAAATCAGTCTTGTTAGCCAAAAATGTGTCATGTGTCATTAAGTCTGATGAATGACTGAAAAAATGCTATTTGATACTGAGAGATGAAGGCAGAAGGAAGGAGTATGATTAAACATTGCACCCCCATGAGTGATATAGTTAGGAAGAACATCTTTGGGGTCAAACAAATCCTGGGACAATCAGAACTAGTCAGGTACCTCTGGCAACATGGACACGTTAGTTTTAGGATTAAGAAAATAAAATACTACTTCAAAGAATAGAAAGGAATCTTGAGGATACTTTAAACTCAAAGACTAATAATGTAATTGGTTTGAAGGAAAAATTTTCTCAGTTAATAGGTTATACTTGGTGCTTTTTTTATTATTAATTTTAATGGGGTGACACCAATAAATCAGGGTACTTATGTTCAAAGAAAACATATCCAGATTATCTTATCATTCAATTGTGTTGCATACCCATCACCCAAAGTCAAATTGTCCCCTGTCACCTTCTATCTGGTTTTCCCTGTGCCCCTCTCCTCCTCCCTATCCCACACCTCCTCCCTCCCCCCACCCCGTAACCACCACACTCTTGTCCATGTCTCATAGTCTCACTTTTATGTCCCACCTATGTATGAAATCATGCTGTTCTCAGTATTTTTCTGATTTACTTATTTCACTCCGTATAATGTTATTAAGGTCCATCCTTTTTGTTGTAAATGATCCGATACTTGGTGCTTTTTTTTTGTTTTTTGTGACAGAGAGAGGGACGAATAGGGACAGACAGGAAGGGAGAGAGATGAGAAGCATCAATTCTTTGTTGCGGCACCTTAGTTGTTCACTGATTGCTTTCTCATATGTGCCTTGACTGGGGGGCTACAGCAGAGCGAGTAGTCCCCTGCTCAAGCCAGCAACCTTGGGCTCAAGCTGGTGAGCCTTGCTCAAACTAGATGAACCTGCACTCAAACTAGTGACCTCGGGGTTTCGAACCTGGGTCCTGCGCATCCCAGTCTGATGCTCTCTTTACTGCGCCACTGCCTGGTCAGGCTATACTTGGTGCTTTTATGTTACATCTCTAACCTTTAGAGACTAAGGCTAGACCAGCAGATGCTTGGTGCATCACTCCGCACAGAGTGGGACTAGGGGCTGACCACAGGACTGGCTCAGTTTGGTTTTTCCTTTGTCCCAAAGAGAAGCACCAGCTCTTCAAAGGTTTGGTCTTCAGACCCACTAATCACAGTTTGCTAAACTTTAGACCTTGCTTAGCAGAGAGCTGGGTCTGGTGGCTACTTGCCACATCCTCCTGTCCCCTAAGGCCAGCATGCGAGGCTCAGGGTCGGTCTTGTTGGTTGTTCCCTCACCACACCATATAGCTCAGACACCCACAAAGTGTCCCTGTGTGTCCTCAGTGATTAGAGAGAGAGATCGGGTGGTGCCTTCCTCACTGCCCCCGACCCCACGTTGAGGGCAGGAACACTTCACACAAGAACGGGTACCAGCCCGACAGGTGGCCTTACCTTTGGGATGAAGCTGATCTCCCACCCATCGAAGGAGAAGGAGAAGGGCTCCCACTGCACCTCCACAGTGGTCTCTGTGATGGTCTTGAACTGGAGCCCTTGAGGAGTGGACAGATCTGGAACACAGCAGTGTGGGTGACCATGTCATGGCGACCCTTGGCAGGGATGGAGAGCATCACCAGGGTCCCTGACGGGGTGTCCTCCCCCCATGCCATGGGTGTGGTGGGCTATGCCAGTCTCGTCACATACACAGCGGGCCCCAGGTGCAGAGCCTGCCCGTTCCCTTGCAGCCCTGGTGCCAAGTCGTGGGGGAATGAGTACAGGCAACAAACCCAATCTAACAAGTACTTATTCATGCTTTCTATTCTATAGTATGTTATTAAAATACAAAAGTCACACTTCTTTTACTAATGTGGTAAATCTCAGTGTTTAACACAGGCCTCTTTTGGAAAACCCGAGCACTACCTTTGGAGGCTGTGAGGATTCCCGAGAGGTGGCAGGACGGATAATGTCCATGTGCCCATTCCACATTCAGGAAAAGGGAGGCACCGAGAGCTAGCTGGCCAGAGATGTGGACTGTGCCCACTTCAGAATGCACACAAGGGTGCTATTCTTGACCCTCTGATGGAAAGGAAGAGTATTTTGTGAGCTCAGATCCCTAAGGGCACGATGGCCTGAGATGTCCATTTCGTGTCTAGAAGCGAAGCAAAGTCATACACAAAGGAAAAGAGCAGATTCTGGGGAGCTGGCTCTTATTTGACTATTTCCTTCTTTTCTCTGGTGCTTCCTTTAGTATTTCTCTCTTCTCTCCCTCACTCACCTTTGCCTCTCTTACCTTGTTATTTTCTCCTTCTCTGACTCTTCCTCTATTCCTCCGCACATACACACACATGCACACGCACACACATGGAACACAGTGAGTGAGGTGGAAGGGTGCTTGTGTGTCCCGATGGCTCTCTGATCACCAGCCCTGAAATATGCCAGTGTGACTTTTCTCAGTTCTGTAGGGAGCCCGCTTCCAGTCCAGCTCTGCCTCTCATGAGATATTCCCGCTGGAAAACCAGCTAGGTCTCCTCCTCCCCGCGTGGAAACTCCCTCACGCTTCCTGGTTGAAAGGCAGGGCGGATTCTGAGCCCATTTGAAGGCGTATCAGGGAGTTTACATGATTCTGTCCTTGTCACCTGGGAGCTTGCCTGAGGGGATGCCCTGAATTGGCATAAGAAGCAGCACAGGAGATGGAAACCTAATCACTGCGTGCACACGAGGATCAGAGACAAGACGCTTGGGAGGCGGGCCAGGTACTCGCTGTGGTGACTCGTCCCCGAGCAAGGTGGGCACAGTGGCAGATGGTGACCTGCCTCTCCACAGTCTCTGTAGATATTTAAAACTAGTTCTCAGGCACCAGAAAAATTGAAGAAGAAATAAAAAGCTCCAATATAAACAGAGATAGTTTTAGGCATAGTAACAGAGTCAGCATTCATAGGAAGAATCCAATATGGTAACAGGTATTTGTCACCTATAAAGAAAGAGACAAGCCTGACCAGGCGGTGGCGCAGTGGATAGAGTGTCTGACTGGGATGCAGAGGACCCAGGTTCGAGACCCCGAGGTCGCCAGCTTGAGCACGGGCCCATCTGGCTTGAGCAAAAAGCTCGCCAGCTTGGACCCAAGGTCGCTGGCTCCAGCAAGGGGTTGCTCAGTCTGCTGAAGGTCCGCGGTCAAGGCACATGTGAGAAAGCAATCAATGAACAACTAAGGTGTCGCAACGGCAATGAAAAACTAATGATTGATGCTTCTCATTTCTCTCTGTTCCTGTCTGTCTGTCCCTACCTATCCCTCTCTCTGACTCTCTCTCTGTTCCTGGAAAAAAAAAAAAAAGAAAAGAGACAAGACAGGTCCTCTCTGCCTGACTCTATCTTTTCATCCTTCAAAGCTCAGTTCAAGTCCTTGGGAACTTCCTGAAGCCTCCAAGCCAACTCTTTCCACTTTGACTGCCCCCTTTTCTGAACTTTCACAGTACTTGTCACCCAAATACCATCTTGTCATTTGAGACCCACATAAAATGGGCCCCAATCTCTTATCTCATATATAATGATATGTCTTATGTACTGACCCAGGGGCTTACGTTTCATGGTCACTTTTTTTTCCTTTTCTTTTTTTTTTTTTTATTTTACAGGGACAGAAAGAGAGTCAGAGAGAGGGCTAGATAGGGACAGACAGACAGGAACAGAGAGAGGTGAGAAGCATCAGTCATTAATTTTTTGTTGCCGTCACGACACCTTAGTTGTTCATTGATTGCTTTCTCACATATGCCTTGACCAAGCAACCCCTTGCTGGAGCCAGCGACCTTGGGTCCAAGCTGACGAGCTTTTGCTCAAGCCAAATGGGCCCATGCTCAAGCTGGCGAGCTTGGGGTCTCGAACCTGGGTCTTCCACATCCCAATCTGACGCTCTATCCACTGCGCCACCGCCTGGTCAGGCTCATGGTCACTTTTCGTTCTGGTTCTCTGCTACTGCTAAGATCTCTGTGACATAATTAAACTAAATATTTGGTCTTTGTCACAGGCTCCTAGCACAACTGCACCTCTAACCCTTGGAATCTCTAGACTAGTAAGAATATTTTTTTGTATGATTATGAAAAAAACTGGTGGTGTGGCCCCTTAAGATAGCCAGTCTCTAGAAAAATCAAGGCATTCTGCTATACATTTACCATCTGTAACACACCATTTAGCATGTGCTTATCACATGTCCCACTTCAGATCGCCTGGTTTTGACTCTCAAACTAGAATCAAAGTCTGTAAAATTCTCATACTTCCCTTGACTTTTATTCAGACTTCAGCTTAGACCAAGTCAGAACTCAACCATTAAAGTACTTTCTGTCCTTTGGTTCTGTAATTGATGGGAGCTGTCTGAGGTTGGAAACTCTCTTAATTGGAAGTGCCTTTGTAATGACATACATACCCTCTCCTAAGTGGGTCAGGTTGGAAGCCCGTTCCCTCAAGAGCAGTGACTATTGCAGGCGTCCCCGAAGAATTAAGAAAAGACACTATGTAGGATCATGAATGCCCATGAGCTCATGTAGGAGAAAAGGAAAATGAAGTAGGACGGGGACATGGTACGTACGGGTGGCCACCTTGGCAGTGATGGGAAGGCTGAGGATGTTGCTAATGACAGCGTAGACGCTGATGTTGTAGGTGAGACCTGGCTCCAGCTCGGTGATGGTGACACCACGCCAATCTCCAGGCACCCGCTGCTGGAGCTGCAGGCCCCCCAGGGCCGTCGGCTGGTAAGAGATCACATATTCCGTCACTGCCATCGGCCCGTCCCATTCCAGCTCAATGGACCTGTCGCTGATACCAGCCACTCGCAAGTCCTCTGGAGGGGCAGCTACCGGGAGGCAATACACAGACAGCATGAGCTCAGAGGACTGCCTGCCCCATCCTCAACTCACCTTTCTCCCTCACATCTCACCCCATGTTCCCTGTCTGGATGGTCTGCTCGGCTCAACACCTTGGGTGATTTCTAATGCCCTTTGTGGACAGTTCTTGTCCTTCCGTGTTTCGTCCACCCATCTCCATGGGACCCTAAGTCAGTGGTATACCGGACCTGGTTCCTACTGACTTGTGAAAAGTTGACTGTCAAATTCTCAGGAGTTTTGCGAGACAGTTTTTAAATACAACCATTGGGAAAGATTCAATATAAACTTAGAATGATGTAAATTACGTTAAAAACAAATGTAATTAATACTCAAAACTCATTACTTTCACATTATTTCTCATTTTATTATTTTTTTATGCCATGGCAGTAATTTATGTGTGTTGTGTCTCTCTGGTGGAAGTACTAAATAATTGTGTTCTACTGCACAGATATTGCTTAACTCCACATGTAGTGATGTCATGTTGGTGATTCGAAATTGGCCAGAGGGAGTGTTGGAGTATTTACACCATGAAAATTGGCAAATGCTACAAAGCAAGGCTTTTTCCTTTTTCTTTCAGAGAGCTAGTTATTTAATATTTAACAGCATACCAGTGTCCAGAATTTTTGGTCATTTAATAAGTTGTCACTAGTTCACCCTGAAAGACAGTATTTGATTTTGCAAGTGGAAATAAAGGCTTATTTGTGGTTATCTTGCAAAATATAAGAAGTCAAAACCAGTAAGTCCTAGATACCACGAACTACTAAAGACGTTACCTAATGCTTTATAGTATCATTTTTCTTTGTTAAAAAGAGACTGTTCAAGTTTTGAAAGAAATGTAACTTGTGTTAAACTAATTTTTATTAGCCTTGATCTTGGGGAGGGTGATAAAGAAACATTCTTGTGGGCTTTGCTTTTCTCTCTTGTTCAAATGCTATTCAGAGAATCACCAAAGATTAAACCTCACTGAAATAGCCTTTCATGTATGGTTCTCTTGGGAAGCGAAGATTCACCAGGAGTGTGGTATTAAATAATTGAAACTTTAAGACCAATTAGGAGGCTAACTCCATTGTGCCTATAATTGGACCTGCCCATAGATGAAATCAAAGAGCGGGCCAATATTTAAATGGTCATAATTAACTTTACATTTATAGGTAGTGGAGGCTTCGGTTAGTTTAAGAGCTGCCATTGGCTTTTAATTTCTCCTCTGAGAATTCTTCCTTTTTCTTATTTTACAAAAGCATAGGACAGAGCCAGCTGCTGTTCACAGGGCCAGCAGGCGAAGAGTGTTTGCCCCTCTGTTGTGCTCACACGGGCACCGGCACTGTCAAATATTCAGCAGTGGCAGACAGGAGGCGCCCAGACTCTTAGGATGAAAGTTAGGACCCTGTATTTGCAATGCCAAGCGTCTGCTTTCATGGCTTTTGCCCCAAACTCTTCCTCATGTAAAACGATAATAGCAGAGGTTCTTCCGACTGAAGAGGATATATGTTGACCAAGACATTAAAGTTTTATTGTTTTAATTTATAAAACTTAAATAAATGTCAATGGAATTTAAATAATTAAATTTTCCAATGATAATTTATCAGCTCGGTGTCCTTTTGAATTCTGACATTATTAACGTTTGAGTGGCACTAAGAACATCCTGTACAGAATATGCAGAATAACTCCTGGACCGAAGGGAAAGGTGTTGACCTACGGAACCTGCATGTAATTTGCATGATCATAGTAAGTAGTTATTGTGCACCAGGCACAATGCTGGACACGCTCACCTGGGCTATCTTGTTTCATCCTCTCATCAGCACTGTGGGGTAGGTATCATCACTACCCCTAGTTCCCTGTTTTATAGAGGAGAAATGTAACTGTCAGCAAACCCAGAAGCCAGGGTTTGAACTGGGCAGGCTGAGTCTAGAACCTTTCAGCCAGTCAGTACCAGCTTATATCTGCATAGCACTTCACAGTCTATAAAACATGTTCAAACACATATCCTAATTAGAATTTTTTTAAAAAAACCTTTGATAGCATCCCTGTGAAGCAGATCGAGTAGCCATAATGACCCCAACGTTGCAGAGAAACTGAGACTCAGGTGATGGGTCTCGTCAAAAGTCAGGGAGTTGGGTATCCTGGGAGAATTGTTTCTCAGATCTAGATCATCTATACTTAGTGCTTTTTCCCCTCTGGTTTGTAGGATCGACTACGGGTTGAGTGAGATGCCTTCTTTCATTTACACACAGCTCTCCAAAGGAAACCAGAGTAGAGCACAGTTCAGACAATCCATTAGGAGGTAAATTCCAGATCGGTGCTTATCGTAGAAGTAAGAGACTTCTTTTCAAAAAGGTTCTCTAGTTCCTGCCTCCTGTGACTCAGGACACTGACTCTAGGCATCCAACGTGGGACTCTTCCCATCACTGTGAACAGAAATGGCCGTTCCAAATTTCAGGTCACCAACCACTCCTGGACAATTTGGGACGAGTCAGTATTCCTTTTATGGTTCCTTCTGCCAGAAAGTACAGCTAATAATGCCAGTAGAGGATGACATAAGACAAGCATTTTGAAATTTTAAGGTTAAAAAGAGGCACAGAAAGATTATTTTTTTTACTTTGACAACTTAACCTGGCAAATGTTTATCTTGAGACCTGAGGCTGGTGGTCACCACTGCCATCACTTCCAATGGGAAAGCAGTCACGGTGTTGTTCATGGTTGACGTACTCTTGGGAGTGGGGCTCAATGGACAAGACCACCACTCCCCCCCCCCCCGCCCCAGCCCTATAACTTAGCCAGAGCTGTGTGCACTGGCTGTCAGTAATTCATATAAAATAAAATGATGCTGAACTCTAAAGCAAACTCTAATGGAGTTGTATGCTTTGATGCTCTGGATACATGGTGAGTGCAAACAGTCTGAGTCTTACTTTCTGGGGCTCCGACTTGGAAACTTGGAGGAGAGTGGGGGAGTTAAAAACAAATAAACTATGGCTTGAGGAATGGAGTTGTGTACCTGCAAATATGCCATGCTGTTTCCTTTGCAGATCTGCATCAATTTTGTACCTGGATGGTGGACTCGTGAAGTGTCGTGCCCCAAAGAGCGAGTGATTTCAGGTGCCAAAGGCTGGGCTGGCTGTGGGACCAGTGGAGGGTGATGTTGGTGCATCTCTACAGGTCTGACAGAAGTCCAGAGACCATGCTCTGGTGGTTCTCCTATCCTGCTGACCCACTGGGGTCTTGGCCAGCTCATTGGCCGGCTTCAACCCTAACCTGTTTCACTGGGGTTGGGGGTGGATCATTGCTTTAATTTGCTTGTCTTCCCACCTCCCACATCTTATTTTTTAAAATCAGTTGACAGGGCTTGGCTTTCATACCAAAAGACGACTTCTTCATGTAGGTGGCTTTTTGAATTTTTATTTTTAAATTCCTCTCTTTTTAGCATCCCAGAGAGGATCAAAGAGTGCTTCAAGGTTACAGTAGCTCGACCAGGATCCTCATGTTTGCTCTGCCATTAATTTAGGCGCCTGGATCTGGAAACATCTTTCTGCCTTTCTGGACCGCTGCTTTTTAAACTTGTGAAACGAGACGTCCAGAGCAGCTTCCTCTGAAGGCCTGTCTTAAGTGCTCATGTTCATGAATTGATTGTGCTGTCATCTTCACGCAGCCAGAGAACAGAGGCAGGGAGGTTGAGATTTTGTCCCACGGTCCATTACAAGCAAAGACCAAGTCTAGGAGCCCAGTATGGTAGCTCTGTCGACACTAAATTACATTCAGGGGGCCTCTGAATGAAACCCACACACTGGACTATGGCTATTTTCCATGCCCTTGCTGAAGAGGAAAGAGTGACCCTCCATGTTTTCAACCTTCCTCACCGCTGTGGGCGAGGGCAGCAGTACTGCTGTGGTGTATGCACCTAGCCAGAGGTGTCCAAACGTGGAGACAAATAGCTCCCTCTCCTACCGTCTTTTCACAGAGAGCAAGCCAAGGAGCTCTTCAGAGAACAGCCTGGATGGTCTTTGGTAGAGACCTGTGGCACTCGGTTTAAAAGGCAGGCACTGAGAGCAGCACCGCGACATTGAGTGGTGGCTCCAGGGTTGCTATAGAAACAGATGGAGATTGCGTAACTGTCCTTCCTCACATGCTCTTGGAACCCGTGAAGTAATTTATGTGGGCCTCCAGAAGTGTTCTTTAAACAGCACAGAGGGGTCAATGTTGGAGGTGATACGTGTTCTTGGTTTGGACTCAGCCCAGTTCTGCTGCAGCTATGCTGACAGCTGCTGAGTCTTCTGTGAGTGACCAGGAGGGCTAACTTCCGGTTCACTTTGGACCCTGGATCAGACTTAGGATTCTGTCTGCAAAGGGGCTTGTCCTGGTAGAAAAGCAGGGTCAAGAACATGTCAGGCATGTACAGCCCAACAAAAAGCAGTTTTGTTCAGAAGCCTGTGGACATTAGAATAGCCATACATAGCAATGGCCCCAACTGATGCTTAGCATCCTCAGATGGGGCCCCGGGGACCGCTGCCCTATAGCTGGGAATCAGAACCAGGTTTCAGCCTCCCCGCCCCCAGCAACTACCCAGTGATCGCAGATTCAGAAATATCGAGGCTTGACTTCTGTTATTTTCCTTTTAGAGCAGTTGGTGTTAACAACTGAGTTTATTTTTAAAAAGACATCTCAATTCAGAAAATAAAATTAGGAGGCTAAATGAAATAACTGAATATGGGGAAAATATGAAGGAACATGAAAATATTTACTTCTTAAGTAGTGCCTTATTATTTGTTGCCTTGTAGGATTCCTTTCCCTCTTTTTCTTCCTTCCTTCCCTCCCTCCCTCCTTTCTTCCTTCCGTCTTTCCTTTCTTCCTCCCTCCCTCCCTCTCTTCCTTCCTTCCTTCCTTCCTTCCTTCCTTCCTTCCTTCCTTCCTTCCTTCCTTCCTCCCTCCCTCCCTCTCTTCCTCCCTCCCTCCTTTCCTTCTGCTGTTGTCATGGGTACTGCCATCAATCTTTTGAAAGAATTAACATTGAAGTCAAAGGCACAGGAACCTCATCTGTCCAGTACTGTCTCCATGGGAACCACAGGGGGTGCTCAAGAGCAAAGAGCTTCCAGTGCTGCTTCTACGAACTCATGTTGGAAGGCTGATCAGAAATTGACCCACTTAAAGGTTTAAAACTGTTGCTATTTAATTTTAAATCTTCCCCACGAGTGCTCTCAGCCCACTGCTATAGATTGAATTGTATGGAAGTGGATCAAGGCCAATCACTTCATCTGTATGGTTTAGACACACACACACAAATGCAGCAGTGAGAGTTACCGATTTAGTCAGAAGATGAGCAAGAATAGTGAGATGATGAAAATAATCTGCTTTTAGGCAAAAAAAAAAAAAGAAAAAGAAAAAAAAAGTCATGTCCAATGAGATGCTGGCATTTCTCCCACTGTTGGATTTAGATATTCATTTTAGGAGAGCACCTTTGTACAGTGTCCATGGTATAGATCAGTGGTTTTCAACATTTTTATATTGGGGACCGGTGGAAATAGGAGAATTATTTCAGGGACTGCTAAGGCAGAAATCACCCAGAGCGTAAGTGAATCTAACTAAGATCATTGGGTCTAGAATCTTCATACTACATCAGGGTGGTTAACTCTTTCACAGACCAGTCCACAGACTAGCACAAAATTTCTGGCAGACCGGTGTGTGGACCAGTGCTTGAAAATCACTGGTGTAGATTACAAAAAGGGGTTGGTTCCAATTTGCTACCTGTTGTCAGGAACAAAGTGAGTCACAGCCTTTGAATATTCTGTCCTAATTGCTAGTATATGCTAGAATATGAGTTGTTGCCTAATGCCTTTAGTACTTTATTTCTGTTTGCATTTAATTCCTTACTTCCAATACTTCTTTTTTCCCATGTGGATGCCAGACCAGTTACTAAATTAACAACACCCTGTAATATGTCAGCTCCAAAATCATCTGAGTGCCTGGTTAATATGGTTATCACAGACTAACCACCGTCTCATGTGATAGCATTAAAAAGGGCTTGTTCTGGGACACGGTGACAGGCAAGGGGGTATTTTGGGGCAGGTGGAGGGAGCTCTGGATGCCCTCTGAGTTAGAGGGGCTTTGCCTAAGGTGGTCCCACGGCCTGTCTCTCCATGTGCCTCCCCCTCAAGGATGGTGGAACGCTGTCACCACTACCATTTCCCTCTGAGTTAGAGCGGCTTTGCCTAAGGTGGTCCCACGGCCTGTCTCTCCATGTGCCTCCCCCTCAAGGATGGTGGAACGCTGTCACCACTACCATTTCCATTGCCTTTGTTCAGTCTCAGGGACGAGGTCCAACTTTCAGCGTGAACCCGACCTCTCCTGGTGCCCACCCTTTCCCCCTTAAGTCTGCCCCACCAACTGCAATGGGCTGAAGAAATCAGGTCTCTTGCAAAGCAAAGGGGCACAACCCAATGGGGAATTATTTTGCCTAAGATCCACCTTCCCTCCCCAGTTAGCTTGCTGGGCCTCCCCTGCCAGACGCCGCAAGAGCCCCCGTCCTACCTGCCGAGCAGTCAGGGCCCTGGTAGCCCTCTTCGCAGAAGCAGAACCCCTCACGGCAGAGTCCTCGCCCGCTGCAGGCATTCAGACACTGCCGCTGGCCGCAGTCCTCACCCGCGTATCCCTCCTGGCACAAGCAGGTTCCATTGGCACATCTGCCCTTGCCAGAACAGTCCCCGGGGCATCTCAGCTCGCTGCAGTCCTCGCCCGCGTAGGGCTCTTCACAGACACACTCCCCATCCACGCAGAGCCCCCGTGAGCTGCAGTCCGTGGGGCACCGGAGCTCAGAGCAGTCGTCGCCGCTGTATTCACTGTCGCAGATGCACTGGCCGTCCACACACACGCCCCGGCTGGAGCAGCCCAGCGGGCAGTAGGGCTCCGAGCAGTTCTTGCCAAACCAGCCTTCGTTGCAGATGCAGCCACAGGACTCAAGGCTAAAGTTGCCATGGCCACTGCAGTGGGGGATGTAGTCCAGTTGTCCTGGAACGGTCAAGGACAAGGTCAAAGGACAACAGGGGCAGCTCCTGAGACTGGTGTGTGGGGAGGGGTGGGCTGAGACCTCTCCTCACTCTCCAATCAGACATATGCTGCTGAGAGCTCCTCTCAACCTGCATAATCAACTTTATAAATATTTTCACCAATACGTGTTGTAGGCGCCCAGCACAGTGCTGGGGGCAAGAGTTAGTGAGGTCTGGTCCATTGCGTGTCAGGAGCTCACCTTCAAGGTGTCTCAGCCTGGGTTCCCAAGAAGGAGACCTTAGGTGAGGATTCAGGTGACAGGGACTTATCAGAAAGTGCTTCCAGGAAAAATTGGCTGAGAAAAGGGGAATATACCAAGCCAGGTACACTGTCAGGGAAGAGAACTTGGGTTCAGTCTCACAGGAAGCTCTGGTCACAGTACAGGTCACATCTCACTGGTTAAGGGTTTTCCTGGGGGGTGTAAATGCCCAGGGCCTTCCATTCTCTCTCTGGGCAGGCCAAAGAGGGTTGCACATCCAGAGAAGAGCCCCTGACAAAGATGCCCAGGTGCTATGGGGACCAAATGGGACCTAAGGGGATGGAGGCTGAGCACTGAGCCTGCTATACAAGCTTGTATGTGCTATGGACTCACTCTACTCCCTCCCCTCCTGCCACCAAACTCACTGCTCATTCATCACAACCTGGCTCCAGGGTCACGTCAAAGGCTTCCCACAACCCCAGTCTTGGTCACCGTTTGTTGTGATATTTTCAGGATTCCCTGCATATCTCTGTCCCCGCCCTTACCACACTTTAACTATGGCGGCTAATTTATCTGGCTAACACAAATCAAACAAACACAAACCCTGCACCTGCTTGGCATCCTTGTCAACAATTGGCCCCGGGGACATGAAGTGCAGTGAGTTATATCCTGTCTAATTCTGTCACTTCAATCGGCCCCCATGGCCTGAAAGGATTCTACACTGACATGGCTCAACATAACTTTTGCTTATAGATTTTTTCCAGGAGGAAGTCTGCTAGGGAGCCTGGTGGGAAGCTGGGAAAGAGCCACTCAGAAAGCCACCCAGCTTCCTGGGCAGCAAAGAGCCCATGTTCATGGACACATATGACTTCCCTGTGTTCCTGGCTCCGTGGAAAACTTGGCTTGCCAGCTCTCACGGAGGAACAGGAGACGGGACAACTGGATTTTATTCTCCTCTTCAGATTGCTTAGTTACAGTTTTTGTTAGGGGGAGGAGAAGGAAGTCACTATCACGAGATAGGTCACTATTCAAAGACCCCTTCATTTCCGTGGGTCTCCGGGCAAACGTGTCTGACAGCCCTACAGAGAAGTGGGCCTTCCAGGCCACCTCCTCCCTTCTTCCCTGTGACATCCTGAACCTAAGAGAGAAAGGCAAATTGCTCTTCTCATTAATGGATGAATGGCATGTCCCTAAGGTACCTTGGGGGTGAGAGAAGGGGTACATGCAGGGGGACTGACACCATTTCTGCTCCGTGGGGTATGTGGTAAGAGCTAGTGCTTATGTGGGGCTTCTAGAGGCCAGGCTCTCCTCTGGACAGATGCTTTCATGCTTAGTGTCATCCCTGTCCTTCTAGTCTTTCAGCACGTGTTGACAGGGAAAGAAAGGCATGGTTGTGGAACTTGTGTGAGCATTAAGCTAGTAAACAGCAGAGTCTGGATTTGAACTCAGGAAGTCTGGCTCTGAAATCATACAGACTTCTATCAGAGAGGCACCGACAGTAACACATAAGTGTGACTCGTCAGGGGGCAGGTGAGTCTAGAGGACCCTCTCCTGGACATTCTGCCTTGTGGTGGGGAGTGCAGAATAAGCTCTGTGAATGTGTGTGCGTGCATGTGTGCATGCATGACTGTGCATGAATGTGCATGCGTGAGTGGGTGTGCATGCATGCGTGTGTGCTGGTGGAGGAGGTGGGGACCAAAACTCCCATCTTGCCGGAGACAGGGACCTCAGAGACCTCGATGACTCTCCTTCACTCAGACGGGAGAAAGCCTGCGACAGACTGCGCACAACTCCTACACTTTCCTGTCCCCCAGGTAACACAGATAGGTATCAACTCAACAGCCTGCAGAAACCGAAGATGAATGAAGACACACATCGAATTCCCGGTTCGCCGCAGAAGCCACTGTGCTGAACCGATGTACCACTATTTGACTCATCCCCCCCTAAAATCAGGTTAATGCATTTCAAACAGACTGAGCCAGCGGTGTGGAGAATGCGGGGGCGGGGTCCTCCGGGAAGGAGGAAGGATGGTTTGGGTCTTAGAGACGTTTTGGCAGAGAGCTACAGACAGGAGCGCTTGCGCCCTTCTGCGTGAAAAGGGGCTGGGTGTCCCTGCCCCTTGCCCACCCGAGACCCCTGCGGGCCCAGACCCTACCTGTGGCTGCACTTTCTTGGCAGCAGCTGCCACTGCACTGGTCCCGAAGCAGTGACACCTCCCTCTCCAGCATCTCTAGGCGGCTCAGCAGCTCCTGCAGCAGCTGGGCCGAACCCACACACGGACAGGTCTTTTTGGGGAGGTTGATCTTGTGGGTGAAGGTGACCTGGGTGTCCTGGTCGGATGTCTGGCCCAGGTATTGGGCCGGCGCCTCGTCCTCCTCACTCACCTCCTGCTCAGCCGAGGCCTCCAGCCCCGAGGAGCAGAGGCTGTCTAGGGGCACATTGATGTTGTACACGTGGTTGAAGACCACGGGTGGCTCTTTGCCGGAGGCGTTGTAGCTGGCAACACCTCCCTCCGCCTCCTCTGCCACAGCTGCCACCTGTCTCTGGACCTCCTCTGTGGGGACCTCCAGCTGGCACTCCAAGGGCTTGAGCATGGCACCCAGGAGGATCAGATTGACGCCGAAGAACATCTTCCTCAGGACCACTGTTTCCCCGTCGGCCCCCATCCTCTCTGCAGAGCTCTGGGTTCAAGACCAGCCTGCGGTACACAGCGTGGAGTTGTTGGAACCTGCAAGGGACACCAGGACTGAGATGACCTCTGAGACCCTCACGGGGGTGTCATGCTGTGGACGCTCCTGCGAAGCCGAAGAAGAGACGGTTGGAGATTTTCCTGGGGGAGGGAAGGAGGGGACGGAAACTACCAGGTCATAAAAGCCCAGAGCTTTGTCCTTTAGAGCGGTGGACCCCTGAAATGGACATGGCTCCTGCAGAAGAACACTTTGATTTCCCAAAGACTGACCTGAAACGCATGAGTCTGGCCCTCATGGTGGCAAGTGGTACCAGCCAAGAGGACCCATGAAGGCGGGAGGCCTGGGGCTCCGTGGAGAGGCTATTTCTCCAAAGGAAAATCAGAGCGGCCTTCCATTTCTCAGTGGGAATTAGGATGAAGGCACTGTAGAGACTCAGACTCACCCTTGCATGTCCCCAGATAGTTATTATGAGGGGGACCTCCTGCCAGCCGCTTCAAAATAACTTATTTAACTCCTCTAAGCTCATTTCTTCAATACAAGTTGACTTTAGAATAACCAACCAGGCAGATAATATAGCTCTAGGTAATTATGGTTAATAATCCTCGGGTACATTTGTGATTATCCAGGACTGTGTGAGCTGGACCTCCTTTTAATCTTCTCATTAGTATAGTTGCAGGACCCTGTGATCACAGGGGCCCTTCCCGGGTCCTGTTTAAATTGTTCAAATAATAAATTAGCTCCTCTGTTGGTTATCTGGTCACAGAGAGTCACAGAGAACAATACATTTCAGTTTTACAGATATTATGTTTCTTTCTGTTCCCCACATAAAGGAGCAAAAAGGCCTACAAACTTGGGTTCCTACAGGTGGTGCCAGAGCCTCTCAGGAGCTTGAGGACAAAGGGACGATGAGGTGAGAGTGACTAGGAGTGCAAGGACAAGACAACACGGGGAACTAACAGGTCCTAAATGTGGGCGCACGGCACTATGCACCTTACACGAGACGTCACCTGGCCCTCAGAACAACCCGATGATGGAACGTTATTATTCCCATCTTATGATGGGGGAAATTCTGCTTGGGGAGGTCAAGATCTGAGTGCAAAGGTTAACTGCTGGACTCTGGCGCCAAACTGCCCGGGTTCAAACCCAGCTCTTTTGCTTTGCTTTCTAGCTGTGAAAATATTGTTTAACTTCTCTGTGCCTCAGTTAGTTTCTCCATCTATAAGGCGGGGACCTTATGGAATGGCAGTGATGACTGAGTTCGGATCTGTATAAATACTTACCTAGTACCTGGCACTCAGTACAGTCAGTAAATATGGTCTGTGCACAGGTAGAATAACTGTCCCAGTTCTCGCCCTGGCCAGATCAGATACGGCCTTCGGACCACTGTCAGGACTCTGGCTCATGCTGTGGATGTATGGTCACTGTTCACAAATACATCCACGTATCAAATATTTATTATGACCTAGTCCCTGCCCTTGAGAAAGTCCTGTCTCCTTGTGGAGATGGAAACCTAAGTAAAAATAATGACAATGCAATGTGATCATTACCATGACCAACAGGTACTCAGAATGCCCCGGGAGGGCTGGATGTACAAACCACTGTGCCATGACCGCAGGGAAATCTGCTCAGAGCAGGGGTGGGTGGGTGGTGACCATCGTGGCTCCTGGCTCAGTGTTTCTGGCCTGGCTTCCTGACATGCAGTAGGATTCTGTTGTCCAGGGTTCCATTTTGGGGCCTCTGTTGGTTAGGTGAGGTCATATTATTAGCACTGGCCAATGAGTTGTGAGAAGAAGTGATGTGTGTCACTTCCGGGCTGGGACAATCATTGTCAATGGGAGACCCTCTGGAGCTTTCTCCCTCCCATGGTGGAGGGTTCAAGGTGGTGGCTGCCCTCTCATTCTGGGCCCTGGCACTACTACAATAAACAGAGAGTCCTTGCAGACCCACAGTAGGTGATGATAGTACATGAAAGAGAAATAATCCTTTGGTTTTGGAAGCACGGATTTTGATATTGCTTTTTCCCACAGCATAAACTAGTCTACCAGGAGATCTGTTATATCACCATGGATTTTAATAGATGTCTCTTTTGGCTGAGAAGATAGAAATTCATCATACACAAAAGAAAATTCATGTGCTAACACTTGGATGTGTGCAAGAACATCATAACATAAAACGCAACATTACATATCATCATGTACCATAACATTACTTGTTTACTGAATGCAAGTATTTGAAAGGTTCTTAAGTGCTAAAGGGACTGGACATCTATGTGGGGTATGATTCATCCCATAACAAATACCAACAGCTGATTGGGCATTTACCAGGCACCAAGCTCAGTGTTTACCTTATGTCATTTAATTCACTCTTGACAACAACCTTATGAGAGAGGGAGGAGTGATATTTAGGAGTCAAGATGTTTAGTAAGTGGTGTGGCTTTGGGCAACAGCCAATCAGAAGAGGCATCAGTCGATCGAACTGACTATAAATGACCAGCATGGCTCTGTGGTGACCGCACTATGATGGCAGGTCCTCTTTTAATTTCTGTTGTCTGAGATGGGGAAAATGAGCTTCAGGACAGGCTATGGAATTTGACCAGGACTGAACTGCTAATGAGCTGAGAAGCGGAGACTGAACCCAGGGCGGCTGACCGTACTCTAGACTCAACTGTGGCTTCTCAGACAGCTTTAATTAATGGCCACACACCATTCTCACAAAAAGACAAACAAATCAACATGCTTCTCTCCCAGGATCCGATTTAGGACTTCCCGACAGTGATGATTTTTAGCTTCGTGTTTTTTCTACCTGTTCTGTCTACTGCCCCAGAAATTGCTTCCGTCTCTCCTCCTGGAGGCAGGGCCGGTCTGATGGCTCCCCACCTCTACTGTATCCCAGGAGTCAAGAGCAATTCTAAACCGGGAAACCTGGATCTTGGGGGAGTCGGGAGGCAGGTTTTAAACTTGCCCTTCCCCGCCGAGCCAGCAGGTGTAGAGAACCAGGGCTGACTCCGCTTCCCTGTGCACCTCTGGTGTGTCCCCTCCAGGTCCAGACAACAGAAACTGCTGTTAATCCCAGCACGGCCCTCTCTGCTTCTCTTCTGTGCCTTCGCCTTTGGTTTAGGTTGCTCTTCTGCACAGACAGACAGACAGACAGACAGATGGTGGGATGCACGGCAGGAGGGGCTGCATTTTTTCCATCTGCTTCTCCACCCTTCTCCCTCTCCTTTCTTTCTCTCTCTCTCTCTTCCCCTGTGGCATCCAGGGCTCCAGTGGAGCAAAGTTGGCCTGGGTGCTGAGGATGGCTCCATGGTCTCTGCCACAGGTGCTAGAATGGCTCTGATTGCAGCAGAGCAATGCTATAGATGGGCAGAGTATCGCCTCATGGTGGGCATGCCATGTGCATCCCAGTTGGGTACATGCGGGGGTCTGTCTGTCCCTCCCACCCCACTTCTCACTTTGGAAAAATAAAAAACAAACAAACCAAAAAAAGCTAACACTTGTGAATGCATACTCAATAGTTCTGCTACTAAGCTCACATCACCTAATAATTAGTTTATTTTTCCTTCTTGTGTCCCTGAAAGCTTCCCTTTCCACCTTCATCCTCTATCTCCTCCTCCTTTGCCTCTGAGTCACTGAGAATGCTGGCTGTTTAGGTGGTCTCTTCCTGGGGCACTCTTCAGCTAAACTGCAGGTAAGTTTTTGCAACTTCCCCTGCGGGAAGGCGGGTCTAATCCCACGGCCTACCCAAGGTGCCACATTTGATATATCTGTTCCTTATAGAAGCATTCCACAGGCTCTGAGACCCATGACCTGGCTTTGGTGTGAGCAGGTGTCTGCCTCTCTAAGCTCAGTGCAGAATCTGTCAGCAAAGGCAATTTAGGAGGCTGGCGGGGACCAGCAGGGCCTCCTCCCCTCCCTTCACTGACTGGAGCTAGTAAGACTCCAGGCCTCAAAGCAAGCTGCACCAGTCAGAGATGAAGTGGTGGTGGGAGGAGGGGGAAAGGAGGCAAAGACACAGAAAATGGAGGGGAAAAGATGGCCGAGCACCGTGCTGGCGAGAGGAACAGATAAGTGTTCTTTAGGTAGAGTGAGAAAGGATAAACCCGAGGGACAGATAATATACCCAGGACTCAATGATACACTAAGAATGGAGAGTGGTGAGCAAGGCGGATCACTATTGACCCCCCGAAAGAGAGTGCAGGGGACTCGCGGTAATGTGATAGATTGATACCCAAGAAATCCTTGCAGGGCCATTGATTGGGTTCTGGCACACCTGCTTCCTTATCAATAACATTATTGCAGCCTGCACAGGGCTGTCTCTGGGGGATGTGTAAGAGCCGGGTGGATAGCAGGGTGGTCCTGTGGGCAGGGGTGGTGCCCTGTTACTATAGGTATGGTCCCGTCCAGGGGGTCACTCCAGCCTGGCTGAAGCTCCCAGGCCCCAGCTAACCTTGTCCATCATTTATACGTGCCCCCCCCCCCCCGCTTTATTCCCTCATATTGAAGACTTTGCTACTGTTAGAGAAATACATCCCAAGGGCGCTCACCTCTCCACAGCCTAGAGAAGGGAGAGGAGAGCTGGTCTCAAGAAGGTAGGTGTGGGGGGACCTGTCTATTTTTCCTTTATTTTCTGGTGTCTGGGAGGGGAAGGAAGGAATGAACACGGGCAGAGGGACCTCAGAAAATAAAAGGAAGACAAGAAATGTGTGTGGGTTGTTGGGCAGGTTGGGGGAGGCGATCTCATGCAGGGTGGGGGGCAGTGTTCCGCATTCCTAGCTTCTGCCAGCCAGCCGTAGTCTCCACTCTGTCCCTAAGGGCGATTTATAGACCAGAACAGTATCTGTGAAACAAATGACTCTCTCTCTCTCTCTTTTTTTTTTTCAGTTAGAAATAGTTTAAAAATAGTTCCCTTCACTACCGTTGGGATGCTCTGTCACTTGGAGAAAGGGGGTAATTATGAAAGACGAGGGTATAATGTGATTACAGCGGCCCCGTTGTGTCAGCCGAGGCAGCCCGGCTGCTGGAGGACACGGGCTGCTCCCTCCGTCAGCGCTGGGCCTTTATTGGGCCTGTCAGGTTTCTGAAAAGAACCTGAGGGCAGAAAACTCCCTGCAGACAGGACAGCACGGCTGGCCTCGAGCTGTCAGGAGGCCTGCAGTGGCGTGGGAGGGTGCAGTGGCCGCTCGGCACTCCTGAATGCCAGTCACTTGGATGTGGCCCATTGGGATCTGCAGGAAGGGCCTTTGGTGCAGGACCGGGTGGGGCACATTCATTTCTGTCAGCACCAGTGGTCAGCTGAGGGTGTCTGTGGCTTTGTGTCGGTGTGGATTAGAGAAACCATAGTAGCTGGGCTGTGGGATCCAGCCTCTGGTCTTGTCCCCTGGCTCTGTCTTGGATTCTCTGTGAGGACTCTAACCAACCTGACCTCCCAGAACAATTCCTTCTTCATCTGAAAGAGGGGTCTGGGATACTGATAAAAGGAATAGTAAAGTCTCACGACTGGATGTGCACGTGAGGTCACCCAGGTGTGAGTACCCACTTTATAACACAACCGGCCAGGCTGGGCAACCTGTGCCCCTGGGGGCATCTGCTTTTTCTTGGGCAGCTAAGGTTGACAGTCTGCCTTCCACAGTGCCCCCAAGATATTTGGTCAACAGAGATCACATTTAGGTGAGAAATCATCCACTTTTTACAGAACCCAGAGAACTCTTAACATCTTTAGAGCATCTGAATATATATAACTAAATATATATATATTCCCATTGAATCCCAAGAACCGTCAGTGGGATTATTCCCATTTTACAGATGAAGCTCAAAGCATAGGAATGATTTGTTCAACTACACACGGTAAGTTAGGGCCAAGCTGAATCTTAAGTCGTGTTTCCAGATTCTCAGTTCTGACCTGGATGACAGAGCCTCCCTCCAGCAGTGGTTTTGACCCTCTGGAAGTAAGTAGGATATAAATAATGAATTGCTAATTAGTCTCCACCGTTTTGGTCAAGAATTCTTGGACAAGTCTGGCTTCTACCGTCATTAGCATCTGTTTCTCGTCTGTATTTCTCTAGCTGGGAGAACAGCATGTCCCCATTTGCTGTTCAATTATTCTTCTTGAAGAGCCATCATATTACTTTTCATCTTTCTCTTCTTTACATTTAATAAAACCGCAAAGAACATTCCCTCGTAAGAAAGATTGCCCGTCAGACTGCAGCCTGGATCAATGGTTCCTATCTTCTGCCCAAGACGCTCTTTAGAGCAGATGGCAAAATTGGTTCAGAATATAAAAAGTGGTCTCTGCCCTCATGGGCCTTATAATCTAGTTGAAAAGACTAGGCTCCTACACATCAAACCGAAGATGATAGCAAGGCAATCCATTTTTTTATTACTAAACTGAAGATCACTCATTTTAAGTTTAAGAAGAGCTCCTAACAGCGAACAGAGGTAAGTGTGGGAGAAGTGACCCAAGAGGCCCCTGAAGAGGTAGTGGCCCAGTCCAGATGGAGGGGTGGTGTCAAAAAGGTAGAGTTGGGAGGTGCAGGTGGGGAGGGGGGACAAAGGGCACAGTATAAGTAGAATTCATTGGAGCCTTAAGTCCAAATGCAAGGAAGGAATAAAGGGACCATGCTCAGTCTTTGCAAAAGCTTAAAATCAATTAAAACTAGAGTATGGAAATAACACTTGCATGTCTAGTATGTGCCTGGGAGATAGGGAGGTGGTCCTGTTTTTTTTCTTTCTTTTTAATTTTTCTTAAGTGAGAAACAGGGAGACAGAGAGGCAGACTCCAGTATGCGCCCTGACCATTATCTACCTGGAAAGCACCCTGTGGGGTGATGCTCTGCCCACCTAACTGAAATTTGAGGACTATCTGGGACTGTTGCTCTGTTGCTCGGCAGCCAAGCTATTTTAGCACCTGAGGTGAGGCCATGGAGACCTCCTCAGTACCCGGGGCCAACTTGCTCCAACTGAACCACGACTGTGGGAGGGGGAGAGAGAGTCAGAGAGAGAGAGAGAGAGAGAGAGAGAGAGAGAAGGGAGAGGGGGAGGGGTGGAAAAGCAGACTGTCCATTCTTCTATGTGCCCTGATCAGGAATCAAACCTGTGACATCCACACTCTGGGCCGATGCTCTACTGCTGAGCCAACCAGCCAGGGCTGAGGTGGCCCTGTATTAATAGTGCTTCTAGGGCTTTATGGACTAGTAGGGTCCAGGAGGACAACTTGGGGCAGCGCCAATTTATAAATGTGAACTCAGAACATCTAATCAATTATAATTGTAAATGTGAAAATTGTTGGCTTGGTTGCTAGGGCATTGAAACCCTTTAGAAATAAACAAATCTTAGCGATAGTCACCTTTAAAAATTATACTCACCCACATACAGAATACCCAATAATTCATCTGTTCTAAAAATACCTAGTGACAGATTCAAATATCAAATTCATGCTGTTTTCAATTATTATATGACATAACTATACTGGAGTTGATCCTTCTAGCAAGAACAGAATAATTGCTTTCATACTAGATACCCATTAATTTCTTCAGATGGCTCATATGTTGGAGGTGACAGCGTATGCACATTCAGCTCCAAAAAAGGTCTAAAAAAGTTTTTTTGTTCACTGTGTAAATGATGTCTTTTAGAGCATAAAATACCACCACCCTGACCCCAAGACTACACACGGGTGAATTATATCTCCTAGTGGATGAAATGACATAATTATTTTCTAACTGAAATTTGAGGATCCTCTGAGAGTAGTGGTGGATAGAGCACATCTTGCTTAATTAAATTCAGTTGCGCATTGATTACACACCAGAAACTGGGCTAGGTTACATGGTGATGTCAGGCGTGAGCAAGAGAAATCTCAGGCAACTCCCTGTGTCACCTGGAAGGAGATATTCATGAAATGAGAATACATAGCAGACAGTGACGAGTTCCATATTGGAGGTATGAAGGAATTCTGGGAGCCAGCAGAAGGAAGCATTTCAACCCGAAGACTCTTTAGAGAAAGCTCAATAGAAAAGGGGGTCCTTGCTTTGGGTCTTGAAGAATTAGGAAGCTTGTGAAGGAAGGAAGTAGAGACAAAGACAATTGGGGAGAGTGAGGAGTAGACAAAGAGGAAAATCGTGCTAGAGGAAGGGCACGCACGGCTCCTGGGTGGTGGTCCTGGGGGTGTTTGTGCATGCTCAGAGATAAAAGGTACCATGCTGTCAGAGAGCCTTGACTGGTGGCATCTTTAGAAACATGCCCTGGATTCCAGGGGTGTGTTGAGTCCCCAGTGTTCTTTAAGCACAGTATGGCATCATGATTGAGAAGCCCTTTGCCATCTGTGGTTGCTCTTGGCCCCAAAGATGAATTCTAATCTGAAAAATGTAAAAGTTTGTTTTGCTTGTCATTTATCTTACTTTGCAGTGATGTAGTCACTAAGGCCCACATTAGTCTTTCTCATGACTTCAGAGTGATTTTTCCAGGGTACATAATTCCTCACAGTCCTTCTCTCCCCCTCTCTGTCTTGACAAAAATGCATTTTGCTCTCCATTAAGTTATACAGAATCATCTTTGTTCATTATTGGTTAAAGGGGGGCTCCCGTGAAATTCAAATGTGGTTTTATTAACTGCCGAATCCAGGAGATGTATTGTAAAATATTGGGCATTTAAATGTTTTCAATCTGAATAAAGAGAAGAATTGACTATTTAGCTACAAGCAGCTGCCTCTCTGACAACTTAAGAATGCAGGCTCTGAGCACAGCCGGTCACCGAGGTTTTGGTAAGCCCAGCACACTCTGAGGGTTCCCAAAGTCTGGGTGTGGTTTGTATAGGGCATGAAACAGCCCACGGGAGGATGCATAATGTCTCAGGTGGGCTGGGGTTGACATCTGAAAACCTTGTGCATGGCGGCCTGGTCTCTCCAGTGGGGGTCCTCCTCCAGCATCCATGTGCACTGCTCTGGCTCCCTGCATCCACATTTCTGGGGTTCTTCCCTTTGTCCCCAGACCCTCTCTCCACCTTTCGCCTCCCCAATCCCTCCCAGAGGTTCTCTCACCCTGGAGCTTCCCTTTAACCAAGGCAGAGGCCAGCTGGGGAGCCATAGCTCCAGTCTGCCCAGTGGAGTTCTGGCTTCCCCTGTGGGGGCCTCCATGGCTGGCTGCGTCCCTCAGTGGAAGGGCATTGCTTCCCTCGGGGTGACCTTCTCTGCCAACGGCCCTCACGTCCTTGGGGGCATAGGGAGGATTGGAAGAGCTCAGATGGTCTGGGTTCAGTGTGCTCACTGATTGACCGTGACCATCAGTGCTCGCCCCTGCAGGAACACTGGGGACCGAGCTTCCTGGGAAGGGCTGTTACCTAGGCATTTCTCCTGTCCCCAATCCTGCTTAAAATGCACCTGTCCTCTGGATCTCTTTCCCTGAGCAGTCAAATACCAGAGTAATATAAGATACAGTATTGGCAATAAATTAACACTTTCAGAAAACCTATTTGGAAGCAGGTTGACCTCAAACCATAAATAAAAGTGACATTTTCATTTTAACAACAGCCCTCCACTAACCTAACGGTGGACATGGTTCAGTGTGATTTCACGCTGCAGCGGAGAAAATTCACTGCCTGTAAAAGGAGGCAACATTTCCCCACATTGATCCTCCTGCCTTTCCCCTATGCAAAAGCACTGAAAAAGAGGTGGAGTGACGGAAAGCCTCACGTTTGCAGACTTACCATTTTCAGGAGGCTTTCCTAAACATAATCTCGGTTGAGCCTTCTATGGATTTTGTAAAGTATGGAAAGCAGGTATACTGTCCCACTCTACAGAGGAGTAAACTGAGGCTCATTTGTGTGAATAACAATCCATAAAGGGAAAGGGGCTCAAGGGGGTGTGTGTAAAAGAGCGTATAGAAGGAATAAATGTTAATGGAGGGAAACTTGACTTGGGGTGGTGGACACACACTACAATATACAGATGATGTATTATAGAATCGTACACCTGAAACCCATATAATTCTAGTAACCAATGTCACCCCAATACACACACACACACACACACACACACACACGCCATAAAGTTTCAGCCTTCTACTATCTTTACCTCTTTGGTCACTTATAGGTGCTCCTATGAGCAGTGGCCTGGGATGGTGGAGAGGGGCTCACCACTCTTGACTCTGAGCTGCAGCGCAAGAGGTGGGGTGGGGTCTGGAAGCCAAGGGGTAGGAGAGTAATGGAGGAGCCCCAGCTGGCCCGGGCAGAGGGAACCTCCCTCTGTCTCTCCTCTCTCTGTGGATTCACTTACAGCTCTCCCACTTGAAGCTGGAGGAAGATACCCTGAGGCCCCAGGTTTCTTTAGAATCCTTTCTTAGGAGTTTATAAGAGGACAACATCCCTTTGACCCTAGTTTGTAAGCAGAGAGGTTCCTGCGGGGGTGCGGGGGGGACTCATTGTAAAAGCCCTCTGCTGAGAAGACGCCCTCTGAGGATTGTTCATGCCTTCTCCATCAGGGCTGCGCTGGGAGGCAATGATGAGGGTGGCAGCACATTCTTCCACGTGCTGGAATATTCTGCCTTCATTACTCCAGACGCACAAATGTGTCCATCCAGCACAATTCAAGTGTTTGATCTGCAAGCCGGTTCCGCAGTATTAAATCAACAACGCAGAGGAATCGCATTTCTCCAAAATAGCAAAATTCCTGTGCTTTTTCTACAAGACTGAAGGTGTGGGACTGGTGGCGGGTGGTTTGTCCAAACCAGCTGCATTTAATTAGGAAAGAAAATCCCTACATCTTCAGCTAGGCGGGTCGGATACAACCACACAGCCCAGGACTTGTGAGGTCTATGCACAGCGACACGCGGGCGGGTTGCTCCGCCAAGGGAAGGAAGGGCTTTCTCCGATGGACGCATGCGCATCCCAGGCACACCCCGGGTACTCTGCTGAAGGCTCTGCACGTTAACGCACTAAATCCTCAAGACCGCCATACAGGCTACTGTGATCCTTCCCGTTCGACAGATGAGAAAATGGAGCCACAGAGAGGTTAAGTGACTTGTCTGAAATCACAAGGCCTTTCAGTAAGCCAGCAGCCTGACTCCAAAGTCTTTTCTGAATATCCAGGGACATCTCCAATGGGTTTGGAACCCTTATATGCGAGGAAATTTGTGACAGCTCCCTCTGACCTCAGGCAGAACTTGTTACTACACTTATCACAGAAGTGATCTACAGAGGGGTTCTCCCTTCTCCCCCCCGTGGAGGGTCCCTAGAGGACAGTGGTCCCAGCCTGCCTTACCCATGCAGGTGTCTGTGTGGTTGCACAGACTGGCCTTCGCTAATTCCTTCTCTGCAGTGTTACCCAGGAGGATTGCTATAGGGAGTGTATGTGGTGACTCTGAGGTGGCTGGGGACATGTTGTCCTGCTAGCTATCAGCATCAGCACACTTTATTGTTAGGGTAATGAATACCTTGATGGCCTCCTTCTAGGACTCCAGGTCTCCTCCTACGCGGCCCCCCGCCAAGTCCTTTTTCTTTTGATTACTGCTGCTGTCACATTGTTTCTCACTCTTGACCTTGGTGCCTGTTAAACCATTCACACCCCCTAATTGTCTTCACCTGCCACATATCCACCTTTACTGAAAAGCTGGTTTCTCTGATTATTTAGACCCTATCAGTCTCTCACAGATTAACTTGATTCTTCTCAGGAAGGAAGGGTGATGGGTGGCATTCTTTGCCCTTGGACTTGATGGAGGTTATTGGCTGTGAGCTGGTCACAGATGGGGCCCTCCAGGAGCCACCTTGGGAGATTTTGGTGGGCCGGCCACCTGCCTTGAATGCACAACATCTCCCCGAGTTTCCTGTCACTTCCATTTCCCGGTTTTATGAGCTTGAGCAAGTCAATGGATCGCTCTGAGTCTCAGTGCCCTCATCTGTGAAATGGGGATTATTTAGCTTGAGAATCCAGTCCCTGCGAAAATGCTGTATAAGCTATGAAGCAGCATATGCTCGATGGGAAGGTGTCAGCATGTTAACACGAAGAATAAAGCAGCATGTGGTCTCCATCTCTGCATGGCTCTGAGCTCCATCCTGGGACACCTTCCCTCCTCAACTTTCCCTCTGCCTCAGAATTTAGAGGGGCAAAGCAGGATGGTGCGTCAACGCTGGGCACTCAACTGGCAATTACTGAATTCTGTAGAAATGAGGATGCTCAGGTGGCAATGAGTGACAACCCCACGGTAGCATTTGTGGTGTGTCTTCTGACCCACAGGATAGCAAACTACCGTTGTTCCATGTAGGCAATCAATAATAATGCTCAGGGAATAGTCCACCCTCCAGAGTGGGCTGATTAGAATGTACACAGAAAATCATGAGGCTGACTCAATTATTTCTTTGGTTGTTTTCGAGCCTCTGTTTGCCCCTTAAAACTGGATTCCAAGACACCAGAGGGGCTCCAGGGTTCACAGCTGTTCACCTACAGCAGCTGGACATGAGGCCAAGGTGGTCAGCTGTAGGAGCTCAGGCCAAGGTGAAGCCGCCTGAGCTGGACTGGAACACAATGCTGGGCAGACTGAGTGGATATGTGGAGTGGGCAGGGTGCAGCTGGGTCACCTGAGTCCCAGAGCTGGAGTAAAGCCATTGAGGTTGGAACCGAAAGGGGAGGAGACACAGCAACAGAACCAGGAGGCCCATCCCTTGTGTCCTGGGGCCCAGGGGCCTGTGCCTCTGCAGTTAGGACACCCATGCCAATGGCCTAAAGCTAAACCAATATGTCTGTATTTTTTAAAAAATGTTTTCTTTTCTGCTTAGAAAAACAATATCCATTATAAGCTAACTGGAACTTACACAAAGGTTATATATTTAATACCCCTACACTAATGACTTTGGTGGGTTTTATTCCCCTGTGTTATTTACATAGTTGAGAGTGCACACTATTTAGAATAGATATTTTAAACCCACACGTTCTCTGGGTTTGCTGCCTTTGGGGAAGCACCGCCCAGTAGCACCGCCCCACTCGGGCAGGCCCGGGTGCAGGTTGTATGGGAAAGACAGCGGCCAGGCCAGCCGCGCAGGGGAGCTGGGCAGATCCCAACAAGGGCGTAGTTCCTGTGTTTTTCCGCCCTTGGCACTGTGCACACTCCTCTGTCTGTTGGGAGCCTGGGCAAGCACTGGCAGGGTGACTGGCTTCCCCTGCACAGTCCTCCTCATTCACACATGTGCAGAAATGTGTCTGGACATGTAGCTGTCGTGGGGGACACTGCGTTTCATTCTGATCAGAATCATGAACAAGTCTGTTAGGGAGAGCCCTGTGGGAGAGAAAGGTCTGCTCCCCTCTGGGCTCTGATTTCTAAACAGCTCGGCCCTCAGGCAGGTGCATCTGAACCTGGGAGAAGTGTCCACAGTGGTGGGAGAGGCTGGAGCAGGAGACAGAGCAGACACGATGGACGGGGAATGGGAGCCCCTGGTTCCTGTGTGCCACCCTGCACAACTCAGGTCCATCAGAGGGAGTAAGAGGAGCCGGTGGCCGAGTCTGAGTGGAAGACAGGCCAATGGCTAAGATGGGTGTGGGTGAGGGGTGCTCAGAAAGAGCTTTGGGGACTTGGAGACCATGCAAGGAATATTGATGCAAAGATGCTGGAGGGTGACTCAAACCAGAGTGCTCTAGGAGAGTTGCTATTACTAGAGTCCCTGTGGTGGGTTGGGAGAGGATGGATTCTCACCCTCTAGAGAGAGTCTGAGACTAATTCTTCCCCCAGGCACTACACGCACCTTGCACTTGGGTTTGGAGATGTTAGTATGGGCTCCATTGAGCCATTTAAGCTCTTGAATTAAGACACTTGAAGTGGGAGATAAGATGGGCACATCGGCATGCTGCTTGGAACTCACACAGGCCTGGAGTAGAGTCTGCCAGGTACTAGCTCTGTGACTGTGGGAAAGTGACTTACTTCTTCTGAGCCTCTGTTTCCTCATCTGTAAGATGGAAATAATAATATATGGATCCCCAGAGTTGTTTGAAATATTTGCTATGTAATATGTATTAAGCACTTAACACAGAGCCTAGCACAAAGCAATAGCTCTAAAAAACGTGTTAGCCAGACTGGGAGTGTTTCCCGGGGTGCTGGGTGAGGCTCTAAGGTGTTTTGGTGTAAGTGTCCAGAGTAACTCGGGAGCATGAAGTAGAACTAGTTGTGACCCAAACCTGTGACATTTATTCCCTAAGCAGTATCCTGATTAGCTTAAAAAAAGGCCTTCAGACATTAAACTGAAAAGCTTTTGTACAGCAAAAGAAACCACCAATAAAACAAGAAGGCAACCAACTAAATGGAGGAAGGTATTTGCAAACAACAGGGGTTAATATGCAAAATATATAAAGAAGTCATTCAACTTAACACCAAACAATCCAATTAAAAAATGGTCAGAGGATCTGAACACTTTTCCCAAGAAGACATACAGATGGCCAACAGATCTATAAAAAGATGTTCAATTTCAGTAGCTATTAGGGAAATACAAGTCAAAACTACAATGAGATACCACCTGACAGCTGTTAGAATGGCTGTTATCAACAAGACAAGTCATAAGAAGTGTTGGAGGGGTTGTAGAGAAAACAAGAATCCTCATTCACTGTTGGTGGGAGTGTAGACTGGTATAGCCATTATGGAAGACAGTATGGTGATTCCTCAAAAAGTTAAGAATCAAGTTACCATATGACCCCAAAACCCCTCTTCTGGGTATCTACCTGAAAAATTTGAAAACATTTATTCACAGATATATATATACACCCCTATGTTCATTGCAACACTATTCATGGTGGCTAAGACGTAGAAACAACCAAAGTGTCCTTTAATAGACGATTTTGATAAAGAAGATGTGGTATGAATATACAATGGAGTACTACTCAGCCACGAGAAAAGATGAAATACTGCCATTTGCAACAACATGGATCTTGAGAATATCATGCTAAGCGAAGTAAGCCAGAGAGAAAAAAGTCAAGAACTATATGATTTCACTTACATGTGGGATATAAAACTGAAAGCAACGAGTGAATAAACAAGAAAAACAAAAACTCTTGGACAGAAATAGCAGTATGGTGGTTACCAGAGAGAAGGGGGGTAGAGTGGTTGTGACCCAAACCTGTGACATAAACCACCAATAAAACAAGAAGGCAGCCAAATAAATGGGGGAAGGTATTTGCAAACAACAGCTCTGACAAGGAATTAAGATGAAAAATATATAAAGAAGTCATACAACTTAACACCAAACAAACAATCCAATTAAAAAATGGTCAGAGGATCTGAACAGACACTTTTCCCAAGAAGACATACAGATGGCCAACAGATCTATAAAAAGATGTTCAATTTCAGTAGCTATTAGGAAAATACAAATCAAAACTACAATGAGATACCACCTGACAGCTGTTAGAATGTCAAATATATGGTGACGGAAAAAGATTTTACTGTGGGTGGTGGGCAAACAATGCAGTATACAAATGACATAGCATAGAACTCTACGCCGGGAACCTATATAATTTTATTAACCAATGTCACTCCAACTAATTTATTATTATTTTTTTTCAAAGGGCCTTTGGTGAAAAGACCGAACAGGGTGAACAGCAGCTGGCAGAAATAAATGAGTTTGGATCCTTTCTCCCTACATGTCACCCACTGACCTTAAACTCAAATTGCAGACTAGCCTTTTCTCAGCCTCTCCTGGGAAATCAGAGCCCTCTTCCCAGACCTGGGACTCCCTGGCAGTGTAGGGTCCCGCAGCTGTTGGAATGCACGAGGCTGCAGTTTCCATGGCTGCTATGGCCTTGATCCTAGAGGCCAGGTCACAACCACCCCGGGGCCGTGGCCTCTGCCACTAGGAAGACAAGCATAATTCAAACCATGGTTCCCCACCATGCTATTGTGGAGTCTTAAAATCAACCCAGAGGCACCTGTGACCCCAGAGAGAGCTGCGCTGGGAGCCTGCTGAGGTCACTGAGGCTCGGCTCCCAAAAAGCACAGCGGTTGGATTTTTCTCATTTAATTACCTGGCTGGGAGAAGTCTTGGGAGGTGGGAGTTCGCTAAGCAGTTGGAGAAGAAAGTTTTCCAAGCATGAAGGGATGTGCTGAAGGAGGAAGCAGACCTCTGTGGATAAAGTGAGTAACACGGGTCCAATGTGCCTTTGTGGGAAGGCTTCCTGTTCCTGGGTCCCTGGAGATCATTTGTTCTTCCTGTCTTCCTCTGCCAGGACCCAGGAGCCCCAGGAAGCCACAGGGCAGTGCTCAGCTGCTGTCTGCTTGGCCTCTGTACTTGCATGACTGGCAATAGATGGATTGACAGGCACTTTCCTGTGAGGTCTGGACAGGCTACCCGGTTTCCATGGGCAGGGCTGAAATGTTACAGCATTGACCTGACTTACCTCTGATCTCCCTTAGATACAAATCATACGGCCTCATTTATGCCAGAACATTCTGACTCAAAGAAGTTCTGTCTCATCATGGATAACTTAGGAAAGGGCTGTTCAAACACTTTTTCCTCTACGAGTAGTAAAAATATTTTTAAATACATTTTACTTTATACTTCAATATGTAAAGCATCAATTTATATATATGTATATAATATATATAATATATATTATATACATATATTTGAATCTAAATTTCATAAAACAGTACTTACTATTTTGAATGCCTTCTAATCCAATCTATTGTAGTTTCTCCTATTCTCCTTCATTAAGAAAAATGTCTAGGCTATAATCTACTAAACTGCTTTCATGTCCACTAATATAGCATGTCACAACCCACAATCTGGAATCACTGCTTTAGGGAAGTGAAACCCAATGGAAGTAGAATGCAAGTCACCAATGGAAGCCACGTAGGTAGCCTGAAATTTCCTAGCAGCCACAGTAAATGGGTACAAATAAACAGGTGCAATTCATCTCACTCATACATGTGATATAGCTGACATGTTATCATTTCAACATGTCATCACTATTAAAGTGATTAGTGAGTGGCTGACCTGTGGTGGCACAGTGGATAAAGCGTTGACCTGGGAACACTGAGGTTGCCAGTTCAAGACCCTGCGCTGGTCTGGTCAAGGCACATATGGGAGTTGATGCTTCCAGCTCCTCCCCCCTTCTCTCTCTCTCTCTCACTCTGTGTCTCCTCTCTAAAATGAATAAATAAAAAGAAAATTTTAAAGTGATTAGTGAGCTATTTTACTCTTTTTATACTAAGTTTTTGAAATTTGGTGTGTTTCTGGCTCAATGCACATTTCCATTTGAGCTAGCCACATTTCAAGGGCTCAATCGTTACACGGCGGTGGCGACCCCTTCCCAGGTACTTACGCCCCAACACCAAGAAATGCTTTCTAGCAGAATGGCCTTGGGGCAGGTCTCTGGATTTATTATTAGGAGTCCTCTCATTTGCGTAGCTTTGGGGAATAGTCGCAGGGAGGGTTAAAGGGAATACCACGTAACCTTTTGAATAAACCTTAGGGCATATATATTAGCTGGATCCAACAAATGATTATTGAGAATGTACTGTGTATCAGCAGTAAACTAGTATCTCCACATCTAAGGGATTTGGGGGGACAGAAACTAATTCGAGTGTGGATTGCCTCCCTTTGTCCTTCATGGGGTTTCTTTACTTTTTCCATGCTAGGAACTTCCCTCTCCCTGTCTTTAGATAAAATTTATGCACACCTGTCGTGTAGAGAAGAGGGCCCAGCGAACCATCATTACTTAAAAGGAAATTACTGTAATAATGGGTTCTTTCATATTTTGGAGTGAAAAAATAGTGTCATTTTCTATGAGGTGAAGGAAAATTTTGTCTTAGTGCCAATTCAAGTATTTTGGGGTCTCTTTGGAGCCCAATGTGGGCATCCTTGTTTTGCATGTATTCCATGGACTGGGGTGATACCTGATCTCATCATCTGCTTTTTCTCATAAGAGAACCTATTCCTGGAACCTGATCGTTCATGGCTCCCCACCGGCCAGGGAGCAGCCTGTGCTTTGCATAATCGCCCTGTGACATTTAGCATCAGGCATCCTCCAAATTGCCTTTTCATCCAGAGCTGTACCAAGGGAATGTTTAGGAAGGAATAAATCAATTGGGGGAAAAACTCAGAACTTGAACCTTTTCCTTGTAAGTTTCTTTATATTAATTTGTTGTTTAATTTTTTAGCTTTATTTATATTTTTTGTTAATCTTTTTTCTTTATTAATTTTTAGAGAAGGAGGGAGGGAGTAAGAGAGAGAGAGAGAGGGAGAGGAAAGGGAGGGGTAGAGCGAGGGAGAGAGGGAGAAGGGGAGCGAGGAGAGAGAGAAACATCGATTTGTTGTTCCACTTATTTATACATTCATTGGTTGATTCTTGTTTGTGCCCCAACCACGGATTGAACTCATATTTAGATTTTTTTTAAAGGTTTGTGTCTCATCTCTGCAGAGCTGAAAAAAATAAACAGCAGGCATTTTCTCCTCCATTTACTTAACAGTATCATCAAGTATCTACCACGTGCAGAGAGCACCATGTTTGGTATTGAGCCTGAAATAAAACAGGTGGGAGACCCCAGTCTCTGCTCTACGGAAGCTTAAATTCTAACTAAGGGGTTGCCATGGGCAACATCTTCCCTTCTCTTCTCTTTCTTCCATGGGGGGTAAACTAGTCTTAATTTAAAAAAAAATTTAATTGGTGTGGACATCTTCTACCCAGTGGCCAGAAGAGCTTCTACGGACAATGCCCTTTTCCCTGGTACTGGGGCCAGGCATCAGGCTGAGCAGGGAAGAACCAATTCCTCCTGACACAATCGTAGAGGGGAGTGAAGCCATGGTGGCAGTCTTCCAGTTCCCACAGGGCAGGATCAACATCTGGGGGAACCAAAGCTCGCCCCTGTGAAAGGTGATTACTTCCAGGGAAACCAGGAAGGAGCTCAGCCAGCCTTCAGCCCTCACTCGGGACCCACATTCCTCTTGTTTTGGGACCATAAGCTATCTCTCTCCGCAGGGGACTGATGGAGGTGAGAACATCCACACTTTCTGTCTAAGCTTGAGGCACTCTTGCCCCAACTGGCAAGATACAGGGAGAAATGTGGGTGAACCTCCTCCTCTGTGGGGGGCAAAGAAGGGGACTGGGGGGCCGCCTGGGGGTCTTGCCATGTGGGCTGCATGTCCCCGGATGGAGAAGGCAATCATGGGAATGCCGTGTAGGAGAGGCTGGTCTGGAAGGGGTCGTCTAAGGTAGCAGCGACTTCCACACTTGAGGTCTGCCTGGTCCTATAGTACAGGACTAGGAGTATGTACACTGTGTCCCCTAGCGCTTGGTCTGGTGACAGCCCAGAGATAGATGGACCTGGCAGGTCCCATTTTCTATGGATTGCAGAAGAAGGGGGCAGAATACCTGTGGTTATAAGCAGAAGCAGGGGGCCCTGCTCCGAGGAAGGCAGAGGGAGATCCTAGGCTCGAGAAAGAGGAAGCCACACTTCCCCTGGTAGCAAGAGTTCCCCTAAGGATGGAGCAGAGAGGCACCTGACCAACCTGCTCCATTTTCCCTGCCCTCCTTTCTCTAGACTTCTCTGGATGTCTTCTTTTCTCATTCCCTGCTCTCTTTTGTACCCTCCTTCCTGCCTTCCCTCCCTCCCTCCCTCCTTTCATTTCCTTTTCTTTCCCTCCTTGGTCATTCTTCCTTTTCCCTCCCTCTCTCAGTCCTTCCATTCTTTTAGGACTCATTCCTCTCGCCGAGTATTTGCTGTTATTTTGGGTTCCATGGGGTTATATTATGGGCCTAGGGGCCTCTGCTGCTCATATGATTGCAACCTAACTGCACTGAAACTGCCACACTCCACCCTATATCCACACTCCGCTTATCTCTTGGTGGCAAACACATAATACTATTTGGGACAATAGAGCATCCAAGTGAAAGACTACATTTCCCAGTCTTTCTTGCTCTGAGTGGCCAGGTAATTAAGATGGAGCCAATGAGATGTAAGTGGTGTTGTACGGGACTCTGGGCAAGTCACATGTAAGAAACTGACCAACTGAGTTGCAAACCTTTTGCTTTCCCACTCCCTCCATCCCTCCTGCTACTGGAGCGTGGCCATGACTATGGAGCACCAGGAGCCGTCTTGGACCATACAGAGAACTTGAGATGAAAACCAAATGGTAGAAAGGGCAGAGAGAATGTGGGAGGTGTCCAGGTTCGTGGTAACACTGTGCCTACCAATCCAGCTCTGGACTGGATGTCTTTGGACTCTTTATTCACGAGAGAGAAATAAATGTCTATGTTGCATCGGCCATTGTTATTTCCAGTCTGTTACTACACCTGAACTCAATCCCAAGAGATTCACTTCCCATGTGCCACTTTTCCTTCCTGGGCCATTGACTCTTCTGTCTTCACTATCAGGTAGGACATGGAGGCAGCCTGGTCACTCTCAGGTTGGGTGGCTCAACATAAGCCACAGGACCTCTTGGCTTTCCATCCAACAAACTCTTTGTAGGCACAGTGTGGGACTTTGGAGCTGTAGTAGCTGAAGGTTTGAGTCCGTTGCACCCAAAGCAGAGTCTTCTACAGAAGTGTCATATGGGGAAGCAAAGGCAATCCACCTGACACTGTCACTGTCTTGGAGCTGGGACAAGGCAACAATTTATGTGGCGCCTTCAGACACCAAGTGCAAGAGAGGGCTCCGTCAAGCTGACTTTGCCAGTTGTGTACATTCACAGAATAATTTACAGTTCCCCTGGAAACATGTAATAGTTTGGGTCTAAATTTAAAGTATTCCTACTGAGCTGTTGCCATAAGCTCAAAGCATATTCAGAGTGAAGGAACAGAATGAAGAGATGTGGGATGATCCACCATCGATCTAAGCACCACGCCCACCCATCAGGCCACAGAGACAAGAGACACTCCTGCAGGAAGTCAGCCATCCCCCACCTCATCCTGGTCCTCCCAGTCCCGGGACACAGGGCAGGGGGACCACTTCTCTGCTGCGCTCAGAACTCTAGTCCTAGCACTTTGCTTTTGGTTTTATTGCTTTGCCTTCTCAGTTGTGCGAGGCCCCCTGACATCTGCCATCTGTTTTCTGTTAAATATTCTTGCAAAGCGTCTCAGTGTGTGGTCCCAGAGAACCAGCACATGCCACTCTCAGGATGCAGCCAGACTGCATTTTCCAGCTTCATCTGCATGTGGGTTTCGCAGGAAGGTTCTGGCATCCTGGGAGGGAAGCACGGCTCACCCCTTTCAAGAGAGCAGGTGCGAGATAGAGTGCTGGAAGAGCCGTGAGACTACATATGAGCTCTGCCTGTTAAGACGACAACACATGGGGTACTGACAGTCTCTGGGAATACTGTTCCTTCCCTGGGCTGAATGCTTAGCATCTCTTGCCTGGATTGGAATATGAATCCTCCACTTGGTCTATCTCTGCTTCCCGTGTCTCTGCACTACCATGGAGGTGATCTGACTCAGACTACGCTCCATCCCTCCCTGCATCGTAGCTACTTACTGACATCCCCTGCTGTCCTATAACACTATGACCTCAGGGCCATCTGGCCAACAGCTGGCGCATTACCTCTGTTCATTCAAAAGCGTTTATTGAGTTTCTGAGTGGGTAACACCATCATACCTCTGCTTACAACCTTGAAATATCTCCCTGCCACCTGCACGTTGAAGGTGTTCTGTGATATGACTACTTAGGTCTCTAACCTCCCCTCTTACAACTCCTGACCACTTAGTTTGTGCTTAGAAACAAGCTTCTACCTATGCTGGGTCCTACCATGTTCCAGTGTACAGGAAGGACTTTCTGGATTCTCTAAATTTTCTCCTACTGTCTCTCTGCCTAAAATGCTCTTCACATTTCTTCCTTGTACCTTAGTTTCCTATCTCTCTCTCCCCACCAATGCACCTTTGCTAGCTAATTCCTCCTTAAATTTAAGACTGATCATCACCTCTTCCAGGAAGCCTTCTATGATCCTCCCAGGTTGGGGTAACAGCTGTGTCTCTTTTTCACCCCCACAGCTTTCTGTCTGTCACTGAACTTTCTACATGGCTTTGTGAACCTATGCTTATAGTCTGTCTTCTCTGCTAGACTGTGAGCTCCCTAAAGGCCAGGACTGGGTTTTCAATTCTGTTCATAATACATCTTTATTGACAAGATGGTGGGCATGTTCTGGGCACTCAAGGCACTGCAAGGAACAAATAGCTTCCAAGGAACTTACACTCTAATGGCAGAGGAGAGAAAAGTATACATCAAGTAATGGTAAGTGTTATTTAAAAAGTTTTTTAAAGTTCAGAGTGTCAAAGGTTAGAAAAGCAATGCTAAGAGGCCTAAGGATCCCTCTGATGAGAAAATATTTAAGCAGTGGCTTGAAAGAAGTGAGGAAACAAGCCATGCGGCTATCTGGAGGAGAAGCATTCTGGCCAGAGAGACCAGCAAGTGCAAAGGCCCTGAGGTGGATTATGTTTGAGATATTCCAAGAATGGTAAGAAGGCAGGCAAGTAAGAGGGAGAGAGACATGAGATAAAGTCAGACAGGTATCTGAGAACAGAGCTGGTTCTACAGGGCATTGGAAACCATGGGAAGGACCATGGGTTTTCCTCTGAGTAGGATGGGAAACCACTGGAGGGTTATGAGCAGAGGAGGGACATAATCTGACTGATGTGACATTTTAGAGGAAGATCTAATCAGGTTTGCTGATGGACTTAATATAGTAGGTGACAGAAAGGAAGACATGAAGGGTGGCACTAAGATTTTCTATCTGTGTGAATAGAATCACGGCATCGCCATGAACTAGAATGGGAAAGACCAGGGAGGACAAGACATAGAGCAGAGTAGTCACAGGTTTGACTGGGGATGTATAAAGTTTGAGATTATTAGAATTTCAAGATATCATACTGAGAAGGAAATTGAACACATGAGTCTGACATTCAAGGAAGAACTTGAACTAGAGATGTATCTTGGAGAGGTATCAGTGAACACTCACAGAAATGCAGGAGTGGCTGTAGGAGTTGGACAGAGAAGGATCCCAAGGGCTGATCCCTGTGGTGCACCAACATTTAATGATTTGATGGGTGGTGAGGACCCAGCACAGATAAATGAGAAGGAGCACCCTGAGGCAGGCAGAGAGCCGAGAGAGAGTGGATTCATCAAAACAAGTAATGAGAGGGTTTCAGAGTTGTGAATCCATCCAGTTGGATAAGGACTGAGACGTGACCATTGGACTTGGCCATGTGGATGTCATAAGTGACTTCAGAGCACAGGGAAATAGGTGATGCAGAATAGAGAGATTTGGTGTCCTGATGTCCTTGAGTAGGCAAGAAGGGATGGGGTCCAGGATTTAAGTGGAGAGAGTTGGGTTTAACCAAGAGCCTAATCACTGGAGTAAAAGCAAGTGGGTTTGTAGGTGGGACAGTAGGAGTGGATAGAATTTCCCTTGTGACTGCTTCCATGTCTCAGAAAAGAAGTTAGGCTGAGAATGAAGGGGAGGGCCCCTGTCTTATTCATTGCTGTGTCCCCAGAATTTAACACAATGCCTGCCACCTGGTTGGCACTGATGCATGCTGAGTGAATTGAAGCTCTACCCAATGACTTGGCATTTCCTGGTCATCTGGTTTTGCGCTGTTTATGTGTTCAGAACACTTGCTGGACTTGTACAAGAGGAGATGGGATACCGCAGTAGAAACAAAATGTTTTGATGAAGTCTGTGCGCATATTCATACACTATCTCTAAATTTATATGCACACATGTATCTATGTGTGCATATACATAAAAATATTAAATCAATCTAAAAAGACATTAACAATTGTTATTATTAGATAAACCCATTGTAGATCATGGTTCTTGGCTTTCATAGGCACGGGGGACACTCTGCCTGCTGTAGAAATATACATACGTTCAAACAATTGTGGGAAGTCGGCCTCTGGGAGGCGAGGAGGGGCTGTTCTGGGCAAAGGGGGCTTCCAGTAGCCACTGGAGCTACATTAGGGAAATCACCCCCCCCCACACACACACCTCCCAGTCCTGATGCTGTCCTTGGTACCACCAAGCCCTGCTCTCCCTTCCTGGCTACCAATGCCAACCAGCTACTTTTCAGTGATGTGGTCCGAATATTCCTAATACTCTATCATATTGCTGAGACAAAAACATCAAGATGGGCTTTAAGACATTTAAAAACCAAGGAGATGGAGGTTACATGTGAATTACTAAAAAAGAGAATGCAAAGTTACTTCCAAGTGTGACCCATTTGGCATTTGGAAGTTCTCCGGGACCCCTCTGGCTTCCACCCGCAGAGAGGCCGCGTGGCTCTCCGAGCGAGGAGCTCTCAAGAACCCTCGAGGTGAGCAGTGCAGCATAGGTTAGTTGGCCTCACTAACCTAACTCTTCTCACATCTTATTTTTCTCCTTGGATTCCCACCCCTCCCTTCTCCTTCTTCAACCAGTCCATAGAATTCACTGCACATGGTGGAACATATAAACGAGCCTTATGAATTAGGACGAAGCAACGCCCATCAATCTGGGTCAGAGCCTAGCAAGTGGTAGGAGGCTGACGCAGAAACAAGAAGGCCCTGAATAGAGACAGAGTGTCCCTGGGATCCCGCGTAAGAAGAGCCGTAGCTGGGGGAAGGATGGATGGGAACATGGATGTCCGTCCCACGGCTCTGGAATGACATAGGCTGGATTATCAGAGCACTAGGAAGTGAGAGGGTGGTCTCAGAGCCCATGCGATAGGCAGAGAACAACCGTATTTGCAGTCCCTGGACTGTGACCAACTGCACTGTCTATCAAGATAGATGCATAGCAGATGACAGGAGGGAAAAGGCAAATGTTTCTATTCGTCCTTCCTGGCCACTTCAGCCCTTGGCCCCTCTGTGTGCACACATCAAAATACAATAAATAGGAAAACATCCTGCCGCTGCCCCAAACCATGCTGATTCAAATCAGCCAGCACAAGTTCCTAATAGCAACCATCAACCTATCAGAGAGATGCAAGGCATCTGGAAAAAAGAAATCTGGAAACATCTTCCCAGATAGGTCACAATACTTTGTGACAATCGCTGTATCCCCAGGCTCTGCAAACTCCCACTGTGGCTGTCTTTGTTGTAAAACAGCCATACCTTTCCGAGGGAGCACTCGGAGCTCACTGGCTTGCAGACGGCTATGCTAAGTGCAAAATGAGTTGTAAAGATAGTAACAGTCACCTTGTATATTTATAACTCATTTCTGCAGGCAACTTGTAGCTCAATGGAACATTTACTCTGTAGTATCATTTTTCAACAATATTACATGCACTGATAAGTGTCATTTAGAAAAAAGTTCCATAAAATCATCTGACTTTTTTTTGGCCGTTTGCCCCAGCAGTAACATGCTTTTACATTGTTGCTGCAATACAAACGCGGTGCCCTTCCCTCAGCTGAGCCCTTCAGCGTTCACAACTAGATCTCTGCGTGTCATTCCGTTTCCTTTCTCTGGACACAGCATTTCCTTAGGGTGTTGGAGAAGGGAACTCAAATTTCCCATACCAGGAGGACTGGGGACATGAAAGTTCGATCACTACTAAGCGACATCCCCTAGGACAAGCAGGTCCTCCCATCAATGCTTGACACTGTGGTAGGGACTACTGGGGGTGGGGTGGGGGACTGAAACAAGGTGAAAATCTAGGGTAAGAAATTTAAACAAAGCTTTGCCTAGTTGAGCCTGGGAGGGAGTGTGAGACACACCAGGACCTGCTTCAGCACCCCTGCACAATTACGCATCTCCGCCTGACCCAAGAAAAATGGTCTTGGCACCAAGGAGGAGGGGAAGAGGAGAGCCAGACACAGAAAGCAGGGTGGACTGTGAGAAAGGGCGCTGGAGCCTAGAGGGAGGAGTTGGGAGGGACTCAGAAGAAAGGCATGATGGCCTGACCTGTGGTGGTGCAGTAAATAAAGCATCCACCTGGAATGCTGAAGTTGCCGGTTCAAAACCCTTCACTGGTCTGGTCAAGCCACATATGGGAGTTGATGCTTCCTGCTCCCCCCCCCTAACTCTCCTCTCTAAAATGAATAAATAATAAAAACATTTAAAAAAAATAAGAAAGGCATGGAAAGTAGTGGACTCTGAGAGTAATTGCTAAACAGTTTGAGATGTGATTTCCTTCTTTGCAGCTTCCAAACCCTTCAGGAAATTTGACCATCCCTACCAATGTTCCGCTTGGGGGTTGATTTATTTGGTGGGGGGAGAACCTTTTCAGGGGAACTTAATACAGGACGGGGTTTCTATTGGGTGTGAGCTTGAGGTAGAGGAGTGTTCGTGAAACCATAAGCCCTATGGGAGATCTTTTGGCTTCACGTGGCCATGGACTGGGGGAGGGGAGGGGTGTCTCCATCCTTTAAATCTAGACCTCTCAAAATAAGGAGGCATCAGTGTCAGAAGTTCTAACCAGAATACCTACAGTCTGATAGAAAAATCAGAACCAGTATATAAAACTAAGGTGCCTGATAGAAACCATGTGACCAAATGGTGAGTAAGAGTTAGGGCTGTGGCTGGTCAGAGAGGGAGGGGGGAGTCCTGCAAGGTAAGGAAGAGCTTGAAGGTGGCTCTTGCTGACCATGCAATCTAAGACCTTTTTAAAGGAAGAAGTGAGACCCAATGAAAGCCTTAAAGAATTGAAAGATTTGGACTGGCTGAGGAAAATTTGGGTGCATACCAAAGGAGAGTCATGCACAGGTGCACTGCAGGGGACATGAAGTGCAGTGGGCCCTCCAATGGGCACCTTGTTCGTCAGTCTACAGGTCGAGCTTCTTGGGCCCTAATCCTTGTGAATGCGTCACAGGTCCTGACTCAACTCAGTTCTTCACATACTGTATATGACAGGGGTCGAGAACTTATGGCTCACGAGCCAGATCTGGCTCTTTGATGGTGGCATCTAGCTCGCAGAAAAATCTTTAATAAAAAAAGTAATGTTAAAAATATAAAACATTCTCATGTATTACAATCCATTCATTTCCTTACCGCTCATGTTCATGGTTGCGGGTGGCTGGAGCCAATCACAGTTGTCCTCGAGGACAACACCAAATTTTTATTGGATAATACGTAAGGTACATGGGTCGTGGTGAGGTCAGGAAATAAACTTTTCTCCTTTCAATCAAGTACTCAGCTAGCTAATTGCAGAAACCCTTTTGACGAAGAAGATGGCTAAAAGAAAAAAAGGTGAGGAGGATCATACTTTTCAGCAGGAATAGACAGAGGAATTCGCCTTTGTGGAGAGAGCAGGTTCTGCAGTGTGTCTAATATGCAATAATAAAATTGCATCGATGAAGCGGTCAAATATAAAGCGGCACTTCAACACATGCCATACTACATTTGCCTCAAAATATCCAGCGGGGGACAGCAGGAAGAAAACATGTCAAGAGCTACTGTGCAGAGTGCAAGCTAATTAGCAGCAACTCTGTGTTTGGACCCAACAAGGTGACTGGAATTGGGCTAGCTTTGCTGATGCTTTAGCAATTATGAGAAACGAAAAGCCATTCACGGATGGGGAGTATGCCAAAACATTCATGCTTGATGTTGCCAATGAACTTTTTGACTACTTTGCGGATAAAGACAAGATTATCAAATGAATAAAAGACATGCCTCTGTTGGCAAGAATTGTTCATGATTGTACCATCATGATGGCAAATCAAATTGAGGCAACACAAATGAAGGACATAAATGCAGCACCATTCTTTTCTTTTGCTTTGGATGAGTCAACAGATGTAAGCCATTTATCCCAGTTCAGCGTGATTGCAAGGTAGGCTGACAGTGACACACTACGTGAGGAAAGTCTTGCTGTTTTGCCTATGAAAGAGACAACAAAAGGGAGGATTTATTCAAGTCTTTCACTGAGTTCGCTAAAGAAAAAATCTACCGATGGATAAACTTATTTCGGTGTGTACTGATGTTACTCCGTGCATGATGGGGAAAAACAGAGGATTTGTAGCGCTTCTTCATGAACATGAAAAGAGAGCCATCCTAAGTTTTCACTGCATCCTACATCATGGGCACTTTGTGCTCAGATGTGTGGCAAGCAGCTTGGTGAGGTGATGTTGCTGGTCATTCGGGTGGTCAACTTTATTGTTGCCTGAGCTTTAAATGATTGCCAGTTTAAAACACTGCTGGATGATGTTGGGAATAATTATCCTGGTCTGCTTCTGCATAGCAATGTGCATTGGTTGTCAAGAGGGAAGGTGCTCAGCCATTTCGCGGCTTGTCTGAGCGAAATCTGGACTTTTCTTGAAATGAAAAACATTGAGCATCCTGAGTTAGCTAACAATGAGTGGCTCCTGAAGTTCTACTATCTCGTGGACATGACTGAACATCTGAACCAGCTAAATGTAAAAATGCAAGGTGTTGGAAATATAGTCTTATCCCTTCACCAAGCAGTGTTTGTATTTGAAAACAAGCTGAAACTCTTCATCGCCAACATTGAAACGGGTCATTTACTACACTTTGAAAAACTGGGAGAGTTTAAAGATGCATGTACAGCAAGTGACCCTGCTCAACATCTTGATCTCCAGCAGCTAGTGGGCTTCACATCTAATCTCCTGCAGTCATTCAAAGCATGCTTTGGAGAATTTCGTGAGTGCACTTGTTTTTTTTTTAAGTTCATCATCCATCCACACGAGTGTGCAGTGGACAGTGCCAACCTGAGTTACATCCCCGGTGTCTCCATCAGAGATTTTGAGCTACAAGCTGCTGACCTGAAGGCCTCAGACATGTGGGTGAATAAGTTCAAGTCACTGAATGAAGATTTGGAAAGACTTGCACGACAGCAAGCAGGGTTGGTGAGCAAACACAAGTGGAAGGAAATGAAAAAGCTTCAACCCATGGACCAGTTGATTGTCAAAACTTGGAATGCATTTCCTGTCACATACCACACACTGCAGCATGTGAGTATTGACAATGTTTGGCTCTACGTATGCATGTAAGCAGTCTTTCTCACATCTAAAGAACATTAAGACCAACCTATGATCATGTTTAACGGATGGATGTCTCAACGCCCGCATGAAGCTTAACCTCACCACGTATCAACCAGACTACAAAGCCATCAGCAAAACCATGCAGCACCAGAAGTCGCATTAATGGTAAGAAGTACTTTATTCATCATTGGTTAGCAACAGCAATAACAATGTTATTAAAAAGAATTCAGAGACTTATTATACTTTAAAAGTGTTGGTCTTATATAAAATGCACGCATTTACTTGTATTTAGTGTTAAACATATTGTATGGCTCTCACGGAATTACATTTTAAAATATGTGGTGTTCATGGCTCTCTCAGCCAGAAAGGTTCCTGACCCCTGGTATATGAGAAATAAACAGCATGGTTCATCCACATAGTCATTCAACACATAGAGGGTAGCATTCTTACTGCTAGAACTACAGTGGTAAATAATACAGACACAGTCTCTGCCGCTCCATCCCCCAGGAAGGACAGAGGTCTGACACGTGAATGCACAGATAAACAACTTTAACTAAAAACTGGTGACTTGGAGGGAACCGACAGCATGTCGAGATGGAGAATCTTGCTGGACAGGCAGAAGCTACCTGAGAAAAGGTGTTCGGGGCAGACCTAAGTGAGGAGGTATTTAAATTGGGACCTGAAGAATGAGAGAGAGAGAGAGAGAGAGAGAGAGAGAGAGAGAGAGAGAGAGGCAGGCAGAGCTTGTGGGGGTGAATAGGAATGACTCTGGGTGAGGAAAAAGCATGTGCAAAGGCCCTGACATGGGAAAGAACTTGGCACCTTTGAAAACTGTTACAGACCAAGGTGACCAACACATAGGAGATGAAGGGCACGACATGGATGGAGTTGGGGACTGCGTGGGACAAGACTGTGCGAGGCCTTAGAAGTGATACAGAGAAGCTTAGATGGCACTCTGGTTGCAATGAGAATTCATCCAAAGGTTTTGAGCAGAATTTCTTAAACCTATTCAAAATTTTCTTTTTCATTTCTTGGTATCTGTCTATAAAAATTTCCAATAGATAATTCTCAATACTTTACAGGTGTGTGAATGCCCCAGTAACTTTATGATAGAAAATGATGTGACCCTGCTAAGGTTTCCTCATTTCGGGTCCCCGAGGAGCCAGCAGATGGATAATAACATTTAGTCATTGCCGAGTGGTAATTACAGTGCATATTTAAAGAAGAAATAACTATGTTTCCTGATTCAAGCTCTCTCTTATGAAACAAAGAACTGCTATCTCCCAAATTGTCTATACCAGAGATACAATCCTAGTTCGTGTAGCTGACAGAAGAAAACTCCTCGGGGTTAATAATTCATGCATGACCTGTGATTGCAGTTGTACATTTCATCTGTTTTCATTAGATGTTCTCCTTTATTGAGTTTTCACAGCTCACGATATAGCCTCTGCATGCCCCTGTTTGAAATAAGCTCCTGCTTTTAAAATGTTCCGGACAATATAATTTCATCCGTTCCATTATGGGGTGGAAACACGCGGTCGCTGTGTGCCTGCCTTTTTCAATCTTTTCTTACTGATCTCCAGGATTGTGGTTGCATGCGGGTGCTGAGCTTGTGCAGACCGATAGGGTGTGGCTCTCACATTCCTGCCCATCATTTGTCCGGGACTGCTCTTCTGATCCCGAGAGGAGGGGTGTCCAACTCTGAACGTTTGCAAGAAGGCATTACACCTCCTTCAAGACTGTCATCTCTGCTGTGACTTTACTATGCCTATTTGGAGACACAATCAATTTCTGTGTTTTATCTTTATTATTATTATTACTATTTTTGGTGGTGGTGTTGGTTGGTTTTTGTTCTTGGTTTTGTATCTAACCCACTCACGAGCAAGAAATGGCTTGTTGGCTTCCTGCGGGGAGGGAGGTGTGTGGAGCTCAGCACGGGAAAATTCCTCAGTTAATACTATTAAATTTTATCCTAATACACGTGAAATGAGACCAATTCTGTACCCATCTCTTAAGGTTGTTCTGACGACTTAATGAGCTAATTCCATGAGAACCTTTAACATGCTGAGTGTAGCGCAGTAAGGGCTCAGTAAATGTCACCTATTGTTGTTACTTTTTCTACCTGCTGGTCATTATTGTCCACGGGAAGGACAACAGATGCCTGGATTTACCTTTCCCCAGAGTGATTAGATGTGGTTTGGAGCCACATAGGAGCTCCGGTGACAGGCATGGGTGCTGACCTCCTGCCGCAGGTGGGCGCCTGAGCCCTGCCACTGTCACCCAGGCTCCACCTCTCACACCCTCTCTCAGGAGTGGTCAGGGGCTCTGCTGGCTTGTCAGTTCGCTGGGCAATGGCCCACTGGGCTCCCCCTGTCTACTACCTCTGACCAGTCCAAGGGGGATGATCACAGGGGACATGCAGAGACCTAGTTGTGTGGGCTCAGCAGAGGGGACAAAAATGGAGCTATAAGGAAATGCAAAGGCTTGAATTCCATGTGAGACAACGTAGGGAATCTATGTGGCTGTGTCCCCACTAACCTGGACTGAATGTGGGGCTCCTCTCTCACCTGTGTAGGAGGGCGAGGAGACCTCTGAGCACAGAGGGCCGGGAGAGCCTGCTCCCTTCTTTGTAGCCTGAGTGCTCCCATGCTTTTGCCCACATGGGTCCCCTCATTTGCATTCTCATTGCAGCCGTCAGAAGCCCAGGCTTTGCTTGGTCTTACCAGGAGGGTCAGCCCTTTCCTTCTTCAGTCTGTGCCTGTATCTTCTGGAATATTCTCAACACTCCATCAATGGGACCTTCCATCTTACCTGGCACTACGGACAAAAACCTACTCCCAACCTCGTCATTTGGTGCCATTAAAGATTCATGGTCCCCAGCTGAAGCCGGGCCCAAGTGGGGTTTTATATCATTCTCTCTCCACAGTCCCTTGCAGCTGTGAGCTGACCTTTAACCTTTAGCAATGACAAAACTGAGATATTTAGATAGCGTCCTCTAAGACACAGCTCAGGCATCAGCTCCTCCAGGGAGACCTCCCTGATTGCAGGGCCTCCCTCCCAGCTCTGGGTCAAGTTCTCTGCTCTGGGCTCCCATGGCAGCTTGTGCTTCTCTCTTCCACAGCGCTGAGCACACCAGCCTGCTGCGGCCCGTGCACTCTGCGCACTTGTGTTCTGGACAGGGACCTGCTGGAGAGCGAGGACGGTCTTGTTCTCTCTGCATCTTCGGTGCCCAGCGCCTCTGTGTTTGATGCATGAATGGATGAAGCCTGTGCTTCAAGGAAACATGGACCCTGACCAGGTGGATGATATGGGACAGAGTGGTCAAGGTCAGGGGCTCTCACTAATGGGACCCAGGAAGCCCTTCTGTAGCACAGTGGCCTGGAAACACAGCCACATGTGTCCTTATAACAGAGAGAAAGCTGCAGTCCCTAATGGCATTTGCTGAGCTTTAACTGCTCATTTTATAGGGAGGAAGAGTGATTTCCTCTCCTGTCCTTTTTCTTCCCACAAAGATAAATTCTCCTTTGGCTCAGAGTCCTGAAGCTTAGCACCGACTAGAGCAGGTGCAGGCCAACTGGGCAGGGGATGGGAGTAGGGCTGCTCCGTTCTCCCCATCACTTCTCTCTCTGTGGTGTGTCAAAGGGTAGGATTTTCAAGCTCAAAGGGGTCTTATGGCCCATCTGGCCCAATCCTTGCATTCGCACTTGAAACTGAGGATCAAAGACATGAAAAGACTTCTCAATGCCATCTAGTTTCTAAAAGGGGTGCACCTGGGAGCGATGACTCCCATCTGCCCCTGTTCACTGTGCCACACTGCTTCCCACAGCAGAGACTCTGCTGTGCCCCTGCAGTGGGGGACTTCATCACTGTGGCACCAGGAGAGGCCATCCGCCTGTGCCCCCGGCCCCAAGGACGAGAGCCTCTCACAGCCCCTAAGCAGGCGTGTAGAGGCTGCCACCCAGCACAGAACGGCGCTGACCCTTTCGTCTCCTTTTATGGAGCTGCCCATCTCGGCAGCGGGCAGGCAGTTCCCAGCGTGGCAGGTCTGTAGCTTTTATTGATGAAGGAGAAATCAAGCCAAGCCTGAAAAATGACTTAGCATTTTGAACAGTGGAGGGACATGAACTAATGCGTTCTCTCCTGATATATATCATGTGGTACATTGACTGAGGGGCTTGCCTATAAAGAATTGCTCTGGCCGGACCCACAGCTTGCAAACACAAAGCCTGACCTGGTTGGAGTGGACATGGGCCTTGGTTATTTCTATACCAAGTGCACCCTGACATGCCTTACATCTGTCTGCCCCAGGCCCCCAGGCAGAGGTGACCAGAGCAGCAGAAGCGAGATGGTAATGGGAACCAACATCATGTCTCCCTTCTGTCCACTCCTTCTGGGGTCCTGTGACCCCTCTACCTAGCTGCATTCTACCGTGGGCTGTCAGATTAAGTCCTCAGACTTCATTCACTCCACAGACAGGGTACCCCTGTGTGCTGTCTGGACTCTCGGCCTCAGCAATGAGCAAGCCAGCCTGCTCTACAGTTTAGTGGGAAAAGAAGACAGCACCCAACAGGGACAGTATGTCATGTCAGGGGTGCCACCGTATAAAGCAAACAAGCCTGGGGATAGGACCTGTGGCTGGATGGACGTCAGGGCTCCTGGAGAAGACCTCCTTAAGGGGGATGCATTTAAGCAGACCTGAATAAAGAGATGGAGATGGCCACGCTCATGTCAGGAGGAAAGGTGTGGCAGGCAGGGGAAACAGCATGTTCAAAGGCCCTGAGGAGGCTGTGCTTGGTGAGTCTGAGAGACAGACAGCAGACGGCTGTGCCTGGAGACTGGGAAGTTCGGAAGAGAGGGAAGACAGAGAGAGGGGACCTTAGTGGTTAGAGGACAAGGGAAAGAAGTTCGATTTTATTCTGAGCATGAAGCTTTGGAGAGTTTTAGGGGAGTGGAGAGTGACAAAACCTGACTGGTATTTTAAAAAAAAAGATGACCCAAAACAACAATGTTCCTGGCAGCCTTATTCACAACAGCCAAAGGTGGAAACTACCCTGACGTCCACCCACTGATGAATGAATAAACAGAGTGCAGTGTACATGCACAATGGAATCTATTCAGTGTTAAAAGGAGGAAGTTCTGACGCATGCTACAGAGTGGATAAACCTAGAAGTCACTGTGCTGAGGAAATAAGCCGGTCAGGAAGGACAAATGTCATATCGGAGGGACGTGGAGAGAGGTAGCTATGTTCCCAGAGAGCTCAAACTCACAGAGGCAGAAAGCAGAACGGAGCTGCCTGGGGGCTGGGGGAGGGGACGATGGGGAGTTAGTATCTAACGGGGAGAGTTTCAGTTAGGAGATGATGAGAAAGTTCTGGAGACGGATGGATGGTGGTGATGGTTTCACAGAAGTCTGAACGCACTTCATGTTAGTGAACCGTATGCTTAAAAATGGTTATAATGGCAACTTTCATGTTATGCATATTTTAGGCACGAGGGAAAGAGAGACATGTAGGGTTTATTCCCTGAAAGTACAGACGGTTAGATGCAGAAGGGCAGAGACGAGCTCTAGCCGGGTAAGTTGCCGGCCCCAAGGCCCCAAGAGGTGAGGTGAGGCGGGCCCTTCTGGACACACTTAGAGATTGCACAGCAGGGCTGGCCATATGTGAGCTCGGGTCTCTGACTGGCGATTTCTGATCAAGGGCAAAACTGCTTTTATTTCTCCCGTATTTCACCTTTATGAAAAGGTCGGGCGGTTGGTTTCTCAGAGATAGACCCTGTCACTCTGTTCTCAGGCTTCTATTATCCTTCCAGGGAGAGGAAGATGAAAGCCACCAGATTGTTATCTCAGGATCCCGAAGGCTGGTCGTGCAGACGTGAATCCACAGCAGAGGAAATACAGTCAATAAAACCGCAATAACCATGTGTGGTGGCAGGTTGACATGATATTAGCTGGCGTGATAATTTAGTAAGTTATATGTCTAATCACTGGGTTGTACACCCAAAACTAATGCTATATCGTGTATCAACTGCAATTAAAAAATATTTAAAGTAAAAAAAGAAATACCATTTATATGCTGCAAACAAAAAAGATGTGAGGATGGCAACTGAGAGCTAAATAGGATGAGTAAACATTGCAGGAAATATGAAAACAAAGTGCAAAAAAAGTCAAGCTTTTTTGCTAGTTAACCAAGCAGACAGAGTAGGAGAGAGACACCTGAGGGAGAGAGGCAGCAACCCCAGTCTGCTTGGCAATGGTCCCTGAGGCTGTTTCCTCCACTGCTCCTCACCCCGTCAGCTCCTCCTGAACAGCAGCCAGAGGGAGTCTGACCAGGCAGGGCAGGTCCCATCACATGGTTCCAACTCCTCAGCTTCCGTTTAGCTCAGAGTAAAAGCCAAGGTCCTAAGGGTGGCCCACGAGGACAGTTATAATTGTTGTTTGTCATACTTGCAAGTTTCCTGGGTAAAATTTGATATAGGCCCACAGTACACAGAAGACAGGAAAGACCAAGGAGAAAGGCAGGGGACCCTGGACTGGCAGGCAGCAGGTGTGGTAAGCAAGGAGATTTACATGTGAGGCTGGTGTAGACCAGAGGACAAGCAGAGCTCCAGATCTGCCCCCCCCCCAACAATCTTAGAGTTCATACAGAGTCTTTAACAGGGTTCAATGATGCTAATAGTTCAGATGGTCTAAAAAATACACTCCACTCCACTCCCCAGGCTATGTCTTAGAGTTACACCTATTATGTGAACCGTTGACAAAACCCACATTTCAAGGATGGGGCCAGGGTAAGGAGCCTCCCATGGCCCAGGGAGAGCTTGAGAGTTAATCAGCAGTCACATCCTCTCGTGACCTACTCCAACAAAAAATTTATCATCCAAACTGGGTCACTGTGAGAAGGAACACGGCCACTATTAATAATTCTGCCAGGACAACAGGTGTTAATTCAAGATTGTTCTAGGCACTTGGAATATAGAGTCACCACACCTAGAGCCTTCTGAAGGCCCGTCCCTGTATCCCACCTCGCAGGCTCCTGAACTCCCCTCCTACTTCTCTGACCTCCTGCCCATGGCGGGCTGGCCACGCCCCCATTCCTGACTGCTTGGGCAACTTCCTGCCTCACCTTGGTACCCTCCTGCTCTCCGTCTATGATGCTCTTCCCCTGGATGGGTACACAGCCCATTTCCTCACTTCAAGCCTTCGCTAAAATGTCATTCCTTCATATGGCCCTTCCTGACTATGCTATTTAAAACAGACCCTCGCAATAGCCTGGTCTTTGTATCATGTCTTTGTTTTCTTCGTAGCTTCTTCCAAGATACTATATATCTTACTATTTATTGTGTTAATATTTTTGTCTCCTCCCACTAGAATGTAAGTCCAGCTAGAGAATCCCTAAGCAAAAGTAGTTGACCGGCCTCATTCGTGAAATATGGTATAACAATGAATATTGTTATAGGGTCTGGGAGGACTGCAGAATGCTTTGCATGAGAGATATTTTTTTAAAAGTTAGTTGCTTCTGAAAATAGCCAAGAGCCATGTCCATCACGAAATGTATGGCCCATGTTCAGCACAATTTTCTGTTATACACTTGCCCTCTACATCTCTTAGTCTCATAAATTATTATAGCTGGGAGAAATCAGCTCTAAAAATCTATGGTTCTAAGTAAAAAGCTCTACTATATCTTTTTTAAAAAATGGAGATGACCACCCCCCCGGGATAGTAAAGAAAACCGGAGGTCAGGGTAATAAGGGTAAATTGAGGTTTGGGGCAATTTATGAGTCAATTTCCTTGGGTTGGCAGACTATTGGGATTTCCTGCAATGGCTATGGGGGGTATTTCAATCCTGCCTGTGGCCACTGAAATAATACTTCTTCCATTTTTTCAGCTCCCCTCTGAACGCTGCAGATTCTGATAGATAAATTGTCAGCTGCCCTACCTATTTCCCAGGCATTAGGTTTAAATCCTGTTATGGTTCCTCATATATTAAAAATAAAGCTTCTATTAACTTTTCCCCTGTCAGTGCAATCAGGGTTAAATTAATTTTTAACACTTGATTAAAGTGGTGGCAGAGAAATATGCCCCCAGGGCTGCCACACATGGGCTGCCCATTAGTTGGAGTGGTGGTGGGGGGTCCCGGCTAGCACCCTGCAGAAGCAGTCCCACAACACCCCTTGCACCTGTGGGAGGAGGGGACCCCAGGCTAGGGTGGATGGCCACATGCTAGTGGATGACTAAATAAGACACCGACTTTATAGATTGGCGTTAGACCACTGAGACGGCCAAGCAAGCTGTCCTGCCTGGGTCTTCACCAATTTGGTCACGTGACATCATTGCTCCTGGACACACTCTGTCACTCACTCACCCTCTGTGCCCAGAGAAGCAGCTCATTTTTGTGGCAAACATGTGGTAGGGGAGAGCATGGACTATACAAGCAAATACAGAGTTGAAGTCCTGTTTTCATCACTTGAAGTTATAAAACGTTAAGCAGAAAAACAGAGAAGGAAACAAAGAGGGCAAATATTTGCTGAACGCTTTGTATTAGGCACCTGGCCAAAGGGGAGAGGGAGGACTAGTAGAAAGAGAAATTTATACAACATGTAGCAATTTATAACTGCATTATCCTTCTCACACGATTCTCCCTTGCACAATGAAATGTCATTTCCTCACTTTTCAGATGAGAAAATGACGGTCAAGAGACAACCACGGAGGTATTAAAAGCCAGGCAACTGTTAATGACATAGTTCTCATTTGAAACAAAGTCCCTCTGAATTCTAACCATGAGGCTTTAATGCAATTACTGAAATGCCCTGATCATCAGTTTTCTGTCTGTAAGATGGGGAAATAGTACCCACTTCCTAAGTGTGTTGCGAAGATTAAAGAGGGCAACATGTGTGCAGTGCTTAGCACAGTGCCTAATAAATGTCAGGTATTATTACAGCATTATTAATTAATTTCCCTCTTTCTTACTATGCCAGAGGAGATCTTTATGCTCAAATTAATTTCTTGACTGTCATATGCACCATCATGCTATGTAGTTTTGAGAGAAAATGACAGCTCCTAGATTCATTCATCAACCCATTCAGTCACTTGTTCCCTATATATTCATTGTGAGGGTAGGAGATTTAAGGAAGACAAGAAATACACCTCATCGTCAAAGGACTTGCAGTCTGCTGGCGACGGACAAGCACACACAGAAGGCAAAACAATAAAGACAATAAGTGTGCTAAGCCAAACAAGGAAGGTTTGAGGAGGGCAATCCCGCTGGGCCAGAGTTGGGAAGCTGGGCTGAGAGGCAGTCAGGATATCACGTTTAGGACAGAAGATGGCCAGGTTCCCTTGCCCCAAAGACAAGATAGGACTGTGAGCACCAGTAGGCGATCAGTCCTTCAGAAATGGAACTCAGTTTTTGCAAGCTCTGCTCAGATACACAAAACTGGCGAGGATTCAGAGAAGGGGTTTTAGGAGGGTCTGATCTGAAACAGGAGCAAAGTGCCTTCTTTAAAAAGAAGTGTCCCATCCCTTAAAGGAACTATGTCTTGAGGACAAAGATTATATCAACACACTCCACCATAATAGACAGACCACCATTATCATGAAGATCACCAACTTTATTAGCCCTTCACTGTCATCATCTGTGCCCATCACAATCGTCACCACCACCAGCATCTCCACCAACACTATGACCACCTTCGTCACTACCACATTAATGGCAGTACCAAACCATCCCGCCACCACCCACCACCACCATTATTAATAATCATTCCCACCCCTCCAGCCCCCACTACAACCACCATCACCTCTACGATCACTGCCAACACCACCACTATCACGACCATCACCTCTACACTCATCATCATCATCTCTAACCTTACAGCCACCACCACCATTCCCACCAGGAAACACCAACTGTGAGCCAAGGTGATCAGGAAAAGGACTGGACTTCCCTTAAAGGGCTGCACCAGTTTAAACTGAACAAGAGCTTTATTTCTTCTGTTCTGTAATGGGAGGCCCACTGGGAGCTGGCCTTGACCCCAAACTGAGCTATTGGGAACATGGTTCCTGCCTTACAATAATTTGTGAAAGCTGATGTTGCAAAGAAAATACATTCAAAAGTCACTTGCCTCACTCTGCGCCAAGGCCCCCACCTCCTTCAAGTGTGCCTGGAGAGATGAAGAGATCCCCAGTTGTTCACAGGCCCAGGAAGTGGCATGGCGGTGGCAGCCATGGAGAGAGGAACCTGAGACACACAGGTGAACAGGGGCTCTTTCTCTCCCACCCGAAGCAGCTCGCTGCCTTTAGGCGGCAGACAGCCCCTACTCTAAACCCTAACCAGGGATCCAGCTGCATGAGTAATGCCCAGAAAGATTCTATAAATGGTTTCTTTCATCTCCTATTGAAATGAAAGAACAAGAGAGAGAGAGTGGAAATGAATTGTATCCCTACTGCAGAGAGTTCATTTGATAAATAATGTATATAGAGTTTGCCGTAATAACTGCTCTTTTTCGATCTGCCATGTGTGGGTGAGCTTTGACATATACACTCTGCGTTTCTAACAGACAGTGAAGGACGGGTGTCTGGACTGGCATTATGAAAGGCGAGGCGGACTGTTAACATTTGCTGTTGTGTCAGAAAGGTTAATCTGGCTTTTCCCTTGAGCTGGGGCAGGGCACCATTGCCTTTCAGTGGAGATGTGGAAAAGAAAGGAGGAAACAGATGGAGTGTTTGTTGTGCCCTCGGCTCCTAGGCTAGGGTGGCAGGAAGATGGCATGTGCCACCAAGGTGGAGGGACTGGAGACAGGCAGCAGGGAAGCGTATGTCTCCAGAGTCTGGCTCCGCTGCCTTCTGCGAGCTTCTTCTCCCTGAGCATTGAAGCAGGCGGGAGAGGCCCACTGGGCATTGAAAGAGTGCTGAGATGGGAACCCCGGCTTTCCAGGGGCTTCCCCAGGGTCCACGGAGGGCCCCTTGCTCCTTCTAAGCAGGAAGAAGCACAGGACGTGGCAAAATCTTCCCGACTCTGGCAGCCCTTGGCTTTTAAGGAGACGAACCAGAGGAAACATGGGCTCAAGTTTAAAAAGCTAGTAATTTGATCATCACACATTACCTTCCATTTTGCCCCTAAATAAGGGAGAACACACGTGCTTTTACAATGTGTTTTGGCTTCCATAGGGTCCTCGCACATTACCTCAACTGACCCTCACAATCATGAGGCAGGGGTGACTTTGCCTGTCTTAGAGATGAGGAAACTGAGGTTAGGAAAGGTTTAGTAACTTGTCCATGTGGCAAAGCAGGTAAGGGAAAGAATTCATTCAAAATAAGCTCCGAGTTAGGGTTTCTGACTCTCAGTCCAGCACTTTTACTATTCAGGGTTGCCTCTCTAGGGACACTTCTGAAGAGACTTTGTTGATTTGTATGTTTGTGTGTGGAGGTGTTGTGCACATATATGTATCTGCAGGCATACATCTTTGCACACACGGGTACACACCTGCATTCATGCACACATGCACCAGACACACATCATACAGATACACACATGCACATATACCCCTGTGCCCCCATACGTGCACACACGGATGCGTGCACACACATACACATGCACACATGCAGGTGCAAACACACCAATGCACACATACTTGCACAACCCATGCCATGGAAACATTCCCAGAAGGACAGGGTCTCTGCTGTTCAATTTATTTCTTTTCACGTCAGTGAAAATTTACTCACAGAATCAAGACTCATTCTGCCTGGCTCCAGATGGATGGGTGTAGCTGCCTGGGAGCCACAGGAAGTGATTTCCACCCTGCAGGGGTTTGCAACTCTGGGGGATCATGATCCACGACTTCTTTTAGCCACTGACCTCCAGCTGGGGTTCACAGCAGTTGGTGGCGACAGTTTGCTGGGACTAAGATGGATAGCACTCAGTGTCCCCCTGAAGATGTAATTTACCCCGCGGGAGGGATGACTCTTGTTCCCAAGAAAATGTTTTCCCTCTGCTGGCTCACCTTTAGATTTAAGAAATCACTCTGAGAGGCTGAGAGAGTGCCTAAAATTTTAAATATTACATCCACTTCCCTGAAGATTAGATAACATTAATGTCAGAGCTGACTCGTGTTTTTCTCAAAGGTTCTGTTCCTGAGTCTCCAATCGAATAACCTACAAGGAACTTTCTGTGAAACCAGACACTGAATTCTCCACATCTAACATTTCCCTCCCTGTACCCCATCTGCTTCGGTCTTTTACTTTGATTTCTTCCTGCAGCATCCCTTGGGAAATCTTACTCCTTATTTTCAAGTGTTTACTGCTTCTGCTCATATTATTTTTTCTGTCAATTTTGTAGGTTTCCTTTCAAATGAGACCTTTCCCTTCCACCGCCATGAATTCTTAATTCAGACAGTCCCTCAGTTCCACCAATTCTTTCGCACTTTCTTTCCTCCTGCACGGGCCTCACCTCGCCTCTGTCTCAGGGTCTTCCCCCTCCCTCTTCTGCAGGGAGGTGTTCTCAGCAGAGCGTGGGCTTTGGGATGGGGACGGACATACGTTTGACTCCAGACTCTACCATGTTCGTAACTACATGACCTTGGCAAGGTCCCCACAAAACATCCAGTCGCCTTTACCCCTTTCTCTTTCGACTATGGAACGCGTCTGCTCCCTGTCTTTTTCTGAGTCATTAAATCACCTAGATTATGTTGCATGGGTTAACCAGGTCACCTAAAGGTGCAAATGTCCTCAATGCGGCACCCGAGCAGGATCTCAAACAAGGGTGTCTGACTTGCTGCCTACTCCAGTGAGAACACAGACGCAATGTCAGGAAGGAAATGTTGAGGCTGAAACACGGTAACAGCTCAGTTCCCTTGAGCTCCCTGTATGCCCGGAAAACACTGTGATAAATGGGGAAGCAGGAAAATCAAAACGTGCTCTTGGTCGACACAAGCTGTCATGGCTTGCGAGATAAAGACGGACTCGTCCTGAGAAGTCATTTTCTAGACGCACAGCATCACTCTGCACAGTTTAATAACAGACACAGGCGTTCTCCTGGGCTCTCACTTGGCAGTGGCCAAAACTCCAGGAGCTGATCTGGCTAATTTTGTGTGTGTGTGTATTCTGCAGTCTCGATGCCTGCACTGGGAACCAGTTCTGGAATTGTAATGATGATAAAATAGGAGAACCTTCGTGCTGCCTTGGAAGGAAGTCAGTTAATTCATACCGACAGGGTGAATCTGATGATGTGCAAATAATAACAAGACCCTGTCAACAAGAACAACATCCTGCCACCATGCTAAAGAAAACAACACAACACAAAAAACCCAGCAACCAGACACAGGCAGCTGGTCAGACATGAACAGTAGTTGAAAGGGCTGGGGCAGGCATGTAAATCTGCACCCTGGAGGGTAGAGGTTTTTTCCCCGTCAGCAATCCGCTTGGCCAGCAAGACAGGTTGGATTCTTTTGACACAACGAGAGACCATGTTCTGGAAATTATTTCTATAGAATATAGAATTGTGTTTTGTGCTTTTATCAGAGAAAGAAACAGGTCATCAGTAACTTTCTAGAAGTAAGGAGGAGCCAGAGCACTGGTCAGTTTTCTGTGAATCGCATTGGAGATGCTCTGTCTTGGAAGATTCTAGACCTCTTTTTATCTCCATAGAGCCCAGAGTCCCAAGTAAGAGTCCAGCAGGCAGCAGGTGAGCGTTAGGTGTGTCTGCACTACATCGCTTATACCACCAACTGGGAGGTTTCAACAGCAACTCCTGATTGCAACATATTTCTCTAGAGATTTTAGCCCTTTCCTGGTTTAGTCCATAAATCCCATTAAGTATGCTCTGACCAGCACTCTGAGTCTTTCTTCTTTCATCATCACTTCTCAAACGCCAGTTTATGTAGCATCATCAAGGAATTAAGCTATTTGTGTCCCCTTGTACTTACATTCTCATCCTATTGGCTTTTGTTTATAGCCTTGACTCCTCTTGATCCCAAAATAGTTGCCATAGCCCTAGGTCTTGCGTCTTCACTCAGCAATGTCCAAAGTTCGGAAGTGAGGTAGGAGAGACTTCCCCTTCCTTCTATCCCCTTTGAAAAGTGAGAATATTCCCTAGCGCTGCCTTGCAGCTCATTGGCCCGATTTTTTCAGGTGTCTATTTCCATGTCAATTCCTTGCAAGGGGCAATAGAGTTGCCATGATTGGTTTAGATTGATCAAGATGTCCCTCTTCCCACCAGTGGCTGGAGTGGGGCTCAGCCTCCTCCGAAAATGATACCATCAGATACTTGAACTGAATTAGGATTCTGCTACGAAGGGGAAATGAAAGAAGGCTGATGATACAGAATATATAATTTCCTGAGGAGTCGGTAACACAGTCAGGGATATATAGGGCAGAGGGGCTGACAAGGAGTCATGCTCTTATCTTCTCTGGTTGGACTTGTCCTAGGATTCTGGAATCTGAATAGTATGCTGCTACCAAATCAAAAAGAGTCTGCAGTTATCATATACGCTTATAAATTCTGAATAATTGGTCCCCTGATCCCCACGTGACTAATCTCTTCCCTCACAAGATCTAAGCCACAAATCTCTTCTCCCCAAAACTTGATGGAAAGCCTTGACCTCAGAGGGGCAGAATGAAGGAGAAGAATGATTTCATAATAGAACAAATCCCAACGGCACTGCACTCAGAACTGCGGAAGGAGGAGCAAATCTGTTTTGCTCAGCAGGTTACATAGATGTGGGCTAACCTCTGACCAAGGAGCCCCAGGCTTCGGAAAGCCAATCCCCAGAATTAAAGTGTTGAATGAAATGTGAAGGTTCCCGAGCTAGAAGACATAGCTGGCTACAGGAAAGATGAGAGAGTGGCCTAAGGTAGTGGAAGTGGCAGCCAGGGATGAGAAGATTAGAGCTTCCGGGAAAGACGCCACCTCAGGGATAACAGTACCCAGAACACAGGCATTTGAGCCCCGGGGAAACTTCCAGATTGCACACTGGACCATGCGCGGGCCATGGGCTGAGCAAATGCAAGAAACAGAAAGGACCTACATGAACAACAGTTCGTGTGAGCTGAGGTTATTTTCTAGATTGGAAAAGCAGCCCCCTTTGGGGCCTTCCACTTCCATATTATCTGAGCAGTAGCCAGAAAATGCTCATTATAATAGATACCATTTGTTTTTCATTGTCCCCTACCTTACCAGTGGACTTGATTTCATTTTTCCTGTTCTAATATTCTGGAAAGGGCACGGAAAATGAAGACAATGATTCAAATGCAGGGCTGGAGGAATCCAGCCGCCAGGTTGCTGCTGGGCTCTGCAGGGTTTTGCCTCCTGGAGGGGTTAAGGGAAGGGCCCCCAGCCTCGGCAGGCACCCATTCTGTCCTGCTCCTAGCACAGTGGGCGCCGAGTCTGCACAAAGTCAGTGTGTAGATTAGGTTATAGGGTTCTAAGCTTTCTCACGCTGGCAGTAGAAACCTCAATGGACTCCAGATGCCCCTGTGTCAGGTGGCAACCAGGCATCCTGGAGGAATGAGCAGGAGCCCCTGGCCCTGGATGGAGGTCCTAGGACACACAGCTACTCAAAGCCCAGCTGGCCTTGACAGAAATCCCAGCATTGTTACTTACTTATCATAAGACCTTGGGCAAGTTCCTTTTCTTCTATTAGCCTCAGTTTCCTAATCTGTGAAATGGGGATAATAGCACTGCTATGGTGCCTAGATAGGAAGGATGAAATGAATAATCCGCATCAGCTTTTTAGCTTGGTGCCTTGGCATATTGTACATGCTCAATAAATGCCAACGATGATTTTGTGTCAGTCATTGGCATGAAATGAGATTTGATGACATGTCCCTAAGTAAATTTCAAAGCATATTAATCATAAAGCAGTTAACTGCCCTTGTATGTGTGTGTGTGTGTGTGTGTGTGTGTTTGTTTTAAATGAGCTCTTTCAAAAGTAAGAAGGTGCTTGCTTTCCCCACAGGAGGGGTTGCCGCCTACTGGCCAGTCTCTGAGTCTCTGCCCATTTGGCTCTGTCCAGGCTCCTGTAGCAACCTGCCTGCAACCACCAGGCCTCTTGTCTATTACATCTCCCCCACCCTCCAGTAGGTAGACCTGCTGACTGATGTGACCACTGGCTGGGCCCCAGGGTGGTGTGGGTTACTTAAGACAGTGCTCACTTGGTCTCACCTTTTCATTTCTTACCCCTGCTTTACCAACTCGGACCCTGGCTCTGCATGCAGCCTTGACCTCAATCCTTCCTGTACTCTTTTAAACTTGTTGTGCAGAACTGACCTTGTCACCGCTGCACTAACAATAGAGTTTTCATTACTTGAGCCCTTACTTGTCACATGTGGGCATCATAGTGGACATTATTTAAAAAATAATCCTTGGAATTAAATTTTTTGAATCCTATTTTCAATCATTAGTTTTTCGTTGCCATTGCGACATCATAGTTGTTCATTGATTGCTTTCTCACATGTGCCTTGACTGCAGGCAGGCCTTCAGCAGACCGAGCCACCCCTTGCTGGAGCCAGCGACCTTGGGTCCAAGCTGGTGAGCTTTTGCTCAAGCCAGATGGGTCCGTGCTCAAGCTGGCGAGCTCGGGGTCTCGAACCTGGGTCTTCCGTATCCCAGTTCGACGCTCTATCCAATGCGCCACCGCCTGGTCGAATCCTATTTTATAGATGGGAACCGAGGCTCAGAGGGGTGAAGTATCTGGCTCAGGGCCACATGCCTGAGACTCCAATGCCAGTCTCAAATCTTATGTTCTAGCCTTCTTTGGCACTGGCTTTTCTAATGGACACCACCTTGGCTCTCAGCATTCCCTGAGGCCTCAGGAAAGACCTCTCCCCCCATTTTTTATCTGTGGAACAAAATTTCCCCATTGGTCACTTGGCTGCTGTCCATACCACCTACCGTTTGTCCATCTTTCAGGGGATCTTTATGTTGCTGACCTTGTCTAGACTCAAACCGCACCCTCCCAGGGATCCGTGTTCCATCCTGAATCTCTGCAGTCACTGGGCCCTACCATCAGGTTGTCTACCAGCTTCTGGTAGCATCATGGATTGGTTTACAGCAGGAAATCCTATTTCTTCTCCCAGAGCTGATGCCCACTGGGCATTGTCCACTCTTTGGAGAACTCGTTCATCTGACAGGTTTTATGTCTGGCGCCAGCAGCTGCTTCTACACATCATTGCCTGCACCAGATGGTCCACACCCAGCACATAAACAGCCTGTTTAGAACTCAGGCCCCCCTTCTCTACTGGGCTCCCCCTGCTGTATGCGAGCTGCCAAGCCCTGTGTTTGGGCCACGACATGGTCCCACACCTCCCTGGCCTCTGGGATCTGACAAAATGGTAGCAGAGGTGAGAGATGTAGGTCTTAATCCCCGAATCCTCTGAAGAGGGAGGCTGAGATTCTAGGGCCTGCCAGATGATTAATAGTCCTGGTATATTAGATTTGACCTATCAGGGCAACATTAAATGTGATTTATGACTTGATTTTAATTGAGATTTTACTTTATTATCATTTGATGCAGAGAGCAGACCTGGATCCATATTCCAAAGTGTCCCAGGCACTCTGTGCTCAGAGCTGGGTGACTACTGTCTGCCCAAGGGTGATGTTACCCTCTCCCACTGAGGGGTAGAGGCAGCCCCTTGTTCTGCCTGTCCCCACCCTTCCCCCCTCCTTGCCAGGAAGGGTCAAGTTTGTAAGAATGACAAAGACAGAGTGGTTTGCCTTCCGCTCCATTCTTTTCCTTAACCTTTCAAACTCAAGTTCAAACCACAAGTTGACCTGGTTCACAAAGCGAAACAATGAACTTGACGAAGGAGCAAGAGACTTAAGGGAACCTTTCCATTCTAGAAAAGGATGAGTGACCTTTCTAATGGTCAATTCCAGCCCAGTAGGGCTGTTCTTGAGGAGCTTCCCCACAGACAGGCATCGGTACATCTCTAGGCCCCCCGAAACGCTGGGGCCCGAGGCCACAGCTGCCATCCTGACTGCTTAGTGACAGTCACACAGGTTATACTGATGTCCACAAGGGCAGTAGGGGCAAAGGCAGGGAGGAGGCCAAGGGAACGCGTGGGAAATTGCTCCCCACCCCCACGAGGCTGCTCTCTGACCTACAAGTGGAAAAATTGGGCTTAAATGACATTTATTGAATTTTGAACTGCATTGGGCAAAGAAAATTACTCGTTAATATATAAAGCACTGCATTTCCCATAATGTGAATGCCAGTGAAAAATGGATCCGTGCCTGCTTCATAGAGGGAAGCTTGCCTTTAAAGTACTAACGTGAATGTGCCCTCGGGGAGAGAGGGAATGGCAAATTAGATAGAAGTTTTCAATATGATACGGCAGCAGAGAGCTCTGCTCGGCTCCATGCCTGCAGACATGCAGAGCTGAAGGAGGAGGTTTGCAGAAGAGCAGGAGTGACCACAGTGGGACAGGAGGTTTGATCTTGAGGACACTGGGCCTCCTTTCTTCCTGGAGACCAGTCTAGTAAAGAAGGTGGCACAATGTGGAGAAAAGGGCATGAAGATGAAGGCATAGATGTGAGGTTTGAATCCCACCTGGTCGTTTCTGGGCAAGTTACTTACCCTCTATGAGCCATAATTGCCTTAATCATCTATGGCTGAGGCAATACTGCTTGCCCCAGAGAGTTCGTGTGACACATACAAAGTGAGTGCATGTAAAGCATCCGGCATGTCATAATGTTAGCTCCTTTAGACATTCCTTTAACTAAGTATGTCCATTTACTCCCCATTTGCTAAGTTTCTGTCATGTACAACATGGCTCCTGACCCAAGGAGCGTAGGATATTGTGGTTAGAGCAACAACTGCGCCAGGTGGAGGAGATTATGGAAATAGAGAGGAGGGGAGTGAATCCAATCTGAGGAATGGGGAGAAATCTGGGAGAGTTGCCAGAAGGAGGTGACATATAGGTCTGAAGTGTGAGCAGGAGCTACCAAGGGAAGGGGCATTCCTGGTAGAGGGGTGGGCAGGAGCCAAGGTATTGTACTAGGACTCTGCCGGTGTTTAGAGCTCCCTGGGGCTGGAGCACGAGGACAGAAGACGTCAGGGGCACAAGCAGGGGAGGCCAACCAGGCCTCAGGTCATGGAAGTTCATGTTAAGCAGGGTAGACTTTTCCTGGGCCCAGAGAATGAATTCGGGTTTGGGTGTGTTGCATTGGAGGCATGGACAGAGAAAACGGAGAAGCAGCTAGCGTGTGGCTCTGGAGCTCAGGAGAGAGGCTAGGATTCCAGCGTCACCAGTACAGATGTGATGGCTGAATCCTTGGGAGTGGATCAGAGCATTTACAGAAGATGTGCAGAGGGATGAAAAGGGAGACAGGAGACAAGGCTGGGGAAATATCAGCATGCGGAGGGCTAGCCAAGAGGACTATTCATAGACAGGCAGACTCAGAGTGATGGAGGACTCAGGAGAGAGCAGCGCTACGTAACAGCCCAGAGTCAGAGGGAAGCAGCGTCCTCCTCCACATCCCCTCGGTATCCTGTCCCCCTCTAGCGCTGGGGGTGGCGCTGGGCTCTATAGCCATTTGTTTACCTGCTCTCCCATCAGCCTCTGGACCCTGAAATTCGGTGGTGGAGTCGTGCAACACTGTTGGCTGGAAACTTGGCACAGGGCTGGGCCTGAGGTAAGAACTCAATGAATGATTGCCAAATGATTGAATAAGAGGTCAGTGCTACCCTTTGTTGCAGAAAGTCTCCTCAAATGAAGAAATAGAGGTAACTGGATGCCCTAAAAGCATCAGTACTTTCAATGTGATGGTGGGGGCGGAAGGAAGAAGACAGTCAGCACTGTCAAGAACAGGACATTCACTGCTCTTGTCTGACACATCTGAACTGGACAGCCGAGAGAGACACACAACAAACACACTGCAATTAATAAGTAAAACAGAAGAGGGGCCTTTCAAGCCATGACAAGACTGAAGTCAATACATTGCTCTGAGTCACGCCCCACTCACGCCCTTCCCTTCCTGTCTCCTCACTTGCTGCATCTCAGCTCAAAACAGTCTTCATTTGGGGTCCTTGACAGACCCCGTGATTATGTCTGCCTGTACTTGTGGCGATATTAAGAATCTGGACTCTTCATTGACTTGTAGTGATTGGGGGAGCCGTTGATTTGGGAAGGAATGATAACTTATAAGGAGGGTACTCTGGTTGACTGGACCCCTTTTGGGTGCCTGGAACTATGATTTCTAACATTTACCACCACTGGCTTAGTGGATGAGGGGTCAGGTTTCTCCTTGGCCCCAAGCCAGCTGTGCCCATACCGCAGCCCCACTGAGGAGCAGAGTGGCCAGCTCTGAGAGGTGATACCGAGGTGCACATTAAAATGGGGTGTAGAAACAGAAGGGCCTGAGCAGAAGTGGAGAATGCAGGAGTGATGGATAGCAGAGATGACAGTTTTAAAATAAGCGGTGGTCTTGGAAGAAATGATCCTGGCAGGACTCGTCCTTCGCGTTTGAGCCGCACTTGCTCCTCTGGAATTATCTTTTAGCAGACAGGAACCCAAGTGAGGACCATCCAGCTGTCTGCAGACATGCCCTGACTCCATCTCAGGCTCTAGTCAACACCAGAGACATGAGTTCTTCTTTCCTGGCTGCCAGATGAATTTTCATCCTCTTTCCATTAAATATCTGGTTTCCGTCCTTGTCATGTGGTAACACAAACATGCAGGCACATGCACGAGCTAATCACCAGCAGACCCTCAAGGTGCCCCCAGCCTTAGTTTTAAATGAGTGCTGCCTGCACCCTTGAGGGAGAAACACCATAGGGGAACACATTATCTTGCACCTGCTTCTAGCTGAACTGCTGTTCCTAAGAAATGGAACGACTCAGACCCCCTCTCCCAGGGAACAGAAGCTCCAGGTTGGAAAGAGCCACCTGGTAAACTGGCCTTGATGTCCTAGGCATGGGGGAAGGCCAGCTAGGGTAGGCAGAGAAGATGGCCGAGGTCTGAAAAGCTTTAGAAACGAGACTTGGGTGGCTCCTACCCCCGGCCTGATTCTGCCCACTCAGGCCCACGGGATAGCCACAGTGATGTTGGCGACATAAGACTGAGGTTGGCGGCGTAAGGCGGCAGCTCTTTACTTTTGATTCTTGCATTCCTTTTATGTGTGTGTGGCAAAGAACAGAGTGAGAAAGTACGGTCTTTAATATGCAATCTACCTGGAAAGATCAATGGCAGCTTAACGTGCATTTCTATCTAATATTCACTCCAGCAGGTCTGTGTCATAAAAATGCTAGTTCTAATGAAGTGCATTAAAATGGGAAGATTCATGGCCAGCATTTGTGCTTTTATCACACTGCCTCCCCTTGAGCTGTCATCAACAGTCACTGGGGGGCGGGGGGGGAGCTAGGGAGATGGCATTTTAAGAATCACACACGCAAAACGTCTGCATTTCTGGAAAGATCCACGTTGCTGGTGCACATTTTAATTTACTTCACTCTATTTCCATAATACAAGGTGTCTGGGATAGAGTTGCGCTACAAGCCAGGTCGGTGGTGATGACGGGAGGAGACTCCTGCTATGGGCTGAATTGTGTTCCACCCAAAAGTCATGTGTTGAAGTCCCTAAACCCCAGCACTTCATAACAGGACCATATTCAAATAAGAACTTCAAAGAGGTGATGAAGTTAAAATGAGGCCGTTATGGTGGGTCTTAATCCAATCTGACTGGTGTCCTTATAAGGACATTAGGACACACAGAGAGACAGACACCAGGGGCATGGAGGAAAGACCATGAGAAGAGGCAGCAAGAGGGTGGTCACCTGCTAGCCAAGGAGAGAGGACTCAGAGGAAACCAACCCCAATGGCACTTTGGTGTTGGGCATCCAGCCTCCAGAGTACCTGTATAAGAAATTAGGTCTCTCTGTGTAAGCCTCCCAGCCTGTGGCATTTTGTTATGGTGGCCGTAGCAAACTCAGACACTACCCAAAGTTTGAGATTGAAGCAGTGGACTAAGAGCTCATTCTTTGGAAGAAAAGGGGTCCTACAGGGCAGTCCATAGCCATGCATTTCCTGGAGTGAGGTCAATGGGAACACCTAGAAACTTCTGGAAAAGAGAAAATGAGGGTGTTGATAGTATTGGCCATCTCTATCTTGGAATGCCTGAAATGCTGCCACCAGTTAGAAAGCGCACATGCCATGAGGGGATTGCGCTTGTAACGGCAGGTTAAGAGTTTCTGTAGATGGGTAGGTAGACAGGTGCTCAGTCCACACTGCCTGGGTGTTGGGCACAGCACAGCTGTGAGAAGCACAGAACCCACTCCACCACGAACTGGCTACGTGCCCTCGCCATGCGTTAGTTCTCCATCTGTGAAGTGGGAGTAACAGTCGTTCCTACTTCATGGGCTACTGTGTGGATTATACTAGTTACTACTTCTTATGAGCTTAGAGCAATGCCGGGCACATGGGGGCTGTGCTGTGTTGGTTAAGTCACCAAGGGGCTTGGCTCAAGGTGAAGAAGTCTATTGTAATGACGGAACATTAGGGTGTCCCAGGGGGTAGTGAGCACAGCATTCAAGTCCCCCAGGCCTGTCTGTGCCTCAGTATCCCCCAGCCCTTTGCTTCCCCTCTGTCCTGGGTGCTGCTTTTCTCAGGGTTCTGACTAATTATCACCTAGACTCCCCCTTCTCCAACCTCTTCTATATCCCAGAGGTTCCTTTCTTACATTTCCTCCCCTGATGTCTCTTCCTCCATTCTGCAAAAGGAAAACCTTAAAACCTGTGGCACATTTCCACTTATTATCTCCACACTTCCTTCCACCCTCCCAAAGTCCCACCTCCCCATTGAACAACGCCTAGTCTCTCCTCAAAAGTCCCTTCCCAGACTTGCTGAAAAGTCGGTTCATTTACCTGCTAACTGACTTTGCAGAAGCAGTAGCAGGTAATAAGGGTTTTGTGTGTGCCCCCCCCCCAAAAAAAAGTAGTGGAGACATATTGCCTGACATAGTAGCCAAACCCCCAAAATAGACCCTTTTGGGAATCTGAACATCACAGAAGCTCAGGATGGGAGTTGGGGGAGCCAATCAAGACTATAGGTCTTTAGGGACCCTTGACAGCACCTAAGAGGCATCTGTCACCCAGGCCGGTGCCCCCACACCAGGGCCCTATAATAGGGCCCTTTCCCCTAACTACATTTTAAGGAGAGTACAACTGAAAGGCAGGATGACCCCAGAAAGACGCAGTAGAAGAATGACTCCTAAATGTTTCCATATCTTGGTAGCGCAGTAGTAAAACGTGAGGAAAGTCAGCGAGGACAGAGGAGATAGTAATAACCATGCTTATTTTTAGTTCCTGGGAAGCAAAGCACCATCTAGGCTTTAGGTATTGTTATTATTATGCATATACTATACAGAGATGCATTGTATATGTATTCACAGCCGAGCTCACATATGTCATCCCTACTAGTAATATTTTCTCTTCCAGCTCCGGCATAAGGAAGATAGGCTGTTTTCGTCTGTCCCACACACGCCGTGGAACCTGCTTAGAATATTTTTGCAGGTAGGGTTTTCTGGGTGGTACTCTTCATCTCTTTGAAGAGCCTGCCTCCTGTAACCTCACGTGGAGGGCTGTGCTCTTCCCTCTCGCTGTGATGGCATCTACATGGGGAATTCTGTGTCAACTGCTTATCTCAGGTGTTAGCCAGTTTCTTGTCTGTTTGTATTGTTTAGAAAACGCTGGACGTACACAGTGCTGGGCCGGTGAAGGGGGACCTGGCTCCCTGCCCAGTAGAGAGCATTGTTGAATGAAAATAGACAAGCCCGTGCACCAGGAATCATACTGATACAAGAGCCAGAAGGATGCCGCGAGCTTGGGAACTGGGGAGGCCAGTTAACACGGAGAGGAGGATCAGGAAAAGAGAGGGAAGTGTTTGGAGGAAGATTAGGTGATGGGTGTTAGTTCTCACTTAAACCTAGGGTTGGAAGGGAACTTTAGGTGTTATCAGTCTCTGTCCTTTCCCCAACGTGTGTTTCTCCCTCCTCCTCCAACATCCCCAGTGGGGATGTTGACCCCTTCAGTGGTGGGGTTGTGGCATTTAAATGCTTATCTCCACAGAGCTAGTATTTTCTCTCCAGCTGGCTCCTCTGCCACCCAGTATGCTTCTGGGTGACTGGCTGCCTCAGCTGTCACTCGCCGGGGGCTGGGAGAATGCAAATTCACTCGAGCATCAGCGATCGCAAGGCATCATGGAGAAACAACGTGCACTGCCAACGGAGGGCACACACTCCATCCTCACATTCTAGAGAAGCCGTGTAGGGTTCTGTGTAACTGCTCTCCTGAATTTTTTACTTGGTTGGCAATTCTCTCCAGAGTGGATAATTGGAAAGACTCTGTTTAATACACACGCATGCACGCACGCACACACACATGCACACACACAGCCCTGCACAGTAGAGAGTGAGAAAATCTGCACCAACTTGTAGAGTGTGTGCCTCCATTGTCCACATGAAGCAATATCAGTCTGTGGGAAGAGAAGAAGAAAAGGGGGGCAGAGCCCAACCAGCGAGGTCCCTTGATGGTACAAGGTGACGTGGCCACCTCCTGGCGATAGGGCCTGTTCTTGGGTCTCAGTTGTGTGAATCTGGACAGAAGGCTGGAAACCACAGAGGAAAGAAAGAGTCCACCACAAATACTGATGCGCAGTGCTACCTTGTGTCCATGCTCCGTACCTCAGTTTCTCCATCTGATTATGTACTTTGTAAACATTCAGTTACCTTTCTGGCATGGTTTAAAAGGTAGAGTAGATTCGACCCCTGCACTCCTCCAGCCTCGCATCCTCTGGGGACACCTGTCACCCTCCATTAGAAAAGGTCCATGGTCTGCATTTTCCTTCCAGTGGTCACCAGGGCAAACCCAGACCCATGTTCCCTAACGCCGTGGAGGAGGACATCAAGGAACCCTGGTGATTACAAGGCTCTGTGGCTGCTTCCCCATGGTCGAACCTGCTCTTGTTTCTTCAGGACTCATGTTTGAGCTGTCAGCACACTCTTGTTAAATTCCACTTATGAACATTAGCAAGCAATTAGGCTGCTGGGGTTTGTGCCGCACACAGGGAGGCCTTAAAAGGAAACCGACTTTATACTGTGATTTTTAGGTTAGTAAATCCTGGGACACATGGGGTGCATTAGCCTGTGACTTCTGAGCGTTTATTTTGTGCCAAGCCCTTTACATCATTTCATGAGCTTGACACGATTATCCACATTTGACAGGTGAGAAAATTAAGGTTCGAAAGACTTAAAGCACATGTTCAAGATTACGTACAAGGTCAATCTGGGGCTCAACGTCTAGACAATTTGTTCTCAACCACTGGCAAGATTTTACCCCATGCTGACACTCCGATTCTCTTACCGGCTGCCGATTGCCTCTCTTTGCTATAGAAAGGACACTCTCTCCACTGATGGTATATAACTCTTTGGTTTTCTTGAGGAATTAGGAACGATTATTTTCCTAACACTGGATTGGACTACATTCAGAAGGCCTCTCCCAGGGATGCCCCTTGAAAAGGTCCCCCTTCCTCAAGTCAGTATCTCAGGTGGAGCCTACTTCAACCCCTTTTTATGTTAGGCCGCTAGGCTCCTCACAGGGGGCTCTCGAAGTGGGTAGACTAGTCTTTACCTTCTTCTTCTTCTTAAGAATTATAATTCTGATGACTTGGTACCTCAAACTCAGTCCCCAATTCCTCCTAGCTCTCCATGGGCACATCAGCTTCTGTCACATAGGGGTCTCCTGGCCGAACTCGGTAACCAGCGCTCCCAAGGTTGATATTCAGATCAGCCCTATGTACCGTTCTTGATACCAAGCTAACGTCACAGTACAGCATGGCTACCCCTGATTACTGACTCCCTGAGCTCCGAACCCTGCACCTGGGATGTGGGGTTCTGAGGAACCCAGAGCTTCCCTCTGCTACGCTTGTTGGTTCCCTTGAAGAGCCGCCCAGCTGCTTTGGGTAACTACATTTTCCAGTTCCTTTGGAGCCCAGCTAATGAGGCATGCTAATTTTGGAAGATGGATAACCATTGACAAATCAACTTCAAATCTCTAGGAATAGGCTTCAAGCGAGATTCTAGATAAATATTAAGTCATGTTAGGCCCTCGGGAAGTAGCTCTCGTCTTCATGTTCCTCAAAAGGAACACAGACAGGTGGTGACACTAGCCAAGCAGGAGTAGGAGCAGAGGTTAGGAGAGGCCAAGATTACCACAGGGACCTTCTGCACACATGCTGAATTCTGGTAGAGTCTCCCTCAACCTCCTCACAGCAGCCCCAGATGAATGGTACCGCCAGGACTCCTCCTGCAGGTCTCTGGACCTGTCCTGGGCTCCCTTCCCCAGCTTCATGGCTGGAGCTTGTCCGTGCCCAGGGGCTATGCTCCTTCAGGAAGATCCACCTAACTCTGAGAGGGCTGTACTGCCATTGCCCAGAGGGTGTGATGAGCTGGGAATGGTTGGGCTCTCACACTGAGCAGGATATTGTCCCTTGTTGCACAGACTTTCTTTCCCCCTCTAGTCATAATGACTAATGTCCACTCAGTGCTTACACCAGCTTGGCAGTGTGCTAAGTACATTTACAACATTATATAACTTAATCCCCGCAATGCTATACAATAAGTCCCCAAGTTACAAACATACAACTTGTACTTATGAACAGAGCGCCCTAAGGGCTATTGGTAATCCCTGCAGTGGACATCAGTGAAAATGATATCATAGAGTTACCTGACTCCCATGGCAAAGAACTAACCAATGACGACCTTATGGAACTACAGAAGCAGAGGACAGCATTTAGGGAAGAAAACAGGGACCTAGAAACTCCAGAACTAAAATCGTTTTCTACAAAAGACTTAGCTGATGTTTTCATCCTATTGAAGCAGGACTGGCAAAGTGGGAGGAGCAAGATCCCGACACAGAGAGATTCACCACAGTTTACTATATAGTTACTGAAGGCCTGAGATGCTACAGGGCCTGATGATGAGAAAAAGAAAGGCTCTGTCCAAACTTCCCTGGATGCCTCCTTCAGGACACCAACTCCAGCAGCAGAATCAACCCTGACTTTAACCCATCCCACCCTCTCCAACAAGTCCCTCATCTCCTGTGTCATCCAAGACTGTTTAAGGTTGTATTTGAGAATGTTTAAGTGTTTACATGCACAGAAAGGTAGAAATAAATACTATGTTAAGACAAACAGCTAAGTTGCATTCAATAGGTAAATGTACCTGTTACAACTTACATACAAATTCAACTTAAGAACAAACATATAGGACCTATCTTGTTCATAACCTGGGGACTGCCTGTAGGAAGAATTTGGAGGGAGGTTTAGAGGTGTTAAAAGCTCACCTGAAATCAAAGGTTAGTACATAAAAAGCCACATGTGAACTCAGAACATCCTCCATGCCACTAGTTCCACTGTCTTTTCTCTGACCTTCTTTTTTTCTCCCAGGAGTCTAATGTCTTCAATTCTCTTTTTCTAGACCTTTGGATCTCATTGTACTACTCTTTGTAGGGGCATATCCTGGGCCACTTCTTATTCTTTTATTCCTACACTTACATGGTTCTTTATTTATTCACCTTAAGAATCCCTTATGATAGCACAAACTAATTTCTTCTATAGTGTTAATGACTACCAAGAAGTAATATGTTACCTTGAACTAAAAACTCTCTGCCTTGTCACAGTGGATTACTATGCCTTAATGCCAAGGGGAGAGAAATTTATAAATCTCAGGTTTTATGTCTGAACCAGTGAGAGAGAAAATTTGGGGTTAGGGAAAGGGGAGTGAGGCTTTATTCCTTGTTCCCTTTGAATCACACTATCTTACCAGCTTGACATACAGTAAATGTCCAGTAACTGTTTAATGAAAAAATGACTGAATGAATGAACAAACAAATGAATATGAAAATATCTAGACAAGATTTAAGTACACTGTAATGCTACATCTGGACAGTAGAGGCCACTGTTAACATTTTCCAACATCTATAACGGTGCTAATTATTAACGAGAGAGCCTTGGGCATGGAAAATCCTGTTATCCTAAAGGTTGATTGATTCTGGGGATAAGATTAGATGAATTTTAATATGCTCCCTTCCTGCATTTAGCCCTTCATGGGGGTAGGAGGTGGTCAAGTATAGACAAGGAATTGTTCTCTCTGTTGCCAGGAGAGAAGGCTGGAACCCTCTGCAGCCCTAGGATGACCAATGCTGTTGGGGTGTCCACTGAGGCACAGCCTCAGTAGAATGATCAGAGTAAAAACCTGCCTTATTAGACAATGCATCTGTGGGTGATGCTGGGGAAGAGGATGGTGGCTGGGGACACTGACCATTGAATAAACATTGACCTCTGCATTTTGGTGATTTTTTTTTAATTTTTTATTAGAGCACTTTCAGAGAAGGCAGTAGTCCAGATAATGCCAAAGATCAAACCTGCCCCAGGTGTCATCACATTACATACCGACATTAAGAGGTCAGTTTGTCATTTTCTCGGTATATGTCACTATGAAATTCTTCAAAGGCAGAGACAGTTTTTCTTTTCTTTTATCTTTAGGTCCTAGAAGAATGAGTGATTAGAGTCCCTAGACCTACTATTTCAATCTTATTTATGTCACATGGATTCAGAAAATTGGAGGAATGGGGAACAGCCCTTCCCTGACTTCACCCCAATGGCCCTTGCTCTAATGACTGAAAGGAATGAAACTTTTCTTGCTGAACATAATGAACCAGAGTTAATTTTATCTGTGTTTATTTTCGGTTCTTCACGCACAACAGGAGACCCTTAATGACCATCCAGCTTGCGTCTTATTAAATCTAAGAAGATAAAATGAATTGTATAAACCATGAGCTTCTGTGCTACCATAGGCTAATGAGGAAAATGCTGATCAAAGTTAACTCAGCAAAGAACATAACAAAACAAATGTACACCAAGAAGATATATCCTAAGCGGGTAGGTCTCTAGCCCAGTACTTTGTACTTATTAGTTGAACATACAAATGCATTAGCTGGTTGGAAACAATGCAATCCATGAAAAATAAGATGATCGATTCCAGGAGCCAAACTCACGACAACATCTCCGAGGCCAAACTTCCTAGCTGTTGCAAGAGGCAGCCTGCAAATGAGAGATCTATAAACCTGAGCAACGTTCAGTGCATCGCTGAGGATGGTGCTAGGGGATGCATTAGGTCTTGAGAATGAGTGCTTTGCTGAACAGAGAAGTTTTCATATGATGTCAGAATTTGAAAATTCACAAAACTGTGTTTTTTTGGGTTTTTTTATGGGTGGAGAAAAAAAGGAGGAGAATGAAATAAAATTTATTAAGAGGATCACCACTGAGGATTAAATGCTGGTTGGAAGAAAGCGCTAGAAGCCAGATGTGATTTGGGAATGCAGTGAGGGGCAATGGAGGGGAATGGATTCAATACAACCCTGCCCAGTTCCTTTGCTGGGCTGGGAAATTGATTTAGGGGGAGCTGGGCAGGGGCCGAGGGGGTCCTCCGAGGCCCCACACCTCCCTTCATGGAAAGTTGGGCAGCTTCGAATGCTTCCCAGGCATCTCTCCAAGAAAGTCACTTGGGTCAGGGCACTGATTATGAATCCCCAGCCACCATGGAAGTTCCAGCATGGGCCAGCGCACATGTCACTCAAGAAAATGCAAGAAGATGAAACACCCAGAATCCCTTGCCACCATGAAAAGCTGGCAGGTTACATGAGGGACGGGGGATGAAAAGAGAACATGTTTTCCGGTCCCCAAAAGGGTAGAGGGGCAAGGATCGTGGGGGTGTGGGAAGGAAAGCTGCCTGCTCTTTGAGGAAAGGCCAGTAAAGATGGAAAAATTGGGCTAAAGGAACAGGAATCCTGAGAACAAAGGGGTGTTCAGAGTTAATAGGGTTTGAACCTACATGTGAATTTCAAGTCTGCCCCAGGAAAGGTGGATAAAACTCAAAGAGTATAGTGGTGAATGTGTCACAGACCTGGACCTCCAAGGATGACCTTGTTAATTTATTTGTTGGCATCTTCACATATGCTAGAGCTCTGTCCTCACCGTGAGGGTGGAAGGAAGTTATATGATGAGCCCCACTGGGTATGTAGGCAAGCAGAGCCGTCCCAAGAACCTTAAATCATCCAAGGTCACCCAGGATGAGCCAGCAACCACCAGAACCTCCTGAATTCTGGCCCAAAGTCCTTCCCTTCAACCTTGCTCGCACAGGCCAGCTCTACTTCCAAGGAACTGAGGTAGTCCTCAGAGACTGCCATCCGCACACCGCATGGCCAATGCACCCTCCAGGGAGGAGATGGATGGGGGGGCGTAGCTGTAATCCTTATCAGGAAAAAGTTGGGGAGTTCTACAGACCCTTCCAGGGTTTGTGCAAAGACTGTGCTTGCCCCAGCTCCCAGGTAGGTCATGGCTGCTGAGCCAGCAGAACCATGAGGTGGCTTTTCCCTAGGAAGTTAGGATGGGAAGAAGGGAGATGGTGCCTTCCCGGGGAGACCACGTGACCGCATGCCAACCCTGCAGTCTCGTCACCTTGGGAGACCTGAAAGCACAGGCGCTCAAGGGGCCCTTGCTAATTATTTGATTTGGTGAACAGTCATAGGAAGCTGCTGATTGTGTCTGAGTGCCATTTGAACACGTTTAATTTTTAATAACACTCGCCATTCAGACTAATATTTTGCTGAGACCTTGATCATCACTTGTGTTTTTCAAAATGTTGAAATGGCATTTAGATATCTTTTTCCTAATGCCAGGCAAAAGAATTATACCTTTTCAGTCCGGGATATGTGGATTTCTTATAAACGTAATGAATTCAAATATTCATTTATATCACAATATCCTTCCAGCATTCCATCTCTTGATGTCTTTACTAACTTACCAGTGAGGAGGACTCAACTGTGCCGATTTACTCCTTCCCACGGGTGAGGAAACAGAACCCCGAGCAGTAAGGCAAGCACCTCAGCTGCGTTTACCTGGAGACCCTGCCCAGCACGGCCCAGGCACCAATGGATAGTTGGTGCCACGAATTATTTAAAAGTTGCATAAAAGAAAGGGCACACATTGTGGGTCAAGGGCCCAATTTCAGGCCTCCCTGTGACCGATTCCAGCACAAATGTGTTTTGCTGCTCAGTGAACAAACAGATTTCATCAAATTTGGGAGTGGGGGAGAAGCCTTTCTTTCTCGGTTTTTCTCTCGGGAGAAAGCCCGAGTCTGTTCTGCCTGCCGCTTTTGAATATTGATTGCATGTACCACCGTCAGTTACAGGAGTCATCTGATAATCAGATTGCACGTCTCCCTTGTTGAGATAGATCTGCAGATGGATAGGCAGTTGCTCACAAACCGCTGTACACATCTGGCATGCAGGTGTGATTACCAATAGGCTGACTGCTGACAAAATGATTTCTTCCGGGGACAAAGTCAAGAAGTTGCCTAACGCCTTAGATCAATGGTTTCCAAACAGCCCTCTGCGGACCAGCGCCGGTCTGGCAGAAATTTCGTGCCAGTCCACGAAAGAGTTAACCACCTCGATGTTGTGTGAATGTTACAGTGTCTATAGTCATTGGGTTGAAAACCACTGCCTTAGATGCAGTTGTCCATGAGCTGGGACACTGATTTGTTTCTAACAATGATTTTCTGAGATGAACCGTTTGAGCAAGATATGAGATGCCATCATGCGCAAACAAGGAGGGGTCAGCGAACTTCGATCCTCTGTGGCAGGACTGACACAGCCAGAGCTGGTTTCTGGGGCTTGAGATAATCCGGAGGGTTAGCATGCTGGCCAGACTGCTCCTATAACTATTTAGGGATGAAATGACATGATCAAATGGAATTTCTTCATTAAAAAAATAATCCTGTGTAGGGGTGAATGTGGGTGTGGGGGAGTAGTGTGTGAGGCGTGCGGTTACCTATGGAGCAAGAGCCGTGCAGGACTGATGATTTTCATAGCCTAGTGGTTGGTACACAGGATTCACTGACAACTCTATTTTTATGAATTTAAACACTTTTCTGTAATAAATAGTTACAAACAAAATCTGTTCCTACATATGGGCACCTAGAAGTACAATGAATATTATTAGGCCTTTATTGATTTGGGATAGTGGATGGCTGCTGGAGGGCAGGAATGTACGCCAGCAGTCAGGCATGGTCACCCAGTTGTGCTACAGTGGAAGGTGGGGGTTGGGGGGAGGGAATGACTGGACTTGCCACACTGCCTTTGACATGTTATTCTTCACCGCACCCGGAGAAAGTAGGTGCCTCTTTCTCACGCATCACAGCTGTTCCCTCCTCCTCCCCAAACACTTGGTGATCTTTTCCAAGGAAGGGAGTTCCTTGGGGTTCCACATAGCATAGGAACACAAGCAGAGAGGGGGCTGAGAGACATCACACAGGTATTAGAGCCACATCCTGCCATAGATCAATCCCCATCTAAGGTGTAACCCAAGAAAGCAAGCAAGATGAAAGGGCACACAGAGGTGACATCTAAACACAAAACCAAAGTACTTTCAGAAGAAGTGTTCTTCCTCAGTCCAGGGGCTGCCCTGAGCCACCAACCTGCATACAAAGCAGCCTGGTGCTCAGAGGCGGTGAGGCTATGTGGCTCAGGCCATAAGCAGAGGCTTGTCTCGCTCTCTGGAAGATGCCCCTCCGTCCCCCAATGGGAGCAGCTGTCTGTGCCCTCACCCACCAGGCAAAAGTCATCTCTGGCTTTTTACAGCCTTTGTGGGAGAAGTGATGGCAGCCTTTCCAGCCAGAGCACCTCTGCCAGGCCCTGTCCAGACCTTCCAAACCACTAAGACTCAGACCTTGTGAATGAACCCTTCTGTTCCCAGCTCCCAGTCGGTCCCATGCTCCCCCTTCCTTTCCTCCTAGAAAATATATGCTTGGGGTACCAGCGAGTCAGGCCCCAGGAGCCAGTACTTGGGCAGGAGATAAGAGCCCTCTCTGTCCTCTGGGGAGTCCATCTGACCACAAATGGCCTCACCAACTTGAATGAGTCACCCCCTCCTCAGAAACCAGCCCTGTGCACTAGACTCAGACACACTCCCAGTGGAGGGGGCCCTACAACCCCATCTCCACACTCGCCCTGCTAGCCTCTGTTTTGCTCTGTTATCAGCTGCTCTCCCTGCTTTTTCCTCCCTCCTTCCCATTCTGTCTCGTGCCTTTTCCCGAGTCCCTGGTTCCTCCAGGCCTCCCCGCTCCCTCCCACGCACAGCTGGGCTCTCTGGGGATGTCGCTGTTTGGGCTGCAGCTCCATGAGCACAGGTGGCACTGGCAGATGCAAGTTCCCTCCTTTCGTGTGGGTAAACAGTAAACATTATATTAAAATATTCATCGCCAGGGCCTCTGCCTGAATGCTAATCTGCAGTGGGAGCTGATTCCCAGTCCCTGGGTCCCTGGTGGGGACAGTGCCTCTGTAACTTTAGCAGCAGAGTGGCCAGGAAAGGTCGGCCTGAGTGGGAAAGAATTGATTTCACATTTGCTTGTTTGAGGGGGAGGGAGACAAGTGGAGCTTTCTGGCCAGTGACCACCTGTCTGCCAGGGAGGATGGTTTATGAATGGCATCTGCTGGCGGTGAGCCTCCGCTGACCTGTGGAACAAGCAGGTGTCTGACACTGGACTCCCGGCAGCCTATTCATCACTTTTGTACTTATACATCCAGCTACATACTGAATGCTAAGTCCTGTGGCTCTTTAAACACCTGCTGGTGATCAATTTGCTCTCTGTTGTTCAGGATTACAAAGCGATGTATCTGCTCCCTCTTTGCCATTGAAACCTAGGAATCCTGATAGAATCTGGACAAAGCCTCAGTGATACCGAACAGAGGAAAATGTAGCTTCTTTCTAAGGAGGGGTTGTTGGAGGAAGGAAGCATACTGATCTCAGAGTCTAAAATAGGGGTCCCCAAACTACGGCCCACGGGCCACATGTGGCCCCCTGAGGACATTTATCTGGCCCCTGCCACACTTCCGGAAGGGGCACCTCTTTCATTGGTGGTCAGTGAGAGGAGTACTGTATGTGGTGGCGCCGCAAAGCACAGCGTCGCTCACGTACAGTACTACTTCTGTTGACACAGGACACACGCGTCACGGCTCCGGAAGCACATCATATGACGCATGTGCATATGTGCAGTGTGCATAGGAATTTGTTCAGTTTTTTTTTATAGTCTGGCCCTCCAACAGTCTGAGGGACAGTGAACTGTGTAAAAAGTTTGGGGACCCCTGATCTAAAACATTTTGGCAATTAGGAAGTTCTTGCTTGTAGTGAATTCTAAATCCTCATACTTCAGAGGGGCTGGAAACCAGTCACACATGGTGCCTTAGGTGCAATCTCCTCCTGGACTTGACCCTTAGTAGGTCACATGCTGTCTTCAGCATTCACTTCTGCCAATAACAACAAGCATTCATTTCTTCCTTCCTCATCCTTGCATATGATCATTCATTTATTCCATGATCATTGATGAACTGCCTGGTTGGTTACCCACACTGGGCCAGGCCAGAAGGAAGATGAGTCATCTCTGGTATCTCTGCTTATAAGGGCACTAATCTCATCATGAGGACCCCACCCTCATGACCTCATCTAACCCTAATTACCCCCAAAGGCTCCATCTCCAAATACCATTACATTGGGGATTAAGGCTTTAGTATATAAATTTTGGAAAATCGACATTCATCCATAACATTGATGGAGGCCCAGGCCAATGACCTTCCCATTCCAATTGAGGAAAAGCCCTAGATTAATGAAGCAAAGGCAGGCAAGCTCCTAAATGGCCTGAGATTTTCCAATTTACCCAGTCTTCCTCTACTTCACCTCCTCCCCTTCTTCTCTCTGTCTCTATCATCTCTCTCCCTCTCTTTCTCACACATAGAAACATTTTTAATTTTAACTAAACAATCATACAGGCAAACACCCACTCTTTTTTTTTATGCAGGTCAAGGTAACCTCCTCACTGAGGTTTCCTAAGCTTCCTTTCCATGTGCCTTCCCCCACTGCACCCCATCAGGAAATGTCTCAGCACCCCGCCAAACATCGCTAAATGTTTGCCGGCCGCCTCTCTGGCTAGACAGCAGATCCTGTCACGTCCCCTATCTTTAACTCTAGGTGCCTGCACACTAGCCTGGTCATACAGACATAGTAAGTACTGATTGGATGTTTTTTGAGTGAGTGAATGAAGGTGCTCTCAGGACACAAAGATTGAGGAGCTCAGACGTATTGGGAGACAAAACGCTGCAGAGATCACTGATGATCTACTTGCCCAACACGAGACGCAGGATCGAGCATGAAGTGCTCCATCCGGCTGCCAACCCTGTGACCCCCTGCCTGACCCCTACATGCTGGCTGGCAGAAGTCATCTATGGGATCATGTGACAATCAAGACGTCATAGGTACCCTTCACACTGTCCTGGGACACGGGCAGTCACCTTAATGCTCATATACCTAAACCGTGTCCTTTTTTTTTTTTTTTTTAACTCATTGAGGAAGAAGAACAGAATTAAAAAGTCTTGCTTCTGTCCCTGAGTATTATCCTCTGTCACTTTCCAGATGCCGTCACTGTGCCGGAGAGGCACTGAATTACATGTCATGGGGCGTGCGCCGGCTGATCCCTGTTTCATGTTTGCCAGCCGCCCTCCTCGGGGCATTTTGGAATTGACTTCAGGAAGTTTTCGCATTGTTTTGCTACACAGAGAGGTGGTGTCATCGTACATACGCCTGGTAGGTTTTCCTGTTGTTAAAATAGGAAGGCTCATTGCTCTCGCCATTCGAGTACCTGATTCTCACAGATCCCCGTGTCGCTGTGCCCGTGTTCACACTCCAGCACAGACACCAACGACGTCTGAGAAAGCCAAACCCACCTCCCTTCTCTAAGTACCTTTCACCAGGTATTCCCCGACTTCTCCTTGTCTTCCCTGCCTGCCAATCTTTGCGGACGCACTCCATATGTCTGTCTAATAACCCGGGTGGGAACTTGCCGCACACACGGCTGCTGCTTCTGTGAAATAAGCACAGACTAACGCGCGAGCTGGCACCGTCTCTTCGCGGTGGCGCGGGGCTGCCACACACAGGCAGACTCTTTCCCTGGCACTGTTTCTCCTCTTTTGTCATGCTGGGATCTGGGAATACTTGAACCATCCAGCTCGAGGCGGCACTTAGCATTTATTAACTGCCAGTTCTGGGCCAGGCACCAGGCATGCACGTCTGCATTCCAGGCTCAGTGAATCACGCCACCTGCGAGGTGGTGCTGGGAGGCCATCGAGTGGGCCTTGTTTTACATACAGGAGCCAAGGCTCCCAGTTTAAGTGGACTGGATGAAGGGGGGAAGGGGAAAATGGGGATTTTACTCCAGCTTTTAAAATTTTTATGCCCATCGGCACAGGGACTGTGTTTTCTAGGTGCCACTCTGAACAGTTTACAAATATTGGCACAGTTAACCCTTACAGCCATACGGCAAGGTCAGTACTGTCTGACATTAGCAGGTAAGGAAACTGAGGCACAGAAAAGTTATGTAACTTGCAGTGACCCAGCTGGTGAACAATAGAGCCACAGCCCTCTTCAGCCTGTCAAAGCTCCCAGACTTCTAGTCATGGTTGCCTGGGACAAGGGTTTCATGGGGGTGACTCTGATAGAGCAAAGCCTATTAGAAAGACCCCACTCCTGCCCTTTTCTAAGACTTTTTAATTGTGACCCTAATTGTATAGCTGTCTAGGCATCCTTCTTTTCCTTCTTGGTTGCTTTCAAGAGTCCTTCAGTGGGGGAACATAGTACTTAAAATCCAGTTTTTTAGTCCACACGCGCTTTGTAGCCAATGCCCTGCCCACCCACCCCATTCCCCGCCCCCGTCTTTCCTCACTTTGCCTGGGAGCAGAAGGAGCTGACTCTGGGGCTTCCTGTGCTCCTTGCCTGCTGCTCACCCTCTTTCTCCACATCAATTTCAGCAACTGTCGTTCATTTGAAAGGCAAGGGACTAGGAAGAATGGATTTTCTATTAACTTGTTCAGATAACCTGGTATTTTCATGGGAGCATGACAAGGTATCCACTTGGCTGGGGAACAACAATTGCTTCATTTGGATAAACCAGTATCAGCTTAACAAGGTTGGACTGTAAAGGGTGATCACATTGGCCTCTGTGTTTCTCAGAGGTTCCCAGCCTAGACCCTGAAGCCTGGGAAAGCTGCTGGTAAGGGGTGGGGGTTGATGGGAGAAAGAAGCATCCACTATGTAAGAATACATGCTCCTGGGCTCCCTGTGGCTCACCCACGTGCTCTGCCCTAGTCCCCTCCAGTACCATTACCCATTCCCTGGGAATCCTCAGTGTTTGTGTCATAACCACTAGTATTTAACCAGACAAATCCTGCTTGAGTCTTGTAAAATGTCTGTAGCAGGCATGGCTGACAACCCAACAAAACCTGAGCAACCCCTCCCATGCTACGCAGCTGAGGAAGGGCTGCCTCACCGCGGGCTACATGTCCCGTTCCCCTTGCATCCAGGGCAAGTGGTCCCTGGTGGGAGAGGAGCCGGAGCAACGTGTGTCACTTCCATGCCCAGGAGGGTATGGAGGTGTGTCTTTTCTCCTCTCATCTCCACCTGTCATCTGGGTGAGAGAACTCCAAGGACAGAGGGATGGCGGAGTCATACGTGGGTTCCATAGCTGGAAACCTTCGGCCACCATGAGGAGAAAAACTGTGGGATGATGAGGACCACCCCACCGGGAGGCTATGAGAGTATGAAATAGGCTCCTGTTGGGGGTGTCTACTTGATTCAGCACCTCGTGTCACCCCAACTTGGGTATCCTCTGCCATCCTTCACTTCTTGTGTTTTCTCAAGGCAGGAACACTCCATGCCCTTGCACGACTTGAAGCAGAGAAGGGAATTGGTGTCAGAGAGACCCCTATGGAGGGCGCATCTAGACACTGGAGAGCTTGCAGAGAGCGCTGGGACAAGACGATGGAAGAGTCGCACTCTGAGTGGTAACTCCAGTGGACTGCCTCCATGGTGTGGCCAACTGCCACGCAGCACATAGAACTATTAGCTCCCTCACCTGTCAATAATATGCTCTTTGAGAATGTGGTTGTAGATCACATTTGATGAGAGCACTAAATTCTGTTGCTCATATTCAAGCCACACGTTGTGTAACAAGGTCATTTAATCATAATCATAAAGAAAAACCACAACAGAGGAAACGCAAACCGGAAGCAAAAAAAGCCTATGAAAGCCGACATTCCACCAGGCACTTGGCCTTGGCTTTGGGCTCCCTCGACGTTGAAGTTGTGCAGGATCTCTCCAGTCACATGTTTACTTTCTGAGCTGGTTTGTTTTGTTGTTGGTGTTCCCTTTCCAAATAGATACAGAAGAGGCCAAAAGTATATTTCTTTGGAGTTGAAATTGGGAATGGCAGTGTCTTCCCCTCCAATTAAAAATAACAAAGGGAAGAATGCTTCGTGACTAATAATCATCATCACAGTAACAATAACTGACACTTCTGAGTATTTAATATAGGCCTGGCATCACTCCAAGAGCTCCATTTGTCAAATGGTATAGCACAGGGCTCTCCACAGAGGGATGACAGCGCAGAGGGGTGATGCCCACCCATCTTTCCCCCGATCCTGGGCCTGTCATCTTGGTTTCCTCTGCATCCCCAGCTGAAGTTCAGACTTGGAAATGAGTTTTATTTGCTGCCTGTGTTCATCGCCCTTTACACCCTCCCTTCTGGGAGCGCCCACACTGTGCACTGGCAGGGCGGCAGCCTTCCTCACATCCCTGTGCCCCCTGAGTGGAGGGTCTTCCTCTTTGTTAGGCTCCTCTTGGTGGGGGGAGTGAGCGAACCAAATAAATTACCTCCCATCATTGGTTAATCAGAGTGTTCCCCCTTACAGCTATCAGTGTCCTGGTGAATTTGTCCTCGAAGTCCTTTTGCATGGGGTTCTACAGGTGTAAACTTCAGTTAAAGGAAGAACTCGCATTCTTTGTGGTATCTCTTAACAGAAAGCATACGGTCATCTCAGCCACCTAATCCTTCCTTCCGTGCCCCCCTACACCTGATCCATTGGCCACATAGCTACTGTGACTATATTTTTAGAACTAATATTGAGCTGATTTGGTAACCACAAATTATGGTGCAACTCAGCAGAATAGTTGAAAGTAAAAGTACCTATGATCATAGTCGCTATTTTTGTTCCAACAGCATTTGCTACCCTCTGGGGAGAGTTTCGACTGCACAAATGACTTGCCCTGCATGACTCCTGCGCCCCACAGGGCGATGATGGGCATCCCATGATCCTACTGAGACTTGAACCTACATGGGACCAAGAGCAGAGTCAGAGCAACAGCCCTGGTGGAGCTCCCTGGGAGTCCTGAATAAGTCAGTACTTCCTGTAGGATTTGGGGGATAATTTAGCTACTGTGACACACTAGTCACTTGGGTTTCTGGATGTTGAGTGTTGAAACCAGGGAGTGACAGACTGGCTCTCCATCTGGCAAAGGGAAAGCTAAAAAGTGGATTTCAGGTCTCACATGTCCCATTCCCCTTGGTTTCTCTCTTTCTTGTTTGGATGGGGACTTCTCAGTAGATGTCAGCTTGGGAGGGCTCCAGAGCCTGGGGCCTCTGACGTAGCTGCAGTCGCCGTAACCCTAGGACCCTGTGACAGGCCCAGGTAAATCGAAATGTGTGCTGGCAACAAAGGATGCTGGGAGGAGGGGGTGCAGGCAGGGGTGGACCCAGGCTGCGCTGTTGCTGGGCAACCTTAGGGACAAGCATGCATTTGACTTCTGGGCTTCTTTGCCCGACTCAGCCAGAGCTTTGTTTTAGAAGAAGCACCAGATGCTACCTCTGAGAGCAGCTTCAGGGCTGAAAATAAATTATAAAAAGAGGGCTCCATGCAGGGAAGCAGCAGAGCAAGGGACGCAGCACGGCCTAGAAAAGCGGGCTTGAGACCACGAGGCAGACCCTGCGCAAAGGGGCGGGGCTGAGAGGTCTGCCGCAGAAGCCTGGCCCGCCCTCTGCCTGATGTTCCTCTTTCGGCAATTGTGCTACCACCTAAACGAGGTCTTGGCAAAGACACAGTCACGCAGTCCTGACTGGGGAGGAAGAAAAGCAGGGCCAGGCAGAATGCCACGGGCTTGCGTTCCAGTGTGCCAGGCAGGGTTCCCAGGGGGCCTCAACCTTCCTGTCCCGGTGCAGAGAAGTTTGGGAACCTCTGGCACAGTGAATGCAGGGGCGTTCTGTTCTGATCCCCTCTTCAGGGCAGACATCTAACCCCCGTGCTGGAATACTGGCTGCTGAAGGTTCATGGCTGTGTCCCTCACTGAGCATTGCTCTGGGACACTGGGACCTTCCTCATTCAAGCTTCCCTTTTCTAGCCCTTTTTGGGCATACAAAGGCCTGGCTCCGTCCCAACGTGGGACAACTCTGACAGGCCTTCTCAGCTGCAGAGGGCCCTGTCCGGATGACTGAGGCCTCCACTAAAACTGCATGTGAGTCACATCTCCCATCTGCACAGTGCTGCCTCCCTCACCTCCTTACCAATCTCTCTCCCAAGGGCTCTCCCCTCCAGCCCCTGCGCAGGCAACTCTGGCTCAGAGTCTGTTTCCAGGAAAACCAATCTAAAGCAGTGACTAAGAGACAGCAAGACAGACACTCCACATCGCTAATCCTCAGGGAAATGCAAATCAAAACCCCAATGAGATACCATTGGCTCCAAAAGACAAGACATGACACGTGCTGGCCAAGATGTGGAGAGTTTCAGAATGGTAAAGAGTAAAAAATGGGCATAGGGGACATGATCAAATATGCTTTTTAAAGATGACCCAGGCTGCCTGACCAGGTGGTGGTGCAGTGGATAGAGCATTGGACTGGGTGGGATACAGAGGGCCCTAGTTTGAAACACCAAGGTCGCCGGCCTGAGTGCAGGCTCACCAGCTTGAGCAAGGGGTTGCTGGCTTGAGTGTGGGATCATAGACATGACCCCATGGTCACTGGCTTGAGCCCAAAGGTTGCTGGCTTGAAGTCAAAGGTTGCTGGCTTGAGCAAGGGGTCACTCACTCTGCTTTAGCCCCCCAGTTAAGGTACATATGAGAAAGTAATCAATGAACAACTAAGGTGTTGCAACGAAGAATTGATGCTTCTCATTTCTCTTTCTTCCTATCTGTCTGTCCCTCTCTCTGACTCTCTGTATTTGTCTAAAAACAAAAAAGATTACCAAGACCGCAGGATGGACTGGACCTACCGGATGGGTTCTCTACTCTTGGACCACAGCTTACCCACCAGTCACAGAGTCCTACAAGAGAGCTGGCATAGCCTCATCCCACTCCAGCTCCCGGGGGTGACCATGTGGGAGAGTCACGGGGAGCAGGGTGCACCACCACAGCTGTGTATGAGTGGACACCGGGTCTTTATGAACAGGCTCAGGGGCATTGCTCAGCATGAATGGGAGACCGGAGCCCTGGACAGAATGCTGGGCCAAAGGCATGGAAGTCGCTCTAAGAAGGCTCAGTTCATGGGATACCAGGAAGGCTGCATTCCAAAAGCATTAGCCCAGAGTAGGGATCCCAACCAAGGGCCGGGCTTACACCTCAGTACTCAGAGTCAAGGGAACTGGCTGACCCATGTTCCTTCCCAGTAATGGATTATAATAGTCCTATTCATATGGAAGGAATCAATACATTGTCAGAGTATCGTATGATCATTATCACCTATAAATAAGGTAAAATATGTGAGAGTACTCGGTAAATGGAAAAAGAGCTGTACAGATGAAAGGTATTACGTCTTTTACGCTCTTTATGTAAATGAGCCGATGACGGGGATGAGACGACTGTGTCCTGGAGACTATAAATCTCCGTGCAAATTAGAAGCTGCTTGATTAGGTGTTTTACAAGGTACCTTCAGCCTGGAGGGGAGGGGGCAGGCCGGCTCCTGGCTTCCCTTCTGCAAGGGCAGCTCTACCCCCGCTGGCTGAGTACTGCGTACCGAGCGATGGGGCTGAACCCTCACAACCTGCATCCATGGAACCACGGAACAACAGTGTTCACGCTGATCAATTTGCAGGGAGTAAATTAGGGGAATAGAATTCCAGTAATGAATCTTGAGAGGAGGGAGGATATTGGGTTGATGAAGGAGAAGGAGGCAGGTGGAAATTTTCAGCGATTAGAAATTTTGCATCCAAACCAGGCAAAACCAAAAACTTGGCATCAAAAGCAAGCAAAACTGGCCCCATGGAATTAATGCCTTTCCGGATGGGGTGTGAGGGTTACATGCGAACGAGGCTTCCGGCCTCACCTAGTGAATCCTAAGGTGCAGTCCTAGCAGGAGATGCCATGATGGGCTGGACGGTGGGGGGGGGGGGGCGCAGAGGGCTGACGTCCAGGAGCTCTTCAAACGGTCACGCTCGCTTCAGTCATGCTGAAGCTGTCTTAGGAAACTGGTCTTGAAAGGAGCTTCATTTCTCAGGGTGAAAAAATCTCCCTTGGGTTCGGTGATTTAGCTGCTGTCCTTAATACTTCATGTCATTGTGATTATAGCTGCCACTTTCCATTCAACCCCTGTGGAAGGATGGCCACCCTCCCAGGCCCGGTGCTAGGCATTCTATCTGCACCATCTCCTTGTTCCTTACACTTCCGCGAGATAGGCGCTAGTAACATCTGTTTTATAGAGACAGACACTGAGGCTTCAAGAGGGCGGAGAACTCGTCCACCCAAGACAGAAGGAAGGTCAGCAGTGACAACAGCTCCCAGGACTTAGTACTTTGTGCATCTGTCACCAACTGGCACCCTCTGTCCTGCTGTTGACCTCTCTCTGCTGTGACTGAGCCTCTCACTCACCCCTCACTCTGCAGTGTGGGCACAGACTCGGGCACTGGCTCTGGCCCGGGCAGCTGGTCTCCTGGTCTGCTTAGTGTCTGGAGTGTGCATCCTGCCCCAACAGCTGGCACCCCAGGCCCTGTGGGGTCAGTCCCCCCTCCAGCGCCGAGTCAGGTGAGCTGTGCTGTTGCCGAACCAAGCGATGGGGCCCTCACCCCTCAGAAAGGAGGGTTTGTCAGGAAAGTTTTCCAAGCTTCAGAGAAGCTGAGTCAGCGTCGTGTGGACTGAACTGTGTCCCCCCCCAAGAGTTCATATTTTGATGTCTAACCTCCAGCTCCTCAGAATGTGACTGTGACTGTATTTGGAGATAAGGTCTTTTAAGAGGTGATAAAACTAAGTGAGGTCAGCGGGTGGGCCCTCACCCAATGTGTGTCCTTATAAGAAGGAGGGATTAGGTCACAGACACACGGAAAGAAGTGAAGGGCCGAATGTGACCATCTATAAACCAAGATCAGAGGTCTGGAATCAAACCTGCTGATGTCCGAATCTCAAACTTCCGGAACGATAAGAAGATAAACTGTTGTTTCTGCCACCTAGCCCATGGCACTTTGTCGCGGAAGTGGCAGCTGACTAATACAGGCCTCATCTCTGATCTGTCCCCAGACCTTCCTGCTGTCCCCCCACTGCTCCTCCAGTGGCCCCCTTTCAACTTCTGCAGGCTGGATACATGACTGACAGAGGCAGCTGACTGATCCCAAAGGGCTGTCCAAGCAGGTGGGGAAGAGATCCCAGTAAGTATGTTTTCTCATCCCTCTACCCTTCCACCTAGGGACACTCTGGGGACACTTCCAGGTTAGGCCAAGCTCGGGCAGGTTCTTGGCTTCAGTAATGTCGGGGGCCTGAGACATGAGGGCGTCCCTGGGCAGAAACAGAAGTTCAGATCCAGAGAACCCATGCCTGGACCAGCACCTCATGGGTGGGCAAGGTGCTTGCAAAATGCTTAGGTTTGAATCTGTGTCTGCCATTAATTGGCTCTGTGAGTTTAGGCAAGTCAGTTAACCTCTCTGGACCCTGGTTTTCTCACCTGTAAAATTATAATTTCTAACAGGACTGTTGTGAAGGGCATAGAAGAAACAATAGATGAAACGTATTGTGTAAATGATGGGTAATGTAACTGCCTATCAGGTTGAATGGAATGGCAGCCTGGGGCCACACTGCCCGAGAGGATGACCTGTGTAGTAGGAATACTGAGTCAGGAACTCTCTTGCTGACTCACTGTAGAAGCCTCAAAACCCAAAACACTTTTTTAAAAGGCTCCCAGTCTACATTGTCTCTCCGTAATAGTCTTGCGGAGACAGACAATGTGCTTTCTCCGTGATTCCTTCGAACTGCTCATGGCAACCATGAGCGCTTTTCTGGCACTATAGTCTTGGCAACATTCTAAACACCTCTATCAACTCATTTGATCCTTGTTATGGGCTGCACTGTGTCCCCTAAATCCATATGTTGAAGTCCTAATTCTTGGAACCTCAGAACATGACTGTTTTTAGAGTAAAGGCCTTTAAAAGGAATGATTAGGTCAGAAGGCCTTTAGGGTGGGCTCAAATCCAATCTGACTGGTGTCCTTATAAGGAAAGGAGCTGAGGAGACACAGAGACACCAGGAGTGCATAAGGACAGGGAACAGACTGTGTGAAGAGACGCAGAGAAGTAGGCCGTCTGCAGGCCAAGGAGAGAGACCTTAGCAGAAACAAACTCTGTCCCTACCTTGACCTTGGACTTCCAACCTCCAGACTTGGAGTGTGTGTTAAATTTCTTGACTCACTTCTAACAAACAGACTATGGCAGAATGGATGAGATGTTGCTTCCAAGGTTAAGTCATAAAAAGACTGTGGCTTCTGTTTTGGGAGTCTCTCTCTCTCTCTCTTTCTCTCTCTCTCGCTGTCTCTCAGATGGCTAGCTCTGGCAGAGACAGCTGCCATGTTGTAAAGTGCCCTGGAGAGGGGCCCACGTGCTGGGGAGCTGAGAACTTCCAAGAACCACATGAGTACACTCAGACACACATCCTCCCCCTCTTATACCTTGTCACGAATTCACCTTTGGCTGACATCTTGATTGCAATCTCACAGGAGACCCTGCACCTAAACAAAGCTGCTTTCAGAGTCCTGATCCTCAGAAACTGAGATAATGATTATGTTTTAAGTCTCGAAATTGGGGGTAATCTGTTATCAGCAACAGACAATTAATACAGTTACGTGCTCCAAACGAGTCCCTCGTGTCTCTCCCTTCTAACTCCTGTGGCACCATTTGAGCGAGCACACGCGTGGCAGTATGCTGTTACTAATGATCTCAATCCTATCCCCAGAAGTAGATTACAGCTTCTTTGAAGGCAGACTTTGCATCTTATAAAGTAAATGGACATTTTTCACAGAGTATTTATTAAATGAACTTGGAAGGTTTTTTTTTTCTTGTTTCCTATTGAAAAATAAGGAGCCCTTACTGGCTGGGGGCAATTGTTTCTGTTTTTCAACATCTAGTTTCTCTGAGCCTTATCATTTCCGTCTCCTACCAGGAGATTTTTTATTTGATAATAGTAAAAAAAAAAAAAAAAAAAAAAAATAACCAAATACCTGAAAGATTTTTTTTTCCCCAATTACCTGGTAAGGTTACTTGAGTTGAATTTTGCAATAAAACTGATCCTTTTCATCCTTAAAAAATTTATTTTCTAGATGGGGAAGAAAATAGTCGTGGGGAGACAGAGCCTATTTTCAGGTTATCTTCGAGAAAAATGTAAACCCCTATATTCTTTGGCTTCGTTTTGCTCCTGATTCTTCCCCTCTTGATTCTGTGGGCTCTCATCTCCATTTCATTCCTCCACAGTGGCCTGGACACTGAGGGACTCCTCCCGTCCTAACTCCTGTCGCAAGAGTTTTGTTCAAGGCACCTGTGAGCTGTCTCACTTCTGATGACTGACTCTGGGGTCAGAACCGGTGTGCACAGGGCACGGGCTTTTAGAAAGGGACCTTCTCCAGTCAATTTCATGACACGGTCTAACAGTAAGTCTGAGGAGCTGAGGGTTTACCCTGTCTGATGTCAAAGGGCTGTGTCTAAACTCTTTCTGACCAATGAAGCTTGGACCCTTTGTTAAATGTCGAGATTTCTGGATATGGGGCCATCTTATACTACATTTAAAATTTTTTTCTTTCTTTTTCTGTAAATGGAACTAAAGTTTTACAAATGGTGTGTGTGTGTGTGTGTGTGTGTGTGTGTGTATGTGTGTAAATCCCCTTTCAAGTATATTTAGATACCCCTCATATCCAGGTTTCTTACTGTGTCTATAAATTATACCCTCACCTTCAAAGTGTACTTGATCACAAGGGCTGTAAAGTCCCTTGTTGAAAAGTAAAAACGACACCACAAGTTACCATCCATGCATGTGAAAGTCACAGGTTATGTTGGATCATGACCCGTAACCAGCTCACAACATCTGTCCTGTGATGGTCGTGATCTGACCATGGTGGTCACTGGCACCATCACTGTTCTTCCAGAACCCTGTAGAGGACAGAGGTCATGATGCCAGCTTAGTGGTCATAGAAAGCCAACAATAACCCTGGTCAAGTGCAGTTTCTATAACTATCAACTATTGGGAAACTCTTCAATCAGATCTACAAATTATTGATCCAGAAAGCCGCAAAAAAAAAAAAAAAAAAAAAAAAGAAGAAGAAATTGGGTTAGCACCTGGGATTCCAAATCCAAACTGGTATTAATCAATAATTCCAAATCAAGTTTATTCTATAGATACCACGCTTTTTCTTAAAGGACCAGATAGTAACTTATTGAACATATCTGTGTCCCGCCCTTCCACTGAAGTGACAGTGTTAGCACCATAGAGCGGGCGGGTTGTTTTTCTAGAACGTATAGAGAAAGCATATACCATGCACGTGCGCACACACATATACACAGACACACAAATTGTCCAGCTTAGACCTGATACAGAATACACATTCAGACTGGGTTAAGATGACTAAAAGCAACTTAATGTTTATATGGCAAGAAACACCGCCGACATGGGTTTGACTGTCTCCCTCCTGCTTTGCAAGAGTAAATGTAGTGAGTTTTTTTGTCAAACAACTTCCTGCCAAATGCAGCCAATTTTCGCTGCCAATGGAAGCAGAGAGTGGGCCTGTGGGACCCTCCGAACCAGGTCCCCTTGGATTCCTCGGCTTCCACTCCTTCCCCAGCAGGTCCCAGTGCAGCGAATGTGCGACAACAGAGCTCGCCTGTGGCCCAAACAGCAGAGTGTGCACGGCAAATTGATTTAAATAAAGCATGTCAAACATTTGCTTCAGTTTAAAGTCCTAAAATCCCATTTCATTAAATTGTGTTTTCATTTATGTCAGGCGACTGTCGTGCCAAAGCGATTTTATTATTATTATTATTATTATTTTAGAAGTTAGAACGTACATTATACAGAAGAAGAGACATTTGTAGAATTAACCACTGTCATGATAAAGATAGTTGAGCCCTGTAATCTTGATTTTGTAGAGGAATGATGGATTGTTAGCACAATTAAAATACACGTTCACGAGGGGTCTCTGTACCCCCTGTCCCTATGAGGACCCAATGGCAGCTGCCAATCAGCCCCTCTGAGAAGTAACACTCCCGGTTCTTATGATTTCAGCACATCCTGGAGGGAGGTGGAGGGATCTGAATGTTGATGTAGAGACGGGATGGTATGTCTTTAGGAGAAGACATAATATCCCAAGGGAAAGAGGGAGTCCTGGAGCAGAACTTAATTGTGAGTCATGGGGCCACCAGCCCCCCGCCCCCGCCCCCGCCCCATGCTTTCTTCTCTCACAGCCATGTCTCTGAGAGCCCCCCTTTCCTCTCCCAGACCTCCAGCCAGGTGGTCGTGGACTCTCCTCCAGGAAGGGGCACAGCAAACCTGAATTTTGGGACCCACTTCTGACACGGGCTCCTGGTACATGTTGATGTCTTGCTAAGCTTATTATTACATCACTTTTGAAGACCAAGACTCTATCTCTCTCTTTCGTAGGGTCAATAAACAAGTACCAAGTAAGCCACTCTGAGCCAGGTGCTACTGTAAGTGCTACAGCTATAGGATGAGTCAGACAAAATCTCTACTCTGGAAGAACTTGAGGTCTGGTACAGGACACGCTCATAAAAACTAATTACAACATTTGGCAGTCACTCCGAGAAAACGTTTACTTGGACAAGAACCCTCTTCACACCAGACAGAAAGCATGGAGGAAGCTCTGGACTGCCTGAGGACATGAACTCACTTAGACAGAAGTGTTCTCTCCGACAGAGTTAAGATACCTGGCATTCTGAGTGGGCAGGGGAGGCACAGTCGTGAGGATTTCACTAGAACGGATATTCCGAAGGGATTGATTCTAAGTATAAATTAGAAATAGTTTAAGATTTTTAAATTAGACACCCAAAGTCACAAGGTTTTCCTTTTATTCTTTTCTGGCTATTGAGGGAAAGCAATTTTAAAAATATAAACATAAGATAGATACCAGCTTTCAGTAGATTCTTCTGGGTAGGCATCAAACTTTAAAAAGAAGAAAAAGTGACTTCTTTTCTTTGAGAATTGCCCTCCTTCCAACGTATCCACACAAGACGGAGGGATAGGACCTCAAGTTCCTTAACCCGATAGGGATAGCTGAGCTGACCTGACCTGGGTCTGTCAGGTTTTTGAGAATTGGGACTAAAAGAAGCCAATCTGTCTGCAATGCCCAGGGACAAAGCACCTCTGGGAGTCACGCAGAGCTCATCTTCTCACATGAAGACACAGAGAGACAGCAGCACTGGTGTAGTATTATCACAAGGGTCCTTAAAACTGGAAGAGGGGGCCAGAAGTAGAAGCCAGATTGCTGTGATATGAGCAGGACCCACCAACCATTGCTGGCTTTGCAGATGGAGGGAGGGGGCGGGAAGCAGGGACCTTGGGCGCTCTAGAGCAGGGGTCCCCACACTTTTTACACAGGGGGCCAGTTCACTGTCCCTCAGACCATTGGAGGGCCGCCACATACAGTACTCCATACACTGACCACCAATGAAAGAGGTGCCCCTTCTGGAAGTGCGGCGAGGGCCAGATAAATGGCCTCAGGTGGCCACAATTTGGCCTGTGGGCTGTAGTTTGGGGACCTCTGCTCTACAGAGTGGGAATGGTATGGAAACAGATTCTCCCCTAACACCTCCATAAAGAAACATGCCCGTTAGACACTGTGATTCTAGTGCAGTGAGACTCACATTCAGACTTCAGGCCTACAGAACTGCCAGATAATGAATGTGGATTGTTTTAAGCCTCCGAGCTTGTGGCAATTTTTATAGCATCCGTAGGAAACTAACACACAGTGACTTCCTTCACAGTAGCCTCATCTTTAAGGCTAGGATATGTCACCCAGGCAACCAGCCTGAGAGGTTTACGTAGAAAGGATGCTTGGTGAAAAATACCTAGTGTCCCTATATGAAAAATCCTCAAGTTTTTGATGCCAAAGCTACCAGACTGCGTGACAAGGACCCATGAACGCCTGAATAGACTTAATTTTAAGGTAAGCGAGCATGACGAACACAGTGTTACAAACTCAGGCCTGATTAAGTCCCTGATGAGGCACAGCATGATAAATGCCAGGCGGTCACAGCTCTGTGACAACCAGACCAAGGGCACAGCGTGGGGGAGACCTCCTGCAGGCCTGGACCCCTGGGCCCAGGGAAGGCTGCGGGGGTCACTGCATGGTCCGTACCAGCCACAGGGAAGCACCCCACCCAAGTCGCAGGGTCTATCTAGCTTTCTCCACGTTTTCTAAGGAGTGGGAGGATGAAGACATGATAATATCACTTGGAGCTGTCAGGACACTCCCTCCTTCTGGGCCAAGTCTTCATCACCGACTGAATTTCAGATTACGAAAATAAACTTTTCAAATGCTTCCAGCCCAGAGTTGGGAACGGAAGCATGGCTGCCAAAATGGGCGTAAGTCGTGTCACTGGGTTCATTCATTTATTCAGTCGTGATTTCATCTATTCTATTACTGGTTCATTCACGCATCAAATGTTTGTCATGTGTCTTATGACCATATGGCCAGCATCGGAGACGCAAGGCTCAACACCATGTGGTATTCCTCTTGCAGAGGGGCCTGTCCAGCTGGGGAGGAAGTGTCCTGCAGTCGTGACAGTGTTGAGTACAATGTTCAATACCTGAGCTCTGCCTCCCAGTGCACGGAGAAAGGGTATGGGGTAGGAAGGGGGGTAAGACGGAGACCAGAGACGGCTGGAGGAGTATCCACTGTTCAAAATGAATTTGAAAAAACGAGAAGAAAGTTGGAGCAGGCCTGCTAGCGGGAGAAATGGCGTAGTGCTCTGAACGAGCACAGGACACTGAGAAACGGCCAGAGCTGTGTGTGGCTGGAACTCAGGGTGCGTTCCTGTCCTCGGAGAACAAGAACTGGTGAGCCTGGGAAGACAAGCAGGTGCTGGTCACGAAGGGTTTCACAGGCCGTGCTCAGACGATGAGGACAGAGCCAGGGAATGGAGGGTGCTAGGAGGGGTTGTGATGGGGTGGGTGTTGGGTTTTGGAAAGATCACCCTGGTGGTGAGGCAAGTGTTCTGGAGGGAGGGGGGTCCAATGCAGGTGGACCAGATGGGAAGCAAGAGAAGTGTTGAGTCTGTCTGGGGTGATGGGCAGCGGTGCTCTGTTTGAGAAAAGATGGGACTTGGGGGTTAACTAAGGCTTATTCTGAACTGGAATGAGCACTTCAGAATTTGTTCAGGTCACCCGGAACAGCGTGAAGGCAGTATCAGGAAACTGAGGCACTCAGGAGGCTGTCGTTGGTGGACGCAACATGTTCTTCTGGCTTTACGAGAGGTTGTGGACTGAAATTAGATGGGAGCAGCGAGGACTGCATTTAATATGCCATTGTGTATTGTTGTCACCTGCTGTGATTATAGGCTTGGCTCCTGGTTTTTCATTCGAAGCCATTTACTCAGAAAAAATGTCATATTCAGAATTTGAGTTCATCCCTCATTAATTCTGTGGCGGCTTTCTGTAGCCCAGTGATTGAATTACCTAATAGCACCTGCCTGAAATGATTACCCTAAGAGGAAGCCACAGGGTTGTATCAGATATAAATGATCTGTTTCCCGAAGTTGTAATTTTATTAAAGGGGGGGCCAGTGAACCACCTTTGTGAACGAAGGCGAGGTCCTGGCTTCCAGGAGGTGCCTGGGAGGTTAATGAACAATTAGCAACTAACAAATGACAACATGGTTTGGGAAGAAGGCTGCATTTCTCAAGAGGCGGTCACTGTCCCAGGGAAAGCGGAGCGTTATAATCCACTTTCTGCTGCTAAGCACGGTGACCAGGGAGAGAGGGAGAAGTGACAAAGTGAGGAGAGGACCTACACTCTGCTCATGAACTCACTCTCCAACTCAACCTCAGTCTGACGTAGGGGTTCCTGTCAACTCCGAGGGAACGTGGCTGATGCTCTGAGTTTCTGTCTCTCCGAGAGGGGGTGGGGTGCGCTGGTGCTAACAGGAACTTAACTTTCCACCTGAAGGGACGGTGGCTTTGTACCAGACTGTTCCAGGAAGTTCCTGGGCTCTTTCAAAGTGCATGTCAAAGGGAACAGGGAGAATTAGGACACAGGCTACGGAGAAATACTCTATCATTTTGTTCAGTAATTGGAAAAAATAAACATCCCCACTTTTTTCTTGTAGTGCATCGTTTCATTATTACACCCATTTTCTCATGTTGTTGATTTAGTTGTAGATGTTTGTATCCACACACAGCTCACTTGCCACATAAGGACAGAAATAATTTGTACTTGCTGAAACATAAATTGAATGTCTCTATGATATCGATGCTTTTTAATCCCCGAGAACCTGGAGAACAAAACGGTAAGTCTGAAGGCAGGGTGGGGGAGAGACCTTCAAAACAGAGCATGGTGATGCTGCTCTCGTTTCTATACCCACAGCTCTGCCCAGAGCTAGGGGTACCTGACACATCCTTTCTGTTCATTTCCTCCCCTTCCCCACTCGCTGAGCCCCTATACAGCTCCATTCCTTCTGTTCCAGGGAAAAAGGGTTCAGCGGTCCCATGCTGCCTATTAATATAGTGCCATTCCAGGAGTCCCTGGATGGCAAACTGCTTAAGTCAATTGTGTGACTCTTCACAGAGGGCAAAGTACACCCCATGTGCAGGGGGAGGGGCAGGCAGAGAGAGGGCAATCTTCTGTTGAGAAGCAAAGGTTTTGAGTGCTGCTCAAATCCTCCTATTTGGGACAAGTCTACTCTGCAGGTCAGTTTGGCTACAGCCACGAAACATGCTCTTCCCACCTCTTACCCAAACCTCTTCTCATAAGAGCCCGAAGTGGACACTTTGACAGTGGCCCCCACACTAGACTACCAGGGAAAATTTCCAGGGGAGTTTTTAAAACACAGATTCACAGGCCCTGCCCCTAACCAACAGAGTCAGACTCTCCGTGGAGTGGGACCCAGGAATCTGTACTTTTGTTCAAGTCTTCCTGGTGGTTCGGGTGTAGTTGGTCTGAGAGGTGGCATTTAGGGACCCGAAGCAGAGAACACCTGTGTGTCACACAAGCCTCCCTGTAGTGATAACACATCCATGGGGCTGTCCTTGCTCCCCACAGAGGTTCTAGGTCTCGCCCATGCCTTCCGGATGCCCGTTGTGGGTCTGGAATAATCAGTTTTCAGGTATATGGCCCACACTCTGTACATCTCTAGGCCACGCGATGCAGAAATACCAGCAGCACTGAGGACCCTTGTGCAGGCCGTCCCCCAGGTCCCGTTGCAGAACCCACACCAGAGCCTTCCCACTCAGCCCCCAGCACAGGCCGCAGCAGCTGCTCCTCACTAAAGTCTCCACAGTTACACAGTAAGCCCCAGAGGGGTATGTCCCCACTCCTCCACTCGGAAGAGGCATTAATGGTTAACACAATGCATCAAAAAATGAACAATCCTGTGTATACATTCACTTCTGCTGCAAAGTCATATGTTTCTCAGACATTTTAACATCTGCTCACAGAAATGTAATAACTGAGCCAGTATGTTGTCAAGCCTGATTTAAGACCAATGTTTAGACTGGAAGCCCACATGGTTGCTACAGCCACGTCTGTTCATCCTGAATTCCCTCACGCATGACGCATGCCTTGTCCATGCAGGCCCAACTGCCCTGAAGCCAAATAAGGCTCACAGATCTGTTCCTGATGGTCTCAGAAGCTTTAGTCTCAGAACCGACAAATATACCCACACTGGTCTACCCTCACCCCCCGCCCCATCCCTCGCCTCTCCCACCACAGAGCTAGCTCTAAATACCATCACAAGGCTCCTGATATTTGTGACGGTCATCATCTTTTCCATTAATGCCATTATCTTATTCCAGGGTCCATTAGAATTCCTGCCGTAATGAGAACTTTGGGTGTCGCTGTTCATTGTGCTGCTGGTCACCCCCAGCTCCAGCTGTTGTGACGAATGCTATGCACACAGCTCTCGCTGGTCTCACACAGTCCCTCCTGCCTCCATTAAGGTGATCATCTCCCATGGTCACCACCACATTATAACTCCATTACCTTCCCCGTCACCATCATTACCTCCCTTGTCACCCCCTCTACATGTCAGCTGCCCTCATCTTCTTCTTTCCAGCCACCAGCTCTTTAATTACAGCTCCATTATCTCTATTATTATCTCGGTTACGATCATAATTGTTCCCATAACAATTTTAATGTCTGTCCACTCCTCTACCATGCCAGACTCTTGCCACCTTTGATAAAGTGACCGGCGTCCCTGTTAGACAATAGACATGCGCTACTACTCCAACCTCCCCATTCATGTTAGAAGCCCCTTCTATTCCTTCATAAAAACCACCCATGACCATGTTAACCACAAAAGATCTCCTTCCATGGCAGTTTCACTATTGTCACTGTCAGTGTTCTTTACAATTCACTACTCATTTCTTTGTTCATCACAAACAGTAATAATCCTCATCTTAAAACACCAACATCTCATCAGCACAGCCCTCTGCTACAGTTGCCTCTCTGACCCCCAAGAATTCCAACTAGTAATTTCTTCTTCAAAGCAGTCCATACTAATATAATAGGCGATGCACTCCTGCGTGCCTGGTTCTCCAGGGGGTGTGCAGGGGGAGGCTAGTACTCCACCACTGCCCTGTTCATCCATTACACTGTGTGCTCACAGTGGACCTGAACTCGTGTCCTTTCTAGAGCACTTAGCGGCTGGAGAAGGTAGCATTTGGAAAGTGTGGTCTGTTGAGAGACTCAGTGCCTCCCCACCCTTTATTGCCATGCTCAGTCAATTGCTGTTTCACTATGAAAGCCTCATCAATAGAGTCTTTACAATTTCATTACCTCAAGCTCCTCCTCTTCACCAAGAGCTCTATCTGCTCTTCCATTTCTGGGCCATTATCTCGATAACTATCTCGGCCTCAAATGTAGCAGTGCCAGTAGAAGCCCATCCCCTCTCGCTGAGTGCGGAAGGACAATACTCCACTGTGGTGCCCTGCTGCCCTTTCCGGACAGCCTTCAGTCCCTACAAGGCCTTACCAGGTCTGCTATGGCCTCTCTCCAACAGGCATTTGTCACTGCGCAAGTGACACACTCTAACCTGCACATGCCGGGCTTCAAATTACAAAAGAAAGCTTTTCTCTACTGGAGTCTCCACTATGTGATCTCAAATAGATCTCTCAGGGTAGGTATGTGTGGTGGGAGCTCTGGCCTCAAATCACCGGGGTTTAAATCCCCACCCTGCCAGTTACTAAGTTGTTTGATCTTGGGCAAATTACATAGCTTTCTGATATCTTTATCTGTAGGATGGAAATGATAACAATACCTATTATTATTGGTCGTTGGCAGGAGTAAATGGGTTAATACATAGAAAGCAATCAAAATGGCGGACAGAAAGCTCTCAGCCAATCTTAACTCTTCTCAGGGCTCCATTCCCCCTAGCTAGAAGATGAGGGTTAGACTGAAATAATCTGTAAAATTCTAGACTGAACATGCTCTGTGTTTCTGCTATCTGATTATCAGAGTTCCCGCAGAGTTCCATTCCTCTAGTTCTTAAATCATTTTCCAGCTTCGCTATACTCCGCTGACTCAGCTGGGCATCATGGCACTCCCCTGGCCTGTGGTCACAGTTGTCCTGCACTGGGGAGGATCTCTGGGCATTTTCTTCTCTGCACCTAATGAAAGGCTCGCTGTGGTTTTGCGGCACTTGAACTTGACTCGCCTGTGTGCACGTGCATTCCGCCCGCACTGGCCAAATTTAGGGTAGACCAGTAACCCCCTGCCCCTGCTAGTCTTATCCTTCTGTTCCTCCACCTTTCTGTTCTCTTAAGCAATGCTGACAGTTCCCAGTTGGGACATGAATATGACCAGCTTGGATGTGGGAGCTATCCAGTCAGTGCTGCTCTGGACAGGCTTCAAAGGAGGCAAGGTTTGATTCTAGATTTGTCCCATTATGTGGCTCTCTCTCTCTTGCTCTCGCTTTTCCTCCCCTCTCCCCCAGCACCTTATTCGGCTCATTAGCTATCCAGATAACCCCCCACTTACACTGGACACCCTCTCCAATCCTGCCTTTCCTGGCACAGCCCCATGGTCTAAAATTATCTTTCCCTCTTCTCACACCATTATTTCTCCTCATCTTCTCTGCATTCCCTGCCCCCAGTGGCCTTTAGAACAAAAATGAACTCAGAAAACAAGCATTTTAGTGTGGCTAAACAGGTTTCTCTGGGGTCACCAGCCTTTCAGAAGGGACATCTGGGAGGGGCCACTCCTTTCCAGGACTGTCTCTCAAATGGGAGGATTTGAGAGAACATGGCAGAACCGGCTCTTTAATTATTCTTTTTCTTAACATTTGAGAGGGGGTGAGGGTGGGGCAGGGAGATTTCACAGTGTCAATCAAAATATATTTTGTGGGCAATCTCCTGCTCTCTGGATAAAACCCACTTGAAATGCATCTAATAAATTATCCTTAATTTACGAGTCTCTCCATCGCTCAGAGACTATGTAACCATCAGCTGATGGAGCCATCTCATCTGCTGTGAAGTTTCTGTGAGTTCTTCACACCCAATTGTTGGCAATATGAGAATTTAGTTGTCAAAGATAGCCTGAAGTGTGTGAGTCTTCCTGTGTAAACAGCATTCTTCTCAAGCAAACACAGGGAAAAAAGATGCTCCACTTTGTGATCACAGAGACAACAAAACTTGCCCGGCACCAGGCCAATTCTGCAGGGACTGCGAGGACCACAGACATTTTCTGCCTCTAGATTGTTGGTCTCTGGCCAAGGCAATCTAAGAGTTGGCACAGCAGCCGGAGATGTGCGGCAGCTGTGGTGGCCGCCCGGCCATCACTGCTACCAGCAACTGTTCCCTTTTCCTTTCCTCTTGTTTTCCTCTTGATTAAGTCTTTCCTTTCCAGAGTCCGAGGTGTCATCTTGCCTTCCTGGCTTTTACCATCCCTGCGTCCGAGGCTCAGCTCAATGTCCAGACCCTCTTCCACGAGGTCCTCTGTGGCCGCCTCCACTCCCGAGCCCTGGAACACCCAGTTTGGTGCCCAGTAACATAACACAGCCGGTACCAGGGTGTGGTATCCCGTACCTCATTGTATTGTCACACGTCGGCATTTTATTTGTTTCCTGGGTTTAGAATTGCCATCAGCACTAAATCCTGAGCTCCTTCAGAGCAGGAACCATGACGTGTAATTCTTTAGTGTGGCCCATGGCTCATGCTTTTGTTTCTGACACATAAAAATTACTCAGTGAAGATGTGCTAACTGGACCTTCTGCTTCTTGCTCTTTTTTCACCTGTATCAACCTCACCTTTGATCCACCCCTTTTCTTCTCTGCTGAGCAAGTGCCCCAGGCTGGGGACACTCATAGCGCCTGCGAGAAATGAGGTTTACAAGTGACAAGTTGGGTTCTGCACTGAATAGGACTGCCTGACTCTCGACCAGCAGAATCCCTTCGCTGGGCTAACCTCAGGGTTATACAAAGGTGCCACAGTCAAAGCTGTTGTGGGGACAATCAGGTCCATGTATGGAAAAATTCAATCACAAAATGAAAGTGCTGGTTAACCCCCTACAATGTATTTGTTAACTGTACAGCAGATAACGTTTATTTGGGGGAATGTCTGGGCAATTTAATTTGCTTTGATGATACACCAAAGGGTAAGTTTACATAAGCATTTTCAGTATAAATATGGGCCCGCTTATGATCAATTCTCATCAGTATGTTGGAAAGCAATTTCAGTAAGTACTTAGCTTAATCAATTTGTATCTGCCCATTGACCTTCGGGACTCAGCGCACAGGTCCCATCATGCAGTGAGCGCCGCGATTCTGTCCCTTCAGACAGCATACTTCTCAATATTTGCACTTGGCTTTCATATTCAATCAATGCAATCATCTGTCCCCTCCTTCCAGCCATCCCCCTCGCCCGGGAAGGTGAGAGCCAAGCGCGCCCCCTCCACACACGTCTATCAGAGAACGCGTTTACTATTTCCCTAAAATCTGCAGAACTGAGAATAGAGCAGGGCATTCTGGGATAATGAAAATAATGGGGGAAAAATAAACCATTTTTATCAGCTTGTTTACACAATTATGTAAACGACGAATGCTTATACATGGCTGATTCCTCAATTACTCATGGTTTGAAGCGCTTGAAATTTCAATTTAACGAAATAACCTTTTCTTTAGCTCTTATTACAAGCCAGGCCTTGTCATTTGAGGAAGGGAGGCGAGCGATCCCATCTGCTAAGGGAAGTCAGAGAACTACAGAAATGACTGCGACACGAGCTGAGTCAGCACAATGAGAAAAGCACAGGAGACGCGCTGAGGGTTCAGTGCCGCGAGAGCACAAGGCCCACTGGGTGGCTCCGGGGGGGGGGGTGCATGGGGGATGGAGGAGCCTCCTGTCCATCCCCAGAACCCCTCTTGGCTCAGGCCCTGACCACCTCTTATCTGGGTGATTAGAGCAGCTCAGCTGATCTCTCCCTCTAAGGTCGGCTTTCCTGAGTGACGTTCTTAAAAGGCGATCTGGTCATGTCACAGCTCCGACTCTGAACTCTCCGTTGCTCCCAGTGTCTGCAAGAGAGCGTTCGAGTTCCTCAGGCACCCTTGCCTGAGAAGATGAATTGTCTGCTGTCCTCTAAAGTTGTAACATCCCTTGTCTCAGGTAGCACCCTATGCCCACCACATGTCTTCCTGCCTCGATGGTTTCAGTGACCTTGCCCACGCTGCTCCCTCCACTGGGACTGGCCCTTTCCATCTCTGCCTTTCTCGCCCCTTCTGGAGTTCCCCATTTGTCTCCCTTGGAACTTTCCTTACTGTCCTTCACCCCCAAGATGGGGCAGAGGACTCCTGCCTCTGTATAGTACACCACGCCATCATCGCACTTATCACAGACGTAATCTGGGGAGGGGTTGGCCTGCTTGGCTGCCTCAAAAGAGGATGTCCTCCTTGTGGGTCCAAATCCAGACTGGGCACAGCTCAGAGCAGATGACTCATGTGTGTTGGCTGAACTAAGTTGAATTTACTAAGTAACTAGGTAGGATGCACCATTCTCCATGGGATGGAGGGGTAAGTCTATGATGGGAAGGGAGTTTAGCATAAAAGAAGGAGGTGGAGGGTCACAAAACCATGCAAAAGCTGTTTGTTTCGTTTGTTTTTATCAGGCACCAAGGCTCGGCTATCAGAAGGGGAAGAACTCATTCACAGAAAGGGAGAGGGTCTGAGTGAGGAGCCCACTGAACGGAAGACGGCTTCGTGACAGGTAGAAGGGAAGGGGTTGAAAGATAACTCGGTGGGAGAGTTTGCCTCGCATGGAGTAGAGACACTTTGTCTCCTCCCCCCCCCCCCCCCCACAGGAGAAAGCAAGTCAGGGAGGACTACCACACAGAGGCATGCTCAGGAGGAGAGGAACAGAACTAGGCAGAGTGCTTTCTGTACAGCCCCAGGCTTGGCAAAGGGATAGGTGACGTTTCCCACAAACTGCTGGCTGACACACCCAATATTCCACATTTTCCCCAGGGAACTGGCCAGATGTTTAGAAAAACACACAAATAAATATTGAGAAACTACTTTAACTTTCTAAGCAACAGAAAAGTGTATCTTGATAAAAGTGTATTACTGCCAAATAGGGACCTGATTTGCTAAGGAGCAGGACTGAGTCTGGGTGCTCTGCGGAGACCCCATAACATTGCTCTGTGCCCTCAGTGAGGAGCTGCACAGGGGCCCAAGCGAGCTTGGCCCTGGTGGAGGTTGATCGAAGGTTTGAGGAAGAGTCAAACCCTGTGAGTCTAGAGCCCCATTTCACTGATCTTCCTCAACCCTGTTCTCAAGAGACAGCCAAGTGGTCATTCACATTCAAACTACAGTTTCTGTTTGAATCCATTCAAGCCACAGTTTAAGCGAACTTGAGGGACCAGAGTGGAGGAGCAAGCTTACCCACAGCTGTGCCCAGACACAGCTTCTCCCCTCCTCTTCTGGGTGGCTCCTTAGATTTCTTAGAGTTCTGTCAGGGTAACATGCTGGTTTGTCCTTTCCCACCAGAATGCAAAGGCAAGGTTCAAACTCAAGGTTTAGCTTCTACTGAAAGGCTGCAAGAATGGCAGTTGTGGTGGACATTTTAAAAGGAAGCTTAAATTCACAGGCACTTCTGCAATGACCACCACATCCAAGGGGCCGGCCATGTTTTCAAGAATCTCAAGATTTAATTCTAAATACACCGGGGGCTTGGTTTGGTTGGGGGAAGATGGGAAAGAGAGGACAACTGAGTTTTCGCTTACTTATTTGTAGAAATACATTCACCTCAGCTCTAAACAGTTCATTCATGTTCACCTTTGGTCCCTTCTCTTCTGTATCCCTGGCCATTCTGTTTTAACTTTTACTAAAACTTACAGAAGAGTATTAAACAAGAAGGCAGTCAAACCTTGATGGCTTGATTAAGTGCATCCCCCTTCCCAGCACTGAAGCTGCCCAGACAAGTTATAGAGGGAGCTGAACACACAAACCAAGATTAAACATTCATAGTTCTGATCATTTTGTATTATTCTAAGCACAAGTTGGGTATTAACAACATTAATATTAAATGACTAAATACCAGTTGCTCAGGAAAGGTTACCTGGCACTGAAAGTTATCAGAGAGTGTGGCCATCCAGAAAGAAGTATTCCCGTAGATTGTCACATAGATGTTTAATTCTGTCCTGTGCCCCTTGCCCTTAATTTACTTTCCTTTGAAAATGCACGATCATGAAGACCCATCTACACACAGAGTCCTAGACCTCTAAAGATGAAAGTGACCTCACAGCGTACACAGGCCCAGTCCCAGGCTGCAGAGAAACATAGGGGTAAGTGGTTTTCTACAGGCAACAGTGTCAGACACAGGTGCATTTTATCTCACTAGCTGTTTAATCTGCATGCAAACCATAGTACTATATAAAAAACTGGGCTAGACTCAACAGAATGAGCAGCAAAAATTGGTGGAATATCAATAACTTAAGATATGCAGATGACCCCACCTGACTGGCAGAAAGTAGCCATGAGTTGAAATGACTTCTCATAAAAGTGGAAGAAGAGCGAGCCAAAGCAGGACTTCGCCTGAACAGCAGGAAGACAGGATCATGACTACACAAGAAATACACAGCTGAAGCATAGACAGGGAAGATGTGGAAACTGTTCAGGACTTTGCTGACCTCAGTTCAGTCATTAATTCAAATGGAGACTGCAGCCAAGAAAACAAAAGAAGGCTGAGATTCGGAGAGGCAGCAATGGAAGAATTAGGAAAGATCTTCGAGAGCAAAGATGTGTCAATAGAGACCAAGGCTAAGACCCTCCCTACCCTCCCATTCCCAATGACTTTGTATCGATGTGAAAGTTGGACAATGCAGAAGGCTGGTAGGAAAAAAAATACTTGATTCATTTCAAATATGCTGTTGGATGAGAGCTTCATGGATAACCTGGACCTCCAGAAAGGTGGACAAGGGGGTCCCAGAGCAATAAGCCTGAAACATCTTTGGAGACAAACACTGAAGCCATCCTACTTCGGGCCCATCGTGAAAAGGCAGGCCTCTTTGCAGAAGACAATACCACTGGGGTAAACAGAAGGCAGCAGGGAAAGAGGAGGACTACATACGAGATGGATTGACTCCATAAAAGAAGCCACAGGGATGACTCCACAGGGGTTGAGCAGGGCTGCTGAGGACAGGACATGGTGGACGTCACCCACACTCAGGGTCACCAGGAGTCAGAGCTGACTCAACGGCACATAACACAGGCAGTGCTTCCAAACCTGTCTGTGGTCCAGAACAGCCTTGAAGCTGGGAGCTCAGCTTCCCAAATATCACATTTATCTCAATTTGGCAGGAAGCTGAAAGCCTATCTGGGGCCATTTAAACTCTAATGTTATTAAGGGCCCATCTAATCAGCTTTTAAAATAAGCCGCTTTTCAAATGCACAGGGAGTGAAGGTGGGTAGCGGAGGGCTGAGTGAGCAGCTTGGGAAGCACACCTCTGTCTGAATTGCTAAGAGCCAGAAGGGAACCCAAGGCTTTTCTATGTGGTAGCTTCTGCCATTTCAACACAAAACCAAGCTCGTCAACAGCCATTTGTAAATACAAGGGGACAAGACTATTCTGGACAATGAGGTTGGTCAGTCGTACCCATGTGACAAGGCTCAGCCAAGAAAGATGACTGGTTTTTGAGCCATGAGGTGGTTTTGAATTTTAGTCCACAGAGAAGCAGGTGCTTTGGAGAACCACCCCTGAATACTGTGTCCTGTAGACTTCTGGGAAGCCATGCCCTGAGGAGGCCAGCAGGACCCACCACCCCGGCCCAGACCCACTGGCTGTTGTCAGCTGGCTTTGAGGGAGGCCCCTCGCCTCCAGCTTGGGTTTGATGGGACTTGTCAGTCCTAGACTGGAATGGAACCGAACTCTGGTACCTTTATGGTTCTAAGGTGCTTTGGGATTACAAATCTGATTCTGACACCAATTCTAATGTGGGATTCTTCCCCGCCTCCCCCTACCCCACGAAGCGATTCTCTGTGACCATCAGTTCTGCCACTGTCTACCCAGGGAGAGTATCAGACGCCACAGGTGGAGGGCTCCATCCAACAAGACTGTCCTCTGCTTCAGACGCCAATCTCAAGTCCAGGTTGTCACCTGTTCTTCTGAACAACCAGCTACAGACTGGAGGTTCCCACAACTCCCTCCTTTGGTTTGGTTAGTTTGCCAGAGCACTTCACAGAATTCAGAAAACCTATTTACTCACTAGATTATTGGTTTGTTACAAAGGATATTAAAGTATACACATCAACAGCTAGATGGAGAGACATACAAGGTGAGGTCCCAATCAAAGGAGCCTCTCTGTTCCTATGGAAGCTCTTTGAACCCTAACCTTTGCATTTCTAAGGGAGGTTTTATTGCATAGGCATGATTGATGAACTCTTTGGCCATTGGTGATTGAACTCAATCTCAGTCCCCTCTCTCCTCCACTGTGGGTCAGGATAGGGACTGAAAATTTAAACCCTTTAATCACATGTTTGGGTTCCCTGGCAACCAGCCCCATCTTTAGGGGATTTCCAGAAATCACCTCATTAACATAAAGGGTGGCTGAAAGATGTTTGCTATAAATATCAAGACACCTTTATCTCTCTTAACACACTTGGAAATGCCAAGGGCTTTAGAAGCTCTGTGCCAGAAATGGGATGAAGACCAAATATGTATTTATTGTACATTACAATATCCCAGGGACATCCCAGGGCCTGCTTTAAACCTCAGGCCCATCCTTGCCTCTTGAGAGCATTCTCTGGTCAGCCTGCAGCTGACTGGGACCCCAGGCAGGACTGGGACAGGTAAGGCTGGCTCCAGGAAGGACGTGAGGTTCTCTTCCTACCACCTTCCATGGTCTTCCCAGGTACCCCAGTGGGGTCCCGGGCTCCCTCTTTTATCCTTCCAACCCGTCCACCAAAAGCTTAAGAGATGGATGAGAGTATGTGGGTGTTTCTGTCAAGCTAATAATTTGTCTCACCTTTAATCCAATATTCTTTACACATTTATTTAACATCTCTTTAGAGGAAGATGACAGCACCCAAGTTCTCATACTCGGCTGAACCCACCTTGTTTGGAAGTCAGTTTAGAGAGCACTATTTTTATTTACACAAGTTGCTCTTCAGGAAGATGGGGGAGGGGGGACCTTAATCTTTCAATGCAAGTGGTTTGTCAAATATCCTTTTAGCTACACAAGTACTTTGAGCAGAGAGCTGATAAGTATATTTACATCTTAATGCATTTCCAGTGATGCTCTTATGGCAACGATCCCTAGCTCCTGCCCCAATTGTGCCCCCCCCCCCCGTGCCAGCTCTGCTTGGTTGCAGAGAACTTAATCTCAACCAACTGTCAGTGCAGAAGCACCAAACTCAACAATTCATTCTTAAGCGTGAATGGATGATAGCCATCTTAAGGCAATGATGTCTCTTGTGAGTTTGTACCTCAGAGGTGTTTGAAATGGCTTGGGGTACTCTGTAGTCAAGTGACCCCAAGTGGGGCAGATGTCACCAGGGATGCTCTGGTTTGATTTCAACATGCGACTTCTTATTGTTATATGGATAAGGGATGGGCAATGAGTGCATGGAGTATCTGAGAAAGGAAATGAGTTTTTCCTGAACAAACTTTAGCAACCGCATCAACGGCTCGGGAGAGAAGGCTGGTGGGTATACGTATTATCAGCATTTGGAACCGTAAGAAACGGGCCTCGCCTGTTTGAAAAGTTCCCAACTCGTCATGGGAGGTTTGAGTGCCGGGGGAAGGTTATTAAGGGAGCAAAGTATTCACTGTGCCTGTCAGCGCGGTGAATCCTGAGAGCCTTCTCCCACGGACTTCTTTCTAGAGGTTATTATTTCAACCTGAAAATTCTTTAGACATATATATGTGGTGTGAAAATGGAATTAGGAAAGCTTTTAAATTAAAAGAAATAAAACGACAGGTTATTTTTTCTTTTCCTCCAGCCATATAAATAGTTATGGGTAGAGATAAAGAGAGGAATATATTTTCATCATGCTTGGAACTCCAGAAATTCTTGAGTCAGGCTGGTGAATAATTCAGTGACTTATCCGTGCAGGCTCAGCGCAGGCGCAGCTGGGCTGGGACCGAGTTTAGCCGCTTGGAGGGGGTGAGCTCAGTGACACGCTTTTATCACCAATCACATCAGGAAATGTGTTTCAGAAATATCTTGAGAGGAACCCCAACCCGGGATGATTGGTTTCTCCAGCTTTTCCCCCAGATGGCCTGAAGCCTGGGGAGCTATTGCTCCTGACCACCTCACTGCAGAGGGACTGTCCCCCAGGCTGTCCTTACAGTGACAGAGCCTCAAATCCCTAAGAAGGCGCATTCACCCGTTAAAACCTCACCCTGACCACAGCAACAGCAATGCCGCCGGTAATGGAAGGTTCACAGGAAGCGGTACCTTTATTGGTGGTGTCTCCGATGTTTTCCCGTCCCCGCCGCAGGTCTTTAATTCCAACCCCCAGAGAGACCCGGCCTCTGTGCGGTTTGGATGGTCCGGCCACCTGAAACGGGAAAAGGGTGGAAAGAAATACATTTATGGTTTCCAAACAGGGAACCTCGGTTATCCTTTCCAACCCCATGCCGTCTGCTTTTCAGCACGCCGGGAGGCACATTTCTAAAACAAGGAAAACTGTTATTTATTATTTCCCTTTCTCCAGAGAATTCTATCTGTTTCAATTATTTTCTTTGCAATAAATTGGTAAATATTTAAGGCGGGAATTCTACAGAATAATTGTAAACCCAAAAAGGTGTTTTACACAGCAAGACTATGCTGAGGTCTTTGCCGGTGGCCTCAGGTACGTGCTTGGATGATCTGATCACGACAAGTGCTTGACACTTCCTTCGGGAAGCCACTCACCCCCTCCCCCCAAAACCTGGGGCTTTCTTATGTTCTTAACCTCAGAGGCTCCAGTGTTGTAAAAGCCACCACTTGTTGTAAAGCTCTTTATTTAAGCTGTTGCCACTCTGGACTCTTAACCCTTCCAGGGCAGACTCTCTGCCCTGCTCACTGCTTCTCAGCTCTTGTTCCAAGCACAGTGCCAGCACAGAACAGCTCAAAGACGAAGTAACAATACTGCAAGGGGGGAGTTTCAGTGTCAGCAGTTTGTAGTCTCTTTCAGCAGAGCTCCCATACAGAATTTGGACCAGGAGCGCCCTACACAATTCCCAGGGACCACTGACACAATCCCCAGCAGGATGAGTCTGCCTTCGAGGGCTTGTTTCTAACAAACCCTTCTGAGCACTCTCCAAAGGGCTTGCTGAGCCTCTGGGATCTCATTTAGAGGCTCCGAAAGAGGAGGCATTTGCAAAAACCGAGTAGCACTGGATGATTCAAGGAGCAAGCCTTGGGCTAAGGTGTAGGCTTGCTCCTGTAAGTTATTCCTGAATAAGTCAATCTTCCCGGAGGACCTGATGGAACGCAGGAATAGGAGGCAGTGAAAAGATTGTTTAGTTCTGAAAGGGTGAATAGATTTCATCGCTGCTGAATACTCCAGCATATCAGCAGTGGCTGCCAGGGGATGGGGCTGGGAAAGATTCCGGGGTGCATAGAGAAGGAGGCTGGTTATCAGAGCATGGGTGTGCCAGTGCCCGCAACAGGGAGGTGTTGCAGGTGATATAAATGCCAGGTATTTCCCTCCTCTGATTCTAATCTGGCTGTTCCCTCAGTGAAAGAACTACAGGCTTTGGACAGTGTAATTTGGACAGCAGCTGCCCCAAATTTGCAGCCTCTTTCTGTGGCAGAGAGCTCTATAAAATCTATCTTTCCATGAAATTAAAAGTCCCTCTCCTCTTTGCTTCCATCCACTGACCCCCTTTTCTTCTCATCTTTTTTTTTTTTTTTTTGTACTTTTCTGAAGTGAGAAATGAGGAGGCAGAGAGACATATTCCCACATGTGCCCTGGCTGGGAATCAAACCCGGGACTTCCACACACCGGTCCAATGCTCTCTCACTGAGCCAACCAGCCAGGGTCTCTTTTCATCTTATCTGTGAGGTGGTGCCCTCACTCTTAGGAAGCCGACCCAATCTCTTTTGAAACAACTAAGTCAGAAGCCATCAAAAGCATCGGCATAAATCCCCCTTAGCTTAGCTCATTAAACATTGACACCTTCAATGTGCTCTTGTATTGTTATTTCTCCAACTAGATGTAGGTATGGTCATCCATTCGTTCAATTCACATATATTTTGCTTATTACACTTTAAATTTCTTTCTATGATATTCTTAGAATTACAAAAGCAAATTTATATGAAGATGTATACAAAAAGGTTAATCCTTCCCTTCCAATCTCAACCCTTGAGGTAATATGTTCATAGACAAGCACACATCCTGTCACACGGTCTTAAGTCAAGTCCCCAGGACAGAGACTGAGACAGTATATGTACACAGAGGTTTACGGGGCATACTTATACCCGCTACTTCCTCTTCTGGGAGTGTACAGGGAACAGAATTAGCCAGAGAAGCTTGGGAGCTGTCCTGCATTAAAAAGGGACAGGCCGTGGCCCCTCACCAGTCTTTGGATGTGAGCTGCCCCATGGGAGGGTACAGGCACAACCTTGGGCAAGGCACCTCCCTTTGGTTGAGAGCAACCCCTGAAAGGAAACTAACTGTAAGCTGTCAGTTTGGGGCACCCCAGTAGTTGGGGTGCGGGATGACCCACAGCACCCACTACATCCACCCTCCCTTGTGCTAATTTAAACCTAATTATGCATAGATATGCAGATACATGGGGCATCTCCTTTGTAGTTTTTAACTGAACTATTCTACAACTTGTTTTGACTTAACATATATACACCATCATTTCCCCCTAATTCATTTATGCATGCATATTTATACTTCATTAAGCCAAAGAACACATCACATATCCAGGCTTCTTCATTTAGTTCAGCCTCCTTATTATTGTTTTTTTGTATTTTTCCGAAGTGAGAAGCCGGAAGGCAGACAGACAGACTACAGCATGCGCCCGACTGGGATCCACCCAGCGTGACCACCAGGGGGCGATGCTCTGCCCATGTGGGGCGTTGCTCCACTGCAACTGGAGCCATTCTAGTGCCTGAGGTGGAGGCCATGGAGCCATCCTCAGTGTCCGGGCCAACTTTACTCCAATGGAGCCTTGGCTGTGGGAGGGGAAGAGAGAGATAAAGAAGAGGGGAAAGGGTAGAGAAGCAGATGGGTGCTTCTCCTGTGTGCCCTGGCCAGTAATCAAACCTGGGACTTCCACACGCCAGACCGATGCTACCACTGAGCCAACCGGCCAGGGCCAAGTCTCCTTAGTTTTTGCTTGCCTCTCTCCACCTCCTCTCTGTCCTACACTGTCCACATCACCCTCCACCCCACTCTGGCAGCATGTCATGGAGATGTTTGTTCTTTCCTTCATGCTTATCTAATCACACATGTGTGTAGGTGAGTGTGAGCAAATGCACTTGGTGTTTTGGCCATTGGAAGCTATGTATTAAGAGCCTTCTGAATGCCCAGGTCTGCACCAGGCACTGGGCATCCAAGAAGAGGGTGCAGCCTCTGTCCTCAAGGAGCTCTGTTCACGAAGAAGAGAGAGACGGGACAGCAGTCGGAACAGCAGGAAGTCACTGATGGAAGTACACACCAAACACAGAATCATTTAGAGAATTTGAACTAGAATGCAGGGCCCCTGTGTCCTGGTCCTGTGCCCATTTCCATGTGACAAGCTTTAAGATAAAAGCAGGTTTCACACTGCATGCTGCGTGGTGGCCTCACTGACTTTGAGGAAGTGTGTGCTGACCTCACAGGAGCCGCGACCACCTGCTCTGTTAGAATGAGGCTCATAAGGCCTCTAACATGCTGGCCCTTGCCATTCAATTTGCATCACTCCACTAATAGATCCACTTTAATTTGGGTAACAAGCCCTGCAGCTTCAAAAAGACATCACACAGAGACCCTTTCCTGGAGTAGATGTTCGTATAACTAGTGACAAGGGAAAGGATCCCTATGAGAGAAATTGACGCCAGTGTATCACAATGTGGGCAAGTTTGCCTGTGGCAGCGAGTTCCAGAGGCAAAATTGTTAGCAGAGATAAATATCAAGTGCAGAACTCATGTTCCCAAATCCTTCTAACCTACAAGCTTCCGGGGCGGGGGAGAGCTGAGGGAGAGGGGACATGGGAGCACAAGAGATGTACACACACCCACAAGACTAAAAAGCACGGTGACCTGGCTCCCCAGCAACTTCCGCTAATTGACGTGTTCTTTCTGCCCACCCACCCACCCACCTGCACTTCCCCGCTAAGTACCCAACCGTTCTTTCATTCCATTTTCTGGGTCAATTTGTAATAATAGCTCATCATTGAAACAAAAACGTTTTCCTATGAAATATGTCCCCCAAAAATGTGCGTTATATTTTCATTCCTTGTCAAATGCTGATGCCTCTTCTCCTGAATGTGTTCAGGAACCCAAGGGGTTGGGCTTGGCCTTTTTCATGTGGGGTCTCTGTCCCTGATATTCCAGCAGGATCTGAGGATATGGGCAGTCCAAGAGTGCAGCCCAGGAGGCCCTGTGGCCCCAAGCACAGACTTCCTTCAAAGCTCTGTATTTTCCCCTCTGGCCTAAGTGAATCAGAGGCCGAAGAAAGGCCCAGCCAGGCCAGGAGAGACACAGCAACCATCTGCAGAGGTTTCAGACTTCACGGGCCAGTTTGTTTGGATGCTCTGCCTGCAGCTTTGGTACTTGGTTGGTTTGGGTTTGTTTACTGCAAATTCCTAACCACGGTCCAGCAATAGGCATGTGATCTCAAGGACTGCTGCTCAGCGCTCTACACAAAACTACCCAACATACTAAAGTAGTGTCGATTTATATTTTTCCTCAAGTTTCACAGCCGTTGGTTGCTGAAAATGGATCAGATTGTGAATGGCCAACAACTTGTACCTTAGTGAGAAAACGGAGAATTTGGGAGAATTTAGCTATTGGGGATCTGACCCATATCTGGCTCCTAAACTCACAAGTTCTCCTACCCAAAGAGACCTTGAGTGAGTCTAGTTTGGGGCTTGTACTTTCAGGCACACAAATTTAAATGTTTCTTAGAAGGATTTCTGTGATCCAATGGTATTGGCAAGACGTTGTAGCCCGGCAAGATGTGGCAAGTTCATGAATGCTCAATTCGTTATCTGTTGCAGGTAAACCACTTACCCCCGAACTCACTGGCTTAGAACAGTCACCATTTATTATCTCATGGTTTCTGTGGGCCAAGAATTCAGAAATGGTTTGTCTGGGTGGCTCTGGCTCATGGTCTCTCATGAAGTTTCAGCTAAGGTGTCGATGATGGCTACTGCCATCTGAAAATCTGCTACAACTGGAGGGTCTGAGTCCAAGGTGGCTCAAGTATATGACGCTGGGTGCTGCAGGAGGCTGCTTGAGTATCCTCACAACATGGCTGACTTCCCCCAAGACAAGCAATCAGAGAGGTGGAAGCCACCTTGGCTTTTATGACCTTCCTTACTATCATTTCTGCAACATCCTAATGATGAAGCAGACAGCACAGGCGTATGAATACTAGAAAGCAGGAGTAAATCGGGCACCGTCCTGAAGGCTGGCTACCACAAATGCTTTTTACCTTCATCAATAATGATAAAGACCTAGAAGAAAACATTTCTCTTTCTTGTATCTCCACGGAACAACAAATGGAAGCACATGGAATTGGGCTCAAATTCTAGCTCTGACCAGCCATACGTTTTTGGAAAATCCTGTCCTAATCTGTAAAATGGAAACAATAACATGTCCTTAGGGGCTTGAAACTTGTTAGTTGCTCTCTCTTTTCCCCCTTGTTCCACCACCTGAATGACATGGTTCAAGGACCTCAATGCAGAGTCAGTCTCCTGGTTTACAAACCAAAGGGGGGGCTCAGCCTTCGCAATTTACATTGTTCTTCCTGCGGAAGATTTGCTGAGGCTTTGTAAAGTCGAGACGTGTGAGAGACACCGTGGTTCTTCCCTATCTTAATTAGCAATTAATTAAGTGGAGGTACAGGTGTCTGGACTATCTGACAGACAAGCTCAATAATTATTTTTTATCATTATTACTAATAGAAAATATGGTCTGGGCGGTACACGTTTTTCCAGAATCTCAGGTTTAATGGAGTGACCCAGTGGAGAATCAAAATGAGCAGGCTGCCCTTTCAACATTGTTGTATTAAAAACACTTTGCAATTTGGTGGTGGCTTGCACTCAGGAGAGCTCAGCTAGCCTGTTATATCCTGCTGTGATCTTTAGGCTAAGAAGAAGCGGGGTTGCTCCAGCAAAGCACACAGTCACAACTGACAACTGTGCCAACGATGCCGGTAGTGTTTATCAGCACGCTTCTCCCCACCAAGGAAGGTCTTAGTTTGAAGGTCAGAAGAGAATGTTGCTCTAAGGCAGTGGTTCTCAAAGTGTGCGCCCTAGAAGATTCCCAGGTGTGCCCTATGGTATTCCAGAGAAATATGTGCCTGTTGGGGACCAAAAACCCAACAGGGTTTTTGGAGTTTAGATTTTGGGGGGACAGAGGTGTGGGGAATTGGCTGTAAGCTGACAGTCTGCCCAACCCCCCACCTCACTTGCCTGATCAGTTTGCAAAAGGCTGTTAGGCTGTGGTGCTGGATTGTTTACACTACCCCCCATGTTCACCAGAAAGACTGGAGACAAGTTTCTTCTATCCTTTGTTAGGTATAAAGTTAAGATGATATGTATGGTGGGGGTTTTCTGCACTCAACACGATTAAGAGTAAAAAGAGAGGAATTCTTCTATGTATTGATGAGGAAATGAGAGTTTGCCTTTTAAATATATGCCCAAACATTGAAGAAATCACTAGGACACAGCAGGCTCATGTTTGTCATAAACACAAGAATAAAAAAACTTTACACATTCATGCCGGGACCTGCCGAATTTACTAAATCTTACTGAGAATGTATCTATATATAAAAAAGATGACTTTTTTGTTGTTTTTAAAATTTTTAACCTCTATTTTACAAATTCTAAAAAGCATAACTTAAAAAAATCTAACATAAAAGTGCTTTTTAATGTCAGAATAAATTTAATTTTGTCGTATTTATCTCACTTAATTACCATAAAAGCATGTTTGGACTTTATATTTTTTCTTTAATATTTGACTTAATTATTGTATTTCTCAGAAATTTGTATATTGCACACCTACAATTATTTGTAGGATTTTAAATGCACCCAGACTTCAAAATGCTTGAGAACCACTGCTCTAAAGTCTGAGCTGGAGAAGGGAAGGGAAGTGCTTCTCCAATGTTGCTATAGTACCATTGACTCCATCTCCCTGAAGTTCTAACTTAGTGATGGTGGCTTTCCAATCTTACGTTCACACAGGAGGGATGGCAAGTAGGGGGCCCAGACCTGGCTGCTGCTTGAAGGGCTGGTGGGACTGAATTCTCAGGGAGATTTTGGGCACAGTACGCTATGGCCTGGCTTCCCTTGTGTTCTGAATTCACACATGGTGGGTTCTCCACTGGTGTCATTTAGCAGGGACCAGACAAGTCATTCCAAGCCTTCCTTCTAGGGTTGACTTGGGATGGTTGAACATATATTTCAGACCATCACTTCACCCCAGAGACAGTGGCCCCACCAAGAATCATTGGGAATGGCATACGGGTTCTTCTCTGGCCAGATGTGTGTGTTTATACAGATGAGTAACCCCTCCCAGAGTCAGGGCTGCAGTAGTCTCATTATTTCTAAGGGGGCATTTGCCTACAAGTATCAGGGATCTGACTGGACCCCTGGCAGATTTGGAGTAGAGTTGGTTGGTATCCCTTAGCACACTTTCCTTATTCACAATCCAGGATTCCAACTGGAGATAATTAATCTCTAACAAGAGATCTGAGATCACTGGTAGGGCTGTAAGATTCCAGTGTGTCTTCTGGGCTGCTGGGGCACCCTAACTGTTTATTTTCTTTTCTTGCATTGTTAATAGCTCTTTAATAATTAAATTTATTGGGGTAACATGGGTTAATAAGAACATATAGATTTTGAGTATATAATTCTATAATAGATCATCTCTATATTGCATTGTGTGCCTACCACCCAAAGTCAAATCTTTTTCTGTAACCATGTATATGATTCCCTTTACCCATTAGTACCCTCTCCCCATCTTCCTCCTGGGAACCACCAGTTGGTTGGTGAGTCTATGAGTTTTTGTCTGATGTTATTCTTGTTTGTCCATTTGTTGCTTTCCCTGTTATTTCCCCAAGTGAGTGAAATCACATTGCTCTTAACTTTTTCTGCCTGACTTGTTTCGCTTAGCATGGTATTCTCAAGGTTTATGCCATTGTCACAAGTGGGTAGGAATGTAAAGTGGCACAGCCACTATGGAAAACAGTAGGGAGGCCCCTCAAAAAAAATTAAGACCAGCGTTACCACATGACCCAGCAACCCCTCTTCTGGGTATCGGCCCCAAAACTGTGAAAACACTTATTTGCAAAGATCTATCCACAGAAACAAGCAAAGCGTCCCTCCATAGAGGACTGGATAAAGAGGAGGTATTACACACAGACTATGGAATACTATTCAGTCATAAGAAAAGATGAAATACTGCCTTGCTCTGTTTCTTAATGTTGCTTTTACCCTGCCTGTCTGGCTGTGCTGTAAAGGTCAGGTGTGTCTTTCCCACCTCAAGGCTTGTGTAGTTTCCAGCCTACATTCATGGTGCTTTGAGTTGGTTCCTGACTAAGCATCTCTGGTGGCTTGACATCCTTTTGAGTGAAACCGCCATCTACAACCCCAGGTGGAGCAGACTCAGTGCACAAACAACGTATTAGCAATGCACCCCACATCTTAAAATCCAACTACATACTACTACACTGTCAGCACTGGTTTGCTCTGGGGCATGTTTTTATTGTCTTTGTCTTTTCCCCCTTAATCTATATTTCTTAACTTTTCTTTCTGGTTTGTATTTTGCTTTAGTAAATAGAGAATAAATGTTATTTTAAAATTTTAGGAAGTACGGTTATCATTTATTTTACAAAGTCGTATAGCAATGGTCCTTAGCCTGGGGTCCACAGAGAGCCCGTGCAGTTAGAAAAAAAAATTTACATCTTTGCTTTCCCCAAGCTCTAACAGAAATTTAGCAATTCCTCTCATTTTCAACATAGGCAACAAGTCATAGTAGCATTAGCTGTAGCTATAATTTTGTCACTGATAGAAATCACAGATATTTTTATATCTCCTTCCAGCTGGTGCAGATATGTTGAAATATTGTTCAAGCTTATTACTACTTCAAAATCACAGTAGTTATTAGACCCGCCAGCAGATCTTGTTATTTACTATGTTAATAAAGAAGCCTATATATTACTATACTGCAAATTTGTTTTTCTTAGTGTTTCGATAACTGCATTTCAATAAAAATGCAGTTTTCTCTGCAATCCTATGTATTTTATCTTACTACATGTTTGTACCATTATTCTGAGAAGGATTTCATATGTATCATCAGGCTTACAAAAAGGTCCATGACATAGAAAAGGTGACAGCCCTGGCTTAGGAGGGGATCAAAGGACAGACCTATGGGGTGGTTCAGGCCCTGGACTCTTCTGTACGCCGCCCTGCCGAATCCTCCCTAGAAGCCTAAGAGGACAGCACTGTCACTTCCTACTCTACAGTCAGGATATTGAGACATCAAGAGTTAGCAATTTGCCCAAGCTCATGCAGCTTCTAAGTGGCAGAGCTGATTAAGAGCAGGTGGGCAAGATGCAGGTGGCCCCCCTGTCCTCTCCTTAGCGCCGCAGATGGGTCAGTACTGAATGAATGTGCTGCCTCATGTGTTTGTGTGCAGCCAAGCCAGATGGAGTTTCACACCTGGAAGTTGATAGGGTGTTTCTGACCTTCACAACTACAGTGGAAACTTCTCAAGCTCAGGGTCTGGGCCATTTTTCTTTACTTATCTGTCCAAAGCCCCCAAAGTAGTGAAATAAATGAATTATATTCCAAGCATTAGGTTGATTAGTGAATAATTATGGAATTTCAGCCATGGAAGGCACCCCTCCATCCCACCCCCATCTCACATTCCAGCCTCATCTTGGGAGCCATGGTGTGTCATTGGCCAATCTGGCCTTTCTTGTTGTGGAGGACCCTCCCAGCCCCTGCCTCTTCCCTGCTCCACTTCCCTTCCCACCTTTCGGCCCACAGTTCGTCTGCATCTAAAGGGGGCAGGAAGTTCTGGCAGAAGTCTGGCAGAGACAAATGCTTCATTACCAGGAGGTCTCAGGTACATGGTTCTGAAGTGGTCCCCAACCTCAGAAGACCATACTGGAAGGGCACTTCTTGGAGAGCACTTAACTGAGATGTAATTGCATTTGCTAGACATCAATCACCTGGGTAATTTCCTGTCTTACGTCATGTGCTCTCCTTAGTGAAAGAAGCCAAAATTGAGGCCAAAAAAGAAAAGAGAAAGTTCTGGGTCTAAAGGCTCTTTCTTCACTTGGCTTGCCTGAGTGTGAACACAGGCCGCTGTTTCTTCTCTCCTTTAAATGGCTCCTACAGGGCTGGTAACTGGCCAACCCAGTAGTTGACTGACAAAGGTGTGACCCTCAAGGCCAGAGGCTGAGCACACATTTTCTGATGGCGGCTCTCTGGCCTCCCTCAAAGATAGCCAACTTCCTCTCAAAGGACCCGACCTAGAGGTCACAGCTTTACAATTGGTCCAGGAAGCCCTGTCTTCTCCAAACAAGTTCAATTTTAATTTGCTCAATATCATCATCTCCCTTGGATCTGCAATTAAGTGGCAATCAGTTTTCTAGAATGAGAAAATCAACTTCCCAGGCATTTAAGAAAGGATTCTCCTCTGGGTTTGGTCGGGCTGTGAGCCAAACCTCTGCTGCGTCCCCATCAGCCAACATGAACACAGAGAGTGTGGGACTTGAAGCAAAAGACACAGCTAGTCCCTGGCCTGGTCAGGTATCACTGTGGATCAGGACCTGCTTCTGGGGCCCATGAACTGGGGAGAGCAGCTTGCGGAGTCTCCTAGTTAATCAAGAAGTAGATTCTACTAAGGGTTTTGTATCAACTCAGTGGTAACACTATTGTAATTTTGAGTGGGATAATTTTTTTGGGAAGGGGTAAGACTGTCCAAGGGGAGGGGTGAGGAGGAGAGGTGAGGGAGAAGGGTGCGGGGGAGAGGTGAGTGGGAAGGGAGAAAGGGGGAAGGAAAAAGGGGGGAAGGGAGAGGGGAGAAGGGAGAGGTGAAAAGGATAAGAGGAGGGGGAAGAGATAAGGGGAGTAGGAAGGGAGAGAGGGAGGAGAAAAAACTTATTTACTGATCATTGATTATCTGCTGGAACTAAAAACCACTGAATCAGAAATGGTTCCTGCCCTTGAAAAGAAGCTCACATTCCATAGGGAAGACACTGTCATGTGTAGAGAGAGGTATTTCCACATGACCTCTGTGCCTAGAGTTTAATGGAAGTGTGAGCAAAACACTCCAGAAGCCCGAGCACGGAGTCTGGAATCCAAGGGCTCCCAGCGGGGAGGAACCAGGTAGAGACGAGATGGGAAGTACCGAAGCTCAGAAATGGGAAAAAGCGGCCCTTTCCAGGAACAGAGAACCGACTGTGCAGAGACATATTAGCACCTGAATCTCAAAGAGTGAGATCAAACAGGAACACACACCCTCTCCAATCTGCATGACTGGAGTTCTACAGAACCTCGGAGATCCCTCTGGGAGTGTGCCAGACGGGAGGGCCCATCCTCAGGCAAGGCAGTGGCTTACACGGAATGAATGGAAGGTCTTCACAAAACCTGCAAAGTCCTTGTTTCTACAACTCACATTTCTACCAACAGATTCATACCTTTGTCTTACTATTTGCCCTTCTTAGAGATAGTTGTGTTTTAAACAAAAGCACAAGTCATTCAGAATATAACCTGAATTAGTATCATCAGCTATTGGCCTAGTACACCACAGGAGTAGAGGGACTTAAGGACAGCCACAGAGGACATCACAGGATAAAGGGAGTATGGCAAAGCCTTGAAACATGGAGATGAAGAAGACAGAGAGTGTGTACATCACCCTTTGTGTGCTGTGACAGAGAGGACAGTGAAGGAGGCGCCAGCTGGCTGGAGGATCTAGGATGCAGAGTGGGCGGGAGCTGGGACTGCGTCTGAGTTTCATTTTCTGCTTTTATAGTCAGACTGCATTATCACTATCCTGTCTCTCCTCACACTGTCAAGTGCCACCCTGGTGACAGTGGCTCCACGTGACCTCCCTGCACTCTGAAGCTGGGGGGCTCTACCCTAGACAGGCTGGGGAATAAATCTCAGGCGGGCTTCCCCTCCCCTGCAGCTGAATACCAGGTTTCCCTCAGAGGCATCACTGATCACATTCCCGGACAAAACAAACCTGAAAGGTAACCTTCCCAAATCACTCAGCCCCAGGGCCTGACTCTCACTTTTCCATGATGCCCAACTCCCAGCAGGACCTGAAATACCAGCCGGCCTTCACTTCCAATGCACCCACTGTCCTGTCCAAACAGCTCTCCCCCTGCTTGGGCCCCAGCACACCCTGCTTATTCCTCATCTTCCTCTTCCTCTTCCCAGGGCTGCCTGCATCCACCCTCAGCCCCCTTCCAATCCATTCTCCATGTTGCTCCCAGAAGATTTTTCTAAAGCAAATCTGCTCAGGTTATTTCTTCCTAAACCTCTCAAGGTTGAGGATGTGACCAAAACCCTCTATGATCTGGTCCCCCTTCCCTCCCTGACCCCTACTCTCGCCTGCTTCCCCGGCCTTGTCTCCGCATGCCAGCTCCTTGCATGTTTCCAATTCCCACGCTCTCACTGTCTGCTGTTGTATCTGCCTAGAAAGTTCTACCTGATAGAGATTTATCCTCCAGGAGTCACCTCCTCCAGGAAGACTTCCTGACACTCAGGGAGAAGTTAGGTGCCATCCCCTCTACTTCTTCTCCCCTCCTCCAGGCATTCTCATAATAACCTTTCCAAGTTGTGCTGCAATGGCCCGTACACTGGTTAGCACTTCCTGGGCACCAGGCTCCATGCTTGCCCACAGATGAGCGTCCCTTCCTGTCACACCACAGCAGGGATCACAGTGCACACACCCTCAGCTCCTTGCCCCTATGGCTCGGCTTGGGAAACTCGAGTCACTCGGTAAAAGAAAAATGCCCCCATTAAATACGGCGGTGTGCCGCTGGGACTGTGTGCAGAGGGAAAACAAACAAGTGATTAAGTAATGGCAGACCAGTATTTCACAACGCGTCCTATCCAAATAAAATAACAGGGAAGGCGCCGTTCCGTACTGATTAACCACAGCTGAGAATTAAAGATCATTTGTAACAAATCATTACAGTCAACTGATTAAAAATGAATGAGTTTGAACAGAGAACCATTACTAAGTCTAGGGCCAGAGAGGAAGAAGAAAGTTGAAGCGCGTGCACCCGAGACTCCCCACCTGTGCGTGTCTGCGTGAGGCTGACTTACCGCCGCCATGAAAGGGACACCAAGCATCAGAAACAGCGTGGATCTCAGTGCAAGTCCAGCCTGGGGTCCAGACCCCGTGCCTGGTTCTGTGAGATCGCTAAGGGCCTCTCTAAATTCTCATTATCCCTGTCACAGGGAAGACAATAACTCGGCTATGAACACAGTCAGTATTCGATGGAAAAATAACAAACTTGCCAACATCTTGACTATAGTCGACCTATGGAAGCGGCCATTTCACAGGGTTCAACCTAATATTTAGCAAAGAAGATGACTGTGGAGGTCAAAATGAGATGATGCTCATGAATGGGAAGATACGGTAGGAACGCAAGGCTGGCAGGAAGTGTGTATAGCCCACCATTAGAATAAGATTGTGACAACGAGCAGTGCAGTGCTCAGCTTGGGGCCAAGCCCAGGAGCCCAGAGCCTCCCTCATCTGCATGAATTTACGTTAGGTTGGAGGGAGGGGAAAGGGAAAGACAAAAAGAGGTCAAAATTTCTTCAACTTCCAACCCTGGGCTCTCCCTTTCCCAGACCTGCTGGCATCTGGTTTATAAGTATAAGCTTGATGTCATTGTGAGCGTACAGTGGATACAGAAGGGGGTGCTGTCTGTGTTAGATATACTTAGCCCAGCCCCCAAATCTGATCTCTCATGCCCTTGCTATAAGAAAACCTCTGGATCTGAGTCACTGGTATGAATGACTTAATGAATAAAGTTGAATCAATGGATGAAGCAATGGATAAGCTCTCCAGCTCTGCTGGCTGCCCTCTAGCCCCCAGACAGGGTGCTAAGAGGGGAAAAAGGCGTGCTACTCCCACGCCAGGGAGTTACTGTCAGCCCACATCTCCTCATCTGATGCAAACAGTGACAAGCAAATTCTTCATAATTACAAAATGCTTGCAATGAGAAAGCTTATTCTTACTTTTAAAGTGACTTCTACATGGCATTGGTCCAAACCCTCTACTTACCAAATAATCATACATATTAATCATACACACAATACACATACACCCACTTTTATAAATTTCCTTTTCCTATCTGCATTAATTACAGACCTTATTGAGATTTAACTTACTTCATTCACCAAATGCTCTCCAATGCCTCTGCCCTCCTGCAGGCAGACACGTGTCCTCACTTCCCCCTTGCTACCTCATTGTTCTAAAGAATTGAGAGATTCCTTGTTTATTCCCCTGCATTTGGCTTCAGCCTGGAACTGGAGGCAGAGCTGAGGGCCACCTGCAGGGCCCTATGCTCAGAAGGGACCCTTGCCTGTGCCTAGCTTCTTGCTTTGCGGTTGCCATCTAGAAGTTCTTAATGTTTGGACAAAGGGCCCCAGAGTCTTGTTTTGCACCGGGCCCTGCAAAGCACAAGCCTCGTTCTGGCAGAGATGGAGAGGGAAGGGCACAGTGAGGAAACCGGGGTGGTGAGAGGGATGTTGTAACCCAGGTTCAGAAGGATCCAGGGGGGAGTCTATGGTGGCCAAGCAGGCCAGTGGGGGTCCTGTTCTAAAAGCAGAAGGAGAGGGAGGCTTCAGGAAAGGGGGTTTGCTAAGTAATGCTACAAGCCTAGAACTGTCAGATTCCACTTATGGGGGTTGCAGAGAGACCCCTTTTAATATGAATGCAAGAAGTGAGTCCTCCAATGTAGGAAGGAGGCTGTATCTCCTAGGGCCAGCAAGCAGCCAGAGAGGGAAAGCTATAGGTGGGAGAATTTGACACATTGTGCTAATGGGATGCAGACTGGTTAATATCATTTGTTTGCTTATCCATTTCCTCAACAAATATTTACCGAGTAGCCAATGTGCATATACCGAGTTAGTTCCCAAACAATTTTGAAGGTGACAAGAATTCAGGCCCTGCCCTGGGAATGCCTAATCTATACAGAAGAGGAAGATGTGAATGACAATGTAATGTGATAACAAATGTTGCTGTTACACATTGTGGAGTTGGGCCAGGGAGATAGGTGGGCAAGGCTGGGGAACAGTAAGCCCACGGGAATGAGATGTTCCAGCCAGCCATGCAGAGTGTGCAAGGTGGTGACTAGCAGGACAGAGCAACAGAAAAGCCAGCAGGATCCTGGGTATGAGCAACCTGACGACCATCATATGGAGCCTGGATTTTACTGCAGGTGGATGGGGGAGCCTTTGAAGTTTCTTAATAAGCAGAGACCATCAGAGCGGAGTGGGTCTCACTCTGGAGATCGGTGTGGCTGAGACCGGGGAGGGGAGACAGCTTTTGCTGCCATGCAGGATGGATTCGGCTGGGTGAAGAGTGACAGAAGCCAGCAGGCCAGTGAGACCATCACTGATGTACTCTAGTGAGGGCAGGAGGGCCCAAGCGCAGGCATCAGCAGAGTGAACAGAGTGGGGAAGAGACTAGAGATTTGTCTGAATGGTAGAATGGGTTGTAGTTGAGTCATTGGATGGGATGAGGAGGAAGAAACAATTAAGCCCTCCCAGGTTTCCGACTTAGACATCTGGATCAACAACACGGTCATCAGCCATGATGGAGAGTAAAGAAACAGGAAGGGGAGATCTTTGCATTTTGGATATAAGTTCAAGAGACCACTAAATATATCTGGTGGTGGTCTGTGCCAGAAATGTGGAAGTCACAGGAAGACAGGTGCTCGCTGAAGTTAAGGGATGGTTTGAATCACCTGCCGAGGACCTGTAGAGAGAGGGGCTCCAGGGAGCGCCGACATTTAGGAGGTGAGCGGATGAACATGACACCATGAGAGGCTAAGACAGTGACTGGAAAGGCAGAGAGAAAACCTGTGTGTAGACTGAATTACTGCTTCCTATTCTGTGTTGTCTTTCCCGTAAGATCACTGTACATCCCTGTTCCTGCTGGTTGGAAGTGGGAGGAGTGACTTCTTTGATTTCAGGCTTGGGCCACGTGACTGTCTTCAGCCAGTGGAACATGAGCGCAGGTGATGTGTATCCAAGCAGAAGTCTTGGGAGTCACCAGACGGTCCTCTGCATCTTCTGCCCATGTCCCCAGAGGAAGAACACGTGAGGAGCAGACACACACGCTACCCTCAGCTGATGAAGAACGTAAGCATAACGGAAAACCTTTACTATAAGCCACTGAGATTTAGGGATCACAACTTTAGTGTAACACAGCAAAAGCTGCCTATTATGACCAGAAGAGAACAGTGTCTTGGGAATGAAGGAAACACTTCAAGAAAAAGTGAGTGGTCAATAGGGTCAAAGGTAGATAGAGAGGTAATTAGATGTAGCGACGGGCAGGCTGTTGGCGATTTTTAGTGAGAAGCGACTTAGCAGCATGGTAGAGGCGGAAGCCAGATTGCTGGGGATGGAGGCATGAACGGGAGGTGAGGAGGTGGAGATTGTGAGTGGAGATTAGTCATTTAATGGTGTCGAGGGAAAAGAAGGGAAGAGAGAGAGAGGGAAGCAGCTTAAGGTAGAGATAGAGTAGGAGGAAAGTTTCATTTAGGATAGAGGAGATTTAAAGCTGTTTGCAAATTGAGGGGGAAGGTCTGGTGAAAACAGGAAGACTGGGGTTGTAAGTACTGAGGCTATATGCCTGAAAATATCTGTATCTGTGATCTCCTCCTAATATTAAAAATCATCCCAGTGGGCACTTACCAACTGCTAACTCCCCACGTGGCTTGATCACAATTCTGTTATGATCATTTCAGTGATATAAATAAGTAAACTGCGGGATGGAAAGTTTGATGAACTCAGCCAAATTCTCACAGCTAATAAACCGCAGAGCCAGGATTCAAACAAAGGGCAGCCAGCTCTAGGGAACAAGCAGGTCCTCAAGCATCGGGCCACACTGTGTCTTAGGGGGATACGGAAAGATTTTGATCTGTGAGCACTGCTTAGGAAGATGACGTGCCTGAGAGGGTCATATGCGTCACGAATGAGGGATGTGGCACAGAAGTAAAAAGGGGGGTTATCCAGAGAAAATTCTGGATTCTTGGAAAGTGGGATTGGAACGTTTATGAGCACTGAGGCTTCTGTTTGGGCTGCTAGCCTGGTTTTCAATTGCCTCTGCTCAGCCTGGGGTTGGGAGATGAGAGAAGGTAAAGAGGAGGAGGAGGAAGAAAAATATTAGATAAAAGAAGGGCCAAGAATCAAAGGACGGGAAGGGGGGAAAGCCAAGCTCGCTTTTGAGGTGCACTCACCACTCACTCTGAACCCAGCTCTGTGCTGTGCCCAGGGTTCCAGGAGGAAGACCCGCCCTTCCTGAGGAGCCCCCAGGGTAATGGGAGACAGACGTAAGAGGCTACTTTGACTCTGGGGTGAGGTTCGTTACAATGCATGCAAAAACACTAAAGAAAAACGATCACCGAGGCACAGAATCTGCCAGCGCAGGCACCATCGACAGTGAGAAGCCGAGTTGCCAGCCATCTGTCACCTTAAGGGTGTCTCCCTCCTTTCGCTGTCTCTTTGTGAAGATTAAGGTCAAGGCTAATAGAATGTGGAACTCCCCTCCCACCCGGAGTAAAGGCAGGAAGGCCAAGAGGGCAGGGTTGTTCTTCAGCATTCAAAGCGGGAGAAATTTAAAATGGTACTACACATCTAAGTACCTGAGTGTGGCATGCCTTTTAGGAGGCATTTCAAGGTGTGAGTGGCTTTTTATCAGTACTGAGCCTGTGGGACGCGCTGCGAGCTGTCAGGTCGCTCCGGGTCACCTCAGTGTGTGGCGGATGCTCTGAGTCCAAGAGGATTTCTCTGGACTCTTGGGAAGTCTGCAGACGTCCCTCTCTTGTAGGGAAAGATAGGAATACACAGGGAAGCAAGTGACTTTCCAGTATGGTCATGCGGGCCAGTGGGCAGAGGCTCACCTCACTTGGTCATTTATTTTGTTCCCAGGTAACGCTTGTTGCTAGGCTGGAGTAACATAAACGAGTAGCACCGCTCTGCAGAGGGCTTGGTACTCTCTCCCTTCCTTCCTTTGTGCTTTGTCTTCCCAGCTCTGCCCCTGACTCTGGGGAAGAACAGCTATTGACAAAATGGACACATGTGTGGCAGGGGACCTCTGTGTCCCCAGGTAGGCTGGCCTGCCTCCTACAAACCTGCTTGTCAGAGCTCTGACCCCAGAGCACCAGTCACAGCCCACTGGAGAACCACTGGTACCAGCATCCCCTCCCCTAGTGCCCTCCACATCACACAGACACTTCCCACCTGGGTTATGCTGAAGTCACATGTCCCTGAATTTATTCTCTGCCACACTGCAGCCATCTCGCTCGGGAGAGTCCACAACTCTGCCAACCCCTTACCTTCAACTTGAACCTCTATTATCTTCACTTCTCCTTAATGAACCACGAGCCCACTCTGTGGATCCCGGCGCGCCGTGGAGTGGAAAAGACTAAGTGGGAATCGATGGTGAGGACAGAAATAGACAAAGAGAGATGGGCTGCCCAGGACTAGCTATCTTCTGATACACAGACGAGGAAAGAAAAGAGGCTATAGGCAGAAGGGGCAGCCTGGGCAAAGGCACCAGGAGTTCTAGTACACAGGGAATTCGAGGCAAGGTGCCATCCAGTGGGGTTAAACCATACACCTATGTAGGGAGCATAAAACCTACAAATGACACTGTTGTAAAGAGCATTGAATGGCCTGCTATGAGATTTTACCTCAGAATTGGCTCGGTAGAGAATTGAGGCCCCCCAAGACTGGTTAAGTAGGGAAGCTAACATGAAGCGAGTTGAGATTTAGAAATCTAAAAGCAGCTGCATGAAAGGTGGATACGGGAGAGCTAAGGCCTGAGGCAGCACCGGTGGGGAGCCATTGACATCCCACCCAGCTGAGACCACAGCCGGCTCTCTGCGTTGACCTTCACTGTGGACCATGTGGACCACGAAGCAGGCACCACCACGGCAGGTTCTTGTGCAGGTGCTCTCAGCCCTCCTGCAGAAAGGGGTCTCATATCCTCCCTGGGTTATAGTCCCAGAACCTGTCTTTTCATCCCTTCTTCCATAGGAAAATGGATAAAGGAGATTTTCTGAAAAGGAAGCCCAGAGACCTTTGCTAGGAATGGACAATGAATGTGTAGAGTAAGATATGCCTTGTTGCCACTCCATCTAGGAACACTGAGAGGGGGCTCTCTTATGAATTTATTCCAAATATGGTGCACTTCTTATTGGCCGGCTGACACCCAGTTGGCTGTGACAAGAAACGCACCCTCATCAGAAAGATGCTGAAATCAGATTGTTCTTCTCCTTGTCAATCTTCCTCGCTGTTTCTGCCTCCACGCTTTCTTTTTAAGACCAAATTGCTTGTGACCTTTTCCTCCCTGTGGCCCCTCCTCCTGCTGCTGGTTCCCCGCTGGTGGCTCTCCCACCAGCTTTACTTTAAATTTTATTTTTTATAAAGTGAGACGGACAGGGAACCTCTCCACAAGGGAGCGCCTGACAGTGAAGGTTAAGAGACATGAGGCGAATGAGCTACACAATATTGGTTACATCTCACTTGATTACTCTCAGAAAATGTAAAACCATCTTTTAGTCACGACTGGCCATTTATCTGCCGGGATGCTTGGAGCCTCGCCCCCCCACTCCCATTCATCTCCCGCCTTCGGGCTCCAGCCAAGGTTTCTAGAAATTAGTAATTCATCACTGAATACAACTACCTTTGGGAACTGCCAAGCCAGAAAAAAAATCACCGTGTCCCTGTGCCAAGGTGCTGTCTCTCATTGGGAATATCTTCATGCCGCTAGGTAGTGCCGGCGCTCAACAGCCACGCACGTGCCGGAACAGAGACCTCACCTCGTTCTGTGTGTCTGGACCACTGAAAACAGAGTGGAACTGCTCTTTCCCGACTGACCCCTGGGATCCTAACAGGCTTGTGGTTCGGAGGGCAATGTGGGAATCCACCCCAAGTCCGCTTTGGGTTCTTAGGCACCTAAGGCTCACTTGCTTGGCTCATTCTTCCTGAGCGACAACTAGAGAAAGCACCACTCCCATGTGCAAAGTTGGGGTCACGTTTGCTGTTATGTCTAGAGCACTGATATTGGCTATGATGCCCTGTAACAGTAACGATGCGTTAACGGGAGCATGGGAGACTTCTGACTTAACCATGTTTTGTTAAACACACAGAGTTATATCTGCTGCCTCCTAAAAATATCACCATGGTAGAGAGAATTCCGAGACGGTCCTCAAGATTCCCCATCTGCTGCTTTGCGCAATCCCTGGGACTATGGATCTGAGATTTAATGTGGCACAGTCAACCTTAAGGTTGGGAAAGTATCCAGGTGAGCCTGCCCTAATGCATGAGCCCTTTAAACGCAGAGAGGTGTGGGTCATTTGTGTGTGGCGGGGGTGGATAGTGGGGGAAGAAAGGGGTTGTTTGCTTTGTCTCATTGCAGAATGAGGAGCCAGAGAATCTGCAGCCCAAGAGGAATTTAACTCAAGTGAGGTTCTCTACTGCTGAAATGGAGGGGGCCGCCAGGCAAGGACCTGAGCCTGGTTAGCAGCCAGCAAGACAGTGGGGAACCTTAGTCCTACAATTGCAAGGAAATGAATTCTGCCAACAACCTGAGGTCACCTGAAAGTGGGTCTTTCCCTAGTCAAGCTTCCAGATGGGGATGCAGACGGCCAACATCACTCTTCCAGCTGTGCGGGACCCTGAGCCAAGGACCCAGCTAAAACATGCTGGACTCCTGACCCACAGAAACTGTAGGCTAATAAGTCTGTGTTGGTTTAAGCTGCTGTATTTGTGATCATTTGTTATGCATCAACAGAATACTAATACATTCTCTAAAACAGTGGTTCTTAACCTGGGTTCTATCGAACCCTAGGGATTCGATGAGTCGGTCTCAGGGGTTCGGAGAAGCCTCTGCCGCGGAGGCCAGAATAAAGTAATACCGTAATTTGTTGTGAGTTCATGCACTTTGTTGGTTTTGTTCTCTGAGCAAGGTGATGTTCATGCACAGCTCATTTTGTGCACCAGTATAAAAATATATACCTATGTCTTGAATTTGGAAAAAAAATATTTTATTTATCACTAAAGAAGGGTTTGGTGAATGCTCATATGAAACTGGTGGGTTCGGTACCTCAAAAAAGGTTAAGAAACACTGCTCTAAAAGGAATAAAGATATAAACCCATAAAGGAGGCACTTATAGCAGAGAAGTTTTGGAGAGATGGGAAGCAGGTGGTTAGAGTCACCGGTTTAGACGAGCAGGAAAAATACCCTCAGAAGGGGAGCCTGAAAGGCAGTGCTCTAATTTGGACTCAGAAAATACTTGGGGACTAGAAATACAGGTGTCTCTGAAGATTGGGGAGCAGATGGCACGGCCACCAGGGGGACCAGGGGAGAGTCTGCACCAGGAGCTGCTAGACTTCTAGATTCCCTTCCCTCCCCACCCACTTGAATGAGTTTCCTACCTTCACCTCTATGGAAGGCCAGAGGTTCATTCTCTGGAGAGGCTGAGTCAGAGAGGCTGTGGATTTGAGGACAGCAGTCAAAGATGCTAGCAGATGTAGGGAAAGTTCTAAAAGCGGGGGCAGTACGTGAAATTCATATATCGAACCATGAGACTCTTCCTGTTCCTCTCTAAGTTAGGCATCTATTACCCTCACCCCCTGGGAAGGAGATAGAAATGTCTCCTAATTAAATGACTGGGACTGCGGCTAATTATCCTCCTGATTACTCTATAGTCATCGAGGCACCCCGCCCTCCCAGCGTGTGCGCACACGTGTACAACGCACACAGCCTCTAATTGACTTCCTAGAGGCTCATTCGTATTTAAGATATGAAGAGACAGAAGATAATTAGGAGACATTTGAGAAAAGACACTCATATAGAAAAGGTCAAAACAAACAAAAAGAAAAGTCGGAGGGAATGGAAAATGCAGGGAACTAAAAAAAAATTCACCCATGAAACAACAAAATAGGATCCTATTTATATAGGGACATTGAGAAACCAGAAAAACCTCTTGAATGTGGATGATTGAGACAGAAAACAAATAAAAATCAACAGAATGTGTAGAAGGTAAAGGATGGCCACCTCCCAGAATGCAGTACACAAAGATAGAAAAGAAAAACAAAAAAATTAATTAGTTGATTCATCCCTGGAAGCCTTACTTTCCACCAACAGGAGTTAGAGAAAGAGAGAAGAAAATAGAGGACTGGAAATTATTTTAAAATGTATGATAACATTTTCTTCTAGTGAAAGATAGGGCTTCCCAGAAGGAGAGGGCTAAGTGCCCAGAACAGTAAATAAAAATAACCATATCAAGGCATTCTGTCATGAAAGTTTAGACCAGCTTTTAGAGGAAAAAAAGGCAAGTGACACACAAAATATCAGAAATCAGAATGATATCAGCTCTCTATGAAGCAACACTGGATTCTAAAAGACAAGAGAGTAGTTCATTCATAATTCTGAGTGAAACATTTCAACCTAGTTTTATACCCAGTCAAATTACCCCTCAAGTATGAGGAAATAATAATTGCACTTTTGGATATCTATTTGGATATTTTAAGTCTCAGAACATTTACCTCTGATACATCATTTCTCAGGAAGCTAGAAGAGGGTGTATGCCAAAACACACAAAAAAGGAAGGCGTTGGATGTCAGAAACAAAGGGTTTTACAGAGAAGAGAAGAAAAAAGATGCAAAGGAAGAAAGATCCACAAGGATGGATGGGCTGCACAACTAGAGGGTAGCCAATTAACCGGGCAGGAAGGCTGAAGCCTCTGGGAGGAGTATCTCCCAGGAAATCACAGAAATAACACTTTGCTTGATATGCCTGGCTGTTTTATGTTTTATGGGCCTGCCAGAGTTTGCTAAAAATTGTAATCAGTCACAAAGAAAAATAGCAGATGAGAAATTGAACTCTGGGGACAACCAAGAAGTTCTACAAAAGATTAATCGTGATCACTGTAATCTATACACTTTCTTGTAATTAATATTTACAAGGCAAAATGATGTTTATTTAAACAATGATTGTGATCAACTACACACACACATACACACACACACACACACACACACACACACACACACACACACACAGTGTGTCAGTAAAGTCATGGTGCACTTTTGACCGGTCACAGGACAAAAGTGCACCATGACTTTACAGACACACTGGTGTGTGTGTGTGTGTGTGTATGTGTGTGTGTGTGTGTGTGTGTAGAGAGAGAGTGTGTGTGTGAGTGTGGTTGGTGGAGTGAGACCCGGGTTATAGGACAGTTAAAGCCATGTCTTTAGCAGGAATAAATTGACAAATGATTTCTAAAATTTGAAAGAAAAAAAACATAACCTCAAGAAAGAGTAGTCTAAATATATTATCTAAATTTATTTAGGCAAATACTAAAATAAATTGCTAAAAGTAGTTGCCTCGAAAGAACAGCCCTCAGAGTCGCAAGGGATGAGCCAGGAAATTGCTTTTTTTCATGATCAGCCTGAAAGTATTATTTGACTTTTAAAACTCTGTTAGCAATCATGAAAGCCATAGAAAACTTCCTTTCATTTATATAGTATCTTGGCAATAAGAATACTCCCCTCTTATCCCAGGGTTGGGGTGGGAGGTGGAAAAGGATTATTTCCGATAACTTCAACATGTCTTGAAAGTCAGGCTTTTGCATGTGAACATATACTCCTGGTTCTCTCCACTAACCCAGAGTTTTGGGTGGCAAAGCCCATTTCTCTGGTGTTGAGACACAGCATAATCATGCCTACCTTGCATACAGTGCTGTCCAATTTACAAAGCCATTGCCTCTATATTACCTTGTTTGACACTTGTAGCAACTTTGTGAGGTAGTCACGGCAGAGAAAGGGAACTGGAATTCAGAGAGGTTGGGTAACTTATCCAAGGTCACACAGCCTACACTCCAAACCAGCTGCTACCTGAGGGACTACAGAAGCCACCCATCTACAGCAAGGGGATATGTGGCAGAATTATGGAATGAGTCATTTATCTCCCTCTGGTACATTGTCTACTTGAGGACTCCTAATTTGGGGACATTGAGTCATTGTGTGCTTTATCTTTCCTGTCTCTCCACCATGCCAGTTCATACCTTCTTCCTTCCCTAGCCTGATGGACTCCCCTGTGACTGCTTGGATCTCATCCCAGCCCTGTTTCTCACACTTCCAAATGTCATTCTCAGCTTCAGGAATGAAAACATCTGAAACACTGAGAGCCCTTAGATAAACCACGATCACAACGCTGTATCTGTAAGCCCACCCCATTCTTGGAGACTGAATTAGACCTGGAGACCACGTGATCAAAACCACCATACGTTATCTCCTCAGCTCCCTGCCGATTGGCAGTTTAGTCTTCCACAAAGGCAGGAGTCCTGCCACATGGAATAGGCCCCTGAACACGGGCTCCTCTCCATCTCTCAATCTTGTGATCTATTCCTCAAGCACACACTCAGTTTGAGACTAAAAACAGTGTGTGGGGGGTGGAGGAGATGAGAGCAGTGGCAGGGGGAGAGAGATGGGCATTCAGAATACGGACAGTAGCGTACACAATTGGGGCCTGCAGAGGGATGGGTGGTGATCGAGGTCCTGGCGTCAGCCCTCAGCACTCCCACCCCCAGGTTCTTCGGAGATCCCTTGATCCCACTTTGCTTCTGCGGTGAGGGAATCACAGCATCCGGCCTTAGGGCTGCAGGCAGAATCCCAGCATCTGAGAACATTTTCCTCCCAGATATTTAATTTCCCCTTCCAGCTATCATACCGCTGGGGCCCTAAACATACTTCACGACTCTATCTAGCCCACCATTTAGCCTCTTTTGCACGTCTTTTAATATCCATTGGAAAATAATGCTGCCTTTGATTCTGAGACAAATCTCTAACTCTTCTTCCCTTGTTTCTAATTAGCAATATTTCTGCAGTAATTAAGATGAGAGCAGCTCCTCGGTTCTGTAGCATTTTCAATTCAGAGAGAACAAAAAAAAATACAACCCTAACATAAAGTGGGGCTAAGAATAACGCTGTTAGCTGACTTGGCTGTATTTTAATTTTAGCACCTCAGTGCAAACATACACTTATGCAAACACACATGCATATAATATACATGCTTGTGCACACACGGTACATGTTCATGCACAGATACACACATGCACACATACCACAAAATCTCAACAACAGTCACCCATTTCTGAAATAAACAGAATCCAAACTGCGCTCATGGAGATACTGCCATTCGATGGGCAGAGCAAATGCATCCTCTTGAACCCCGCGCCGCCCACAAAGTGAGCAATCTCAGTGAGCTGGGTGCTGACGGAAGATGGCCAGGGAGAGGCCAGCTCCCTCCTCACGCCGGATGACTGGAGATGGGCACGTGGTCTCTCTGGTCAAACACCCAGAGATGCATTTTCAAGACTGCCAAGACCCACTGTGCATGTTCATTCTACATTGGCTTTTGGGTTTGCTTCATGGGGGGCAGGGGGGCGTGCCAAAACTCTGCACTGTCTGACCACACCTAAAGCTGTAGGCTGAGCCTGAAGGGTTCATGGGGCTAGAGTTTCCATTTCAGAGAGGGAACTCTCATCTCTACACTCTGGGGGAGGGTGCATGCACACACAACACAGGTGTATGTATACTCCTGGGGGATTAACAAGGTGCACATTTTGAGGCTGGCGTTCATTAGAGCTTAGATGAGGATCTTCTGTGTGTGTGTGTGTATTTGTTTCAGGAAAATGACAGATAGCATAGGGTTGTATTTGTTTGGAAATTATGTCAGGCAATCTGGTAATTACTGTTCCCGTAGCTAGTTCCTCTGTGCCTCCTCGAGATCAACTGTGCTCGCCAAGAGTTGTTTGTGCACGGTTTAGTGGCTCAGGCTGTGGGTGTGGCCCTGCGGAGGTCCCACTCCTGGCTCCAGGATGCCTCCAGGCCCACCTCGAGCATATTCATATCTGAGGAGGCTGAGTTAGTGAGCAGGAGCCTTCTCTTTGTATTGGTTACTCTCTTTCACTGTGAAATCCTGGATTTCCCCATCCCATGCTTGTCAAATCAGTGATCCTTAGAAAGACTAATATGCAACCATGTTATAGATAGAGACCCTGAGGCTGGGAGGGAACAGTTACTCCCAGGCCATCCAGCAGCAGGGCCGGGACACAGGTCTCTCTATTCTCAAGCCAGGGGTCCACCCTCCTCCATGCAGATCTAATTATTTTTAATGAAGCCACTACAGCTGAATTCCTAGGATGGGTTAAGCATCAGGTCAGGTGCTGCAAGTTCAAAGGAGCCACAAAGGTGAGTACACAGTAGATGTCTAAGGAGACGACGCTGGGAGGGAGCCTCCCACAGTGCGTGGCCCAAGGGGGGTGTTCCACAAGTCCCCACGTCCTTTCCCATTTCCCTTCCTCTCCCCTACCAACACATCTACAGGAGGGAGAGAATATCATATATTTGAACTAGTCAAGTCCTTATGGGGATCAGGAAGGGAACTGAAGGACATCTCCTGTTACCTCCTCCAAAACGCATTCTCTATTGCCATGATAGGAACCTCCCGGTCAAGGTGCAGGCCGGGAAGAGCTCCCCAGGTATTCCATAAAGGTAGTGCCTCACGTTGCCCCTCTGTTCCAGGGAGTCGGGTGAAAGCCTGACTCACCCACATTGACCTGACTCATAGGTGTGTTAGTGCTGACTCACCGATATCCACAGGGCAGAGAAAGCCACCTCCTCAGGGTTGGGTCAGAAATGGAGAAACCTAAGAAGCAAATTTCAGCTCTGCCCAGGGGAGGACTGACACATTGTGGGCTGGTTGTCTGGGAAAAAATGTCAAAGTCATTCAGCCTGGAATCCAGGCTGCTGTATCCAGTCCCTGAACTTGCAACAGGACTCTCATTCTCCAGAGACGTAAAGTGTCCTTGCTTTGCTCTTATCCACAATCCCAGAGGCATAAAACCATGAAGAACCTAAAATAGCCGGATCAAGTCATTCTCAATTTCTGCCTTGAATGGGATTCGACTAGAAGGTTTCTTCCAATCTGAGGTTGTGTAACTCTAAGACCGTCACAACCACCATGCCGATAGCTTTACATGCATATGTTACGTATTAATTTGAAGCTTCTCTAGACCCTATTCAGAGAGAAATACATTGACTCTGACACTCTGACCCACTGCTGTACACTTACAATAGAATAGGGAAGTAGGAAGACATAAAATATAAAATAAAGTGTAGGTATCTTGTTGAGGTCTAGCTAGAGCTATAACTAGACTTTCTGGGCCACTTTGCAATGATATCTCCAAATACAGAGACCCACAGCCTTGCTGGCATTTGATGAGATGCAGGGACATTCTGGAGGGATGCTCCCTGGTCCCTGCGGCTTTAGCCTCAGCCTCTGATTCTCTTCCGCCTCCTCACCAGAGGGCTGGTGACCTGTGACACCATCTGGACACAAATGGGTGGGCATGCAGCCTCAGCCACATACAGCACAAAATATCTAATTCCCACAGAGGGGGAAGTATATGTAAATGGGCAAATGACTGATGGGCCACCAAGTACAGAACCGAGTCTGATCTGAGCACAGATTGTTTTCTTTTACTAAATTCACTGCAGACCTAAGTATATTCTGACCAAAACTGTCTGTGTTCTGTGAAAACAGGGTCTCTTCTGGCAAGACCTCTGGGCACAGCCTGTCCTCACACCAGCAGGGACCCATTAGCCACAATGCCTGCTCGGTTGGTCTCGGGGACCCCACAACCACTCGCCTTCCCTGAGCTCTGTTTTGCTGGTGTGTCAGCTTCCCAAACCCTCCTCCTCCTCCGGCTCCTTCTCATGTTTACGCCTCTCTGCCCCCTCTGGGACCCCTCCCACAGTACAGGGAAAGCATGATTCTGATTGCTTGTACATTTCCCTGTCTGTGGCAGACAGACTTGAATATAGCTCTCCATGACCCTGACCCCGCAAAGCCATACTCCTGTATAATCCCCTCACCTGGAGTGTGGGAGGGATCTGTGACTTGCGTCTAACCAACAGAATATGGCAAAGTGACAGGGAGTCACTTCCGTGACTCTGTTACATAAGAGTGTAACACCTGTTTTTTTTTTAAAGTTTATTCATTTATTTTATTTTATATTATTCATTTTTAGAGAGGAGACACAGAGTGAGAGAGAGAGAGAGAAAGAGAGAAAGGGGGGAGGAGCTGGAAGCATCAACTCCCATATGTGCCTTGACCAGACCAGTGCAGGATTTTGAACTACCGACCTCAGTGTTCCCAGGTCGACGCTTTATCCACTGCGCCACCACAGGTCAGGAAAACCTGGTTTTGATGGAGAAAGAGGCAGTGCTGAGAAGTATCATGTGGCCAGGAATTGAGAATGGCCCTCCAAGAAATGGTGACCCTCTGACCAATAGCCCAGAAGGAGCTGAATTGCGCTTATAACCAGGGGAATCAGAAGCAGAGGGAGTTACTTGAGAAGATACCCTAGCCTTGATCAGTACCTCAACTGCAGCTTGCAGATGAGACCCTGAGCAAGAGAACCCAGCTAAGCCTAATGTATAGAAACTGTGAGACAATAATCGTGTGGTTTAAACCTATAAATTTGTAGTCCTATTACTCACAGAAATAGAGGGCTAATAAGCATCACTCTTAGAAGCCAACAGTGTGACTCTTCAGTGTTTGAACAGGCTTTTAGATTTGACAATGTGTGAGAAGGACAATGGGGACCAGCTATAGCTTCCCTTTGAGGCACAAGTCCTTCTCCAGCACCTCTGACAGTTTCCCCATCCAGCCTCAATTAGAACTTTGATAGTTCAGTGTTTTACGAGATAGTTATTCTGTCTACAAACAGTTCTTCCTTCATTTTAAATATTTATTTAATAATTAAGCAAGCACTTCTTCTGTGCTGTTCACAATACTATCATCTATAGTCTTCATTTAAGTTATTCCTCATAGTAATTCTATTATGCTAAAGACAGTGTCACATATTCCCCTTCTTTCTTATGAGCATGCTTATTTTGGTGTCTTGTTTAGCACACTCCTTAATAATGTAGTATAGAGATGGATAAGTAGGTGGAACACAGAGGACTTTTATAGGGCAATGAAACCACTCTGTGTGAGACAAAAATGGTGAATATGTGTCATTATACATTTATCCAAACCCATAGAATGGACAGCACCAAGACAGAACCCTAACGTAAGCTCTGGGCTCCAGTTGATTACGATGTGCCAGTGTAGGCTCATCAATTGTAACAAAGGTACCATCTGGTGGGGGACAGTGGTGGGAGAGGCTGTGCCCAGAGGCTGTGTGAGGGCAGGGAGAACAAGGGACATCTCTGAACCTTCCTCTCAGTTCTGCTATAATCTAAAACTACTCAATAAATAAATAAATAAAGCCTATTTTTAAAAAAGTTCTCACTATCTAAAACAAAACAGAGATCATCTTTCATGGAGAATGGGAGTAAAGTTCTTAATGGACACAGAATTTTATTTGGAGTGATGGAAATGTTTTGGGATTCAATGAAGTAGGTGGGAACCCAGTGTTTAAAATGTACTAAATACTATTGACTTGTTCAGTTGGGAATGGTTAATTTTGTGGTGTACAAATGTCACTTTTTTAATAAAAAAGTATATTTGGGGTATTTTAAACATAGAAAAATGGTATAAAGATTAAAATAACAGAGGCCCATACACCCAACACTCAGCTTAAAATTGAAGCATTGTGAACAGAAGTCAGCCTGCTTTTCCATGACATGCTGCCCTGCCCTCCCTTCCTGCCGAGGAGTAAACACTACCCAGGACTGGGTGGTTCTCACTCCCTTGGATCTGTTTATTGTTCTACTTCATGCATATGCATCATTGAATGACAGAAAGAATTATTGTGCACAATTTTAAATGTAAATTAATGCTCTCCTACCGTAGTTATTTTTATTGAACTTCCTTTCTCCATCTACTTCTGTTTGTGAGATTTCTGAACATACCACATTTTCCTTAGCCATTTTCCTGTTGGTGCACATTTAAGTTGTTTCTGTTCTTAGCTATCACAATCAAGGCTGCTAGAAACAGTCTTATATGTGCCTCTGTGCACAAGAGCAAGAGCGTGTCTCGGTTATACATCTGGGAGTGGCTTTAGCCCCGGCAGAGACTGCCATGTTATTTCAACCTGCCTCACCATTGAATTGGCCCTGCCTGGAAAAGCTCTGGCTTGTCAGGGACCCTTCTCCAGGACAATTAGATGGTTGCCTCCTTTGTCCTGGACCTCTACCAGTGGTCTAAGAGTACAAAATGTTTCCAATGACTTACATACTGTAATCTGATATTGATATTTTAGTCAGGCAGTAATCCCTAAACATTTTTATATGAAATACTCTTAAACCAGGTATCCCCAGTCTGTACCTAGACGGCTGATTTTTTTAAGCCTAAGAACAGGACTTAAATTCTGTCCCTATTGAATTTCATCTTGTTCATTTTAGCCATTCCATATCTCTGTAGAGAGATTTTGAATCCTTGTTCTGCTATTCCACCCATAAGTTTGGTAAATATGCTCTCTGCTTCTTCAACTAAATCCTTAATAAAATAGAGGATAGAGCCAAAGAAACCCTCCAGTATACAAAAAGGTTTTTCAACAATGTTGATAGAACCCAATGCCTGGGCATGGCTGGCCAACTAACCATGATGTTAGCTAACAGTGTAATATAGTCCTCAAATGTCCATTTCACCCACAAGAACATTACAGCGAGCTTTGTCAAGGACCGTGTCATATCTGGAGTATTCAGCAGATTTACAGATCTGGCAATCTGGTCAAAAATAAATGTGGGCTTCTATTTATGCCTGTTCTCAGTAGACCTATGCTAGTTTCTGGTGATTTTTACTGCCCTCTAAGATCCCCTAGACAATTTTGAATAGCAATTAATCTTAAGAGTTTCTGTGCTGCTTAGTATCAAATTCATTGGGCAGTACAATCTGGAACCCACTTTCTTTCTGCAAAACTCCCTATTTTTCTCCTTCATCTCTAGTCTTCTGGCCTTTCCCCTCAGCCATCTCTAAATTGTGGGTTTTATGAACATTTATAAAAGTGTTTCCAAAGTCCTGGCATGAAATATGTCAGGTCTGGAAACTTTTAAAGCCTCCAGGTAACCACTTACTTTTTGTTGACCCATCTTGGGTTTCAAGATTATTTTAACAATATTGATTCTACTCTTTTCTGCTGAAAGATCTTGCCTTTTAGTCAAGAAACAAAATACTTGAAAGGTTCTTCTTCCTTTTCTCATCTTTCACCTTGTACCAGGTTCCCCAAGCAGTGAGCCTGTCTCTCTGCATTCTGAGCACAGCTCCTAACAGCTTCTGTTGATCTTGGCATGTTCCCGATGCCTCTGCTCATTCTGAATGGTGGCCTCCCTGGCACCATTCCTGCAGGCTTGTGATAATATTTTGTGTTTGTCCTTGATGGTATGTTTCTCCTTTGTCTTTTGTGCATGACTTTTTAATAGATGAGTTAATCCAAGAGCTTTCTGGGCAGCCACACTGGTCCCTTAAAATACCACCTGATTTCCCCTGTCTCTCCTTAAACAATGCTATTGGTTGTCTACATCTAAAGAGGAAGGAGGGGACCCAACAGACAAGCAGGAAGAAGCACTGATGTCACCTTAAATGCATCCTCCTCCATGCTAGCCACACCTCCTATGATTGGTTTCTTCTTCTCATCTAGTGCCTTCCCCCCACCAGGAAGCAAAAGATACCAAAGAATCAGAAAAAATAAACAAAACAAGGATTTATGGCTGCAAGAGACTTTTCAACCTTCTAGAACTCTTTGGCCCTGTGACGCATAGGGTGTTATAGTACTAAAGGTGCTTACTGGATCCCACATGCAGATGCCATAGCAGCCAGCAAACCACTGTATTCAGACCTGGATCCCAAAATACTGGGAGTGCATCAATGGCTTGGTTAGTGTGTAGAATGGCAGCATGTAGAGTGTCTCCCTCTGACAGCCCCATCCTGAAAGTCTCCACTGTTTCACAGTGGCCATGACACATTGGCAAGAGAATTAGACCAGCTAGGCTGGGGACACTTTGGTAGCATCACAACCTCGTTCCCCTTCCAGAACCACTCTTCCAACCCTGAAATATGAGAAAACTCATACCACTTCCTGTCACCATCAGTGGGGGGGCAGCAGTAACATAATATACCATAAATCTCCTTTAAAAGAAAGGCTATATTATATTTTTATGTGTATAATAAAGCTCATATCTAGTAGGCGCTTGCAATATGCTAGCTACTCCTTTACTTCATGGCTATATTGTTATATTTATTTGCTCACTCTCCAAATAATGTTTCTGGTCTATTTTCACCCAGCACAGAGGAAACCCGATTGAGATTTTATAAATTTGGTGGCTCCCATGCTCTCTGCCCAAGTCTGCTGCCTTCCCCATAGTTTAGCCTAATCCAGACACATTTATATGCCCCAAACCCTCGAATAGCCAATGATCCCTAAGTGCTAAACAGATTTATCCTGGACTTGGAGCCTGGGCCTGTGGAGTCAGGCTTGGATAATTTAAGTGCCTCTTGTAACAGGAGGCAACTGGAATTCAATAGAGATAAATGTAAAATATTGAACTAGGGAGCTGAACCATCAGCAGGGCTGGAGTCTAAATGGAAAGGTTGTGGCTGAATGACTAAGCAGGAGAGAACACACAACACACCCAAGACATTCTTGCAGAAATACAAGTCCCTGGTGGAGCCCTCAGGGAAGAAGGGAGCGGAGGCCACTTGGGCTCAGGAAGCTGCGGCAGGAAGCCTTGTTGGTGCAGACCTGCTGACAAGGGACAGGGGGATTTGGCTGGTGACGTTGAGCTGCCAGTTTTTAGCTCTCGTCATGAAGAGTCAGTATTGCTTTTCCTCTGCCAGGCCCCAAACACCAGAAGTAAAATGCCTAATGACAAGCTGAGGCATGGTTTGTGAGTATTAGAACAGCCAGGCAGGTTGTTGGTTAACTCAATCAAGTGTCTGGCCAAGTTCCATGACGAGATCATGGAATCAGCTGTTGAACCAAATGGGCAGGCCAAAACAGAGAGCACAATGGGCCAATCCCATGTCGCCAGGGGGTCAGTCAAACAATGCACTGACTGCATTAGAGCACCAGTCTTTCCTGGGAGTCTGCGAATTTTCCTGGCAAAGAGCTCATGGCATTGCTGTGAGCCTCAGACACATCTGCCATGGCTCTTCCTCTTCCTTCCTCTACAGTCTGTTTTCACAGAATCACAAAAGGGTGGGGACCTGCCCTCGCGCAGACTGAGCACACCCGGAAAAGAAAGACCGAATGGGGAAAGCCAGTAAAAAGACACAGGGGAACATCAGCTGAGATTAAATAAGCTTTTACATGAGTCCCAGGATTTCCTGGGATACAAAAATCACTTGTACTGTTTCCCAGCAGAAGTCCATCAGCACTTAGCAAACTAGAAGCTGCACCCCCATGTTACTGCTTCAGTTATTACCTAACGTTTGACTAAGGCTCCGCAGTAACCTAGCAAAGAATATTAAAAGACACACCGGGCGTTAGCCTTGAGCACAAAAGGGATGATGATCTCCCTTCACTAGTCTCCTCAAAGCCCACTTTAAGAGCTCCCCACTCCCTGATGGAAAGGGCAGCCATCAGGGAATGAGGGCAGCTGTGCAGAGCTCCATACCACGCTGACATCTATCCTAAGCTCTTTTGGCTCCAGTTCCAAATTCATTGCTTGGTTTGGCAGGAAACAACATGGCCTCTTCTGCTGGTAAAATGCATTGCCATCTGAATGCCCGAGAAGGGAGAGTCACGAATGCCGATGTCCACAGAGCACTGCCCGCCGAGCCCCAGGAAGGCTCTGTTATTTTCTCATCAGCTGTGGGTCTGTCACCTAGCACTCTGGCTAGGTGATAAAGGGTTTTCTCTGACATCTCTGTGTTTTGGCAAGGTGCTCTTTCTCTAAGGCTCACGTCATCCTATACAGAGCTTGCAAAACCCTCGGAAGGAGCTGGGGTTGTTTGCTTTCGTTCTCTCACATCAGAGGCTGCCATGCACCGGACCCTCTTTCTTCAGACAGGAGTCACAGTAAGCTTCTCTAACTAGAGAACCAGTTGTTGATTTAAAGAGAGATTAGCAAAAGCACGATTACTACCATTAAAAGGGTGCTCAGAGACATGTGTCAATATCAACAAGTCATAGAGTGGAAATCCAACTGCTCTCCAAGGTCCTGACTGCTGGAGGCACTCCACAACTCTGGTACTTGAAATGTACCTGCATCTTTTCCCCCCATTCCCGGAGGCCCTTTGTGCCCTGTCTATCTGCTGATAGCTCACCTTCCCACTGCAAGAAGGAGTGGGCAGCTGGAAAGTGAACCCTGAATATAGCCCCTGGCAGCAGATGCTGTCTTGTTAGCATTTAGTTGGACAGAGAGAGATGTCATGTCAAGAGCTTTAGAAAATCTCATGAGTAGTGGTTTTTTATTAATCCTCTTAATCAGTAAATTACATAATTAATATATCTAATGACACCCAGAGGTCTAGAATAATTAAAAAGAATTTTGTATTGGTTGCATATTTTGATGGTGATTCTATACTCCTGGTGACAACATTTCTATAGGAGGAGCTTGAGGGTACAATTTGGTTTGAAGGACAGACTTAAGGAACATAACAGATTATCTGTGCTTTGGTGGTGACGTTGTGAGAGGAAAGGTAGGATGGAGACTTAGGTCCCTCCCACCCTCCTGTGCCCTGAGCCCTCCACCTGCCTGCTCCCCCTTTCTCCTTTCCCTCATCACTAACTTTGTTTCAAAATCTGTCTTCTCTTTGCCTCAATCTCATAATGACTGTCTGGAAGGCAGGCATGCCCAGGGGACTGTCATAAAGCCAGAATTATGATGTAACATCCACGGCTAAAAGCTGAGATCATTTTTCTATGTTGAGAACAATTGTTTTAGATGGTTTTGCCCATAGAGAATTCTGGATCTTTAGAGAATCACAAATGTCTCTGTTTCTTTTCCTTTTTACAAAGAGAAAGAAACAGAGGATGGCCTGGTGGGGCTGGTCATTTTGTTTCTGAGGGTTCTGCGTTTCTAAGACCCAGCGAGGACCTGTCATTCTTTTTTGGAGCCCTTGTCTTCTTGGTCTTACTCTTCCATGCCACCCCCGCCAGAGGTAGAAATGGTGAGTCTACAAATGAGGTCAGACAAACCAGTGGAGGGTGAACACAATAGATTGACCTTTATAAATATACAGTATTGGATTTGAAAGGTCTTGGACCTGGACACCAATCGCTGAGGGTAAAGGCACTGAATAATAATGCCAACCTCTGGGAGCAACTTCGCATTAGGAAGTAATTTCTCACTGATATCTGGTGCTGGGAAATTTCCTCCTGGAAACCGCTGAGAGAGGGAACATGGAAATAACTCTCCTACACCACTGGCACAGTGTTTCTGGAGCATAATTTAGAAACATGTGTCCAAGTCCTTAAAAACACAGATCCACTTTGACCCAGCATCCCTTTGAGGACTTGATCTTCACAAAGCAATTAGGAAAGTGCACAAGGCTATGTATAAAGGTGCTCATCTCATCAAAGCAGTAGTGGAGACATTAAAAAAAAATTCTTTTAAGGATCTTATCAACCAGGAAGTCTGGTTAAATTATAGTATAGCATACAATCCTATGAAACCACTAAAAATGAATTCTAATTGTTGGCATTAAAAAAATGTTTATAAGATATTGTGTGGGGTTGGGGGAGCAGAAAAAAATGTGATTGCCAATGAGATTCTGGCCCTCAAAAAACCTGCATTCTAATAGGGGATAGGAAATAAGTAGAATGTTTAAAAGGCTTTTAAAGGAAAAGAAAATTAGACCATGGTGGGTTATATTGTTTCCACAAGAATCTCGTTGTTTTATTCAAGTCCCAAATTACTCTGCCTGAAGCAGAGCAGGAGGAAAATGAAGACAATGACATTAGGTTGGGAATCTATCCCTGAATAATTGAGAGTTCATTATGGACTCTCAGTACATCAAAATCCAATTAATTCATTAGCTCAGCGCTTGCATTTTCCGTCTCCAATGCCCCTCCCTGCCCCTGGCAGCCAGCCTTTTACCCTCTGATACAGTTTATTAGCAACCCCAAATGGGGTGAGTGGGAGAAATAAAAAGGAGATAAAATCCAAATGAATCAAGTTTGTTACTTGTTAACAACAATGGACCACGGTGGTGGTGACAGCAAAGAGGAGTGCTAACAACACTGTGTTGTTTGGGCGGCTTCGAGTAAAGGTCATGCGGACAGAACGGGGTCTGGCACACAGTAGGTCCTCAGGTGTGCACTACGTACATCCCAAGAGAGGCAATTTGCTCTGAGATGCTGGAGCCACAGACCTTCCCTCCAAACCATATGCTCTACTCTGCAATTTTCCAATAAAACATTCAGCCAGAAGGGGCTCTTCCTCTATGGGTTTCCATACTCTTCACTACTCTTCAGAAATGTGACTCCTTGCTGTCCCTGTGGGGTGTCTGGGTGGCACTAAGGCTCACCTCGGTGGCCCGAGATGAAGCTAGACAGCAGCTGAACAAAGCACCCTTGTGCTCATATCCCTCACACTCAATCAACAGTGCACCTGTGGTCTCTCCCATCCCTCCATCATCCCTCACCCGCTTGACTATTACAAATCTGCATCTTTTTTGTCTGCAAGGGGAAAGCCAGTCTGATAACTGTGGACTACTGCTGCCTAGTTTTCATCAGGGAGTACAACTACACGAGAAGACGTCGCGCACTCATCCCATCGGGAAACCGCGTCTGCAGCTCCTGGCCCGGTTTGAAACGCGCTCCATCTGGTCGGCCACCAGCCACAGTGTTTCTTTTTCACAAAACCACTGTGCTGCTTTTCATCTTCTCCCCCGTGTTCCGCAGCCAAAGCTGCGTTCTGTCTGCCGGATGCCTACAGGCACGACGCTTGCGCAACTCCTCTGATTCAAGCACTAGCTTGGAAATTTTAAATCCTAGCTCCTCCCCGAGGTTGGTGGTGTGTGTCATTATGTTTAGGACAATGTCTAAGTCTAGATTTCCTAAGAAAAGAGCAGCGGCTGGGATGGGTGGGCTGGAAAAGGAAGGCATGCTAGGTCGACATTTTCTGTGGCCGGGGCAGCAGGTGAGGAATTGAGCAGTGAGACCGTGCCTCTCAGGGCTCACAGGGCACTGGAGTCCCACCCAGGAGTTCCCCCTATAGTTTACTTACAGGGGGACCTGTGCCTCCCCTTGGAGCTGCCCCATCCTGGGCCGAGACTGCATCTCTGAACCACACCAGGGAGGAAACGCTGCGGGAGAGCCCTGTGAAAAGTGTCTCGGAGTGAGGTTTCAGCCCCATCAAGAACTCCTCCACCTAAGGGGTGGAAAGTGAGGCCCAGTGAAGGGAGCACAGCTGTGGGCATCAGGGGGTGGGGCCCCCGCCTGTGTGCCTCGGACGAGCCCTCTACCCTCTGACACCTGTTAGAACCTGCTGTAAATGGCGCTGGAACTAGGCATTCCTAAGGCCCTTCCCAGCTGCTTATTCTAGGACTTTTTGATACTTTTATCTAAATGGAATGGGATGGCTGTTCTTGTTGGCTCTCTTCCAGTCCCATCATTCCTATGGTGCCATTTTTTTAAAAAATCATCCAAGAAACAGTGCCTGGAGGAAGCAGTGATTTAAATGCAGTCTGGGTACCTCCTTATTCCTTATTTCAATTTTCTATTCATTTTTGTGCCCCTAACCAAGGATTGTAACAAGTTAGCAGGTATATTTACAGTGACAAACTTGTCAAATAAACTGTAATGGTTTTTGTGTGAACTGGCTGAATGTGATTCAAGAACTTGCACTTGTCACGTCCTTTCAAGGCCAACATGCTGAGGTCCCAGAGCGAAATCCCGCCCAAGTCCCGCCGAACACGGGCACCTCCTCGGGGACCGTTCGGCTTCCTTGCCCGTCACATTGCCCTCATCTGGTATACCTGCTCAGCTGTCTGCAGTGTGACGGTGACTCACTGCTGCGCTCTCTCTAAACAAACAAGACTGATCTCCAGGTTTTCCTTCCTTTGTTACTAGTGAGTGTCTACCTGTTCCGTGTAATTGTTTGGGTACACGGAACAAGCGTGGTGTGCCCCGCTCAGCAATCAAGTCATTCTTTTAATAACAGCTCCGTTCCCTTCCTGCAGAGACGATACCCTCGTAATACAGAAAGGTGCTCCAGTTTGAAATGGCCTGTGTCTCTCTCCATCCATCAGCCTTGTTTACAGCCTTTATCTCTGCCTGTCTGTGGTACTTAGCACACTCTCCCTTCCTGCCAGCCTCTGGCTTTCATTTCCCTTTCTGGGTGTCCAGGGCTTGTTGTCTGGCAGAGCCGGTCCTCTGCCTTCTACCCTTTCTGGACTAATTGCTAGAGCCCCTGGAAGTCATATTACTGCTGTTCACAGCTTCTCCGCCGAGGCACCATGCTGAGAAGAGCAGGGTGCAGGGGTGGGAGTTCAGGGCCACACTCTTCTTGGGGACTTGAGACTCTGGAAGGAAGTCTGAGCGGGAGGGAGAGCAATCTCACCTTCCTCCGTGCAGCCTCCCAGAGGAGGAGTACCTTGCCTTTGTTAGGATGCAGGGATTAAGTTAAGTGTTTCTTTTAAAGGTTCCCTCTCTCTTGCCGGCTGTTCACCTATTACTTTTTTAACCTAGCATCATTTTTTTCCATTGAATTTATTGGGGTGAAACTGGTTAATAAAATTATACAGTTTTCAGGTGTACAATCCTATAACACATCCTCTGTATATTGCATGATGTGGTCACCACCCTGTAAGTGAAAGCCTTCCCCACTCTCAGTCTCAGTATTTTTTATTCTACATCCTGACCAGGGACTGCCAAGGAAGAACCCTCTACCAGACAGAAAAGATGGAAGGCATAGCTTCTACAGAGTGGGGCTGAGGGGTGGAGAAAAGTCCCATCAGCCACTGAGTTAACCATCTTGGGAGATGCTGAAACATACTCACAGCCTGGGAAGAAAGGTGCAGCTTAATTCCACTTGCTGTGGACTTTGCATGCATTTTCCTCTTATTTGATGCTAGGCAAACGGCTGACCAGGAGCAGGGAAGGAGTCTGCAGGCAGGTCTCCAACTACACTGCTTCCTCCTGATCCCTCTGGTCAGACCAGCAGAGGGCTGAGCCATGCAGGCAGGTGCACACTCACAGCATCCCAAATTCTGTCCAAGAAAGATCCAAGACTCAATCCTCCAACATTCACTGAGGTCAACTATTGTGCCTGGTCCACGCGGGGCAAGCTGTGTCTATGTCTAGGTCTTTGCTTTCAAGCAGCTTACAAAATAAATGGGGTGGGGGGTGGGAGAGAAAGACAGATGAAACAACCAAACAAAAATAAACAGTATAAAGCCATCTATCACTCCGTGACGAAATTTGTGGTTTTTGCAGTTTTGTTTTGACTGCTGCTCATAGAATTGTCCCTGATCGATAAAATGCTTGCTAGCGATACCAATATGTCATCAAAATTAATAGCACATCATGACCAAGCTCCATTTATTGTCATTCAAGCAGTACTTATTATGCACTTACTCTAATCATGTTTGCATTTATGAAGAACTTTAGAGTTTGCAAAAACACTTCTACAAACACCAAAGATGGTTCTTATTAGGCCTGAAGGTTTATAGGAGATGGAGAGTGAGGTTCTGGAAGGTTAAGTGGTTTTCCCAAGGTCAATGGAGTATTAAGTCTGTAACTTCCTCTTGTGCCCCCCACCAGCCTCCCATCCCCCACCCCTTTAAGCTTGGCCACACACAGAAGGATATAAGTTTGTATCAATGTGGTTAGTCCATGGCAAGGGTGTCACTTCTGACCTTCCGCAGCCTCCCCACCCCTGCCTTACCCTCAGTGATGGATAAAAGGGCTCTCCTGCAAGGACTAAAAATAGAAAGCTTAGGAATCCTTGTCTAAGCTTCATATAGATCTGCACACACACTGCACTGGCCCTTGGACTCGGCACTTTCATCTCTGACCCTTCCGTGTGGAGAGGACCAAACTGCTGATTTGTGATCTTTGTGAACATCCCCAGAAGCCCAGGATGAACTTTCCAAGCTCACCTCAATTTCAGAGTGAGAGTTGGGGTTGTTTGCACAACTGTCCCATCTCCTTTCCTCTCTAATTCTGATTAAAGTAGTGATTGACTACAGGTGGGGTCGGAGAAGAAGGAGGCTGAAGGAAGGAGCTGCTTTCATTACCATGTAGAGAAAGAGGGAGAAAGAGAGACTGTGTATGTGTTTGTGCGTTAGTGTGTGTGCATGCATGCAGTTAATGACCTTATTCTGTGTTGTAGCTGACCCTAAAGGTCGGCACTGCAAAGACGCAGAAGGATCCCTTCACCACCCCTAACATCAGGGAGTCTAACGTCAACACCACTCCAGGAGAGGCTCTTCAGAGCATCAGTGCAGGATGAATCACCCAAAGTCATCCCTGGCAGGACAGGTAGGAGCCTGAGAGGCAGCAGTGTGTCTGCTCTAAAGCCCGCAAGAACACACTCCCCACGCTCCCCTTGCACTGAAGAGGGACAAGAATGACACACAAGCAAATCAACGCCTTAAGGTGAGCTGCACATTGGGTGGGAAACTTATGACGCCTGCAGTCCTAGTACAGATGGTGCCCTCACCATCCACACCCTGACGGGACAAGAACAGGTACCAGGATGGCTGCTGCCCACAGCACAGATGCTGAAAAGTTCACATCAGGGCTGGCAAAATGCCATCAGCCTGAACCTACTGCCTCTTTTGGCCTGTTCGGAATGAGAAGCAGCCACTGTCACTTTATTCATTCATTCATCCAACAAACATTGTCTGAGCACCCTGAGCTGAGCCCTGGGGATGGGGATACCATATAGGATGTGATATTTGCATTGGGAATGTCTTTAAGTTCTTCAGTAATGGAGACTTCCTTCTTGTGTTTACTGTCAGAAGATCAAATATGAAACCAGAGGGGCTCAGGTACTTTAGGAGAGAGAACGGGCCCAAGGAAAAGAAACAGATAACACACCCCTTGATACTCTCCTGTATCAAGGAGCGTACAGGGGAGGGTCGGATGCCTTTGATGTTAGTCGCATCAATCAGCCTGTCAAGCACAATGAGCACGATCACTCATCCGTGGTGTGCATGTTTACTTCAAGTATACAAGTGCGTGTTTACTGTAGGAAATTTAAAAAACACAGAAAAATAATAAGTTGGGAGGAAAACAATGAATTGAGAGCTATAATAATATGTACATAGCACATCTAGTAAGTAGATAGGTATATGTTCCACTGTCTGAACTTAATCTTCTTTTATCGTTTGGGTGTTTCCCCTTCCAATAGGCCTCACCCCATCTTTCTCCAGAATTAAAAACATGTTTTAAAAAATTCACCCACATCTACTCTGGGTACCAAAGGATCACAGTTCAGATCTCATCTTTCCACCTGTCCTTTCTCAGCATGCTCTAAAATTTCCTAAGCTGCCACCTGTCTCAAACATGTACCTTAAGAGAAGGAGATTTCATTTTAATGCTTGGAGTAGCTCAAGTTGTCTCTGAAATACAATGTGATTCATCCAGGAGTCAAATGCATTTATGTATTAGGTACGTATCATTTTGCCTGCCTTGTTGGCACTTTCCCGTGGTCCAAAGCCCACCCTTGGGTTAGGGTGACTAAACCAGGGTTGAGCACAGAAGTATTTCACACACTGTGGACTTGTGTAGCAGGGGGTACAACCCCCTCAGGCCACGCTCCGCCCACTCGTTCCTGACACCGAATAAGGAGAGAGTAAGTTTGTGTTGGCGGGACCTGCTCTGTCTTCTGCAACAGCGAAAGGTCCTGGTATTGCTAGGGCTGTGACCCACCTTTCCGCAGCCCCCCCCCCCCAAATGCCTCTCCAGGAGGCATGGAGGTCTAGTGTCACTGCAGCAATAGCCGGAGAGAGCAGTACAGTAGCTGGGTAGTGAAGCCCTTTGTTGCTGTTTCCAGGGGGCAGGGGGGGGGAGGGCTGGCTCACCAAAGCCAAGTATGATGGAGAGAAGTCACTGGAGAGTGTGGTCTGTCACACCCACCCAGCCTGACAGCCCGACAGGTGAGCTAGCAAATGCTACATTGTAAGGAATTGCAAGCTTTTTTCTGCAAAGTGGGCAAAGGCTCTGGGATTAACAGCCCTACAGCGTGATAGATGTTGCTAAAGAAGGCCATAAATTACCAGCCATAAACCTGGCACAGCTTATCTGATTGTATGATGCAGTCTGGGGTGGTGGTGGGTTCCCAGCACAGGCAGGGGGCGGAGGGCTGGGACAGGGCTTGATGCGGAGCCTGCAATGCATACCCCTGGCCGTGGGGTACAGATGGAGCACCTGGCAGCCCTCCAGCGACGGGAGCAGCAGAGATGTTGGCTGGCGCTGCCTTCTCCGAATGGCAACCCTGCATTAAGGAGGCTGTAAGAGCCCAGACAGGCCGCGGCAAGATCAGTGGGAGATGCAGCCTTCTTCCCCTTCCCTGGCTGTGGGGTGGGTGGCCCAGGGGGGTCTGTCCCTGGACATGAGTTGTGGAATCTGGTCCTAGTGAGTTTCGTCTCAGGCCTTGAAAAGGACCATGAGGGGTGGTGAGGTAGATAGAGGACCATTCGAATGAGTTGCTCCCAACTTCCTCTGCCTGGCCTGTTCTCACGCTCCTGACTCGGGCCGTGTCTTCCCTCCAGCCTCTTCTCCCGCCTTGGAGAACGGGATCAGGCGATCAATGTAGAGAAGAAAGGGAGGGGGGGGAAGGGAGGGCAAAGGATTGAGGGAAGAAAAGATGAAGAATGCACCGTGCACAGTAGGGAAACAGACAAGGCTGCCCCAAGAAGGACCACACCCCTGTCTCCCAAGGTCTTCTCCTGGCCTCACTCCACCAAGCACCGCATCACACGTGACCCTGATGAACTACTAGTGGGAGATCTGAGGGATAAAACAGAGCTTCCATCTGCCTTCCTCCCTTCTGGTGTTAGCTAGCACACACACACACACAACCCTTATCCACAACTTTATACACACGACACCTGCTTACCAAATAACAAAGAACAGTCTCAACAATAATGGTGGCCCTCCTGTCCTGCCTCTCCTGCGGTGCCAAGGGGTTGTGCCTACGCCACATTGCCCTTGCATGTAGGGGCTGCCAGGCGGTGAAGGCGCAGCAGCCTGCTTCGAAGGGCTTGTGGTCTACAGAGGCACAGACGGCAGATTCAAGACCAATAAAGCCCATAGCTCAGCTCTGTGCCAAGATAGAGGATCAGACGCAACACTGGTTGTCAATCTAAGTATTTGAGTCTCTACATGCTGGCCTTTAGGGATTCAGTGGTGGGCAAAACAGACATTGCTCATTCCTCATGAACTACAATAACTAAGCTGTTGATGGTATTCACTAAGTAGTTCTAGATCTCTGTGTTCTGGACACATGGTAGGATTGCACCTCCTGGCCCCCTTATGTTTGGTGGGGCCATGTGACTTGTGATTGCAGATGATCTGTGTCACTTCCAGGAGAGAGCATTTCATATTTCACTGCCCATGTGACATCCTCCCATGTGATGTTCAAGCTGGCAGCCACCGAGTGACCGCAATGAGCAGAGTCTGCTGGCTGACCGCAATGGACCTGTTGCATGAACAAGAAATAACCTTTTGTTGTTTTAAGCCACTGAAACTTGGGAGTCATTTGTTGCTCTAGCATAACCTAGCCTATCCTGACTGATCCACTCTTCTCAGCAACCAACACATGTGCTGAGCACCAACTATGGACTTGGGAGTGATGGTCACCTTCTTCTTCATGTGCATGGCGTAGCTCCGCAGGCAGGCTGTGAGCAGGCTGAGTGAAGAGACTATGACCCAGGCAAGTCTGCATCTACCCGCAGTGCCTGTTGGGCGCAGGGCCTGGCACACAGCTGGTCCCCTAAAAGAAGCCAACCATCACTTCCAGCTCATAGATTCTCAAAAAACGTGTCAGTTGCTGGTGGGTATCAGTACAGACAGGCCAGGTTATACACAGAACAGAGGTTAGGGACAAACTAACTGAAAGGAGAAAGAGGGGTGGGGGAGAGAGAGATAGGAGATAGAACACCACACATCGGGTGAAGAAGGAGAACTTCTTGGAGGTTTTGCACTTGAGTTGGGTCTTGAAGGATAGATGAGATTCAGTGAGGTGGACATCGTTCTGGGAGGGAGAGGGGGAAGGGAGGGGGAGGGGGAGGGCCTGCCCTTGGATGCATGGGGTGGGGGAGGGTGAGATACGCGTAGGAGGCAGTTGGTGCAAACAGATGCTTGGCCATGGAGACAGTGCTGCCAAGTTGAATCACTTGTGCGACCACAGTTACTGGTGGAGAAGCAGGTGGGAGCGGGGTGGGGACGGCAAGCGGGCACAGAGGAAGGATGGGACCAGGCTGTCACCTCGCCTGCACTCCCCTGGGCTGCTGTTGAACACGTCCTCATTTGGGGAGCCCTGTCTCCAGCCAGCAGCTGTTTTTTCCCCTCATTTCCTGTAGAAGGTAATAACCTGCCACCAGAGCAAATAAAGCCTGATTTACATGAGATTTAACGCTGAGCACTTTCCTGCTTTTCCCAGCACTGAGGGGGCAGGGTGCCTGCGCCAGAACAACCCGGCTGGCCTGCCATCGGCAACAGGAGGATGTCCCTGGACAGGAGTTGAAAAGGAAGTGACTTCTAGGTGACAGGATCTGTTGCCCTGGGCAGGGGATCCCCCCCAGCTTGGCAACACCCCACCTGTTTTTCCCAGAAAAGATGCAAAGTCCCATGGAGGGAGCTTGAGGAAAATGGGGGCCGGGGGAGTACAGCTAACCATTTGCTCAGTTTTCCCGGCTCTGGCCCCTGGTCCTCAGCCTGATGGTGATGGTGGCTTGCTGCCATCAAGCAGCATGACCGCAACACTGCTGTCTGTGGGCATGACTGTTTCTGCAAGGGAGCTGGGGCACAGCCTGCTCCACCCGCCAGCCTTTCCTGCCCAGCACTCTATCGGCCACGGCAGAACCTGGAGGAAGACCCGCTGCGCGGACCACTACTCAGAGCCCTTTAGAAATGAGGGCCACATCTTCCCGCAGGGGGAGATTATCTGCACCGTTGCTCATGCAGATAACGTAGGGCCAGTTGTCAATATTGCATGTATTAACTGTGTGACCTTGAGCCAGTTCCTGCGCGCCTGGAGCCCAGGCCGCCACCTCCTCTAATACAGGGGAAATTGCCTTGAGAAGTTGCTCAGAGCGCACCACGTTCCGGATGCTACCTGTGTGTCAGCTCTGGTTATTAGCGGTGGAGGGAGAGCACTTGGTGGGTGCACGGGCATGGGGGCCCGGCTGGGGGAGTCTTGCTTCCTCGGGCAGTTTAATCAGGCTCACTTGTCAAATGCAGGGTATGGGGGTGGAGTGGAGCAGGCAGGCGGCCTCTGAACCTGGAGAGGATTAAAGCGGAAGCTGATACAGAGAAGGGGCGGGGCATTTAATAGACAGACACCCAGATAATAGCAGGAGGAAGGGCCGTGGGGAAGGTAAGCAAGATGGATAAGAGAGATTACACAGAAGGGGAGCCTCGGCACCGCAGGGGAATATAGACGGACCCGACTATCAACAGGATAGACTGTGGGTGGAAAGAGGGCATGAGACAAGAGACAGAACTTACCAGCAATTGAAATAGCCCAATGGATGGAACAGGAAAGTGACGTGAGCAGGTAAAGGTGTTACCTAGAGAGATGACACAGCTGAGCAGAGGGGAGAAAGAGATGACTGATCTCTCTGGGCACCCCCCTTGGAGTGCAGTGGGGACCCTGGCTGGGGGACCCTGGCCACAGCGCCGCTGGGGTTGGCTGCCTCCTGCTTTGGGCTCTGACCCCTCACAGCACTGGTGATGTGGCCTAATGAGGTGATCCCTGGAGCTAAGCTAGAATTAAAACAAATAGAGATGCTGTTGGGATTCTGTCACCTTTTCTGCTCTTGCCATTGAGAGGAATTTAAATGAGAGCTAGCATGGCAATTAGCTGTCCTCCTGCTGCTGGCTGAGAGGAAGGAGGACTTCTGAGGGCTCTGATGTGTGAGCCAGGCAGTGGGATTGTGCTGCCCCCCACCAGAGCTTGGGTCTTTCTGAGTAGAGCCTCCTTCCCTCCTGCCAGGACTCTCTGCTGCCATCAGAGGCCTTAGCTCAGCTTGTGCCAAGGCAGGGCTCCATGCTTTAGCCTAGTGCCAGGAAGCACCTGCCCCCACCTCAGAGCTTCAGCCACATGACTCTCACAACTAAGCAACAAAATGAACTCAGAACCCTTCATCTGTTCCCATCGCTAACCCTGTTTATTCAGAGTTTAAGGATGAACAGGGTCTATCCTGTCTCCTTCCTCCCTCTCACCCTCCCTCCCTCCCTCCCTCTCCCTTCTTCTCTTATTCCTTCAAGATTTATTAAGCACACAGCCAGCATCATAAAGCACAAGGCGTTATACAAGGGCTTTGGGAGAGATACAGGCTGTAGGAACCCTGAGGACCCAAACACAGGAAGGAAAGCCCAGGTGTGTGGCTGGTGCTCTAAGGGGCTTGGAGGATGCTGGGTAAGGAAGGCACTGCAGGTGGATGGGAGGCCTGAGCCAGAGAACACAGGGTGACTCTGGGCAATGGCAGGCCGCCCAAGGCGGCACAGAAGTGGAAAGTGACAGGGAGGACTATGGGAAGGTGGTTTAGGCTCATGAGGTGTCAAGGTCAGAAATCTGTACTCTATCCAGCATCAGCGATAACCCAGGGAGGGTTTTGAGGGAGTAGAAACAAAGTCAGAGTTTAGGGTGGTGACAGATAAAATAACAGGGAGGACATGGGGCAGGGGACAAAGAGTCCATGGCAGGGGTCCTCTTGGAAATACAACGGGGAGTCAGGAGAAACACTATGCATGCTTCCTTCTTGCCAACAGCACCCCATGGGACTTTAGTTTTTAAGGAGGATACTGGTCCCCATGGCAACTCAGATGCCTCAAAGTTCCCTTAGAACAGTGGTCAGCAAACTGTGGCTTGCAAACATGTGGCTCTTTGGCCCCTTGAATGTGGCTCTTCCACAAAATACCATGTGCGGGTGCTACCTTGATAAGGAATGTACCTACCTATATAGTTTAAGTTAAAAAAATTCGGCTCTCAAAAGAAATTTCAATAGTTGTACTGTTGATATTTGGCTCTGTTGACTAATGAGTTTGCTGACCACTGCCTTAAAAGATGCCAAAGTCCCAATAGCCTAAGCCAGTGGTTCTCAAAGTGTGCACCAGGGCACACTGGTGCACCCTAAAAGATCTCCAGGTGTGCCCTATGGTATTCCAGAGAAATATGTGCCTGTTGGGGACCAAAAAACCAACAGGGTTTTTGGAGTTTAACTTTTTGGGGAAAGAGTTGTGGGGAATTGGCTGTAAGCTGACTGTCTGCCCAACCCCCCAACTCACTTGCCTGATTAAGTTGCAAAAGGTTGTTAAGCTGTGCTGCTGGATTGTTTACACTACCCCCCATCTTCCCCAGAAAGACTGGAAGCAAGTTTCTTCTATCCTTTGTTTGGTGTCAAGGAAGATGATATGTATGGTGGGGGTTTTCTGCACTTAACACAATTAAGAGTAAGAAGAGAGGAATTCTTCAATGTATTGATGAGGAAATGAGAGTTTGCCTTTCAAATACAGTGTGTCCGGAAAGTCATGGTGCACTTTTGACCAGTCACAGGTCAAAAGTGCACCATGACTTTCCGGACACACTGTATATGCTCAAACATTGAAGAAATCGCTAGGACACACCAGGCTCATGTTTCTCATAAACACAAGAATGAAAAAACTTAACACATTCGTGCTGGGACCTGCCAAATTTACTAAATCTTACTAAGAATGTATCTATATATATAAAAAGATAACTTTTTTTGTAATTATTTTATTTTTTAACCCCTCTTTTTTTTTTTACAAATTCTAAAAAGCCTAACTCAAAAATGTAACATAAAAATGTTTTTTTAATGTTAGAATTAATTTTGTCATGTATATTTTGTTTAATTACCATAAAAGCACACTTGGACTTATATTTTTTTCTTTAATATTTGACTTTATTATAACATATTTCTCAAAAACTAGTATATAGGGTGCCTACAATTATTTGTAGGATTTTAAACGCAGTCCGACTTCAAAAAGTTTGAGAACCACTGGCCTGCGGAAAGGAAAGGATCCCACCACTGAGCTCTGCACCTGAAGAGCTGACCTCAAGAACCCCTTCCACCTAAGCTCTAGACCTTGATCCAGGGGAGCAGCTTCCGGGGAGGCGGGATTCTGGTAGCTAACACGAGACAGCTCAATGCTTTCATGTGAGGTATGGCCAATGACTGACAATTCTGTGTTGCAGGGTCAGTTAAATGTTTTGTTCTGCACAACCTACCCCCGCAGCCCCTGGCACAGGGCTTCACTCAGGTTACAGAGCAAAAATGCCATCAGAATGAATGAATGAATGAAGCCCAACACTACACCTGGGGATATCTACAGTGTGTCCGTAAAGTCATGGTGCACTTTTGACCGGTCACGGGAAAGCAACAAAAGACGATAGAAATGTGAAATCTGTACCAAATAAAAGGAAAACTCTCCCAGTTTCATACCTATTCAGTGCAGTTTGATGTGGGCTCCATTTGTTGCCCTGCACACATCCAAACGATAGTGAAGTTCTTGCCACACACAGGTAAGGACGTCTGGTGTAACAGAGTGAATAACATCTGTGATTCTCTGTTTTAAGTGATTAATGTCATTGATACATTCAATGTGCACATGTTGCTTCACATAACCTGAAAAGTAAAAGTCTAAGGGCATCAGATCTGGGAATCATGGTGGCCATGGCTTGACAGAACCCCTGCCTATCCACTGCCAGGGGAATGTTCTATCCAGAAACTCACAAACAATGATGGCGTAGTGTGGAGGAGTGCTGTCCTGTTGAAAGATGACACATTCTGGAAATTGTGGCACTGCATACAATTCCAACATGTCAAGATAGGTGTTTGCTGTCACAGACTGCTCCATGAAAAAAAAATGGGCCTATCACCTTATCATGCATCAGGCCAGACCACACGTTCACTTTAGGGGTGTTACATTCGTACTCAATGTAGCCATGAGGATGTTCAGCAGCCCATATTTGGAAGTTATGGCGATGAACATGTCCACAGATATGGAAGGTCACCTCATCACTAAACACAATCTTCTGCAAAAATCTTGCATCATTGTCGATCTCATGAAGCATATCTGTAGCAAACACGCATCGTGTGGGTCTATCCGCCGGTTTGATGGCGTGCAACAGCCGCAATTTGTACCCCGTAAAACAGAGACGTTTCTTTAACACCTTATGAACTGTAGTCTTGCTTAGGTGTAATTGTCAAGCACACGCACGCACAGATTTTTTAGGGCTCCTTAGGTAGCTATCCCATATAGCCTCTACAGACTCGTCACTGACTGATGGCCTACCAGAGCAGGGTTTCTCCACCAAACTGCCGGTTTCCTTCAACTGCTTATCCCACCAAGTAATGTTATTCCTATGTGGTGGTGCTTCATTATAAACACGCCGATATTCATGTTGCACTTTGGTCACGGATTCGAATTTAGCGAGTCACAGAACACACTGAACTTTCCTTTGTACCGTCCACATCTTGACTGGCATGGCTGTGGGCTGCTCCACTGTATACACGGTGTTACGTCATCATCTGTGCATGCGCACATGCTGCCACATCATCCTACAGAAACTGGGAGGGTTTTCCTTGTATTTGGTGCAGATTTCACATTTCTATTGTCTTTTGTTGCTTTCCTGTGATCGGTCAAAAGTGTACCATGACTTTACGGACACACTGTATTTGCATGTAAATGTAATTAACTTTACAGAGATCCAAAGGAGGGCTGTCATTCCAAGAAATGCCTTTGCTGATTCTCCCACAGCTCAGAATAACCTTTGAACTTCACTTAGCATTATCTTTAAGGCTAGTTAATGAGCCACAAGAGACTGGCAGTCTTATTACATTATAATCACCCTGTGCACAAGGAAGAAACCCTCCCACCTTCTGCAACTTTTAGAAAGGAAAGTTTGTGGGATTCTATTTTCCCCTTTCAAAGAAGCCCTTTTGTGACTTCATTACTTTGCTACTGTCAAGATTGTGTATTTTTATTTTCACCTGATCTTATCTGTATAAAGGGAGCTGGGGAGTGGTGTGTGTGTGTGTGTGTGTTTGAGGGTCAAAATAAGCAGAGTTTGCACTGTTCCTGCCCCCCATCATTTTATGGCATGTAGGTCTATTTGCCAGATTGCTTTTTAAATTCTCACTATTGTCTTTTTGCATGGAGAGGTGGAGAGCGCCTGCGTATTCTTACAGAAGGAACAAAATATTTCAAGTCCTCGGGAGGTCTCTGCTTTGAAAACGACAACAGAGCAATAGGTGCACAGTTATGATTGACTGTAAGCTCTCCCCCAGGTCTCCACATCAGAGCCCTGCCAGTCCAGCCGTCAGACTGAGAGCTCAGTGGAGGACGCTTGAGCTGACAGCTGCTTTTGAAAATTCACAGAAATGCCTAACAGGCAGTGGTGCAGTAGATAGAGCAGCAATCTGGGATCCTAAGGTCCCAGTTTCAAAACCCAAGGTTGCCGGCTTGAGTGTGGATTCATCTGGCTTGAGCGCAGGCTCAACAGCTTGAGCACCAGCTTGAGCATGGGGTTGCTGGCTTGCATGTGGGATCATCAATATGATCCCATGGTCGTTGGCTTGAGCCCAAGCTTGCTGGCTTGAGCAAGGGGTCACTGGCTCGGCTAGAGCCCCTAGCCCTGTCAATGAATAACTAAAGTGCCACAACTATGAGTTGATGCTTTTCATATCTTTCCCTTTCTCTCTTTCTCTCTCTCAAAAAATTGTTTTTAAAGAAGAAAAATCCACAGAAATGACTGCATGGTACTGTGGCCAACCCAGGCTTTGCAGAGCGGGCTGCTACTGCAGTGGTGTCTGTCCATTGAAACTGCAGACAGGAACCAGTCATCTTCACCATCTGTCTGTGTCTGCCCGGTGCTTTGGCCAGCACAGGGGCCTTCAGACGATGTGCCAAGAATGAATCAAGACCAGTTTCCAATACACTTGCCACACTCTCAATGGGGGGTTATCTGATTGGAAAACTAACCCTTCCTTGGCAAGTGGGCTGAATGAAGTCTCTTGGCAAACTTAGGTTCCAGCTCACCAAAAATTCTGTTTTCAGTAGCCATGAGCAGATGGACTGGGGTTTCTTGCAGACAAGCATTTGTTCTTGTCCATCTCCATCTCTACCTCCACACTGGGTAATTATAGTTGAAAAGCAAGTTGCAAGTTGGGGAGAATAAGGACTCTCCATGGCAGCTCGGGGTGATGGAGAGAAAATGGGGGAGCTGTGGTCTGCACAGAGCTCAGCTATGCACAGGGCTCCTTGCTACAGCTATACTACGACCACACTTTGGGATCTTTGGGGCAATTTTTCTTTCTAAAGTTGCATTTCTACATTTGTAAAATGACAGAGATTGGACAAAATGGTCAGGTCTACAATGTCGTTGGCAGGCATAAAATGACATGTTCCTTGCTAATAAAAGAAGAAGAGGTTAGTAACTCAGTGACAATTACTATATTCCCTCATGTTCTGGCCCCGGACAATCTTGCATTAATTCATCTCTATCAACATTTTGGAGACGACAGCATATACTTGGGATGTGGAGAACCAGTATTAGAGATGTTATCTCTGGCCCTGAATGAGAGCAAACCAATCAACACATACTGGCCAGAAGTTAAGACTCATTAAAATGATGATTCAACCAAGTAACCTCTTCAACTCTAAGTGGTACCAGGAAAGACTCTCTTCTTGTTTGCCAAATCTTAACACTAAAATAAAAGTATGGCAGTATTTTACAGTATTGTTGCATGAACTTTCCTTTCTAAGAAATTCCTTTTTGCACTACCTTTACCTTTAAAACCAGACCAGCAGGCTGAAGCTAACTGCCCCAGGGCACCCAAGAACCACTGGAGAACTAAGACATGGATTCTTGGCCTTGAGTTCTTGAAAGTCAAGCTTGCTACTGTAAGAGCTGGGCTCCTTGCATGGCTGCATCCTTGCTTTAATATGAAAATCATCGCTGTGACAATCAAAAGGAAAGACCCAGGCACTGGAGCATGGAATTTCTACTGCAAACAGGGGGAGGAGGGAAATACCGGAAGCAATAAAGTTTCCTCATTGTACTAAGAGCAGATAAAAAACTTTGGGAGGCTTGGGGTAGGGGTGCGGGGACTAAACAAGGTGGGAAGAAGAATAAAAAAAAACATAGGGACAAATAAATATAAGGTGACAGAAAAAAATTTAAAAACTGACTGACCAGGCAGTGGCGCAGTGGATAGAGCGTCGGACTGGGATGTGGAAGACCCAGATTCGAGATTCCAGCTTGCCAGCTTGAGCGCGGGCTCATCTGGCTTGAGCAAAAGCTCATCAGCTTGGACCCAAGGTCGCTGGCTCAAGCAAGGGGTGGCTCGGTCTGCTGAAGGCCCATGGTCAAGGCACATGTGAGAAAGCAATCAATGAACAACTAAGGTGTCAAAAAAAAAAAATAACACGGTGACAGAAAATGATTTGACTTTGGGGTGATGGGCCCACAACACCAACAGTTCAAATGCTACAGAAATGTTTACCTGAAACCTATGTACTCTTATTGATCAATGTCACCCTCATTAAATTTAATTTTCTAAATAAATAACTTTTTTAAAAAAAAGAAATAAGGTCTTCACAGAGGTAGTGAATTTAAAATAAGATCATCATTGGTGGGCCCTAATCCAGTATGACTTCGTGGCCATACAGAGAGGGAAAAGGTGTACCTAGAGACAAATGCACAGAGGAGAGACAGGGAGGGACAGCCATGTGATTGGATGCTGCCTGGGAAGCCAATGGCTGACAAGAATGGCAGGCAGATACCAGAAGCGAAGAGTCAAAGAAGGGCTCACCCGTAGTGCTGTCAGAGAGAGAGGCAAAGTGTGGCCTTGCTGACACCCTGATTTTGAACTTCGGGCTTCCAGTACTGTGAAACAACACATTCCTGTTGTTTTAAGGCATCCAGTTCTGGGGACTTTGTTATGACAACCCTGGGAAACTAATGCAGGTAGCTTGCAAGGATGAATGCATAATGTATGAGGAGTGTCTACCACGTAGCAGATTCTGAAAGGCTGAAAGCGACCACAGTAAACACTTGCTGTCTTATGCTCAAATCCCTTTATGACTCCGGACACGGGAGCCCCAGAACCTTCTGCCTCCCAGACAACTCAAGTCTGTATCAGCACTTCCACTCTCCTAACAATTAGAGCAATGATACTAAGAAGCAGTTCTCCACTTCTCCACATTCTTCCTAGCCTACAGCCTTATTTATGTTTAAGAGTGGCTTAATTTATTCTAAACTTTGGAGCTTGTGCTAATTAGTAGAGCAGATGCTATGTTAACTAAAAATGAACTTTCCTACGTCTCCCGCCAGCCTGTCGGTCCCATGACCCGGCTGCAAAGGCTTCCAGTGTGTCCCTCGCAACCATACGGTAGCATCCTGAACCGGGGCATCTGCCCAGCATCAGGGCCCCAGCCTCCTTCCGCTGTCCTCTACTGGGTAACAATGACAAGGCTGGACATGCACATGAATGAGTATTCACGATGTGCAGGCATGTTTTGTAACCCATGTCCACTCATTCGATCCTATGAGCAAAACTGGGTGAGGTTGGCGCAGTGAGCCACATTTCACAGATTTTAAACAAAACAAAACAAAATAACCGCATGGGAGCTGGGGGAGGGTTAGGTAATTTGCCTGAGATCACGTAACTAATAATACACGAGCTAGGATTTGAATTTAACTACTGAGACTGAGCACTAAGCCATGTGAGTTGTCCTTTGCTGCACTAAACTGGTTCGGAAACAGAATGGAAACATCCCAGGGTAAACGCCGAGCGTCGGCCATGTGCTGGGAGAACCGCAGTAATTCTCGTGACAACCTAGCAACACAACTCTTCCTATTCCCATTGCATGGAGGAGAAAACGGAGGCGTAGAGAAGGGAAATACCTTGAGATCTTGGAGCTGGAGTACACACTTAATTCTTTCTGATTCCAAAGCTCACGCCATTCCCAGCAGGTCAGTCTGGCTCAAAAGACCAGGAGGCTGTAAATGTTATTATAACCTCAGACCTCAACAGACACTGCTTGCAGAGCAGCCTGGTTAGTGGTTGTTCTCAGGTGATAGCTCCAGTTGCTGAAAACGTGTTCCTACCTGGGCCAGCTTGCCTTCTTTTCTCCCTCCCTCCCTCCCTCCTTTCTTCCTTTCCTCCTTGCCTCCTGCCATTCATGAAACAGTCTGGAATGTGTTTTCTAACACGTTCTATAGCATAGCAGACAAAGAACTGTTTTGCCACATACTGGCTAAACAAACTGCGCTGCTCAGGGCTCCGGCAGCCAGATGTCCTGAGTGCTAAGGCATGTGAAAGCTTGGGCACACCTGTAACTCACCTGGGAGACAGAGTTACGAAGGTCTGAGGACCAAAGAAGAGGATGCTCAGGAATGAGTCGATGGTGACACAGTGTTGTGTGCCCTATGGTGCGGTGACTACGCTCTGGGACAGCACAGAGGAGCTGTGACCCAGTCTCAGCGATCAGGGAAGCCCCTAAGCCTGAGGAGCTTTCTAGGCTGTTGCCTGAAGGATGGGTTCCTCTCAACCTTGACAAGAGACAGATGCTGGGTGGGAGGGTATTTCTGGCCAGGGAACATCGTCTAGAGTTGTTGGGGCTCTGTGCACACCTTTCATTGTCTCGTTCATTCTCTGTTCCCCATCTCACCTTGGTTTCTTCTGACTCCTTCTCTTCTCGGGACCACTTTCTTACCTTGTTATTCCTCCCTGCCTTGCACCTTCAGCCTATAAGTAGCCCCCCAAAATCGCTCTACTTAGTCAGGCTAAGGTGAAAAAGTGGTCAACCTATTTATTTGAGTATGGTCCAGAAGCTTTGATGAAAAGTGTCAGAGAGCCGCTGGTTGCTAGGCTCATCACTCACCTGACTGAGATGGTCCTAATGGCTAGGACTATGTGAAGTCACTCTGTAGTCACTCCTGGCAAGGGGACCCTAGCTCTGGGGGTCTAGCTGCCAGGGCACAGCAGCTCCTACCTCATGTACTGAATTGACCTTAAATCATGAAATACCAGCAACAGCCTGCCGTCTCCTAGACTCTGTGGGAAGGGATTTCATATACAGGTCTTTATTTTCTCAAATATTTTACTCTGACATTTATTTTACAACCAAATACCAAAAACTTATTTCTCTACAAAGCCTGCGCTACAGTGACATGATTTTTCCTTCAAGAAAATGAACCCATAAACAACTCATTGAAAGGAAAAAGAAAATGTCCTGTGTGCTAGTCAAGCCTGGCAATGACTGCAAAACTCCAGCCCACAGCAGTTGCTGGCCTGGGACACGTCTAGCACATGGCAGGTCCCAATTCTTAATAAGTAATCGTTAAGTTAAGGAAAGCAAAGTGGCGTGATAAAAAGGAAGGAGGCTTTGGTGCAAGCAGATCTAGAATCCCAAGTCTACCCCTGGTCTAGCTGAGTGGCCTTGAGCAAGTTGGCTGAATGCCACTGAGGTTCAGTTTTCTCCTTCATAAAACTGGCAAAAACACCTGACTCACAATCAAGAGTAAATAGAATGCACCCAATTGTCTAGCTCAGTACCTACCTATAAAAGATACTCAAACAACAGTTCTCTCTCCTCCCTCCCAACCAGGCTGGGTAGTACCCTCCAATGGGTCTTGGCCAATCATAGCATGAATCAAAGACTTTGTATCTTGTGTCAAAAGTAATGGTTCTTAATTCTGGCCACACAAAAGAATTGCTCAAAAAAAATTTTTTTTTAATGTCAGAACTTGAACTGCACATCCAGAATTTCTGATTTAACTCTTCAGAATGAAGCCTGGAAAACACTAATTTTTTTTTAAAGCTGCCCAAGTGATTCTGATGTGGAAAGGGTTGGAAAGCACTGGACAGGACAAAGAGAACTGCTGTGCTCTCTCTGCTCTGACTGGCCTTGCAGAATGTTGTGTTTTGTTCTGGTGCATTTCCCTTGAGGGAGGGAAAGGCCATCGCAGGGAGCACTTGCACAGGGAGGAAGATAAGCCTGTGCAGACAGAGAAGAGCTCAAGGGTGGGGTGACTCTCCTGACCAGTTGAAGATGGTAAGGGGCCCCTGTTCACTCTCCTCATTATTTGAAAGGGGACTGGGCTGGTCTTGCATGGTCTGAAGAGGTCAAGCTCTCAGGGGTTCAAGTCAGATACAACCAAAGGTGGTGAGTTCACAGTCACTGGAAGAATTCAAGGAGACATTCCATGACCACTTGATGGGGACAGAGAGGAGGAGATTCAAGCACTGAACGAGCAGTTGTACTAGTGTTCAATGGCCTCCACCAACACTTGGTGGTAATAACAGTATACTTAATTTTAAGTGACTTCTTAAGACAAAGAGATATGGAATGTAAAACAATGGAAAAATTTAAGCCATCACTCTGTGTCCCCACACCTTGGGCTCTAGCCCATGGACTTGAATGAACACATCCTACAGGTACAGGTGGAGCAATATTGGCACCCTGAAAGCTGCAGCCAAGAGATTACACAGCATAGTTGGTAGGGTTATGGGAATTGCATAGACCAGGTTGTTATGACTTTGTTTCAAAGCACTGCAGCTCTAAGAGCTAGTTTTTTACTCAGTGTTCCCAGTGACCTCGGCCTTTTGTTTGCATAGTGACTAGCAAAGTGGGAGGCGGAGGGTACCACTTTGTCTCTGCAGCCAAAGCAAAGTGTGTGCGGTCCACACTCACGGGAATCTTAAATCTTGGCCCCGTCACAAGGCACCCCAACTAACTGAGCAGAGCACATTGAGCTGACTTGAGTTTGGGTGTTGTATTTATTTTGTTTCTTTTCTCTAAACTTGGGTAAGGATTTAGAGAACTCATACCAAAAGGCAGGTAATCAAGGGAAAAATGAGCTTGTAAGGACACACAGGTAACTCTAAAAGTAAATACCAAAACTTTGGAAAATTAAAGGTTCAATTGGCAAAGCACCTCTAGCCATTCATGTACCCACGCACCCCACCCCTTACCGACTCACTCCTTCGCCCCCGCTAGGCCTGCTCCTTGGCCGAGGCAAGAGGAGACAAAAACTCATCATGACCTATCTGTGTTCTCAAGGAGTTCTCGGGCTAGTGAGGAAGACAGGTAAACAAGTAACTGAAATATAATGATTTCTGTAATAGAAACAAGTGCAAGGAACAGTGTCAGTACGAGGAGTAAGGGAGCAGCTTTGTTGAGGTGGGTTGTTAGCACGGCAGAGGGGAAGTGTTGTTCCAGGCTAAGAAAAGCACGCACTCGGGTGCAGGTAAGCTGCGCAATGGTACAAGACCGCCGTGCCTTTCGGCTGCTGGGAGCGCAGAGAAACGAACGCACAGGAGGAAACGGCAGAAGCTTAGCTTGCGCAGGCAGATGGGAGCTGGTGGCTGCAGACACTGACTGAGTTCATTGCACATGCTCAATGCTCTGAGTGCTCCCACAAAGCATCAGTTATAATCTATACCCTGAGAAACTCACTTTAATTACAGCAGATGGAGCATGTCACATGGGAAAAGAAACAATAAGACCAGGTAATTAATAAGGGGTGCAGAGACAGACGGCAAGAAGACAGTGGTCATTACCAGACACTCTGGATTGGGGAGGGGAGATCACAGGGACTGTGACCTAATGGATTGGCAGAGTCCCAAGGTTCACATCCCCCTGGCCACTCCCTCTTAGTGATGCACGTGTCTGCACCTCGGTGGCTGAACTGCCTCTGTTCACTCCTCTTCTCCAATGGAGCCTCGGAGAGGGCCAAGGAGGAGGAAGAGCCCTCCGAGGCCCTCATTTGGAAGCCAGCCAGGACTCTCTGTCCCTGAAACATAATCCCAACTGACTCTTCCTGCTGGATGAGCAGAGCAAAAGGTATAAATAACAGCAGCAATGAACCCCTCCCAGGACCGCTGTGGGATTAATAAACCCTTGAGACCCGGGCACTCCAAGCCCTGCAGAAACTGGCACTTCAATTGCTATTACGATCAGGCTCCCAGCCATGGCTCCTTTAGAACATGCTGTTAGATAATCTCTCCGCCACTACTGCTGGGAGCCATCAATCACCCAGTGCCTGTCTCCTACACCACAGCCTGGGAAGGGAAGAGATGGGGATCTGCAAGGACCATGTGGGCTAGGGCATGCTGGGAGCAAGAGACTGTCCCAGCTGGCTGACCATCTCTTTCAGAATAATGTGAGGACAGAATATGGGCTCTGGAGTCAGCTAACATGGATTTGAGATTGGTTTCCCCATCTACTGGGTGGCCAGGAATAGAGATGTTGATTACCCCCCCCCCATTCTCTAACTGGGCACATGGTAGACTTGTCCCACTCTGCCCCCATGTTGGAGTCAGATGTGGCAGTATGACTTGCTTCTATTGTGAGTATGAGAGGAAGTGATGTGGAAGTGGGGGTCTAAAAGCTCGTGCAAAATCCACCGCATTCTCTTCCCCCGACCACGACAATAGAGGAGGCATGTGTCAATTTTGATTGAGCCCAGGAGTCTAAGTGACCAGGATAAGCCAAGGACCTGCTGACCATCCATCCACATGAATGAAAAGTAAACTTTTTTTGGAACAGGATAGAGACTCAGGTCCCTACTAAAGTGCCTTCTCCTGGGCTTGGACAAAGCTTTGCTACACACCAGATAAAGCTTTAGCTCCAGAGGTGGGGTCCAAGAGCATCTCTGTGCTCTTAGATCCCACCTTTGTCACTAATTCCCCTGGGGTGGGATTCTTCTCCAGGGCTCAGTGCACCCCCCTGGTTCAAAACAGCCATTGTTGCCCTATCCTGTTCACAGGGAGAGAGAACTAAGGGGCGCGCACAACACCGGGTGTCTGGGCAGGGCCAGAGTGTGTCTGTTGTTGGCGTGATGACTCATGGTGCCCCACTGGATGACACTCCATGTAGATAACTGTGCCCCTGTGGGGACCTGACCAGGGACGCCTGGCTATAGGAGCTGATGATGCCTTTCCCACATTCCCTGCTGCTGCTGAGTGAGGTGGTCTACAGGCTCACTCTCTCTCGCCATCAGTCATCTGGGCTGATACTTCTGCCCTTACGTCACTGTTCACTTTGCTATTAACCATTATTCAACAGAGAGCATCACTGCGTGACGGAGGAGGCGAATTCTTAATTTCAGGCCAGGTGGTGAATTTAAAAGCCCCTCTTTCTCCTTCTCTCCTGCCTGCTCCTCATTAATAGTCAAAGAAACAATTCTTCTGGGAGTCTCTGGCTGCTGTTTGTTGGGTATCTACTGACATATGGTGCTGGAAGGTGTGCCCATGCTGTCTTTGACCAGGGTGGAAAGAAAGCATGTATCTACTGTGCTTCTCTGACCGGGGTTTTTCCTGGACACCACCTGTTGAATCCTTTCTAAAGAGTGCCAAGAGTGGCAGCATTTCTCTACAAGACCAATTAAGGGTAGCATTCGGGTCAGAAAGCAGCTGGCCTAGGAAACTCGCTGTGAAGTTTGAAGTATTTGCAGAGAAATCATTCCACTTTTACTTAGTATCTCTATTTGCAGGAGTTAGGCTAAGGCTGCTGATGAAGGTTATGGGAGCGCCCAAGTCAGCTCCCCACCCTCCAACCCAGGCTGTTCACCTATCCTTGTAAACCAAGTCTCATGCTGAACCAGTTAACGGAGAAATAGAAAAAGTCAAAGATAGTGCAGAGATGCTGGGCTGACCTGAGCCACGCCAACAGTTTGTGTCTCCAAACACCATGAGAAAATAAATACCCTTTAAATGTCAGCCCCTCTGAAATCTACCAAATGGCACTATGGGCAAATGATTCCTGTGAAAATGGAGTCGGAAGACTCTACACCCCAGCCAGCCCAAATTTCGGGAGTCACAAGTTTTCAGAACTAGCCAATGTTTGATTGTCTCTCAATCCCCTCACCACCACAAGCTTCCTTGACTGCTTCAACAGAAATCAATACAATTACATTTCAAAAGAGCCTGCCCCTCACAGAGCCTATCCGTGCCAAACCCAGGGTTCTCCTGGGTCCCTGTCCTCTGTTCCTTTGTGCAGAATAGATGCCTGTGGATGTCTTCTGCATGACAAGTGGGAACAATTGTTTTCTCTGAGACAGAGAAATGTCACCCCAGTTCCCTGGTACAGCCCCAAGCGCCTTCCCAAACAGACCAAGTACAGGTAGACTCGTTCTCATGCATGACTCCCGAACCCAGGGCCAGCCAGGGTGCTGAATTTCTTTCATTAGACAATCTCCGCAGAAACTACCCATCCACAGAGCCACATGGTCAATCATGGAAGAGTCCAGAGTAACAGAATAAGGTTGTTTCCTTACATATCTCCCTGTTCCTTTCTCATCTCTTAGGAGATCCGCTTCTTGCTGTGATTATTTTTTAAAACTTTTTCTGGGGTTTCTTGAGTCCCATGGCACACTTTCTAAAGAAACAGAGGAAAGCTGGGGGTACCAATTGTGGTAATGCAATTTTCCAGAGACTTTCTGGTGGGCTTGGGGAATGTTTATCCTCGGGGGGGGGGCTGAAAAAATTATTTCCCTTTGACTATTTTTCCCCCATCACACTTCCAAATTTATATATCAGCCAGTATAGACAAAAAGCAAAAGCTTTCTGGACATTTCAAAATGTTCTTCCTTCCTCTTCACTTTGGTTTTTGCTGTTATTTCCTCCCAAAATGCCCTCTGCCTCCCCCGTCTTCCTGGCCAACTGAAATCCACTCAATATTCAATCTTTCCCTTATTACTATGGCTCTAATTTATGCCCCCATTTCTACCTGCCGAAGAATTTCTTTGCATCTCTGTCCTTGTACTTAATCATATATTATCTTGTATTGTGATCTGCCTCAAGCATATAAAATGATTCTTCCAAGTACTATGCCAACTCCCTCAGGATAGGAATTATTATTGACAATAAATTTTGGATTGGCTTGGCATTGGTAAGGAATGTGTTGTGCAGAAGAAGGTACCAAGAGAAGACATAGACTCGGGAAATTAAAGCAAAAATATCAACTATATGAGGGAAGGGATTTTGTTTCATTATCTGCTTAAAAGAATGAGAGATGCACAGGGTTTAGAAGTTGTCTAGGTTAACTCATTCATTTTATGAATGAGAGGCGGTAGCAAATAGAAATCTTTCTCATGCCCAAGCATTTATCTAAACTGCAAGTCAGATCAAGCCCCATTTCAGACCTTTCTCCTCAATCCCATGCTTCTCGCTTGGCAATAGTCCAGCACAGTCACCAAGGGCCTACGATGCCACAGGGCCTGATGATGAGAAAAAGAAAAGCTCTGTCCAAACCTCCCTGGATGCCTCCTTCAGTTCACCGACTCCAGCAGCAGAATCAACCCTGACTTTAACCCATCCCACCCTCTCCAACAAGTCCCTCATCTCCTGCGTCATCCAAGACTATTTAAGGAGGTGCATGGAAATGTTTACGTATTTATATGCACAGAAAGGTAAAAATGAGCACTATGTTAAGACAAACATCTGTCTAAGTTGCATTGAATAGGTAAATGTACCTGTTCCAGCTCACACACAAATTACACTTAGGAACAAACCTACAGAGCCTATCTTGTTTGTAACCCGGGGATTGTCAGTAGTGTTTTGCCTTCCCTTGAAAAACTGGAAGAAACCCCAGAACTGGGTTCCTGAATTGCAAGCAACAGCTGTGTTCTCCAATTTTGCATACCCTCCCTCCCCGATTCCCTACCACTCCCAACACGGAGGTGAAGGGGGGTCAGAACACGCAGGATTGTTCAGAGCTGAATGCCATCGAGAAAAAACAGATACAGGATGAGCACCATGCCCTCCCCGCCTGACTGACAGATGGACATATGTTCCCTTATAAAGGTGTCCCCTCCCTCACTTCCCATAGCAGGACGGGAGAACAACCTTGTCATGGGAGACTTGAGGCCATTGTCAGACTAGACTCAGAAAGTATCTGCGCCACACAGACTAACTGACCCCAACCTTCCTTTAGCGGCTCCCATGTATTACCTGCCCAGTGTGCCGCCCGTAAAAGCCTGCCTATACCCCGTTTCTTATGTCTTCTCACTTCTCTATAAAATTCTTCTTCTCTGAGAGGCTCTACAAGCCCCAAGTTCTAATCACTCCTCTGAGTTACTCACCACTGAGCCCTCCCTTGTGCCGTGTGCAATTAATGGGTTAACAAACTTCTCTATATGTATCTTGTTAGCCTGGCTTTTGGTAGTCTGTCTCGAGCCAGGGACCAAGGAGGGTAGAAGGAAAAAATTTTTCTTCTCTCCTCCAGAGGCTAAATGTGGTTGTCATGACACCTGGCCTTCCCCCCTCCCTTCTGCTACCTGGCCTGGCCCCTGAGTCCTTTCAGAGTGAGACAGCGACCAGTGAATACTTTCTGGGAGTCTGACAGCCGTTTCTTCTGCCCCTCAAGGACCCGTTCTATCTAAGAAAAAGGACTTTGAGCGGCTCCTGAAAATCAATGATCTTGGTATATTGGAAGGATGAATTATTGCCAAAATAACAAACTTCGTTTCTCAGTGTGGGAAAAATCACTGAAATAATTTCTCCAGAAAGAAACAATTTTGTCATATGGAAAAATCAGCCTCTGTTCGCCAACCCTTGAATGGCAGCTTCAAACATCAGCACCTCGCCAAAGCAATTTTCCCCTTTCAGATTTAACAGTGTTCCATTTATCTCAGTGGGAACTAAAGACCAGCTAAATTTGGAGTCATAAAGCTCAGGCTTTTTGAATGATTTTGGCCAAAACAGCTCTTTTGTAAGCAGGCAAAGTGTGCTTATTCAATGGTCTCCCTTCTTGAGAGAGACTAGAGAGAAATTTCTAAAATTTTCCTAAAGCATTTCACCTCTGAGCAGATTAGAAAGGTGGAAAATTTCAGCTGGAAAAAGAGATACACGTTTCAGGGTGTCCTCAGCTCTCAGAGTCGGAGCTGATAATGGAATTAGGGCTCCACCCCTCGTCTTTAACCAGAGTGAGTGCTTCTGTGATCCCTATAATAAACACGGTTTGCATTTACAATCATTCCTTCTGAGGATTCCAGAAAGCTTTATGAACATTATCTCATTAAATCCTCTCAACCTTTCTGTGAGGCAGGTAATGACAAGAGAGATTATCCCAAAGGTACAAGGTCCCCTTGGAGTAAAGGCGACAGATGAGCTGCCCCGAATACCAGGCCGAGTTCCCACCAAGCTGGAAACAGAGCTCTGGTTATAAGATACCAGAGAAAGGGTCCTCTGAGGAAGAGTGTTTCCGAGGGGAGGTCAGGCGTGACTTTGTTCCCCACACATCCTTGCATGGCTCCCCAGGGCTCATGCAAAGGAGCAGTGCAGCTGGACCCACCCATTGGAAACCTCAGCACACTGGACTGAGGAGGCATTCAGCGTTACTGAACGCCTGAATGCCACTTTAGTCTTGAGACTTCCAGCTGCACATGGTTGTGCTCAAGTTCAGATTATACCCTAGAGCTGAATTCTCAGTGGCTGACCTTGACTTTCATGACACCAGGGCCCATCTGCTAACAGGGAGTAGCTCTACCTGGTGAAGGAGGAAGGTTTAAGGTGAAGGAATAGGACCATTCGTTTGGGATTCTGAGATGAAAATCTTGCTGAGGGGGTCTATTGGGAATGTGTACGTGGGAGGGGGGTAGGCAACTGGACCAGATGTGTAAATTGGCATTGATACATTGACCTCTGGAGCAATGGGCCAGCTCTAAAGAAAATTGAGAGACAGGAAGAGAGAAAGAAAGAGAGAGAGAGAAAGGGAGGAAGGAAGGGAGAAAAGAGACGGCAGTTTCGGGGGAGAAAATATTTTAATGAAAATAGAAAGTACTGGTTCTTGTTTCCATTCTAAGTATCCTCACAAGAGGACAGAAAAGTGATTAAAACCTGAATGGACTATTGAGCCTCTGAGGGTCTTCATATCCAACTTCTCTAGAAGTTCACAAGGATGTCGATGAGCTTTGGCTCTCTCTTCTGGATATCACCTTTATCATCAATAGACAATTCTCACAAGCCTGCCACACAAGGCCACAGTGTGCTGAGGAGGCCAAGAAAAACACCTGGCAGGATACAACGCTCTTGTTTTGACTGAACAGGACATGTACTTAAAAACAAAGGTAAAAAGTAATAGTTTCTGGAAACTAAATGTCTGTACATTTCTGAGGTAGTAATGATCACCATGGAAATGCAAGGTGTTTTCTTACTGGTGACTTAACTGTAGACCTCGTGTGGTTTAATTCCTGTTCCAGGCCACTTGAACTATTTTTTATAGAGCATTTATTGAAACAAAAGCCCAACAGGTTAAGTGACTTGGTCAAGATCACACCATTAGGTATACCATTGGAAAAGTAAAAACTAATCAACCAATGGAATTGATGTTGCTATTTTTTTCATAGGATACAGAGAGAAGTTACATCAAGGGCTGTATGAATTTATGCAAATGCAATATGGTTTTTAGTAAGCATATGCTCTGTCTTCAAGGCCCTGCACGTGAGCATGGACTACATGCTTATCAAATGTACAAATACTTTATAAATGGAAGGCAGCAAGGAAACAGGACATGGTAACTGTGAGAATTAAGATTTTTAAAGATTATGAGGGTCTACAACTATAGGCAAAAATGAACAAAGAGATGTTTTTAAAAGAAATATGGACTGCACATTTAGTTTCTAGAAGTCAGTCATATAAGGACAGAAAAACACTTCTATAAGGTAATTACTGGTATTATTATCATTATACAGATGCACGACTTCTCAGAAACACAGAAAAGTTAAGTAAGCTGGTCAAGGTCACAGTTAATAGTGGTAAGGCTGGGACTCCAACCCAAGTCCAGCTCCAGAGTCTATGCTATTAGCCACTCGGATACCGATGTAAAATGCTGGAAATTCAGGGGATGCTGGGATAGCTAGGAATGTCATCACACGGAAGTCCTCCTACCTCACCTGGTCCACCTTCTGCACTGAGAACCATCCTAGGTGCGTAGCTGGGCCAACATCTCGAAGCCCAGGAGTGCCTCTGTCCTGGGTTGAACCATCCTCTTACCATGAATATGAACCCCCTAAGCTGTCTGGGAAGTAAATTTTCTGGTTTCTAGTGGGACAGAAAACAGTTGCGAGAATGGCACTTGGTAGCAGGAACTGTGTCAACAGGGGCTGTTGCAGACAACACCCCACCTCCCCACCTCTGTTCTACCCTGGCCCCTGTGAGGTTGGGGCCTTCAGGCTGGGCCTCGTTACCACTAATGATGACACGGGCGTTGCCCAAGCACTGGCTGAGACCCCATCAATCCCCCCGCCACTGCTCAGCTGCACCTGTGAATTACAGGCCTTCAAGCCTTCCCATTTCCCTGTGAGGTTCTAATAGTTCCCTTCTGTTGTCATGGCAACACCGACACAGCTCCAGGAGCCCTCAAAGTATCTGAGAAGGCAAAGGGGGCATGCTTGCCCCCATTGGTCACTGTACAATGGGCTGGGTAGGCACTGCTGTGATGTTCTTAGCTCAGCACACCCAAGAGTGACAACAGGGTAGAGCAGTGACTCTGCTGGGACCCACACTGGCCAACCGGAGACTCTTCCCACTGTTCAACCCTCCTCCCTCCTGCATAACCCTCCTCCCTCCTGCACAACCCTCCTTTCTCCTGCACAACCCTCCTCCTCCTGCTGCTCAACCTTCCTCCCTCCTGCACAATCCTCCTCCTTCCTGCTCAATCCTCCTCCCTCCTGTACAACCTTCCTCCCTCCTGCACAACCCTTCCTCCTGCACAACCCTCCTCCCTCCTGCACAACGCTCCTCCCTCCTGCTCAACCCTCCTTCTCCTGCTGCACAACCCTACTCCTCCTGCTGCTCAACCCTCCTCGTCCTCCTCCTGCTCAACCCTCCTCCCTCCTGCACAACCCTCCTCCTCCTGCTGCTCAACCTTCCTCCTCCTCCTCCTGCTCAACCCTCCTCCCTCCTGCTCAACCCTCTTCCCTCCTGCACAACCCTCCTCCCTCCTGCTCAACCCTCCTTCTCCTGCTGCACAACCCTCCTTCTCCTGCTGCTCAACCTTCCTCCCGCCTCCACAACCCTCCTCCTTCCTGCTCAACCCTCCTCCTACATGAGTTAATACAAGTGGTATTTAGAATGGTGACTGGCAGGTAATAAGCATTAAATATATGTTAGCTATTACTAGCAGTATCATTAGTTTTGTGAGTATTAGTCTGAACTTACCTGAGATGTCTTATAAAAGAAGAGGGTTGGCAGACATGATCTTCTACTGTATGTGCAATAGGACAGCAAATGGTCTTGTGTGTTATTCTAGGTTGCCAACATCTATATGACTTAATGGTGATTTAGCTTACCAGAAAGCAAGGCTTCTGCTCACGCCCTATGTGAGCTGCACCCCCAGGTGCTGACCTTTTGAGGACCCCCCAGCTGTTGCACACACAGGGCTTGCACATAAAGACAGGGCTGCTGTGGACAGGTGAGATGGTTGTGCCCTGCATGGAGTCACAACAGACAGGTGAGTAGGAGTTGGAATTTGATCCATGCTCTGCTCTTAAAGGTCCCACTAGAAAGGAGCATCTCTTCTTAACTGTCACAAAGTCACCCCAGCAGCCTTGGCCTTTGGGAAAGTCACAGAACGTGCTAACCTGAACCAAGGAAATTTAAAAAGGGAGGGGCAAGACATTTCCCTCAAACATAGGTACACAGGATGAAAAACATCTGCAACAAAGGAACTGCGGGGTCTGTGTCTATGGTCTTCATGAAACAACTGCTGTGTTTTCTCAATCTGAGATTTTTGTGATCCTTCCTGCTACCTTCCGCTGCATTTGTTCAGTGGTCAGCAAGCTCATTAGTCAATGGAGCCAAATATTAACAGTACAACAATTGAAATTTCCTTTGAGAGCCCAAATTTTTAAACCTAAACTATATAGGTAGGTACATTCCTTATCGAGGTAGCACCCGCACGTGGTATTTTGTGGAAGAGCCACACCACACTCAAGGGACCAAAGAGCCACATGTGGCTCGCAAGCCACAGTTTGCCGACCAAGGGTTTATGTTAACTTTGTTGAAATTAAATCACTTTGCCTATGTTAGAGATGACATGCGGTCTCTCCATATTTACCCATAGTTACTTATGTCTATAAGTCTAGAGACACAAAGATGGGGAAACGCCTTTATCTTTGGTTTGTGTTGAGCTGATTTTGATAGTTGGGTAGCTACATCTCTCCGAGGAGTCTGTTGAGAACCAGCACTCCTGAGTTTGCTCTATGGCCAGTGGTGGTTTGGTAAGGTCACACCACCAATCCACTCAGTCATGCAGGGGTGTGGAGTCTGTCTGGAGTCACTGAAAAGCCGAGGTCCTTGCCTTTGTCTTCCTAAGATGTCTGGAGTTGACTGTGGCCACTCTACACAGCAGCATGCCATTCGGTTTATACATTTCTGGGCTGTGGGGCCCTGTGTGTGTCTAGCTGGGTTCTAGGCACAACAGGGAGACACTACAAGCCCGGAAGGGAAAGATAAATGAGCCAGAAGTCAAGAGGCCTGAGCTCCAGCTTGGATCTGTGGTATTGAAAGTGGGGAGACTTCAGTGAACATCCAATTGCTGAAGCTCCATCCTTTATTTTATCTGAAAATAGGGATAATAACACTCACCGAGTATTTGTGGAGATAAAACACTATAAGGCATGTGGAAATTATGAAACACTACAGACAGCAAACAAGCAAATTCAGTTAAGAGTCGCCGAGAACCTATTACAGGGCAGGTACTGAGCTGAGCCATCAGTGAGGAAAGCCGTGCCTGCTCTCAACTCCCTTAGGGTCTGTAAAACGAGGGGGTTGCAATCTACTCTCTCTCTCTAGTCCCTTTCAGCTTTAGGGCACTTTTTATTCTATTCCTATGGAACAGAATATTCCATTACTCCTAATGGAATAATCATAGGATTTTAGAGTTGAGAGGGATGGTGGGGAAAAAGGACCAATACACGTGCAAAACACATAGGAACAGCTGAAAAGAAGACATGCATCCTGCTTAGAAAAGGTGTCTTCGGAGAAAACACGTAGCCCCCGGCCAGCCTGACCTGATGCCCTTCCCAAGTGGGCAGTGAGGTCCCCGAACCTTTGGAGACTTCACCTGTAGCAGAGGGAGGAGGTCAAGCAGACTTCCCTCTGAGTCGTTTGGAAAGTTTATTTATAACACAAGTATCTGCTCCCCAGAGTCTTGCCAAATATATATATGTATATGTATATACACCCACTCTCAAACTACCTCCTGCCCAACTCTAATCAATAAATCAGAGGCAAAAAATAGTGCTCCTGTCATTGTCAAAAGGACATGCCAGCTCCTCATTCCTCCGTATGTCACTGGTCCTCAAATTACATCAGGAATTGTTCAAACCTACATTCCCCAGCGCCACCCTAAGTTTCTGATTCAAAGGTGTGGGCGGAGCTTGAAAATTTGCATGTCTAGTAACTTCCCAGTTGGCACTGGCGCTGTAGGCTCAGGGCTACACTTTGAGAACAACCAGTCTAAACCACATCAACTTCATCAACAGGTCAAGCCTGCAGCAAAGAGATGCATACTGTGTTGGTTCCTGACCTTTAGGGTCCTCTACTGATTTCTCTGCTGACCCCAGGTCCTCATCTTGCATCAGGGAGATCTAATACGAGCAAGAGCCTGCAGAAATGACTGACATCTTCACTCCTGTGAAAACTGGCGAGATGCCCGCTGCTCCATCTCCCAAAGCCCAAGAAAGAGATCTCCGCTAGTTCTCAGAAACAGGAAGAAGTGCTGGTCTTCCCCAGATGAGTGGGATGAGGATGCTCTTCCCTTTTGGGGTGCATGACTTCCTTTGGCTACTAGAAAGCTCTGAGACCAACCAGGTGCCGGTTTCCAGTCAACAGGCAGAACCTGACGGCACATTTCCTGAAATGTTACCTGTCACATGTTTTCATTCATTCCCCCTTTCTTTTTTCTTTCTTTTCCTCGGTAAGCTTTCTCAACCCCTTCCTAGAACGCGGAAAGGGTAAATAATGGCATACGCAATGAAATAAAGAGACGGTGAGAATTACATGCACTCATCCCAATGGGATGAGAAGGAGAAGCGCAAGAGAAATCCGTGTCAGTAAACATGTGTCTTTTGTCTGATTCAGCGCAGTGAGTAACAGAAGTGATTTACCTGGGAGCCCCAGCTGCGTGCTGTCCACCTGGCGCTGAGGTCTAAATCTTCTGGCTCCGGCGACAGAGACCTTTTTCCTCTAGTCTGTCCTGCTTCCTGCACATAAAGCATTGAGATAATCGGGCCCCTGCCTTAAGTATTTGGTGTCAAGTTATCCAACCTGAGAAATCAATAAATGCCTTTGCTTCGAGCCCAGTCACTCCCACACTCAAAGGAAAATAACAAGGGGTCCGAAAAAAAAATTATAAAAACTTGAAAAGATGGCCTGGATCATTAATAATTTTTTTTTTCCTGAGTTGGGAGAGAGAGTAGATAACTCCTCCCCCTTCTCAGCAATGGCTGTCACATCTCTTACATGGACACCAGCAGGGACAAGAAGGGGTAGACTTTTTTTTTTTTTTTTTTTTTTTTTACAAAATGCTATCAACAATGCTGCAATGAATTCAGACTAAAAATCACAGGGGTGACACATGATGTGAATGGCTAAGAAACAGCCATTGCTCATGCAGTTCTCATCTCGGGGGTTAAATTAGAGAAACTGGTGGTTTACAATCCGCGTGGAACACACTGGACTTAGCCTCTGGGAGTGGTGGGGTGTGGGGCACTTTCTGCCCCGCCCAGCACCCTTCTGCTGGCTGTGAAAGGTGGAGTGAACCTTCCCCTTGGCCTCCCCCCTAGCCTGCTCTGTGTGTGCTGTCTGCATGGCTAGACGGCAGATTCCGTCAGGGGACGGCAAGAGCAGAGTCCAGCAGGGTCAGCATAGGACACCACGCCTTCTCTGATTTCCAGGGGAGCTGGTAAAAGGGGCAATCAGAAGCTATTGATCTGCTGCTGTGTGGTTTGGGGTGGTCCACCTGGGCTGATTCTCTTTTGCTCCCACCAGGAGGACTGATCCATCGAATCCTCATCACCCCTGACCAGCTTGGCTGAATAAGCCAAACTGGAGAGGCCTCTGGGTGGGTAGGTGAGGACAGTGCCACTCTTCCCGGTCCCTGCTGCCTGCTCCTAATGAATTCTTCAAACGGTCTCCCGAGGAGGAGACGGGCAGAGGCGGGCCTGCCTGCTCACTGGCTGCGTTAATCACGCTCTGTCCCTTCAGCCCAGCCGAGATGGATGGCCCGTGTTCAGGTGTGGTTCTATTAATAAGCTTAATTCAGCACTTCTTGGTGCTCACAGGAGCGCCTGACTGGCCCTATGAGGTACCAGCTACATCGAAGGTCTGGCATGGGGTTCCGGGCACTCTGGCTTAGAGAAGGGCGCTGGCCTCAGCACACTCCTTTTATATAGTTGGGAAGGCTCACTGGGGAAGGTTACCACGGTCACCACTACCAGGCGGGGCAGTCTTGAAAAATACACCCTCCCTTGCCCGATGCTATCTGGCTGCCCAGAGAGCAGGAGAGTAAGTTAGAGACAGACGGGCTGACTCCGCTGAGCTCCAGGTTTTTAGAGAGAAGCTGTGCTGATACTGTCCTCTTCCCTCCTGCCCCCGTGTCCTTTGAGAGCCAGTCTGTATTGCACACAGCTGCTGGACAGATTCTGCCTTCCAGTGGGGCTTTCAAAGGCAGTTCTTGTCCTCCCATTCATGCCCTATGGCCCCCCGAGTCCCTGGCTCTCATTCTGTCACCCTCTATCCCATTCTATCACCAAGGTGGCATGGCTGCATGTGACCAGAATCATCCCTATAAGTGCCTGGGGAGGAACAGCCAGGGATGGACAAAATGTGGCTCCCCCCGCTCCAAGTGTGAGCAAAGGGTGGGGTGGCAAAATGGCGGCAGCACCGGGATGGAGGACAATCACTCGTTCTCCGAGTGGGCAGCCGGACCTCACATCGTAAAGAATTGTCTATAAATAAAGAGCAAATCCAACAACAACAACAAAAATCCACAGACTTCAGAGACCGACAGACCTTGCTTTAAATTCAAGCTCTTCCATTTGTTCACTGTCTGGCCTCAGGAAAACTATTTCACTTCTCTGAATTTCAATTTTCTTATCTGCAAAATGACTATGATCGTCTCTCTCTCATTGTTGAGGGATTTGTATAACTCCAGGAGGTCAGGTGTCTAGCATGTTGCCTTGGTCAATGTTGGTCCTTGAAAAATTCCAGTGTACTCATTTACTTTTTTAATCATTCAACAAATAGATAATGAGTATCTGTTATGCATTAGACATTGTTCTAGGCCTGGCATACATCAAGAGTGAACAAAAAAGACAGAATCCCTGTCACTGGGAAGATGGCATTGTGGCCAAGGAAACAAATGAGCAAATGCACAATTATCACTCAGTCTGCCCGGTGCAAGAATAAAGGGAGCACAGAGGGTCCCCTGGGAAGCTGGAGAGGACGTCCCCACTATAGTCTAAAAATGTCATGTCCCTTGCCGTTAGTCCCCTGCACTGTTTTTTCCCCTTCTTTCCTCTCTTTTAAGATACGCTGGTCAATTGATTTTGTTCCCTTTAGCTGACAAATCTTTAGCGCTCTAAGGAATTGCTGGCCACTTCATCTGCCCAACCAGCAAGCCGATAGCTTTCTCATCCATCAGAGCGTCTTTCCTCCAGGCCTGGTGGTCCCCACAACTCTTCCAACGCGGGCTTAAGCCCTCACTGGCTCCCTGCGGCGTGGCCCAGCTACCTATCGGGGAGCTGGAGGGAAAGGCTTGGTGTCGGCAAACGTGGGGCATCACTCTGGATTGGAGGGTCCATGACAGTCCGCGGGGGCAGAGAAGAGGCAGAACAGATTGAGAGCTATTTGCTTCATCTCCTCTTGCGTGCTTAAACAGACAGTAATTTATCTGCTGCGCGCTGAGATTTATTTCAGGGCTTACAGGACTGGAGATGTGGGGGGCCATAAAGATTTGTCAGACTACTCAGACCTGTCATCCTCTGAGTGGCTTCTTCAGGCGCCAAGGTTTCCTTAACAACCCAGATAAGTCTTCCCGAGGGCTTCCTGGTTCTCTGTCAAGGCGAGAAGGCTCATTTCTACTGGGCTCCATGGACCAGCTGGGCCTAAAGAAAGCCAGACTCTGGGCAAAAAAAAAAATGTAAATAAAATAAAAAATATGATCTACTGAGTTGGCACAGCATTCTTACAAACCTACCAGGAAAGGGCCAGATGTCATTGACAGAGACCTGGACTTGAACATAGGAGCCTAGAATCCTAATTCCCTCACCAATTAGTTTACATGGCTTTAGGAAAATGCTATAATCTCCTGGGCTTCAGTCTTCTCACCCGTTGGAACCCTAGGACACGGAGCATGGCTACAAGACGGCCGCAAAGGTTTCTGAACTTGACTTCCTCCTGTGTTGCAGACCCTTTCACAGAGGCACTGAGGATGACCTGCCCCAGCCCAACCACCCCATCAGCTTCTGTGGGTCTGTACTTCTCTCTGCCCTGTTCTCTACTAAGGACCGAACCTGGGACTGCAGGAGCTATCTGGGCCTCCACCTCTCACTCCCTCATCTCCCTGGAGCCCCTAGCCTGTGACAGATGCACGCTGGAGTCTGAGAGCCCCAGTGACCCTGTCCCGAGTCTGAATGAACTCTGAGATGCGAGGAGCAACAGAATGAAGTGGAAGGGTTCTCTCGTGGAGTTAAGCATGCCGAGGTGTGTACTGAGCTTGTACTGTATCTGTTGGCCAGGTCGGTGGGAGTTACTTTAACCCCTTCCCATCTGTTCCCTCAATCTGTAAAATCGGGGTGGCATCAGCTACTTCATGAGGTGAGTGAGGCAATATACTCATGAAAGTTTCAAACACACTGCAGCCAATGAATATGAGCTGCTGCTGAGCACAGCCAGTTCTGCAGTCACGACAGGACAGCGAAGGCGCTCAGACCGGGAGCCACCATGCCTCCCTTGGATGCAGGAAGCAGCTTTGCTATCTGCACAAGTTTTTCCATAGATTGTAGCTCCACCCTGGAAGTACTGGAGGGTTCGAGAGGACTGTGTCATTTCTGTTTTGCAATAACATTCTAAAGTCTTCTTACTTTCTAACAAGTGAATCCAATCTGCGAACTTTCGGACAATACACATTGCTATGAATGTGTAACAGGGAATAAAGGTGGCCCTACAAGTCAATGGGGAAGGGATGGAGTGCTCAGAAGATGGTATTGAAAAACTAGTGGACTTCACGAACCTATTTGACTTATACCTTTGCTGCAGATATCTTTTGGGGAAAAAACGCAACCAGATCCCTTTAAATGCACATCAAACATGCAGTGGAACATGGGCAGGGTAGAACAGTAAATGGAACAAACAATCAGAAGAAGGTTCATAGAAGAAAAGGTAAGAGAATTACTTCTTGACCTCAAGATGGGGGAAGATGTCTTAAACCAAACTTCAAAGAGCATAAAGCGTAAGAACAGAAAAGTAGAATTTGACTGGCTAAAAATTAAGGATTTATGAACAATATGGATAAAATTGACAAATGGTGCTGGAGGAAGCATTTGCAATGTTTAAACTTGACAACGGATTGATCCACAGACTGAAGAAGGAGCTCCTGTCGATCAACAACAAAAAAGCAGAAAGTCTGATAAGAAATGGGCAAAGCATAAGAACGAGAAACTAAAAGGAAACCAAACTGGAAAGCCTAACAATCATAAGAGCTACTCAGACACACCAGTCATCAGAAGCGTGCAAAATAAAATGATGAGACCCTACTTTAATAAAACTGAATGACGCCATGTGTTGGCACCGATATGGGCGATAGAAGCCTCAAGCTTGGCACGTGGGAGTGCAGCGTTGGGTGGCCATCCTAGACAGCACTTCGGCGGTGTGCGGTCTCCTGACGTACACACAGGCTGGAATCCAGCAAACCTGCTCCCGGGCATGTGTCTCAAAAGATTCCTCTCATAGGTCCACAGAGAGGCAGGTACTGGATACTGCCTCTCAGCACTGTTTGCTGGGCAACGTGGTGGTGGTCTTCTGAGTTCCCACTCTGGAGAATGGATTGGCCAAACAAGGTGCATGCACACCACAGAGCACTTTGCAACTATGGACTACTGAGTGAAAGCCATAGGCTGTATGTACATATAGTGAGTAGTGAGTGACATAGAGCTTTCAAACATCGTGGGAAGGAGAGACAGTAAAGCTTGAATATCTGTAACCCAATTTGACCTACATAAATGTAAAATACAGATCAATAGTATGCACAAGTTGCAAGAACATATACATATATCAAACATATTAGAATCATTGCCTTAGGGAGCTAAGAGAACAGGAGTGGAGACAGAGGACTGAAGGCAATGAATTAATAAAAAGAAGGAAAATCTTAAACATGGGAATGGGTCCATGCTTTCTCCCCTTTTTCAGTGGCCACTGAGGTTGAAGTGAACTGGGAGGGGGTGGACCTTTTTGACTGACTTTGAAGAGACTTGATGGTTTTGACATATGGTAGCTGGACGTCATGGTGGTATCATTCTCCAGGGGTAGGGGACCTTGCAGATGCCCCCACACTTTTAGACTTGGCTTTTACTTTGCAGGCATAGAGACAGCTTCTGTCATTGGCCAAGTGACACTGGGCTCTGGGAACCAAGCCTGTGTTAATCGAGATGCATGTGAGACAGAGGTAGATGTCAGAAGGACAAGTGATTAAGTCACAACGAGAAGGAATTGTCATACAACCAGAGCACTGGATACTGCCCGATTACCGCATTCTGCTCCTGTAGTCAGACTACATGAGGAGCCAAAGCATACTCAGAAGGTTACTTTGATGGGGACAGAGATAAAGAAAACGGAATGTAAATGATCTTATAAAATGTCACTCAACTGAGAGAGCTTGAGGGTTGTCACATGACAGAAACAGTCTTGCTAATAAGAACATAATACTAGGATCCCGCACATACTGGAATTTGGGTATGTAGACAATACCTCATTAAACACAGCCAAGTGAAAAGAAAGATCAATTAAAGATTGGGGCCCCTACAGTTTTGAAAGTAAGCAGGTGTCTCTTTAATTGCAGGAAAAGCATGTAACCAACCACCTCGGGAAAAGCCCCTCTGAGGATCCACCTGTCCTGGTCTCTGCAGACTGCGGGGTGAATCATAAAGCACCTGGCGATGCTGATTTTTTCACCTGAACCATGTGCTCCTGGTAAGAAATGCCCCATCCTTTTCAGTTCTCCAAAGGATCACCCTTGTTCAGACAAATGATACTCACAGATGCCCCTGGTTTGCCTACGACAAGTGACACATCAGCCCCATAAATTCCCATCCCTTGCCTCATAAGGGATTAACAGCACTGCTTATCCTCTGGTCACCTGGAACAAAACTGTTAACCAAACTTTGATTAAGCCTCTCTCCTTCCCCCCGATTCCCGAACTGTGGTCAGCATACAACAACTCTGTAACCACCCCTCCAGAGAATAAGCCGGCCTCGGGGTCACCCTCTGCTCTCCTGTCCCATCAGGACACCCTCATCCCACTGCCCCACACCAGGTCCATTCTAGCCCTGTTTACTCTTCTCAATAAAAGAAAACCTCCTATTGCCTGACTTTGGGGTGCTGGCAGATCTAAGGTGACAACAGAAATCGTTCCTTTCCCTGCCTTGACATAAGCCTTTCTTCTAAAGTCTCTCCTTACCAAATTGGGCTTTCTAAAGTCTGACACACGGCGTGGCTTCTCTGAGTGCCACGGAGGAATCACACCACAGGGATTCCCTCACAGAGTGGCAGGAGCAGAGGGAAGGAGGGAGGGCGGAAGAACAGGATTCCTGGGCACTCGCCATATGTCAGCTGTCTCGATGGAGTTTTCCTCTAGGCGGGACTATTACGTCACTTTGTCATCGAGGCTGCTCAATGCTCCTGGTTGGCCTGGAAACCCAGCCTTCTGGAAGCTCCTGCCCTACTCCTACTATAAAGGTCACCCTTGGATGCTTGTTAAAAAGCCTCTCTTCCTTGCCTTTTGCTTAACTTTTCACTAATGTATTTTTATTTTTTACTTGAGAAGTGGCAGAGGGACCTCACCAGGTCCCTCCTTGGAGAAGAAAGCAGTGTATCTTTCCACACATCTGGGTTCCTCTGGGGACTGTCCTTCCTGTTGTCATGTCTGGATGGAATGGCGGCCACCCAGGCCCCTCAGGCACCTGTCCTGGTCTCCATTCCCTTCCTCTCTGCTCCTGACCACCTCCTCTCTTTCGCCTTGTCCTGACCCGGTTAACTGGCTCGCTGACTACGTGAGCCTACAGCAGTTCCTCCTTGTCCACAGGGTCAGTCACCCACGGCTGGCTGCAGTCCAAAAGTAGGACATGGAAAATCCAAAAATAAACAGTTCTTGAGTTTTACATTGCACGTGATTCTGAGCAGCTGATGAGATTTTGTCCCCTGCGCTGGGTGCCACCCAGGACCTGAGTCACCCTTCGCCCAGTGTCACCACGCTGTACCCGCTCCCCACCTGCCAGTCACTCAGCAGCCACTGCGGTCAACAGGTCAGTTATGAGAGGGAGAGAGAGAAGGAGAGAGAGAGGGAAAGATCATATTCACACTCCTTTCATTATATTATATTGTTACAAGTGTTCTGTTTTATTATTGCTGTTGGTAATCTCTTACTGTACCTATTTATAAACTAAAAATAGGTATGTATGCATATATGCATGTATAGGGAAAAAAATGGTTTACACAGGGTTTGGTACTACCCATGTTTTCAGGCATCCCCTGGGGGTTCTTGGCACATGTCCCCTGTGAAATGAGGAAGGACTACTGCTTATACCAGTGGTTTTCAACCTTTTTATACCTGGGGACCGGTGAACATAGGAGAATTATTTCAGGGACCACTAAGGCAGAAATCTACCCTGAGCATAAGCGAATTTGACCAAGATCATTGGGTCTCCAATCTTCATACAATGTCAGGGTGGTTAACTTTTGGGCAGACTGGCACAGAATTCTGGAGGACCAGTCCACGGGCCAGCGGTTGAAAAACACTGGTGTATACACCCCTGCCTCTACCTCAGGCAGTGCACACACACAGACAGTGTCCCTGCCACTGAGAGCCGGCAGAGAGCAGGGAGGCAGACGTATCAAGTCCTACAGCATAACACGATTAATCCTGTAACAGCGATATGAACAAAATAATAAAGTGCTGTACACTGAGTTTGAATCAATGGGGGAGGGTGGCAGCAAAGAGCAGACTAGTCTCAATTGAAAATGTTTCTTATTTTCTATCTAATACTCAACCTTCCTCAGGGCTCTTTGGATGACTCCTTCCTTAGAGGTCACAGGGTGGGTGACATTGTTCTCCATCCTATCCGTTTGGCACCAGCTACAGAGTCCTTCCCAGGAGGGAGCTTGATAAACCCGCCCATCTGGGTTCTGGAGAAGCAGCCCACAGCTTGGGTTCGGGGGTGTGGGGGAGGCTCTGGGGGGCTCTGGCCTGGACACCCGTACCAGTCTTGTTTTCCATAGTCCCCGAGAGCTCCTCCCTCCATCTCCCCCCAACTAGGCTTCTGAGATAACGGTGGCGGGGCTCGCCCTCTTTTGCTCATACATGCCTTGGGCTACAATGTGTCCCAGTAAAGGTGGCCCTCAAGGCTCTGAACGACCCATGTGGTTTTGCTCAGAAGATTTGAGTCTCTCTCTTTCACAGTCTGTCTTTGCATAACTGGTAAGTGGGTTGCAGAAGAAATTTGGATTGTAGGTAATAACCTTCTTCAGAAATGCCCTGAAGGGACAGACACCGTCAATGGGTCAAACCTCTGCTGTCACTCAAAGGCGGGGCCCATGGGCAGTGCTGAGCACTGGGATTTTCCATCCCCCTGAGCCCTCCACTATGGGCATTGATAGTTTTCTTTCAATTAGAAAAAAATAAAAAGAAGAAACCCACCTTTCTTAACACAGAAAATCACGCAGCTGCTTTACCAATGAATTAAGGACCTTCTCACTTTGACAAAGGTACCCTTAAACTTTCTGCGATGTCTTTAGAATTCCAAGCCACTTATGAGAGAAAGCTGAGAAAGAGAGGAGAGTCAGGTAGTGTTGGAATACAAACCCTTCCTAGTTCCCTGAGGACATACAGTTTTCCTCTAAACTATGGTTTCCGTTCAGGAGCTCGAGCCCACATGTTCTTCCGTGCATGTGCGGCTGCGCTATATGCGGCTGCAGGAACACGTCCTGCAGTCCAACAGGACCGAGAACTCCCAAGTTCAGCACAGCACCTAGCACTTAACTTCGGAAATCTAAAAATATTTGATAACTAATTGGATCCATCAATAATTTGTGACTGGGGGCATTCAGTTCAGACACCTACAGCTATGTGTTTACGAGGGTGGGAGGCCAGAGAAAGGGGGGCCAGAGAGACTTTGTAGGGAGCCTCCTCAGGCACTGTTTAAACTAGAGCTGTCTCATTAAAATGGAGCTCCAATGTCAGGGCACGACGCCTCCCACTTCCTGTGGGCCCCTCCAGACCTCTGAGTCTCCGTCAATAGGTCCTATTTTGCTGCCCAGGGTCCTGAGTCCTTGCCTTTACGGTACTTTCCTCGTTCTTGCCATAGAAGCCAGTTGCCAAATTTGGGGGAATTTTGTGAGCTTGTTGATATCACATTAGTAGCTTGAAATTGGCCATGGTGGGAGCATTTACACCATGGAAATTGGCAAATGCTACAAGTCAGCATATGTGCCGCCTCCCCCGACTCCCACCCCAGAGCCAGTCTACCAGTATACCCTGCCTGCTCTTCTGTAGACCTCAGTCCTATGACTAATCCCATTGTCACTGCTGGGCCTGCCCTCGGTCCTCTGCTGCTAGAGGGCTTACTTCTCTGTACCTCGGTCTGCCTTGTTGTTTTGTTGTCACTACAGTCCCATTACCACTTCCTGGCCAGGTAGCCCTACAACCCCTGCTTAGGGGTTCTGAGTCAGGCCAGAGCTTTCTCGCCCTATCAACCAACCACCCCCTCTCTTCTTGAAGAAAACATGGTCAGCAAAGCCAGGGGGGATGGATCAGAATCAGGCATGCTGCACAGTTGACCTCTATCAAACCTTTAGTAAATGCCCCCTGCAAAACAAACAGGACTGTGCCTGCCCAGGGAGTGCCACGATGTATACCCCTATCACCTCCATCGGAGAGGTTTTATGGCATTGGGGGAAAATACTTGCTCTGGGGAGGCATGAACCCAGTCCAATTCCAGCTATGTGGTCTTGGGCTAGTCACGTAACCTTTCTGAGCCTCAGTTTCCTTGTCTGTAAATTGGGAGCAATAGCATTTTCCTTATCTGGTTACTGTTATTATTGGAGAGGATACTCAGAGCAGGTACTCAAGAAGTGTTAGCTACCACATCTTGCTTGTGTGTTGTTTTGGCACTTGTCTAAGGAACTGAGTCTTGCCTATTAAATTTCTATTGCTGTCAAACTGGAATGTGTTGGGGAGTATGGAGCAAGATAGGGGCCTCCATAGGGCGAAGGGTGAGCCCAGCTGTGCAGTCTAGCAGCACTGACATTGGTGTTAGGCCCCTGGCCAGAAAAAACGGGTCCCCCCACCCCCCCTTCCTTTCCCAGCTGTGTTCTCCCTCTCATCACCTTTTGATTTCTTGCTAACTTCTGGGAATATTTTTTTTATGACTTTCTTATTGCTTCCATCCTTCCCAGAAATGTGCTGTCATCACCTTCACCATCATCTCAGATTAGTTTAAAAAGTTCAAGCTCTGACTTTGCTGACCAGGCGGTGGCGCAGTAGATAGAGCATCGGACTGGGAAGCGGAAGACCCAAGTTCAAGACCTCAAGGTTGCCAGCTTGAGCGCGGGCCCATCTGGCTTAAGCAAAAGCTCACCAGCTTGACCCAAGGTCGCTGACTCGAGCAAGGGGTTACTCAGTCTGCTGAAGGCCTGCGGTCAAGACACATGTGAGAAAGCAATCAATGAACAACTAAGGTGTTGCAACGAAAAACTGATGATTGATGCTTCTCAGCTCTTTCCGTTCCTGTCTGTCTGTCCCTGTCTATCCCTCTCTCTGACTCTCTATCCCTGTAAAAAAAAAAAAAAAGTTCGAGCTCCAGCCGGCTGGCTCAGCGGTAGAGCCCCCACTCAGAGAGCTGTTCTTAACCTGGAGCCTGGGGCGGAAGCCGTCAGTCTTAGTGTTCGGACCTGCACACACCAGAGTGACAGGACACTACACCTTCCCCACGGAGGCAGGCGGGGTTCTGAGGTCCACATCCAGGTCCTCACTGTTGGTATAAACTCAAAGGTGTGTGAGCTCCAGGCCTCGACAACCATGTCCTACAAAGTCACTTTGGGCAGTGTCCTGACCTCTCTGAACATCAGTGCCTTCCTGCGTGAGGCATGGACGGCGAAGATGGCATGCAGAGAGCAGTGTGAAGGTGGAGAGCTGGCCTGCCCAGTCGTGACAGGGTTAGTGGTCCTAAAGTCAGAAACAAGCCTGAAATGTTAAACCTCCTCACTTTCAGTCTGACACAGAGCAGACGCCCTCTCTTCGGGCTTCTAAGATGTTCCACATTCATGTCTATTTAGATTTTATGCTACATAATAGGAATCTTGCTGGTGTCTCTGTTAAAGGAATACTTAACATTCCATGTTCACTGCTAGGAGTTTCAAAAGTGATGCTGTAATCTGAGTTTATATTAAATCCACTTACCTAATACACATGTTATAGGTATAGATTAAGGTTATTTCTCTCTTTTTTTATAGGGAGAAAGAGAGAGAGAGAGAGAGAGAGAGAGAGAGAGAGAGAGAGAGTCAGAGAGAGGGATAGATAGGGACAGACAGACAGGAACAGAGAGAGGTGAGAAGCATCAATCATTAGTTTTTCATTGCCGTTGCGACACCTTAGTTGTTTTTATTGATTGCTTTCTCACATGTGCCTTGACCGTGGGCCTTCAGCAGACCGAGCCACCCCTTGCTGGAGCCAGCGACCTTGGGTCCAAGCTGGCGAGCTTTTGCTCAAGCCAGATGGGCCCGTGCTCAAGCTAGTGACCTCGGGGTCTCGAACCTGGGTCTCCCACATCCCAGTCCGATGTTCTATCCACTGCGCCACCTCCTGGTCAGGCAATTAAGGTTATTTCTGAAGAGGACTTGAAGAAGGGTTTGTGGGTATGTGCTCTGCTCTACCACTGGAGTCCTGACTCTTCCTATGAGGGACGCAGAACATGCCAGGAAGTGTGTCATCACAGGGCACACTGGCTCCCAGGTTCGTGACCTCTCCCCACAGCCCCATGAGAGGCATTTCCAGATGCCAAGGGTTGTGTTCATAAGTGTTTCCTCATGTGCACTGGCAAAGCGCTGCCTCTCCCGGCCAGTGTGACCTCCACCCCCGGGCATGGCTGCATTGCCCAACAGGTACTGTAGCTGCCTCCTTGAGAAAATGGCATGGTCCCTTAGCCCTCCCTGAGTGCCCACATGTCCCTGGCACTGGCAAGCGATGCTGGGCATTCTTTGGGTTCAGTCACATGCAAGGAGCCACCACTCTGAATTGGACCTTGCAGGTCTGGGTTCCCATAGTAGCTGACTTCTCCCTCAGGAGGGTGGGGACAGGAGAGATGTCTGCTCTTGGAAATCCACCTGGTGGTGCTCAGAGCTGAGGGAAGCAATAGGCTCAGCAAAGAGTTGAGAAGGAACATGGTCCCCGGTGGACCCAGTGGGCTCCAGTGGCCATGTCTCCATTCGTCCTGGGCACCTGGAAGGTGAGGACGTTCCATGAAGCAAGATTCATTGATTTAGTATGAGGACCATGGGAAACAAGACACCTGAGAACTGGGAGACTGGGAGTACTGGGATCTGGTCGCAGCTCTGCCAGCTCCCTGTGTGACTACAGAAAAGACACTTAGTCTCCATCTCCTGGACTGAGAAAGGGGAGGTTGGGAAAGGTGACTTCAAAGGTCCTTTCCAGCTCTGACATTTGTAACTCTGGGGTTTTCAGTGACACCATCAACAAAGGTGTGATGTGGGCAATGGACATTCTTCTCACCAGCCCCCAAATAAATTTATTCCTTACTTCCTTCTTTTCCTTCCTTCCTTCACCAGAAAGCCACCAAGCCCCATCTGGGGTTGGATCATGGACAGAGACAGAATCTCCACGCTCTTACCTGTGGAGCGTTCTGATAGAGAAACCCTTTGCCCGTCATCAAACAAAACCATCTTTTCTTCAGCCCTTCCTGGCATCCTCTCCCTGTGGAGACATCCCCTTCTTAGATGCAGGGCCCTGGTGTGAGTGCCTGGGGTCCTCGTGCATTAGCCTCCCACGCTGCCATCTGTACCAGGGGAGAGGCCACTGCAGGTGCCGGCTCTCTCCCGTGAGCAACCCTGTCATCACTCTGTCCCACCTCTGGTCACAGCCCACGGACAGCTCCTTGAGTCAGGGTGGCCTAAAGCCTTCTACACATTGCATGGTCGGCGAACCAACAGCGTCAGCATCACCTGAGAGCTTGTGACAAACTCAGGATCACGGTGTCACCCAGAACTACTGACTCAGAAGCTAAGATCCTGGGAGATAGGCATGCACACTGAAGCCTAAGAAACAGCCTGAATGCTATGAAATACTGGCTTCACATCCTTCCTTCCACCACTGAAGGCCCTCCCTTGTGTGCAAAAACAGGGAGCATTAACAACTACGCAGGCTTTTCTCATTCTTTTTTGCAGAGCATTTCATAAATATCATCTTTTTAAATCTTTACCTTTGCAAAGTCATTTTTATTTTACCCATTTTTAGATCAGGAAATCAACACCCAGAGACGTCTGATGCTTGGCGAAGGTCACCTGGCCAGTGAATACAAGAGTGAGAACGTGAACTTGGGGCTCTGGTCTGCAGTACGCCATGTCCTCAATCAGACCCACATACAATACAGGTGCCTACTCGCTCGCCAAATTGCATTTACACCTTAGTCAGGAGGGTCATTCAAGTTCAACCAGTGTGGTTCCTTACGATAATTATGGGGGAGGCTCCCTGCAGTCCCCCAAATTGTACATTTGCATTTCTTTCCCTAAGCTGCAGAAAGCTTTATGGCAATAGATCCCGGACCCTGTGTACGAATGTTTATTGCTCACTTATCAGAAGAGAGTTGCAATTAGAGTGGAGTTGGAAAGTAATGGCATTGTAGTTACCACGTAATTAAAGAGCAGCGGCAGGCGATTATGCCTCTAGCCCGGAGAGTGGGCATGTCAGCGGCCAGTGCCTCCTCTCCGTGAAACCTCACATCCAAATGCAGCATCACTGCAGATGCTACAAATCAGCCCAGCGGGGCTGCCTGTTTCCCCTCTCCACATTGTTCTCTGTGGTTCCAGCACTCAACTGGACACATATTGGCAGCTGATTGGTTGTCATTGTTCCATGCCGTTGACTGCAGTTCTGTTGCACTCGGGGTACCTGCCCGCCCCGGCTGGCTGAGAGGAAACCATTGGTTCCCCTTGCCCACTCGCCTGGCAGATGTCCTTCTCCAGCCTGGAAGCTCTCCGGGGGAACTCCTACAGAGAGCCACCAGGTCACCGCTCATATCAGGAACGGGGACCTCCAGCCTGACTGGCCTGAATCCACCTGCTCTGTAATCTACTGAGGAGCCTCAAAGCCTGCTTGTTGCCTCCAAAAACATATGGCCCAGGGGGATGGCCAACCTGGGTTCAAGGACTATCTGAGCCTTCACTTTGGGCAACACTATTCATCAGACGCTGCCCTTACCATGCCCAGGAAAGCCCGGCACACAGGTTCTGACTCACTGTAGAGGGCTGAGACTCGGCTGGGCACCAATGTGGCCGTTCAGCTTGCCATCTGGCTGTTTGTAGGAGCACAGCTGTGTCTCGCTGGCCTCACTGCCCAGGTGTGCTAGGATGGAAGGGCAACCAGCGAGGAAGCAGCCACCAGAGAGAGTCCCTGCTGCAATGGCATATGGGAGGTCTCTGTCAGTGACTGAGGGTCCAGTCCCTTCATGTACACCCCTTCTGGGCCATTGCAGGCTGCCCAGCCTCCTAATGGATGACAAACTGAACACCAGACCACGAGCACCCCCACTGGCAGCCACTGCTTTCGAGCCCATTGTCCATCTCTGCCCAAGGCCCAAAGTGGTGTTCCCAGTCTTTACCGGATCACAGCAGACACAACTGCACGCAGATTCGCAGCCCAGGAACGGCCTCCCGGGGCTCTGCCCAGAGCAGCGAGTTCATCATCGAGCCTGTTTAGCTGCAGGACTGTTTCAGACTCAGGAGACCAGAAAAGTCACACCTTCACACACCTGATGTACTGGATAGAAATAAAGCTAAGCTGGTTCATCAGTCAGTCTATCAAGGCACCGTCCTGGTTGGGGAGAAGACAAGTGTCCCTCACATCTATCTTTGAACCTGGAAAGGGGCAAACCAATACAAGCCATGGTAGTAGCACCAAATTTAGAACTTAAAAGAGCCTTGGGAGATGATCTGATCAAACCCACCATCTCACAGACGAGGAAGCAGAGATCTGGGGATTGGTGAGAGCTGCTTGCAGCCCCGGCACCAGCAAGGGCGGAACTAAGAAGAGGCACCAGGTTTGTGATGGTCAGGATATTGGTGGGGAACAAACATAGGCCTCCTGCTCTTCCCCTTAGGAAAAAACATAATGATCACTACTGAAACACTGCAAACACAAAGGCCATGGGTTGGAAACATTTGTGGCTTTGGAATAAGAAAACGTTCCACCCTTAACTCATTCCTACCCCAGTAGCTCAGTCTCTTGCGTAAATCATTGACCTGAAGCTTACCTGTCTATAAAATGGGCATAGTAAAGCCTACCTTACCAGTTCAATGGAAGGGGGATTATCGGTAAATAGAAAGTAAAGTGCTATGCAGTTGTTACAATGGGCAGTTTCACACTGATGGAGTCATCTTTGCTAATAACTCTCTCTTTGGCTGTATAGGAGTCCAAAATTGATTTCAGGGACCCAGAGGTATGTTCTGAGTTCTTGCATAGAGCCCTTCCCCCTGTCTGGTAAGAGATTATTAAGTACCGTATACAAAGAACCCCAGGAGCTCAGAGCAAGGAGGCAAACTTCCAGCTAGGATTACTCTCAGTGTCACCACCAGCCCCACAGTTATGGAGCCGCTTCTGGGGATGAGCTGGGCTCGCTGATGTCCCATAGAATTGGGGCAGGCTGAGAGAAATGGGCGGAGGATGTAATGTCAGAAAAAGTCTGACCTGTAATCTCTCACCCCACCTGATCCCCCCATGCTTATCCTCCAACCTGGCTTTTATTGGAGCCAAACATTTCCTCTGATTTCCGGAGACTTTCCTATCTCCTCACCCCTCATACACACACACACACCACTCCCCGCAGAACCGCTAACAACAGAAACACAGCCCTCCTGTTTCTGGAAAGGCAGGAGGGAAAGAGGAGAGAAGCGGCTGAGTGAGCCAAAGTTGCACAGTGGGCAGGGGCAAGTGGGTGGCTCAAAGATCAAGGACCCAGCCGTTCCTGCGCTATGCAGGAGGCTGGACTCTGAGGTCCGGTGCCCCTGCAGTCATGCACGGGGGCCCCCTTGCTGGGGTTGGCAGGTGTATAAAATGCCCTTTCATGGAAGCTCAATCTCAAATGAGCTTGTGTGAGTTTAAAAAAATATCTCTTCTAAACTCCAAACTGCTCTGTCAGTTTTTATTTTTCATCTCATACTGACTTCCTGGGTGGATTGGCCCCTAAACTCAGGCACGGGCACATTTCATGTTCTGATGACTGAGAACAGTCTGGATGTCTCAACTGCCATGTCCTGCTGATTCTGTATGAGATCTACTATCACCACCCACCCCTGTTCTCTCTGCCATTGCTCTGCCTTGATTCAGGCCATCATTGCCATTGTCCTGGACTGTGCCCTGCAGGAGGGCAGAGAACTCTCCTTTCCACCTGCCCACTCTGCTCTGACACATGGTGGCAACTCAGTATTTACTGTTGGCCAAGTGATGGACAAGATTTACTGTAACAAGCCTCTCCTTAACTCCCTATGTCGGTCTGCACTCTGGCCTGAATCCTACTGCCTGATTAACCCTCCTGATTCAAGCCTTCGAGTGCCTCTTCACTGCCTACCGAGTCAAGTGCAAACCCCTAGCGTGAATTCCCTGCTGGCCACAGGCTGGCCCCATTTACCTGATGGCCTCTAACTCACCCCTTGAAATTTCCACCTCTGTGTATTCAGGGACATGTTCTCCCTCTGTGGCCACTGCCCTCATTCTCAGGTGCACAATCTAAATTATATTCAACTTTTTTGTGACTTAAAGTTCCTAATGTATTAAATGAGCTAATAATTGTCCTATCTCATAGGGTTGTTATATAGAACATTAAACATGACAGTGGATACTTTGCAAGGGCTGGACGAACTCTTGTTGATATTACTCCCTCGTCAATGTCCAGCTCCATTCAGAATTTCCTGCTCCTTTTCTTGTGTTCCCCACTCTCACATGCAGTCCATCTTGTCCCCCTCCAAGCATTTAGAAATTCTCCACATGCTTTGATCACGGTGGTTCTATCTTTCCTGCTAGATGACAAGCATAGATTTGCATTACACAGAGGTTAGGGCACTGGATTGAGTGTCCTCTGCTTCAAATCCTGGCCTCACAGCTTCCCGGCTGAGACACTTCGGGCAAGTTATTTAGCCTCTTTAGACTTGGATTCCTTCTCTGTGAAGCAGGGATAATAATGTTACTCCGTCCGCAAGGATGTTAAGAGTATTGAGTGAGATAATCCACGTAAAGCACTGAGCCCAGTGCTTTGTACATAACATGTGTTGGGTAAATGTTAAGTATTATTGTTACAATATAGTTCTGTATCTTAGGCACCTAGAGCAGAACACCAAACACTAGACAAATATTTGGAGAATGAATGAGTCTCGGAGCTTCAGAATCAGGAACAAGCACGTTGGGCAGAAGAGCTGATGTGCTCTCATTTCCTGGTTGAATGCTCCCTGGCAGCAGTGAGTCAGGTGGCTGCAGGTGCACTGCCCAGCAGGTCATGTGATGTACCCAGCAACCCTTCATGTTTAGGAGGACAGCATAAACAGGAATGTGGCTGGAAGGGGAACCAGGGGCCATACCCCTGCTGCCACAGATATAGGAAACTCACATAGTACACTGAAGGGGAACACCACGTTCCTGGGGCAGGGTGTGGGTAGCTACCAAGAGGCACATGGAGAAAAGCACAGAGACGATCAAGTTCCAAAGTCACAGGGGGGTGGCTCTTCTTTAGCCCCAAAGGGAGGCCAGCCTTCCGTCAAGCACTTCTTCTTCCCTGGATAACCCTGGGTTTCTGGGGGACTGTTAGGTGGGGGCAGCTCAGGGGCACGTCTGGGGTTTTAGCCTCAGCTTGGGCAGGAGTAGGGACCTGACTCCAAGGAGTTAACCACCCTTTGCAGCTTAAGAGCTTTGGGGAGAAGGAGACCTATATTTACCCAGGAAAGCTCCCTGGAGTCTCCAATAGCTCAAAACATGGCCTCTACGGCTCCCAAGTCATCCCCGGGAACCCTTTTTGATGTGTTATTCTTTCCTCTACAGCAATTCACAGCTGTGAGAAAGAACAGGGAGGTTTTTCTGCCCATTTGGTCTATAAAACCTTCCTTCCCCAGTGTCAGAAAAACAGACTATCATGGATGTGAGAAGTGTATCAGAACCAGAGGTCGGGCCCATCAATGGGAATACAACATAGGGATGTGTAAGTTCTAATTGAGGTGGCCCATAATGGGTCTACCAGCAGCATCTGTGGAACAAGTTTTTCCCACCCCGCCCCCCACCGCCCCTCCCCTTTCAAGAGCCCAGGTGTAGGAAATTCCCAGAGGCCTCAGCGCCTCCCAAGCTGGCCAGGCCTGCACATATCACAGTTGCGGGAGGGAATAGAAATGAATAGCAATCCTGCTCTCTTCCAGAGAATGTTTCTCCTGCTCCTAAAGGGGTCCTACTCTTTCCAGCCTCCCCCAACCACCCCTAGCGGGTGCTGTAGAAAGCATCCAGAATGACAGTCTCACTGACTACTCCCCCTACTCCAACTAAGACAACCTGAAACTAGAATAAGAATAAGAGGGGGACAGCTGTCTTCTCTCCCCCTCTTAGCCTCCCCCAATGCAGAAGTAGACATCAATACCTACAGCTGAATGAAAACCCCGCAGTTTCCACCCAACCACACCATGGCTGCAAACTAGCAGCTTCCAGAACATTTCACCCAACTCCAGCTCCCTTTCTACCGTGCCTTCAGTGCCAAGATGGCGTCCTCTCTCCTCTGCCTTCTAGTTGGGCTCTGACCTTTCCAAGCTACCTATTCAGATTCCTCAGACCTGAAGATTCTTCAGGTCCAGAAGAACCCCTTTCTGTCCCTAATAGTCATTAAAAATGACTCCTCAGGCAGTCCTTATTCGGTACTTGGGAAGAAAACAACTGGAACATATATTGTAATGAAGGACTGTGTAGGCTTTCTAACCAGTATATACTTCCTGGAGTATATACGTTGTAAGACATTGGTAACTTATAGTGGAGCAGTCAACGGTGGCCCCAAAAGGCATGTCCGTGTCCTAACTCCTGAAACCTGTGAAGGTGACCTTACTCAGAAAAAGCATGTCTTTGCAGGTATAATTAATGTAAGGATCTTGAGCTCATCCCAGATTATCCAGATGGGCCCTAAATCCAATGCCAAGTGTCCTCGGAAGAGACACAAGAGAAGACAAGGACACAGAGGAGAGGGATGTGTGGAGACGGAGACGGGAGTGATGCAGCCACAGACCACAGAGGCCTGGATGGAGCCCCCAGAAGCTGGGAGAGGCAAAAGGGGTTCTTCCTGTGTGTCCTCAGAGGGAGTGTGGTGACCTTGATTCCATTTTGATTTTGGACTTCTGTCCTCTAGAACTATGAGAAAATAAAATGCTGGTGTTTTAAGCCACATCGTTGGTGGTCATTTGTTACAACAGCCCTCAGAAGTTCACACACTTGAGAAGCTAAGACAGCAGTATATTGATTGCCGACACTGTCTCAGGCCCCATGGGTATAACTGGTGAATAGAGCAGACTATCAGAAAAGACAGAGCTCTGGACTGCAAGTAAAAGGCCTTGAATTCAAATCCTGTGTTTCTTACCAGGACCCGGTCTGGAATGATTCATCCTTCCCATTCCCAGCTCTCCCATTTGTAAAACTTACCGTCTGCCTCACAGGGTCGGTGTAGGAGAAAGGGCTTTGGCTCTGCACATTTGCAGGAGTCATTAGATGCAGACAGACTGGATTCACATTCACTGGCTATGTGACTTTCAGCCACAACGTCCTCATCCGGGAAAAGAGCATAATAATACCCACTAGGTGAGAATACGGTGCGGATTAAATGAAATCATAACTACAAAGAGCCCGTGCTTGGTGTTCAATAAATAGTGGCCGTCATTATGACTACCATCATCATTGCCCACCTAGACGTAAGATCGGTCCTATTTTCAAGTCAGCCTAAGGCTTCCACAACATTTTTGTGTTATGTGTTCTTTGGGAAGATTTAACCTGTCCTTCGGAGAGAGCCGGAGGATGGGCTGAGGGACAGCCACAGGTTGGTAAGAAGCCCCTGACCCTCACCATGACAACCACCGAGAGTAAAAGGAGGTCTGTAAGGAAGGACCAAAGGAGCCAGCTGTCCCTGTCACTGTAGAGATGACCCACCACACACGTGATGGCCTGAAGAAACCAGGACCACTGGGAGAAATGCCTCTAAGAGCACTGTCAATAGCTCTTAAAATGTCCCTTAGAATCCCATAGAAGGCAGATTGAAAAGGCTAGTTCCTTAGAAGCAGTGGCCGAGATTTTGATTAATACCGTACTTCTGGGTAGGGGACAGAAAAGACGTATTTCCCAGCATCCCAGGTGTCTCAGATATGGCTTATCTAAACCCCCACTCAGAAATGCTGCCATAAGCCAGAGAAAAGCTGGGTTCTGGGCCTAGCTGCCTCCCCGGGAGGCAGACCCAGGTGTTGTGATTTGGGGTGGGGCCCTATCCCAGGTTTTCTGGGGTCTTGACAGGATCTGAAATTGTGACCCAGGTATTCCTTTGCTTGAAGGCCTCTTAAAAGGACCATTAGGGAAGACGTCCACAGTCAACCATTTACTGGTGCCTCTGTTAACACCTTAGCGGACCAGGTCCATAGTAGGTACAAGTTAGTGAAACCTAGGGTTACTGGGTTTGGAGCTTGCACCTGTTATTTGGTAGCTGAAGAGTGGGGAATGATTGAAAAGGGAGGAGGAGCCACAGAGAAGGGATGGAGAGGGGCTGGGGACAAACTTCCTCTCTAGTCTTTGCAATTTTGCCCCAGTGTCAGCCTGGAAGGAGATAAAGAGAGGAGACCCACCTCCCCAATGGTAGTGCCAAGCAGGAAATCAAGATAATTGCCAATTTCTTCAATTTATTTATCAGATCCCCCTGGGCCTGCAATTGGGCTTTTTGCTGCCACCAAGGTCAAGTCATGGAAAACACTTATTTACAGGACTCTGCAGAAAACAAAAGAAACCTCATTTTCTCTCAAATCTAATAGTACCCTGTGATCTGAGAGTGTGATCCTATCGGGGCTGACATGTAATAGCCTGGTAGGAGCAGATCAGATTGGATTTTCAATAGTGCTTGCAGGCTCCCATATGACTGGCACATCTGGCCCAGCTCTCTGGAGCCCTTAGGGACTCCTGACAGCAGAGATGAAGGATGGGCCTCCTTTCCATCGCCACCAACTGATCTTGTCGTCCCTTTACTGCAATGTGTGGTCAGCAAGACCAAGGCCCTGAACATGTCCCACGAATGCAGGCTAAAATGTTTCTATTACAAGTCCCCAGAGGTGGGGGGGGGGGTGTTTTAAAGTTTCTAACCACTGGAAATGATGCTGGGCCCACGGCTCTCATCTGGTCTTCCAGTAGCATGCAGGAAAGTCTGGCCAAAGTCTGGTGGGTTATGAAGGACCCCCGGCAAGCAGCCCATGAACACAGGAAATACAGAACAATGGAGAAAGGACCAGAGTTATCAGTATTGCAAAATGGGCAGTGCATTTTACTACTGGGGACAATCTTCCTTGCCATAGAGAAATGGGGGGAGAAAGGGTGGGACTGGAGAGACTGAAGTTGCTGAGGCCTCTGCAGTCTTAAGGTGGGGGTCAGGCCCTGAGTATCAGAGAGATGGATCGGGGGGTGGGGGGGTTACTGCAAAGGGCTGTGAGATCCTCAGGGCCTAGTGAAACCTCAGCGTCATCACTGAGAGGCCAAAGCCAATGCCACAGTCAAAGGCCAAAACTGATATTCGGAAGCCAAGGATGTTATAGGTTAGAAGTAGGCTTAAAAGCAAGAGAGCCAGGTGACTGATAAGAAATAGCCTTGGGGTGCGGGAAGGTCACCTGTGCACGTACATGATCCTTCAAGAGCTAAAGTAGGGCAGATAAGGCCTTTGTAGGATAAGCGGACAGAAATATGTGCTTAATAACTAGAACATCAAAGCGCCAGCCATTGTGGTTTATCACTGTGTAAATATGTCATTAGCCCTCTTCAGGATGAGCCTCAGAAACCTCAGAGAGCACATTCTAAGTCCCGGGGAGAGATTTCTGATAGAACCTCTGCCCAAAGGTCACAGCTGAGGCTGCAAGACACACAGAGCTCGTCAGGGCCTGGGGACATCCTTGCCCTTGCTGCTGAGCTGGGTGACCTGAAGAGCGAAAGTTCCCCGGACTCTAAGGACACATCTGAGGAGCAGCAAGGTTCTGTCCTGCTTTGTGGAGAGGAGCCTTTGTTTCAGGCCTGCAGACACGGGACGCTCTCCTCCCGTCCCTAGAAACTGCCAATCAGCATCATCTTTAAATAGACACTTCCCTGAAATCACAGTGTATCGAGGAAGTGTCTACCAGTCGCCAATCACAAGCGTTCGGTCACTTTTGTTATCTGTAATAACAACAGCCCTCACAATGTATGACACGCGTTCACCCCGTCACGGGCCTGGGCTCAGGGGCTGTCCGCTCGTCGTCACTGCTGGTCCTACAGCCATCGCACAGGGTTCAGGACATGACTCCAGACTGGCTCGCTCTCTCCCTCCCTCTCTTCCCTTCTCTTTCATCTTTGGCAAATAGGAGGGTTTGGCAGATAAGAGGGTTTTGGTTTCTGTTTCAAATACACCTCCTCAGGTGTTTAGGAATTCCCTTCCTTGCCAAGGCATTTAGCTTCACTGTTAGACCGCCTTTTAATGAATAAAACACAACAGTTTAGAGCTGTCAGGGCTATTTCTCATTAAACTCACCGGTGGTCCTAACACTTCCTGAGAACTCAGCTGAGCCCCGCTGGCTACAAAAAGGTAAGCTGAGCATCTCGGGAATAACAGGCTGGATTTTCCTCAAACAAGGAGGTCAGGACAGGACTGGCCCCCTGCACCGTCTATGGGCCCCCAGACAATACTTGTCTGACTAACCTGAAGGGAAAGGATGGGGCAAGGAGATCAATTTCATTCATTTCTAGTTCTTTCAATTTACAAGAATTAAAAAGACCGATCCCACCCAGGACTTGGAAGGCTATGGACCAGTGGGTGTTCTCAAAGGTTGCTGGTGCAATCTTGGTGGGCCATGGCCTGGGATGTCCTATTAAAGTTAAAACTGCACAGGTCTGGTCAGCAACCCTTCATCATGAATCTTTATTTCAAAAGATATGTGTGTATATATAGGTCTATGAGTTATAACTCTGTATACCTATAGGTCTCTCGATTGGGGGCAAGTAATGGGGTGGTGCTATGTAGTGAGAGTTCACTTGCCAAATCAACTGGGAAAATGTGCATGTGTATGTGTGTGCATACAAACATTAAGAGAATTGTGGAAGGATGTGTATACCAAATGGTGAGAACTGGTCATCTTAGTTGACTGTCATTAGAGGAGTCAGAAGAATGTTAACTATTTCTCTATATATTTATACAGTTTTACATATCATAAAAGAAACAGGTGAGGGGACACTCTTTAATCAATGCTTTTTGATTAAAGAACAAAAGTTAAAATTATTTTTAAAACCATTTAGAAAAACCAGGAGGCAGGTGCGGCTATTGTCACTCATCATTGCTATGAATGTCACTGCACCATTCTCATGAACAGTTTTGCACTGGGGGAGACGGGTGTGGGGTGAAGGAAATAACAGCAAAGTGCTCCCAAGGGACTAGGAGAGCTCCAGGGCCCGGACCTCCGAGGGTGGCCTCAGCTAAGCTCAAACAGCTCGTATAGCGCAAGAGCAGGCAGTGGAATGTGTAGCTTTGCTAGCAACAGGGCTTCTCTGCTTGATAAACTTTGCAAACAAAAGAAAGGCAGCTTTATAAACAAAGCAAAAGCAGTGTTGGCAAAAGTGCTTAGCAAATCTGAGCATTATAGATGGTGTGGGCAGAGCTGAGGACTCTATAAGAACTGAGGACTCTGTCGAGCCTCCTTCCATATGGACTAAAAAAGCGGAACATCCAGACTCTTGCTATGTGTTCGTTGATGTCATCTTTGCTCTAACATGAACACTTAGTTCAACATTACTTAACCTGACCAGGCAGTGGCATGGTGAATAGAGCATTGGCCTGGGATGCTGAGGACCCAGGTTCAAAACCCTGAGGTCATCAGCTTGAGTGTGGGATCACAGACACAACCCCATGGTTGCTGGCTTGAGCCCAAAGGTCACTGGTGGGAAGCCCATGGTCACTGGCTCTGCTAGAGCCCCCCAGCCAAGGAATATATGAGAAAGCAATCAATGAACTAAGGTGCCGCAACTATGAGTTGATGTTTCTCATCTCTCTCCCCTCTTGTCTCTCTCTTTCTCTCTCTCAAACAACAACAAAAACATTACATTATTTGATTTCACTTGGAAAACAGGGTCTGATGGGTTAGACCAGGTTAAACAACAAAACTGAGATCTGAAAACAGCAGTCACTATGCAGAAACACTCCATCCTGCAGAAACAATGGGGACTGAGTTAGGGAAATGGCATAAAGGCCTGGTACCCACAAGGTGTGTTTCTTCCCTTGTGTGCCCTGTACACCTGAGGTCTAAGCCTATTCCTCTGGGCAGTGTCCTGCCTTGGTCAGGTGAGGACACCCCAGGACTGTCAGCACCAGCAGTAGACACACTCCGCTGGCCATGGCTGCAGCTGGGCTCTGAGCACGTGGGGCCTGCCCAACATGCCTGGAGATCATGGCATGGCTCTGCCGCCCTCATTGTCTCAAGTGGGAAGGCGCAGAGTACGGCTGAGAGTTTTCTTGGGTCCAGAACAGATGTTTTTGTGGCCACTGCCTGGCATCCATAGGTACTCATGAATCTCTGTTGAATGAACAAATAAACCAATAAATGCAGATGAGAACAAAGAGAAAAGAAATACTAATCACCTTTTGTAGACCCAAAGCCTGCTCTTCTTAGGAGCTAGTCCTTATTTGTCTTTGTTGATATAAGCATTACACATACCTAAAGGCCTGGCTCCAACCCACTCTGTCCTCTTCAGTGCACTGGGTAGAACTGTCACCTGCAGGGCTCTTGTATTATCTATACTCCACGTGTCTGTACATTGTCTACTCAAATAGACCATATGCATCTTATAGGCCAAGACTAGGTCTTATGTTCTTTTTTGTTTCCATGAGTCTTTGCACTCAGAACTGAGAAATAGCCGGCACTCTTTGACTTCCTGTGTCTCAGACACAAGGAAGTCAAGAGTCACAGGCTACAGGGATGGTGGAAAAGAAGAAAAAGACAAGAGGGTCCGGTGGCCAAGAGCAACCATGTTTCTTACAATCCGGCTCGTGCTCAAGTTAAAATAGAAATGACTTTCAAGTTGGCATATGTAATTACAACTAATTAAATATTCTGTTACCCAAATTACTTACTCACCAAAGCTTCCCACAGTCTGAGTTGATTTAATCACGAATGCCATTAAAACTAGGGAAGTGGTGAATAGACAGGACGGCCTCTGAGCCCATCGCGTGCTATCAAAGGAGCTCTCAGCCAGGAAGTGGGAGAAGGAGGCAGAGAGTAAAGCAAGCCTCCCTGTGCTCCGATCTGCTGCGACCCTTGTCTCAGAAAAGGAATGATGGGGAGAGAAGAGCAAGACGATTAGGAAAACATAGCAACACTAACGTGCGACAGACCAGGTATGGTTCTGGTTGCATCTGGGGACAGTGAAAAGGATGCAGGGTTAAGGCTAACCCAGTTAATCCCAGCACTGACATTACCAGCCACTCAGACCTTCCTGCCTTTCCTTCTCTCATTCACAGAACTAGGGATAACAATAACAGAAAGAAGGCCAATACTATAAGGTCACCACAAAGATGAAATGGGCTAATATATGTAAAGCGCAGTACACTCAGCGATCCAGTGATTGTCAGTCCCCCACGTTGATTCTAGAAACTGCCTGCTGCTTGAGTCAGCCAGCCGGGAGAGAGCTGGGGCAGAGGGCAGGTCTGCAGCCTGTGTGTGTTGATTCCCTTGAATGGTTGTCCCTCTTTGGAAGATGATGCCGGTGCTGATAACGAGCTTGCTGAGCTAGTCGCTGTGATGCTGCTCTGCCTCCAGTCCCCATTCCATCCATCCAGCCGTGAATACCTCGTCATGCTTCCCCATCGGCCCTGCCCTCTGTCCCACTGTGGGTCCTTCTGCCTGGTGTGAGGTGCCATCCCTTCTGCTGACGGGTCTTCATCTTCTTGCATGTTCTGTTTTCTCGGCTAAATGACTGACTGTCGATCTCCGGTACGTGTCTTATCTCACTGGGCCAAGTGCATGTGAAGGACTGTTTCACAGAGAAAAACCTAAGTGTCCCGGGGAGTGGAAATGAAATCTGGGCGTTGGCTGGGGCTGAGCATATCAGGGCAAGGGACAGAACTCACGGAGTTGAAATGTTAGAGATGGGAAGTCCTACCACGACCCCAGGTCCTTTCTGTCTCCCAGTCCTAAGGTCAGAGGTGGAAACCAGGAGCAGGGACAGAAAATGCCTGCCTGGTGCTCAGAGACTCCCCCCTGAGAGCACCAGAAGTCAGTCCCAAGTTTCTCTTTCTCATCTGATGCTCTTTGTGACACACCACTACTTTCTCATGGCAAATTATATAATTGTATATGGTACTACTACTCAACACCCCCCCAAAAATAAAGACTCAAAAAGAAGTTGCCATGACTATTCTCAGATTACCCAACCCTCCTCATTCTCTTAATAGAAAATGCTTCCACGCCAATTTTCTATTGTCACTGCTCCCTACTCAGCCCTTCCTCAGTCCCTTTGGGCACCAGAAACCAGAGAGCCGCTTCCTTATGTAGGTAAAAAGATACGTCCCCAGAAAACAAGAGGTCTGCTGCATGCCCGCACCCATCCCAGAAGTTAAAGGTACCTGAGATAGTCATCCTGCAGGAAATGACCCTAGCACCTGGTGGGTCTGACTCAGAGGTGGCGCTGACTTAAAAACCTTGGTTAGCCCTGACAGACCCGGAAGTTATCAGCTTTGAGCAGCCTGGGCAGTTCCATGTTGAATACATTCACCAGCACGGGGGTAAACTGAAGGGTCTCCAATGGGTGATGGATGATCTCGAGCAGTTTGGAAATTCTCCAATGGGGATTTGTCCTGATTTTACCGTTTGCCTGCAACACCAGGCAGGTAATTCCAATATTCAGCAAGAGCGAGTTTTCTTATCATGACTCCACATCTACATTTGTAGAACACATTTTATCAAATACTTGGCAGGCGAGATGAAGTGGCAAGGAGGTAATTCTCTTGTATTGAACTGATTTGAGAATTTTTAATAAAAACAGCCCCCCAAATCCAGTTGCGCAGATGCAGACAGAATTGGTAGTGTGTGCTCCAGAATGAATTAACTCTACAAAGACTAAACTACAGGCATCCTCAGCAATCAGCTCATTGTCCACAATCCTGTATGGATGAGGCTGGGCTCACCCCAGCTGCAGAAGACTCTCACTAGAACAGCAGATCTCATTCATCCTGGACTAGAACAGTCCATAGAGGTCTACAGATAGCTGAGAAGAGAGGTAGCATTGTCCATATTTGGAGTCCTATACTTATTTTAAAGTTATAAAAACCCCAACAATTTCAGTCCAAGAGGATTTATGTTTCCCCACAGAGTAGTCAGGCATGCTCAGGTTTTGAGAGCTATTTATCCCGTTACTTCCGGGAAGTCAGCTATCTGGGCTGCTCTCGGGCCACATCATGGGTCCCAGTCTCAGCCCTCATGCCCTCTCTATCCAGGTCCCCACAATGGAACCTCCTGTTCCCTCCCTGCTCCACATCCCAGGTCAATCTGGAGATATGAAAGGCAGCATCGAACTAGTCTCACCTGCAAGAGTTGGGGTGTTGGGGTGAGCATCCGTCCCCTTGCTGAACACAGATCCAGATGCTCAGTCCTAACTACTTCCTCTTCTGTTTTCAGAATCAGGATGTGGCATTCCTGGGACAGTCACGTAAAAATAATAATGGCTGTGAGAGCAGTAACAGCTAAAACTTAAAAATGGTTGCCACGTTTAGGCAATGTCCCCAGCACTTGATACTTTTACGCACTCCCACAAATAGCTGTCGTGATCCACCTGAGAGGCCCGTGCTCACTTGCCCTGGGGCCTGCACTAGGTCCCAGGACTGGATACCTGTTTGATCTTTTTTTTTTTGCTAATTGCCCAATTCTTCTGCTGTTCCTAGTCCCTCTCCTAGGACTAGAAATCTGTCCCTGAACCCCAATTCTAATGATTGTGTTGTTTTCTGTCTGATTAAAAGAGAAAACCTCTGGAACCCCACCCTGTCCTTGGGACCACAATGTTCTCTGCTGTGTGACTCTTCACCTTGGTGGTCTTTCTGTTTGGGCACTGAGCCCCCTTAGCCCTGACAAACCCAGGCTTGGTTGGGGTAAGTCTTATGCCAGGTCTTTACCTGAAGCCAGTCTGGGGGAGAGGAAAACTGTCCAACAACAGGTTCCTTTTGGACTTAAAACCAACCTGATTTATACCAATAGTTAAGCTAGTGATAGTGAAGGTCAATCATGGATCTTAACAGATTCGATCTTGAAAATTTGTAAAAATAGACTTAGCCTGAATGAGTCCTGTGTTTAATGGTAATGAAAGGTAGCTGGGACATTTGGGACAGCACTCTGGGCTTTCCTTTCATTTACTGCTGCTGTCCAGCACCCTGAGTCCTCATGGCCCCTGGTAAAGAGCATGCTGAAATATGATTACAGGGAAGACACTGTTATTACACAATGTAGTTGTCAACTGTGCAGCCATTACTCGCAATGTTCAGGGATCCATAATAATGAAAGCAAAGATAACAAGGATAATTAAAACTTAAAGAGAATCCAATATCATTTTTAGGCCATTTAGTTTCTCCCGCACAAAATCTTTGCTCCAAACTCACAAGTCCATAGACTACCTTGGGCTGTACCTCGTCTTTCTACTCATACCCACCCTATGGGGACTGATTATAAAATCATCAAAAGACAGAAAGTAGCACAGGAGAAAAATAGAGATGCCCTGGGTAATCCACAGCCTGATTCATCATGCCTGCATGACAATGACTGAGAGGTAATACATTTATATTTTCATGATAGATTCATCGTTAGGAGCCAGAATAAGCCGGGTATCTGCTAATCAGTGACCAGATAATTAAATGTAGGATGAACTTCTGTGTGGCTCCAAGAAGAACTCTTTCACTAAGGGGGAAATGTCAAATTTGATGTCACCTGGATGCCTTCTCATTGTCTAAAGCTTGCCTCAGCTGTGACTTTGGATTAGATCTCTGTGCTCACATTTCTTATCTGTACATGTGACCTCGTGATCACCATCAGACACTGCTCTGCAGAGAAGGAGACGCTGAATATAATGAGAGGGAAATGAGCATCTTCCCCAGAGAGGACAAGCTCCTTCTCCCCATCTCCAGTGAGCCTTTGATGAGACTCATGGATTTCCAGGGTTCCTCCATTACTTTCCAGCCTGCATAGAAGCATCTTGTTGCTTCTCTCTGTGAAAGTGTAACTCATGCAGCTGGGTGGCTGCAGTCCTTGTGGAACAGGAAATGCAGACCTTCTAGCAATGTCCCCAAGACCCCAATGCTGAGATCTTCTCAGGGTGGAGTAGAGACAGTGAAAGCAAAATTCCTTTCATGCAGACTCCTGTGAAAGTCTTGTTTAGCTGGACAGAAGAATAAATTACATGGGGTTTCTCAGCCATTAACAATAGCCAAATGTGACACTTAGGCAGGGACATGCCTCAGTGACTTCCAGAGAATGTCTAGCCTCCTTCCTGGAAAAATGTCAGGCTCTCTGTCATTCTTGCATTAAGACTCCAAACCCACTTGGGCTGAGTCTCCTTCAGATGGCTTCATGGTGACTAGGCCCTTGTGCATGTGTCCTCAGACAAGGTCTTAGCACAAAAGAACCATCAAGCAAAATGCTCCCGCTGTACCTTGGCCCCAGGGCTAGATGGAAAAGGCAAAATTAGTGTTGAACTCATTGGTTTCAGATCACAAAGACCTGCATACTGCAATGTTGGGGGAAGGAAAAGTTTGGGCACCAAAGCACTTCAGCCAAAATTAGAATATCATGAAGCCACCTTCCACATTTTAGCATGGATCCTTCCCTTGACTGATGAAAAGACTTATAGCTGAGTCCGTCTTCCAACAAACCACTCACCAATAGAGCTAAATTAGGCCACTGTCCCTCATTTTTGCATATAGAATATTGTTATCCAACAGACGTAACAATTTTCCTTAATTTGATCATCTTTTAAATCTTATTCTTTCTATGGGAACAAACAAAGTGTTATTAAATAAAATATTTTCTTCTCTCTTTCTCTCAATACCTTCATCTAACCAATCGGTGAATTCTACTAACTTTCCTTTCAAAATATATCCAGAATCTAATCTGTCCTTTACGTCTACACACATATCCTGCCCTCAGTCACCAGCATCGCTCATGGAAAATGGTGTCCCCATTTCTACCTTTGTCATATCATGTCACTCCTCTACTGGCACAAAGTTAACGACAAGGACTTCATCATGACCTACAAGACCTTGTGTGATCTTGTCCCAGCTAACTCCCCAACCTCATGTGGGACCCCTGGCTTATTCCACACTGGCCACCCTAGCCTCCAGGTGCCCTCCCACGTGGGGAAATCTAGGCTTGCTGCTCCCTCATCCAGGAACACTCCTCCCCCAGATAGTCCTCTTTCCCGTTGGTCTCTGCTCAAACGCCCTCTATTGGAGAAGCTTTCTGTGAATATTTAATTTACCTTCTCATTCCCCTTACCTCAGTGATTTTCTCCCTAAAACCTGACAACCTCATGAGAAGGTAAGCTCAGTGAGCGTGAGGACATTTTCAGTTTGCGCAGCCAGAACAGTGTCTGGTGGGTAAGAAAAGATAGAGGAATAAAATCAGTGAACTAAAACTTCTTGCATATTTGGAAGGCGAAGTGGGTAACTAGGGACTTCCAGAAATAAACACTTTCTTTGAAGGGGAGAGCCTGACAATTTTGGTTCTGTCTGCCTTTTATCTAGCTTCAATGCAAGTAAAGGTGTGGGGCCATTGAACAAGATTCCCCATCCTCAAACTTCCTTATTTCCTTTCCTACCTGCAGTTCGTGTGGCCCAGGTAAACTCTGAGCATTCCCTTCTGGAATTCTGTGAGCTACAAGGGCAATGAGTTCCTCAAGCGCTTGGGCAGCTGCCTGCAGGGAGAATTTTGCGGGGCTGGCTGTTAAACCAGGTGCTGGCACCATGACCCCCGGCACCAACACTGCCAAGATTCTGGGCGGATGTTTGATTCAAAATTTGCCTGTCATCCACAGTGTGTCCATCAAGTCATGGTGCACTTTTGACTGGTCACAGGAAATCATGACTTTACAGACACACTGTATTTGAGAACCCTGACTTTGAAAGCTTACTTTGCCCTGCCTTCCTCAAAATACTTTATTAAGGGCCCATGTTTAGTAGTCCTCTACTCTGTGGAAGGACCCATGGTCAGGTTTCTGCCATCCTGTCTGCTTTCCCCTGGGCTCATGTGAGACCTCCATTGTGTGCACATTGTTTCCTTTGGAAGATAATGCTCTCAGCCATTCTTTAAAGGCCCAGTACCCAATATCGATTGCTTCACCCATTTCATCTGGTCAACAGTGTGTTATAGCCAGTAATTATATAATTATATATATATATATATATATAATGATTAAGTTAGAGTTACCAGAAACAAAAAATTAATTAGCATTCACTGAATTAAGCATGCCATTCTTGGCCCTACCGGGTACAGGCACTTTGAGTGTCTACCTGGCCCAGGTATAGTTTAAAAGAAGCCTGACCAGGCAGTGGTGCAGTAGATAGAGTGTCAGACTGGTATGCAGAGGACCCAGGTTTGAGACCCTGAGGTCGCCAGCCTGAGCGCAGACTCATCTGGTTTGAGCAAGGTTCACCAGCTTGAGCCAGGGGTTACTCGGTCTGCTGTAGCCCCACAGTCAAGGCACATATGAGAAAGCAATCAATGAACTAAAGTGCTGCAACAAAAAATTGATGCTTCTCATCTCTCTCCCTTCCTGTCTGCCTGTCCCTATCTGTTCCTCTCTCTGTCTCTGTCACACACACACACAAAAAGATGATGATAACATAGTTTGATGTAGAACTTCATTTATTCAGTGATACCTTTATTTACTGTTATACTTGACAATAAAAGAACCCAAAGTAGCTGATAAAGAGACATGCTATACAGTAAAATAAAATACATTAAATTTGAGAAAACTGGCCAAAGGAAAATAAAGTGTGTGTGGGGGGGGGAGATGTATCTGGAAGTGATGTTAATATACAAAATTCATACTTTGATTTCTTACAAACTAGCAAAAGACAACCACAAGTCTGATTTCAAGCTTCCTAACAGCCAATTTGAAACAAAGAACTAACCAGTTGTGTGGTTTGCATTGTCCATACATTATAAATAAGCGTGTTTTACAGGAGTAGTATCCAAGTGACAGCACTGAAGTTCTTCTAAGTGTCCTCAAAGGTGGGACAGTAATAGAAAGATTAATGCAGTACTCACCAGCACCCCATCATTCAGCGTGGAGAGGGTACAATGAGGTAGAATAACCCATGGGTCAAAGAGGTTTTACCCCATGGGGAGCAGAAGGAGGATGCTCAGCAGTGCAGGGACCTCTATATATTTTTGTCTTTCAGCTAGGATTTAAAAAATAATCTTCCCCATGTCTGACACTGGAATTTAAAAGAACTATTTTTTCACTAATGTAGCCTTTTGTTCACAAGTTTAGGTTACCAATGGGCTTGCTCGAGATTCTAGGGTTATGCTGAGAATTCTTTGTGTTGAACAGAGGGGGAATTGTGTTATTTTATTGACCAGGAAAGCCTTATAGCAGAGTAAAGAAATGAGCTATCCAAGGTGCTGAAGTCTATCACTCCAGGAAAAAAATAAAAAGTTTTCGTGCCCAGTTCACTTCTGTTCAGTTCAATAGGCAGGTACTGAGAACCTAATATGTGTTGGGTACTACTAATCTAATACTGTGAAGATTAATAAAACTCTGCCCCTGCTACCCAGTAGGTCATAATCAAAGGAGATGGAGAACCAACTCAATGATCCCTATCAAGAGCCATGTCAATTCTTAAGGACACCCTGGCAGCAAAGTGAAGGGGCTTCTAACCCAGCCCAGAGGGATCAGAAACAGCAATTCTGAGGGGAATTTTTTTAACTGAGTCTCAAAGGACATTTCCATCACCACTGCCCCCAATTTACCAGACACTACAGCCAAAGCATGTTTAAGTGCATAAGCATTGTGTACCTGCCCATGCATGTGGCCCATATCTGTCTGTGGAGTGATAGCTGAGAGGAGACAGTGTTGCAAACCTAGGAAACAGCAGATAAAGCAGGAAAGCATGAAACAGCAAGAAAACTGGTGTATAACTGAAAGAATGTTAGAAGCAGAGAGTTGCTGGAGACTCAGCTAAAGAAGTACCCAGAGGTAAAATCATGCATGAGAAAGGGAGCTTGGACTTTTTGTGTGAGCAACAAGGAGTCACTGAAGTGGACCTGACCAAGTTTGCATTCCATAAGACCCCTAGTGTACCATGGAGGAAGAATTGAGATGGCAGCCAGGATGGAGTGGGGAGAGACAGGACCTGGAGACTGGCTCGGATATTGCAGTGAACTGTGAGAAAAGAGAGAGGCTAGAAATTGTACAAGGACAATTTGAGAGATAGGAAAGTGTTGGTTTAGAGAATCCATCCTTAGAAGAAACATACAGGACTTTGTAATCTGTGAGGTGAAGGCAAGGGAAAGAAGTCGAAGTTGTTTCTATCGTGTCTAATGTATAAGGATGCACCAGGAGTACCGAGAAAGAGAAGCATGGGCATATTTTGGTCCTTCACCTGAAAATGGGCCACTCTTAGGTAGATGTTATCCCCTCACGCCCAACTCCATAGTTCACTCTTAACATCCTGAAGATACGCTCTAACTTGGGAACAGAAATTTCTATCAGCCTCTGCTTAGAAGACAGTGTTATGAGTAGAAAGTGTTTGGAGGTAGGAATTGAAAGAACCTGGCCTCCTGCATTATTGCCAAATAATAGTAATATTGCTCACCACAGGTCACCAACTAACTCTCTATAGCTTTTTTCCCACATGTACAATGGGTGTTTGACAAGGCCTATATACCCATCTCACAGTCAATGTGAAGACCAAATGCCATACTTATTGGATCATGCTTTTAAAATACATGTACTATGCAAAGGTTAGGTACTGTTGTTATTATTACAGGAGGGAAAACAAAACACAGGGTGGTAAGAAAAGGATTTAGAAATATAAGGGCAGCTCTGCAGAACCCAGAGAATTTTTTTAGCCTTTTCCTCCTTCTTCTCATTTTCTTTTCAGTAGGCAATAAAAATATATAGAAATATGACCACAGAACTGCTGCCAAATTCAATACTCATAATATCTATTCAATATTCAGCAATACACATGCAATATTGCAGATGGTTGTGGGATGTGATGGTCCCTTACGAACAGTTCTGAGGGGGGAAATGAAATATTATAAGAAAACAGCCAGTCATTTGATGCATCCTGGATGTTTAAGTGACATGAGAGTCAGCAATCATGGGCAAATTAAAATATAATTATGCACAGGATTAAGTAGCATTTCACAGATGCATGCTGAATTAACTAAACACCCACCCTCTGAAATAAATTGTGACCATCATTTGCTATTTCCCAAAAATATTATTACCAGAAAAAGTCAAAGTACAGATATATGTATTGCCTTGTGAGTTAATGGTATGCATGTCATAAGGGGTTGTTACCACAAATTGGGCGAGGTGTGCTAACCACTAAGTAGTCACATTACCCCACACGGTCGGTAAACAATTTATGTAAATATGCACCAATAGGCACATTGCCCAACAAAATGCCATTTCTCTCTTGGTGATGCAGACTGCTTAGCTCTGATGCAGCTAGTCACAGTTTATTGTAGATCTATTCAGTGTCACCTCATCATAACCCCTAGATGTAAGCAATTAAGCCCATCACACATCAACCCAGGCAGACCATGGCTGTGGGCAGAAGGATCAGGAACATGGTGGTGTTGGACTACTAGTCCAAATATCAAGAAGGAAAGAGAAGAAGTCATGTGAAGACAGACATCACAAAGTAGACCAGTGGCTGATTACTCTCTGCCACCATTCCTCTGTACCCCTCTTCTGGTTCTGCAAAGCCAGGCAGCTCCAAGAGATGACCCTAATGCCAATGTCCTGGGCCCGCTTTGTGAACTATGGCCCTGGGCTCCATCTGTTTTTCTACACAACCCCCAAGACTCAACCACTCCCTATGAGCTCTGGCATCCCCACCTGGCATGGTGTCAACCCCATGGTAAACACTCAGTGTGTGTTTCCTCAACACAGGAAATCTTTAATGAAGTAGCCATTTTCTGGTCTTGAAATGTCCTGGCACATTAGGAGTTCCTGCTGAGTAAGTCACGCTTCTACTCTGTGTCAGATGCCCTATTCATTGACAGCGGAGGGAGAGAGCGCATAAAACTGTCTATTGTCTCACTCCAAGTTCATGAATAAATTTCATTCTTTACATAATTTAAGCTTTCTTCCTTGTCTCAGTGCCTTAGGAATGAGCCATTAGTCAATGGTGAAGTGATCAAATTAGCAAGTATTTATTGAGTGCTAACTGGGTATAAAGCTCTGTGTGAAATACAATCAAAAAGTTTTTCGTTTTTTTAAAAAAAAATTATATAATTCCAGCGAAGATTAAAGACATATAAATGAAGTAATTTGAAGACAATAATAAAATGACATATGTGCATAAATGACCAGGAAATTTATGTACAACTTATGTATTGCTTATTTCCAAAACTATCTTCCATCAACATATAAAAAACACATATATGCACAAAACAATAAAAATAAGAACAGGTTGACGGCAAGAAAATGAAGCTGTTAGATGATCATATGCTCCCAGTTCAGGACTATCTGGTTACTGCCCTCGGCGTGGGGGCCGGCTTTGAGATTCCCAGCAGCCAAGGCAACAAAAGGTGGGGGAACATGGTGGGGGGGGGTGGCCTCTTCGTGATTACTGAAGAGGAAGCATCTATGATGCCAAGAGAAGCAAACATTTTCCTGATACTAAATTCTAAGAGGAATTTATCATGTGGATCACTGTCTCAGGAACATTGAACACCACAATGGACAACGTCTTCCACCACAGTGTTTAGAGAAAAAGAAAAAAATGTTATTCATTTGGTTGGTTCTTATAATGGCCTTCCATAAAAGTCACAGGCATGATAACCAACCCAACCATGTGGAGACATTTCTGCAGGGAACGAAGTTAATATGGTCCCAGAAGACAGCTTTCTGAAAAAACCTGACAAGAGTCAGGGAGAGAACTTAATAAACATCAAGTGAGAAATGATGGGCGTAAATTTGATATAACTTTCAAAATGTATCTGTGATTTCAACTAAGCTTTCATGTGGAGCTAAAAAGCAATCACTTTAGCACTAAATACCAACAAACACTAAAAGACTAGGGGAGAGTCAGGAGTTTAGATAAATGTGCACATACGACAAGACAAAGTGGATATGTTGCTGTGGAAATGAAGAAAACTAACCATTACTCTCGTCTGAACTCAGGGCGACAAGAGGGAGGGCTTTGAACAGGGCCAGATTTTTCCTAATTCCTGGATGCTAAGACGAGATGTGAGTTTTTTGGTAGTACTGTATATTGAAGGGTAAATCTGTCTGGGGCAGGGAGGTAAAATTAAGCTGTCCTAGTTTAAAGACGTACCCTACAGTTTTCCCCTCCTCCATCCTAACTGATGTCTCTGCAGATTTCCCAACCCATGGCAATTCAAGGGGTTCCCATCTGACTTGGGTAATTATTCTATTGCAATGTTACTCAAGACACAAGGCCAACTTTGCAGATGGATTTGGCTGGACTGGCTGGGTCCCTTTTTGCTAGAAACAAACCATACCATCAGAAAGCTTCCAGCTCCACCATGAGAGATGCCCTCTTTGGGCCTCTTATCTTTAGGAGGTTGCAGTCAATATACTCAGAAACAGTACAAACTTAATCCTCAACCACCTGCTGATAGGACTAGGATGGTCACAGATATGACCTGGTTCAGAGAGCACAGGCTTAGTGCTCGCTGGCCAAATCTGGCCTGCAGGTGTGTTTGCGTGGACTGAGGAGTGATTTAAAATAGGAACATTCCACATAAAATTTAACTTATTCAGTTCTTCTAAAAAAATTAGAATTTCTGATGATACCAGGCTCATACCAGCTATGGCAGGGGTAAGTGGAGAAAGACTAGCCCCTGCCCCTTAGTCTTTCTCCACTCTGCCCTGCTCCCTAGTGTCCCCTTCTAGGCCTGCTTCACTCATCTATCCAACTTGCCTCATCCTGTGGCCATCTATCTGTTTTTAATCCTTCATGATCCAAAACTACCACCTTCTATTTTAATAAGGGGAAGAAACTTGCTCAAGTTTGCACATCTGGACAGAGGCTGAGCCAGAAATGCCCCCGCCTTCCCAGGCCTCCAGTGCTCTCCATGACTCTCAGCGGGCTGGATGGGAGAGGAGGCAGGGGAGGTTCCCCCCCACCCCCACCCTCAATAGGGAAAAGAAGTCAGGAAAGCAGCAAAGACAAGTTTGGCTCAGTTCACACTGCCTCGTCCTGGGCCAGCTCCACCTGCAATAATGTTTTTACAGCATCCTCCAGAAAAATCAATTTGTTTAAAATAGCACCTGATTCTGCCCTGAGTGAACAACGTTAGGCATATGCAAAAGAGGGAGCATTGTGTTTTCTTTAAAGCTCTTCTGAACCTGTGAACAAGAATTGTTTGCCACACACGCCCACAAAAAAAAAAAAAAAAAAATTAGAGTTATTTTCTTGGGGGAGGGACAGGTGTAAAATTTAGGAATGTGGGTTTATTTTTATTTCATTCTCTAAGAGCCTTTCAGCCACATAACGCCTCTCTTTGACAAGAATATTTTAGAATATGCTTGTGACCGTTTCATGCTTTAAAGGGGGAGTGAGGGCGAGGTTTGCTCTCCAGCTCTCCTTTAGGAGGCAGGGCAAAGGGGGTCGGAGCGTGGAGTGAACGGTTCTGCCTAGATGAAAAAGCGCAGGCTGAACCTTTCAAGCTGCTGAACGCCAGAAGGAGATAAGAGGCGGCGTGTGAGCTGCCAATTACGATGGGAACAATAATGAAAGTAGTCCTAACAGCCATGCCCACTGTGCTTTGGAAAACCTCGAGCCCCGGGCTGGCATGAGCTACCTCCACTGCTCGGGTGTTCTCGGCAGCAGGGCCTTCCTCACCTGGAAGCTGAGTGATTTCCGGGCTGTGGGTCAAGAAATATCAGTCCCACGTAGCCCCCACCCTCCAAAAAGGGCTGCCTCCGTCCCTTTGTTTCGATGATCATCGGTGAGGTTTCTTTTCTAAGGCAGAACCCCTGGCTTTCCGACCTTTCCCATGTCAGTCCCTGGCCGGTATCCTCTCCCAGGGTATGCAATACAGACGGCTGAGAAATCAGCTTTCTTTCACCTTGTTCACTCCTGGAGACTGCCCTCCCCTCCTCCTTCACCTTTAGGCCAGATTCCAGCCACCCTTTAACCTCTCTTATCCAGGAAGCCATAGCACCCTGCACCCGTCGGAATATGGTTCTGCCCTGCCCTCGTTGCTGGCTATTGCTTGTAATTCCTTCCTGGTGCTTTATTCTGCCTGGTTTTATACTTCCCGTTCAGCTGTCACCATCACTAACTAGACGTGAGTGCCTTGAGACCCAGATCAATGCTGGGGGGAGGGGGGCGGGTGTACGTTAGTCAGTCAGGTTCCAACCCCTGAGGGGGGCAACACCTCTCCCTCTCACTAAGCCCTCCCGCCACCATCTGATGGCAGCAAGTGGCTTGGCATCCTAAGACTGAGAGGCAGCATTTTAATTCTCGCCATTGCACATTGGCTCCCTTTCTTTCTCCCTGTCTCAGGAGGGAGCGTCCTGGTCTCTGATGGGTCGCTTCCCAGCCACGCACCTCGTCTTCTCATTTCATCAGTGGTCACTCTCACACTGGCCTGTTCAACTCTCCCTGGCCGGCGCCCCTTTCCTCTTCACTGCAAACACATTCGGTCTTCTCCCAAAGTCAAACCATTGCCCCCATTCTGAAAGTCACCTTCCATGCCCCCGCCTGTCTACCCTCAGCCTCCCGACCTCAGTAAATGCATCACCATCTGCCCAGCAGCTCCGCCTGAAACCTCAGATGTCACCCTTGATTTCTCTTTTCTTCACGCCCTGTCCCAGTCCCAGGGTGGCCCTCCTTGCCAGCTCTGGTTCATAGTACCACCCCATCTACCCGCTTCTCGCCCCCTCATCTCATGCCTGGAGCACCCCAATGACATCCAAACTGGACCTCCGCTTCTTCCCTTGGTCCCTGACCTGCATCCCTCACAGGAGCCAGAGGGGTTGTAACGCATGCTTAGGCCGCCTTCCCTCCTGCTCAGGGCCCTCCCGGGGCTCCCCACCACTCCAGGATGAGTCCGAGGTCCCGAGTGGTCTGGCCACCACCTGTCCCTCTTTAGCTGCTCTGACCTCCCCACTTTCACTTCAACCCTGACCACGCCCATCAGCTCACCACCTGAAAGCTTTTCACTGGCTGTTCCTTCCCGTCTTTCCCAGGCTCTCCTTTTCTGCCTTCAGGCCTCGCTTAGAACGCCCCCCAACATCATAGCTCCTATTGAGGACCCCCCGCCAGCACCACTTTTCATCACACCACCCTGCTGACTGACCCCACTCCCAGGACTCTGTACTACTTCCCATGGTCAGAAATTAGGATGTCACGGTGCTTAGGCAATGTCCCTTCCCACTGTCAGGCCATAACCTTAGCCAGGGCAGACGTCACCTCTCCTCTTTTCCAGTGCAGCGGCAGCACTTAGCTCAGACCTCAGCACACAGAACTGGGTCAGAGCAAGAATTACTGCCCACAGGTGAGAGTCTCAGCCCATGACCACGTATCTGCACCAGCCCTCAACTCCGTGGCACTGACCTCACTCCCCCAGGGCTCTCCTGAAACCGCTCCTGACAGGCAATCCAGGGACCTTGCAGCCCCCGCCCTCCTCTGCATCGTACAGATGTTCATGTACTCACTGCCCATGCTTCATGTGCATGTGTTCTAGAAAGTTCTACACGGTGTGCCCCATGTTCACCCCCTGCCCTCTCTTGCCTCCATGTCTTGGCAAGTGTAATTTTTCTGCCTGGATAACCTTTTATTCTTTTTTATAAAACTGGTAAAATGTGATTATGTTAACATGGGTTAAGATTACAAAAGATCAATATTAAAAATAAACAGAGCAAAGCCTAGAGGCAAGTAGAAATCCTTCAAAACAGTACTTCTCCAATGGGGATCCATAAGCCCTCGGGAAGTTTTAAACTTTGAATTTCTATATCAATCTTGAAAAAGTCGTTCACAGAGCATCATCTGGATTGCTGAGCTGGCCACCCCATCACCAAGTACTTCGATGTGGCTACAATACCTGTGTTTGCATTGCTGTTTACAGTAACCTTGGCAACAAGTAGACCTGGCTTAATTGACCGAGGTTAACAAGAAACTAATAGTGGACCCAACACAGACAACATGCATCATGTTCACAAGGACCAGGGCCAGGCTCCTGGTAGGAAGAAACAAGAGCCGTTGCAAAGGAGCTTTGCTTGGGCAGAGGTTTCTGCATGTTCTCTAGCGGAGGGTTGTCACCTGAGGGTAAGGGAAGGAACAGGTGACAAGTGTGGAGGGTCAAATTCAGAGAGGAACATAGGAGCCGAACAAATGAATGAATGAATGATTTAAGGAGGGAAATCCAGGCACAACAAAGATTATTTTTTAATAATATAAGAATATTGTGACTGGCTAGGTTTTAATAAAATTGAAATAAAACTACATAGAGAGAATAAACCTTAAAATATATAAAATACTATATTTATTACAGATATTGAAAAGGTAATAGAAGAAATTATTCCAAAGAATCCCAGGCCTGGTCATTTACACAGGTACATTTTGGTAAGTGTTCAAGCAGTAAATAATCTCTACATTATATAAATTGCTCCTGAAAATGGAAGGAGAAAGATGCTGAACTCATTCTGTAAGGCTAATATTACTGTGAGCCCAGAACTGCCTAAGGACAGTACAAGGACAAAAAATTATAGGTTCATTTCACTTATGTACGTGAAACAAAAATCCTCGATAAACTATTAACCAACTGAATACAACAGTCAATTGAAACAATTAAAAGATTATAGTCAAGTAAGACTTACACCAGTGAGGACAAATGGTAGTTTTGTTAGAGTAGGCAGCTGGGAGTCAATGAAAGAGAATGGAGTTAAACAGGCTGGGCCTGACTGAGTCTGGAAGTTGCACTTAATCAGGCTTAAATCTAGAAGTGACAGCTCCAGACACCCCAGGGTATAGCCAAATCCCCGCCAAAGGGATTAACACCACTCCCCGTCACCCCCCATTTAGGGAGGAAAAATTAGCTTTCTGATCTCCCTGGGGGACAATCAGCCCTGGGATTATGGGGGAGTGGGAGGAATAAAATAGCTGGGGAAGATCCCTTGCTAGGCACACGGGCAATAGAAACCAGTTGATGAGGCAAAACTTTAAGGCACGTACAATAGGAAACGAGATGGTGACAGAAGGGGAGGTGGCTAGCCTAGGGAAAGGGTTGGCCTGGATAAGAGACATGAAACCCTGGAAGATCCAGAAAGGGGAGTGGTTCGAGGAAGGGCCCAGCACAAGCCTGCAAAGAGCCAGGAGAGAGATTGATTAGTTTGAAAGAAAGCCAGCTCCTTCCCAAGCCTGAGGTAACATCAGTGCCTCACAAAGACCTGGCTGGGTAGCCTGCACTCACAGGTTGGTTGTCCTGTTCATTTGCACACATTCTCTCTCACCATAGTGGCCCCACGGCTCCGAGTACCCCTGGGTGTGGCCGGGAGCAGAGGCTACAGTGGACTGTGGGAGCCCAGGTGATGCTGTTACAGTTCTGGATCCTAAACCTCTGGGCGGGCACTTCTGCCCACCAGGTTGAGGGCTTTGTCTGGGATGAGACCGAGCTAAGTCACCTGGTCATGGATGAGACACTGGCACCTAGGGGCAACGCTTTGTTTTTGCTCCAGTGAATCTTACCACTACCACCTACCTCATCCTCCTATGCATGAGTCCCTGAAATGCTTTTCTCGTGACTCTGTGGGAGAACTCTATTTCCACTGACAATAGTTTAACACCAGAAATTTATTCTAAATCATTATATCCATATGATGATTATATTATTATTTTGATATATTTAGAAAGAAAAACATTTAATGAAATATAAACCTATATAATTTAAAAATAACTTTAAAAAAACTAAGAAGTTCCTTAACCTGATAAAGCCCATATACTAAAACTCCAGAGCAAACTCAAACCTCATACACTTGAGCTAATAGATTTTTAAATATAAGAATATATTTATCACTTTGGGTTGAGAAAAAACATTTTTAAAAGAGACTTAAGAAGCACTGACAACAAAGTGAAAAAAATTAATAGATTTAACTATGTAAAAATTAAAGATTTTTATTCAATGGTGACCACATAGGCACAGTTAACAGATAGGTGACATTTCAAAGTATAGAACCAATAAAAAATTAATATCTGTGCCTGACCAGGCAGTGGTGCAGTGGATAGAGTGTCAGACTTGGACATGGAAGACTCAGGTTCAAAACCCCGAGGTCACCAGCTTGAGCACAGGCTCATCTAGCTTGAGTATGAGCACATCAGCTTGAGCACAGGGTCACTGGCTTGACCATGGGATCATAAACATAACCCCATGGTCACTGGTTTGAGCCCAGTGGTCGCTGGCTCGAGTGTGTGATCATCGACATGACCCCACAGTCACGGGCTTGAGCCCAAAGGTTGCTAGCTCGAAGCCCAAGGTCACTGGCTTGAGCAATGGGTCACCCGCTCTGTTGTAGCCCCCTCATCACAACACATGTGAGAAAGCAATCAATGAACAACTAAGGAGCCGCAACAAAGAATTGATGTTTCTCATCTCTCTCCTTCCTGTCTGTCTGTCCCTATCTGTCCCTCTCCCTGTCTCTCTCTGTCACAGAAAAAAAACTAATTAAAAAAAGAAATTAATATCTGTAATGTAAAAGAATCCTGCAAATCAATAAGAAAGGAAACCTAACAAAAATGTGGGCAAAAGTTATGAATAGAAATTCTGCAGCCAAAGCATTGTTCACAATAGCGAAGATCTGGAACCAGCCCAAGTGTCCGTCAGAAGACGAGTGGATTAAAAAGCTATGGTACATATATACTATGGAAAACTACTCAGCCATAAGAAACGATGACATCGGATCATTTATAACAAAATGGATGTACCTTGATAACATTATACGGAGTGAAATAAGTAAATCAGAAAAAAAGAAAAACTGAGAACAGCATGATTTCATACATAGGTGGGACATAAAAGTGAGAATATGAGACATGGACAAGAGAGTGGTGGTTTTGGGATGGGGGGAGGGAGGGAAGAGTGGTATAGGGAGGAGGGGAGGGACACAAGGAAAACCAGATTGAAGGTGACAGAGGACAATTTGACTTTTGGTGATGGGTATGCAACACAATTGAATGATAAGATGACCTGGAGATGTTTTCATTGTACATGTGTACCCTGATTTATTGGTGTCACCCCATTAGAATTAATAATAATAAAATATATATATATATATTAAAAAATACTTTAAATTAAAAAAAAAAAAAAAAAAAAATTCTGCAGCCAAGGAAAACAAACTGGCTAACAAATATTTGCAGAGATGGTCAACTCACAATTCATTGGGGGAAAACCACCAGTTAAAACAATGATATAATACTTCACACCTTTCAGGTGAGCAAACATGTTAAATCAGACTCTGAAGGATCTGCGAGGAAGTGAGATGAGAACGCCAACACGCTCCTACTGGCATGGAAACCGGCCGGGGCTCGGAGAACAATCTCACTGATCTTGTCGACACACAAGGATTTCCTAACCGCCAGGCCGGCTCCTGGAGTCACACTCTAGAGAAACTTTCACACGAATGCAGGAGGCGATTTGCCACAGCTTTTCTGGTAGCAGCAGGGAGCGGCAGTCAATCTAGGTGTGCGCCTTCAGAAACCAGGTGAAGACGGAGCCAGCGCTTAGCACGATACTGCCCGCACAGTCAGAAGGATCATTACAAGTTCGCTCAGCCACAGGGGCAACTCATGAAAACAGGGCAGCAAATGCAGAAAAAGTAAGACCCAGCATGAAATAGGTATGCATAAATTAAAGCCCAACCACAGAACAATAGTATATATCTTATTAACAAACAAAAACAAATGTCCAAGGACACAAATCACACACCCTGGAGTAGGTGCTTACTAGTGGAAAAGGCCTGGAGGGCAGGAAGAACGCAGGAGAATAAAATGGAGTAATACGAGAGAGAGAGAGAGAGAGAGGGTTTGTGCTGACAAATTATAATTGGTCGCTGTAATTTAAGAGATTATACTGCTCACAAAAATTAGGGGATATTTCAAAATGAATATGAAGCGATAAAATATCCCCTAATTTTTGTGAGCAGTATAGTTAACCCCGCTTGGCATATCTTGAGTTTACAGGTTAAAAAAAAAGAAAGAAAGGACAAGAGGTAGAAGGAACATTGGATTATCTAACACAGTATAGATGTCTAAAAGTCAAAAGAATCCATGCTGTATTTCTCTGTAATCAGACTTGCTATTCCCTTTGTAAGCAGAGATTTCTTCTGAGTGAAACAGCATATTAAATTGATGTGAGTAATTTAAATGTGGGATTTTTTTTTTTTTTTTTAGTTTCGACTAAATTTATACATACATTTTTGTTGTGTAATTGATGTAAGGGTTCCAAGTGTTAAGAATGTAGTATACTTAGTGTTATGTTTGCATAGATTTAAGTACCATTAGAAGAAAAACACTTTAACATTGGCTTCCTTGAGAACATTTTCCCCTTTACTTTGGTATGTGGAACGCTGCCTGAGGGTGGGGAGATCTGAGCGTTATCTTAAGGCACAGAGGTGTGATGCCCCAACACATGTAGATAGCTCTTTTTCCCCCTTCCCTATGCATGTTTGGAGCATTTCTGTGAATTCCCCCCATTCCTGTTTGTCTATTGCCTGCCACGCCACCCCCACCCCCCACCAGACCTCTGGCTCCCGTTGGAGAGTTCAAGATGAAACTCTTCCAGAGCAAGGGGCTGGCATTAGCTGCAGTGAGCCCTAGGTGTTTGGGAAACATATAAAAGCTGCATTTGCCATGGTGGACATAAAGAATGCATGACATAGGAAAGGGAGACCCACTGTCCCCTGGAGAGGAGGAGAGTTCATGGCCCATATAAACTGGGTCAGAATGTTGCCATTTCATACCATATGACAGGTGCTTCCTCCCACCTGTCTGCAGACTGACCTCAGTAAGTCTCACCATTTCCAACAGACTGTCCCTTCTTCTACCACCTGTGTGACCGCTCCCTCCCATGGTCCTCTGCCTTCGTTTTGACACTGATGACTGACTTAGAGTCATGGTGCTTTTTGATTGTCATCTCTAAGGCCCAGCAGGGCAGGGAGGGCTGTCTGTCCACAGTTGTCCCCTATGGCACAGTACTCGAAGGACAACATGTGCCTCACAATTGTTCCATGACATGAATCAGAAGCACAGTCCAGACTCTTCCAGACCTGCCCTGTTACATATCTGCTCCTTTTGGAAAGTTAATTTCTCATTCAGGCTCCATAACCTTTCTGATAAGTTTACCTTATGTCCAACTCCAGAAAAAAAAAATCATTTTCCCAATAAGCATATAAAGCAGTTAGTATAATAACCACTTTGGAGGAAAAGAAAAAAACTGAGGCTCAGAGAATCAATCAACTGTCACTTAGATAGTAATAGACAAGAGCTGAGATTCAAACCCAGGCCTGGCTGATTCTTCACTCCATTCTTTGCCACCACACTGGGCTGTCCCCAAAACAGAATGGCCCTGGTGCATGCTGGTTAATCCTCATGCTGATGGTGCCTCTCAAGGAAATCGGGATATGTGTGCTAAAACACTCAGGAAACAGTGAAGGAATATCTGCGATTTAACTATTCTAATGAGTGTTGTTGCTTTTCCCACAGCTGTGAGCAAGGAGCCAGCTGTGACTTGGTCAGTGAACTGCTCTGGTCATTCCTTGAGCAGGGACAAGTCAGGCATCGTGCCACACAGGTGCCCTTGCCTCTCAGGTGGAAGAAACAGAGAGGCCTGGGACAGGTCTGTAACCTGGGTCTGAGCTGTCATTAAAAGTACACAGAGCAAGGTCCGCGGGGCAGGGTGGGGAGACAGAACAGGGCACCTGTTCAGGGCTGTGTGTGTACAGAGGCAGTTTGTGCTCAGGTGCCAGGGACCGAGGGTGCTGGAACCCAGCCATGCCCCATTCACTAAGCCTGTGTCCTGTGCTGGATGGATGGTGACCTCCCAGAGAAAGAGGGAGGGTCACCCTGACACCAAGCCATCTCTCCATCTGGACAGACAAGACATTTTTTAAAAATCTGGGGTTTTTTGCAAGGGGGAAGGGAGAAAGGGGGAAAAGAGTAAGAAACAAAGGAAAAGAGGAGGAAAGGGGGGAGGGTGTGGGTCTCATGTATCCCAAGCTTCCATCAGCTCTCTAAGCTCTGTGCCAGCCATGCCCCAAGATGCCACACAGACCAGCAATGACCTCCCTTGCACAGTGAGGTGGGCAGTTGACCATTCACCAGCTAATGGCAGTCAGCTGTCACAAAAAATATCTCTCAGTCCCTGTTGGCCAGAGCTGGGTGTGACCCAGTGACCTACATTAATTCAGCTCCTGGTCACAGTTTGCAGTCAGAGCCACAGGTGGGGGCTAAGTGTACTGAGGTGCTCGGCTCAGGCACATACCTGGATGGGATCTGGGTGGGCTCCCTGCACCCCTCCTGTCCCAGTCAGCCCAGGCTGCACGAAAGGGTGCTGAGAGGAGTATCTACCACTAGAGGAGATGGGACTGGTCCCGATAGGGTGACAGCTCATCAGGGCTGAGCTGGCCACATATCAGCCCTATACCGGAGCTGGCAGAGCCGGGAGATGAAGGCAATGTGGGTGGAGGGCACACCCAAGAGGAGAGTAAGGACTGTTTGTTTAAGCCTGAAGTTGTGTGTGTGTTGCATGCATGTGCTTGTGTGTGAGGATATGACTGGTTGTGCATGGATGTAACTGCGAGCGAGGATGTATGGGTACACGTGTTAACTGTCTGTTTGCTGTAGGAGGCTGTACTTACTGAGCACAAGGAAGGAGATGAGAAAGGGGGAAACAGGAAGTAAAGAAGAAGAGAAGACACAGATGGAAGAGACAGCAATTAAGAGGAAGGAGGGGGCTGGTTGTTAGGAACAGAGGCTAGAACATTCGTTACGAGATGGACGTTCCAAGGTCCCTGCTGAGGTCCCGCGTGAATGAAGGGTAGAGAGAAGCAACAGCAATCCACTGGCTTGGTGCCCCGGCAGCAGGCAGACCACCGACACTTGGGGACTGTCACATCCCAAGCCTCCAGTGGTCCCTTAGCCAATGCCTTGTCATCCTGCTTCTCACCAAGCCCCACCCAGGGAGAGGCCTCCCCGTCTGTCTGACAGCTGAGACAGCACAAAGCAAATCGCTTCCTGTAAGGAGAGATTTGACTGCAAATCCCTAATCAATAAGAAAAAAATTTAAGAGATTAAGGTAGCTGCTGGCTGTGTGCATCTCCCCTCCCTGCCTCTCACCAGGCTGGAGCTTTCTGTCCTTGGACTTTATCTACCTCTAGTTCTTCCCCAGCTACGTCTACCTGCTCTTTCTCCCTCCACCCTCCCCCTTCATCCCCCCCTTCTCCCCTCCAGGCACCCCTGGCCTTTCTGGGCCCCTCCGCCCACGCCTCTCTCTCTCTCTCACCCTCTCTGCCCCCAATCCCATCTCCCACCCCAGCCTCCTACCTACAGCAGGGGCTGTCTTCTCCCAGGATCTCTCCAGCTTCAAGGGGATGCTTTCACTGTTTATATACTTAGGACAGTGGTTCTTAACCTTTTTTGAGGTACCGAATCCACTAGTTTCATATGCGCATTCACCGGACCCTTCTTTAGTGATAAATAAAATATGATTTTTTTTTCCAAATTCAAGACATAGGTATATGTTTTTTTACTGGTGCACAAAATAAGCCATGCATGAACATCACTTCGCTCAAAGAACAAAACCAACAAAGTGCATGAACTCACAACAAATTACGGTATTACTTTATTCTGGTCTCTGCGGCAGAGGCTTCTCCAAACCTGAGACCGACTCATTGAACCCCTAGGGTTTGATAGAACCCAGGTTAAGAACCACTGACTTAGGACCAAACAAAACAACCTTCTGACAAGCCCAGAGGGAGCCATTTCTGCTTTCCTCTTTAGCCCGATACCACCCAACCTAGGAGATGAATGTCCTGAAGAGCTTGGTCCTCTGAAAGTGTCCTCTCTGTGTTTTAGGGAAGAGGGACCAAGGCTAGAGCAGGGGCCTAGAACCAGAAACCACGGGGGAGCAAGAACAGAAGACAGACTCAGGCCCATGAGTACAAGGGTGGTTGTCAGAGACCCAGGTCTGGGCAATGATAACGTACAACATTTAATGACACCTGTGCTAATGGTGCTTCAAAGCACTCTCCTGTACGTCTTGTCTCCCTCATCCTGTAGGACCCCCCCCATTGCTGCAGCCTTAATATCATAGCCCTCCCCCCTAATCAGGACCCACTGTGAGCCCCACCTCTTCACAGAACCTGCTGAACTGATTCCACCAGCCCTGAGCATCCACCTCTCCGAATTTGGCTCTTGACAATGGACTGTCCTGTCTCTTTCTCTTGGTATTTCTTGTGTCTAAGTCTTGTCTCCCAACCAGGGCTACTGAAGGGCCCCATCCAGGCCTAATGCTTCTTCTATAACTGCCTCAGAGTCTGGCTTGGTGCTGTGTATCTGATAGGGTGTCAATAGTATATGATTAATTGGTTGATCATAAATCTCATTCAAACCTGTGAGGCCAGCAGGAATGAGAATTTTCCTTTCTGTTGTGATGATGTCAAACAGAACGGTTCTCTGGGTCCAAGGGCACCATTCATGCCATTCATCTTGCAAGACTTGCCACAGTCTGGGTGTTGGTGGTGGGGGACTTAAAAGGGCCTATGATGGGTTTTCTCTGGGGTGCTTGTACCTCCAGGGTCTCTCCTTGCTCAGCTGCTTGGACTTAGAGGTAAGTCTACAGAGTGAAACTTCATGTTCCAAGTAAAATGACTAAGATTTGAGGTTTAGTTTCAGGCAGAACTGTGCTTAAATCCCAGATAGACCAGCAATACCTTCAATTCCCCCTTTTGTCCTCTGTGAAGTGGGTTTAAGTTCTAACTCACTGATTTGTTAAAAGGATTAAATGATATCGTTTATGTGAGCCATTCACACAGTACCTGGCCCTTGGTAAGTGCTCAGCACATGAGATGCAGGGAACAGCTTTCCAGATGTGCTGTCATGCAATGCTGGCTCTCTAACTCTCAGACTCCTTGTAGAACCCCTGCTTCCAAAGCCCAGGCCATCCTTGGCATGCCAAAGAAAGAATTGCTTCCCTCTGAAAAGTGAGCACCAGAGGCTGAAAAAAACAAGTGACTTACACGAGCTCAGAAAGCTGGCGAGCAAGAGAGTGGAAATTGGAGCTTAGGTCTGCCTTCCCCCCGCCCTGCCTCCCGGCCCCATGTGCACGGTCTCCCGGTCTCCCAGGGGAGGGGTGCTCACTGGGCCCAGAGTGCTGGGATTCTGCCACATGAGTGAGACCGGTGCCGAGAGCAAGCCCTCCAGTGGCTGGCCCACTCGCTCCCGTGATCCCCCCTTAGTCGGAAGCCAGCACATCCACTTTACCTCAGTTTCCCCACCTGTCCCCAGCAGGCAGCAAGAAGTAATTGTTCACTATCTCACCAAAAAGATAAGGACAGCAGATCACTTGAGAGGTGAAAGGCAGTGATCATCAGAAGGACGGCTTCAGGTGGCACCCCCTTCTCCCTGTCATTGAGGGCAGGAAGCACTCCCTGGGAGGGTCAGTCTGTCCTCACACAGAGTGCCTGGTACTCAGTGTGGTTGCTGAACAAGCAAATGGATTGCAGCCCCAAAGACTGTCCCATCCCACAGTCCCAGCTGGCTCCCAAATCCAGACTCCGTTGCCAACCTATACCAGGGCAGCCATGTGATGGGCAACGCTGTGGGGTCACTTTGTTCCCCCTTTCCACTCCCACACTGAGCACACTGCTCCCTGGTTCAGGGACAATTCATCATTTTTTTTTTTTTTTTTTTTGTAAACCTGTAGATGCTCCAGTCACTGGGCATATAATTAACTGGTTGGATATTTTTCCAATAAAAACTGAGTTATGTTTTTGAAAAGAAATTCTCTACAAAAGCGCTAATGTTCACCACCAGTGGGGCCAGGGTTCCCAGAGCAGCAGCCTGGGAGGGGGAGAGGAAGCCTCTGAGATCTTGGGGGCGGAGTCTTAGATTTGGCTGTGGGGAGAGGACTTTGTGTTGTCTGATTTTGACAGAGACAGGGAGAAAGAGAGAGACAGGAACATGGAGCTGCTCCTGTATGTGCCCAGACCAGGGAATTGAACCACCAATCACTGTACTTCGGGACACTGCTTCAGAGCTATTCGGCCAGGGCTTAACTTTTATTGATTTTCAGAGAGACAGAGGAAGGGAGAGAGGGGAGGTGGGAGGGGGTATGGAAGCACTTGTTGTTCTACTTAGTCATGCAATTTTTTTTTCTTTTTGGTTGCTTCCCATGCGTGCCCTGCCCAGGGACCAAACCCACAACCTTGTTGTTTTGGGATGACACTCTTAACCCACTGAGCCAACTGGCCAGGGCCAAGGGAGGGGACCTTGGGTGGTGGGCAAGAAAGGAGGAGAAAGGGCAGGTTCTCTCGGAACACAGCAAGCTTGGTCACTGGCTTCATGCTCTCAAAACGAAGGACCCTTTTGCCTCTCACTTTTCTCTCATCTGAGCATATCCACCTCAGGGCCAGGGGCTGTCCCAGCAGCTTGGGACTGGCTTCCAGCACCTGGTAGAGAAGGACTCTCAGGTTGGGAGGGTTAGGACCTTGGTCCCTCTGCAGTGCGTGTCATCACGTGGCTCGCATGGCACCCTGCTATATGCCTCCTGATTCATCCTGCCTAACCCACAGCCTGCCCCCTCCTTGCTCCTGGGCACAGTCAGCCAACAGTGACAGGCCACGCAGTCTTTGGACTCGGCGTCTTTGGGAAAATATCTGCACAAGCACCAGATTGAGGTCAGGAAATTCATTTCACTTATACTGTGACCTCTGTTCCAGCAATATTTTCTCTCTCCAGGGGCTCAAGCCTGGCCACTTCATTAACCTCTGAGAGCTGTCAAAGCCCATTTGGGGATTTCAATAACATTAGGATATAGCCTTTCAGAGCCTGAGAGTCTGGAATCCAGGACAGGGAGCCTGGTGTGAGAAATCTGATGAATGCTAGGACTGCAGCCTCACAGGGAAGGGAATTTACAAGAGGAGACGGGGGGAGGGAGGGGAGAGTGTATCTGAACAGAGAGAAAAGGAAGTAGTTTTAGTCTAAGTTGGCATTTTGTGAACTTAAAGAGGTGGTAAGTTAAGTTTTCAATCTTATAATTACTTATCAGTTTGCTTGTCCAACTACCATTCATTCTGCCCTTACCACGTGCAGACATCATGCTCCCCACTGGAATAAAACATCCAACACAACAGTGCGATAGGTGATGAGCTGAGCATGCCCAGGGTACTGGGAGAACCCAGTGGAATGAGCCCAGGAAGGCTTCCTGAAAGAGATGACAACTGGGCGGAATTTAAAAGAACAAAGTTAGGAAAGTGCAACAGTCTCAGAGGGATAGAGAGAGGGATACAGATAGGAAAGGGTGGGGTGGGTCTAAACAGGTATTGGGGGGCACAAATCATCAAAGGCTTGTAGGCTGAGCTAAGGCTCTTAATGCCATTTAACAGGGAGCCAGTGACAGTCTCCATATGGGCAGGTGTCAAATTAGCTTTATGTCTTGGAAAAAATCACTGAGAGCTCTCCATGGGGGTGCATTAGAAGGAGAAGGGGTTGAAAGCTATTCAAACCATTCAGGCGAGGAACTGGTGATGGCTAGAACTCCGGCTGCACCTTGAACATGGGAGAGAGCAGGTGGAGAAATGTGAAGAGGGAGGAAGACAGACTATCGTTACTAAATATGGGGGGGGGTTGTATCTATAAAGAGAGAATGGTCAAAGTTTCTAGCTTGGGTGACCCTTCCACTAACATAACAACTAAGACAACAGGTGCAGGTGTGAGGGAGAGCCAGGCAGATCTGCTGTCTTGTGGAAAACCTGGCCATGCTGGGAGGCACTGATCACCCAGGAGGGAGGGAGTGGGGGCCGTGTGACTCCTCCTGAGTTGGTAGAGGCTGTCAGGTACCCCTGGCCCTTCTACCTCCTTGCCAGGACTCCTGAATGGATATGGAGATGTTGTCCTTGACTCAGCATGGTGGCAGTGACAGCTGATAAGGTTGCCAAATAAGCAGACAGCAATTACATTTTGAATCTCAGAGAAACAACATGTTTTCAGTATAAATATGCACCTAATACTGCATAGGATATATGTATACTAAATATATATGTTCATTGTTTATATAAACCTCAAATTTGTATTTTTAAATTAACTTACTTTCTTTTTTAGGGGGAGACAGAGAGGAAGGGGGAAAGAGAGAGAGAGAAACATCCATTTGTTGTTCTACTTATTTATGCATTCAGTGATTGATTCTTGTATGTGCCCTGACTAGGGATAAAACCAGCAACCCTGGCATATCAGGACAGTGCTCTAACCCACTGAGCTACTCTGCCAGAGTCATATTTACATTTTTATTCGCTAAATCTGGCAACTCCACAAAGGCTCCACCTCCAGGTCCAGAGACTTAGAACCAGAAACTCACGCTGTGCCAGTAGCAAAATAAGCCCTCGGGGTAGCCGTGGCCAGGTCTATGTGCCTTGTTGTGGGCTCTCCTTGTTCAAAGAGTCCTGAGGGCTGTGCATTTTGTGTGTGACAGGGGCTAGTGACCTCCTATAACGGGCATGGGTACAGTGGTCCAGCACCATGGATGGCTCCTTAATAAATGTCCAGATAGAGAGATGGATAGGAAGATTCAGAATCCTGCCCCACAAACACAGTGACCCTGGGCAAGTGACCCCTCTGACAGCTTCAGCTTCCTCCTTGCTAAAACAGAGATGATAAACCTCTTGCAGACCTACCGCAAAGGGTTCGTGAGACCTCTCATAAAAGTGTCAAGCACAGGCACTTATCGCTCCCACCTGCCGGGTCTGCAAGTTCCCACGGCCAGCGTATCTCCCCGCAGCCAACATAAATGGGAAGGAGGGTCTCCCGGGTGTGGCACCCTCACTCTGCAGCCACCCTAACCTTGGCCAGGAGCTGGTGCTGAGGTAGAAGAACAGATGAGCTGACTTCCGTCCCTTGAATTTATATTTTTAGCGCAGTGAGTGGGAGGTGGGACATCCCTTCTGCTGATCTTCTCCCTGAGTGAGGATCAACTGTCGTGGTCATTTAATAACCATCGACGGACAGCCCGATTACACCTGCTGCAAAAGCAGTTCCTGGGGTCAGCCCGTGTCCAGGCCAAAACCCTGTGAATTCAGAGAAGCAAATTCTAACCAGGACATAAGACACATGAGTTCTATTGCTGGTGGCACCTGGAACCTTCCAAAGCGCTCGCTGTGGGCATGGACACAGGAGTCTGGCATGCTCACTCCTGGCCAGGTCAAGGTTTTCCAAGGAGGAGAGAGCAGGTGCCTCCTGCAGGGTTTGGATCTGATTCATCATTGCCATCACCTCCATTCACAGTACCCTTTCAATTCCGAGGTGCCTGTGAAATGCCGCTTCCTTCCCTCCAGGCTCTCCACTCTCCCCGCAATCAGCACACTGGAATTGGCTGTGTCCTGTCTGCATGTCCCGCACTCCTCCCTCCATCTGGAATAATGCCCGCCACAATGCTGCCCCACAGATACCACCACCCCCCCTCTGACCGCTGAACCACAGGGCCTTCGACTGTCTCCAAGTCCCTAGAGCATCATTCACGGAGCTCTTAATTAAAATCTGCCTTGACCTGCTACTCGACCATTTCCCCTGAACATCTTGTCTCCTCAACCAGATCACACGCTCTTAGAGGGAAAGGCAGACTCTGCCATTCTCCACCCCCCGGCACTCTCAAGCCTGAACCCATCCTGGCCCAGGAGGAAGCACTCAATGCATGACGAGCAGAGACAAAAGAAAAAACGCAGGGGCCAAAGAATTAACACGGCTCCCAGTATTGTGGGGAGACAGTTACACCTACAGGGGTCTTGCCCTTCAGGGGTTTATAAGCCGAGACAGACAAGGTGATTCTGTGAGAGAAGGCACAAGCATCCGAAAGACAGCGTAGGTGCTGGATGGATCATTGATGCTTGTTTGATGTGGAAGCCAAGGGGCAAGCATACTGGTCCCTGAAGAACAGAGGAAGGAGTCTTGAGTGTGAGCTCATTCATTTAGTCAGTCAACACGCTTTTAAGGTCCGCCCCTGAACCTCAGCCCAGTGGCATGTGCTGAGCGTGTACAGACCAATGAGTCATGCTTCCTGCCCCGTGGGGCCGCACAGTCAAGGGAGCAAGCACTTCCCCTCAGCCAGATCAATCCAGGCAGTCTTAGAAGGTGATTTCAAGATCTGCTGGCTTGGAAGGTAGAATGAGAAAGAACTAAGTGAAAAGATACGTTTGGCCTGCCCATCACTAGAAGCAATGGCTGTATGGTTATCCCTGGTTAACAGAGCCACCAAGATGCAACCGAAGAACAGGAAGCTAGAGACCACAGTGAGAGATGGGAAATGGAAACGCACATGACATATGATCAGGGCTGGGAGGTGTCAGGGGCACGTGCCTCATTAACTGTGGCCACACCCTGGCCTGGCACTGATGCCAGCTTTCCTTGCAAGTCACACCTGGGGCCCGGCACCATGACAGTGAGGCTGTGCGCCCCCTCCCTTCTCCCTCCTGGTGGCTAAGACGAAGGGGCAGAGATGGTGTGGGCATGCGGGTAACGGGGACTACTCACTACTTGTACAGGCCGTCCACCCAATCACCAGTCAGGGAGCAAGGAAGCTGGTGGGCATCTAGCCCGGCAGAGGGGGGCTCGCCCCTGGCAGAAGGGACAGGAAAAGGAGAAGCTTCCTAAAGAAGCCCGGAGAGCAGAGCTGGAGACCCAGAATGAATGCTCCTTTTCTTCTCTTTTCAGCACTAGATAGCTCCCCTCCTGAGCTAATCTCTTGAAGATGAGATCAAGGACACAGTTCTGAATGGCAGCTCTGGCCTAGAGCTGGGCCCCTAGGGACAATAGCCCAGTTCCTTCAAATTCCATCCTTCGTGTTTAAGCCAGAAAGCTCCCCACCAGGTTCAAGTCACCAATCTTGCCTTTCCCCATTCTGGCACACCCTGAACCTCGCACACACACACGTGTGTGTGTGTGTGTGTGTGTGTGTGTGTGTGTGTCCCTACTGCACTGCCCTCTCAGGTCAGGGGAAGCAGTGACAGTGCAAGCGAGGTGACCAAACATTCCCTGAGACAGCCCTGGACAGTCAGGAAGGCCGGCTACCCTACGGCAGTGTGAATGCTCCATGAGTGAGGGTCCTGGGAGGGCAATGACGCAGTCTCCCTGGGAGCCCCTCACCCAGCTCTCTGCCACTCCAGTGCCCACCCTGCTGCCTCTGGGCCCTGCTCCTCTTCCCAGTCCCTGGTCCCCAAGCAGAGAGGAGATGCCAGGACCCCCAGTATCAATCTGCTGGGCCTCAGAGAACCTGTCCCGCTGTGATGAATTTTTTTAAATTGGATTGTGACAAACATTTAATACCTAACAGAGCTCTTACCAGCACAGTTAATTAAGAATGTGACGAAGCTAATTCTGTGGGAGCTCAGAGACAGAGAAAGAAGGGGAGGCCAGAAGCAGGATCGGGCTGGGGTGGAGGGGTGGCTGGCGTTGGAAGGTAACTGTTGAGCTTGCTGTGTCTCTGGGGCAAGGGGACCAGACACAGGGCACAGGGAGGTGCAGAACGCTGGCCAGTCCAGGGCAGCCAGGTGGACATGCACCTCCCTTCTCAGTGTCCTGCTCGGTCCCAGTGTGCACATCAGCTTGTCACCGCCGGCTTGTTACCTGTGCTTAAGCAAACCGACCCTGTGGCCCCTCTCCAGCTATATAGATAACTGCTGAGTGTCACAAGCCTCCTTATCAAAGCTGCCTCACAGATGGTGGCATGGCTTGGCACTGCCAACCCAGAGCTAACGGGTCCCCTGTGTCGTGCGGACAACAGCGTGAGCACAAGCATGGCATTCAGAATTCCCCTCTGCCACATAGGTACACACACACACAGCTGTATCCTGTGGCGTGCAGCATGTACAGGAATCACTATGGGTCTACACAGCAGAAAGGCACTCACATATATGTAAGACACGCAGACGAAACCCTCAGTGCCGATGTGCAAATACACAGGGGATCGTCCTGGCACCCTCCTGTTTGCACAAGAGACTTGGACCTCTTGCTCTCTGAGCATGGACCTCCCACTGTCCCCCAGATCTGAGCACCTGCTTCCCTGAAAGGATGGGGCTGAGGCTCTTAGACAGCTGTCGCTCTCACTCCAGCAGGTGGCCACATGCAGGGGGACAGGGAGAAGGGTCTGTGGGAGGACACTTGGCTGGTGTTCCTGAATGAGTGGTGTGGACTCTGGGGACAGAAAGGTGCCCTGGATGCTGTCAATGTGGACAAGGGGAAGGCCAGTGTCAAAGTTACCTCTCAGGAGGATGGCATGGGGGGTGTTAGTCCCTGGTAGACCTGGTGCCACAGTAACTGCTGGGAAGGACTGTTTTGGTTCTCTCCCCATACTGTGCAAAGCTTTACAAATGGAAGGCTTTTTCTACTCTGAGCTGTAGTGGCAGGTGATAAGGTGACAGCCACAAAGCTGTGATTCAGCAGTTCCGAAGTGATTCAGCATCTCACCAATGGCTCAGCTGTGAGTGACGGGGCTGGGCAGGGAACATCTAGCCTCCAGGCCAGCGGCTCCAGAGGGCAAGGTGCACACCTCCCCTAGGCACCTCACTCCATCACCGGGGGCCTCATGGTCGTTAGCTGACCCTGAGGGAGGAGGTTGGGCAGCACAGAATGGGCAAACAGGGAGGACCACGAGCAGCCTGGCCACGTGCAGGGGATGGGACAGCTGCAGGATCTCTCTCTTTGGGACTGAAACAAGGGACAGTTTTCCTGAATAAGGGAGATCGGATGCAAAAGAGACTGGAGAGTCACAACTAGAAAGGCCAGAGGAAGCAACAACAACACACAGAAAGCTGAGAGGGGCCATGCAGCCAAGAAGTGGCAGGGTCCTCAGTCTCCCTTCCTTACTTGTCTACTCCAAGCGTATGGTCATCACTATCCATTGGTTTAGGGCCAGTTTTGTTACCTAATTGTCAGTGCCACCTTGACCCCTGGGTGTAGCCTTTGAGATCTCCCTTTCTCAGGAGCACTCACATAGGTGCAACTGGTGAACACTCATGTCAGAAAGAACCTTGAACTTCTCTGCAAGCAGCTGGCTAGAGGCGTGGCCCAAGGAGGACAGATCCAGATCTCCAGGGTTGCAAAGAAACACCAGCTCTTCTACCTGTGGCCTCACTTCAATGCCATGGCTTACCGGAAGGGCTACCACTGTCCCATTTTACAGATGAGGAGACTGAGGCTCTGTGGACAGGTGACCAAATACATCTGAGGCCACTCCAGCAATAAGCAGCAGAGACAGAATTGGGTTAAGAATGTGACTCCCAGAAGAGGGCTGTCCCACATCCTCAGGCTGTGCTGCTGTCACTGCCACAGAGGGACAGAGGGGAACACAGAGATAGGAGCAGCACTGTGGGTAGGACACAGCTGCAGCCTGCCTCCCCTGCCAGAGCCCCAATGCTGGACCGCAAAGCTGGGGGGAAAACATTCAGGGAGGCTGTCCTGTGTGCTTGCCCACCTTTCCTTCCCGACTCCCCTCCATCGCCTCTTCACGTTTCCGCTGGGGTGGTGGGCCAAGTGGTCCCCTTTGTAACTGTGACTTTCCTCTCTCCTGCAGCAGTAGCAGCAGCAGGGAACACCCAGGCTATTGCTGGGTCATCAGAGCCCATCACTTCCTCAGGCTCTGAGCCACCCCGGGCCACACCCTTCCATGCAGCAGGAGCCTTTCCTGAAGCAGAAAACCTCTGAACGGTGGTGACTCTGACAACTTGGTCCCCAGAGGAAAAGCCGGGCAGCAGGCAGGGAGGGACTCCTTGGGGAGGGCCTAGAGGAGGCAGGGCCAGGGCGGCGTGGGCCAGGCCTGGGAACGAAGCCACAGTCACTACCTACTGCTCAAGTGACCTTGGCCCAGTCTATGACCACTTTTGAACGTCATCTATTAACTGAGAATTAAACATCTCTGCAGACCTCGCTGGGTTCTTGTTGGGAAGAAATGACACCGAGGGAAGAGGTGTGAACGCTGGGAGGGGTTATAGAAATACACAGAAAATGAAAGGTATTTTTTATTAAGTAGAATAAGGGAGATCAAGAGTGCTGAGGAAGGAGGAGGGAGGGAGGTAAGTGGAGGGAGGGGGAAGGGAGGGGGAAGGGAGGAGGAGGGAGGGAGGAAGGGAGAAGGAAGGAGGAGAGGGATGGAAGGAGGGAAAGGGAGAGAAGGGGGAGAAAGGGAAGGAGGAAGGGGGAGAAAGGGAGGGAGGAAGGGGGAGGGAGGGGAAGGGGGGAGGGAGGAAGAAAGAGGGAGGGGGGAGGGAGAGGGAAAGAGGGGGAAGGAGGAGGGAGGGAGTCAGTGCCAGTAGAAATGAGTGCTTCCCACAGAGGGACGCATTAGGCGCCTTCACATGTTCCTTCTTTCCTAGAAGAGGTAAAGAAAAAGCTGTTCCTAGTGGGCATCGATTGTGAGCCTGAAGAGTCAGCCCGCAGCACCTGCCATTGGTAGAGACCATGGGGAGTCTTTCAGTTATTTCTCTATGCCCAGGGGGGGTATACCAAACCTCCTCTTTCTTATGCTCAGCCACCTAGACAGGGCAGCCCGAAGGGGAGGGAAGGGGAGGAAGGGAGGGAAGGAGAGGGGAGAGGAGGGGAAGAGAGGGGAGAGGAGGGGAGGGGAGGGGAGGGAAAGGGAGGGGAGGGAGGAACTGAGTGGCAGACCCCCCAAGCCCCGCCCTGGGGAGGTGAGCTGGGGTAGAAATGAGTAATCCTGTGTGTCCCAGACACAGGTCGACCAGTGGGAGTGGGGAGAGAAGGGGACAGCGGCTTAAAACACATGGGGTCCCTTGCCCTACCCCAGACCTACTGCACTGAGCTCTCCAAGGTGGGGCCCAGGCATCTGTGTATGTTGACATGCCCCGTGCATTCTCATGCATGGCCAGGTTTGAAAACCATGGTGTTACCTCCCGCCACACAAACCAGGCACTGACTTGGCAGCCTTCCTGTTGCTCCTCGGCTCACAGATAGGTGTCCCCTCTGGGGGACAGGGGGCTGGGACCATCTTGCCTCCCTGTCTGCCCCTCACACCCTGCATCCCTCTCCTGACCCAGAGACAGTCCTAGAGTACACCCAGGAGTGGGTAACTCCGCAGCTGCCAGGCGTTGGGAAAAGGGAAATCTCAAAGGCTGCACCCAGGGGTCAAGGTGGCACTGACGATTAGGTAACAAAACTGGCCCTAAACCAAAGGGTGTGGCAGAGACAGGCAGGCCAAGTCAGCAACCGCAGTGGCTTGAGTTGGAGAGCTGGAGAGGGAACAGCCAAGGGGTTATGGCCTTATCCTTCCTCAGAGGCAGGGAGGAGGAGATACATCAGGGGACAACTCCGCCACCACCAGACAGAAAACCGAGGCCAGTTGGGCAGCTGGCCATGGTGCTTCCTGTTTCTAGAGTGACCAAGCTCCTCCCTCTCCCTGAAAGTGTGTCCGCCCACACTCCCGGGGGCCTCCTAGTATGTGAGCATCGTTCTGCTGCCAGGAGTGAGAAAACCAGTTCCGAGGAGCAGCTTCTACTTGTGGTGAGGTTCAAGGAGGAGAAAGCTTTGCTCTTGATAAAGTGTACTCCTGGGGGTCAGGGGACAATGAGGGAGGGCTTTTTGCAGTGTTGCTCAAGTGGCAGGCTCAAGCCTACCTAGCTGGCGACTGGGAGGCTGGGCCCTCCCTCTCAGAGGTTTGCTAGACATCATGCCTCCTTCCTGCACCATGGAACAGGTCCCAGACCTGACAGCCAGGGCCCTGGTGAGAGGGCTCCAAGTGTCCAACCAGCGGCAGGCCCTTTGGACCATCAGCCATATTTGCTGAACAACTACTGGGTGGCCAAGGATAGGCCAGCTGCTAGATGGTTGTGGGGTGGGGGGTCATTAATAGAAGACATGATTGCCATCATCAAAGTACAGCTCAACTGGGTAGGCCAAATGCCCAGGTACAAGTTCATTCTATCATGAGGTGGTGTCCCCAGCCATGAAAATGATATCACAGACCTTTATTAATGAGACTTAAATACCAAGCACTGCCTAGGGGCTTCTGGGAGAGGGGAGATGGAATGAGGCTGGGGAATCAAAGGCTACTTGGAGGAGGCCAGGCCCAAGCAAGTAAGTGAGACCCCCTCAAGGCCAATCATGTGCTGGCCCCAGGGAGGACAGGGAGGACCAGGAGGGTCCCTGCTGTCACAGCCCTGGGCCATGAGGCAGGGAGGAGACTCAGAGAGCTCTGCAGAGGGAGGAGGAGGATGGCCTGGACTCTGCTGCCAGCTCGAGCCATTGATCACTCTGGTTTTAGGGTTTCATTGGCATCAGTGATGTGGGCATGAGTGACATGCCATCTATGGTCGCTGTCCTCCATGGAATTGTTTTTGTCTGCCTGAGGGCAGAGAGGGAAGACAAAGCTACCCCTGTGACCATCTAAACAGCACCAGGCCTTGGTTTTGAGGGGAGGCCCTAGCAGAGAACCAGGGAGGGCCCCCACCTGATCTCAATCACCACCCCCCAAGCTGCTCCATCTGTATGCGGGGCACTCCCCGGCCCCAGAGTGCACAAATAAACCAAGAAAAGTCATTTTGTCCCAAGAGACCAGGATGTCTCTCGAAATACAGAGCCATCCTGTCTTGTGCCTTCATGGAGCCCAAGTTCATTGCCATTCTCTGGCGGGAAACAGGACTTGGATTGAACTTGTTTCCCTTCTACAGCTGAGAGTCTCAGCAAAGGCAGAGTGGGGGGAGTGGGGACACAGACAGAGGTGCTCTTGGTTGTGCCCTGATGTCATAGATGGGGCCCCTGAATGAACAAGAGAGGGAGACAAAGGAGAAGCGTGGCCGAGGGAGCAGGAAGGCAGGAGGGTGCAGAGACAGGAGAGGGGCAGGGAGAGAAAGAGACATTGACAGAGACGTAGAGAAGAGACGCAGGCCCGATGACAGCTGAAAAGTCGGCGGCAAGGCGCCAAGGCGGAGAAGAGCACTATAAAGCCAGTAGTCAAGGCCGCCATCACAGCGCCTGACCCATGCAGGATCGCATTAGATTCAGACAGTCGGTAATGAAACAACGGAGCCAAGAACTGCTGAGCCATCAGCTTCAATTCTAGCTTGCACCCGGCGGGCAAGCAAAAACACACACTGGGCTCCAAAACCCACTCATTCAGTGCTCACAAAGCTACTGACTTATCCGAGTTTCCTAGAATCAAAGCTTTCTAGCTCACCAGACTTACTCACCTCTGTTCCCCATCTCCTCCAGCACAAACTCTGCACAAACTGGTTTCTTCCTCAGCACTCAGCCATCTTGGCTGCTTCTCCTGGCCTCCACGTGGCCTTAATCTGCTCTCCTCTCTAATACCTCAGGAACCAAGAGCGAGCAAGCTCGGATACAAAGCCACTTATCTGAGGCATAATGGGAGAATTCCTCATGAGAGTGCACCACCCACATCATCCAATCAGTCAAGGGTGTGGGGAAAAGATTACTTTTAAAACTTGAACATGGGCAGCGCCATCTTTAACAAAGTGAGCATAATATATTTTATCTGCCCAACAAGCACGATGGGGCATGGGAGGGTGAATCACACAGAGAGGACAGCTCCAGGTGAAGCACAAGCACCCTGCAAATGCAGGAGGGACAGGGACCCCCGCAAGGGGCCCTGCACACATTGTGGGGGGGGGGAAGAGGCACGTGAGGGACAGGGTGGGGGGACGGCACAGACAGGACAGGGAGGGAGGAAGAGACACTGTAAGCACGTGGGGTCGTAAATGACAGCATCTAAAAACCAGAAGAGCAACACTGTCTGCCTTGTATGTGGCCTTGTGTCAAGAAACCACTTCGTGTAGTAAACAGCAAGGACCTGGACGCCACCGGGAATGAAGACTGTCTGGGTTTGAATCCTGGCGCTACCCATTTCTAAGGGGGTGTGACCTTGGGCATTTTAGGGGACCAATCTGACCTCAGTTTCCCCTCTGTGCAGAGATCATACTATTATTACCTCACAGGGTTGTCACGAAGACAGAAGACTGGAGAATCTTATTCAGTCTATAAGCACTTAGCACCCACACATAGGAAGAGCTTTGAGGGCTGCAGGTGTGCACAGATGGTGGGCACACACAAACAAAGGGAGCCTGGAAGAGAGGGCAGGGAGGAGCAAAGGTCAAGGGCGAGCCCACCTTTAACTTACAAATTTATTATATTTGGTCCACACACTTTTTGCTGTGAGCCATGGGGCTGAGGAGGGAACAGCTCCCAGCAAGTGATCCCCACAGCCAGTTCAGGGAGGACGCCTGAGCCAAAGGAAAGGAGATAGGAGGCAGGGCCAGCGTCAGAATGGGCTCTAAAGAGGCAACAAGGAACTGACTTGCTGGGGATGCCCAAGGCCAAGGAGGGCCCAGGGAGGCAGGGCTCTCCCTGCTGGGTAGACTGTAGTCGTGGGTGGAGGGCTGCCCTCAGGGGAGACAGGCAGAGCTCCGTCTGCCAGAACATCTGCAGCTGCCCTGGGGCTCCTTCAAAAAGCCCGGGAAGAGGAGTTAGAGTACAGGTGCCATCTCTCGCCCAGCACGCTCCTCTCTCCTGCCCTCCAGGGGATGGGCTGTTTGCTTCCTAAAGTGAGACTTAAGAACGGGCTTTCTCTGGAAGGGAAGTGCCCACCACACCCTGCTAAGCCAGATGCAGAAAGGGCACTGGGGCAGAATCAGATGTGGCACTACTTTTTCTGGGAGAAGAGGCAAAGGCAGGAGGGAAGAGCCTGGATGTGTCCTGTTGCAGCCCTCTGCCACCTGAGACTGGTGCGGTGATCACCGGGGTGGGGGTGGGGGTAGGGGCTGAGGATGAACACGCCCCTCCCTCCATCCTCCCCACCATAGCTACTGCTGGTGCACATGTCCCAGCACCTTCCTCTCAGTAGGTGCTGCTCGTTGAACGGCATTTTGTCACCAGAAATGGTTCTAGAATGAGACGGGAACCTCCCCCGCCTCACCCAACCCAGGATGGTTCTAATCTTGAGGAAAAAATGCAGGACTCCAGGACCTTAAGTCCCCAGCTTGCTGGAACCGAGCCTGGAGCAAAAGAGAGAGGGACACGCGGAAAAAGTTAAAGCCTATTCATTACTGCCAGTGCTCATATGTGGTTGTGAATATTATAATCTCACTGTTGCCTACTGTGAGCCTCCCCAAGTCCCAGGTGCTTAGACCTGCAAGCTCCTACGTCCTCACAAGGACCCAACCGAGGGGGGTGAGTAGATTTGGGTCCCGTGTCACAGAGAAAGACACAGACTCAGAGAGGTGAGCACCACTTACACTCGGAGTGGCTTCCATTCTTCCCACATCTCAATCTACCTTGGGATTTCTTAATGAGTGAGGATTTACTTTCATTTCAGACTCTGTTTTAGACTCCATTTCACAGAAGGCAGCATCCACCCCCGACTCCCACCAGCTCTGACCTGTGTAGGATGGAGTGATAGACTTCCTGTGAATCTAACATGATCCCAGAACTCTGGCTGGCAGAGAGCAGCCTCCTTCTGGAAGGTGCCTTCCTGGAGAGGCATGTCAGTTCTACAGACTCTGTCCCCCTCGCCAGCTGCTTGGGCTTCTGGGGGGAGCAGCAAAGGGACCCATCCCCACAAACTTCCGTGGCGACAGTAGGGGTGCCGAATATATGTGGCTGATAGAATAAAATGGCTCCCTCTTCTCACTGTCCAAAGGCTCAAGATCTTACTGCTCTAGGAAGCTTCCCATGTGTAGCTCGAGCCACAGGGAAAACCCATGAAACAGCAGAGCCACCACTTCTCTGTTTGCTGCAAGACTAACGGCTCCAAACTGCTGTTCCCAGAGACCGTGGGCGAGCTGGGGGCAAGGGGTTAACACCAACTGGGCAGGAATCTCTGGGCCTGGGGCGGCTGACCCTGCTTCCTCCTTTCTCTCTAATTACCCAAGTGACTTCATAACGTGCTCCAGGACCCCAGAGAAGGCACCTCAGTTCAGTCTGCTGTGGTAGGCCATACGCTGGTACCTTAGAAAGAACAAAAATTTCTCTCTCTCAGTTTCAGAGGCTGGGAAATTTAAGAGCAAAGTATTGGCAAATTTGGTGTCTGGTGTGGGCCCATTCCTGATTCATAGGTGGCCATATTTCCACTATGTCCTCACAAGGAAGAGGGGATAAGAGAGCTCTCTGGGGACTTCTTTGTAAGGGCACTGATCCCATTCATGAGGGTTGCATCTTCATGACCTACCTATTCACCCCGCTAAGGCCCCACCTTCAAATACCATCCCCCTGAATGTTAGGATGTAACATCTGAATTTGAGGACACAAACATCAGACTACAGCTGAGGGCCAGCTAGGAACAAGCGTCCACAGCCTTCTCTCCTTCCTGATCTCCCACACACTCACACATTCACACACACACACACACACACACACACACACACACACACACAGCTTATTTCTTTAAAAGAGTACTGAGCCCACAGAGGTCTAATCGAGAAAGATAAAATCTTATCCTAGAAAATTCAGGTTAATACCCGGTTCCTACAGGCAGTAAGTGGCGCTGTGTTTCTGATACCGATCAAATAGAGGTGACCAACCCCACAATCCACGAGTCTGAGCTGCCTTTTACCAGAACGATTTTCCTCAAGGAGGAGTCCACTACCACCATCCTTCTCCAGAAAAAATAAAAACAAAAACCCTAAAATTGCCTACACTGGCCAAGGGTGTGCTGGCTGGCGGGACTTCTGAGCTGCCCTCCCCGTCCGTCCCTCTGGCAGGAGGCGGGCCGTCAGAGCCCATGCTTGGGACATTTCTGAAGAGGTCTGTGCAGTGCTGTGCCAGCACCTGCCTGCTTGTCCCCCCTCAGCCCAGTCCCTGCAGTGAGACAGATGGGACAAGAGTCGGGAGGCAACACGTGCCCACAGTGGGAGGGGAGGAGGGGCCCGGAGAAGACAGACTGCCAGCAAGAGAGGGGCTTCTAACTGTGATGAATTTAGGGAGAGAAAGCAGCTTCTCCCCACAGCCACCGAGCCACAGACACTGACAACAAAGCCATCTGCTCTACACCCAGGCGGCTCTGGCTTGTGAGAGGCGAACTGTGAGTTTCACCAACAGGAGAGCAATTGTGGGGCCGTCCCCGCTCTGGGGGACAGGCTCCTGCTAGAGCTGCCTTCAGCATCCACGGGACTAAGGGACCCACAGGTGTGAGGGGCCTGTGGATGCCTACGCCAGGTCTGCCCGGCCAGGAGGATGTCAGTGTGGTCAGCGTGGTCCCCGTGGGCTGGGCACCCACAGCAGACTGGCTCGGCGCTGGAGGAAGGCTGAAGGGTACAGGACTGCTCCACGTCCTTTGGGCTGGTCAGACATGATGGCTTATCAAATATAAAACCACTCACATATTCATTCAACGACATGTTTTGAACTTCAATAGTGTTTCAGTCCTGGTGTTGGGTGCTCCGGTTATAACAGTGCAGATAAAATAGACGCAGATCCCACCCTCCCAGTGAGGATGACAGAAAACAAATTAAGTGGTGAATGGATTTCATCCACCATCTCATAATATGTACATGGTTCCCAATTTTTAGAGGGAAACAATCAGAACAATAAATCCTAAAACAGGATAGAAGTTCACTATCATCTAGCTCATCGCCACTTGCCATATGAGAACAAAGAATCCCAGAGAGGTTGTGTACATGTCAAAAGTCACACAGCTAGTGCATGGCAAGGGTGAGGACTAGAACATCCATTCTCTGTTTAACACTTTTCCTGCCACCCATAGGGCCACAATTCAAAATTACCCAATAGGAATGAAGCATAGTCAAAGTTTCCTGAAGTACAGGGTGGGGCCAAAATCGGTGTACAGTTGTTTGCATGGAAAATAATACCACAATGAATAAATAACAATACAGGAGTAAACTCTGTTTTGCATACTCTCAACTGTACACCAGCTTTTGCATCCCCCCACCCACACTGTATTCTTCGAATACCCACTCTGTCGAGTGCTCAGAGAAAAATGGTGTTCTCTCATCAACTAAGTTTGGAAGATGTCAGCACTGAATCTTCCTTACAGAGGCTGACAGTCTACATGATCTTGTTAAAGGCTCTGAGGTCTCCAGGAACCGATGCTCTTTATCACTGTCTAACTCAGTGTTCCCCAACCTTCTTGGACCACGGAAGCCCTTTTGTTGAGGTAACTCACCTTCACACCGCACCCTGGTCGCCCTCAGAACTGTAGGGAATCCCGCACAAGTTAAGGTTCACTGTAGACATGTGATCCTCCCTTACTGCCTTCTTCCCATTCGTGGGGTGGGGGTGAGGGGGTGGGCAAGGAGTCTTGGTTCTTCCCTCTACGTATCTTAGATCTGAGTCTTCATTCTTCTTTAACTCTCCAATATTCCCCACATTTCTGAATATCCCTCACCCTGGCATCCTGGGGTCCCCTTTTCTCTGGAATGTTGTTCCCTTTGTTCCCTGGACTGCTGTGGAAGACTTAACATATTTCCCTGTGTATAAAACGCACCTTAATTCTGGGGCCCGAAATTTGAAAAAAAAATGTATTAAAGTTTTTGAACTCAAGTTTTATTCATCGTAAAATTCATACAACTATCTCCTCACCCATGTGAAAAAGCGGGAAATGCAAGTTAAAAATCTACAGCCACTGTAAAAGACGTACCGGGTTTTTAGTCCCCAAATTTTTTGGAAACAGGTGCATCTTATACATGGAAAATATAGTATTTCTTTCTGCCCCTCTGTAAGGGCTCTTCAATTTGCTTCGAGGACATTTTTGTCTGAGGAAGTCACAGAAAGGACTTGAAAACCACACTGGTCATTGTCTTAACGCATAAATCACAAATCCAATAACTGACCCAGGACCTTTCTCCACCGCGCATTGCTTTCACACCTAACAGTCCATTCATCTATTTAAATGATACTTACTGAACACGAATGCGCAGGTCATACGAAGGCCTCTTTTATTTATGTAATACATCTCAACACCGCACATCAGTCTTCCTCAGAACTTTGGGAAGCCCCAAGTCAGTCAAGGTTCTATGAATTTTAGAAATCTAAGACAAATAGCACTGTTGAACCCAAGAGTCATTAAAGCAGTGTCATTGATAACTGGTTAGAGAACTGTACGGTGCAAGTTTTTGAGTTCATGGGTTTGACTTCCTTGGGGCCCATGGATTTGATTCTGCCCATGACCTTGTTGCCTAGCCAATATTCTCTAAATGAGTGTCCTTGGGCATAAAGGGGACAGGATAAGGAACTGTGTCGGGCTTGGCTCAATTTGTAACTCTAAAGATAAACATAAACACTCAAAAGTTCATGACCTGGAACTGGAGGCATTGTCACATCCAGTATGTCCAAGTGACAGTCAGCTCCTCCCTACATCAGCCATCGACCCAGTTCCCCAAGTTCCCGATCGTCAGTAACACCATCTCCCTCTGCAAAATTCCATAATCATTGCACCATAAAAGAGCTAACATTTATCTTTTATTCTTTTTTACTCAAACAAACCTAATGTGCTTTTTTCCCATTAACTGTCTTATTTCTTCATTCCCCCTGGCACTATGGCTCGTGTGTTGATCAGAGATTTCATTTGGACCTGCAGAAATGAGAGACGTGGCCTTAAAAATTGTACACTGTTCAGCAGTACAATTATCAGCAATGTGGTCCCCCTCGCAAGAAACTTGCTACCACCAGATGCGCATCTGGGTATAAGTTTTGACTGCACACACACACACACACACAGACACAGTGTTTTCCATGAGGGTGGGGGAGCCTCAGACATTGATATTTCTATCCATCTAAGTTTTCATGGAATCCTCCTATTACTCCAGCTTTCCCAACATACCTGGGAATATCTAAATAAAGACAGATAGCACCCTAACCCTAGTCACTAAGAAGCGTCATAGGAAACACTACCAACCATAGCACCAAGCCTTAATTTCAAAGACTGTGCAGACATGGAGTTCCTAGCCAGTCTCAGTCTGCAGAACTCCCTTCACACATCACCAGGCCTCCTGATTCTTTCTCCCGAGTGGGCGGGGGAGACCTCGGGGCACTCACTTCTGCCTGCTCTATTCCTCCCCCTCCTCTCCACTGCAGCCTGTTCTTGCCTCACACAGCCCCATTCCTACCCCCTGCGTCCCTCCAGAACCCACGGCCTACTTACTCTGTCCTTCACCACCCTGCCTTCCTCCCTGCATTATGGTCTTGTTACAAACACTTGTTTTCCCAAAGCTTGGTCTCCCTCTCTCCTGCCAACTCTACACCCACAGGAAGGCAGCGTGCTATAATGGAAAGAATACGGCATTCACCATAAAGTAACGTGTTCTTTCCTGTCCCTTCCTTCTTGCAGGTGACCTCCAGCTTGCCTCTTCCCCATCTCACAACCTCTCTAGACATGGGCAGGCCGTGGTGCACCTCAAATAAACAAGAAAGGTCATGTGCTAAAGCCTCTCATTTCCAGACCTACTTCCCACACCCCTTCCCTTTTTTTTGGAACACAGTAGTGGGGGCTCAATTCATGTCAGGTCGCCTGCTCCCCTGCACCGAGGAAACATGAGCCTCAGACAGTGAGGGGCAGATGCTCCTGTTGGGAACCCGTGTGACCTGCGAGATGCAGTGTGGCTCAGGTTGAAGGCTCCTGGCCCTCCGTGTGGTGCTGTCCTGCCACCAGTCCCTGGCAAACCCTCCCCTCCTCTAAAACACGCTCAAATCCAACAAGTCGAGCTTGAATACACCAGCCATCTCCAATACCCAGGGATTTGGGGAAAGTGTTAAGAGGGAATGTAAACAATATACACTAATTGCTGTTGTGACATAAGCTATAAATTAAGTTAGATGAGCCAGTGTGCTGAGCTCCCCTCCTTCCCCAGCCTCCACACTCCTCACGACAGTAGCACAGGTATCTCAGAGAGGAAACCGACTTCTAGATAAATGCCTTTTGAGGCTTCAGTCGCTAGGACCTGGGTGCTCTGGTGCCCACGTTCTAAATGGTAAATTAGCCATTTAGAACTGCTGTGTGCCGGGTTCCAGGGCACCGGAGCCAGTGAAGGGGGGGCCTTGTCCTAGGGTGGACGGGGTGGACGCAGGGACAGACACTCCTCCAGCACCCGCACTTGCCCCGGGCGGTGCGGACTGAGAGGATGAGCCCTCCACAGTCAGCGCTGCCTTGGAAAGTGGCCTGGAGGAAAAGGGGTGGGTGTTCTACACAACTCTGATGGAGCTGACTGTTCCCTTCTGTGCCTCTGCCCCGGAAATCTCCAGACCTGGAGCAAAGCAGGGGTTAAATGAGCGTGAGTTGAAGATGAAGGGAGGTGAAGAGGGAGAAAGGGAAGGAAGGAGGGAGAAAGGGAAGGGGGGAGAAAGGGAAGGAGGGAGAAAGGGAAGGAGGGAGAAAGGGAAGGGGGGAGAAAGGGAAGGAAGGATGGATGGGAGGAAGGACAGAAAGAAAGAAGGAAGGAGGTAAGAATGGGAAAGGGGAGGTGGGGGGAGAGGAGGAGGGGGAGGGAAGGAAGGTAAAGATGCAGGAGAGAATGATTGAATCTGTTGGAGACTTCAAATGCCTTTGCTATTTGCATCCCCAAGTTGTTGTTTGGTTTTGTTCACTGAGTAGAGGAAACTGGGACCAGTGGGGTGGGGGGTGGCATCATTTGGTAGCCCAAGCAATGCTTAAAGCTGGCTAAATTCAATTGCCCCAGAGTCAGCAAGTGGAGCAGGCCCAGGCCCCAAGTTTCTGCTAGTCCCCCTCACACGCCAGTTCTCTGTGAGCCGCTGGCATGCTCACCGTCTGCCCCTCTCAGAGACAGCTTCCCCATGTGACAAGGCTGAGACTGCCTCCTCTGTGATGGGAGGCAGAAACCGTGTCGTCCAAGTCTATCCTTCACTCAGCAGCGTCACCAGGACTGCTGAGGGCTTGGCGCTGTGCCGGGCTCCAGGAAATGTGACATGAATGACACAGTATCTGACCTTACAGGGCTCAAGGTCTGGAGGGACTCAGCAAGCCAAGAAAACATGACAGTTCTGGGCCCCTTGCAGAACTGTAGGGACTCGTGGCCCCAAATGTCATTAAGGATTTCCACACCAATGGCGAGTGTGAAACCCAGAGAGGACCAGAGACCCGCGTTGGGTCCACAGCACCTCAGGGACCTCCTTCTGGCTCCTGATTGAGGCCCGTTGACCTCCCCTGGACTATGCAGCAACTTGGCTTCCCAGACTGAGCCTGGACAGGGTTCCAGTGCTGCTCTGTGACCTCCCCTCTACCTCAAACACACCACAGGGAGCTCCTGTTTGCACAGGGACACCCGGCAGCATGACCCAGTATTTCTGCCTGCCTTGGTTTCCTTCCATCATTTTCATCAATATAAACCCAAGGTGCCAAAGCACTCTTGGCTTGGAGGCCTGCGGCTGCCATGAAAGGAAATCAAGCAGGAACGGACCATCTGCATACCTTCATTAAGGCTACATCCTTGCCCGGCTGCGCCCACCCCTCGGTGCATGTCTTCCTGGGGTGACAGAGAATCAATGGGCTGAGGCAACTTCTGGATCCATGTTACAGCCTTGGCTGGGGTCCCACAGAGGCCCTCAGACAGACATCAATAACCTTGCCTCTCGCTGCCTTTACCAGCCTCGATCCGGTCCCATTAAGATTGCACCAATGTTTATGTACACACGTTTCGAGGGCACTGCCAACAGCAGCAGTGTGACAGGCTGGCCAGCCAGAGGTGAGGGGAGGCTGCTGCTGTGTTTTCTCTCCCTCACACTGCTCTTGTTCAGTCTAGGGGCAGTGGGGCGCCTCTCCCCAGGCCCTTTTCTCCACTCCCTGACGCCTCTGTTTCCATCGCCGCCCAGAGTTTTAATGTTAAAAACAACAGGTAATATTTGTTGGGATCCACAGTGCTCAAGGCAGACTGTGTCACATACACTTAGTATCTCATATAATGGTCTCAAAATGCAGCAAGATGAGTAGTATTGCCATGTAACAGGTGAATAAATCAAGGCTAGAGGAGTTGAGAAGCTCAAGGTCACACAATTAGACAGGGTGACAAGCAGGATCACAAGGTCACACAAGAAGAACCAGGGTGAATGATTTGGTGTGGACCCAAACACTGGACACTTTTATCCAATTACACTGCCTTGTGTTTTTAAATTCAACAAATGGAATAGAGGTGTACAGCGTAGCTACCACGTGCCAGACACCACTGTTGACGGAGGATACTGACATGACTAAGACAGCCAAGGTCTCTGTCCCAATGTCTGGGCAGCGTAAGACAAGTAACAAATACACTGAGAAAACACTACCTGGCGATAGGGGTGCACAGAAAGCTGAAATTGGCTGATGTGAAAGTCAGGGACTGGTTGGCCACTTTTAGGTGAAGTGACAGGAATGTCCTCTTGAGGAGGTGACATTCCTACTGTCATGAACAGCAAGAAGCAGTCTGATGGATGACCCTCAGGGCACACAGCAGGTAACCCCAGGGTGGGCTTAAGCTGCGTGGGTGGGTTTCAGGTGGCCAGGGTGGCAGAGGTACAGCAGGTAAGGGGTGGAAGGTGAAGTGGGAGGTGACATGGGAAGGGCAGGCAGAGCTGGAGCCTCCCGGCCTGGATGCCTGAGGAAGCCATTTGTATTTTATTTTGATGGTGATGAGAAGTAGCTGAACTGTAGCTCACATAGTAACTACTTCAAGCTCCCCCTGGCCTTGTACAGGGAAGCATTACAGTGGCCCAGAAGAACAGACAGGTAGAGTGAGGAGGCTACGGTGATGGCAGCTTGCGGAGGGGTAGAGTCACTGAAGGGATGACAGAGTGAACAGGACCTAGAATGTTCTAGAAGCAGGGAGAACTGGATTAGCTGATAGACTGCCTACGAGAGGTTGGGGGAAAGAATAATCAAGACAATCTCCCAGGTTTTGGAAACAAGCAGCTTGGAAAGTCACGTTGCCATTTGCTGAAAGGAGGCGTGTTAGATGGGAAATGGATTGGAAGGTGTCAAGTTGGGGGTCAAGAGTTCTGTTTGGGCTGTTCTAAGTGCTACGTGTTAATTAAATACCCATATAAGAAAATGGCTATCACTGTGGAGCGTGAGTGGCTGTAGATGAGAAAAGGGTATTGTTTTATCCTGGCCACACCTTCACATTCTGAGAAGAGAAAAGGAAGAGAACTCTGCAGAGAAGACTTGAGAAAGAAAAGCCAGAGGGCAGAAAGTGAATCAGGAAAATGCACTGGCCAGGAAGCAGAGAGACTGAAGGGTTTCAAAGTGGTGGTGGTGGTAGGAGGAGGAGATGGAAGAGAAGAGGAAGAAAAAGGAAGACAGTACACCTCTCCCCATTTCATAGATGAGACAACTGAGGCCCAGAGAGTTTACCTAACTGAGAAGCTGCCGGTCTTGCTTCCCCGCATGTGTACTGAATAGGCAATGCCTGCTTCCTTCCTTCCAGGCCCTACACATCTGCTCCTGAGCCTCAAACTGGTCCTGACAGAGTTCTCCCAAGGTCCTGTCCCTTTTCAGCCCCGAACCTGCTTTACCAATCCCTTTGTCTGTTTCGATGCTCAGAGCAGTGGAAGCCAGCTAGCTTAGCCGACAGGCTAGCAGGCTGCAGCTGTGGCAAGTAATCAAGTTTCCCGTTCCGCTCTGTTCTCCAAACAGAACCCTATTCTCCAGCCTCAGCCTCTCCTCAGCTGCTGAACACATCGGATGGGGGCCGGGCTGTTGCCTGCCACCCAGAATGGCTCCAAATTCTTCTTGAGACCTCATCCAACTCTTACCTGCTGAGGGTGCTGCCCTTGGACAGCTACCCACAGCCATCCCTACATCCCTCAGAAATCCATTCAAATGTAATTAATTTTTGTTCCCAATTAGGCTCAATTTTGTACTGGCAAAGTACTTGAGTTCCCATGACACACTGCACAGTCAAAAACGTTCTTACCGGAAGTGCAAAGGATGATGGAGAGAAATACATCGCGGGTGTAAGAAAAGGAGCTGGGGAACAGCAAATGATTTTAAATGCCTGTTAACCTTGGGGCGGAGGCCACACCAGCCTGGGACATCAAGGAGAGCCTGCAGGAAGGGGCGAGGGTAAACATGGGCTGGGGCCACACACTCCAAATCCTGGGAAAGACCGGGCTCTCTGCCACCACCAGCACTTGGAACACGGTCTTGGGCAGCTAGATGTGGCCTGGCCTGGCCTCCAGAGGGGCGGAGCAGGGCTGTCTGGGAAGGGAGCCCAACTGAGGCATCCCTTCTGACCTGGTTATTGCCACAGTCACCTGACGTGGACCGAATACATCTGCACAGGCAATCTGCCCTTGCAATGGTCACTATAATTTAAGATGCTCCAGGTCCCCGTCACCAGTTTTCCCATCTGCTTAGAGTGTGAAATGTGTACACTTGAAGAATAAAGCTCCTAATTTTGCAGCTATAAACATGTGGGCTCGCTTCCAAGAGCACAGCTGAGGGAGGCGGCGGGGGAAAGATCAGTCACATTGGGAAGCAAGCAGGTGTAAGTCAGGGTACGCCATGTGCAAGTGCCCAGATGAGCTTCTACCCTGAATGGGATCACCAGTGGGGGAGGGGAGAGGAAGATCTCATAAATAGGGCAGTGGGAGACATCAGAAGAAGCATCATGAATTTCACAAGCCCCCCTTCCAATGTACCCAGAGAAACAGGGACAAATGAGGCATAGAGGGTTTATTGCACACTGCTCCATGCCCAGGGGAGGCCCTGGGGCATCATCAATTCTGCATCACGGAATTCTAAAGAATGTTTCTTCACTTGTTCAAAAAATGTTTACTGAGCATCTATTATATGCGGAAGCATTCTAGGCGCTTGTAATATGCCGTTGAACAAAACAGACACAGACCCCTGCACTGGTGGAGCTAACATTCAAGTGACAGGATTCAGACAATAAGCTACAAGTATGATACACAGTAAAGTCCGTGGGGTGTTAGATGTAACGAGAACAAAGTCTAGAAAAGACCCTATCCCTCCCCAAGAATGCATTATCCTACATCCTACATCACCATGTACAACCTCAATGTGTTCTCTATTATCTCATCAGGAATCTCTGGGGCCAGTGCTGTCATACTTGTCATTTCTTTCCTATCCTATCACATACCCTCTTCTGCCTGTAACTTGTACCACATATATTGGACACAGAAAAGGTGCTCATTCGCACGCGTGACAATGAATTTGTCATCCTAGTTTGGGAGCACAAATTCCATCCCCTGACAGAAATCCTGTTCTGAGATGATCTGTTTTTACCCTCCAGTCCCTTTTCCACAGATTCTCCCCTGCGACACACGTGGAAAGCCTAATGCCTATTCAAAGAGAGCTGACCTAACTCAGGGAGAAAAGAGAAGAACCTTGTGGCTATAACTGATCTCCTCTCCCCTTGAGGTCTCCCAGGAGCCCCATCTCTGCCCACCACCCACAACACTTCCCCTCCTAACATTCCCAACACAGAAGGTGAGGGGGAAGGGGAGGTGAACACTACAGCCTACCTGTGTGCCACAGGTGACTGTTCTGAGAGTGCTTTGATGTCATCTCCTTTCCAGGGGTAGGTGCACACACATGAAACAGACAAGCTTCATCCTTCTATGTGTCCAGCGTGGGGGAGATGGACAGAGACATTCCTGGACAGTAAGATCACAACCCATACTGAAGTATATTTGAACTTCTCTCCTGTCCTTTAATTTCTCTCATACATATGATACCAAGTTTTATAAAAGACATAGTTAAGCTATACTTCCAATCCAGTACATGTGGAAAATGGAGGAACAGGGCCCCTTTCTCTTCTCACTTGTACCCTGATCCTGCCCAATCTCACCGTGTCCTCCCTTCAGGTGCCCCCTCTTGGCCAATGACTCCTAGACTAGCATCTGGTGTCACCCTCCTCTGAGCCTTGGGGCCGAGTCGTTCGCAACATACCAAGGGCCATCTCTACTTGGTTCACAATCAGGTCACTCAACTCCAGACAACCACAGCGAACACTCATCTTCCCACGGCGTCCCCCAAGCCTGGACCCCTTCCATCGCTCCTTATCTCAGCTGTAGTTTCGCCACTGTCCGGGGGTGCGGGCCAGACACCCAAGCATCATCGTCGACTCCCCCTTATTCTTGCCCTCATGTTCAAGCTATCCACGGTCCTAACAAGTTTGCCTCCTAAGCGTCTCTAATCTATTCCTCTTGGTTCCAACACCCCTCCCCTCCCACCTGGACCACCATAAGATGTCCAGTCAACCCTGACTTGGCTCCCTCTCAGATCAGACCCCCACTCTGCAACCAGAGGAATTTCTTAATGTAAGCCTCATAGTGCTACCCCTAGCGAGTACTACACTTCCTGTGGCTCTAAGAATAATTCTTATCCTATGGATTGAATTGTGTCCCCTCCCCCTCAAAATCCATACATTGAAGCCACACCCCCCTCAGTACCTCAGAGTATGATCATATTTGGAGACCGGACCTTTAAAGACATAATTCATTTAAAATGAGGTCAGAAGAAACCAACCCCGCCAACACGTTGATCTCGGACTTCCAACCTCCAAACCCATGAAAAAATAAATCTGTTATTAAAGCCACCTTGTTTGTGGTGCTTTGATACAGCAACCCTAGCACATGAAGGCATCTTCATCAGTCTACAATGTCTTCCCCGGCTTGTGGGCTGGTCTTTAGTCACTGTCCACAAATTGTCTGCCACCCCTCCTTTCAGAAGGTAGAACCAAACTCCCCTCCCCTTGAGTGTGGGTGGGACTTAGTGACTCACCTCTAACACACAGAGCCTGATGGCAGTGTCCACGTGTGACTCCCCAGATTAGGATGTACAAGGCCCAGTGACTTCCTTCTGGCTCTCTTTCTCTCACTGCCCCGACAGACTGTGACTTCATGAGAGACCCTGAACCTGAGCCAGCCAGCTAGCTAAGCTGCCCCTGGATGCAAGCACCACAGGAGCTGAGAGGTGACAGACGGGTACTGTTTCCTGCAGTGAGTTCCGGGGGCAATGTGTAACGCAGTAGTGCATCATGAGCTCAGCTTGACCCAGCACCTCTTCTAGGCTTGCCTCTCACCACTCTCAGTGTCTCTCGGAACTCCGGCCATCATGGGCTTTCGTGCCAGGCCCAACACTCCCCATGCTCCCCAAGTCCCTCTTTCTAGAATGTACCCCCCTTACTTGCTTCCTTATCTGAGTCCTACTTGTATTTCTGATCACATGGCAAACACTAATTTCTCTGGGAAATTTTTCCCGACCCCGAATCTAGCAATATGCGCTCATTATACCATATTCTTTTCCCTCAGAGCACATTCCCCTGCTAATTACTATCTGTTCATTGTGGTGACCATTGAATTGACATCTGTCATCCCCTCTAGACTGTTCGCTCGTGAGGCCAGAGATGGTGCTGTTTTTGCTCACCTCTATGTCCCCAGTACCTATACAATTTAGTCAATGAATAATTGTTGGGTGGATGGATAGATGGAAGTCAGCCAGTATCTGCGGAGGAACAAACCTTATCATTCAGAATCGTCCTCCTGCTGAGTCTCCTAGTTACGGGACCATCTGTGAACTTACAAACACCGGTAACCAATCTATAGCTAAACATGAGTTAACTAGGGCTCAACAGTCTAAACATTGTTTGTTCATTCACACTATGCAGTGAAAAATTATCTCACTTTTCTTTTGTGTCTTGGCACAATTTATTTTTGAAATTCTATTATGTATGTCATTATAAGTGAAGAGAGGAAAGGGACACTTTCCAAATATGGGGCAGATCAAAGGGCAAAGCCCCAACAGGTACCTGGTTGGGGCAGTTGGGGTGATGGCCACACCTCTTACAGCTGTGTGACATAATCAAAGAGGTTTGACATGGGGGTGGGGGACAGGGCCAGCTCTTCTGGGGAAAAAGAGCCCCGTGCAGATAGTTCACTGTACTCAGTTGCCTTAATTAATGAGCCTTGAGAGAAAAAAAAGGCCAAAGAGAAACATTGATTATGGACCAGGTAATCCTTCCTGTACAGATGACAGCATGGGTCGCTCGGTAACTCCGAGAGGAGAAAGCCCAACCCATTGTTTAAAGTAATTATTATAATAGTAAATAAAAACAGACGCTTTTAAACCCAAGATCTTTATTAAATCAAACTGTTTAGCCGCACTTAGGCTAGCTTGCCTTCGTCTGAAAGTGGGTTGCTCTAAGTGTAGTTTATGAATGACATTTCTTGAAGAGAAAATAAATAATCAGAAACCCATTTATGGTAAACCCCTTTATCTCGGGTTGTTTTGTGTGGATATGTATGTACATATATCTGTAATTTCTCCCTCGCACCAGGAAGGCTAGACTCGGGAAGAGCTTTTAGTCATTATTTAATCAAGAGAAGAGCCTTAGCTCAAACAAGAGCGGGGGGGGGGGGGGGGGGGGGGAGGCGACTGGGCAGGAGAAACATTTCTATAAACAGAACCTCGAGATAAAAGCCTGAACAAAGAGCAACAAACTGTGCCTTCCTACATCCTTCCTTCCTTCTTCTTACTTTCTTTAAACCCCTGACAGACTCAATTCCCTTTCTGCATAATCTCCTCTGCTCCTTCTGGAACCTGTCAGGGTCTGCATAGGAAACACTTTCCCATGGAGGCTGGTCCTCCCTCTGGCTACAAACGGAGGAGGGAAAGCACCCCCCACTGCTAGGGGGGACCTGTGCCTGACACCTCACCCCCAACCCCTCCTTCCACTCTCTAGTCCCCAAGGGCTCAACTCCTCCAGCCAGTTGCACCCTAGGGATTCTAACCCTCAACTGAGACGGTTTTCCACAATTTAATGAATTTTGTGAGCAGCAGGTGGTGGCCAATATTCAGCCTCTGTTTCTCTTAGGGTGGGACCAGGAGGCCTGGCTCAACAGAGCCCTGTGGGCATCCACCACATGCCAGGCCTCAGGCCAGCACTACCGCATGGACGCCTCCCACTAGCTCAGGGAGGCAGGCTACCCCCACCCTCATTTGTCAAAGATGGGAACTGAGACTCAGAGGGACAGAGTCATGCTTGCAGGAAGCCTGAGTTTGGAGTCAGCCCTGCCTTCTCACTACCATGAGCTCTGACCGTCCACTCAGTGTCTGGCATCTTTCTCCATCAGAACACATCCCCTGGGGGTCCCAGTCTCCACTGGCCCCACCCACTCCTCCCTCAGGCCTTGAAGTCAAACACGACTCTCAGAATTGGTCCATCTAAAATCAACCAGAACAAAACATCAAAACACTCCTTCCCAGTGTGGGTTCACATTTAGAGTAAAGCCTTAACAAGCCCACAAGACCTGTTCCCTGCCCCCAGCTGGCCAGCAGGGACCAGGCTGGACCCAGCCACGAGGGGGCGGGGCGGGGCTGGGTAGAGATCAGGGATAAGGTTAGAGGTGGAATAATGATAAAGTTTGGAGCAATTTTCAGGTGCTTTTAAGGTGACCAAAGTGACAGAGCTAGACCCCAAGGGTACTGACACGTAGTTGCCAAGTTCCTTCAGTTTGCAGTTCAAGGGAGACCCCACACTTGGTGAGAGGGTGGGCTCTGGGGTGCTGGGGTGGGCTGGCACTGAGGCTCCCCAAGGAGCCTGCGTGCCATGCAGCGCCTAAGCACCACCGGCCTCCCTGCCACCCGGACCCTTTCCCAATCTCCATGCGTTCCTAGACACCTTAACATATCGGAAGCGCCTCCCAGAGGACCTCAGCCCTGCCCCCCAACTCCAAAATGTGATGTCACCCGCCAGGTTAAGAAGCTTCGGCTCACAGGTATCTGGGAGTCCATTTATAGTGGGTGCAGAGAGCTCTCTGTAGCACAACAGACGTTAAATCCATTTCACTTACTGACAGGCTGATTAAACAGTGAATTCTCTTTGTTCTTTCTATCTTCAATAAATGGCAAGAGAAGTCACTCGTTTTCCAGGGATATTGTCAAAGGAAGATGCCCTGACGGTGATGCTCAGGGACGGTCTATGGCCCTCGTGTCTTCCATGTGTGCTAAGTGGCCGCCCTCAAAGACCCCGCACTGCAGGCGAGGTCCTTGGTGGTAAGCAGCAGGCCATCGCAGACCCTCCGCATATCCCCACCCACTGAAACACCTGGATAGTGCCCCAGTTACTCTGAGACTGACAGGCTGCCTTGGGCTTGTCACCCAGCCAGCATTCTTTGTAATGTAATGAATGAGAGTCCCTGGAAACATTGATTTTTGGATCCATGAGCACTTTCCTTCCTCCAGACCCATAGTCAGGAGGAAAGCGTCCTTAGCAAGAAATCACGGGGCCTCGTTTGAGGAGGGGCAGGAGAACGAGTTTGGGGATAGGGCAGCTTCTGCTTATCTCCTGCTGAAATGAGGGCAAGGGTCACAAACACACTCCCAACACCACCACTTCTAGGCACGGCAGGTGTGTGTGTGTGTGAGTGTGCACACGCGTGTCTGCAGAGCGGGGACTAGGGGAAAGAGCTGCAGGGAAGAAAACATTTCTATCTGAATGGCAGAGCCTGCTCAGTTCCTGGAGACTTCTCGTTTCATTGGGATGCACCTGCCCAACACACATAGATAAACATCTGAAGCCATTAAATGTTCTGCATTTCAAGGCTGTTCTGGATCAATACCAAATGAGGAGGTAGATGTCTCCTTTCTGCTCAGAATAAAAATGTGCTTGCAACATGAAAAATCCTTTAACTCTGCATGCATTTAAAAACTAATCCCAAAATAAAAATAAATAAATATAAATAAATAAATAAATAAAACTGTTCCCACTCTGTTGTCTGTATCTACGAGTTTGTCTTTGTTTTATTTTGTTAGTTCATTTGTTATGTTTTGTTTTTATATTCCTCATATGACTGAAATCACACAGTGTTTGTCCTTTTCTGTCTGACGGATTTTACTTAGCATACAACACAACAACAGAATGGTGACTATCAGAGGGGGTGGGGGAGGGGAAGGGGGAGGGGGAAAAGGATAAAGGGAGTTAAATACATGGTAACAGATGGAATCTAGACTTTTGGTGGTGAGCACCCAATAGAGTACACAGATATCGAATTATAATGTTATGCAACTGAAAGTTACATAATGTTATTAACACGTTAGTTACTCGGACAAAAATAATTTTTTTAAGTAGTTATTTCAAACATTTTCAGTTTGCTACCCACAGTAGTTTCCTGCTCAAATATAGTAGTCCAAAATAGCCACCCATAACTCTTAGCATCTGCTCTACACAGAGCACATTTTGACATTCCAGGGGGAAAATTTTTTAAAGAAAAGAAAGGAAAAGAATATAAAAGGAAGGAAAAGAGGGAGGGGAGAGTCAAATGAACATTCTCTGAGAGTAGTTTTCTCTCTAGAAGGTTAATACTATATAAACTAAGAATATTTACATTGCAGGTTCTTATGTTGGTTAGTTGATAGCCTACATATTTTTAGTAGAGGGCCATTGGCAAAAGCAGGTGAAAACAATTAGCAAAATGCATTCATGACAGATCAATGTACTGCAAAGGTTAACGGCTCTTTGTTTCGAGTAAGATCTCTGCTAACCCTTCCCCTCAGTCTGTGCTGTGACTTTGCACAGTGCTTGGTTCAGCGTGTCATCCAATTAAAAAATTATTCAATCAATTAATAAATGAATGTTCATGTTTGTACAAAAATTTCTCAAATGGCTACAAGAACACTTGGATTTTATATATCCAGACTTGCCCAGCTATGGTAGAGTCAAGACTCAGTTAATACTTGGCTGATCATTGTAATTAAGGTATAAATAATGAGCCTTCACCAAAGATGTCTGACAGAACCATTTCTTAAACTACAAATCAATAAACTATCCAGCAGGAAAAAAAAAAGAGCAAAAGCTATGAACAGGCAATACAGAAAAAATAAAATACAGCTGGGTAATAAACATATGAAAAGATGGGCTCCGTAACTGTCAATCAGGGAAATGCAAATTAAAGCACCATGTTTAACCCATCAGACGGGCAGCCATCTGGTTAAGCTGAATATTGGGTCAGGGCACAGGCTTGGAAGCCAGGCTACAGAGATCTAAATCCTGGCTTCACTACTTGCCATTGCATGCCCCAAACAAGATTCTCAACTTCTCTGGGCTTATAAAGAGGGAATAATGCTAAAACCTTTGTCCTTGGTTCGTTGTGAGCATTTGATGATTTCACACACATAAAGCATTCAAAACCCAGTTTGGCAGGAAGTCACCACTTGGAAAATGTCTCTGTTATTGGCATCAAGTGTTGAGGAATGGGGGCGATGTGTGAGTTAGCGCAGCGCTCTGGAAGGTAACGCGGTGGCTCCCATTAAAATTAAAGGTATGTGTATCCTGCAGTTGTTTCCGTGTGTTTGCTCTTGAGGAACACGTGGATTTGTTTCCTCCGTGTGCTCACCACAGCACTGTAGGTGACAGAAGTATCTGGCAACTTTTACACGGGGGAACAGCTAATCATGCTAGAACTATGAACACGACATAGCCCTTCAAAATAATGAGGGTAGATTTCTTGGTACTGACATGGAATGTTCTCCAAGACATATGGTTGACTGAACATAGCAAGTGTCAGGACAATGACAGTGATGTAAACATTTACAATATGATACTTGATACATATTAATGTATCATTTGTGTAAAAGCTACATATAAAATATTTTATATATATACATATATATATATATATATATATATATATATATATATATGCGCACTTATCAACTCTAAGGGAGAGAGGATTTTACCTTATTTGTATTATTATTTAAATGCATTTTTCTATTATATAGAATTAAAATTTACAGCAAGGGGGACCAGGGAGTTGTTAATAGCTATAGTTTCGGTTTGGGACTAGGAACGTGTTCTAGAGACAGTCGTGGTGATGGGTGCACAACAGTGTGAGTGAGGGTACTTAGTATCACAGGACACTGTCAGTGTACTAAATATCACAGGACAGGATGGCGAAAAATGGTTAGAATAGCAAATTTTACGTTATGTCCATTTTACCACAATAAAAGTGTTCATTTAATTTAAAATTACTCTAGACAAGGAAGGACTGATCTGGCCTGTAAAGGGCAGGGGACTTGGGTGGGCAGAGCCTGCTTGAAAAGGAGAGGCCCTGGGGAAACCTGTCCGCCTGGAGAAGGCGGGGAAGTACAATTAGACATTCATTCAGTAGAAAGTCAAGCAGTGCCCAGAGGGAGAAACTTGGCCTTGATCTGCAGAGAAAGAGAGACTGTCACTCCCCTAACTCCTGCCTCCCTCGCTCTGCAGTCAGAGGCCCTCCCTCTGGAGATAAGTTCACAGATGGGAGGGGAGGGAACACGGAGGGAGGAAAGAGGAAAAGGGCCACAAACAGCAGCATCTCCTAAAGGCTGCATTTTTTGCTGCGCCAGCTCCTCTTTCAAAGAGCTGCCACGCACACCTGGAGGGAACAGGATTTCCTTTTGAGACTACGCCTTTCAAGTCGATTAAAAACTATTTTCATGAGTTGCGGCTGTTTACATGCAAACCTGTCATTCAGGTAATATGTGCCTTCACAGTCGCCCATGGAAGCTTATCAACAGCGCCCTTCATTTTGGATAATTTCCTTAGGTTCCTATGGGACACGTGTTGGCAAGCAAGGAAGGTGAGGGGACCGAAAGGCATTTTATTTCCTCAATCAGGTGAAAATAAACATGCAGAGAACGTAATGGGGGAGGGGACTGGAGCTCAATGTCCTCCAGCTGGAATAAGGGTTGGTCCCATTCCCAGGCACAGCCTAACACCCAAGCCACACCTGGGGACAGAAGAAGGCTAGAGAGGGACACCCTGCCTTTCGGAAACTTGGGGAGGCACAAGAAAACCTTGAACTCAGCTTTGTAGGTACCCAAACTCTAGAACAAAGTTGAAAATATAGTCTAAATTTAATGTTAGGTTGCTGGCGGTTTTGTTTGTTTGTTTAGCCAAAAATTGCATTTAAACCGTTAGTGAACCACTTTGATTCGGAAGCTACAACGTTTTCTAGAAATCATGAAATTAAATGTAAAAATATTCTCAAAATTCTAGAAGATTGATCCAAATTCTAGAAGGGTAAAAAGATGGCTTGTGAACCTTTGGAAAGAAAAAGTTGATCCATTCAAGCCACCATAGGCAAAAATAGGTAACAAACCAATGGGGAGGTGGTGGTACATGTATGTGGTGTGTATTTGGCCAAAGGATCAGCAACATTTTTAATAATGTTTCCAGGACAAAGTAAAAAAATCTTAGTCAACATATTAACTAATATAGGTTGACTTTAACTGACCAAACAACGTTGCCCGAAGACTGTTAAGTTTATTGAATCCAGGTTTCTCCCTCTATACAATAGAAAAGTTGAATTAGACATCTGCTAAGTTCTCTTCCACCTCCTCAACCCATGTTTGTTTCACCTGGAGGGACTCCCCAAGAGCCATTGCCCAGCATTTGCCAAAGCCTGCCCTAACTTGGATGGAAACATAGGAGACAGTCTTACAAAGCCAGAGAAGATGCAAGGGGCGGAGCATTTATTGGCTTAAAGGACAGAATCAACAGTCAGAACTATGCACACACACATACCCCGCCCTGCCCCGCAAGCCAATACACTGTAGTTTGAAACTATTGAGATAAAACATAACAATAGAAAGTTCTGAGTTTTCAAAAAAAAAAACAAAAAACAAAAAAAAAACATTACATAAGGTCAGCATATGGACGCTCTACCTAGGCAGCAGTTCATATAAGGAATCCACAGGGATTTGGTTGACTTTAAAGCTAGTATCAAACATCAGAATGACTTATTGCAGGCCTGGCTTCAAAGGAGGACTTGATACGGGCTACACTACTCATAAAATGTGGGGTCCAAACCAAAGGGTGTCATTGCTCTGCTCAACACTCCACTCTTAACTTGGAACACCTGGGCACCATCTATTTAGAAGAACATTAACAAGCCAAGAACATCCAGGGAAGAGGGAAGAGATGGAGGTAAGACATGTTAAAGCGTGTGGTAAGGACCAGAGGGTTCCTCTAGGCCCTACCCCCAGCGGCTTCACCATGGCCTCGCCACACCAGGCGTATCTCCTCCCCAGCACGGCCTGGGCTCTTAGACAACACGGCTTTCTTAATGAATGGCAATCTCATTCTCTAGGGCTCCTCCACTTGCTGCTTCCCGTTCTAGCACCCTGGAGCCACACAGGTCAAGTTTAATCCCCCTTCTATATGAACGGCCCTTTAAATAAGTCAGAGAATGGATGGTCACACCTCCTCCACCCCGAAATCTTTCCAGGTAAAACCAAATTAATCCTCAAGATTCTTTTTTTGGCTCTCTGCCCCTCAGGGCTCACAGGCGATCTGTCCCACAGATGGAGGTCCTATAGTCATTCTTTCCTTCCGCACCGCTCAGAAGCAAACACGCATACAGTCACTCATCGCCTACCGATAGGGATATGTTCTGAGAAACGTATCGTTAGGCGATTTTGTCCTTGTGTGAACATCATAGTGTATGCTTACACAAGCCTAAACTACACACCAAGGCTGTGTGGCACAGTCTATTGCTCCTAGGCTACACAACTGCCCAGCACGTTACTATATTAGATACTGTTGGCAATTGCAAAACAACGGTAACTGTGTATCTAAACATGAAGAGGTACAACAAAAATACAATATAAAAGGTAAAAAATGGTGTGCCTGTACAAGGCACTTACCAGGAATGGAGCGTGCAGGACAGGAAGTTGCTGTGGGTGACTCGGTGGGTGAGTGACTACGAAGGCCCAGGACGTGGCTGTCCACCCCCGTAGACTTCATAAACCCTGCATCGTTAGGCTACACTCAAGTTATAAAAAACATGTTTCTCTCTACACTAATAAGTTAATTTTAGCTAACTATGACTGTTTTACTTTCTAAACTTCATTTTTTTTACTTTTTTGCTCGTTTGTAATAACACTTAGCTTAAAGCACGAATGCATCGAACAAAGGTAAAAAAAAACCTTTCTTTCTTTATATCCTTAATTCTGTATGAATAGCTGTGAGTAATGCGTCATACTACAGCCTCGCACAAGCTACAGACGCTCCAACAGCCACGCCCTAACCAGGCTACAACCTTACTACACCGCGACCTCACTACTCTACATGGTAACTATGACCACGGCTTTATGAGGGCTGCAACTTTACGACACCTATGACCTCACCGGTTACATTACCACGGCTATGGCGTCATCAGGTGATAGGAATTTTTCAGCTCCATGAGAATCTTATGGGACCACCTGGCATATGTGCTCAGTCATTGATCAAAGCGCCCTTATGGCTAGAATGAGGAGCACCTGTTGGCTTGAACGCACGCTAGCTCCCAGCCTGCCATCTGAGGCCTACGGATGCTTAAAAAATGGAACAATAATCCCCAAATGTGACTTTTCTGATATTTTAGCATATTTGTGGTTTACACAACATTCTTAGGACATTCTTTTGGCTCCCACTAACTTAAAAAGTTATCATATACTCAGGAGCATTATAGGAACACTATCAAAAGTCCAGGTCTTAATTCCAAACAAGTTCAAAATCATTGGCTCAGTTAGCCATTTTTCTCTATTTCCCCAATACTTTAATTATATTGCCTAAAAAAAAAAGTCCTCTGAATACTATATTAGTCTATATTTCTCAGACATGTGTGTGTGTGTGTGTGCGCGCGTGTGTGTAATGGTTATTGTGTTAATTTTAGAGAGAGAGAGGAAGAGAGAGACAGGAACATTGATCTACTCATATATGTGCCCTGACCAGGTATCGAACCGTCAATCTAACCAACTGAGCTATCCACCCAGGACTCTTTGTCAGACATGTTTTTCTTTTTTAATGTTGCTGCTGGTATTGTTATATTTGTTTAACTGATATTTATTTGAGTGCCTACTATATATGTGACATCTTATGTAGCAAACAAGAGCAAAACAGACAGGGGTGAGCTTTATACCAGTGTTCAGAACAATATCTGTACCTTATAAAGAATCACTGAGGTATGTGGAGTTCAGAACTCCCCACCCTTTGTTTACAGCCCTGAGAAAGGCCAAGAATTGCTGGTGGGGGTCTCCGCATTGATATTTATAATCTCTTTTTAAAACTCAGCTTGTTCAAAGTAAATAAAATGTGGCTTTGGTAAGCAATTAATCAAGAATTACATGGGAGGTTTACTGGGCAGCCGATAGCAAGCAGTCTCCTGAGGCATTTAGCAAACTCTCTCTTTCAGTAAATAATTACTTAAGTTAAAAATTATTTACTAAATTAAGTCATTCCTTGTGTGATATCTCTAAGACTCCAAGTAATTGGTTAGGTTTGCTTTGGTTAGGTGTTTTATCAAGGAAAAAAAATAATGCTACATAATGAATTAACTGTGCAATTAACTATAAATTTAGCCCTTCAGAAATACATATTTAATGACTTAGAACGGGTACAAAGAGTCCCACACATTTTTTTTAATGCAGGTATAATTTTCCATCTGGTTTAATGCAGTAAGGTTGGGGAGGGGTTAGCACAGCCTAAGTTATTATTTTCCATTTGCTGAGAGTGAGGAACACAGAGTGCCCGTCTCAGGCAGAGCTGTAGGCACAGGTCTGGGCCCTGGGCTCATGGTGAGCACAGCGTGGGCTTCAGGGCAGGCCCACCTCCGTCCTCGGTCCCTGCGCCTTCCTGGGGTTAGAAGGAAAGAGTAATGACCTCACCCCAGATCTTCCTCCTTTTCTCCAAATGTTAGCACTTCCCTCTTACCATTAGGAGGAGAGAAACCTGGGTTAACTCACGCCTTTAACTATTTTTTCTTGTGTTCTGAATTTCTAGGAGCAAAGTGCAAATCAATGGTTTGTAAGAGCAAGAAAGAAAACTGAATTCCCCTCACTGAACATCTGTACCTTGCAAGAGTCTTGTGTTACACGTCATGCGTGTTCTCACGTTTGGGCATGCCTAGTGTGGAACAGAGAGTGCGCTTCCACCAGGAGTCAGGTACTGGGCTTCGGGGGCTTTCCACATGTTCTCTCTTGCAATCCTCATGACGACTCTGTGATGTTGGTACAGACGGGCAGCCTCCAAGATCATATAAGCCAATTCATATAATAAATATCTATTGGTTGACAGAACTATTTATTTTGCTATTGGTTCATTTCTCTGGAGAGCCCCGATTAAAGCATGGCCCGCGTGCTCATTATTTAGGCATGATCCCCGCGTATAGTCAGCTCAGTGGTTTTCGGGTGACACCAACGCTGCTGCATCTCACTCTCATACAAAGTGAGAAAGAGACAGTTGTGGGCTGAGATTGCAGGGACAAGTCTTTGAAGCCATATTAAAGACTTAGCCGATTCTCCCAAAGACAATGGAAAGCTGTTGGTGCATTTTTGTGAGGGGAAATAACAATGTGTGACTAGGTCTGCATTCTTCAAAGATCAGTCAGGATGTAATAAAAGTATTACATCCTGACTGATTTTTGAAGATTGACCCAGCCATCGCACTTATAGGAATATATCCCAAGGACACCATATCACTGACTGAAAAAAAGAAATGCACCCCCATGTTTATGGCAGCATTGTTCACAATAGCAAAGAGCTGGAAACAGCCCAAGTGTCCATCATTGGACAAGTGGATTAAAAAGCTTTGGTACATATATACAATGGAATACTATGGCACCATGAAAAAGAAGGAAATATTACCTTTTGCAACAATATGGAGGGACCTGGAAATTATTATGTTGAGTGAAATAAGCCAGGCAGAAAAAGAAAAATATTATATGACCTCACTCATTTGAGGAATCCAAGGAACACTGAGAACTGAGGAAAGGAATTGAGACAGAGGAGGGATCAAAGGGACCAGAGGAAAAGAGGACAGAGGGAAAGGGGAGGATAGGATGGGATAAACCTGAAGGGAAGGGGGGAGGGCGCTGTAGGAAGGGGGCAAGGGAGATGTGGAGGGGAATATGGGGGAGGGGGGAATGCAGTCAGAGTTACCCTAGAATCTATGAAAACACAATTAATTAAATTTAAAAAAAAGGTAAGTAAAGCTTCATCAAAGGAACTGGGTCGGAGGGCGAGAAGAGTAGCCGCTGCAAGCTCACATCAGAGGGCACCACGGTTGTCTAGGAAAGAGGGTGGTCACAGGCCTGGAGCCATGGCGGGAGGGAAAAAGGAGTGGACAGAGTCTACAGAACTTGATGAGTTCATGTAAATGGGGTCGGAGGGACTCGGGATGACTTCCTAGGTCCTGGCTGGACAGTGGAGCCTTCCTGAGCCCCAGGGGAGGAGGGGACAGAGACGGTGACCACCCACAGAGCTTCCCCGTTCCCTGCCAAAGAAAGTGTAACTACTTTACCCTGGGACAGAAGGTCTTCCATCGGCTGACCTCAGACTGCACAGGTGTAGCTTTGTGGCTGCCTTCTGTTTATTGGACTCGCCATCCAAAGTGACATTTCTGACCTGGCACAAGTGATTTAACCTTCTCCTCCCCTTCCCTATCTCTTACATCCTATGGGGGCATGACGAAAGGATTCACAGTATTGAACAGAAGAACAGGCTTTGGCACTCAGAGACAGACAGAGGTCCACCTTCTGACACTGGCTTTCCCCAGGCTTCAAGATCTGCTGTGACCCCAACAGACACATGACTGTGGGCTGGATGGAGAGCAAATGGGGGGCACACTTCCGCCCTTGAGAGGGAAGCATTTCAGCCGCCAGCCAACCATTTCAGACAAATGGAACCTTAGTCCATTTTGAAGAAACTCTGTGAAAGAAAATTCTATTTGCATCTTTAGCTGTACATGTTATTTATAGCCAATGTATTCATAACATTTATACAAGCATTATCTAGTACTGTAGCCAGCCCTGGCAGGGAAATGCAACGTGTGGAGAAATAGATATAAATGAAGGTCCCAATGTGCATGACGGAGAGCTCCTCGGGATGGAATACGGCTGCCGGAGGGCGGTGCTAATGGCAAAAGACACACTTACGATTAGTTGAGGATCTACTACGTGCTGGGTACTAATCTATACGCTGAATAAAACAATGAAAAGTGGGGCAAAAATCACTGCTCTCATGGAACTTACACTATATTTTTTAAAAACATAATAAATAAGTAAATGTATTATGGGTGATATACGTGCTAAGTGGCATGTGGAAAAGAGGACCAAGCACGGGGAGGTTGGGAGCGAAGGGGAGGGGATGGCGTACAGTTTATGTAAGGCCACCAGGGCAGGCGTCATGGAGAAGGTATCATCAGATCCAGACTTGAAGATGAGAGGGAGGCATGTGGGGCTCTGGGGAGAGGGATTCGGGCAGAGGGAGAGAACGGTCAACATCAGAGCCGCAGGCGGGAGCTTCCTGCTGCACCTGAGAGCCAGGAGGGTGGCCACTTGGGCTGAAGCAGTGTGAGCAGAGGGCCAGGGCAGGAGAAGATAAAGTTAGAGTCACAGGACATGGGACATCAGGTTGAGAAGGGCCTCACAATGGCCACACTGGAAGGTCTGGGGGCAGAGGAGTGATTCACATTCTGTAAAAGCAGCCCCCGGCTGCTATGAGGAAAATATATGACGCAGGGCAGGCACAGGAGCAGCAAGGCTGGGGAGGGGAGTGACCCAGTGACCCAGGGAGGAAGACAGTGGCTGGAACCAGGGGCTGAGCAGCAGAGGTTGCAAGAGGGGCTGGGTTCTGGGCAGATTCTGAAGACACAGACAGTGGGATTTACAGAGGGACTGCTCATGGAGGACGAGAGAAAGAAAACATGCAAGGTTCTTTCTCTGAGCTACTGAAAGAAAGGAATTGTCATTTATTGAGTTCGGAAAACTGAGGGCAGAACGTGTTTGGAAAGTAGAATATAAGTTCAGTTTTGTGATCGTTGAATCTGTGATGATCATTAGATGGCCAAGTGAAAATGCAGCACGTCCAGTGACACACACACCCACACATCTAAATCTGGAGTTCAAGGGAGAAAAGTCAAAGCTATTGGTATAAATCTGGGTCCTTCCTCTGCAGTAACAACAAAAACCAGCTCCTCTTTCTCTTACTATCACTCCCTCACCCGCCCTATGATTGGTCATTTCTGCACCAGGTCTTGTGATCACGTTACGCACAATACCTGATTTGCCTCTCACACCTACAATGACCCCACAAGAGGAGGCTTCTACTCCCCATTTTGCAGACGAGAAATCTTAGGCTTAGAAAATTGGCCTGTCTTGCCCAAACTCCCACCGCTGGAGGGAACTTTGATCTGCAAGCTATAAGGGGCCATGAAAAAAATTGAAAATAACTTTGTCAGATGTTGGATAAATGATGGCAAGGATAGCCCAGAAGCCAGATCAGGCTGGTGTGAGACCAGAGGGGAGGTTACTGCAATAACTCCCGAGTCCAGGGAAGAGGGGATGTGGGATAGAACTCAGGCTGCTGTTGCCACGGTGGGAAGAGGGAATAGGGTCCCAGAGTGACCAGGTAACACAACAAGGCCTGGTAACCCATTGAATTGGGGGTGGGGGAATCTCCTATGTCTGTGAACCTCTGGCTGGGAGAACTCAGTGAAGAGTGGTACCCCTAGCTGAGGGGGGAACATGGGAGATAGGCCTGGGGCCGGCGGGCTGGTGCAAAGGGGAACTTGAGGAAGCAGGTGGGGTTGGGGGATGACACTGAGACAGGCTGGGATCAACTCAACTACAGCTTTCCTTCTAGGCTTACTTATGAGCTCGCCTTTGTCCTGCAGGCTAGGGAGCCGTTAAGATTTGAGCCAGATAAATGAGTTACACAAAAAAATCACACCCTCTAGCCCTCTAAGCACCGTGAAGGCAGGACCTGGGTTTCCCAGGGCCCTGTATAGCCATCCACACACAGCAGCTACTCAACACAGCCATCGGCACACTCGTCCCCACCCCAGCGGCCTTTTTGCCATATTTGGGCACACTTGCAGAAGATTTTTTTTTTTTCAGATGCAAGCACATTGTGCAATGGGGTTGAATAAACTGAATAAATCCATTCAGTATTTCTATAAAAAAATTTTTTTTAATCCAGCTTATAACAAGTAACAGACCACTTACTTCTCCACAACTCACTACTCCCCAGCGCCCCGATTGTCTGCCCAGACTGGGATAATGCGCAATTGTGTTCCAACATGCATTATGCTAAAATGCTTCTCTTTGCTAAGCTTCAATCATTATCGAAACCCAGATTTTAATCTAACTTCATGAGCATTAAGCAGTCAAACCAGCTGCAGCAGTGAATGCGGGTGAAAGGAAATGGCTCAGGAGAAGAGTAACATTTCTCTAAGAAACAAAGGAATCATCTCCGATCAAGTGACCCAGTGTGAGAGAGGAAAGAGAGAACTCCCGGAGCTGGGGAAAATAAAATTGGCCGTTAGGCCCTCTTCTCATTAGTTTCTCTTTCACAATTTGCATTAGCTCAGTGAAAGGAAGATGAATGAAGAGTTAAATGCACCAAAATAACGCAGGCAATCTTTAAATAAGACTCAAATGTGTTTTATGTTTCTGCCCAAAACCCTCGTACTGTTTCATCAGGCTCCCTTCCTCCCTCCTCCCGGCCTCTCTTCTTCCTTGCTTCCATCCTCTCTCTGGGTTCCACCATGTCCTCTGCTTGCACAGTTGCTTCTCATTAATGACTTTGTACTGTCTTTGAAAGTCTTCCCACCCTGATGAGCCTGAAAAAAACTCTCTTTGTGCCCTTTCTCTTTCCAATTCCCTCTACTTGCCCTCAGCCCTCCCCCTTTAACACCTTCTCCCCACCATGCCCCTCTCCCAAGTGCACACTTTCTGACCTTCTTCCCACCATGCCCCTCTCCCAAGTGCACACTTTCTGACCTTCTCCCCATCATGCCTCTCTCCCAAGGCCACACTTTCCTGTATCTGGTCTCAGAAGCCACCAGAAAGAACCCAAATTTCTTGTGACAAAAAGCCCATCGTTGCCTGATGAAGGCAGATGACATAAATGAGGCAACTGCTTCTAGTCATAATTAAAATACGCCAAATGAAGCAGACAAACAAGACAGATTCGTGGTTTGGAGCTCTGAGGATGAACTCTGCAGAAGACAATTGTCCTTCTCCGTACTGCATGGGTGCTACGCCCCAGGAGTGTATTGGCTAACCAATCAATTCTCAAGTTCCAGATGGACGGAGCAGTGATAAATGACTGCCCTACCGCCCCTCCTCAGTGACGGCAAGCCTGGCTAATGCACGCCAAACAGCCCCCTGTTTGAAAGCACCCTTCCCGGGTTGTTTATCTCTCTTCTTTCCTACTTTTGTTCCCAGCTACAGGGAACTTCTAAGTAGAAAATCAATAGGCACTTTAATTACTGGCCCCCAATTCATCAGGACCTCAACTGTAATTACTCTGCCGAAGCCAGGAGCCTTAGGAGCCAATAAGCTGAGACAGCCAGGAAGGGGGTAATATGGGAGATGCCTGGAGTCTATGACTCGGCCTGGGAGAGCATCTGAGACTGCCTGCCGCAGACCGCCTGCCCACCTTCCTGCCATGCCCTTCCCCGGTCTCTTTTCCAGTTGGCAGTGGGGAAGGAGTCCTCAAAAAGATCCCAGGGCAGAACTGGTGCCCAATGCTGAAGTGCTCCTGATTATTGCCCCCCTCACCTCTGCAGCCAACTTTATTCATCTTGGAAACCTCGAATGGTGGATCTCAGAAAAACCCTCAGGGTTTCTCTTGGGGACTAAATTGGTCCCACAGGACAATGCTGGGATGCCACAAGAAATGCTCTCCTGGGATCCCCTTAAAACAGCAAGGGCTGATGGAATGTTCTCCCCCCAGGAAAACAGGAAGTCATCTTTGGGATGTCTCAGAACAAAGGACTTCTTTTGGAATGGGTGAATTCATAACCCTGTATGTCTGAAGCTGATCCCTCCTTCAGGCTACTGGGGCTTAGAGGCCAAGGATGGTGACAAAATGAGCTTGGTTGCCCTGCCAGGCACGTGTGCGGGCTGTGTTTCTGGTGAGAGAAAGCTGGGCTGCCACTGCCCTACTTCCTGCATACACACACCAGGGCTTGAGTCTCAGCACCGATCGACTCAGCTGATCAATTTCCAAGTTACAGGGAGCCAGGTCCATAAAAAATGACTCTTTTGCCCATCACCCCATTCCACCCAGACATTGGCTGATGCTAATGGAACAATTTTCCATTTAGAAATTGCTTGTAAGCCTCTCTGCATCCTTCTGCCTCCCACACATTGGTGTTCTCACCTGAACCCCCTGCTCTCCTCTCTCTCCGAGTTCACGCTCAGCCTCAGCCTCAACTACTATTTCATCATTGGAGGTGAGCTTTCACGAGTCTCCATTCCTGGTTCTTCACCCAAGCTTCACATACAAAGGATTTCAGCTAGGCATTCCTGCCGGATGGCCCAGCAATTATTACCTTAGACTGAGGTGATTAAAAGCAAAACTATTCTCCTCCCCACATTCCCCCCAACTCAGAAACCTGTTGCTTTCCATCCTATAGATTCCACTCTTGAGAATGGAGCCCAGGCTCCAGTCTTAGTCATCATGACCTGTGCACCTGCCAAAGAACTCTACTCACTCATCCTTCTCTCTTTCCACTGTCACCACCTCTATTCAGACCATGTTTATGCTGAACCTGCATGCTCGTGAGAACCTCAGTTTGGAACCCCTTGGTCCTTCCCCAGCGCCAATGGGTCTCAAGCCAAGCTGCACAACAGAATCACCCAGGGAGTTTCATTGCACATTGATGACGAGACCAGTGACTAAGACCAATTAAACCAGAGTAGCTGGACATGGGGCCAAAGTACTGGTCATTTAAAAGGCTATACTCAGGTGACTCTCACATATAGCCCAGATAAGGGAGCACTGGTCCAGCCAAGCCAGATAGTTTGCTGTGTGCCCCTCCCCCTGTTTGCCCCTCCTCTGTACTTGGACTCCCACCCTTCCTTCTGCCTCCGCTTTTCCCCTCCAACATAGAAATGTCCCCCATCCTTATGGGCCCAGTGTCACCTCCTCTATGGAAGCTTCCCAGCTCCCTCCCCAGAACTACAGCAGTTACACCTCCCTCCCTGTACACACTCTGCTCTTCCTTTTGCTGTGGTCTAGGGTCTTGTCATCACCCCTTTACCTAATTGTCACCTCCTTGGAGCATCTGACCTGAAGCCAGAAGAGCTAAGTTTGCATTCTGACAGCTCAGAAATAAAATTGTGGCTATGAAACTTTGGCTAGGTTATTTAAAGCCTCAGTGTCTTATTCTACAAAACGGTGGTCATGACTCCTACCTATTTTACAGGAGTGCTAACGATGATGATTGTTAGTTTAACAATTTTTGTCCTTCACATTGTTTAACAGTGGCCTGAACCAACTAACTATGTAATAAATGGGTGTTGAGTAAAGGAATAAATATATACGGACTTTTATCATAGGGTATTTTCACTCCTAATAATTATTCCAAATTAGAAAATCAATTCCCTAACTTGTGACACCTAGGGTCATGAACCCAGGGCTTCCTACAGCTTAGTCAAGGCCAGAGACATCTGCTTTCCTAACTACCCATGTCACAGACCCTTGCTGTGACATTTAAACCATGTCCTTTCTGTCAGGTGTCAAAGCCAAGATCATGGATGTCACAATTTCACTGTCTTCATGCAGGTTGGCCTCATGGCTTAGTGCGCGCACGCATGCATGCATACACACACACACACACACACACACACACACACAAACAGCTGATAAGTTGTGCTGCCCTCTCATGGCTACCTGCATAAAGCCAGCTTCCCCAGCAGACATTCTGAGCCAGCGTTCCAGCAAGGCCTGGGCCTAAGAGCCTCGTCTGCACCCTGCTGTTACGATGGCAGAGGGCTCTGTCCAGTAAGTACCAAAGGTCCCTACTGCCAGTAGCCTGTCCCCTTCTAGGGATGTTAATTTTAACTTCTGAGTTAATAAATATATTTTGCAAGAGAGGGGCATGAATCTGGGGTAATTCTGAAGCAAAAAAAAAAAATAGGGGAAAGCTTGAGGAGTCTGAGGTCACAAAATATCGGCGGTGATGGGGCACGTCTGCCAAGCAGCCTTCAGTGCTCTGTTCCGCCCCTCCCTCAGCCACGCCCCCACGACGTGGCCTTCCTTCTCTGGCCTACATTCCTCAGCCTTGGAGGTCATTTCAAGGTTCATTTATGATTTTGGATGAATAGTCTCTGAAAGCAACTAGATTAGAAAAGTCCTTTAGCCTGACTCACAGAACCTGTGTTCCAAGGAACCCTAAGTAATTAGAAAACATTATCCTATTCATCCCATAAACTCCGGGAGGGGAAGGCAGGCAGCAAGCACCGTCCTTGCCCTCCCACCTGAAGGCAGAGGAACTGGTGGGGTCCTGGACAGGAAATGATGTGGCCAAGGTCCCAGTTAGGCTGAAGTGAGGGGTGGCGTGGGCAGAGCCCCTGTGTGACTGTACTTGAGATCAGCCCTTACAAAAGTAGTTTGGGTTAAATGAGGTCGTGAGTATGGAGCCCAATCTGACAGGATCTGTTCTTTTTACAGAGAGACCAGAGCTCCCTCTCTCTCCACCATGTGCAGACACTGCAAGAACGTGGCCATCTATACCCTGGGAAGGGAGTCCTCACCAGGAACTGAATCAGCCGGCACTGTGATCTTGAAATTTGTACCTCCAAAGCTGTGAGACCTAAATTCCTATTGTTTAAGCCCCACCCCCTGTGGTTTTTGTTATAGCTGCCAAGCTGACTAATACACATCCCCACCCACAATTTATCCAGTCCTTCAGCCCCCAGGAGGACACCTGCCCCAAGCCTGGGCCAGGGCTCAGGGCTCAGAGATTAACAGGAAGTTTACAAATAAATAGAAGGGCTATATGTATAAATAGGTTGGTCGCTTTGTTAACTACTTTAACAGGTATAATGAGATAAGTGGCCAAATAAAGGTATTTTTCCACGGGAACAAGAAGTAATGGATTCTTGTCTCAACAAAGCATCTGGAGGCAGCCGAGTTTGAGCCTGGGCTGCCATTTAGGAAGAAGGTGTCCCTTCCGGTGGAGGAAGGAGGACGCTGCCTCACCTGGTTCAGCCAGGGGACAAGCCGATATTCCTGCTTTGCTCTCCCTAGAGCAGTGGTTCTTAACCTGGGTTCTATCAAACCCTAGGGGTTCGATGAGTCGGTCTCAGGTTCGGAGAAGCCTCTGCCGCGGAGGCCAGAATAAAGTAATACCGTAATTTGTTGTGAGTTCATGCACTTTGTTGGTTTTGTTCTTTGAGCAAGGTGATGTTCATGCATGGCTCATTTTGTGCACCAGTAAAAAAACATATACCTATATCTTGAATTTGGAAAAAACATCATATTTTATTTATCACTAAAGAAGGGTTCGGTGAATGTGCATATGAAACTGGTGGGTTCGGTACCTCAAAAAAGGTCAAGAACCACTGCCCTAGAGGTTTTAGAACACTATATACTGTTAGCCCTGGTGCTAAACAACCTCACTGGTGCTTTCTCCAAGACCCAGGTCAAGCCCACCTTTTCCATAGACACTTCCTGAGACCGTAGGCCACACTGAGAAGGACTTAGCAATCAGCTAGTCCAGCCCTCTCGTCTTACAGACTAGGAACACTGAGGCTCAGTGATGCCACGTGACCTGAAATTGGACTTAATTTCTTGGTTTCATTGTCTTTGTGTCTCAGCCACACTCTGAACACCTTGCTCTTCCCTGAAGCTGGCTCCTGCTCATCTCTCGGGGCTCAGATGAAATGTCACCTCCTCAGGGAGGCCCTTCCTGACCACCCTCACTAAAGGAGCCCCCTCTGCCTCCCAACATGCCCTGCTTGTAGGGTGGTTATGACACACCACCCTATTTCATAGCTTTCTTCTCACTTTTTGATATCTAAAATAATCTTATGTTCACACATTCATTATCTGTCTCTTTGAGTTGGAATGTAAGCTCTTTAAGGCAGACCAATCTCTGTGTGTTCAACCTGGCACATAGTAGGTGCTCAGTAAATACTGTGGACACACCCAGTGTGCCCTTGGTGGAGAACTGCACACAGTGGCTGTGTGCACCCCACCCAGGTCTTTAAACCAGATGCACCCGCCCGTCCACCACCCTCCTGCCTCTCACTTGACTCTCACTTGAGGCAGGTTAGCTGTAGTCCTGTGCCTGAGTACACTTGGCTTCTCCTATTTCCCCTCTGACGCTGATTCAGCTCCTGACGTTACCTTCACCATCCTCTTCGGTCCCTTACTCACTCCCTCTCACATCAGCACAACCCTAAACCTCTCTTTTATTTTCAGGAACAAGCCTTGTCTTATTTCCTCAGCTCTGCAACCCCCTCGCACACTCACACACAGCCAGAGGGCAGTGCAATGCATACCAGAGGGTGACTCCCCTCCACCCTGCCCCAACTCCCCTGTTCCACCTCCCAGATGACCACCCACTTCATGTGCACCAGGATTTACTTGCAAAGTTAATCATGGCCCTGGCAGGTTGGCTCAGTGGATAGAGTGTCAGACCGGCATATGGATGACCTGGGTTCAACTCCCAGTCAGGGCACACAAGAGAAGCAACCATCTGCTTCTCTCCCCTCCCTCTCCCCCTTCTCTCCCTCTCCCCTTCTTGCAGCCAGTGACTCAATTGGTCCAAGTATTGGCCCCGGGCACTGAATATAGAGCTCTGTTGATTTGAGCATCCGCCCCTGATGGAGTTGCCGGTTAGAATCTGGTCAGGGCACATGCAGGAGTCTGTCTCTCTATCTCCCTTCCTCTCACTTAAAGAAAAAAACAATAAATAAAAAATAAAGTCAATCATGAGTGAAGCGCTGCTATTCCCTTTCAGTGGGAGGGACACCCCAGGACTAGAGAGCTCCCTCTCTCCAGCCAGGTGTTCTCGCTCACCTGCCAAGGGTCAAGTTGCTGTCCCCCCTCTGTTACTCTTGGTTTCAGTCCTTGCGCTGGCTGCTCCCACTGCCACCCCTGGCGCAGAGAGCTTCATTTTCCTGAGGTGTGTTTCCTGGGTAGTCCCTCCTCCTCTTTTTCCTTACCCGGTTTGTGAATTGTGAATAATTCATGTGTTTCCATGATCCTGCCACAGTTTTCCTCCCTCATGAATCAAATCCCTGAGACACAGTTTATTTTTTCATTGTCTTCTTGTCCGAGTTGCTGACAGGGATGGGGTCCATTTCTGTAGGTCATGAATGGAGGCCAGTACTTATGTTAGCATGTAAGACCCTTACCATTTTCCCACCCTGATCTTCTATAAGGCTCTATTTTTTAAAGTATATTTCAATAGGTGTATCATACAATATGGCTGAATATATAAATAAATGAATAGTCACATAAATGCATGCATAAACAGATGCATTTCCTCATATAGCTTACACAAACAGCTTTCTTATTTATTTGAAGTTTCTGGGAAGAAGTTCCTCATATGTAATGGATGCCCCATACCCCCAATGTGTAGCCCCCCTTCTGAAAAGCAGCCCTCATGAGCAAATACACCCTATCTCTGGTCTTTGGAAAACTGGATATTAATTAAGTGACATTATGTATATATTATTGGTATATGTACTAAAAAGTGTGGTATGTTTCTATGAAGTTTGACATTGTTATTCTTAGTATTTCAAATAAATTTTATAAAATTGATGTTAAGTGTATAAACTGTAAATATACATATTTCAAAGCTGATAGAGTCTAAACCTGCTAACAGTAAAGAAATAATGACTCCAAAGTCAGAAAAACAGTTATCTCTGGTGGAGGGAGGGTTTTGTGCCCAGAAAGGGATGTTTCAGGGGTGGCTCTGGAGTCCTGTGATGTGCTATGGCTTGACCTCAGTGCTAGTTTCAGGGCACTTGAATAATTATTTTTGATTAAATTTGATGTTTAGATTTTATGTATGCTTCCATGTATATGTTACATTTCACAACTTAAAAAAAATAAGTGATAAAGAAAAACTTACAAAGTTCCATGAGACTGTGTAACAGGCACGTGGCCAGGGCTGGGGACCCAGGGGTTGCTTCCTAGAGGAGGAAGCCTAGCAATTGAAGTTTATAGATGGAGATGAGTTAAGCAGGAGAAGGAAGGTGCAGAGAGATGGCATGGAGGGAGGGGAAGGAGGCAAAGAAGGACAAGTGTAGTACAGAACAGAACCCAGACAGCCTGGGGGACCCCCAACAGAGCCCAGAGTGGCTGGAGCCCAGAGGGTGAGGACAAGCCACTGTAGAGGAAGTACTGGGAGCCGAATCATGTAGAGCCTTAAGGATTTTTGTTTATGTCCCAAGATCAATGGGAAGATCTAGAGGGTCATCAATAAGGGAGTGACGTGATCAGCTATACATATCGATGAGATCTCTGAAGTATAGGAATAGATTAGAACAGGGAACACTATTTGGGCTTCTGCCCAAGTTAGTGTGTCCCCAATTAGTATTCTTACTTATTTCAAATAAATTCTTTTTCACTCCTCAAAAAAAAAAAAAAAAAAGAGAGAAGGCAAGAGAGGATATGGGGAGGTGAGAGTCTCATTTTAATTATGGAAGAGAAAGATAAGGAAAATCTGGATGAAGTGATGTCAGATCAGAGATGGGGAGAAATGGGCACACGTAAGGGATAATGAGGAGGCAAAGTCAACAGAGTTTGGCAGTGGATTTGTTGTATGTCTCCTATAGAATGTCTGTTTCATGAGCTCAGGGGTCTTCAGGCATCGCTGGACGTTCAGCACTTAGGACAGTTCCCGGAACGTCAGTGTGTCTCACCTGAAGGTTCCTCAATGTGTTTGTTCCTGCATCCCAGCATGTGCCACGGAAACGGAGGTGAAGGAATGGGAGACAGTGTCTGAAGTGCCAAGTACGTTAAAAAATGCAACGGAGACAAAAAGCTTAGCATGTTCAGGAGGCACCCTGAGGATTCCAGTCCTTCTTTCATAAAGTGGAAAAATAAATGAAGCAGAAGATGGATTATTTAAATGATAGTAAATACGATGAAAGAAGGGTGTGCAAAGTGACTTCGTGCTGCTGGGCATGCTAAAATACCCATCTTCAATGACATCTCAAAGATTACCCCGATAAGGAATAAACTACCTAATAAACACCAGCCAATGACTCCTCCAACAGATGGGATGGGCATCTACTCTGTGTGACATATGGCGGGGTTGCAGAAGGCCAAGGAATAAAGAGCAGCAATGTGACTGGTGGAATCCTTGGAGTTGTAGGTTGAAGTCCAGGTTGTTGCTAGTTAATATCTTTTTAAGTTTAAGATTTTGATTTGAGAGGTTCTCTAGGGTTTGGACATGAACCTCAACATGATAGTAAAATTATACTTCAAATATCCCTCCCCTGTATACTAAAGTACCTGTCATAAAATAAGAGTTAGAGGGGGCCGTTCATATAGTTGGTACAAGAAAAGCCATTCTCCCCTGCCTGTCTGTGGTCAAAGAGAGTCTATATATAACGCAGAATATGATGACTGGTCAACAAATGCCTTAGGTGAGACCTGCACTTGAGGGGTAGACTTTTAAAGCCCAAAGTCAGGTCAGTGATAAAGAATGTAAGAGGAAAAGCAAAAAAGAAGAGCACAATAACAAATTATAACAAAGGATGGGTATTTAAAAAATATTCCTAATTTCCCAAAATAACTTCTATGATAGCATGATATGAAATCCTTCAAAGCGATGGATGTTTTTTGGTGAACTTAATCTGATAGACAACCCCATTATAGGCAGATCAACAGAGAAGTGGAGGTGGGCAGAATGGGGGAAATCAGCTTCCCTCATACATCATACATGGAGAGACAGCCAAGTGCAGACAGGGACCTGCAGGGGCCACGAGTCTATGCTAGACTAGAATGGGTTCCTCTTGACTGGAAGACTCATAGATAACTCCAGAGAAAGGGGCCAAGCTGTGATAAGGGACCTGCTTAAGGAATGACAAGGTAATGCTCTAATAATGGTTTGATCTTATTGTCAGCTAAACCATCTATGTGGGCTTAAAAACTGGTGACTCTTTTGCCAGGGAGTCATATATTGCTCAGAAATTTTAGCTCCATGGGATCTTTGTTAAAATTTCCAAATCTCTCCACAGTGACTTTCAAGGATGATTTCCACAATAGTGGTTTAAGTCAACCAGGTTAAACCTGGTTAAAATCACAACCAAGACTGAACCAAATCCCAGATCCATTTTTCTCTGAAGGTGAAAGGCTCTGGCACTCACAAGCTGAGAAGAGACACTACTGAAGCATTGAGAGGTTGGCCATCACCCAGCACCCTCTGGCAAAAAGAGAACTGTGCATGTCATTCACCAAGAAACCCAGTCCTGGCTTTACCACTGACTTGTTATACGAGCTCCTTTCTCTGGTCTTAGCTTCTTTGTCTATAAAATGAGAGAGTTGGGTTTAGATGCTTCCTAAGATTTCTCTAAATTCTAAGGAACAGAAAGTACAAAAGTCCTGAGGTGCTGAGATTGGCACCTTTGATAAATCAATACATGTGGAACAGAGTGAATAGTAGTAAAGAGAGAGATAAAAAAAAAAGGTCAAAGAGATAACAGTATTTTGTTGATCCAGGTAAAACATTTGAATTTTAAGTGTGAGGAAAATCTTTGAAGCATTTTAAGAAAGGAAGCATTGTGATCTCATATGAATTTTCAACAAGTCTCTTTATTTTCAGGGATAAGTCTGGCTCCAGGGGTAGGGTAGGGTCACTAGCCACTTAGCCAGGAGCTCATGTGGGGGTCCTAGTGAGAGCTGGGGTGCCAGACACAGAAGATTTGAAATATTCATCTGAGGAAGAGTCAACAGTACTTGCTCATGGACTGAATACTGAGTGAGGAGTAAGGACAAAGATGACTTCTAATATATTTTTTTTCTACTTGAGCAACTAACTATGGGTAGCACCTTGACCAGGAAGAGAAAGGCTTGAAGAGGGACAACTTTAGGATATCAATGAATCAAGCATTTTTGTTGGACCCAATAAAGTCGGAGGACTTTGTTGAATATCAATATAGCAACGCCACATAGAGTGCCGGTTCTCTAAGCGGAGTTCCAGGGAGACGTCAGAGCTAATGGCATGGATTCCGTAACCTATTCCTGTCCAAGTGGCATGTGGTCACCTGAGGTAAAAGCGAGGCTAGGGGAGAAAGAGAGGATCATGGCTAAGTTCTAGACTGAGCACAGAACTGGAAACCAGAGAAGAAGAGACTTTCGAGACGGAAGGAGACCTACACGTTGCACGTCATCAATGCCAAGGAAGATAGTGGTTTTAAAAAAGAATACTTGCCCAGCGACGCTGAGAGGTCAAATACAAAAGCAACAGAGAGACGACCACAAGGTTTGGCACCGTGAAGGCCATGGGGGCCATGAGCAGCAGTCACTGAGGAGTGGAGAAAATGGGAGCCTGCCCGGGGGAAGAGAGAGTGCAGTGAGAATTGGGAACGGTGACACTTTCAGGAGGTGCTGTAGGTGAGAGCTGAGAAACAGGGTGCTAACTGGGAGGACAGAACTGTCAGGAGGAGCACCCATGTGTCTAAGGTGGACAGTATCGGAGCACCGTATCTGCCAACAGGAAAATGCAGTAGCGAGGAAGAGGTTGAAGATTCAATAGAGGAGCAGCGATAACTGAGGAACAAAGTCCTTAGAAAGAGCAAGGTGATGAGGCCCAGAATACAAGGTCCTTGGCATGAGCAGGGTGTGACACTCAAGAATAAGGAGGGGAGACTGAGAGGACAGGCCAGTGACTGCAGCAGGTGAAGAGTCAGCAGCAGCGGCAGGACAATGAGGGAGTCCCTGTCTGTACAATGCCAGGTAGGTAAGCAGCTGGAAAAGACATGTGAAAGGAAGGACAGGCAGTCTTTGGAGGAGATGCTGAATTGCCGTGATGGAGAGCAGCAAAGTAAATGCAGAAGGACGGGGTCGTGGAACCACCAGGCTGTCCTCAGCCTCTACCCGGGATTCGCGGTCATGATTGGAAAGCAACAACAGCTCATGCAACTATGCATTGTCTGCAGCAGTGGGCCGTTGTTGAGATGTAAGCGTGGCCAGCAGCTGGGTTCCACTACGTTCGAGTTGTGCTAGGTGAGCACAGGATAAGAAACCCAGAAAGGTTTTTGCAAAGGATGCATGGAAAAGTCAGAGGATAAAATTATGCCTGGTAAAGTGAGGCAAAAAACGGGGAAAAAAGCGGAGGCCCAGGGGGTTGGAGGCATCGATTCAACTGGGTAAATGCTGTAGTCAGAGCACTGGAGAGGAGGAGGGAGGGATGACCAGAGCGGCGCCTGCAACCAGGACTGTGGAGAAGGTGCCTCATGGCTCTGTCAAGGTCAAGGATGCGGTCATGGGAGTGGGTGAGCCCTCTGGTGCTGTCATTCCAGGCTGAGAGACCCATTCTCTGCCTCCCTGACCTGTGTGTCCCCTGTCCTTACAGATGACTGGAGAGGTGTTTTCTTACAGGCATGATTTAAGGGACCCTACAGAAGCCCCATTGCCCTGAATACCTCCACAGCAGCCTATAACTGGTCCCTAACATTCTGCTATTAAAGCTTTCTTCATTGCTTTCTTCTGCTTCTCATGAGTGCCACCACCTAACCTATTAATCCTGGATCGATCATTTGTACATAGGTGTGATTTAGTCACTCGCTTGGAACCTTTCTAGGGAGACAGCAGCCGGGTGCAATCAGACTTTAATAGGCCATCGGGCATGGCTTTTAATGAAGAATTTAAATAGTGGAGTTGCAAAGAGAAACTAAATTTGTGTTAAGTACCTACTATGTGCTAGGCACTGCTGCAAGAGCTCTGCATTCGGTGATGCTATTGTTTCCTCCGGAAGTAAGTCCCAGGAGGGCTCAGAGGGAAGTGTCTGTCGCTTGCCCAAGCCCCACCGCTCAGGAATGAAGTCAGGGTCTGAGGTCAGAGCCACAGAGACTGGGGAGGGTCTGTGGGCGCCAGGGAGTGGAATTTAAAAGGAGAGATTCCAGGGCCCGAGGCAACTCCTGGCAAACCTCACCATCTTGCCTTCCAGGGCTTCCCGGGGCCGAATTGCTGTGGTTGGCTGTCTTCTCATTTTCCTTTGGAGGTTGTTCCTTGAGGAGTTTTTTCCTCGCTTCCATTTTTTTTTAAATGATAATTTAAATTTTTATTAGGTGCTCAGCCGCAGGATAAATACCCCCATTTGAATTGCCGACACACAAATCAATAAGAAAGCACTTTCCCCTGACTGGGGACCTGGCACGGGAGCCGCCAGGCTGCATTCCCTTTCCAGAAGAGAGGGGGTCCAGGAAACAGAGCAGCCAGTTCTCTCTACTGAGCCGCCGGTTCAAGCCAACAGAACGAGCATTCAAGGGTTCTCGTGCTTTCCTTCTCTATTGCTCATTCTCACTAGACAAGCTCACCTTTCACCCCTGTGTGGCCAAGCAGAGCGCTGTCCTTGTCACAGGGGAAGTGGAGAAGGCAGCATGGATGGCTGAGAACGGGCCTCATGTTTTTAACACGAGAGCACCACAGTGTCCCCAGTGTTCTGCTGGAGATGAGGGATGTTGCGGTTCGCAGGTCCTGCCCACCCACCTCCAAGTCTCTGCCGTGCCTCTCCGGCTTGGAGATCTCTTAGTAAAAGATATGGTCAATATAAAAGACTGACCCAACAGTGAATAAAATTGGGTTAGGCTATGCCTTTAATTTTCTGATAAAAGAGGCCAGAGGCTTGCAAATCTACAATACAGCTTAAGATCTCATACTGAAAGTGCCCAAATTATTGGTAATTCTCCCTGGCGGGGGTGGGGTGGGGTGCCCTGACCGGAAAGCTTAAATTCTAATCTCCTTCTTTATTCTCATCTCCCACCATTCCCACCAGCCACCACCACAAGCCCACGATTCTGTGCCCAGTGACGTCACACTTCCCAGTTGCCTTCCAACACATTCTTCCTGACTCTGAGCCTTTGCATAAGCTGTTCCTTCTCTAAGTAAACAGTATGAGTCACTCCATCTCATCAGACATCATATTATGAAGTTGAACACCTGAAATTTATATAATGTTATCAACCAATGTCACCCCAATCAATTTAATTTTTAAAAATTGCAAAGGGCAGCATGTTCCAAGAAACAGGAGTCAGGTCTCCTCCCAGGTTCCTCGCTGGGACAGTGTTGGAGGTGTCAGGTGGGACCCCCGGGCCCTTTGTCACATGTGGTCCCAGAGGCCCCCAGGACCCCACCTGGGAAGTGTGACAGCAATGGAAATGTACATGTGCAGAGATAGCCCCAAATTGCCTACCGTCTCCTGGGCTCCGGAGAGAGAAGAGGTGCTATGGGGCCTGGGAGGGGACCCTTGTGGGGCCTCAGGGGGCACGCTGCCAGGGAGGCTACCACAGACCCTTTCTGGTGGCCTTACTCCCTAGCCCTCCCAGTCTCCAAGGGTGGCTGCCTGGGCCTTCACTCTCACTAAATGAAGCTGATAAAATACACAGGAAAGAGGAGGTGGGTGGGGTGGGGAGGAGGGTATGGCACACTCTCGCTTAGCATTTCAATAACTCCTACACTGCGCCTCAGACCCTCCACAATGAGGGTTGGCTGAGAGTGGCTCTCCCGTCCCCACTCAGCACCTACCTGGGTCCAGACCAACCGCACCCTTCCCCCACTCCTCTCTCTCCTCCGCAATATGCCACTTGCCTTCTCTGAGTGAAGGATGGTCCTTGTCATGATCTGCTGACCTCTTGAGGGTCAGGTCTGGATGGGCATTCCTTGTGACCCAAAGACACACTCCCTAGGGACCAGTGCCCAAGTGGAGCCAGCTACAGGGGTACACACAGGCCCGCCACAGGGGCAACCCCAGGACGATAACAGCCATCTTAGCTGGTTGTTCACCCTCTCCCTGAGAGGCTGCCCCAGGAAATGTAGCCCTGAGGCCTTCACAGTGCTGAGACTGCCTGGTACAGAGATGAAAAGAGAGCAGGGTTCAAGTCCATTGGATCCCACAGCCCATCTCAGGCCGCTCAGTGTCTCCCCTGTTCCATGGGGAGAATATATATTAAAGTAGCCAGGTGACCCCTGACTTCCACCCTCAAAATGCACCCCTTCTGCCATAGACACTTCCATCAAGAAAGGATTCTATTGCTTGAACACCTCTGTGTGCTAAAGGCTGGGATGAGCCTTCCCATAAAAAATGACACCTCGTGTCACCCACAAAGCCATTTTGAGAGGTTGGAGCTACTTAATCCTAGCTCACAGATGAGGAAACAGAGGCTCAGAGAAGTCAAGTGACTTCTCCAAGGCCACATATCCAGTACGTGGCAGAGCCAGCATTCAAACCCTTGTTAGGAGGGGTTTCACCTAGCACTCCAGCCGGCCCCACCAGGGCATCAGAGGCTGCAAGGCAGGCAGTGGACACAGCCCAGCTGGGGCGGGCCAGGGATGGCTCCATGATCTCGGGCTGCAGCCCATCGGCCACTGCCCAGGCAGATGAAAAGCCAACCTCCCTGAAACCTGTATAACGATCCTAACCAGTGTCACCATAATAAACCCAATAAAAACATTCCAGAGTTCTCACTGATTGATTCACAATGACGACTGACCACCACCGGGACTAAAATTGTTGATTTTTGCATAAATACAGAGCTTTTTGGATTACCCGTGAACGACTGCTGACTATCCATAACTCTGAATAGTTCAAAGCTGCTACTTCACTCATGTTATGGGTTAAAACTAATGTGGTCTATAAAATATGACACTCTGATCGTATGGACTTACTACTGAAAGAAAGCTGGACAGCCCAGAACGTGTGCATCTCCAAGGAATGAGTCCTAGCTCGTGCCATCGAACTGTCCATTTAAAGGTGGTTAAAAGGGTAAATGTTATGGTACGTGTACGTTACCACAGTTAAACAAATGACCTTTTCCACTTTAATGTGCACAGCAAATGGTCCCTGGAAAAAGAAAGAAAGAAAGAAAGAAAGAAAGAAAGAAAGAAAGAAAGAAAGAAAGAAAGAAAGAAAGAAAAAAGAAAAGCCAACCTCCCTCAAATTGTTTTATTTAAAACAGACTCCTGACTCTGAAGCAGCTGGATTCTGACTATGGTTTTCCTCTCTTCTCTTTTTCCTCTCTGCCTTTAAACAGGCCTCAGAGATAAGGGAGCTCATGATTTCAGGTGCCTCTTCCTCTCCGCCCCAACCCCTTCAGCCCCCTCCCCTGCCACCCTGCCACGGCTCCCGGGTGCGTGCACGAGGCCAGCTCTCCTTTGGAGACAGGTAGGAAGGTCTGAACTGCTCTGCACCTGAAATAGAGATACAGATGAAGTCTTTTACTTTTATAGTGAGTTTCATCGGCATTCAACTTCATTTATATCTCTATAAATATATACGGCACTGAACGAGAAGCTTTATGACTGGGTTTATAAATTCGATGGCCCTGTGGCACAGGCTGGGTCACTGAGAGAAGAAAGTCCTCTTATAGACTGTGTGGCCTCTGCCCTTTCCCGCATAACCATTGGCAAGGCTGTCATCTGGTATTCAGGGCCTCCCCCTTCTGGTGGCAGGGCACCCAGCCCTGATGCGACCCTCGGCCTGGCCCCTCTCACCTCTGTCGGAAGGAAGGGGAGGGGGGCTAGGGGCTGACTTCCTCTCCACACTTGTCCCTGGGCCCGGGCCCCACGGATGACCTTGGTATTGACAAACTCATAGGAGATGGGTTGGACAGGCTGGCAAAATCTGGTTTATTAATGAATCTGTTTTACGGAAATCCATTTAGATAAACAGACCACGCACAGAAGTGGGCGCTCGGTGGCGAGGGGTTTACAGTACTTCACGGTGCCGGCCCCAGCTCCACTCCCGACGCGCTCCTGGAGATAAATTCGAGCTAATCTATATCAACGCCAGCCTTTGAAACTGCTCACAGTCCAAAAATTCAAACAATTACTCCAGCCCAGCCAGGAGGTGGCTGCTGATGTTCTTCTTATGGAAAATATAATTATAAAGGAAGGGGAAATGTTCCATAAATAAAACGCAGAATGGCAGAGACTCTGGAGGGAGGGTAAGGCGAGAGAGTGGGATTCCCAAGACTTGTGGCCTCCAGCTGCGTGTGGAACGGGCTCAGAAACCCAGTGCCTCCTTAAGGCTCAGATTAATTTCAGTCTAGTGCAATTTCCAGGTAATTAATTGGCAACAGGCATCTTTCAGATATTTTAAAATATCAGCCTGTCAGATTCTTGGTAATACAGGAAGAGGAGAAAAAATAGCCAACACATGCTCCTAAAATCAAGGGGATGTAACACAACGGCCAGCTGAGCCCATCAGCACTTGCGGGGAACTTAAAGCCCAGGTTAACCCAAATTATTGTTAGATTGATTGTTAAAGCTCCAAGGCCCCGGGGCCCCAGGAAATAACAAGTGCTCCCTACCAGGTACTGCCATAGTAGGAACTTTGCATTTGTGCCCCCATTTAATCACATGAGAACCCCTTAAAGAAGATGTGATGATTTCTATAGGGAGAGGGGAGAGGCTTCTGCTGAGGAACCTCAGATTAAGACAGGTTAAATCACGGCGCAAGGTCACAAGGTCAGGACATGGTGGGGTAGGAATTTGAAGCCAAGTGTTTTGGTCACAAACCCTCAGGTCTTGCCCCTTGCTGCACCTGAGGTCAGGGTAGGAAAGGGCGTGGCTAGGACAGAAGCAGCAGAGAGGAGGGAAAGAGCTTGGGCTCCATGTCAGACTGGTCAAAACCAGCCCCTCCACCTACTAGCTGTGTGTCCTCAGGCGAGCTACTTAGCCTCTCTGAATTTTGGGGCTTTGTTTCCCTTATCTATGCATTCTGTCCTCTGGGATTCAAAGGAGAAAGCTGTGACCAGGGTCTCCCTTTCTCATTTGGAGGCAGAAGTTCACCCCACCCCACCCCCACTACCCTCTTCCTGAAATGCTGTGGGAATTGAGTTACAGAAGGTATGGACAACACCTGCCATAGCACCCTCCGCCAGCAGATGCCAGTGCTGTGGGAACCCAGAGCGATACTGCATTGCATCACCTGGGTCAGGGCCTGGCACGTGGTGCACACTCCGTCAGGTATAGCTATTACTGCTATCATTAGCACAATGGAAACAAGTGTGGGAACTCCTGAACTTAGGTGAGCAGATCCAACAGCATATTAGAAAGTTGTGATTAGGCCCTACTAGGCACCAGGCCCCATGCTGGGTTGTGTCAGACCTCATAGAACAGTTATCTAGGAGAAGAGGCACCTAGATTTTCACATATAAGAGTAGCAGCAATACAAGACATAAAATTCCTCCAACTATGGAGCCATCATTAATCACCAGATGAAGATAAAGCATATAAGGAAGTGGTTAGGTGGTGGTGCAGTAGATAAAGCATGGGTTTGGGATGCAGAGGACCCAGATTCAAAAGCCCTGGTCACTGGGTTGGCTGGAGCCCCCTGGTCAGGGCACATATGGGAAAGCAATCAATGAACAGCTAAGGTGCCACAGTGAAAAGTTGGTGTTTCTCATCTCTCTCCCTTCCTGTCTATCTGTCCCTATCCTTCTCTCTGTCTCTCTTTCCCTCTCTCTTGCTAAAAAAAAAAAAAAAGGAAAGAAAGAAAGTGGTTAAGACTCAGACTACAAACCTGGCTTTGAGTTCCTATATATCCTGTCAGCTCTGAAAAGCTGAATAAGTCAGTTAAATCACTATGCCTCAGTTTCCTCATCTGTAAAACCAGTATATGTCATAATGATTTAGCCACTAAATAGTATGTTCTTTAAAGTGCTTATTAATAACAACAGCCATGGCCAGATAGCTCAGTTTGTTAAGAGTGTTCAATCCCCGGACAGGGCAGATACAGGAACAGATCAGTATTTCTGCCTTTCTCTCTCCCTTCCTCTCTCTTTAAAATCAATCAATAAATTTTAAATAATAATAATAATAAACACTTACTAAGGGCATTCTCTATGCCAAGCACTTGACTAAAGCTCATAGCAGGCACTCAGTCAATGTTGGCTATTATTAACATTGCCCAGTAGAAAGATCCAAGATTCCAGGGCCCAGGAATCTGAATTCATAGGTGGCATAGGATCAAAGACCAAATCCCAGCCCAGAGACTTTGCTAAGCTGTTATCCAATGTTAGCTATTCTGGGTTAATATTCTCCTGGGATCAATTTTCTAGGCTTTTCCTCTGGGTTTCCTTTATACCATGTAGTATGGTGAGAACTCATCTAGATTTAAAAATCATGAATTCCTCCTGGGTCCTGGTAATAACCTTTTATTGAGTCACCTGCAGCCAGAGCATAAGATATTATTATAGGAGCCAAACAGGAGGTGAGCTTGGTAGTGCCTGACCTAAGGACAGAGTCCCTAGGAGATCAGGACTAGAATCCTCCAGAAAGCTGTGATGAGTCTTAGCTCATTTCTTTCCTTCTTTTTTTTTTTTTTTGTATTTTTTTGAAGTGAGAAGTGAGGAGGCAGAGAAACAGACTCCCATATGTGCCCAACCAGGATCCACCTGGCATGCCCACTAGGAGGCATTGCTGCGTTGCAACCAGAGCCATTCTAGCACCTGAGGTGGAGGCCATGGAGCTGTCCTCAGCACCCAGGCCAACTTTGCTTCAGTGTAGCGTTGGCTGTGGGAGGGGAAGAGAGAAATAGAAAGAAAGGAGAGGGGGAAGGGTGGAGAAGCAAATGAACACTTCTCCTGAGTGCCCTGGCCAGGAATCAAACCTGGGACTTCCACATGCCAGGCCAAAACTGTACCACTGAGCCAGCCAGCCAGGGCGAGTATTTGCTCATTTTCACTGATCCCAGAACTCCTTCTCTCCTTATAGAGTTTCACCTTGTAATGCATATGCCAGGAAGGACCCAGAGGTGTACTTAACAAGGGTGAGCACTGGCCTCTCTCTGTCTCCTGGCACTTCTCTGGGGTAAGATTGGGGCATATCAGCTGGAGTCTAGAGGAGAGTTTACGGTCCCAATCTATGTGAATTGTGTCTGCTATACACTCAACAATAGACAGCACGGGCCAGACCCAACCCATTTGGTTGCGGGGAGTACACCAACCCCACCTAGCCTTCTTGATTTGCCTCTAGGAAGCCACCAGTTTGATCTTCATAGGAAAAGGGAAGAATTCAACCCCTCTGGAACCATGACCAGAGGGTGTCCCTTTCCCACTTGGCTGGAGAACAGAGAAGAGGCAATTGTCCACAATAAAAGGAGAAAAGAAAAAGGAAAAAACCCAAGGGTCCACTGATGGATGAATGAATAAACAAAATGTGGTGAATAAATACAATGAAATATCACTGAACCTTTAAAGGAAATGAAATTCTGTCCCATGCTGCAGCATGAATGAACCTGGAAGACAACATGCTAAAGTGATGTAAGTCAGGCACTAAAAGACAAACACTGTATAATTCCACTTATATGAAGTACCAAGAGGAGTCAACTTCAGGAAGATGGAAAGCAGAATGGTGGTTGCCAGGAGCCAGAGGAAGGGGAAATGGGGAATTATTGTTTGATGAGTACAGGGTTTTCGTTTGGGAAGATAGAAACCTTCTGGAGGTGGAAGGTGGTGATGGTTGCACCAGGCCAATGTACTTATTACCACTGAACTATACACTTAAAAATGGTTAAAATGGCAAATTTTATGGTATGTGTACTTCATCACAAGAAAACAAAGGAGGGAAGAGCAGAGGACAATGCTGCCTGGGTTCCCTTTGCCAAAGGACATACTGGTTTACTTACTGTATTCCAAAGTATCAATACAATTCTAGTCCAGAACCATGTTCTCAGGTAAAAGTGTAGTGATTCTTACATACAGTTGTAAAGAGCTTTTAAACACCTCAATTTCAATTTCCCCTTCCCACTGAGTTTGCTCTTTTAAGCGGGAATCTCATCTGATCTAGGTGAAGATGCCTCTGCACTTTTCCCAAATCATCTACTGGAATTGGTTTTGTAAAGATCATTCAAATTTTGCACTTTTGCACAAACTTCTGCCAAGACATTAGGGAATCCTCACTGTGGCTGTCTTCTAACTTGCCATGACCTGGTGGCTTAGCAACGCGCTCCACCCAGGGAGCTGAGCTGGGAGAGCTGACTCAGGAAGGAGCCTTCTAGAAATGAGCTCACTATTTCCAATGAATAGTGTCTTCCCTGAGGCAAACGATCCCATAGAGGGCAGTGCCCGGAGAAGATTCTCAGCAAAGGCTCAGAGTAAAGAGAGGCAGAGGACATGTTTAATCTACCAGGCATATAAACAGCTCTCTGACCTACTTGGGCAAATTTTGAAGTCAACTAAAAATTCTGGTTTACTGGTTAATCTGCCAGAAACTCCAAGTTTTTTTTTTTTAGTTGAGGACCTCTTGCTTGAATTTTGCACAAAAGGCCCCATCTCTATCTAACATTCTCTGAACATAGAGCATCTACAGACACAGGGTGGGAGAGGTGTCAGGATGGGTTGCATAAGAGAGAGAGAGTTTTCACCAAAGTCATCAAAACCTTCTAATAACTCCATTGCTTCTTCATGATAAGATAGAAGAGAGACTCCCTACCCAACCCTTACCTCCAACCCAGAATGGAAGAAGGATCGATGGAGACATCCCTAATGGCTCTATGATAGTATGATGGGACATGAGTCTCTGAAAAGTGTCTTCTAGTTCTAAATCCACTCTTCAATAAGGAGAAACAGAGATCTTGGGCATGAACTTCGTGGATGGAGCTGAATTTCATGGCACAAGCATGAACTCTCCTCTCTCTTCCCCTGACAACCTCTCATGGGTACTCTTTCCTCCTGGGGCCCGGATGGGGTAACTCATGCCCAGCCACTTGAATGTTGAATTCCAAGTTTTTAATAGAGATTTTAACGCCATTTTTATGTACTTCACCATCAAACAACTCAGGTCAGTTCAGAGGTAAGGACCTATTTGAACTTGATTATGTCTCTCTCTCTCTTTCTCTCTCTCTCTCTCTCTCTCTCTCACACACACACACACACACACACACACACAAAAATCACTTGATTTTCCAACGCCATGACCATAAATTTGGACAATGTGCTCCTTCCCCACCCTCTTTGCCACCCACCCAGTGTCAGTAACCTCAGAACTCTGAAATGTTCTTTTAAAATTCTAGGGTCTACATGACACGCCTATTAAGTAACACTTTAAGCAATATATTTCTACTGAAAAATGTACCCATGGAAGCTCTGCTCTCTGATAGGAGTCAGAAGGTGATGGGGTGGGGTTAGGGAATGATTGACTGAAACGAAGCACAGGGAATTTGAGGGTCCTTGTTAGGGGCAGTGGTTAAATGGGTGCACACACTGCCAAGACTTACTACTCTGAATAGGGAAGGGTGCCAACCTTCCCCTGCCTCTACCCTCCTCCACACCTCTCGTGTCCCCAGCTCTCAGAGGCAGCCAGCAGACTGCCCCTGCTCTGGGACTGAGGGCTGGATATGAGAACACAGGGATTTTTCTCCCAAATGCTGGCCAGATGTGAGTGCAAGGGCTGCCAGGGGAACAAGGTTTGTGTGGGAGATGGGTTTGTGTCCCTCTCCCACTCCTTCACAAGGGTTTCTGTGGGTATTCAGAGCCTAGCCATCTCTTGCTCCTTAGTCATCCTCCCCATAGTGAGAGTCACGGAGGACTCTAGGAAGGTATGCCCAGAGAAGGCCCAGAGGAGACAAAAGTCACCCAACACCTAGAACCAAGACATCCATAGCAATGTACCCCAGACAGGTGCCTTCAACCGGGATTTCTGGGCAAGGTGAGTGCAGCAAGCAGGTGTGTGGCATCAGGCACGAGGCCACCAGCTTGGGTTCCCTCTTCTTAGTAAAAACCCAGAGTGCTGTTCACCTGGTTCTTGGCCACCTTCTCGTCTGAGACCCTAAGGCCAGCAACACCTGGAGACTCCTGGCCGATTCTCACTCTTCACCAGGGTGAAGTCACTGCTCTACACTGAATTCACTGAAAGGCTTAGGTTGTAAATCTGTTCACTAGGGTCTGACTTGTGGTGGCGCAGTGGATAAAGTGTCAACCTAGAACACTGAGGGTGTCACCGGGTCAAAACCCTGAGCTTGCCTGGTCAAGGTACATATGGGAGTTGATGTGTGCTGCTCCTGCCCCCCTCTTCTCTCCCCCCCTCTTTTAAATAAATAAAGTCTTTAAAATTTTTTTTAAAAATCTGTCCACTGGGGAGCAACCCATCTCTGACCTCCCGCTCGTCAGCATTTCTACATCTCACAGGTATGAGATGTTAGGAGACCAGAAGTTCTATTTCCACTTTTGCTATACCCTCTGACCTCGCACTTCCAATGGCTGTGTCTCCCCATTTATCAAATGGGCCCAGTAATGACACTGAGCACTTCTTGCAGAGAGAATTTAAGGGCATTAATGAGATAATGACCATTAAGTATGGTGACATCAGTAAAAAATAGAGGTTTGGGGTATGGTCCACGGCAAGGGCACAGATTTTTTTTAAGCCTTCCGAGCCATGTCATGCAGAAATCCATCCACTCTCTTGCTCAAAGTGAGAGATCTCAAGGGTGGGAGAAATTGGGAGAGCTGAGCTATGAATGAGTCAGTGTTGTTTTCTGATGCTCTGCTTTCTCTATTTCAACCTGTCTTCACTCCCATGAACACCTCTGACTGCAGTCCTGTCCTCAGTGCATTCTGTGGTGCCGAGGCTGCTGGATTGCCCGTGGCAAGTGTGGTTAAAACAAAACAAAATGAAAAAACTGGAACCGCTTCTGTCAACCACAAGGCTCCTAAACCAAAACCGGAGGCAGAGAGTATTTTGTTTAGCTTGGAAGAGGGGCTCAGATGCTGAATTAAAAGCAAGAGAGTCTCTGCCCTAGTTCATTGGGGTTTAGAAGCACTGAACCTGCCTCCCACTCCCTCCTCTTAGAAAAAGTGCCCAGAACCCTAAACATCCCCCATGGGACTCTGGCTCCGTGGAAACTTGGATAATTAAAGGGAGTCTCCAACAGCACTTGTTGAATAGCCCCACCCAAGCAGATACAGATAAAACGAAAGGAGGAGACAAGGAGATAATGTCTCCAAGGCAGACACAGGAAATGGATTGAACGTATTTCATATTTCGGAGACAGAGCACTGCCTTGCTGAAAGAAGTAGCAATAAAATTTAAAGTAATGATGAACTCGTTGGTGGACCTCTCAGCGCTGAAGGACATAATACTACTTTGAGTCTTCCTGAGTCAGAACCGGTCTAGGTTTGCTTCTGTTTCCCAGGCATGAGGAGACAAATTTTCCTTCTGAGCTGTCCTCTCCTGGCAGAAAGCAGGGCAGAGCAGATGTTGTCCTTAACCATACATAGCCAAGGATGACAGCAAAGTGGAGAGCACTTCCTTCCTCCTTGCAAATGAAGTATAATCCACGTCAGCCAACCTCCGCAAAGCTCAAGACACTTCCCTGCCACCACAAAGTCAGGGGGACCTCGGCCCCCCAAACCACCCCATCCTGATGCTCACCTGTTGCACCTGTCCCCTTGCCATGGAGCCACACCGGGAGAGCAAATAAAAAGGTCAGATTGGTCTCTTTCCACAGCAAAAGCCCAGAGAATCCTGGGGAAACTGACATTATAAAAACCACCTCTTCCAACCTCTCTCAGGAGAGCATAACTTTGAAGTCTACCTCTGCTCCCAATCCCCCCTACACACTTCCTTAGCAATACTTTCCCACCATGACTGGCTTGTCGGGAAAGAGTTAAAGAAGATGCATGACTAATTCCCCAAACCCTCCCTCTTATCTACATAGAAAAAAGAACAGCCCTACACAGAGATGCAGAAACCAACTGTCAATTTAGCTCAGACCTCACCTGTCTTACGCAACAGCATAAGACACACGCATCCCAAGGCCGGAGTCCACATTCCCCTTTAATTCAATGGACAGAGTTTTGCGCCCTTTTTCCCCCCTACGCAGTAGCCGGCTCCACTGGCGGCAGAGCGATAGACGGATGTAATAACCTTAGTGCCCAACGGACGCCTTACAGGAACGCAGGCAGACACCCTGGGACGAAAAGGCATCTCGTAGCTCTCCGTGGTGCTGAAATCACGCTAGCGAGGGAACCGAAGGAGCGAGCGCGCTGGACTTACCCGGGCTGGCGGTGGGCGGCGGGGCAGCGCGAGGAGCTTCCTGCCAAGAGGGTTCTCGCCTGTGAGGCCAGGAGCCCGCGGCTGCGCTCACCTAGAGGACCCACCTCTCCTCCCTTCTCTTCCCTTCCTCCTCTCCCTGGGAGGAAGACAGGAGGCTCCAGGAAAGAGATGAAACCCAAGCGGGCAGGGCTGGACTGGAAGGAGGAAAAGGAGGCAACCAAAATAAGATCTAAAAAAAAAAAAAAGTCAGGCGGCTCACTCCACTCAGTGGTAATTCCCTGGGTCAGAAGGGACCCCTCTGCTCCCAGTCTCTGCGTCTGCCCCTTCCCCAGTCTCTGCGTGCTGAGCCCACAGCCTTCGCACAGTCGGTTCCTGCCTCTGACGTGAAGGAGAAGAAGAAGCCTGGGACGGCTCTGCTGTCTCTCTCTCCCTCTCACGCGCTCCCTCTTTTCCCCTCTCGCTGAAATTTCAGCAGCATATTTTTTTCAAGCCTCCGTGTTTTCCATCCCCCTACAAGCAGCCCTCTAGTGGACAGAAAAGGAACGCATCCTGAGTTCTCTGGAACAGTCCTGATCCAGACATGGGGACGCTCCTGGTACCCACAAACTCTTGGGGGCTGCTCCCGCACAAACGGGGTGCTGTACAGCCAGTCTTTTTTTCGGGGACTCCAAGTGAGTTCAGGTCCTGGCTCAGCAGAAAGACACCCTCCAGAGCATCAGGGTGAGGTCTGTCTACACCCAGGATAACCCAGGAAGGGACTGCTTAAGAAGTCAGGGAATGTGGAGAATCAACCAGGGAGAGGGTATCTAGCCAGCACCTCGTCTAATGCCCTAATATGGTTTTAAAAAACTGGTAAGAAAAATATCTGGGAAGGCACAGCCTGAGACCATCTCAGAGACAGATAGAGGAGTGATTTTGGTGAGCATCCATGGAAAGCCGCGGCAGAGAAGGGCCGTCAGGGGTCACTGCCCATGGGCTCCCGTGGGATGTCTCACACGCGCTGCTAACTGCACCATCTCACAGTCTCCTGGAAAAAGCCCTGTACTTACATCTGCTAAGTTGTGTTCTAGTTTCAGACTGCCACCCGCTTCCTGGACATCTTGCTTCTTTACGGCTCAATTGCGCTGTTTGTAAAATGTGGATAAGGCTGCCCCCTCCCTACTGAACAGGAATGTGAGGGCTGGGCATGACATCGAGCCGTAGAACCTCAGGTGTCCCAGGGGATTTAAAAGTGATCACATCCAAACATGTCTCTTCTGTTTGTTTCATCCCTAGCAAATCATAGTAGCTAGCACTCTCCTAGAGAATTTATCAGGCGGCAGGCACTAAGCCCTTACATGTGTTAGTTCATTCAATCCATCCAATAACCCTGTGGTGCAGGTGCTAATATTACTGTTTTATAGACCAGGACACTGAGGCTGAGAGGAGATGAAATGATTTGCCCACGATCACACAGCGAGTGAATGGCAGGGTTGGGGTGGGAACACAGGTCATCTGACCCTGGAGCTGATGTTGTAATAAATGTACACATCAGAAGTGACTGCATCAGAAATAAACAGAGGATAGCACCGCACGCACCTGTTATTGCTGCACCTGTTATTTTTGTTCATGATAAAGTGCCTAGATTATTACAAAATATTTATATATGGCTGAGTTTTTTAAAATGCATTATTTACAACTATGGTTGCCAAACCATAGAAATTGCTGTTATTGATGAGAAATAGAATTCTCGTGGGGATTTGGGTAGTTTCGCACATACAGAATGGGCTGTAAATCAAACGGAGTGCAGAGGTGGCAATACTGGGCTTTGACATCGGCTCAGAAGACACCTCACTTGATTCCTATACCCAGAGCAGAGCATGGCCTAGTGCCTAATGCAGGACTGGGATGAAGCCAGCCACAGGATGAGTCGAATTGTTGCAATCAATATGTGTTCAGTGAGCCGCTGACATTGTTTGCAGAATTTTAGAATTATAAATTCTTTACCTAATGTGGCTTACTTTTTTTTTAACTTTCTTTGGATCAAAAGTGAATCAAGCAGGACAAAGATGGGATGTGATGGTTAGTTTACACGTCATGGTCCCTGTCTGTATCGAGTTCCCAGTTCCTCAAAAGGGATGGAGGGGCAAGAAAGACTTTCTGTTCAGGGGGTCAGTGCCAAGGCAAGGGGAAATGCCATGTAATAAATAAGCATGTGTACAAGACAGCCAACCTGGTCTCTGAGGACTGGGGGACGTCCTGAGGAGTGTGGCATCTAAGCTGAAACAGCAAAGAGTGCAGAAGATAGTTAAGCACATGCACAGCATGAGAAGAAGTTAGAGAGAGCTCCATGTAAAACTTTCAAGGTAAGTATTACCCTGCTGTTGAAAAATGAGGAAACCAGCCCTGGCCAGTGTCTTAGTGGATAGAGCGTCAGCCAGGCATATAAACATCCGGGTTCAATTCCTGATTAGGGCACACAGGAGAAGTGACCATCTACTTCTCTTCCTCTCCCTCTCCCCCTTCTCTCTCTCTCCCTCTCAACCTTCTTTCTCTCTCTTCCCCTCCCACAGCCAGTGGCTTGATTTGTTCAAGCATTGGCTCCAGGCACTGAAGATGGCTCAGGGGTCTAAGCGTATCGGCCTCAAGCACTAAAAATAGCTCGGTGCCCGAGCATCAGTCTCAGACAGGATTGCCAGTGGATTCCTGTTGGGGAATTTACAGTACTCTGCCTCACTACCTCTCCTCCTCTCGCGTACATAAATAAATAAATATGAAGAAACCGAGGCTCAGAAAAGTTAACTGGCTTGATCAAGGTCACACATGTACTAAGTAACAAACCCAAATTAAATTCTCAGATATTTGACTTCAATTTCTTTGTGAAACCCCACATGTCTTCTCTCATCACTCAGAAGTGTGCACACAGTTTCTGGGGGGTGGGGATGGGGTTCAATAAAACACACACAGGAGGTGCAGAATTGGCAACTACAAGGAACTTGGAAGTGGGGCCCATTGCTATTAGAGCATAAGGGTGTAAAGAGGCAACCGTCAGTACCCCAAACAGGAATAATTCAGAACGGTGGTACTATTTCTGGCAGATGTGACATTGTGGAATGTGTCGGGTAGTAGGGATATGTCAGAGGTACAACGACATTAGAGACTCGTATTTGCAAGAGGGGTGGACTGCAAAAAAGGGCTAAAAGAGAGGTTCACAGTAAGTCCCATGGAAGCCCAGAGGAAGGAGAGGCCCTTTCACCTGGGAGGGATGAGGGGAGACTTCACATGGGAAGTCTTTGCGTGGCTTTTCATCTGGACCTCAAAGAGTAGGGGTTCAGGAGACAGAACCTAGCCCACCATGCTGTGCCCCGTGGCCCACAGGCATTTTGTACCCAGAAAGCAAGAGATCTGAGTTGTCTTGAAGGATGGTGGGCGTAGAAGAGCCTAAAAGATTGTTGTAGGCAGCAGGGTGTCAAACTTTGGGAAATGGACAGCTTTGAGAGAGGAAGAGGGAAGTGTGGCTGATGAGAAAATTTGGTTTTGGACATGTCAAGTTTGGGAAGGGTGTGAGTATATCTCATAATAGAGACGTCTAGGCAGTGCTTGGCATTGGCATACGTCTCTGGAGTAGAGACCTGGTTTTGATTATATAAATCTGGAACCCTTTCCATGGACATGGTAGTTGTTGGATAGAGACCATCAATGGGGGAAAAATCTAAGAATGAGTACAGAATCCCAACTCAATTTCCTGGATCTCTGGGTCAAGTTTTACTCTTCTTTTTCATCCTTTTGCCTAAAGTGTTTGGTATTCAACAAATATCCATAAAATACTTGCTGTCTGGCTGGCTTATAGCAATAGCTTAACTAATGCGTTAGTTGAAGGTGATGTTGGGACTGAGATTAACTAACGGTTTCTTAGCTTCTGATCTGCTCTTAGAGGCAAAAACCTCTCTGTCACAGTTGACTCCTTGGGAGCTGGCAATCACTGGTCCCTGGTTTTTCTAAAGTGTCTGGGAAAATTCAAATCCCCCCCAGGGTGCACCTTCAGCTTGGGTGAGGAGCAGGGAGAACAGGCAGCAGTGTAGGGTGAGTCAAGTATCGTATAAACGTTCCCCTTCATGTCAGTCTGCTAGGGCAGGAGGGAGGCCACAGTTCTTTCCTGGGGAGTGCAGAGAGAAGGCCACATGAAATGAAAGGCAGCCGATTCTGGGTGGGCATAGAAGACTCTAGAACACAGGAGGCAGGGCGTAGCCTGGCCCCCAGCGTACACCTGTTCTGCAGCCTGGGTGACTTACCTACTCTTCAACAGCTGGAGAGACTCTGTGCCAGGACCTGTTGCTGCTGGCATCACGGCGCTCGGCGGCCCTGCTTGTGTGCCCAGCTGGGTAAGACTAGCAATCCCAGGGACTGTGTTCTTTCCCGACAAGCCTGCTCTCCCCACCCGTGCCAGACCCCCGCATACCCAGCCTGGAATACGTCCTGCAAACGCCTCTCCCTCCATTGCTCCTGCATGGGTGCAGCTGGTGCGCAGGGCTGGAAGGGAGTTCTCCTGTTCTGGGAGGTGCAGCCTGAGCCCGTGGGGAGCAGGAACTCTGCCCTCCGCCTGCCTGCTTTCTCAGCGGGGACATGCAGGGTGATGGGACAGCCATGGCCCTCCCGGGGTGCTGGCTGTTGGGTGGAGGAATGCCGGCCAGGCAGGCTGCGCTGGGCCCCTGCTCCCCAGCCGGTCTGCCAGCTGGCGAAACCGTTATCTACACTGAGTGCGGGCCCCGCTTCCCAGAGCGAAGTTAGCCAGAGCGAAGCAGATGTCTCCCTTCAGTGTGGCAAAGGATGAGATGGGGTGGAGTTGGCCCCACCGCTCCCCAATAGACAAGGCCAAGGGTGGGCACCCCTGCAGGTGCCTTTCCTGCTCCAGGACTACCTGGTCAGGCAGCCTGGGGTCAAAACAACCCCCACCCCTCTCTCTTCCCCTTTCCCAGACCTGCTTGCCATCCCCCTGCTGCCCTGGGCATGGGTTTCCTTCCTCACAGAGTTCTTACTCTCATTTTGTTTATTCCTTCAGTCTCCAAATAGGAAGGTGGAGGCCTTATTTCAGGTTTCACCTTATCCTGTGTTGGTCCTGCTATACATTTCCAGTCCTCGCCCCCCCCCCTAGCCTCCCCTAGGCCCTCTCCCCAGGGGCGAGACCAGGGTTCCCTCCTTCAGCTGCTGTCCCTGTCCCTGCTGCTGCACGCCCATCAGCAGCATTATGGGTTGAGGGGCCAGTGCCATTCCGGCTTGTCACCATTCTGTGGTCTCCGCCCTGTTTCCCGGCCTGACTTGGCAGCAGCTAACACCACCCTTCCCCGATGGTCTGGCGCTTGCGGCCCTCTGCTTGGCCCCTACCTCCACTGCAGGCTGGGTGCAGTACACATGCCAGCTTGTGCCCACGCCGGCCTGCCTGGGTTTGAACCCTTGCTCTGGCACTTACAGTACACTGTCACATTGGAAAAGGTGCCCTTCCTTTGGGGTTTCTCACACATGAATTGTGGGGATAATTGTACCTTCATCATGGGGAGGCTCTAAGGTATGTGAGTTAGTTCATGGAAAGCCTTGGAATGACACGCACCTGGAACAGCACCTGCGGCAGTGAGTACTCTGTCCACGTGCTATCACTCACACATGTTCTGGAATACACACATTTTTTTTTAAATCCCTCTTGCTCTTGATTTTAGCTGGTCCTGGCTTGATGAATAAATATTGTTTCTGGGCCCAGCACTGCCCCTTGGCTCCCGCTTGGCTGCATGTTGATGGATCTCTGCTGATGTGGCGCTGACCAAAGAGGCCTCTATGGACTCGAGCTGAGGGGAGCCTGGACCTGCCATTAGACAGACCAGGGTTAACCCTCTCCTAAGTCCCATCAGATGTGTGGCCTCTGGCTAGTCACTTATCTCTCCACATCTCAATTCCCTCATCAAAACAAAAGGGGGCATAATGACACCCTCTCCACCGTGTTGTATCGATCAAACAAAATAATACGCTAACGGTTCAAGAGCAATGGTGGAAACGGCAGAAACTCAAGAGTCCCGCTGAGTGCATGTGTCATCTGTCCGCACACATCTGAGGACTGCCCCCTCACTGCTCACAGGGCACCCAGAAGGGTGTCAGAGGGGCTTGCCTGACACCCCTCCCAGGTGGCCAGCTGTGTTCTGACCTTCCCGCCCCTCCCCCGTCACTCCTCCACACCAACTGGCCTGTGCCGGTCCCCCTTCCTGTCCGCTCAGCGTCTGGCCTCCCACCGCACCCACCTCGCCCAGGAGGGCCGGCCGTCAGCCCCAGTTGCACACCCCAGGCCTAGACCCTGGTTCTTGCCAAGCTGTTCGGTAAATTACGCCACTTGAGAGCGTATTTTATGTCCTCGTCATTCCTAGCTCCCTCGTAGTGTGTTTTATTGCTGGCAGTAAGGTTCTGAATCAGGCAGAACAGAATTTAAACCTTTCCCTTTCTACCTTAAGAAATGTACTCTGAGCACCTGATTTTTCATCTGTAAAACAGAGAAAATAATATTTATACTATCGGGTTACAGTGAAGATTAACGGACATAATGGTGCCCGAAACAGTGATGGACATGTGGGGAGGCTCATTAAATCCTTGGTGAATGAAAGTGAGGGTGGCAAGGCTGTGCAAACGGGCCTTTTGTCTGCCCCCCACCCTGCCACCTCCCACCCTCTCTCCTCCTGGCTCCCTCCTTCCTGGAGGATGGCACACGGGCACTGCTGCGGACCCTTTGGCCGCCGGTGTCTGTCTCCCGAGTCCCACTGCCAACAGCAATCTCATTACCCTTTAAAAGCAAGGGTCAGCCACTAGTTTAGCTCGAGTGCCACAAATCACAAATATGGAACAAATCTAGCCAGAGGCACCAGAGTGGCCAAAAGAACATTTTTCCAATTTTCAGAAAGGTGTCACCAGTACGCATTGGCACCTCTGGCTCCATGTCTGGGTTTTCTATAAGGTCTTTAATATTCACTGCCAGCGTCTCTTCTACTGGCCTGAAGCAGCAAAAAGTCGCTTTCCTGTTGCTCTCTCCTTTCTTGGCTTTTGTCCTCTAGCTACTCCCAGTGCTGTGAATTCCAGACTTCTCCCACCATCTCCGCTACCTTCCTTTCTCTAACCTCTTTCCAGGGGCCAGAGCAGGATAAGATTCCAAGGCTTAGAGATGGAGGCAGTAGAAGGCCCAACATTGTGAGACCTTCTCACAAGACACGTGTGGCCCTCTTGGCTGCCCGTGCCTCCTCTTTCAGCTTGTCAGGACGACAGCATTTTCTATGAGTAAGTAGAAAAGCTTGCAGCATTAGACCAGGTGCACCCATGATGCACTCTCTGCGGGGCTCCTATAGGAGTCCTGGGGCTGTTGGGTCCAGGCTAGGTGATGTTATGGTTTTTCTGCCCCGTCCGGGAATCAGTCTGCAAGACACCTGTAAGCCACACACAGGTAGCTCTGGGCACAGCTACCGGCCTTGGTCCAGCCCAGGGCCTGCCTCTTTCCCGGGGTCAGTCATCTTCCCCCTCATCATCTGTTTGGAGCCTCTCGAGTTTACATTTTCCCTCCTGAAAAAATGAGAACAATAACATCTACTCTGGGCTCCATACCCCGTAAGTGTGTACTGAGGATGGGAGGTGAGGCTGCAGGGGAGGGGTCTGGGCACCTGGGCAGGAAGGAGCCCCAGGAACAGTCTGCGCAAGCGTGCTGCCCGCCTCACCATCCACACGGGTAAGTGGGGGCCCAGATCCCATCTTCTGGGCAGATTGGAGGGCAGCTCAGGTTCCAAGAAGCAACTGAAGCCCCATCTGAGATGGAGTTGTAGTTTCTCTCGCTTTGAAATAGCACTTCTGTGTGCTGTTAACACATCTGCTCTAAGTCCGATTTTGAGGTTTTTGGCCCCATAAGCAAGCCATCCCCTCCTGTACCCACATCCTATCCGACTGAGTCAGGGCTGTGTCTCAGGAACACATGGCCCTGGGGTTTCTGTCAAGTCTGAAGACAGGACCTTGCCTTTGTCGGTCTCTGATCTGGTGCTGAGCACCTCCAAGGGGCAGGGCACACCATGCTGTGAACTTGAATGCCTAAGCCGCTTTTGAAAGAAGGCTTTTTATCCAAAGAGCAAGCTAAATGGCCCTGAGTTTCAATAAATAAAAAATATTTTAAATGACACAGATAGTTAGGCTAGAGGAAAAAGTTAAAATAAGACATATATTAGGAGAACATATAATATTATATAATATATATTATATCTATTTATCTATATATACACATTATTATGAGCTAAGCATTGTGCTAAGCACTCTACATACTAGATTTCATTTATTTAAATGCTTAGGAAGAAAAATAGAGGGAGAGGGTTTCCTAAGTAGCTGTGAGCATACATTTATCCTGCATCAGAGAATGAAGATGAATGAAAAGGCCTGGTAGGGAAGTAGCTAAAAGGATCCTACACAGAGACCAGCCTGAGTCTGGGCTGCTAGCCAGAAGTATCTAGAAGAAAGGAAATAATGAACTTGTAGAATGTCAGAGCTAAAAAGAGCCTCAGAACTGATCTTTTTTTAACCACTGTCTGTCCCATTTTACAGATGAGTGTGTCAAGGTCTAACACAGGAAAGTAACACACCCACCCTAACACAGGTGGCTATACCCATTGTGACCCAGGGAAGCTTCTTTGGCCAGGGATCTATCAGAGAAACCGAACAGTGTGTCTCTGCCAGCCAGATTAAGTCACATGTCTCCTGACTGGAAGGGACATTTCTCCTAGGGCACTGCACATGTATGTATATCTCTGTTAGTTACCGGTGAATCTGTGTGTGGGTAATTGCCGACTGATGTCACTGTGGCTCATCACATGGCAAGGGCTCTTGCTGACCACCAGGCTTACCTTACCTGTATCCACTTCGTCCTGGATTACTGCCTCAGTGTCATGACTGAGACTAGTCCCAGAATTTGAGAGAACCGGACTTGGCATCTGTTGTTTGGACCTGCCTGTATCCTTTGGTACCTTCAGAGTCTCAGAACGTTTGAGTTGGCAGCGCCCACATGTCATCTGGCTCAACCCTATCCATTCAAGAGCAGTGAGGTAACTTGCCCAGAGTGACACCACAGTAGCAAACAGTTGATACCAGCACCTCTCCTCACTTCCTACAGGAAAGTGCTAGTTACTGTACCAGCAGATTCCTAACACTGGTGGGCACCAGGCTGCCAGTGTGGGGTTACAGTGTGAGGACAGAGGGTGCAGGGTGAGTGGAGGCCTGGTGGTAGGAAGGGCAGCATCCACATGGGCGTGCACCTGCTGAGCCCTACCCTTGCACATGCCCGATCACTTAGCACAACGCCACCCTCTTCCGTCTCACCGGACCCCGTGCCAGAGGCAGAGCAGCAATTTTCTACCCCGCTTCCCCATGAGAGTAGGTAGGCTCGAAGATCACACATAACTGATCATAAATAATAATATATAAAACATAAGCTAATATAAATAATAAACCATAATAATAGAATATTAAATAATTGACTACATTTGTACAGCAAGTACGTTATGGAGGCCAAGGGCCTACATCTCTAGGGCTGTGTTTCTCATACAATCATAGCCAGGATAATAATAGTACTTATTTAGCATGTACCAAGAACCAGGTACTGTTGTTGTTTGTTTATATGCATATATATTAATAAATATCTATATATAATATGAGAAAGGCCAAAGAAAGTATATTATGTGTATTTAATGTGTACATTATTTATAGATTCTCATTCACTCTTTGTAATAGCCTTATTAAGTTATGTACTGCCATCCCCATTTTGTAGATGAGAATACTGAGGAGACAAAGGTTTAAACAAAACCACATTCAAATAGCTAGACTGTGCTTGGGGCTTTCCCCTCCCATGGAATCTGGCCCCAGCTCCCTGCTCCCTAACCTTCAGTGTTAACCAGGTAGTTCCCTCATGACCTTCCCACTGCCCACCCACCTACAATCCCTCCCCATACATGTACTCTCCTAATTCAAAAAGGAGTTGGACCAAAGCCCAGAAGAGGTACCACGAACCTTTTGTTATTTTTCTGAGTCACCCAGGATCTCTATCTTAAGCTTAATAACAAGAGGAAAGAAAATTCCGCTTGACAAAGTCTGGCGTGGGGAGCAAACCCTGGGCGTGAGGAGGCACTGGTTGGGAGGCAGAGGCCCCTGCCGGTGCACACAGAGCAGGCTCCACTCCAGGTGAAAACGTCCGTCTGAGTGTGGAGTGAGGTTGTGGCCATGAGGCGCCAAGGGCGCCCCTAGAGGGCATGCGGGGAAGTGGCAGGGCCCAAGGCTTGGGAGGCCGGATAGCCTGTGCAGTACACCACGCACTGTGATGATCGTGGGCGGGCATGCCTGCAGTCTAGAATGCAATCCACCGACCTCTTTAAATTTGTCTAATGCTCTACAATCAAAAGCCAAATGATCCGGTATCAAGTGTAACTGAGTAGATAGTAAGTACAGGCAAAGAAATGGGTGGGCAGTGGAATGAAAAACCCAGGACAGAAATAACATACCAGCCAACAGGAGGACAGAGAAAGAGCAGCACAAGGAGAGGATTTGCCCGAAGGCCCAGGAGAGAAAATGAGACATTTGAACATAGCTGAGCTGCGGGGTTGGGGTGGAAAGGGCATTTGCTTCCTGAGCACAGCATGGTGGGGCGCCAGCTGTCCACAGCCAGCCGGCCAGCCACTGGGCAGCTGCCTAGCCTTCAGAAACGTGGATTCCACCCTTTGCGTCTCCGATCCTGGACTCGGGCCGCGGGGAAGAACCGCGGCAGGGCCGTGGTACCTGCCATTGGTAACCTGAGCGTGGCGCCGTCCCCGAGGAGGAGATGAAAATAGAAATTGTGATTTAAAAAAAAATGAAAAACAAATTCTCTTCATTTCTCTCCATTCCCAGGTTACTAAGTCCAATAATAGAATCACTCACTTCTCCATCATGCTTGACCCCAGGCGTCGGCTCGGTTCATACGTTTGCGGAGTGGGAGAAATATGCAACCTGAATAGAGACTGCAGCCTTGGCGGGCTTGTAAAGTGTCTCCTACTCTGGAGAGCTCGCATGCCAAACCTGTCACTAATTATTTTTTGTTTTATGAATTGCTCACACGGTGGGAGGCACAGGGATCCAGACAAGAAAACAGCACTGCATGTGTGACTCAGTCGGAATCCCAAGCCAAGAGTTTGCCGCCCTGCACTGAGAAAAGGTAGGGGCTTGGAGCCATTCTGATTGTGTGTGCATGTGTGTGTGTGACCCTTAGACAACTGAGAGCTATGATGTGGTCTGCAGTGGACACTGGGGGCCAGAAGACAGGTACTGCATGTGGAGCGTAGGTCCATCCCAACCCCCACCCCCACTCCCAAGAGGCAGAGTCCTAGGACTGTCATGATGAAGGTTCTCACCTGCTGTCTCTCTAACATGCATAATAAAATAGGAAGTAATGAACTGCTGGGGCAGGTGGCAAATTCAGGGGAAAGAATGACCCTTGTGGGCCACATTTGAATGTGTGGAGAGCCACCAAAGATTAATAAGCAAGGAGGGACATTCACAAAGACAGTCCTGAGCACAAGAGAGGGAGAGCGAGGTGGAGGCGTGCCAGTGAGGAGGTCCCGGCGAAGGACCAAGCTCCTTGGGTAATGTTTTCTCCTCCACTGGGTGAACAATGGTTCTTAGCTACAGATTAATGTTTCTTCCTTCTGTGGGGCCCCAGATTCTGTCTGTGTTCGTTTCCCAGGGCTGCCGTAACGAACAGCAGCTTAAACAACGGAATTGCAGTGTCTCACGGTTCTGGAAGCTAAAAGACCAGAATCGAGGTGATGGTAGGGCCAGGCCACCCTAGCAGTAATTGGGGTGAGCCCTTCCTCACCTCTTCCTGGTTTGTGGTGGCTGCGGCACTCCAGGGGTGGAGTGGGGGGTCCCCTGGCTCGTAGCTGTCTCAGTTCAACCTCTGCGTCTGCCGTCACATACTGTCCTCCTCTCTGTGTCCTTGTCCAAATTCCCCTCTTTCTGTATGGACATTAGTCATTGGATAGAGACCACCCTGATTCAGTGTGACCTCATCCTGATTACTTGATTGCATTTGGGTCCTATTTCCAAATAAGGTCACATTCACAGCAGCAGGGATTAGGCCTTGAATATGCCTCTCCGGTTCAACATGTAACTTCCTCTAATTACATTAGCCTTTTGGTGAAGTTCACACAGCATAGAGTTCTACTGCAAGGAGGAAGGGACAGATCAAACCGAGTGTCCCCTGCCCCCCTCTCATCCCTCTGTGGTGGGGAGACAGGGGGGAGCCTCTTCAATGATGTGAGAAAAACAGCAAACTCCGTGTTCACCCCTTCTCTTTCCCCATATACTGTACTTTAGAGGAAGATGACCCTTGAAAGGTGCATGTGTGCACATGAGTGTGTGTGTGCATGCACATGTGCGAGTATGTGTTCATATGTATGACATGTGTGTGTGTGTGTGGCTGACATGTGTGCACCTGTCTTCTCCCACCTCGATGCCCCTAGAAATTATAAACAGTTGGGTTTACAATGAGCCCTAACAGTGGCTGGCTTGTATTCTGTACACCCAGGCTCAGGGGTGCCTTACTCAGTAAATATTTGTTGAATAGAACAGAGTAAAACTAAATTGAGTTGTGGGAACAAATCATGCCAATACCCCTTTGGCCTTAGAAACAGAAAAGAAAGGGATCTGTTAAGAGAACAGCAAGGGCATGGCACAAAGGGAGAGTGATCCCTGGAGGTCCTGATGAGCCCACAGCTGGGCCTGAGGTGTCAGAAATTCTGGCTCATTATTATCTTTCCAAGGGTCCCCTGGCTCCTTGTCCTTTCACTAAGGATAGAGGGCCAGCACCATCTCTGCCTTTTCAGAAATGTCTTCTTTTTTAAAAAATAAAAGTGACATCCCTGAGATTCCTGGCAATCTGGTTTGGTTGAAACATGTCTCCATCCACTCAATCTGGGTGTTGACTGCTCCAGCTTTAGCAGGACCCACATCCTCCCCGCTCCAGCCTTCAGGAGGAGCACCAATGACCCAGGTACATCATGCCTCCTCCCACTCCACACCCTTCCATTCGATGGGAGTTCCGGTCCTCTTCACGCTCCACGCATGCGTCACCGGATGACGTCTCTTGGACTCCACAAGAACAGCTGTGTGGCCCTGTACCTCAGCGTCAGATTTGGCTCACTCTGATGCTGTCCCCACAAAAATAACCGCAATGCCCCAGATGCGCACTTCTGTCACCACACGACAGCTGGCGTCTCCTAACGTCCCCCTGGTGATGCTTCTGTCAATGTTCGCACCAGAAACTAAAGGGGCTGCCGCCGACTCTGGGCCCACACCTCTACCATGTCACTCACCCCAACAGGCAAGGCTGCCATGGCCAAGCCATGACCCCAAGGCCACAACCGCCTTCACCAGCACTGCTTCCTACGGAGCCAACCCCACTGCCCGAGCCAGCCCCACAGCTGCTGTCAGCCTGGGCTCTCGTTGCCTCTCCGAGGACCTAGAGATCATTCTGCGGCTGTTCACAATGCCTGCTGGGCATCCTCCTGACCCTGAGGTGAGGGCAGGAGTCCTTGGGGGCTGAACGAAGGCAATCAGAGTGGAAGACCGTAGTTGGTTTTCAAATGTCCCCTCCATTCTGGGTGTGGCCACTGTCTCTCTGCTCAGCCAGTCCCCTGTCTGCCTGTCGCAGGCACCTCAGAGCTTTGCTTCCCCAGACAACCCAACAGGCCTGGAGACTGGAGCAAACTCACTAAAACTGAGACAATAAATCCTCATATGTCAACTAAAACTTAATTTTTGCCCAAAATGTATTTTCTCAATATGAAAATAAAGCATAATTACAGGGCCTGATGGCAGACAGGACAGAGTCAGCCAGCAGGTCTGACCCTGGATATACTGGGATGTCCACAACCCACCGCCCGGGGCAGGTGCCCCTGACCAACGCAAAGGCCGCCAGCCCAGGGCAGAGGGCCAGCCCGGGGCAGATGGCCCCCTCTGGGGGGCAGAAGCTCTTCCAGAGTAAAGGTGGAGAGGACACCTGACTCAGGAGAGTCAGAATTGAGAAATGGAAGGCACCTTAGACACTATTGAGTCCAGTGGTTTATAGACTCTGTGAATTGAGAAACCCTGTCCTCAAATGGAATTCCATGTGGGATCCCAAAATATGACAGACGACAGCGTGATACTCTGATGGGAACAGGTGCAGTGATTATGCAGCCCTGGCTTCCTGGCCCCACTGCAACCCTTTGGAAGGCCCAGAGACACGTGTGGTCCCCAAACTCCAGCAGGGAGCTTCTCATCTCATCCAACAAGTGTTTGTTTCCCAGGCGACCGGTCTGCGGCTCAGCATGCCTACCCAAGTTGGTGACCGGAACCCATGCCTGCTCATCTCCACTTCCATTCTCTGTCCGCCGAGATGGCCATTTCCTGACTCAGTTTCTTTGTCTTTAAAAGGAAGATAAAGCCCCCTGACCTGTGGTGGCGCAGTGGATAGAGTGCTGGCCTGGAATGCTGAGGTCGCCGGTTCGAAACCCCAGGCTCACCCAGTCAAGGCACATAGGAGAAGCAACTCTTATGAGTAGATGCTTCCTGCTCCTCTGCCAGCCCTTTTCTCTATTGCCTTTCTCTAAAATCAATAAATAAAATCTTTAAAAAAAGAAAGAAAATAAAACCAAAACATCAGCCCCACCTACCTGGGTGCTCCCTGCAGGGCTGGGGTGTGTGAACGCACCACAGAGAGCTGCCCACTCCTCACTGCAATTCTGAAGAAAGATGTCACAACAATGACACTTCCTCCATGTGCCTTGTCCCGCTCCCGCCCCTCCTCACCTCTACCTGCGCACAGGGAAGCTGAGCGGCTGGGCTTAAAGACCCAGATGAGGCTCCCCGTCAAGGGAGTCTTCGACTCAGGGTGCCTTGGCAGTGGGGCTTCATGCCCTCGCAGGAAACCTAGCCTCCGAGAAGTGCCTCCCCACCCTCAGAATGTCCCCTTGCTATTTAAAGGGAGCTTTCCATTTCCCAGGAAATTCTCAGAAGCCCTGTTTCATTATGGAGTGGCCATGAGGAGCGGCATTAAGCACCTCAGGGCTGTCTGTTAAGCGCTCCGCTCCCCATAAAGCTTTACCTTATATCTCAGTGTTTGCTTCCTGGGACAATGAGCAGCCTCTCGCTGGAGCCTCTGGTGAGCTCGTGGCAGGGCAGCTCTGACACCGGTAGCCCTCACCGCTTCCTGAGGGGTAAAGGGGTGCCTTCCAGGTGAGGGCAGAGGCACTCAGAACGCCTGCCTCCCCCTCCGGGCTGGGAGCGGGCAGAGAGGCAAATCCCAATCCTCCTTCTTTCCCTGGTCTGGAGAGCAGCAGCTTCTAGGAGGTGCAGGTGCTTTACCTGGGCACCCACTTCCTGCTCCGGACCCCTCCCCGCAGGATGAGAGGACAGGGTGGGGCTCTCCAGGGGTGGGACTGTGAGCAGTCAGATCCCAGCCATCACCCCAGCACCCTCACCACGTGGCTGATTCTGCCTGATCACTTCCCCATCGGGCACAGTCCAGAGCCACCAGATTCCGGAGGCAATTGATCGTGCAGAGAGAGCATGTTAGCTCCTCTGTCAGACGAGAAAACAGATGCCCAGCACAGTGAGGGTTCAGCCTGTACTGTGCCCAGGGACTTCGCAGACATAGCTTACCTGGGGTTTCTGCACCCTTAGACCGTTAATCATCTAAGTGGGCACCACTCCCTCCTGACTCGGAAGGGAACCCCGAGCTTGCAAAGGGCTCTGCTGAGGAGCCCAGCATGGACTGAGGGGCCTTGAGGAGGAGGCCGAGGTTCCGCACACCAACTACTCCTGGCCTGTTGCATTTGAGGTCCAGTGAGTTGGGTCCAACACTGCGAAGCGCAGCCTGAACTAGGAGTCTGGGCACTAGCTTCCCTGAAGCCGAGAGCAGCCACGCTCAGTGGGCAGGGGCAGTAGCTGTGCTCAGACGTGCTCATGTCCTATCAGGAAGGACTAAGGCTCGTTCGGAGCGGTATTCCCACAGCGCCAGGCCCGCTGCCTCAAAGTGCTCAAGGAGGCGAAATCCAAACCCTCGAGGCCTGATGATGTCCCTTAACTATTCCCTTCAGCTGTCCTCCCTTTTCCACGGCCAAGGTCATACCACCTTTCAGCCCCACAGCAGGCTTAGTTCTAACCGCCTCTGGCCTTGCTTCCTGCCAGGCCATCCTCCACGCAGCAGACAGAGGTGTCTGCAAAACCACGTCTAACCACACCTCTTCCTTTCTATATAAAGGTATAGAGGCTTGTCCTATGGGCCCTTCCTACTGCCTTCCCACACCTCTGGGCTAGGCTTTGTGTCTGCCCGTCCAGGCTGATTTTTGCTCGGTGACTGTACATGTTCCATCCCCTCTGCTTCCAGTGCTGTTTCTCTGCTTCACCTCATTCTCTTTGTCACCTGGAAACTCTGTCTCAGAGCAGGTGCGCCCCTCTCTGCCAGGGCTGTCCTGGCCACAGTGAGTTTCGTGCTCTCCTCTGGGCCCACTAGGCACCCTGGCACAGCTTTAGTGTTACCCGACCACCCATAGTATCACGATGTGTGTCCACCTCCCCAGCTTGGCAGTGTTCCTGAGGACAGCACAGCACATGAGACTTGTGTTTCTGTTCCCAGGGAACGGCATGGGAGGGGGAGTGTGGGCTGGACTGATCGGAACTGAACTTGCTTGAAGTGGCCCTTCTAGGGGTCTCCGGTCCTCGGGTTCAGTGTTATCACGCAGCCCATGTGGGAGGCTCCAATCTATGATCTCTAGACCCAGTGGGGAATCTTCAAATATTCTCAAGGAATCCTGGAAGCAGCAGGAAAACCCCCTCAATCTCATTGAGAATTGTAATAGGGATGTGACTGAAAGTAATAGTAAGTCCTTTCAAAAGCAAAAATGTCATCTGTAGGTGGGAGAGGGGGCCCGAGGCAGTTCACTGATCAGAGCGTTGAAAGAATAACTGTGTTCCTCCATGTCCAGAGCTGCCTATGGCCCTTCGTCCCGGCTTCATCCCAGGCTCTGTCCCAGGCTCTGTCCCAGGTGGGCGAGCCAGCTTTGGAAGGGCAGCAAGGGCAGGCAGGCCTTGGCTCTGGGGTAGCACCCCGACCTCCATGCAGCTGGGGGCTCTGAAAGGGTTCCACTGAGGCTCTGGGACGTGGAGGCTGTGCAGGGGCTCCCACGTGTGGCAGTAAGTTAGGTGCCTTGTCCTTTGTTTTCGGAGCAGGATGAGAAGAGCCCGTGCGTCTTGTCTACTGCAACATGGCTTATCTCCCTGGGGGAGGGGACCGGAGGCCAGGGACTCCAGTCAGGCCAGCGTCTGCTGATCCTTCCTCTCCACATGTGGGGCTCGCGTGCCTGCCGGCTGCCCTGTCCAAATCACGGTCCAGCCACCAGTGGGAATGATCTAACTACCCCCTTCCCAGAGTAGCAGCCACAAGAAAGGAGCCCCCAAGGTCACAATTGAGAGGGACCCTCTGACTTAGCCACCTGCGGGACTCGCGGTCCTCCTCAAAAGCCTGGGCGTCGTTTGGGGGTAAAACGGTTTGGTGTGCTTTTGTAAAAAGGCAGAGGACTAAATTTAGCAGCCTGTCTGCCGCAGGTTCCCCAGGGAGTCTTTACCCTTTCGAAAGGACTCTGGAGAAATGTCTCATAAAGCGGGAGCCTCCACCCCCGCAGGGACGTGGGACACCAGACGTCGTGCCTCCTTTTCTTGGAGAGGAGTGACCGCTGGCACAGGGTGCAGCAGAGAAAGCAGCAGCTATGCTCCACTCCTGACCAGGTCCTGCCATGGCTCCCCACTGCCTTCGGTACCAAACTCAAATGACTTAGGAGCACCCTCAAGGGACTCTATCATCTGACTTGCATGGATGCATTTATTCAACAAACAGTGACGGAGCACCGCCGTGTGGCAGCAGACAGCCGGGCCTGCGAGTGCAGAGATGGAGTCATGGCCACAGCATTCAAGGGGCTCACGGGTCAGTGGGTATGATTGTCAGTCATATGTGTTTTCTTTGGCGAGGTGACGGTCTCCAGTTCCGCACTCAACCACTAACCGAGGTGTTACTGCAAAGGCATTTTGTAAACTGGATTGAGGCCCATTATCTGTGGGCTTTAAGGAGGTTATCTTTGAGGACCTGGGTGGGCATGACCCAATGAGAGCGGGGGCTTCCTCACACCTGGGAAGTCAAGGCCTGAGGTGGGCCAGCTTTCAACATGCGAAGCATGGACACCATCAACCCCACAACTGGTGAGGGGTCCCTGGCTCTCCCGAATGACAGCGGTAAAAGAAAAGGCAGCAGAAGGAGGGAAGTAACCTCACATGGTCCTGATGTGAGTCACGCTCCAACAGCCTAAGAGAAATGAAAGTTCTCCTGCCTTTCGGAGCCCCAGGCGGTCTCACGGTCTTTACGGCCCCAACACTCACTGCTCTTGTAGAACCCCACCTTGCATCTGACCCGTCCGCACCACACTCCAGCCGTCTCTCTCTCTGGGGAAGGGGACAGAGGAGAGCTGCCCACCTCTTTCTCCTCTATGGGAAGCCCTTGCCCTTCCTGCCTGCTGTACCTTCTCTAGTGACACAACCGTGTCATTTGCTGATGAGAGCAAGTGACCCAGAGAAAACTCACCTGTGAGGTGAGTGAGAAAGAGCAAAGACCTTCAAAAGACAGACCCGGTCAGGCGCAGACACACACAGACGGGGTCCGTTCTCCTCTTCCCAATGATGTGCTTTCTCAACAGCGACAGAGTTCAGGCAACATGGCCTCTGAGCCACGGGCCCCCACGCTTGGCTGCATAGACTCTTCTCATTATCGGGAGCCAGACACAGGACCCCGCATCTCATCACTGTTATTATGGGCTGGCGGGACTCACTGAATGCAAAGATGGGAGAAAAATTGAAAAGGGGAGACTCTGGAGGGCAGGTTCATCCAGACCCACCTCCGGTCCATCCATCCCCAGGCACCACCTTTGGCCCAGCTGCCCGCACTCTGCCGGAGGCGGTAGCGATGGAGATGCAGATGCGGACAGCCTCGTTCCTTCAGATGTAACTGACTCCTGACTTTAAACTGCAGGGAGGATATTTCAACTGTGTGAGGGAGAGCTGTTTTCAAGCACCGTCAGTCATCTCGAAAGGCCCGTTTTTATAGTGCCTGTGTATCACCAGGCTGACTATAAACTGTTGTCATCTCTTCAGTGAAGGGGGTCCCTGAAGAACCAGTTGGCCTTTGCCCACCTGCTCTGAGTTACAGGATTTCCTCCGCAGAAGAAGAATGCGCCATCATTTCTCTCTATAGCCGGTCCTTTTCGCCAAGCCATACTGGCTCTTCCTGTTGTTGGTGCATCACAGCTGGGTATGACTGACGTGCTATGTTTCTGTCTCTCTCTTTTTTCTCCCAGGACAGTGGGTCCCAAGTCAGAGGCCTGACTCTCTCGTTCCTCTGGCTTTGGCCGATGGTCTCAGCAGTCCCACCCGGCTTTTGTGGGGACCTGTTTCTGGAGGAAGAACAGCATTAGTCCCTGACTCTTCATCTTTAGAATTCACTCTCTCTACCGCTTGGCCGGCTCCAACCGCAGTCTCTCTCTCTGACTTTCTTTCTCTGTTATAGTCTCTGTCTTTTCCCTCCCTGTCTGTTGCTACTTCCTCGATTCCTCTAATGCCTACCCCTTCTTCTGGGCTAAAACCCCTTCTCCCATCCAGGTTGGCTGCTGGCTCTATTCATGTTTTCCTTCCCCCTGCAGGATTCCCAACCCCCTCAAGACTCACCTTCGCCCCAATAAATTTAATAAAAATAAATTTAAAAACCTTTGCCTCCTGATCATGGGTATTCGACGTGTTGTCCATGGACCACTAGCGCGGGCACCCCCTTGGCACTTGTTAGAGATGTGGCATCTCAGGCCCCAGCCAGACCCTCTGAGTCAGCATCCTGATGACGCGGTCCTCGGGTAATCTGTGTGTACACAGAAGACTGAGCAAGTCCACTCTGAATCAGAAGGGCATTCATGACAGCCAACACCATGGTTGTTTTCACCCCATTGTGTCCTCAGCACTGACCGCTGTGCCTGGCAAAGAGTAGATGCCCCAGAACTATGAAGTGAATGGGTGGATTTCTGGGCTTTCCTCTTTTACCTCATGTACCATGTCTATGTCCTCTTCTAAGGGGCACTTTGACTTATTTGTTTCCCTGTATGCCCTTCACCCTGTCCATCCCATCTCCTTTTCTTCCTCCTCCACCACTGGTAACGGGAAAGACTGGCATGTGGAAGAGTTTGTGAGGGTGGAACAGAGAGCCCAGCAGAAGATGCCATCAGGCCCTAGGGTTCACTCATGGGAGCCACAGAGAGGAGCCCCACATGGAACATGCTCCTATGCCCATCTTCACCCATCGACCAGCGCGCCTCGGACGCAGTGAAAGCCTGTGAGTTCCTTGAAGGTAATCCTTTTACAGGTGACAAATGCTGGCTCCAAGTGACATGAAATATGAGCTCCAGTTTGCTTCTGCATTCACCCTTTTGTTAATTAAAAGCACGTGGATGAAATACTAATAATGGAGGAGGGGAGGAGGAAGGTAAGGAAAATAAGAAGAAATAAGTTGTGCCCACTAGCAGCCTGGGAAAGCCCGGCAGAGTCCTGAGGTGCTTGAGGTGTCCCTGGTGCCTCTCCCTTGTCACAGCACTACCCTCTCATGTGAACAACATGGAATCAAATCGAGCTCCTGCCCAGACTACACGCGGATCAGAGGACTGTCACCGTGTGAATGGAGAGGGAGACAGTGACAGGAGGTGCGTTGTGGGAAGCTCAGTGCCCCAGCCAAGAGGGGGCAGAAGTGTAGAGATCTGGAGGAGGGGAGCAGAAAGAGGTAGAACCCAACAGAACAGACGGCTTTTGCCACCATGAAATGTTCATCCTATAAACCTTCAGTACGTATACAGTATATATATATATATATGCCACTCAGACTGCATCCTCTCCCTCTCCCTGTCCTAAAGGAAGAGAAGAACAATCAATGGCAAAAGGCAGTTGCACAAGCAACACCAAGAGCCGGCTTCACGCTCAGGAGAGAACACTGCTACTCCTCCTCGTGGTAGTATGTATATATATTTTTAAAAACCCTCCACCTTGTAGTCACTTAGTAAACAGGTGAGAAACTTCAGCTGGGAGCTTTCTGACTCTGTTCAAATGCCCCATAAATGTCAAGGTTAGCAGATATGATTCAATCTCCTCCCAGGGGCTCACTGGGCACCACGTCTCCTCAAGTGCCCTGTCCAGCAACAGGGCACATTCTACAAAGACATGCTCATGGGAGCCCAGCCTGCAGACCCCCTCCCAGGTGGGCTCCCTTCCACATGCAGGGGCCAGCATCACCTTCCTATTGAGTGGAAACAGGGGGGAATAGCTCTCCCTCCAGTCCAACGGGCACGGCCGATCTTGACAAAGTTTACAAAGCCTGCTGTCCTATGGAGAAACTGCAGGCACGGCAGCTGCGACTGAGGGCCCAATGCTGAACCTGGCTCCAAGCAGGGCAGCGGGGTTTCTGGGCGAAGCACACATGCACTGGGTGACAATCTGACTAGAAGGCACAGAACCAAAGATCAAGTGGCTCTTGCCAGCTGAGTCTGTGAATGATGCTTGAGGAAGAGCTGATTCCTTCATTGCAAGGTGGGCTGTAAACAGACCCAGGAGGGCAACAGGCAGGGGCCGGAAGAGGACAAGGGAGGCCAAGGGTCACAGAGCCCCACTCTGTGGCTGCCATGACCATCTGCTTCACCGACATGGGGCTGCCACACCCCACACCCCCACTGTTCCTCCATCACACAGGCAATGCTAGGCCAGTTGGTTCATCTTCCAGGAGACCTTGGGGCAGGAAGAGATATAGGTGGTTGACCTGGAGTCCCAGCACAAACAGAGGGACATTAGGAGACAAGTGCCTCGGTCAGTTGTTGAGGGGCTTGAGTCAGGAACATTTACTAGCAAGTGACTTAACCGCATCAACCATCCTCTGTAAAATGGGATAATAATATAGATGTCATGATATTGTTGGACCATTTGATACTTGGAGCAGAGTAAACAGTAAGAAATAACTGGCGCTATTTTTATATTTGGGGATAATTTGGGAGTTTAAACATTTATCATCTTTCATGAAGAGCGTATGTGTAATTCTCACATGAAAAGTAATTAGAAATGAGTGACAGTTCCTTCCTAGCCATTTGACCAGCGGTTCTCAAAGTCCAGTGAGCAGAAAAATCGCCCAGAGTGCCTGCTAAAAATCCAAACTAACCCCCCTCCGTGACCGCCTGATTAACGCATCCAGTAAGAGACCGAGGCCATACCGCACGGATGTAATCTGTCTGTGGGTCTCTCCGGAGAGGCACCAAGGCTAAGCAAAGTGCTCACGCTGTGCCCACTCTTAGCTCAGCTCCTGGAACACGGGAGGCACTTAAGAATGTTGCTTGGATGTTCAAAGTGCCCATCTCCCTGTAAGCATAGCAGCTGGGCGAATTCTCAGCACAAAACGACAGCTTAGACCTTGACCTTCTGTCTCATCCAGAGAATGGGTGCTGAGCTCAGTAACGTGACTGAGCCCATCAACCACACTCACTGCTTCCAATGGCAGGCAGCACCTAAGATCAGACCGAGGAGAAAATGCTGGTTCGCAAACCCCCGGAACAGCATTTACTGGGAGAACTTAGCGAGTCCTTAGAAGGGAACAAAGGGGTGATTTTCCATAGGCAAGGAAGTCACTAAGGAGGGAAGAAAGGACCTGGAGAAAAACAGGGGAATGCAGCAGTCAGAATGCCTTTTTCCTTCCACTTCTTCAATCCAGCCCTGCCACTCCCTAACTGTGGGGCCAGAGGAAACTGGTCAGGTGTCTACTCTGTGAACAAGAGCAATGTCATCTCAACCACGAGTCATAAAAGGCAGAACCTGGGCCCATCTCCCCAGCCTCGCTCCCTCCTCCTTCGTCTCCACACTCTCGGTCTCAGCCAGGCTGAGCTTTGGGGCTTCCAGGCTTCTGTACCCACGGTCCCTCTGCCGCTGCTTCTCTCTCTGGCCACCGCACTGATGCTTATGCTGTAAAACTCGGCTCAAGCATCCGCTCTGCCAGAAAACCTCCCTTGCATACCTGGTCGTGTTCAGATGCTGCCTCCTGCACCCGCACCTGCTGTTCTTTTCTGTGGCTCCTGCCTCGTCGGTCCCCCGTGAGAGGCAGAGTAAGAACTGCCTTGCTCATCTATGTGTTCCCATCTTTTAGCACAATGCCTGGCACCGTACAGACGCTTCACAAGTGCTCCAACACTTAATTAATTAGAAATAGACCTGATGGAAATAAGCTCCCAGGGTAGTGAGGGCTTGGCCGGAGTGAAGATGCACTGTTGCCCAGGCTTGGTGACACTCATGTTTTACCTGCCAGGAAGAAAGGAAGTGACCGAGCAGGTACACCAGAAGGACGTTCACAACTTGAGCCTAGGGGAGCCCTGCTCTGTGGCCCTCGTAAGAATGTGAGTTGGGATGCTTCTTCCCTGGAAAGGTTTTGGAGCAGAAACTATCTTTGCAGGCAAAAAATCAATGCCAAAACAATAGGGTTGGAAATGAAAAGCTCCCCCCGGAAACCTCCTGAAAGATAGGATGTGGGTCACAGGATGCCGACAGCAGGGGTTAACCCAAGATTTCTTCAACTGTGACTCTCAGTAGCCCTGTTGAGCCCCAGGGAAATGCAGGCAGGGAATGGCCTCAAAGAGTCAGAAAGACCTTGGACATAACATTGGGGAAATTGCCTGAGATGCTAAATGATATTCTGGTTCCTCTTTAATAGTTTCTGGGATTTCAATTGCCCTGAGAACACTGTAAGCTATTGAGAGAAGTATCCGTGTCTTTCAATTAATCTGTATCCTCCCATACTCACGCAATCTCGAGTGGGGTGGTCAGCTACGCCGACTGGGTGAACACTCGATCAGCAGGGCTTGAGTAGATAACCACCCCTCCCTGGTTTGGCTGGTGGACAAAGGTTACAGACTGCTCACTCTGCCCAGCACAGCACTGAGGGCTTCGGAGGCTAATTCTCTAATCAGCACAGTTTCTGAGGCTGGAATATTGCTCTCCCCACTTCACTGATGAGGAGACTGAGGCATGAAGAGGTTAAGGAATGTGCCCAGGTTGACCCAGAGAGTAAAGCAGAGCTGGGATACAGACCTGGGCCCTCTGGCCACAGAGTCCTGCTCTTACCCACTACTGTGCACTGACTGCAAAGGCGAGTGGGCGCTGACTGCTGATCTGCCCCTGACACCACAGGTGCATGGACTGAATGTCTGTGTCCACCACCCCCCAGGCTGACATATTGGGGCCCTGAACCCCAATGTAAATGTATTTGGAGACAGGGCATCTAAGAAGGGAGTTAGAGTTAAATGCGGGCATAAGGGTGGGGCCCAGAGCTGGGGGGCCTGGTAACCGTCTGAGAGAGTGCACTGTCCCCATGCAGGCACAGTGAAGTCTCCAGGAGAATGCAGGAAAAAGGCAGCCATTTGCAAGTTGGACAGAGAGGGCTCACCAGAACCCAACCGTGCCTGCACCTTGGTCTTGAACTTCTGGCCTCCAGATTGTGAAAAAATAAAGTCTGTTGTTTTAAGCCCCCCAGCCAGTAGACTGCTACACCAGCCACCACCCAGCTGGGCACCAAGCTGAGTGAACAAGCTTATAACGTAGGCCAAACAGCCTGGAGTGCCTCCTCAGTGCCCATCGGAGCACAGCCTCCTTTTCCTCCCCTCCCCCTCTTTCCTCTCCCTTTTCCCCTTCCTTCTCTCCGCCCCTCCCTGCCCCCCCAGGGTGCCCCAGCACCCCAGAGCCCAGCAGCAGCACACCTGCAGCCTGTCCTCTACATACCAGGGGAGCTTACCTGTCCTGTGTGCCACCCTCATGCTGCGACGACTAGCCATGCTTGCTGTAGGTTTGCAGGCGCCAGTCCTGTGGTCCACCTGCTGCTAGGGCAGGGTCTCCATGCCTTGGTTTGTGTGCCCCTAACAACCGTCATCACCTGGTACAATAGTTAACTCTCCTGTGACACGGCTGATAACTCATAAAGCTGGGATTTGAACCTTGATCCTTCTGTCCCCAAAGGCATGCACTTTCCAAGGTGACAACCAGCTCACATGATGAACTAATTTGGTGTCACACCAGTAGTGACTCCCTCCACCATTCACTGAGCAACAGAATTTCCTTTCCAGTTCTATTTACTCCCGCTGAAAAAAACAAAAACAAAAAACGTATGTAATCCATGTGTGTGTGTTGTGTGCCTGTGTGTATGTGCATACATATCTTTTTCAGATGCAGGTCATGCCCAGGGACCCACAACCCCACTCTGTGCAATTTCAGGCTGTGCCCACAAGCAGCAGAGTCTGGCGAGCCCAGCAATTCATGCCTGTAGCAGCCACACTTCTTCACTCCCAGCCCCTGACCCTGATTTCCTAAGACAAAGACTGGGGGCACATGTGAGTGCCAGCCCACGGCACACAGTGGGTTCTTGGAAAATATTTGCTGGGTTGAATTGCTCATGAGGTAAAGGGAGGCAGGCACCAGGACAGGCTGGCAGGGGGCACACGGAGGTCCACGTCCCATCTCAAAAGCCAGCAGGCAGGTGGCTCCCTTGCGCCTGGCCCCAGCTCACGTCCTGGACCTACTGATTAAGCACCCGGCGGAAATAGCTGTGTAAGTGCTGGGATGGGACCAGAATTCTAAGGAGCCATTAAAAACAAGCACAGTCCATGACATCACTGTCTGCTGTGCACTGTACGCAGCTGGGAGTTAGGTCACAAAGACAAATGGGGCGAATGTGGCCAGGGCACGTGCAGCTTAGGAGCAGCACCAGCCTGGAGAAACTCAGATGACAAGTGTCCCAGCCCTTCCTCTGTCTCCAACTCCACCCCAGGTCTCAGGCATCTCGCTCTTCAATGGAAGCTGGAATTTTCTTGGTCTCACCATTGGTCTTCCTTTGCTTTATTTTTAAATCTTCTCAGGGAGAGAAGTCAGCACAGCAGGTCTGTCTGGGTTGATCCCTCCTCTAAAAAAGACACTTAAGTTCCCCAGGAAAGACCCAAGGTTCTTCCAACTCCAGCGGGTGGCCCGCAGGGGATGACGGTGGCTAAGCCCTTCCCATCATCTCACGGGGTAAGGCGGTACACTGGATGCCGGCTCTTAGGTTTCCTGTATGCTCTCACAGGGGATGAGGCCACATCACTGACCTAAATACCTTCCCTTAGCTTCCAACATGCCTATTCTCTGTTCATAAGGTCTCAGCTGCCAACCCCAACCTACGTTTTTCTCTCCTTTTCAGAACACCCCACTTTAGAATGTCAGTAGTTTTCTTAGTTTCCCTCTCCTGAGCCCCCCACATTACGTGTCGGATAAGAGGATTTCAGGAGGTGCAGTCTTTGACCCTCTTCCCCACACTACAGCCCTCCCAGGGCAGTCCTGTCCACCGTCCCCCATAAACTTAGTGATCATGCAGAGCACAAATCCGTTCACACTTCGCTCCTACTTAAAGCCCTGCAGGGTCCCAGGAAAGCCTGTAGAAGGGATGTCACACTTCTTAGGAAAGCACATTAAGTCCTCCAAGATCAGCCCCCAGTTCCCTCTCCAGCCTCACCTCCAGCCACTTCCCACGATGGGCACCAGGCTCCGCACCCCTCGGCCTACGGCCCCCAAGGCACCGTGCTCTCTGCCCCTTAAGCCGTTGCCCCGGCCACGCAGGCGTGCCGACAGAAGCACGAGATCATCTCCCCCTCCCACAGCAAATTCAAGGAGTCGACTGGTCCTGGGGACACGACTTCATGAGCATCTCTCCCGGCTGTCCCCTTCTCTCCTCTATCACCTCTCGCCCACGTGGAGGTAATGGTCTCCGTCTTGGTCTTTGACCTCAATCTCTCACCTCCCCCCACCCCTGCCAACCCATCCTCTACCGGCTTTTCTCAGATCTCTATGATACAAATCTGATTTTGTCTCTTTTCAACCCAGTCCATCAGTCCCTTCTCTCTGTCCACACTATGCACAGTCCTCCCCAGTCTCTCTCTCTCCGACGTTCCTCACCAGAAGCTACCCTGGTCAACGCGCCTCCCCAGTGCACGCCTCTGGCTTCCATTGCTAGAACCTACCTTCTCTGCGAGGAAAAATTAATTTTATCCTTAAACACTAAACTAAAAGTGTACTGCTCTTAACAACTCCCCCTAGGGATTCAACTCAACCACAGTGGGGCGTTGTTCATCACACCCACCACATTGTGTGGGAACAGTCCCCTCGCACATGAGAGCCCTCCAGTCAATGTGAACCCCTTGGGGGCAGAGCCAGTTTCTCCTTTAGCCCTGTGTCCCTACGTGTCTGCTGTGCTGTGCTGAGTGAATGACTCATACAGAGCAATGTTCCAGCTGAGTTCGTCTCATCCCCTCAACACAATCATCGGGTCCCTGACCCTGAGCACCCCTGCCCGTCCCTTCACCGAGCGAGTGGCTGTCTTTGAAGAAACAGAGAGGGATCTCAGTGCCCTCCTCCACCTAAGCCCTCAATAATCCCTTCTTAGATCCGTCAGTGAGCATCAGGGCTCTAAAGGGACAAACATATCACAGAATACAGAGCCACATGAGAGGGTCTGGGGGAAGGCGGACCTCCATCTTTCCAGAGTGCGGGGAGCGTGGGATCCAGCAGGCTGTCCGTGACCCTGGACATGACCAGTTCCCTGTGAGGCCTCCAACCAGGAGTAGTGAACCGGGGACAGAAAGGAGGGAACCCAGTTATGTGCGGGAGCCGAGACCTGCCTGCAGCTTATAGGTCAGACTCCGAGCTCGGGCCCCACTGTGCAATTTCCAAGCTCCCACCTGGCAAAGCCTCTGCCAGTTTCTACACTTAAGCAGCCAGAAATGCTGCTCATTTCTGGGCCCAGGACCTGGAGTCACTTTAAGCAGGAAGATGCCACAGACCCCGGTGGCTCCTGCTCTGTCATGACTGCAGCATCCTCGGTGGAGGGCACAACTGCCACTTGCCTTCCAAAAGGCGGTGGCCAGTTTTTACACGAGCTCATCCAGCAAGTAAGACAAACACGTCGGCTCATGTCTCGAGAGCAGTCTGAATAAGGCCAGTCAGCTTAGTTTCAGGATTCCAAGAAGCCCAAGCCAGGGTCTTGCCTGGGACACAGGAGTGAGAACCACATTCCAAGTCCATGGCCAAGGACACGAGCGTGTTCGATGCCAGGGGCAGGGAGCCAAGCTGCTAATGACCCTCGGTAAATCAATCCGGGTGAGGTATGCCTGTCAACGGGAGAGCATGTTCCCTCCATCCAGCAAGCATGCTGCAGAAAGACACAAGGCCCAAGAGCAGGGACAGGTTCAAGAAGCCAAATCCCCGGGTGTACATAGAAGTTTTGAACTTCCAGAACATTCTTAAAATTGGCAGCTGCCAAGGAATCCAGGCAGTCGACGATTCTCAGAGCCATAGCAGCAGCCAGGCCGGGATGATCAGCCAGGGGGGTTGCAGGGAAGGAGCTGGAGGAGCAGAGGGTACCCAAGAGCTGCTGCCCGGTGGAGAGAGGACCTGGGGGGCATTGAAAGCCCCGCAGGTTTCTAAGGAGGGCGCGCCTGGCTAAATGAAAGCTCTCAGGTCCCTGAGTATCTGATGGATAAGGATGAACCACGGCTGGGCCTCCCTTCCCTAGCAACTTCCATCTGACTCTGTGAGAACAAAGTAAGAAGAGCTCAAGGTCCAGGGACCCAGCCTGCAGCGAGGGGTGAGGGCGGGCGCCACCGAGAGGCCAAGAAGCCTTCAAACAAGCCCTCGGGGCAGGTGGCCAAGAGGCTGCTCAGACCAGAAGTCTCTCCTGTTTAATTTAGAGACGTGGGCGTTGGCAGTGCGCGTAACCACCTTCGCACCCCCTCCCAGCTGACATCAGAGTCTGCTTTGCACTCAGAGCTTATGAGTCAAGGAAAACAGAGGCGTCTCTCAGCAGGGTCGATGTGACAGGGAGATGCAGCTGATGCCATGGGGCCGCTGTGACAGCCCATCACGTTCGCACGTTCGCAGGGGGGGCACTCAGGGCTGGGGGGGTGAGAACACACTCATTGAGGAAGGCATTGCCGGTCCTCGGGAGTGCGGTGGCGGTCGGAGAACTTAGGTCTGGCCCTTACGGGCTGGAGAGACCTACTGTCCAAGCAGAGTCCGGGGAAAGTCAGAAGGTAGGCTGTAGTCCAGACAAAGGGAAACACATGGGGGGCCCTGGGCGGGGGAGTCTTGGTATCAGAGAAGGACACGACAGGGTGGGTAGGTGTCGGCTTCCCGGACTTTCCTGGACTTTCCCTTGCTTGGAGGTCGGGCCTCTGGGGATCATCTGATGGGAGGAAAGCTTCTGAGCCTGACCCGTGTGCAGCTCACACCTCCCTGAACCACCCCCCACTCCCCTCCTGAAAAGAGGGGCTCCGATGGCCCGGTCCTACATGGTTCTCCCCCTGGCAAAAGAAAAAGAGCAGCCACAGAAGATTCTGAAGCAGAGGGCTTATGGGACGAGAGAGACATTCTAGGAGGACAATCTGGCTGGGTGTCAATGGGAGGGCTGGTGGATAGACTAGTTTAGGGAGTGGCACTGTGTGGCTTCTGTGAGAACAGTTGGATGAGAAAATCCCAGTGGCCTCCCTGGGAGAGGTGGCCATGCCGACGGTGGAGAAATGAAATTGCGTCTCCACAAAGGTTTAGACGTGTGGCCTCATGTAGGGGAGAAATCAAAGATTCTGAGCATGGCTGGTAGGGGAGAGGACAGTGCAAGTGGTAGCATTAATGGGGGGGGGGACAATTTTGAAGGAGAAGTGAAGATCTCCCTCAGAAAGGCCACGCTTGAGGTGCCAGCCTGGCAGCCAAGTGCCAGTGTCTAATGAGACCTTTACACTTGGAGGGTAAGGTTCAAGGCCAGGGCTCAGGATTGTGTCCAATGAGACCTTTACACTTGGAAGGTGGGGTTCAAGGCTGGGGCTCAGAACTGTGTTTGCCATTTTCCTAAAGTAAGTTCCGTAACAGGAGGGAAGCAGGCGACAGGAAACAGAGACCCCTGCACTGACAGATGTGGGAGAAACAGGGCACAGCTGGGGGGAAAAAGGAGGGGGAGAAAGGAGACGGAGCTGCAGGGGCCACGGCCAGCTGTGTGACAGACAGCCCGGCTGGCAGAGAGGCCTTGGTCCCTGGCTGTATAAGGAACCCTGGTAGACCCTACAGAGAGCAAGTAAGCTGGTCAGCGGCCCCAGGGGCCCATTTTGAGACACAATCTCAGGAGACCATTGAAGATGGAGGCCAATCTGCTGGAGACCAGAGGGAGAAGCCACCAGCAGAAACCCCCATGGCCCTACCAACTGCTGGGACATGGAAAGGAAGAGATGAGGTTGTGCAAGGGGATCATACCCCTAGAGGCCTGTGTGGAGAGGCGGGCAGAGGGAGAAGGTGAGGGGAAACAGGGGTCCCCAGAGATGGGAAGAAGGAGACTGGGGACAGATTAGCCCCAGAAAGGAAGGGATTCTCAGTATCAGTTAACTGTGGGTACATAACAAATCACCTCAAAACTCAGTGATTTAAAACATGACAGGTAGTTTGTGTTGCTGGTCTGCATGTAGGCTGGTCAGTTCTGTTTCCTGGCCCAGGCCTGTCAGCTAGGCTGATTCAGGCACCTGCAGTCAGCTGCTGAGCTGGCTAGGGGCACTGTCGGACTCAGGTCTCTGCTGGAGCACCTCAGCTGTCCTCTCTGGGGTCCCCCTCCCCGCAGGCCAGGCTGGGCCTAGCCAAATGGGATGGTGGGGTTCTGAGAGAGGCTGCGGAGGTCTGGTCTCCAAGTGGCACACTCTCACTCCTGCTACACACTGTCCCTGACCAAAGGGAGCAGGGGAGGTGCCACCTCTCCGCTGGAGGAAGCACAGAGTCACACTGCCAGGTGCCCAGATAGAGGCCACTTTTGCAACCAATGTGCCAGGGCCTCCTTGCCCTCTGAAACAGGGAGCTGTATGGGTGAGGAGTGAGGAAGAGGGAGAAGGGCACAATAAGGCCTCTGTCTGCCCAAGTCCCAGTCCCCCAGAAATGGAGTCAACCTGGAGCTTAAGGGAAATGAAAAAAAATGCAGAACAGCCACTGTCCACCTTGTGGAGGGAGCCAACATGCAAGAGAGGATTGCCAAGTAGTACAGTGAGGGCCAGCTTACAGCAGGGCATGGGGACATGCGGTGACCCAGGCCACCCGTGCGTAGGGTGGGAACAGACACGTGTGCGCTGGGCCGGGGTAGGTGAGGAGACAGCACAGCAGAGTAGTCAAGTCAGGAAAGTGCCCGGCCAGCGGGCCCTCAGCAGGGCCTCTTTTTCCTGGAAACGCAGAGGAGGCCTGTGGCAACACACCCCTTTGCCTGGGGACTGGTTAGAGCCTTCTCTGGGGAGATGTCCTGGCCCTTGGTACCTATAGGGCACCCTCAGTATTGACAGAACTCTCGTCAGGAGCCCGAAAAAGTAACTAAGTGAGTTCATGTGACTCTGAAGGGCAACAAAATCAATGAATGGAAAATAGTTCATTTTCATCCCATTGATTTATTTTTCTGTTCATTGAGGACACAGCCACACACTGTCCTTAAGTCAACCGCTTTTCAGTGAAATGCTGTAACTCTCTTTAGGACTGACTCCTGCATAACCAGTTTCTGAAATAAATTATTCATAATGCATCTCATTCTCAGAAGAGTGAATTTTTAGGTGATTGCAAAACCACAGCGGAGCAGTCAATCCAACATGCTTTTTTTACCTTACATCATGCACGACATAGCCTCACTATCCCAGTCCTCTTCAGCATCAACACTCTAAACCACACCCTCCTTGGTGACACTCCATCCCAGTCTAGCTTCCTTTGGGGTCCCTGAGCCCTTCTCTGATTCTTTGCCTAGCGGCACACATTCCAAGCTAGACCTGGGGAGGTGAGGGTGGGAGCTTGCAAAGGGCCTGGAGCTTTGTTTGGTCTTATGTTGACTTTATCTATAAACTACCTGGTATACCATATTTCCTTTTGTAAATATCTTTTTAAGGTGATGGTATTCAGACTGTCACCCTGGGGTCGCGTGCCTGTGACTACCACCTAACTATCTTCAGAGTTGATCTTTCTCCTGAGCATTTCACTTCCCAATTCCTTGGGGACCCTTTCTCTTGGATATACCAATATCAAACTTCAAAATCCCTGGTTGTGGATTGTGTTACTTGCCCTCCCGAGTCAGTGCCCACCAGTGGCTTCCCTGTGTGTTCCCGAGCCGCCACTCACCCACTCGCTCAAATTTGAAAACATTTTGGATTTACCTCTCTCTCCCCACTCTGGCTACCAAATCGAGTCAGTTCCTTCTTCTTCCCGTTCCTCCCACCTTTGTCCTGCATCTGTCTGCTTCCCTTGCCATTCCGACATGATGATCTAAGGTCACCTGAATCCTTCCTTCTCACTCCTGGACAGTGCAACCAGGATCTTAACACGTGACCTCTCCCTCCTTCCAGTTCATCTTAAACTCCATGGCCAGCTTGCGAAAACAACTCCTTCAAGGTCACTCCTCCCCGTCCCCTCGCAATCCTAAGGGTTGTCTGTTACGTGAGGACCAAGCTCCTGAGCCCAGAATTGGGGGGTGGGGGAGGCTTCTGCAATCCGGCCCCCACCCAGCATCCTCTCCCTGATCTCTGGCTCCCAAAGTGCCTCTCTGTTTCTCACTGTCCCTAAACACACACGAGCTGGGCTGTAGTCTCTGGGATGCCCTCACAGGTGGCCCTTCTTCCTCCTGCCTTTCTAATTCCAACCCTGCCTCCCAGGCCTGGCACAATCCCAGTCTCTGCCACCTTCTCTGTCTTGTCCCGAGAGGAGGGGAGGGAAACCCACATTTCCTGCCTGCCAGCTTGGGCTGCGCTTACACCGCCTGCCTCTGAGTTCCTCTGGAGGTGACTGTTCACCTCAAGCCCCAGTCTCCTATTCACACTCTCCATCCTCGTGACTTTCTGAATATTCATGTTGAAGAAAATGTCACACATAGGTTCTCTGGAGCTTACAAAATATTGCCATATATATTATCGTGTTTTATCCTTAAAACTCTGTGTGCTAGGAATTGTCTCCCACATTTTAACAAGAAGCCGTCTTGGAAAAGCTGTCTTTGCGTAGAGGTTCGAACACGACTTTGTCATAGGTAAAGAATGGGATAGTGCTTTCCCCAGGTCCCTGGTCCTCCTTCCTGGGCTGCTTATTCTGGGATCATATCCAGTGCTGCCCTGGCACTGTCTCCACAGCTGTGGCATGGGGTGTGCTCATTTCCTTCCCACCCAGAGCAGCCCCAGGAGCAGGACCCATATGGGCTGCCCCAGGCCCAGCCCCGCAGGGCACGTGCCGGTGACCCCTGCCACTGAGGCTAGAATCCCACCCTGAGGAAAGGTGGGAGCAGATCAATTTCCTCAGGGATGGACCGCTCAGGAAATGAAAGTTTCCCCATTTCTAGGGAGTTGTCATGAGTCCGTGAACAAAAGTGTCTAACCGTCCCCGCTCCCCTCACCCACACACCCATCTTCTCTGCTCCCAAATCCGAACATTCTAGAAGAAACCTGGAACCCTGAGGTCACAGAGGTGAGCCAAGGCCTGAGCTCCATCAGTCACCACTACCCCCCATGCCAGACTTCTAGGAGGTTCTCAGGCCTTGTCCTGAGACCTGCGGCCTCACCCAGACCTCCCGTGTGTATTCCCCTCATTAAGGAATAAATGCCAACCAAGGAAAATGGAAGGTCTAATTGGTGCGGCTAAGCCATTCGTGGTGACGGTCAGAACTGCACTGGGGTCAGGTAGTGACTCTGGGTTTGGTGTCACGGGGCTTTGGCACCTGGGATGCTGCCTCAGGCCCGAGGTTCTCTCCCTAATGGGGTGGAGCTGTGACCAAAGGAGCTCCGACCTCCACGCGGTCCCAGCCCGGTGTGCAGCCAGCCCCCTGTGCACGCGCGCCCCGCGGTGCTGTCCCCGAGCAACAGGGCTCGCTCTGCTCCCTGTTCTTCTCCCTCAGACCCCCCGCCTTGCAGTGGAAGGCTGGCTTGGGCAGCACCCCTGCCTGAACGGAGTAGTTACACAACGCCATCCTCCTCAGACGACTGAAGTCTCCCCGGTCTAGAGCACGTGGCGCCTTGCTGATAAGGTGTTCCCAGGGCTGCTCACAGCTGTCACAGGATGGCAGCTTTAACGATTATGCAGGCACGGCCCCACAGGCGTTCCGGCTCATCAACGACATACGCTGAACCTACCGATATCGGCAGGACCTCGGTGGAGCCTCCGCTGTGTCCCCTGCCAACCCCACTCCTGCTCTCAGGAATCAAGGACAGATGGGCTGCCCATAGGGAGGAGTTACCTGTCCCTCAGAGCCCACCAGATTCACCTGTTGAACAAGCAAGACCGAGTCTATTAAACTCACTGCCGCAGACAGTGTTTCTAAAGGGGCAAGTTAAGGAAGAGTGCTTATAGCACTTTGGGGTCTGGGCTCAAAGAGTTTAAGGTGGGTCTTTTAGGGGAAGGGCCTACATCCGTGATGGTGAACCGACGACATCCATGTCAACACTGACACACTTAGCCATTTTTGATGACACGCGACTGCATACCAGAGAAGTATGGGGCCTCATGCCGAGAAGGACATTTCATCCTCGGCTCCTGCACAGCTGGGTGCAGTAGCTGAGGATAAAACATTTGCTGTAGTGTGGAGACTCTGTGCCGGAGGTCTGTAGGCCAAAACAACAGAATCCCGGCACAGAGTGTCTAGTTCTGGGACTTCCAGTTAAGCCGTTTTTCTCGAAGTGACACACCACCCGAGTTATGCTTGGTTTTTTGGCGAATTTTGACACACCAAGCTCAAAAGATTGCCCATCACTGGCCTAGATGAAACTGGACAAAGTTCCTGATGTAGTAGTTTAAGTTTAGTGGACACAGCAAGAGAGGGCCTTGATATATGTAAACCTTCCTCTGCATCATCTTGCTTCTTGATGTATGTAAACCTTCCTCCGCACCATCTTACACAGGTAAGCAAATTATCATTCTGATAAGAGAATTGTCAGTGCATATAAGAAAACTGCATAAACTGGTATGCATTGTCCTAGGTGTCTGATGGGACCCTGATTGGTCCCCCTTGTGTGACCATTGTTCAGCCTGAGCTGGAGAATCGGCCATTACCTTCTAGAGTTATGACCAACCCAGAGAATGTGTCAAGTCCTAATTACCGTTGCTGCTACCTCTCTAAGCACCAGGTTCTCCTGTGTATGGCAGGCACCATGATGGCCATTCACAGATAACCACACCCTAATCCCTGAGCCCTGTGAAGACGTGAGATTACAGGGCAAAGGGAACTTTGCAAATGACATTAAAGTTACTGATCTTGAAATAGGGAGAATATCCTCGGTTATCTACTGAGCCAGTCTGTTCACAAGGCCCCTAAGAAGCTGAGAACACTCCCTGCTGGAAGCAGAGGGGAGGTCAGAGAAAGTTCACATGCAAGAAGGATCTAACAGGTCTTGCTGATTCTGAGATGCGGGGGACTAGTGTGCGAAAACCACAGGGTGGCTCCAGGAGCTCAGGCCGTCCCGAGCTGACCATCGGCAGGAACCGGACTTGGGCAATAATCTGTATGTGCTTGGAAGCAGATTCTCCCCAGAGCCTTCCAACAAACCCACCATCTGCCAACACTTTGCTTTTGGCCTTCTGAAAATCAGTCAAAGCAGCCCAGGCTTGTGACCTACACAACCGTGACATAATCGAGTTGTGCTGTTTCACCCCACAAAATCAGTGGTCATCTCTCACCCAACAGTGATAGAGAATGGCTTCACTGCCTTTTGCTGGCTGACCACTGTTTGGATCTTGTGATGAAACGGCAAGCACACACCAGGGTGTGAATTCTGCAACATGTCAAACACACAGAAAGGGACTGGGCTTCTAAGCTAGGAGCCTAGTAGGTCCAAGAGAAAAGATCCCATTCCAGAGAGAACAGAACACAGAACCATCTATGAAGATAATTAGCTAAATTGCCTCCTTTTCTATACTCATTTCCTATACTCGTTTGTATCTATACTCATTTCCCAGCTCTGTGGAAATTTAAGTACAGCCTTCTCTTCTTCCTCTCAATTAGCCAATGTTTCACCTTGAAAAGCCAATAAACCCGGGGCTGCCCAACGTTACAAACTTCGTGAGCCAGGCCTTCAGTGGCCTTTGCAGCATTGTTCAGCCCCCCTGCCAATGGGTGAGCCACAAAATACAGGAATTCCCAGACTTCAGGGACCTTGACTTCACACTTGAGATAAAAAGGTTGGAAGAAGAAGAATATAGTTCAGAATTCTCCTTAATGATTAAAATTAGAGGTGCCAAATAAAGTTTTTTTTTTTTGAGTCATCTAAAAAATCCTCTTCTTCCAAGAGGGGAAATGAATGGGCCAAAACAAATTCTGGGTGATATGAGAAACTATTTGAAGGCGGGCATCAGTTTTTTGAGATAACAAATCCCCATCTGGCTTGCGAGCTGTCAGCTTTTTGGCTGAAAAGCCAGTCCTAGCAATTGGGAGCCTCCCAATGATCAGTAATCAGCCAAAATAGCCCTATGAAGTTGTTGAATAGCATTATCTGGTTTTGGCATCACTCAGCAAGAGCAGTTTGGCACAAGCCAGTGAGATTTATGGAAGAGAGATCATTAGGTAGACCTGACTGACGCAAAACAGCATGAACCTTTCTGGTAAGGTGTGCAAAAGCGAGGCTGCTCCAAATGTTCCCAGTCCCGCGGCCCATCTGCCTCACAGTCCTCTCCAAGATCTGCTTCTGGGAACACTCAGTCATGTAGGACAGTTCCTATGCAAGGTTCCCAGGTGTTGTTTCACTGGAAAGAGGAAACAGGAAACTCCATCCTAGGTGTAATGTGATACCAAATCCTGGTTTTGGGCTCTCTGGCCTTCAGTGGTGTTAGCCATCTCAAACTTCCCCAAGTGACCGGGGAACCCGTCTGAATAATTACAAAGGACTTGCACTGGAGAAAGATGGGTGGCAACCAAAGAAAAATTAGTTTAAAGCCAACAGTTGATTTTATTATATAATTTAGCCAAATCGTGAGCAAGTTATAGCCAGACCGATAGTAGACTCTTGCCAACGAGTGAGCAGGAATGCAAAGAGCAGTATTCAGAGGGTCCTTTGGGTATCGTAGTGAAGGGTTCAAAAGTGCTTGTTAGCAGATTTTTTAAACTAGCAGAGAGGAAAAAATAACTTGCTAGGAAAACAACAATAAATGCAATTTAAACATGATCGTGTTTGGCTCTGGAAATCTGGATTTTGTTTTGTGGCTCTTGGGTGGAAGTTTGCATGAACACATTATCCCACCGTCGGCTTGATCCAGGATTTGGGTAGAGGCTGTCTCTTCCTGTCTGAAGACTGTCAGAACCCTCAGCTTAAGGTCTACAGCGGGGACCATCTCTCAGTGATCTGAGATTGCTTGGGTCTCTTGATTTGAGAGACAGAAATCCAAGGGTCAACCCCTCAGAGGTTCACTGCTGTACTAGTTACTTACTGACAGTACCTAAATAAGGTTCTTTTTACTGGAGTTTGAAGTCTGTCTGTCTCTGATGTCTCTTCGAGAAAACCGTGTCTTCAGGGATTGGGCCATGCAACAGCTGCTTTTCTATGCAATCCAAGGTCTTTCGGGACATCTCAAGTTTATTGCAACCTGCTTCTCCCATCCAGATTTTTGCATGTGAAGTTCTGTGTCAGAGGTCCCCGAACCCACTCTCAAACTCTACAAGTTATTGGAAGGATCCACAAGTCTCAGAAAGGCAGCTATATTTGTGTTTATAGTTTAATACAGCAGAAGGACATAAGTTAAAATCAGCAAAGGAGTCACAGCCCCGGAGAACCCACACATGAGCTTATAGGTGTCCTTCCCAGTGGGGTCTCGTGGGGGCACATCTGGTTCCCCAGCAACAATATGAGATGATGTCTGTGAAGAGCGGACAATCAGAAAAGCTCACCTGGGCCTTAGTGTGTCCAGTGCTTTTATTAGAGGCCAGTTCTTTTCATCACATCTGGGCTTTAGAAAATATGTAACACGTTCTTTTAGCTTCATCTGAAATCAGATCTTAAAAAGAATTCTAGAGATGTCACTCTGTTCTGAAGGGGTTTAACATTCAAAGGCAACTGAGCTTTAGGGCTTCTCCTATCTTAGTCGATGACCTTTCCAAACATGAAGGCCAGAAACAGGGAATTATCTTGGACCTCTCTTTTTTCTCAATCCCCATATCCAACAAGTTACCAGGAGCTGCTTTTCTGTCCTGTATTGGTGTTCATCTTTTTTCTGGAGTAGTTAAATGCAGTTGCTGGAAGGAGAGAGGTGTGCATTACTGTGTGTTAAGATAACGTAACAGACAGATGCCACACAAGAGGAAGGAATAGTACATCACCTGGCATGCACTTAAAGCGGCATTTATTGATTACATAAGGATTTTATAAAAATACGTTTTTATAGAAGTGCCAGTTTCATTTGGTCAAGCTGACTGGTTCACAAAGGAGATCCAAAGAATGTGTAGGTTCCTTTTATGTCTTTTTATAAGCCTTTGTGAGTCTCTGTGCACTGATTATAGTGAAGAGAAATGTTGGCACATTTTATCATTATGCAAATACATTAACCAGCCTTTCAATAAACTTTCTTAAGATAAATTCTTAATTTTCATTAAAAAGAAGACAGAACTCTTTTACAGAACAGCCTTGGTCTCCAGCGGTTTGCAAAAAACAAGTCTTTTATATAGTAGATTTCCAGAACTTACCTTTCTTCTGTTAAGTAATGCAAAAGGCAACATTCAAATGCACATGTGCACTGATAGATCCATAGGTAGGGAGGGGGGAAGAGAGGAGGAAGGGAGGGAAGGAGGTATGTAGGTAGTAGGTAGATAGGTAAATAGAGAGATACATAAGTAAAGCCATAGTAAAATACCTCCAGGCTTTCTTTCTGTTATAGGTGCTAAATTCAGGGAGGTTATGGAGTTTCCCTCCAGGCAGTTCTCTTAAACTGCTGTAATCTTTAGAACAGCTGCAGGTGAAACAAACTCAAACTCTTGCGTTACCAAAGCCTATAGCGTTTTCTGCAAACCCTCACCTGCTGGCCCAAAACTGTGCCTCTTAGCACTGTGCTCATGGGTTGTTCTTGGGACTCCGCCCATATCCCTCCTGCTGAGGAGGTGGAAGGCCAGTTTCTGGTACCAAGGATACATGAATGGAAGAGGAGCGACGGCTGGGCCAAAGCTCACTGAGTCCCAGCAGACAAGGGCAATGCTTGCCAAACAAACGGAACCTACCTGTCATTCAACTGAAAGGCTCAGAAAGCACTCCTTATACTACTGCTGTGGGTCAGTGTGGCTTCTAACAAAAAGCCCCCTGAATGCCTGCAACAATAAAATCTTTCAACCTGCATCTTAGACTTTCTGAGCAAACGTTGACAGGCAACCCAAAAAGCCTTCCTCTTCTTACACAAGGACAGCAAGCCTGCCAGAAGCAGAGAGACAGGGATGCCATCACCATCACCTCCTGTGTCTGGCCCTCCAGCCTGCGGTCCTGGGTCCTGTCGGAGAAATTCCCAAACAACAACTCAGGGACCCAAAACGCCCCCTCACAGCTTCTCTTTGTGGCTCCAAACCTTTCAAAGACAGATGCAGAGATAAAATGGCTGCCCTGCTGATACAGCACAGCACCCTGGGGGGCATTTAGAGCATAGACAGAGGTTGTCTTAGGCCATAGACAAGAGGTCCTAGGGCTCTAACTGCCCCGTGGCCTGAAGGAATCAATGTCTCAGACACACCCATTTGGAAGCTCTACTCGGGTGGCCTCCTCCCAACTCTCACCTTAGGCCCAGTGTTGAAATCCATCACAGAGCAAGAGCGGTTGGGAAATACCAGGAAACCCTCTGGTCTTACCAAATGGCAGGAAGCACTTTCTCCTGTTAAATGCAAACACCTCTAGAAGAAGGTTCCTTCAGAGCCACGTGCAGGCGGGAGAGAGGGTCCTTGTGGAAGGAGTGGCCTTCACACACTTCAGGAGTGTCGCCGACCCGTGCTTCTTGGAACCCCAGGGTACCCTGAGTTGCATGACATGTTTTGGGACCCACCAATGTTTTGACTTCCATTTATAACATAATTTCTTAAACCATAATTAGTCTCAACACAATCTCAAATGCGCTCTGTGCTAACTTTGCTATTAAAGATGACCAACCAATGGGTGAGCCTCATGCAGCCTCATTAGCTAGTTTTCAGGCAGGCCTGAGAGTAAAGCTTCCACTGGAGACAGACCTGGAGACACAGCCAGACCTGGAGACACAGCTCAAGGTCTGGAAAACAAGTTGATGGTTATGAAGTCTGCAGGTCTGCACTGATCTTATTTAAATTCAAACATGCACAAAAATAAAAAAAGTAAAAATAGAAATGTGCATATAATCTAATAGTTAATGAGCTATCAGGCAAGATTGGTGTGTACATTTATTCAGCAAACAGTTGTGTTATGCCGATGAGGTGGTAGGCTGAGCACTTTTATATAGCCACGAACAAGGGCCGGCTACATTTATTCAGCCTGTACTGAGCTACATTTATTATACAATGACAAGTGAAATCAGAACACTTGTCATTGTGTTGCTGTCATAAAATCGATAGGCTTAGCATGTAAAAGTGCAGGGTGTCTACTGATCAACTTTTATATTCACGAAAAGGAAGTTTGCTAGTTGTTAGGTATCGTTGGAGATTCAACTCTGAAACAAAGATTTCTACAAATCCACACATGAGATTTTAGACTTTTGGATCTGTTAGATTGAAGAGAAGTTTGAGCTTGCAACCTAAGCTGATTATCTGTTTGAGTCAGGATTTTCTTGATATTGTTTGTCCAAAACAGACTGCAGAAATAAATTGGATATTGAGACTTGTGTACGACTGCAAATGTCATCCATGTTCCCGATTTCCTGTTTCTGTGTTCATCAAAGTAGACTCAGCATTCTCTTTGATCAGCTTTCTAGTAATTAGAAAAAAGGTATTGGTATGAATTTATTAAATAATTTTATACTTACAAAATGCTGCCCCTGTGTGTTTTATGTATTTGGAGACCGAGTAAAATTTTATCTGGAAAAAAAAATTATGCTCCTGACATGTTTTAATTGCTGGTCAAAAGAATCCAACAGATGGAGAGAGAAAGGTTTGATGAGTTCCATCTGATCAATTGAAAAAGAGAGCAGGGAACTATTGGAGGGCCCACTTATTAATATAGGAAAGAGTCAGTAACAAGATCATTTCTTAGGAGAATGCTGCAACTTTCTAGAGCCTTTTTAATCCCCACAAGTTTGTTGGGTTTTTTTTTTGTTTTTTTTGTAATACCTCCAAACCATTTCTCCTTGTCCTTTCTTAAATATTGACAAAAGGACCCTTAAAGGAAAAGAATAAAATGTATGTCACCTTGGTCAGATAGCTCAGTTGGTTAGAGTGTTGTCCCAATATGCCAAGGGTGGGGGTTTGAGCCTCAGTCAGGGCACATAGAAGAATCAACCAATGAATACATAAGTAAGTGGAACAATAAATTGGATGTTTCTCTCTCTCTCTTCCCTTTCTTTCTCTCAAAAAATGAATAAGTACATTTTAAAAAATATTTTTAAGTCTATTTTAAGGTTTATTTTAAGGGACCACAAGTAATAGAGCAGCTAGGGAGATGATGTCCCACCCTATTCTAGAAACCCGGTCTTGCTGAGAGCTCTGCTTTGCCCACGAATCTTGGCTTCCCAGACTCACCTGTGCTCTCACTGTGGGCAGCAATCTTTGTTCCTATTCCTAATGGACTGTCTCTTTCTCCTTATTTATAGCAAATGCTCTAAAAATGCAACTTGCTACCAAGTTCCCTCCTCTACCCTGGCCTTCCTCAAAGTGCACGGGAATGAGTCATAGAAGTCAGAAAGGTGATCAGCATAGTAAGAACATGGATGCTTGAACCAGACCACTTGGGTCTGAATTCCAGCCCTATCACTCAGTAACTGTGTGAGCTTAGGTTGAGTTAATCAACTTCTCTTATCCCTTGGTTTCCTCATCTATAAAATAAAATAAAAATGTGATGATGAATTTTATGTGTCAACTTGATTGGGCTTTAAGATGCCCAGATATTTGGTCAAACATTATTCTGAGTGTTTCTGTGAGGGTGTTTTGGATACGATCAACATTTGAATCAGTAGACTGAGTAAAGCAGATAGCCCTCCCTAACGTGGGTGGCTCTCATCTAATCAGCTGATGGCCCGAGTAGAACAGAAAGACTGGCTCTGCCCTGAGTGTGAGAGGGTTTCTCCTACCATACTGGTTTTGAACTGGGGCATTGCTCTTTCCTGCCTTTGGACTAAAAAAAAAAAAATTAGCTCTTCCCAGGTCTCTAGCCTGCTAGCTCTCCGACCCGAACTTATGCACCATCAGCCTTGCCAGGTCTCAGGTCTTTGGGCTCAGACTAGAACTGCACCATCAGTTCTGCTCAGTCTGCAGCTTGCCCACTGTCTTGAAACTCTTCAGCCTCCATAATCATGTGAGCCAATTCTTTATAATAAGTCTTTTCTCTATTGGCTCTGGAGAACTCTCAGAATACAAATAGAAACTCTTCCTCACAAGTTAGGTTAACGACCCGATAGGTGGAGAGCTCTTAGGCAGGGAGCTGGGATGTGCTAAGTGCTCAGTGAGCGTTCACTGAGCGAACACGTCACGCTGCCTCTCTTCTCTTCCACAATCACAGAAAGGACCAAACAAAACAGGAGCAGACCCACAGCGCCTCTGCCAAGTCAAGAGAGGAACCAGGCGCAGCTCGGGTCAGGAGGATTTTCTGAAATGTAAGAGGCACAAAAAATGACAATAAAGCCCACAAAAATAAAGAAGCCACAAATCCAACAGGTGAAAAACTGGAGTCACCGCAGGAGAAAACTCAGAAACAACAAAACAACAACAACAAAAACCCATGAATTTCCCACTGGTCCTCCAGAGAACCTTTAAAATCATAAGCATCAGAGAAACAATAAGGGAAATTAACTCATCACAGGATGATGAGACAGCTGTTGTAATTTTCTACTTTCAGAACAACTTATTCCAGTATTTCCCGCAGTTAGCATTTAAACACTCCTTTTTCTTTTCTTTATTATTATTATTATTTTTTGGTAGTATTTTTCTGAGCTGAGAAGCTGGGAGGCAGAGAGACTCCCGTATGCACCCGACTGGGATCCACCTGGCATGCCCACCAGGGGGCAATGCTCTGCTGCAACTGGAGCCATTCTAGCATCTGAGGCGGAGGCCATAGGGCCATCCTCAAAGTCCAGGCCAACTTTGCACCAATGGAGCCTTGGCTGAGGGAAAGGAAGAGAGAGATAGCGAGAGAAAAGAGAGGGGGAAGGATGGAGAAGCAGATGGTCACCTTTCCTGTGTGCCCTGGCTGGGAATCAAACCCAGGATTTCCACACCACGGACTGACACTCTACCGCTGAGCCAACTGGCCAGGGTTTAAACACTGCTTTCTAATATGAGAGTTCAAGCAGTAAGGTTTTACCTTTCAAGTCCATGTCAGGGTTGGAGGGTCAGGGGACTGCCCCAGATCATGGAAGGCCACAGTGACATCTGGATAGACTGATCCCAGAAGATAAGCTACACACACATACTATCCATCCCTGGTTCTTGGGGTGGGGCACACATTGATGTCACCCATGGAGCTGAAACCAGGGAGGCCGGAGCTGACCCGTCAACAGGCTACCGCTGTTCCAAGGGGCATCCTGGGTATGCGATGTGTACCATCTCCTGCGGTGACTCCAGAGTATGCCACCTTAGAGCCTCATGGCCATAATCCCTCCTGCTCACCCACTCGCAGAAATGGGGTCTCTAGAGGAAAGGTCGAACTGTATGAAACTAACATTCAACCATCTTTCACCTACAAATATGACAATTTCATACGGTTTGTTGAGTATGGGAAATTGGAGGAAAGGGGATCTTTGTTATGTAGTGACAGAAAGTTTAGCAATACTGTCACTTGCAGTAATGTGGGAAATAAAAAATATACCCAACCAACTGGGTGATCTAACCAAAGATATTTATAGGAAGAATGCTTAACGTATTTAAAGAAAAAGTAAGGGAAGAAAGATACACGAAGGAAGGACTATTCAAGTCGAAGAACCTGGGAATTTATAGCCTTGAAAATTCTCAGCCTCCCTGGACAGCAAAGGATGCTAAACTTCAGAAATGGCTTCTGAGCAAAGATCAAGTCCAAGGAACTGCCAGGAAAACATCTTCTAAAAACGAGCTGAGGTTACAGCTATAACAGTCTTTGCTAAAGCCTCAGAAATAGCAAAGTATATCTAATAGCAAAATGCCTCAGTATACCATTTTAGTTAAAAAAAAAGAAAAGAAAAGAAAAAAAAGGATCCTTTAAACCTGGCTGGATAGCTCGGTTGTTTAGCGTGTCATCCCGATGCGCAAAGCTTGTGGGTTCGATCCCCAGTCAGGGGACATGCAAAAACACATTGATGTTTCTCTCTCCTAAAATCAATAATTTTTTGTTAAAGTTTTGAAAATAAGATTCTTTAAAAGGTTCAAGGGTATGCCTACGTGATCCTCTGAAACAAAGAAAAGGGCTTCTAAGGGTCTTGAAGCATTACCACTGGGGAAGAAGGGAAATTTGGGACAGTTCCCATGACTGGTATCTGTTCACACTGGTTATCCTTTGCACAGACAAGAACAATGGCGGCAATTTCCAATTAAATCCTTATTTCCTACTGGCAGTTTGTGGCCCAGCACTCTGGTTCCGGGAAGCTGAGGTCACCCTCACCGTTCACCAGCAGCCCCAAAGATCTCTGATGTGGAGAGACGTATAATTTTTCAGAGGCACAAATCTCAGGCACATGTGCTTGGAGCTGCTGACTGTGAATTATTTACCAGTGGGAGAGCCTCTACACGCCCTGGGGTTTTCCGAGTGACACCCTCAGAAATGATAACCAAGGGCCAGAGGTCAGGATTTGCACAAATGACCTAAGGCCAAGGGGGCGTGGATACCGGTTGTTCTGGGAGCACAGAGAAGGGAGGAAACTAAGGTGGCCGTTTCATCCTTTACAATAGGTCTCGGGGAGGGGAGAACCCCAAGGCCAGGTGGAAGTCTTCGTTCCTGGGAACTCTGACAACAGGAGAGAGCAGGACAAGCTGATCTGGGCCGGAGATGGAGACCCAGAGCCGGGCTGAGCGTGGCACAGCGCCTGTGTACAGCTTACAGCAAGACCCAGCCCAGAGAGAAACGTGAACACCCCTTCCTCCCCCTCCACATGAAGATCCGTGTTCCTTTTATTTTCCTAAGTAGCAAGGACTTAGAGTCCAGCCCACTGACCAGGACACTAGAGCAGGAGGAGGCCGGTATGTCAGAGATGAGCGGGAGAGAGATAGAATCCGCAGGCTCCTTGCCCAGAAGGCCAGTCTCTCAAAACAGCGAGTCCTGTTTGAGCTATGATGTCAGGCTTCCAAGACCCACTTATGTGACCTCTTTCCATTCCATCTTGTCCCTGGGGGTTCTGGATAACTCCTTCCCAGTAAAGAACATGCCCATTTTATCTCCTTAGGGGATTCTGCACCTGTAGGGGATACATTATCCTGGAAATCAAATTAAACGCCCATTCGGCTTGAGCTCATCTCGCCTGTCGCCAAGGACTGGGTTCCGCGTTGAGGGAGAAGACGCTGCTAGTGCAGGGCCGGGCCTGGGCAGGAAATGGGATATTATTTAAGCATTTTATCCAGTTTCAACACTTGGAAGTCATCCATCCTGATGAGGAAATGAAATCAGCTTATCTGAAAGCAACAAGACCCATCTCTGCATCAGAGGATGGGCCCGGGAAGGGGACACTTGCTCTCCCTGCTTGGTCTCGGCTCCGAGCTCCGAGCAGCAGACTTGAGCACGCAGGAAAAGGGCCCTCCTGATGTGCACAGTCAAGGATGGATGGTCTGGGCCAGCAGTGAGGTCAGGGATACAGGGAACCCCCAGATGGCAATTAATTTTCATTTTCATTTTAATTGGCCTTGGCATATCCTAGATGACTTCTTGCGCAGTAAATCCATCTTCCTCATTATTAGCTTAATTAACCTGATTATCAGTTGGGCTAATGTTTAAGTTAGTTGGCACTCTCTGAGTCACTCACGGTACAAAAGGGCCCAGAATCACACAGAACTGGGAGGAGTGGGGCTGAGATGACACTGAGGGGTGACTGAGGGGGAACAGGCCGTCCTGCTCAGGGCCCCGTGGCCCCGGTATAAACCCTGGTTAGATGGGGTCCTGGGTCATTCGGGCCTTCCAAGCTTTCTGGTCAATCTTCAGGGATGGTTTTGCTCAATAGTGTCAACTTGACCCAGGATGCTGAGACGGGGAAGGGGCCCCAAGTCACCAGCCAGTGCCCACTTCCACACCTTCATGCACCCTGCCTGGTGGACCTTTCTTCTTACACTTCCCTGGAACTTCTCCTCCTCAAACTTGATGGCTGAGCTCTGATTGCCCCTTTTGGAAGCCTTCTCAGCTGGCTCCCTAACCATTATTCATACATCCAATGTACCCAGCACACTGACTTATGGGGAAAGACATTCAGTAATTTGATAAAGAAATGGATCAATTACCCTATGCTTAGCACTTTTCACGCTCGATAGTAATTGCCTATTTTCTTATTTATCACTCCAAATACTGCGAACCCCCCGAGGACAGGAAACATTTCATTCATTTGGATGTCCCCACTCCTAATGCCTCATGACACAAAAACAGCACCATTTACCAGAAAGGAGGGAAGAGCCCACCAATTCTGATTTTGGAAAGCTGACATTTTCTGTTTAGAGATTATACTTAAATAAGCTAAGTTCTGTATAAATATTTCTGACTTGTACTTTCATATGTCTTAGCATTGCACGTCCTCATGGGAAGTAGAAGGGAGAACCTGTGAATTAGATATTAGAATGATTCCCCTTCTAAGATGAGAAAACGAAGGCTCAGGGGGTTGCATGGACTGCCTGTGGTTGCACAGCGTGGAGATGAAGAAAGAGCCCGAGCTGGATCCCCTGACTTCGAGTGTACGCTCAGCCATTTTCTAATCAACTGCAAACGTCTCTTCTTGGCTCTTACCCACTAGTCCTGTCTCCCAGAAGTACCCTCCTCTCAGCTGGCTCTGAACTCGTGTCCACTCAGGGGCCAGCTCACTGCAGGTTAAAGGTTAAGATAAAAACGCATACAGGGGTTATTTCATTGCCTTTTGAGACGAGACTCCTGAAAATTGGTACTCCGGCACAGAATGATCCACCCCCACATGTACGAGTTTCAGGCACCAGACCAGGCAAGGAGAAGGTGGAGAACAACCAGGCAGTAAGCTGGATGGCCCCGTCTGTGTGTTTTAAACAAGCAGACCTTTAGCCAGATAATAAATCAAAGAGCCAAGAACACGGTTAGGGCTTCTACCTGAAGACATGAGTGGTCAGGATCGCACAACTGGTTCCTGGAAGTGCTCAGAAGAGACTAAAAGGGCAGGAGGGCCCATCAGCCTCTACGTTCATCGCATCAGACGTCCCCTAGCAAGGACTCTCTGTTCTCCTAATTCCCTGGTGCTCCGCAAGGCCTCTTTCTTCAGGTACCATATACCCAGGAGGATACCAGCATCTCCCCAAATTCCCCATCGTGCCTGCGGGGTCCAGCCCCCTGAGAACTTGCCAGGTCTCCCAGCAGGGTGCAGAGTGTGAGTTCAGTTCTTCTTGTAAAGAGCAAACTATGCCACTGCAGCCAAAGCCTCTGTCCTGGGGTAACCTGTCTCCAACCTTGGGGTGACCAGGTCTGGCCCTGCTTTTCCATCAGTCTTCCCTTTTTGAGGACCATATGCATAAAAAGAGAAAACCACCTAGCTCCTGGGATGAACTGCTTCCTGTGGAAGATCTATGGACATTATGACGACCCCAGAAACCAGTCAGAGGGGTGGGGCTCGGTAGGACTTTTTAATGTTACTATGACTAAGGAAAAAAGAAACCCTATAATTGTAGGACCCTAAGAACACATAACCAGTGTCTACAACACATGAAAAGCTGCCCCATAGAGGGATTTGGTCATTCATTAATCCCAAGGGGGGGGGGAGGTTGTGGGAGGGAGATTCTGGCCTAGCATCATACAGCTCCTGCCTTAAGAGGTGGTGAGGGCCCTGTCCCCTGGGAGTGTTCAAGAAATAACCTGTCAAAAATGTCAGATGATCAAAATAAAAATAAATTTCAGGAGGCTCACAATCCAATGGAGATTTCTTTCTGAGAAGACATGGACCATGTAAAAATAGAGGGAGATTTGAGCAGAAGGACCTTCCGTTCTCTGTTCAGAGCCCCAAGTTCCCGTCCCCTCGTCCCTCCAGGACGTCGCAAAGCCTGGGACTGCAGCAGGAAGACCGCTCACCCACCACTGCGCCCGCCAGGGAGGTGAACTGAAGGAAGATGGGCCTCCTCAACTCTCAGTATCTATGATTGTCAAGAAAAAGAAACAACAGAAACACCCTGGAGATAAGGAAAATACTCCAGATCATTCCCAGACTGAATATTTAACAAAATTAGGTTTTGATTTTTCTTTAATAAGTCATCAGTGTCTCTTTTGAAGCAACAAAATGACTGTTTTATGCAAATTTCCCCTTAGGGTCTTTATTAAGATGTTAACATCTTTCTTGTCACAATATCTAACTTATTACAATGATTCATAGCGTTTCTTTCTTCTGTGCCCAGACAACTTTGCAAGATAAACTCTCTGGGCTCAGAGCAGGCCCTAACTTTTTTTTTTTTTAACATGCAAAACCTTCTTAAAAGTTCTAAGGAAACAGTTGGGAAATAGAAGATTTAAAAAAAATACAGTGAACCTCCAGTGTGACAAGACTAATGAGTGAACCTTTCCTGGTGGAGAGAATGATCTTGCTGCGTTCTGACGGCTGCAACCCCACCCCCACTGGACCCAGCTCCTATCTGTAGAGCTGCGAACATGCTGGGCCACTCTGCTTCCTCCAGGGGGCAGCATCTGAGCCCTTTGAAGCAGCCCACAGATAACCATGACCACAAATACTGTTTTCCCTTTGCAGGGACTCATCCCATGGCACTGAAATAGAACAGGTGGTCACAGGCAAACTCACGCCAAAGGCCATAGCATGGTCACGGGGCTGGGCATCATGGGTGGTAATATGAAAGGAGGGAAGGCAGGCGGTTACTCCAAGCACACCTGACCAAGGAGATGCAGGGCAGTCAGGGGAGCAAGGAGCCCTCTGAGCAGAACCCTCTAAGCCTTTAGCTGAGATTTGCCCCCCCTCCCTCTCCTCCCCCTCCCACCACTCCTCCTCCCCACCCAACCCCTACATACTCCCCACCCTAGCCACAGCCCCCCAGGCAAGGCGACAGCCAGCCTGTCCAGCGGAGCCTCTCCACAGCGCAGGGAAACAAGTCAGCTGGGCTGCTCTGACAAAAGGTTCAGGGAGCATGAGAGATGTAGCCCCATGGAGTAACTGAGGTGGTGTCAGGCAGCATAGCAGCTTCCCAATGGCATTTTCTGATCCTCTTTTTTTGGTAATTAATACTAGAAGGAACTCTAACCAGATTAAATTCTTTATTTAAAAAAGGGGGTGGGATCTGGGAAACTTTCTACAACTCTGTCTTTATGCACTATTTCCATGATTTTTACGCTTTCCCCTTACTATTTTCAACAGGGTGAATCTTCCTATTTTGTTTATTTTTTCATGCATTACAATGATCTGTTTATCCAATCCTATGTTTTTAATTTTGCAACTCATTTTGTTTCACTTATATATTGTTCCAGAGTCAGGTCTAGTATTTTTTTTTATTATTTCTAACAATACTGATTTGTTTCTATGCTATACATTACTCAAGAAGAGTCTCAACCTAATACTACTACTACTAATTATTATTATACTTAAATTTTCTTTCACTTTTTTCCAGAAGTATTTTCACTATTTTAAACCCTGGCTTGGGTGTATATTTGTTTCATTTCTATCACTATTCATGATTTTCCTGTGTCTTTATGCTTTTTTTATTTTCTGCTGCAAAACCTATATTAATAAATTAGGATTACTTGAGGAGGGAGGAGTCCTCAGGGTCCTTGGAACAATGTTGGAATGTGCTGATACCTGGCTAGGAGGGGTCCAAACAATAAAAGCCATATGTAACCCAAGCAAGGGAAGGGTAAGTGACCTAGAGACTCTCGATAGAGAGGAAACCTCTAGACCAGTGGTGGTCAACCAGGTCCCTACTGCCCACTAGTGGGCGTTCCAGCTTTCATGGTGGGTGGTAGTGGAGCAACCAAAGTATAAATAAAAAGATAAATTTAACTATAGTAAGTAGTTTTATAAAGATTTATTCTGCCAAACTTAGCGAAAATCCGACATAAAGTACTTGGTAAGTAATTATTATTATATGCTTTAACTTGCTGTAACTGCTTTATAAATTTTATAAAGTAAAGTTACTTCCCTACTTTATAAATCACCATTACTGTGGAACCAGTGGGCAGTTAGAAAATTTTACTACTAACAGAGATACAAAAGTGGGTGGTAGGTATAAAAAGGTTGACTACCCCTGCTCTAGAGGGTGGCTCTAACAGTGAGCTGACAGGGAAGCAGGGCCCGGAGCATCCCCAGGTTGGACCCAGGGCAGAGGGGAGTGTGGACTCAACTGCTCTGTGTCTAAAGTTCAGGAGGTCTCAGGTTTCAAGTCGACCTGCAAGGCAAACAGCAAGATAATTGATTTCACAAAAAGGGGCAGAAATTGGAGAGGTTTCTGGAGAACTGATAAGCCAAAATTTATGGTGCTACATAAACATGAAGGCTTAAAGGAAAGAGTTTTGTAAGAGGTCATGATCGCACACAACTTTGCAGCCCATTAAAAGCTAGAAATGGGCCTGACCAGGTGGTGGCGCAGTGGATAGAGCATCAGACTGGGATGCAGAAGACCCAGGTTTGAGACCCCGAGCTCGCCAGCTTGAGCGCGGGCTCATCTGGCTTGAGCAAAAGCTCGCCAGCTTGGACCCAAGGTTGCTGGCTCCAGCAAGGGTGGCTCGGTCTGCTGAAGGCCCGCAGTCAAGGCACATGTGAGAAAGCAATCAATGAACATCTAAGGTGTCGCAAAGGCAACGAAAAACTAATGATTGATGCTTCTCACCTCTCTCCATTCCTGTCTGTCTGTTCCTATCTATCCCTCTCTCTGACTCCCTCTCTGTCCCTGTTAAAAAAAAAAAAAAAAAGCTAGAAATGGGCCTAGCTGCTGCTGTCCGTATCTGAGCTGGTAAATCAGATAATGAAGTGGGTTGCATAGTTTTCGTGAACAGGAATGTTGCAGATCTCACAGCTCACATCACTCACTCCTCATGCACCTGTAGAGGAGTGAGCAAGTCATTCACAGGAGCAAACAAGTCCTGGTGGACTGCTGCGTACCTCATAGGGAGTGGGAAGTGAGAGATACTGAGTGTGGAATCTAGAAACCCAGGGTTTAGAGAGGGGAACATTATCAATATGTTTCCTGTGTTGACGGATGAAAAGTGTCCTCACATAGTGACAGAAGTGGCCCAGTCAGCTGGCAAGCATGAGATGGTGACTCCTCACCCTCTCCAGCCTCTTATGTTTTCTCCTTGACAAACTTATCTCTCTCCCAAGCAGATTTTGCCTCTGGGATGAAAGTTCATCATCCAACAGGAGCTTTCCAATCTGCCGTGCGTCGTGTTTCATTTTGTTTCTGTGACCTCCCAGGGTAGAGCTAACAGCAGGCCAGGACCCACCACAGACTGGTTCGAGTATAGTTTTGGGAAATCCTGCAAGGATAGAGTGGGCAGCCGCAGGAAGTGGTGAGTCCCCGTGCCCGGATGCTGGGCACATCCTTGGGGGGAAGAGTACAGACACAGTCATGTAAACCATTGGACGAGACTGCATGGAAACCAACCTTCCAATCCCGAGGGTCCTTCTTGCTCTCCATGAGGAGTGAGAGGCAGCCGCTTGTGAGTGGGGAACTTATCCCCCAGGACAAAGTCAGGGCATTGAAGTCACATCCTGACTCCATCAATGCTTGCAGGCAACATGACCTGACATAGGCCCTTTAACTTCTAGGCTGTAAGATAATGGGTTCATAAAAGGTCTATATTTTAACCCCAACCCTTTAGTTCTGCTAACCGTACCTCCAAAACGCCTTTGCCCACCACACCTTCCCCCTCAGCCTCTGCGGGGCCCTGGTCATTTCCCAGCCAGACTGGTGTCCTTGGCATCTCACCCCCAACCCATCCTTCCAGAGTGATCTTTCTGAAAACGCAAATCAGAAAATGTCACACCTGTGTTTAAAAATTTTTCAAAGGCTCCCGGTGCCTTTGTGACAAAGGTCAGCCTCCTCATGCGGCCCGCAGACTCTCCAGCATGCCAGCGGCAGACTCCTCATGAGCGGGGCCCAGCAGTGCCTCCCAGATCCCATGACAAAGCCCCGTACCTGGTGTGTAGAAGAACGCCACAGGTAGTAGCTGAGTGCCAGCCCCAGTGTCACCCTCAATGTCAGCCCCAGTGAACAGCTTCGCTAAGGGAGGATGCCCAGTGCGCCTCAGGGTTCTGAACTGTTCTCCACAGCCTCGCAGCCCCACCCATGTCACTTCCCTGCACACCCCCGGCACCCCACCCTGCCCTACCGAGTGGCTTCAGAACAGAAGTTGTATCCTTTACAGAACTGATCATGGCTTTAGGAAGTGCTCCTGCCTTGCCCTGGCCGGCCAGCTTGGGTGGTTGGAGACTCCTGTCAAAATGCAAAGGTTGTGGGTTCGATCCCCAGTCAGAGCATATGCAGGAGTAGATCAGTGTTTCTGTCTGTCTGTCTTTCTCTCTCTCTCCCTTCCTGTCTCTCTAAAGTCAATAAATGAAAGAAAGAGAGAGAGAGAGAGAGAGAAAGAAAGAAAGAAAGAAAGAAAGAAAGAAAGAAAGAAAGAAAGAAAAGAGCACCTGACCTTGATGGCGTTTGCAAAAAGCCTCAGGACACCCCAAGGAGACAAAGGTCGCTGCGCTGATATGAAGCAATTAATGGCCACCCCCACCCCCACCAAGGCTGCTGGGACCCTGGTCTCAGAGAAAGGGTGAGAGCCAGAGCTTTTCTCAGGAGGGAGACCCAGAGACCACCCAAGCCACACTCCCCACCTTTCATGCCCATCAAAATGGAATGATTAAATAAGACGGAAGGGGCTGAAATGGGGGCGAAGGGGCCACCAAAGCCCGGGCTGGGATCCGCTTGGAGCTGTGGACTCTGCTCTCAGTGAAAGAGGAAAGCCCCGCAGGGCAGCAGGCAGTGAGAGGAAGGCACCAATCGGCTGGTAATTTATTGGGAGGCAGGAAAACTGCTGAATTTGACACCAGTAAAGGAAAGATGTCAGTTCGACATCTGTTCCAGACACCTCAGCAACTAATTATTTCTCTGTGCGCTGCGGCCGGCAGGGGGATGGGGAGGGAGGCCCGGGGGCAGCAGTGCCCTGTCAGTACAACTGAGCCTGACTGGCCAAATAAATCAGTAAATAAATAAACACAACCACAGCCACCACCAGTCACGCCCGAGCAGCCCCCCTGACCCGCAAGACCCTCTGACCTCGTGCCAGGCTGGACAGGGGAGGAGAGGTGGGCATGGGGCAGCTGGGCCCACAGTGCCTGCTGCTCTTGGGTCTCTCTCCCTTGGGGTCTCTCTCCCTCAGGGTCTCCGGGGTGCTGGCCCCTATCTCTGGGCCCCTTATTCCATAGCTGCCCCCTCCAGCCACCCCTCCTTGTAATCACAATCTATGAGGACTGGAAGGACAAGAGCATATGTCACCCCACGCCTCTTCTGCACTGTCTCCTGTTGGATTGGATTGAGGCAGAGTGGCAGGTTTCTTTGGGAAGCTCATTCTGCATCCTTTTGCATCTTTTAAGTCCCTGTCCCCACCACCCTGGGTCTCCAGCAAGGGAAAACGTGTGACCGACTTCTTTACACACCATTGCCAGTTGAATCAGTGACAGCTTATTTTCATGTCTTTTTTCCCCAGACTGGCCAAGGGTCGTTTCTGTAAACCTGGTGTCTAGATAGTGTCCCGTAAAAGTTAAAAGGAGAGAGGGAAGATGGAGGAATGTTGTTTGCAGGAATATTAGTAACAATATGTCACCCCCTCAGGACTCCGTGAAAATGACAATGCTAATGAGGGTGGGGAGCTGAAGAGCACACTGGCATCCTTGGAACTGTCCAACCCAGAGAGAGATAAGTCACAGCCCTGGAAAGAGGGAATGGGGGACACATGGGGGACACAGGAACCCCCAGTCTGAGAAGGAACACGTCGAAATGACCTTAATTGTATTGGTCACAATTGAGTGCTCAGGCTCAGGGTAGGGGGAAGAGCAAAGTGCAGTGAAGGTGGCCAGGTACAAAGGGCTATGTCTCCAGACTGCAGGGTCAGGCACTGCTGTGTGCCCAGTCAAGTGTCCTCAACTATCTGAGACGCAGTTTCCTTCCCTCAGAGGGTCCATGTCAATGGGCAATGGAGCTTCCTCGCTGCATTGCAAGACACATCAGACTAGATCACCCCGCTGAACACCTTCTCATGACACCCCCAGTGCTCGGAGAAGCGCCAAGGCCCCCCGCAGGGCTCACAAAGCTACCACTGCTCGGGACTGCCCATCTCCCAGCCGACCTCGCTCCTCCTCTCTGCCAACGCACACAGATCTTCTGCTGGGAGCCTCCAACTTAACTCGTGCCCCCCGCCCCCCAGAGCCTGCTCACTTATGTGCTGGAATATTCTGCCCTTCCATCTTCACCTAGTTACTCTCCTCAGCCTTCGATTCTCAGTGCAAGTATTACTCCTTCAGGAAAGTCTTCCCTGAGCTCCCTGACAGGCTGAAGCCTCTTCCAATAAAGGAAATTTCACAGCCCACCCCATCTCACCTCCTCCACCTAACAACCTGGTCAAGGCCCCTCGGGGCTCCAGCAACAGCCTCCTGCTGACCTCGTTCCAGCCACTGCTGCACACTGACTGTCTGTTCCACACACAGCCAGGATCCTCCCGGCCTCAGGGCCTTTGCACATGTTATGCTGTTCTCTCAGCCTGGAATGATCTTCCCCAGATCTCTGCAGGACCCCCTGCTAGCTCTTCCAGTTCCCTGCTCAAGAGTCACCCCTTCCGAAGCCCCACCCCCGTACTGTCCTACATTGGCACTCCAGTCACACTCTAACCACGTACCCTGATTTCTTTTTATCATAGCAATTGTTAATACCTGAAGTTACATTGTCTACTTTCTTTGAAAGTAAAAGTTTGTGTTTTGTCTCCTCTGCGAGGTCCTAATCATCGCACGGCAGGATCTTGCCCTGTTCAGGGCTGTATCCTCAGCTCCTCGAACAGCATCTGACATGTAGAATCGCCGGTGAGAGTGCCAGGAACTCCTGTTGGTAGTACTCTCACAGTGGTTTCTGGCTGATTAATATCCGCCTTTCTCCTGCCCACTGAGCCCCACCAGGGCGGGGACCTTATTCCTGTTTGCTCATCACTGTATCCCCGGCCTCGGTAACCTGCCTTACACACAGTAGGCACCCCACAAACACTGCATCAGTGCATGAGTAAGAAAATAAATGCATGGAAATGGAAAATTATAAGGGAAACACAGACACAGGGCTCTATCACGGAGGGAGATTAGAGCCGGTCGTATCTCCCGATTATACCAGCTAACACTGGGAAGCAGTCGTGCGGATAATTTCAAGTCTGCACTCTTCTGGCTCAATTCTCTCTATTGCTTTTCTCCCGGCATTTGGGAGGGAGGGACAGGCTCATGGGAACACATTCTTCTGCCTCTCCAATTCATCCTACAGTTTCAGTCCAGGCTCACAAACTCTAGTCCAGGCCTATAAACTCCACCATCAGGTCCCCAAACTTGTTTCTAGCACAATAAGCCCCTTCCCCCAACTCAGTGCTTGGAGGAACATCACATAAAGAGTGTCGTTTCCTACATTAGCAGCAGAATGAAATTTCCATCTTAACTTCAGTCAGCCTGCAAGCTAAGCTTGTAGTAAATATGCCCCGTTTTGTGTCCCCAAATTACAGGAAAGAGGCTGAGAAGGCACCAGCACACAGGTTGATGGCGTGCAATGCCGTAAACTTCACTGCCACATATTTGAGGAGACAGAAATAAGTTACTGGCGTCTTTGCCACTCTGAGGAAACCATCATTCCCAACTCGAGGACATAAAACTTTATAACACCCAGCTCTCTCAGAGCATAGTAACTCAACTTTCCACAGAAGCCCATCAAACTCCAGCCATAGTTTCTCTCATAGCGGCATTTAATGTGGTGGTTCAAATTACTATAAGCCCTCCAGAATTAGTCTAAGGCTCAGAGAAGTCGGGGCACAGACATAAAAAACAAAACTAACAAAAACATCAATGGCCATAGTTCTAAATTCCTTTCCTTCTCTGCTAAGAACCTTGGTCAACATCTTTTGATCCACCCAAGGTCTGTCTTTAGCAAAGTACATTAAAAACTAATGGGAAAATGTTGCAGGGTAGTCCTTTTACAATAAAATTGCTTATGATGTTGTTTTTTTTTTAACTTTGCATTTTAAGGCCTTAAAATGTGACCACTGTTATTTGACTTCCCTTACCAACATATCCCAGGGCTAACTAACCAGCACTGACCCATGGATTCATGAAGAAAGAGTAGGGTTAGAAGAACTATTTATTACTCATGTGACATAGGGCAAGACATTTAATCATTCTGAATCTCAATTCCCTCCTCTATAAAATGAGGATAAATCCTGCCTCATAAAACTGTGCTGAGAATTAAGAAGGGTCATACAGGGGGCTCTCAATAGATGATCAGTAAATACTGGTTTCCTTTTCCAGAACACCACCTCAATGCGCTATTTCCCTCAGCATCAGCCTCGGGCTCACTGGCTGGCACAGGCTTTTGCTTCTGGTTTGACAATTTATTCCTTTTTTTTATTATTTTTCTTGTCTCTGTTCTGACTTCAGAATAGATTGCAAACTCTTTGGGTACAGGAAATGCCTCTTCTCTTTCTTTTGTAAATCACAACTTCACACCATCTTGCTATCTTGGTCTGTGCAGAAGACACTTCAATACTCTGTTCACTGGACAGACTTAGGAATAATGAGCTTGGTGACATCAGAGGGAAAGTGTCCCGAGGCAGCAGGAGAGCTGAGAAAGGACAGCATTTCAGTATGTTCTTAGAGAAAAGGAAAGCCATAACTTCCAAGTGGAAACGCTATAAGAAAGTATTGAACAAAGCCAGGCAGCAATAAGAAAATAAGAATAAGATAAGGAAACTCATTAGAAATCCTAGAAATTAAAGGAAAACATTGTTGAATTTTACAGATTTAGTAGTTGATAAAAACTCAGGACTCTGTTTAAAAAGTTTTATAATCTGGAAGGTGGAACCAAGAAATTCACCCTAAGCTGCTGCTGCTACTACTACTACACACACACCCACACACCCACACCCACACACACACACACACTCACAGATGCACACACCACATGTGATGCAGTTAAAAGATAAGAAGGAACAACGGAGAGAGGATTTAACATTCATCTAATTCCAAAGAGAGAATGGAAGGATTGGCAGAAAATCAATACCTGAAGAGATAATTGTTGAAATCTTTCCAAAACTGGATAAAGACATGAACCATTAAAAGGAAAATACATCCTAGGTATATAGCAAAATAAAAAAAATAATAAATCCACTCACAGACACATTAAGGAATGAGAAGAATGGGGGGGGGGGTCTTTAAAATGACCAGATAAGAAGATAGTGCAATTAGATTGATGTCAGACCTCTCGCCAACCATAACAGATGCCAAGGACAATAGAACGTCACCCTCAGAGAGTGAAAGGACATGTCAGCTGGGAATTGAATTTTGCGGTTAGCATCAGAGACCTAAGCACAAAGACACAAACAAATTAAATCAATGGTCCCTACTCTCACATCAAAGGGGGGAGGACTTGGGAGCGCAGGAGCGGGATGGGCATCCCGAGGCCTGAGGGTCCCACTCCCCTTGCTTCCGCTGCTCAGTGTGGCTTCTCTCCTCACTATCTCATGAAGCCTCCTGTGTCCCATGGAAGAAGGACAAGGGCAAAAGTGTGCCCCTCTCAGCTAAGTCAGCCCGCTCAGGGTTTTCTGCTTACATCTCATTGGCCGCTCCTGGTGACAAGAGCCCAGAAACGGTAGCCTTTCTGCTGAGCACACAGCTGCCCTAAATAAAACCATGTTCTAGTTCCGTTTCCGAGGGAGGAGGAGGACATGGGTATGGGCTGGGCAGTGAGCAGTCGCTGCTGCAGCTGTTATTTAAGGGTGCGAGCAAAATAAAGACATGTTTAGCCATCAAAATAGACTAGAAGAATTTAATCCCACAGCCGCTCACGAAGAGCCCTGGCAAGGACGTACTTCATGCAGCAGTAAAGTGAAACCAGAGGGAAGGCACGGACCCCAAGGCGTGACGGTCGGCGAGAAGTACGGGAAACATGTCACGCAACTGCAGTTGACTGTAAAAAGTAAACATTTGTTTTTGCTCTTTAAAAGGAAACTAAAACTCCAAATAAAAATGATTAAGTGGAAAAATGTTAAGGTTTTATAAAGCTAGTGGTGAGTATACAGATTATATACTAGTCTTCATATTTGTCTTTTAGTTTGAAACATTTGATTACTTGAAAATTTAGGAGGCAATGCTTAATAGAAATTTAAAACATTTATACATCAAAAGACATCACAAAATTAAAAAAAAAAAAAAAAACAAGATAAAAGAACCAGAGGGAAATGCTTGCAATATATACAACAGGAAAAGAAAATCAATATCTGGAATATAAAGAGTTACTGCGTATCAATAGAGAAAATCCAAAACACAATGGAAGATGAGGGAGAGGACATGAATGAACTTCTGTAGGAAAAAAATATGATGGCTACTGTATTAAAAAGATGCTCAACCTTGTAATCAGGGAAATTCAATTTAAAACAACGAGGTTGTTATGTTCACCTACTAGACAAATTAAAATTTAGAAACTGAATACCCAACATTGGTAAAAGGATAGAGAATGACTATTCATCGGACCCTGTAGGTGAACATGTCATTTGGCAAATTTGTTTGGATTACAATTTGGTAGTACTTAAAAATTTTTAAATACCCATATTTATTTATTTATTTTTTTCAGAGAGAGAGGGATAGATAGGGACAGACAGACAGGAGCGGAGAGGTGAGAAGCATCAATCATTAGTTTTTCGTTGCCATTGCAACACCTTAGTTGTTCATTGATTGCTTTCTCACATGTGCCTTGACCGTGGGCCTTCAGCAGACCGAGCCACCCCTTGCTGGAGCCAGCAATCTTGGGTCCAAGCTGGCGAGCTTTTGCTCAGCCAGATGGGCCCGCCCTCAAGCTGGCGAGCTTGGGGTCTCGAACCTGGGTCTTCCACATCCCAGTCCGATGCTCTATCCACTGCGCCACCACCTGGTCAGGCTAAATACCCATATTTATACACTCCTAGATATTTATTCTACAGAAACCATCAAACATAGACACTGAACCATATATATAAAGGAGTAACCATGGCAGCATTTCCTATAACCAGTTAGGAAGGAAGCAGATGAGAACAGATGCTGGGCAGGTAGTCTCTGCTGTAAAACCTCAGAAAGTAGTTATTAAAGAACTACAGGAAATAATGCATAAGAATAAGCACTCTGTGACCTCAACAGGGCTTTGCAGCCATTCTCATTCACGCTCCCAACAATCCTGTAAAGTGAAAACTGGGGTGCCAATAGCCCTGAAATGACAGGGCCAGGAATCCAGCTGACGCCTCACTCCGACTTCCCTGGACCTCCCTACCCACGAAGGGTGACCCAGAATGGCAGGCCGCTGTCTCAGGCTGCTGTGAGCCCGTGGAGGGGAGGTTATATTGAGGGTGGGGTTCTCCTGGGCACTGAGAGCCCAGGCCGCTGCCCACTGAGTGTGGAGTGCCAGGAGCCCCGCTGTCTCCAGCCTCAGTGAGCTCTGATCATGCCATTCTCTTTGAGATTATAGATGCTTTTAATTTTGTCTCCTACCAAGGGCCTTGGGACCAGAGGCCTTCAGGCAAGAGTGCCTATAAATTGCATCCTATTACATTATTAATTACCTTATTATCTGGAGTCAAATAACTCACTAAGGCTTTGGCAAGCAATGCTGTGGAACAGAAATCTTTCCCACCCCTTCCTCTCTGTCCCTCACCCGTTCACAGGGAGAAGGGCAGGGCTCAGACCCCTACGTGTGTTCTAACTCTTTGAAAGAACCACCTGTGACTGAGGCCGTGTCCCGTGGCTGCGAGGAGTAATGTGCATAATGAGGAAGGAGTTAACCCACTGGAAACCGAATGATGGAAACAGACATCCTAGGGGTCTGAAATCTAAGAGAAGGCGGTGGGACCAAAAGGCGATGACCAGCCTGAAGTGTGAGGGCAGCTAATGGGAGAGGGGAAGTGTGGGATGGGTGAGCTTGTGGGGACAGAGGCGCTAAGGAGGAGGAGCTGCTGGAAGTGGAGAAGGCTGGGAGCACCCAGGAAAGCGTGAGCATTTGGAAAGAGAGCACTTGTCCAGAGGGCAGGGAGAACACACCTGGATGCCCTGGAAGCCTGAGAGGGAACCTTCTGGGTTGGAGAAGGAACCCTGAAGGTCTAAGGAGGGAGTGGGTGTGCCAACTGGGAGTCATCAACCTTGCATACCTGCCATCTGCTGGGCATCTAGGGCCAGTTCCCAAGACTCCCACGACCCTGTAATCATTTCCTGCCCCGGAAGACAACGCTTGGGGCACAGCTACCCAGAAGGTGAGTGTGAGAGCAGCAGCAGCCCAGGGATGGGCTCTGCAGAAGGAAACCTCTCTTTGGTTTTTGGTGTCTTGCCCCTCTCCCAATCCCTCCCCCATATCCCCTGTCCCCACCCTCATCCCCTCTGTCCCCACCCCCCCCCACCCCTGTGCACGGGACCTCTAACTAGGACAGGTATCCTCTTGTGTGAGGACACCCTGGCCAGTCTCTTGTGGCCTTTTACAATGTCCAGAACCACAGAAGTAGGGTAGACCATGGGTGGCAAGATGATGTGACCTTCCCGAGTTGCAGGTGACAGGTGTAAGAGGCACAACCTGTCTGTCTCCCACCATCCTACAGTTGATCAGACATGATGAGTGAGTGAGGTTCGTGATGGGCTCTTCAGTGGGAAGCAGACACTTGGTATCTCCCTGTGGCATCTATAGAGCAGGCAAAAGCTCCACCTGCAGAACTGCTGTGAGGCTTCATCACATCTAGAAACCCTTCACACAGTGCCTGCCGCAGAACAGCTGCCTACCAGACGTTTGCGCTAGATGAATACTTTTGGACGGACCCGGGCCCACTCACGTGCAACCGGGCAGGGTGTGCGCTGCCCAGCTCCCGGAGCTGCGGTCCCCACAGACGCCACGTGCACGGCCCTTCTGGATCAGAACTGTGCACCTCCTGCACCGCCGCACACAGTGGGCTGCTGAGGGCCGGCCCCTGACTCAGAGCAGACACAAGCTACTCCAGGACTTGGACCCTCGGCTGACCCTCCTCCTCCTCTTCCTCCTGCTCTTCCCCAGCCTTAAATCTCCCCATTGTTGGAGAGCCTGAGGAAGAGCCAGGGAAGTCAGTGTGGGCCAAATAAGGGCTGTCCGCTTCCTTTCCTCCCTCTCTCCAGGTTGGCCTAAATCTTGAGTCTCTTCCCATCTTTCAGGGCCATTGGCTGATTTTTGAGACAAAGCGTACTGTGTGCCCTGGGCCTGGGCTCTCCGGCCTGGGTGCTGAGGGACCTGGTTGGGCTACAGTACCCACACCTAGAGAACGGGTGTTTTGGTATTGTGGGTATTTTATTCTCAGCAAAGCTGAAGCAAGAACTCTCGGAGGCAGCTGCTGCTGCTATCTCGATTTAAGTGTTGTTGAGTCGCAATCCCCAAGTCATTTATCAGATGAGGCTGCAAGGCAGGGACAGAGCCTGGCTCTCAAGGCCAGCCCAGTTCCCAGCACACGAATGACATTTGACAGAAATCAAGTCCTTGCAGTTTGCAAACAGAACCTGGATACTCCCACCCCAGAGCGCCCAGGAAACACTTTGCTGCTTCCGCAGGCTTTGCTGGGCTGTCCTCAGTGGTGCCATCAATCCCCTGCTGGGCACGGTCCCTGCCCACCAGCCCCTACCCCCACCCTGCCTGCAGTCTCCTGGCTGGCTGCAGGGCCCCTGAGACACTGCCCAGACAATGCACGGGCCAATTCGTGCTGCTGAAAAGCGTGTCCCTGGTTTCTAAGAGCTTCCTGAAACAATGCGCGCAGTCGACGGGGGTGGGCTGTGCAGGGCCACTGTTTTAATGTTACCAAGTCCCAGGCTTCTTCAAACGTTGTGTGCCATGTAGCCCAAGACGGCAACTTTTCACTCAAAAAGACCCGGCACAAGACACAAGATGGAATAGACTCACAACCAAATGCTTTAGACTCTGCTCCAGCTCTGGCTCTCAAAACAGAGGGTATTGGTCATTTTTATTTGAATTACGGAATCATTCAGACTTACCAAAAGAAATACCAAATGAACCATAAGCAGCCGTGTGTCAGCACGCAACTTAAGAAAGGAAGTATCGAATGTATTGAAAACCACCAGCGTAAGCCACCCCATTCTCTTGTCTCCCACCCCCATTGTTACCTCCATCCTAAATTGGATCTTTACCATCACCCAATGCCTATTTCTTTAAACCTTTTTGTCTTGAGTTCCTTGTTCACAGGTGATGGTAAGAAATAACAGAGAAAGCCTGAATACCCTTCACCCAGTTTCCTCCATCGGCAACATGTTGCAAAACCGTAGTGTCATAATATCACAACCAGAAAAGTGACCCCAATACAACCCACTGGCCTTATTCAGAGTTTACCAGGTTTACATGAACTTGTGTGTGCTTGTGCATGCACACACGTGTGTGTGTTTAGCCTTATGCATGTCTACTGCGTGTGAAGATTTGGGGGGCCACACCACTGTCAGACATAGAACAGTGAGTTCTATCACAAGGACTCCTTTCCCAGCCCCAGTCACAACCCCCGGCAACTACTAATCTGTTCTGCATTTCCAGTGTTTGGCCATTGCAAGTTAGAGAAATGGAAATATTTGGTATGTAACCCCTAAAGACTGCCCTCCCCCTAAATAGAACAGCCTTGAAATGCATCCAGGATGTTGCACCTACCGATCGTCTGCTCCTTGTTATTGCTGACTAGTACTCCATGGCCTAGGTGGACCAGGGTGTGTTTACCCAAAGGATATCTGAGTTGTCCCCAGTTTGGGACTATCACAAACAGAGCTACTCTGAGCGTTTGTGCAGCAGCTTCTGTGTAAACTAAGTTTCTGTCCTGCTGTGAATGGCTGAGACCAAATTGCAGGGAGGTGTAGTAGGAACACACCATTATTTTTAAAGCACGGTATTGATCCTTTTACACATATAATGGTATCATACTGTGTATATTCTTCTGCAACTCACTCTTCTCTCAACATGTGTCCCCTCAATCTTATTCATGTTGATATATAAAGCTTTAGCTCAGCGATTTTCAACTGGTGTGCCACAAGGATGTTTAAAACATGCAGTACCTGACTGTGTAACCAGGGGCACTGACCTCTTTTCTCTTAGATTGTCAAAAAAAAAAAAATAATAATGACAACAGCCAACACACAATAGCTGTCTGGTATGAGTACCCTGTCTTGAACCATAAAGCTATATAGGTCATATAATAAGAGTTGCATCTTATTGGCCACATCGAATAATAGAGTCACGTCTGATTGTTAATTATTGGTACTAGAAGTCCTCATATACAAGTATAGAAACCTGATTTTTTTTTTCCAGGTGATAGCTATTTTTTTTCATTAACTTTAATGGAGTGACCCCAATAAATCAGGGTACATATGTACAATGAAAAAACATCTCCAGATTATCTTATCATTTAATTGTGTTGCATACCCATTACCCAAAGTCAAATTGTCCTCTGTCACCTTCTATCTGGTTTTCCCTGTGCCCCTCCCCTTCTCCCTATCCCACCTTCCCCTCCATCCCCCCACCCTGTAACCACCACACTCTTGTCCATGTCTCATAGTCTCACTTTTATGTCCCACCTATGTATGAAATCATGCTGTTCTCAGTTCTTTTTTTCTGATTTACTTATTTCACGCCTTATAATGTTATCAAGGTACATCCATTTTGTTGTAAATGATCCGATGTCATCATTTCTTATGGCTGAATAGTATTCCATAGTATATATGTACCAAAGCTTTTTAATCCACTCGTCTTCTGATGGACACTTGGGCTGTTTCCAGATCTTCGCTATTGTGAACAATGCTGCCACGAACATGGGGGTGCATTTCTTCTTTTTGAACAGTGTTATGGTGTTCTTAGGGTATATTCCTAAAAGTGGGATAGCTGGGTCAAAAGGCAGTTCGACTTTTAATTTTTTGAGGAATCTCCAAACTGTTTTCCACAGTGGCTGCACCAGTCTGCATTCCCACCAGCAGTGCAGGAGGGTTCCCTTTTCTCCACATCCTCACCAGCACTTATTCTGTGTTGTTTTGCTGATGAGCGCCATTCTGACTGGTGTGAGATGATATCTCATTGTGGTTTTAATTTGCATTTCTCTAATGATTAGTGATGTTGAGCATTTTTTCATATGCCTTTTGGCCATCTGTATGTCCTCTTTGGAGAAATTTCTATTCATTTCTTTTGCCCATTTTTTGATTGGATTGTTTGTCTTCCTGGTGTTGAGTTTTATAAGTTCTTTATAAATTTTGGTTATTAACCCCTTATCAGACGTGCTGTCGAATATGTTCTCCCATTGTGTGGTTTGTCTTTTAATTCTGTTCTTATTGTCTTTAGCTGTGCAAAAACTTTTTAGTTTGATATAGTCCCATTTGTTTATCTTGCCTTTTATTTCATTTGCCGGTGGAGATAAATTGGCAAATATATTGCTGCTACAGATGTCGGAAAGCTTGCTGACTATGTTTTCTTCTAAGATGCTTGTAGTTTCACGGCTTATGTTTAAGTCTTTTATCCATTTTGAATTTGTTTTTGTGAGTGGTGTAAGTTGATGGTCTAGTTTCATTTTTTTGCAGGTAGATGTCCAATTTTCCCAGCACCATTTGTTAAAGAGGCTGTCTTTACTCCATTGTATGTTCTTTCCTCCTTTGTCAAATATCAGTTGTCCATAAAGCTGTGGGTTTATTTCTGGGTTCTCTGTTCTGTTCCATTGATCTATGTGCCTGTTCTTATGCCAGTACCAGACTGTCTTGAGTATAATGGCCTTGTAGTAAACCTTGAAATCCGGAAGAGTGATACCTCCTGCTTTATTTTTTCTTTTTAAGATTGCTGACACTATTCGTGTTCTTTTTTGGTTCCATATAAATTTTTGGAATATGTTTTCTATATCTTTGAAGTATGTCATTGGTATTGCATTGAATTTATAAATTGCTTTGGGCAATATAGACATTTTAATGATGTTTATTCTTCCTAGCCATGAGCACGGTATATGCTTCCACTTGTTTGTATCTTCCTTGATTTCTTTTATCAATGTTTTATAATTTTCCGAGTACAAGTCCTTAACCTCCTTGGTTAAATTTACTCCTAGGTATTTTATTATTTTGGCTGCAATAGTGAAGGGGATTGTTTCCTTAATTTCTTTTGCTGACAGTTCATTGTTTGTATATAGAAATGCCTCTGATTTCTGAGTGTTAATTTTATATCATGCCACCTTGCTAAATTCATTTATAAGGTCCAGTAGTTTTTTGACTGAGACTTTAGGGTTTTCTATATACAATATCATATCATCTGCAAATAGTGACAGTTTTACTTCTTCTTTTCCAATTTGGATGCCTTTTATTTCTTTTTCTTGTCTGATTGCTATAGCTAGGACTTCCAGAACTATGTTGAATAAGAGTAGTGAAAGTGGGCAACCCTGCCTGGTTCCTGATCTTAAGGGGATTGCTTTTAATTTTTGTCCATTTAGTATGATGTTTGCTGTGGGTTTGTCGTAGATGGCCTTTATCATGTTAAGGAATGTTCCCTGTATTCCCACTTTACTGAGAGTTTTGAGCATGAATGGGTGCTAGATTTTATCAAATGCCTTTTCTGCATCTATTGAAATTATCATGTGATTTTTGTCCTTCCTTTTGTTTATATGATGAATCACATTGATTGATTTGCAAATATTGAACCAGCCTTGCCTCTCCAGAATAAATCCCACTTGATCATGGTGTATGATTTTTTTCATATATTGCTGGATCCGGTTGGCTAATATTTTGTTGAGAATTTTAGCATCTAAATTCATCCGGGATATAGGCCTATAATTTTCTTTCTTTGTGTTGTCTTTGCCCGGTTTTGGGATCAGAATTATGCTAGCCTCATAAAAGGAGTTTGGAAGTCTTCCTTCCCTTTGAATTTTTTGAAATAGCTTGAGAAGGATAGGAGTTAGTTCTTTGAATTTTTGATAGAATTCACTTGTGAAGCCATCAGGCCCAGGACATTTCTTTTTTGGGAGTTTTTTGATAACTGTTTCTATCTCATTTGTTGTAATTGGTCTGTTTAGGTGTTCTGATTCTTCCAGATTGATTTTTGGAAGTTTATATGATTCAAGAAATTTGTCCATTTCACCTAGATTGTCTAATTTTTTGGCATAGAGTTCTTCATCGTATTTTCTTACAATTCTTTGTATTTCTGCTGTGTCAGTTGTTATTTCTCCACTGTCCTTTCTAATTTTATTTATTTGAGTCCTCTCTCTTTTTTTCTTGGTGAGTCTAGTTAAAGGTTCATCAATCTTGTTTACCTTTTCAAAGAACCAGCTTCTGGTTTCATTGATCCTCTGTATTGTTTCCTTAGCCTCTATGTCATTTATTTCTGCTCTGATCTTTATTATTTCCTTCCTTCTACTTGTCCTGGGTTTTATTTGCTGTTGTTTTCTAGTTCTTTTAGATGCAGGGTCAGGTTGTTTATTTGAGCTTTTTCTAGCTTCTTATGATATGCCTGTAGTGCAATGAACTTCCCTCTCAGTACTGCTTTTGCTGTGTCCCATAAATTTTGAGTTGATGTACGCTCATTATCATTTGTTTCTAGAAACTTTTTTATTTCTTCTTTGATCTCATTGTTAATCCATTCATTATTTAATATCATGCTATTTAGTTTCCAAGTGTTTGAGTATTTTTCAGTTTTTCTTTTGTGGTTAATTTCTAGTTTCATGGCATTGTGATCAGAGAAAATGCTTAATATAATTTCAATCTTCTTAAATTTATTGAGACCATTTTTGTGTCCTAACATGTGGTCTATTCTAGAAAACGTACCATGAGCGCTTGAGAAGAATGTATATTCTACTGCTTTAGGGTGAAAAGTTCTGAAGATATCTATTAAATCGAGTTGATCTAGTGTATCCTTTAAGTCTGCTGTTTCTTTATTAATTTTCTTTCTTGAGGATCTATCCAGTGTTGTTAGAGGGGTATTGAAATCCCCTACTATGATAGTATTGCTGTTAATCTCGCCCTTTATATCCATCAAAGTCTGCTTTATGTATGTCGGGGCTCCTATATTTGGTGCGTAGATATTTGTAATAGTTATATCTTCCTGTTAAATTGTTCCCTTTATCATTATGTAGTGTCCTTCTTTATCTCTTACTACAGCCTTTGTTTTAAAGTCCATTTTGTCAGATATAAGTACTGCTACCCCGGCTTTCTTTTCATTTCCATTTGCATGAAATATTTTTTTCCATCCTTTTCCCTTCAGTCTATGTGCATCTTTTGTATTAAGGTGTGTCTCTTGTAGACAACATATGTATGGGTCCTGTTTCTTTATACACGCAGCTACCCTATGTCTTGATTGGATCATTTAATCCATTTCCATTTAAGATTATTATTGATATGTAGTTGTTTATTGCCATTTTGTTCTTTAAAGCTGTATTTTTTTTTTTTGCTATATTCTTTCCTCCCTTTGAACTGTTCACAACAGGCCCCTTAGTATCTCTTGCAGAATTGGTTTGGTTTTAATGAATTCCTTGAGGCTTTCTTTGTCTGGAAAGCTCTTTATTTCTCCTTCAATTTTAAACGTTAGCCTTGCTGGATAGAGTAGTCTTGGTTGTAGGTTCTTGTTCTGCATTACTTTGATTATATCTTGCCATACCCTCTGGCCTCAAGTGTTTCTATTGAGAAGTCCGATGTCATCCTTATGGGGGCTCCTTTGTAGGTGATAGCCTTTTTTTCTCTAGCAGCTTTTAAGATTTTTTCTTTATCCATTAGCTTTGATATTTTAACTATGATGTGTCTTGGTGTAGAATTTTTGGGGTTTCTCTTTAATGGAGTTCTGTGTGCTTCTTGAACGTGTGGAATGTTTCCCAGCCTTAATTTAGGGAAGTTTTCTGCTATGATTTGATTGAACACAGTTTCCATTTTCTGTCCTCTTTCCTATTCTTCAGGCACCCCTATGATGCGAATGTTGTTTCTCTTCATGTTGTCACAGAGCTCCCTTAGAGTTTCCTCACATTTTTTGAGTCTCTTTTCCTTTTTCTTCTCTGCTTCTGTGCCTTTGTTTATTGTGTCCTCTAACTCGCTGATTCAATCCTCAGCGTGATTCATCCTGCTTTTAATTCCTTCCATTGTGGTCTTCAGTTCTGATACTGTATTTGTCATTTCTGTCTGATTCTTTTTTATTATTTCAGTTTTGTTTTTATACTTGTTATCTCTTTATTTAGGTGTTCATAGTGACTATCCATTGTTGCTCTAATTTTTTTGAACATCCTAACTATCATTATTCTAAATTCTGCTCTGGTAGTTTGGTTATATCTGGTTCATTCAGGTCCTTCTCTGGGGATTTCTCTTGATTCATTTGGTTTGCATTCCGCTGCCTGCCCATTTTATCTGTGTATAAGCAAGTTGTGACCACTGGAGTCCAGTAGGTGTTGCCTTTGTGTTCTCTAGGTGTGGTCTGTCTGCAGGCCTGCCACCCCCTCTGCCGCTGCCTCGGGTGGTTGGGTATGGGCGTTGCCAGCGTCAGCCTACTGCGGCTGTTGCTGTGATTTCCACCTCTCCTCCGCGGGAGGGGCTGTCACTCAAGCTATAAGCCTCAGTACCAAGGGCAGAGGTGAGCACCTTTGCTCAGCTGCAGACCCAGCCTGTTTCCGGAAGGCTTATGCCCAGCACCTGCAGTCAGAGCCTGCTTGCCACAGTTTCGTGGGTTGGGCGGGGATTTTGACGTGCTCTCAGCTGTGAGCCTTTGCCCGTCCAGAATTTAGCCCCACCCTCGAGGCCAGGGCCCTCCTGCACAGGGTCGCAAACTGCGGTTTATTGGGCCGGGCGTGTTTGCTGGCGTGAGCTCAGCTGCTAGCTTCCGATCATCCTGGACTCTACCCCGCCTCCGCGTTTGGAGCCAGCTCGCACATGTAGGATGGCAATCCTTGGTTTCTCTGGCTGGGCGGGGCTAGTAGCGTGAGCTCAGCCATGAACTTCCGTTCCTCTCGGGGTCTACCCTGCCCCCGTGTTAGGAGCCCGCTCGCGCACACAGGATGGCAAACCGTGGTTTCTCCAGCCGGGCGGGGCTGGCAGCCTGAGCTCAGCCGCGAGCCCCCGCGAGCCCCTGGTCCTAGCCCCGTCCCCGTGGTCAGGGCCCGCTTGCGCAGGGCCACAGAACAGATCTCTGCCGGTTCCTGGCCTCCCGTTTTTTCCCCGCAGGTGGGGTTACAGGCGGGCCTGCAGCTGCCGGACCGCTTTCGCGCGTCTCCTCCGCCACTGCTGGGCTAGACCGAGCTCACATCGGTTGTGCCTCCGCCCACGCCGACAGGACCGCGTTTCAGCGTCCTGCCGCCACCATCCCTTCAGCAACCCTCAGAGAGATGGAAGTGCCCTAAGTCTCCATACTGTAGACCTGGGAGCTCCCTCCCTCTAAGCAGCTCTGCTCTAATCCGCGGGAGAGCTTGTTTGGCTAGTGTCCTGTCTCCCTTTGCTGGTATTGCTAGTTCCAGGGGAAATATTTGTTTTCGATTAGGGAAATGACTTAGCCCAGGGGTCAAGGTGGCTGTCCCTCAGAGTGTCCCCATGCCTTCAGTTCACATTCTGTTCCCGCTGCTCTGTTTCTCTCCTCTGTCCTCGTTCCCCAGAGCCCCGAGTGCATGGTTGTGAGAGAGGTTTTCTGCGCTGTCCCTTTAAAAAGAATCTTGGGTCTGAGAAAACTGTCTCATTTTCACAAACACTATCCTCACTTGTTTCACAGCTCAATACTGTCCAAACACCTCTTCTAGGCTCTGGGACTGCAGGCTGGGGCTTGGTTCCTGGGACCCAGGTCCCTCCCTCTCCGCCAAACTCTCCTCCCGCCACGCGGGTCTCTCCGGGCTGCCGTTTGCTCCGGGGAGCTGGGCAGCCCTCTTCGCATTTTCGCTATTCCTACCAGTCTCAATGTGGCTTCTGTAGTGTTCCTTGGTTGAAGAGTCCACTTAGTTTAGTTCAAAGTTGGTTTATCCAGATGATGATTCTTAAAATTGAGTTATAATTCACTTTGGTTCTGGGAGTTGGAAGTTGGTACGTCCGCCTACTCCATCACCATCTTCGTTCCCCTGGAAACCTGTTTTTTTTTAGTCACTTAGGAGCAAAAAAGTTAGGTAGTTACTATATATATATATATATGTATATATATATATATATATATATATATAGAGAGAGAGAGAGAGAGAGAGAGAGAGAGAGTATTTTTTTTTTGTAAATCAATCAAAATTATTCCTATTGTCAGATTGGCAAAAAGTATGTATTTTTTGTGTGCTGCAGAATTTTAGTAATTAGTTGATGTTGGCTAGGAGAGGAGAAAGGTTGAAAGTTGCAGCTCTGGCTTATTGATTTGTACTGACATGTAGTATTCCATTGCACGAATATACTACAATGTATTTATCCATCTGATTTCAATTCTGGAAGGCATAAAATCTCTACAAAATGAGCGGGTTTGGTAGGCCAGGAAGGAGGTCACCTTCCCGGTTTTAGGACGGGGTCATATGGAACAAGCCCACACTGGTCTAGATTAGACTCGGTGATGTGGTCTTGGCTCTGTCTACTAGATTACCTCAGTAAAGTCACTTCACCTTTCTAAGCTCAACTTTCCCAGCTATAAAGTGGGAATTGCAATAATAACAACTCTTGCCTTAATACTTATGGGAATTAAATGAAAATATAATATAAACTAAAATAAACTAAACTAACACATGCCAAATAAATGGCAATTACATTTATCAGTTAATAATTATAACTAAATACCTATTTTCACCAATGAACAACCCAACTATACGTTCTGGATCTTTTTCATAGAAAATCTAATTTCAAATAATCTCCACCATCGTCCCCCTAAATTGCCTTCTCAGGTCTGTCCTGCTTTGGGGGTCAGAAGATGCCATCAGTAAATAAGGTCTCAGTCCTGGTCTCTCTTCAAGTTTGTGACTGTTACTCAGCTTTCCAGATGAGAAAACTGAGGCTCAGAGGTTGAGTAACGGGCTCTGCATCACACGAGAGCTGGACTCCGTTGCCTGAGGTCTGGACCCTGTGGTCACGTGGCTCTAACTTCCTCCCACCATGAAAGGGCCTCCAGTAAACCCCGGGCTGCCCACCATCACTGTCGGGGTGAGTTCTCCAGTCCTGCTCAGAGGAAGCAGGACGCTCTTCCCTGCACCCAGTTCCCTGAGAAGCACGTGCGCATACTCACACACAAACACACACACACACACACACACACACACACACACACACACACACACACACGTCTGCCCCATTGCCCCAGGGCTCCTGCAGGGGACCACGGAGACCAGCTGGGTAGCCCCAGGACCACAGGATGGGAAGGAGGTGGAGGGAGCAGGGAAGTCTTTAAATATATATGCTGGATTGCTGGGCTAAGCAACAACCAGAGTGATATGACAACAGTCTCCACATATTTAAAGTTTGAGAGCCCTCAGAGTGGAGGATTTTTTTAGCCCAGAATGGGGAGGGAGGTGCTGGGGGTACAGGATTCAGGAGGGAGAATAAACCCCAAAGTGGGGCCCAGAGCCTCTTCCCCTCACTCTGCCTCAGTTCCCCTCTGTAAAGAGAGGGGGCGTGGACCAAATATTCTCTAACATCAGCCCAACTCCAGGCTGTTCTTTGGAGGGGCGGAGGGAAGAGATAAGCTTTTACATCAGGCAGCAAGGCGGTGAGAGGGCCAGGCATTGGGGTGTCTCATGACCACGAGGTGTGGCTTCCTGCCACTTGGCTCCCCTGCCTCTGTCCCCTGCCACTGGTTTCCTGGCACGGCAAGGTGAGGCGATATGGCCCAGAGAGTGGAGGAAGGGAGGTGGAGGGGGCCCCTAGAGGATGGAATCCTGGCTCTGAGAAGGGCACAAAGCACCAGGACCTGGACCCCGACGCTGTGCAGACAATCCCCACCTGCACAGAGGACCTGGGGCTTGCTGTCCTGAACTCCTAAAGTGACCTCCTTGTGGCCCCACCCAGAGGACAGCCCCCTCACACCCGAGAGGCCAGAGGCTGAGGAGAGGCTGTAGCCCTGGGTGCCTTGGACACATGGCTGCCACCCCAAGCCAGCGGTCTGTCACCAGTCACGAACCCAGCGGCTCTTCCCTGCTCCATTTCCGCTAGAACCTATGCCCGCGTTCCCAGAGGAGACAGTGAATGTGGGCGTCCCTTCTCAATACAGTTTCCAGTAGAAAAACACCTAACGCAAAACTCATCGCTGGTCCTGGAATAACAGAAAGGAGCTCCCACCCCTGCCCCCGCTGTCCAGTCGCTTTATTAAGTGTCCATCTGCACCCTCGTAGTCCCCTCATCCACCACATCAAAGCTCCGATCCCATGCTCTAACCAGACCTCCTTCACAGCACCCCACCCATCTGTCCCTGCCCTCCTGTGCCCGACACAACCCGTCATACACACAACCTACTTTCCCGTATGTCACAGGCCCTTATCCTGAACTTGCAGGGCCGGACGTGCTTCAGAATTCAGGTGTCGCCTGACCAGGCGGTGGCACAGTGGATAGAGCGTCCGACTGGGACGCGGAGGACCCAGGTTCAAAACCCTGAGGTCACCGGCTTGAGCGTGGGGTCATAGACATAAGCCTAAGGTCTAAAGTCACTGGCTTGAGCAGGGGGTCACTCACTCTGCTGGAGCCTCCCACCCCCACCCCCTTCAAGGCACATATGAGAAAGCAATCAGTGAACAACTAAGGTGTCACAAGGAAGAACTGATGCTTCTCATCTCTCTCCCTTCCTGTCTGTCTGTCCCTATCTGTCCCTCTCTCTGTCTCTCTGAAAAAAAAAAAATAATACTTTCTATAAAAAAAAGAATTCAGGTGTCAGGTTTTAGGGAGGTGACCCTGATGCTGATCCCCTCTGGTGTGTAACGTTCTTGCAAGGTCTGGGCCACCTCCCTGCAATCAGGCACATTGGCATTTCTTCAAGGAGAGCCATGAATATTCTCAGAAAGTGGGATAAATAAAAGACTATAAATAGCCTCAGCTCAGGGCAGGTTTAGCCTCCAAATGAGCTACATAAAGACCCTCGGTTTTCTGGTTTCTGTGGATAAGAAAGTGAGGGCCTGAGTCAGTTCTTGCTGCCCCCTCTAATCCCCCCCCCACTGTGACCTGACTTCCTGCTGCCCTTTGAAGGCCACATCTCCCCCAGGGAGTGCCAGGCTCCTGGGTCCCCATACCCAGCAGGGGGCCTCCCATTTCACAGCCTCTGTGGAGCCTGAAGCTGGGAGTCCGGCTGGGACAGGAGGGGATTTGCGATTGTGGACCAGAAAGGGGTCCTGTGGAAAGTCACCTCATTGAGTGATCCGACCACCATTCCTCACTGGGAGGTCAGGGTGGGTATCATGCCTCAGGCTTACAACTTCTTTGGTGAAAGGTGATTTTCGCCCTGCCCGCCAGAGCAAGCTCTGACCATTGTTTCTGGCATCAAGGTCAGTACCTCTTTGCAACGCCCCCTTCAGACCCTTCCTCCAACATGTGACACCCCTCCCCCCAAGAGCTTAGACTCTTATCCACCTGGGAGTCCCAACCCCACCCGGCTTTCCTAACCACCTTCATGGAATCTTCCTTCTGTTCCCTCCTAAATCTCAAATGCACAAGAGAAACTGCAAAACTGTCATTCTTGGAAGCATTTTTCTCAGCCGGCTAAGATCTTGCTCCCAGGCATACCAAGTGTTCAACTCAAATTCTCATGCCAGTTCTCTACAGCTGTGAACATTCTTAGTCCACAGGTTAAAGGTGGGGCCAGGGGTAGATGGGCGTGGGTTGAGATGGAGGAATCGTTGAAGGAGTCCGAGGAAGATGGCGGCATGCCAGGGTGGTTGGGGCACAGCCTGCATCAGGGACAGTGTGTACACCTTGTCACTGGAGCACAGGCCAGGCTCCTTTGGGGACAAAGACATAATATGCAAACTAGAATGGTGATGAGTACAAGGTCAAGTCTGTCCTTATGATGCTTTTGTGCAAATTATAAAAAGCCTTCCTCTCCAGGCAAGCACAACCAAAATGCCCATAAACCAGCCTATCCCTTGGTTGAGGCCCCTGGGATGGCTCAGCACCCTTGCGCGTCTCAGGTTCTTAGGTGGATTCAGTGTTACGTGCAGGCTAAGGGCCACATGCAGTTTCAGTGCCGTGTGCAGAATAAGTGCTGTGTGCAGATTCAGTGTCATGTGCAGGCTCAGGGTCAGGTGCAGAATTAGTGCTGTATGCAATCTCTAATGCCATGTGCAAAATCAGTGCCGTATGCAGATTCAGTACCATGTGCAGAATCAGTGCCATGTGCAGTCTCAATGCCATGTGCAAAATCAGTGCTGTATGCAGGCTCAGGGCCAGATGCAGTCTTAGTGCTGTATGCAGATTCAGTACTATGTGCAGATTCAGTGCCCAGTGCTGTGTGCAGTCTCAGTGCCATGTGTAAAATCAGTGCCGTGTGCAGATTCAATACCATATGCAGAATGTGCAGATTCAGTGCCATATGCAGGCTACAAGATGCATAATCATGCACTGTGTCCCAAAGAAGTCACCCTCCAGACTTCTATGGAGAACACTGGGGGGCTTTGGGGAAGGTGGGCAGAGTGCATGGCCCACTGGGATTTGCAGTTCCAGGAGAACCTTTCTCAGGATGGATAGAAGGGAAGGCCATCCTTAAATGGTCTTGAGCATAGCCCATACTGGGGGCCCTGGGGAAATGATGGTGAGTTGGCCAGATTCTCCTCCAAAGGACTGGCTGCTGCTTTGCAGGGAGCTGTCATTTGATGTCATGCAGATGAAGGGCACCACCCAGACCAGTGCACTGTCACCCCCTCCAGGCACACAGACTCAAAGTCCCTTGGACCTGAAGTGATCAGAGCCTCCTGCTCTACAACTTGCTGCTGCTAAGAGCGAGGCCACTGCAGCCACCTCCCCCGCCCACCCCCACCCCCGCAACAGTTCTGCGATGTGCCTTCTCTACAGGGGCCCCAGCACACTAGTGAAGTGCTGTGGGAAGGGAGGAGAGGAGGACCATTGAGCAAAATAGTAACAATGACAATAATTACAATTAAAAGTACCACAAATGAAGAGGCACCCACTATGAGAAGGGCTCCCTTCAGCTTACCTACCCCCTCCCCCACCTTCCCTAGAAGATCAAATTATGACTTGAAATCACTGGATACATATTTTATTATGTGGATATTTAAAGGATGAGAGTGAGACAAAGAATTCACAAGCCCAAGTCACATCGGAAGACAAATTGTTTCCATTAATCACTGAAGAAGGAAGGGAGGGAGAGAATGAGAAAACGTGCAGGAGAATGCGTACAAGGTGGGGGGAGGCTGGAGGCAATGAAACATCCCCCCTCCTGGCCTCTAGAAGCACCCTCACCCCAAACCAGCTGAGGCTCAGCCCCAAACCCAGCTGATTTGCATTGCAGATCTATCTCAGCTGCTTTTTGCCTCTGTTGCCAACCAGAGATGGTTTAAATAACGTGTATTGTTCTGCATGATTCCTTATGCAAATATTTCTGGCCTGTTTGTTATTCCTGAATAATTTCCAGTGCCTGCTGTCAGGGCAGAAAAAAGCAGCTCACTCTGCCAGCTGTGCCGGCAGCCACCTGCAGGAGGCAGGGGCACAGGACAGGGTTCTGAGTGTCTCAAAGAGCCCAGCGGGCAAGCCCCACTATTGACTGCACCCTGGGCTCCGGACATCAAAGCTGGAAGGCTTCCCAGGAATCGCATCTAGCCGGGTTACATATCGAGGGAACTGAGGCCCAGAGGAGGGAAGTCCCCTCTGAGCCTGGAACTGCCAGGTTCCTCTGTGAGGAGGAGAAGAAGGGAGGGGAGGGCCATGAGGGCTGGCAGCCGGAGCCCCCCAAGCCCCCACCAAAGCAGACTCTGAAGCCAAGAACTGCCTCCCATGAACAAGAATAAATGAACAAAATGAACAACTTCAGGTTTAATGAATGAATTGTGTGGGCATCCAGCGAATGCCCACTTTTTCCCAGGAAGGGGGTTTAGAAAGCGAAAACACAGAGCTTTCGTGGGGGCAAGTGGAAGTTCTTTAGGCAGAGCCTCCTCTCTCAGGAAGCTCACACACTAGAGCCCAGGATAGAGGGGGCACCTGAAGCAACAACACCTTCTGGGTTGACCTCCCTCCCCCTTCCACAGGACCCCACCATCAGGCCGTTTCTTACTGTGCTCAAACCAGAGCCGGACACTCCCCCGCTCTTGTCCCTACAATCACCTAATCACCTCCTATCCATCGTCCAGTGGGTCAGGGCCAGCATGTGGCCGTCATTCAGGTTGGACAACAGCTCTAGGGAGTGCCTTCTGTGCCCGGGCTCACTCATTCCTTCTTCTTGTTCCACGTTTTCCTTCACCGAATAGTTGTTGCTGTCCAAGGGTAACTGCTGAATGGGGGTGTATTTAGAAATCTGACGGTCCGGAGTTTGCCCTGCCCTTCCCATATGACGCTGGGCAACTTTAAACCCTGCACACCTCAGTTTCTTTATGTGTAAAATGGGAAGAAAAAGGTGTTGCAAAGGTAAAGGGAGGGTGTCTATATAAACAAAGCTCTTGGCATAGGCTCTGGCACATGGCAACCATTCCAAAATTATCATTACAAAACAGCTCTGCTCAGAGAATGCAGAGGTGCCCACCCCTCTCTGCCCAGCCCGACTTCCTAACAGAGCTGGGGAGTTATAAAAAGTGCTGGGGGGGCAAAAGGAAGACCCCTGCTCCTTCTGAGGGGACCAGGGTGGTGTAACCAAGAGGTCTCACTGGAGCTAAATCGTGGGGGCAAGTGGAAGTTCTTTAGGCAGACAAGGGCAAGGGTATCCAGGAAGAGCAGTGTGTGCAGAGTCCGCACAGAGTGTTCTGGAAACCACAGGCTGAGTATCATGGCCAGAGTCGTGCCTCCCAGAGCACGGAGCGGGTACTGGGATGAATCTCACTGCAACAAGCTCGCCTCTCCCCTTCTCCTAATGACCCTGCCCTGGTTCCACACCAGGCCCAGAAATACATATTTTTATCAAGCGGCCCAATCAACTGGGATTTATACTCAAGCTTGAGCACCGCTGTTCCAAACTGCTCAGTTCTTACAGCTCCAGGCCCTGAGCCTTCCTCCTTCAGTTGGGACCCCACTCCTGGCAACCCCTTGCTTTTGCTCCACGGGGACCATGGGGACAATTAAGTGACAGGATCTTCCCCAGGCATTGCTGGGACAGGTGCAAAATTAGTGGGCACCCTGCAGAGACTTGTTCTTCCTATAAATCATGGTGCACACATGACCCAGGTGGGCAAGGGGTGACATCTGAGGACAGTCCCACATATAGGACAATGGAGACACCTTTTGAATTTGCTTCCTCATGTGCAATTGGTCATGATCCCACATGGCCCCAGCGAGCTCTCCTGCACAATCCGATGCCTGTCCACAAGCTGAGCACACAGGCAGTGGCGAAGACTGGAAGGTCTCACATCAAGGCAAGCCCGAGACTCTGAGTGACAGTGGGGCCCCAGGAAAGTCGGCGGCTGCTAAGATTATTATCATGACTCTCAGTAAGCAGAGCAAAGAGGTCACTACACCCAGGACCTTTCTTTAAAGAGCCTCCCTGCGGAGAAAGGTGGGGGCAGTCCCGATCTTTCTTTGTTAAACTGAAAGGACAGCTTGAGCACTAGCCAGGGCAGGGTACAGGCACGGGGACATTTCGTTTCAGCTCCAGAGGCAGTTGAGCAGCTGGGAGAGGGCAGCTCTCTGCTGCAGAGCAGCAGGGTGAGTAGGAACTGGATCCTTGCTTCCTTTCCCTGAGAACCCCATGGGGTCACAGGACACTTGGCACCAGCAGCTCAGCTCAGCCCATTTTCCAGAGGGCCTCTGGTTCTCCAGCCCTGGCCTGGGAGGAGGTGGAGGTGGAGGTGGAGGGAGCAGGGGCAAGAATCACCGTCTGGGCCTGGAGACCCGACAGTCTTCTGGGGGCCTGAGATGTCCACACATGGAACAAAACCAGCACAACAAGCAAGGGCTGCAGGGGAAGGAAGGAGTGTGGATTTGGACCTGCTGTATCTTGTACTGTACTCTCACTGAGACTCGGTCCCCATTCACAGTGTGGGGCGGGCAGTGACACCGCTGGCCCCTAGTGCTGAGGATCCCTGTGGTGCTGTTCACAGCGGCAGGCAGGCGGTGGGGCCACCACAGTGCTCCTCCTCCCTCTCCCACACCCCCTGTCCACTTTCCCTCACACCAGCTTCCCCCTGGAAGGCCGAGAGGCACATCTCCCACCAATCCTGCCCGACCTACACAGGGCCTTCATTTAGATGGTGGCCGAGCAGGGGTGGGGGACACACAGATCACTTGGGATCTTCATGCGCCCCATCCTCTAAACAACAAGCTTCCAGCCCAGCAGACACAATATATTTGCAAGAAAAGGGTTTTAAAAACTATGGTCGGGTAATTTGTATACTTCTAAGATTGATTTTGTTTTTAATGAGACTTGGTCATTTTTCCAATGTTAATGGAGATTATCTGAATGTTCTATGAGTTGCTGCTAAAATGATGTCATTTAAGCCTTTGGAACAGACACACCCCAGGGCAACTGCACATAGCCCTCTGGGGCCTCCGGCCACAGCCTACAGGAAACACATTTCTTGGGTTTTGCCGAGGTCCTTCCGGATTTGTTTGGGAAAGAGAAGACTGGGAGGGGCCCTGAGCATTCTCTACAACGATGTGGAGGCTGCCACAAACCAAGTCCAGAGGGCAGGGCTCTGTGAGGGCGCTAGCAGAGGCCTAATCCTGCTCAGAGAGAGGAAGCATGTTTGCATACCTAGTGCTAACTCCTCCAGGAATGGGTGGCCTCGAGAGGCAGGGAGCAAGCAGAGGACAGACACTGTAGGGCCGATGGAGAGGAAATCCAGAGTTGGCCAGAAGTTTGGACAGTGTCCTCTAAAGGTCATTAACTTTGGAGTTCCAGAACATGTAGAGCACCCAACATATGCTCTGGTGGGGAGAGAAAAGGGGAAGCAAGGTATTTTCCAGAAGGAGAGTCCTCATACAGGCCCTCAGGATGAGTGGAGTTTAAGTCACCAGAAAGGACTGATTGGAACCCTTTCAGACAACACTGTTCCCTTCTCGTGGACTGGTCCTACCCTGGCCTCCTGCTCTGACTTCCCAGGAGAAGCACCAACATGGCATGTAGAGGGAGGCCTAGTGGCCATGGCCTCCAGAGGGGCCACCACATGGAGAGGGGCAGGCCTCCAGCACGCCCAGCAATCCCAACCACCAGACCTGGCCACGAACCCTGGCCACCAACCCCATGCTCAGACACTGAGGAGTGTGATGCCCCACCCCCACCCTGTGCTTGGCAGAGGCATGAATGGGCCATGACTTGCTGAGCCAGGGTCACCTTAACCATCAAGTCCTATTACCCGCTGCACAGACCGTGCTGGCAGATGTGGAGCAGTCGATTGACAAGCGGTGAAATCATAGCAGGCCAAGCACGCAGAGCCGATCGCATCTCCGCGCCCACGGGCTGCAGAGCTGGCACGTCAATAGTGCCAACCCTGGGAGGACATCCCAGAGTTGCGCCCCTCACCATCTGCAGGTCACTGAGCAAGGTCCCAACCCAACAAGCCCTGATTTCCTCACCTCAAACAGGAGAGAAAACACATGCCAGCGTTGCCCAGAGGGTGAGCAACATGTCTTCTCGTGAGACAGACACGGTGTCTAGCGCACAGCAGACACTCAGCAAACTCCGTCCATCCCTTTATCTCCTTGTCTCATCCAGGGTGATGGACTGGTACTGGGTCCCACATTTGGGGAAAAAGGGGGCTTTGTCACCCCCGAGAAGCTGCATCTGAGCAGGACTGGTTTGCAGAAATTGTTTTCATCTCGAGGCCAAAGATGAGAGAAAGGTGTTGCCACCAAGAGCAGCAGTCTGGAAGCCCCGCTAGCTTGGAGTCAACGAGTTACTGTTCCTCAGAGGTCTGGAGTGAACAGCCATCATCCTCCCGAGCCCTCCCCCGTGTCCTGGGCTAGGTCGGCGAGCAGCATCCTAACTCCATCAGTTGAGAGCAAGTATCTGAGCCTGAGTGTCTTCATCCATAGAATGGGCGTTCTAACTCCTACTTCATAAGGAAGGGCTAGATGCCACCGCAAAGACACCACCCAGCACCGTGCTCACGCACGACCAGAAGTGTGAGCTGTCTCCCCCCCACCCCCTGCTTCGCTGCTGATTCTAGCCCTCCATTGGGCACCCTCATGTCATGTCACGGAGATGCTGCATCGCCCTGCAGGTGGCTCAACTGCGTGCTCCCTCAGTGTCCCTGCCGGTGAGCGAGACCAGCAGCAGGACAGAGCAGGCAGCAAGGGAGAAGTGGGGCTGCAACACTGGTCTGCAGTCATTAGGAGGGAATTCTCAGTGGATTTAAAAGGAACTAGCATACCTTGTCTCACACCAGATGCCACGCTGCTCTGTCTTTAGAAACCTCGAAACAAGGGAAGGTTCCCGGGCTAAGAGCAAACCTGCTCCCCAAGGCTGGCCCTATAAACACCGGCCGAGCAGCCTCAGAAGCTCTCTACTCAATCCAGAACTGTCCCGACCTCTCCAGGAGCACGTGGGCTCGGAGCCCGAGAGCACCGGATCCTGTGTGTCCACTTCCCACTGTGTCCCCAAAGGCCAGTCCCTGGCTGTACCTCACACGGTTCTTGTGAGCGGGAGGAGGGGGCAGAGGCAGGGACAGAAAGCAAAACCAGTGTCCCTGAGCGAGCGGAGGCAGGAGGGGACGTGGAGCAGGGAGGGCTGGGTGGTCACCCTTCCCTTGACTGTGTCTGAGCGATGTGAGGACATAGGGCCTGCCAGCAGGGCTGCCCACTCAGCTGGCAGAGATGGGAGGGCAGGGCAGGGAGTCTCCTCTCCTTCAGGGAAGAGCCGAGACCCGGACACCCTCGTGACCTGGGGAAGTGGGGCTACGGGGAAGACAGGAGGGATGTCGTCAGGAGAGCAGAGAAGCCTCTGCAGTCCCTCAGTTCTCTTGTCCACAGGGGTTTGTCCCTTCGCACGGCCCCTCTGTACTCGGGTGCTGGTGAGGGGTCCGCTGTTTGAGTGCCGTGCTGGAGGCACCAGGGCAGTGCCAGGGTTAGGGTGACTCCGTTAACTTGTCTGGGAGGCTGCCAACTCTGCCCCGTACACACCCGCGCACACGCAAACTCACACACTGCACGCTCACCACACCATAACTGCTTTAACGGCCCAACAGCTTCTCCATGAGCGTCCAGGGCTGCTCACTGGGCCAGGCCTCGGTGCAGGAGCCCCTGTCCCCTCAGTCTGAGCACTGCCTGCCCCTTAGCTGGCAGAGGGGGCTGAGTCGTAGTGTCCTTCTGCTGCTGGCGGGCAGCGCCCAGGCTCCCCTGTCCCTCCCCACCGCCTTCAGTCACCCAGGAGCGGGCCCAAGGCGGGGACAGCAGCAGAGGGACAGCAAGCAGGCAAGGGGAAGGGAGGTAGGAGAGGGAGGAAGTGGCCCTCGCCCCTCTCCCGCTCGGTCCATTTCCTCAGTGCCCTGTCCACAGGGCTCTGCGCCCCCACCCCCCACCGCCACCTCCACGAGCCCCGGCCCACCCCACAGATGCAAAAATGGGCATGTGGGCTGGACTCCCGGTGGCCCTGTTCCCCGGGTCTGACTCCTTGGACCGCCCTATGCCTGCATGTGCATGTAACTGGGCCCACAAGACCAGCTCACGCAGCTGTGAGCACCCACAGCAGCGATGTTTCTATAATGACAGAAGATTCTTCAATAAAGAACAATAAGCAGTTGCACAGAACTATCCTGAAGATATCGTGGGTTCGATACAGTATGTCCGTGGGAACTGGCCCAGGGGTCAGCTCCATCACTAACTTGGTTTCCCTGGGATAGGCCGTCCATATGCCCCGTGCCCAACTGACTGGAGTTATGGCTCTGATTCATGTACAGGTGGGGGGGGGGCTGCACACGCCCACAGCCACGGGGCCGACCCTCGAGACCACCCCCCCCGCCTTGAATAACTCCTGGCACCACTGACTTGAGCCACGGTTTGCAGAGCTGCACGGTTTCTTCTAAAGCCCCGCATTGCATTGAAGAAACCGCAGGCCGGGCCTGCGCAACCACAGGTAGAATTAAATAGCGAGACTGCAGGGTCAGCAGTCAGGAGAGCAATTCTTTATAAAACTGACCTCAACTCCTTCTGTAGTATTTCCTATTTACCTAGAAGAAATGTCAGTTCTTGACTTTAGACCCCACAAGAGACCAAGGATTTAAAGGCACTTCTGAGACAGACAGAAATCTCTGATAAGACAACAACAACTGCAGAAAGAGGCACATCTGGAAGGCGAAGCAGGTTAGATCTGGGCACAGCTCCTCCAGGTTTTTGGCGCTCTCGGGCTCCGAGCCCACGTGCTCCTGGAGAGATCGGGACAGTTCTGGATTGAGTAGAGAGCTTCTGAGGCTGCTGGGCCGGTGTTTATAGGGTCAGCCTTGGGGAGCAGGTTTGCTCTTAGTCAGGGAACCTTCCCTTGTTTCGAGGTTTCTAAAGACAGAGCACTGTGGCATCTGGTGTGAGACGAGGTATGCTAGTTCCTTTTTGACTTAATTTACGAACATCGGGGAGCCCTGCGCACTCGTGCGCCTGTGTCTAGTGCGGAGTGTGGCGTGCGTGTGAGCCGCGGGCACTTCTGTCTGCGCCCGTGGTTCACAGTAGGAAAGGGCAGTGAGAACCACACAAACTGTGGTGACAGATGGGACCAGACTGTGGAGCACACTGATGCATACAGATGTGAAATTACCACATTGTACACCTGAAACTTACATAATGTTATTAACCCCCATGGCACCTCATTCTAATTCTATTTTTTAATTTAAAGGGAAAGATCTAATAATACATAAAGAAATGAGCTAACTCTTCCTTGATATGTACTCTGACCCCACAGCATAAGTGTTTGCACTGATTTTGGAGCCTGACGTGGTTGTGTCTGTTCCCGGGGCACCAGTAGTGTCTGCAGCTCCCTGCCAGGGGGGCCAGGTGCACATCAGACCACGTCACCTGCCAGGTGGGGAATCCAGGTGGAGTCCAGGAGTCATCGCAAGAGCCTGGGGCAGGAGCTGGACACCGGGAAGGACTGCATGAAGCCTTGACTGGACTCCGCCTGTCTCGGGAGCCACACACCAGCTCTCTGGTTTGGGCAAAAGGTCAGGAGGGGGCAGGCTAGCCAGAACCCCACTCTGGAGTAGAGCATACTCCAAGTGCAAGTTGGATAATACAAGGAGATGAAGCCAGAATTCTCGTGGTGACAGGTCAGGGCAAAGAACCACCTGGAAGGGCACTGAGAGGAGGCAGAAAGGCCTGTGGGTTGAATTCACAAGAGTATACACGAGTATACACGTTTGTACTGTCTGTGGCTGGGTCCCCTGGTAGAAGCGGTCAGAACTGTGCAGCTCGACCACCCTTACAATTTGTGGGCCATGAAGAAGACTGAGGTCAATGCAATGGGAGGGTGCTATCATGGGTGGATGGGCCAAAGGCCTGTTGGCTTTCTTGCTTGAGCACTATGTGCGGGAAACAGGGCATATAGCTGCTCTCTGGGCACTAGAGGCTGAGAGACGGGGACAGGCAACATTGGGGTCCAGACCCTGGTATTTAGTTTGCACAGATCCCTTTGAAAATCACCCAAGTGCTATGCACCCACATACAAGATTCCCCCCCCACACACACACACACACAATATTATGGGCGTGGCCGATCTTCTAGGGCCCTGGGGACTGAGCTCCATCCACCTATCTGGCCCTCAGGCTCCCTCCTGCTCTGTCATTCCATGCTCTAGCTATGCTGCATATACTAGGTGGGCAGTGGTCACCACCCTCCTTTTGTTCCAAGGACCCTGGGCTCAGCCAGACAAGAGACAGTTTCTTTCAGACTGATTCTGGCTCCCAGGGGATGGGAATGGGTGGGGGACACTTCTGCAGTGGTAGTTTTCCATCTTGAGGCAAAGTTTGCTGTTTTGCAAACATAAGAACCATGACTTGTGTATCCAGAATTTGTGTCTAGCCTATCACATTCGATGTCTGTCACGTTTCTCATGAGTCCCTCCCCTTGGGATTTGGATGGATAGGTCACAGCCCTCTCTGCAGTCCAGCTGATCACTTGGAGTGCTGCTGGAGCCCTGCCCAGGAGAGAAATAGAGCGTGGGGACACCCTCGGGAAAGGCCGGAAGGGGCTCCAATAATCAATGGCTCAGGCCTCATCCATCTTGGATCTCATGGGCCTGTGGCTTATTAAGCACTCCCTGTCCATCGATAAGCCCGTATTGTTCCCTTGCTGAGCGCTCTGAGGCCAGCTTCCATTTGCCTGGAGAAAAATAATGATTGTTTATTTGTTGAAAGGAAAATGTCTAGCCACAAATGTGCTTTGGGTCAAAGCCAGGTTCTATCAAGCCCTGCCTTGACCCAGTCCTTACCTGCTTGAAGTCCTGTGCTGGTGTGTCTGTAGGCCGGGGATCTTACCCTCAGGCAGCTCGGGGGCTACAGGCATCCCCACGATGCTTCCACACAGCCGAGTGCATACCGGCAACCTGGAACCTGGACTTCCTCCACGGCTGGCGCCAGTGGTGGGGTGCGCCCAGACTGGTCTGTCCTTGAGCCCTTTGTAGGAGCTCCAGGGCGCTGCTGACTGGAAGCTCTGACCACCTTTCTGCGCTGGCACTCCTAGGGCCAAGGGGGTCTGGGCCTGAGTGGCAACATTCTGCTCTCTCGCCACTCCCATTTTCTGTCCATTGCTTTTCCTTAGCAGGATCTTCAGAATCTTACCGACCCAGGTTCAAATCCCAGCTCTGCCACTTACGCGGTGTGAGATCTTGGCAAACTGTTTCATTTCCAGGAGCCTCAGGTAACTCGTATAATGAATGGGCTCTTCTTCTCCCAGAAAGCCGGCACTGCTGGTAGACCCTCAGGCTCACTTGTTGGCCGGAGTGGGTGCTCACTTCCCTATGTGTCTCCCCGTGATTTCCCGTCCCCCGCGGGTGGGTGGCAGGCAGTCCACAGTTCCCACCTTCTGTGCTGTCCTTTCAGTCAAATCACTTGCCTTTTTCTTTGGAAAAATGTTACTGTTCATCATTGAAGGGAAACCAAAAGGTGCCACCAAAACCATTCATCAGGCCTGGGTCCAATTCCCAACTCTGACACATACTTGCAGTGTGACCTCAGACACGTCACTCAACCTCTTAGCTTCTCCATCTCCTGTCAAATAAGAGGACCGTCCGTCCTAAACAAAAGCATGAAGAGTCTGTCCTTCCCTAAAAAGACTGTTTCCTGTTACAAACAAAAGGAACATCTCGCAACATCCTCATAAACACATCTCTCATCTATTCCCTTACTCTTTTCTTACGTGATTTGCTGACTTCAAAGCCTGTTAGCACGGAGCTTTAACCCTGGAGCTCTCTGCTGCCCCTGCTCTTTGGACACCCTGTTCTGGAAGACCGATGGGAGGTCAGGTAATCCATGGGCCATCTGCATCTCAGGGGAACTCTGGGGCCCTTCCCTTCTCGCCACGGCCCCCAAGCTCACTCCAGGAAGGTCAGAATCAGGCAGTCCCTAGGGCACTGTCCTCCTTTCCTCTGGTAATCAGTGTGTCTATGTCCACTTACGTTAAGTTCAGCAGTGGTGAGCGAAAGCCCCATGTCTTAGTGGCTTCAACAGCCAGGAGTCCCTTCCTGCTCATACTCATGGGCATGGTCCTCAGAGCTCTGCTCCATGTCCTCTTCACTTGAGAATTGCCGGGCTGGGGAAGAGGCGATGATGGAACTGTGCAGTGGCTCTTCAGGTTTCCGCTTGGACCGAGCGCGCGTCAATCTTACATTTCCCTGGCTAAAGCAAGTCACTGGGCCAAGCTCGTCTCTGTGGGACAGGAGTTATAACCTTCCCTCGGTGATGGACAGTGGCTATCCTGATAATAACTCAAGCTATACCCCAATAAGCCTTCCGACTGGGGTCGTCTGGTCCACCGCTCTCATGGAAGAAAGCCCAGAGATGGGAGGTAATTTGCCTGAGGTCACACAGCAATAAGTAGAAGAGCAGAGGCTAGAGTCCAAGTATGCTGATGAAACTCCAGGTCAGATGTGGAAGTAGGGCCAAAAAGAGGCAGATTTGAATTGAATCCTAGCTCCGTGATTCTGGGCAAATCGTATTAACTCTGAGCCTTGGTTTCCCTTTTTGGAATTCGGAGTAAAGGTATCACGCTGGCGGCGGGGAGGGTGAGAGGGATGGCTGAGAGTTCTCAAAGTACCAGGCTCCGTGTCTGACACGGAAGAACCTCTTAGCACACCCTGTCTCAGCCCTTCACTCCCCGTTAACCACTGGGGACTCCTTCCTCTCATTCCCCTGCTCGTTTTCTTTACCTTCCTCCAAGCCCATCTCTTTTTTTGTTTCAAGAAGTTGAGAGAAATGGAAGTTTTAAAGAGAACAGCAGTGATTCTAGGGGAATGTGGCCCAGGTCCAAGATCGTGAAGAGTCCTCAAAGCAAAGCCTTTCTCAAGGGCCTGACCCTCACCATCTGTTTACACCCATTGTCCCCACAAAGCCTCACCACAGCCCTGTGCAGCCGTTCTCATTACATGGGTAAGAAGACTGAGGCCCACAGAGCTTATGGATGAGCTTCCCAGCCCTGCAGGAAACAAGACTTTCAGCTGCAGCTCATTGGCTCCACACATTTGTGTTTTCCTACGACACCTGAGGTCGGGCCTGTCCCCACAGTCACCTTGCCCTCTTTATACTCCTGACCCCATGTGATAAAAAGAATGCCCCCCCAAGCTTTCAGAAGAGCCATGATGTCTGTGGGGAATGAGAGAAATGCAGCTGGTGTGAGGTGGGTATAAGAAAAACAGAAAAGGTCCTTCAAAAACAGTTGTTACCGGTTCTGTCTGGCTTTGTCTTATAATAGAAATTCTCTTTTCAACATTCACAAGATGAAGGTCCACACAAGTGTGTTCAAGCACAGGCATTTCTTGAGAGATGTGACAGTTAACGTTTCAGGGATATACACATATATATCTCAAACGTCGCTCCAAAGAACAGCTCAGCTCTAGAACCCATCTGGAATACGTTTTTATGATTAGACGAGGGTGTGTGTGTGCATGTGTGTGTGTGCGCGTGTGTGTGCAGAGCTGGCTGCTGAGCTTGTTTTCTCCTCTTTCTCTCCCTTTTGAATGGCTGTTTGCTTTGTTCTGGGAGTCTGGCTCTACTTAGAATATCTAACGATGGCACAGATGGTCCCAATTTATTGCCACCTTACCTGTCTGAGGGAGACATTGCCATGGCCCTCTGTCTCCTCTACCCTGAGCCGACCTGGGAGGCTCTTTCTGCAGTTGGCTGCTCCTCCCTCCCCGGTCACCCTCTCTGGAGCCCTCCCATCAGTCCTAACAGCCCAGGTAGACCCTGCCAGAGGTGAGACATCCTTGCTCTGTGCTCCGGCTGAAACAAAACACCTCCTAGGTTAGTGATGGGCAATCTTTTGAGCTTGGTGTGTCAAAATTCGCCAAAAAAATTAGCATAACTTGGGTCATGTGTCACTTTGAGAAAATAAACCATAATTTCACAATATTTATAGTTTAAATAACAAAAATGTTTTGGCCTACAGACCTCTGGCACAGAGTGTCTACACTACAGCAAATGTTTATCCTCGGCTACTGCACCTGGCCATGCAGGAGCCAAGGATGAAATGTCCTTCTCAGCATGCGGCTCCATACTCCTCTGGTATGCGGTCGCATGTGGCCGCGTGTCATTGAAAATGGCTACACGTGTCAGTGCTGACACACGTGTCACAGGTTCACCGTCATGGTCCTAGGTCCTTCAAATCTCTAGCCTCAACCAACAGTACAGACCCTTCCAACCCCAAAGGAGACCTGCCTGGCTGCACTGGCCCAGTTCACTGGCTCTTAGGAGAGCAAGAGATACACCGTTTCCTCACTGACAGTAAGAGAGGCAGTTCCATTGACTGTGCACTGGCTGTGCTGTGGGTGGAGGAACGTGTCTCTATGATACAGAGTGAGACAGAGAGGCCCCAGGTTTTAATAGCAAGCTGGGTTCTCATGATGGCCCCTGCCCCCCCAGGACCACGGTGCCCTTACTCACCCTAGCATGTGTGGGGTGCTGTGGGGCAGCTTGGGCAATGACTCACACTCATTCAGTCACCAAGCCAGATGTGGTTCTAAAAATCAGGGATACAGCAGGGAATAAAAAGACAAAACTCTTAACCATTATGGGATCGGGGAGAAAGGTAGAGAGGGGAATAAATAAGTTACATAATAAATGAAAAATGTTATGTGTACTTATGAAAAACAATAAAAACTATCTAGACAAGCTAGGGAGACCTGGGGCAGTGGGCGGTGGGGCGAGATTTCTCAGGACTTGGAGAAGCTAAAAACTCAGGCCACGCAGGGAGCAGGAGGCAGAGCAAGCCAGGAGGAGAGACCCGAGAGGCAGGTGTGTGAGCTGAGGCGGGTGTACACACCCGACCTGCAGACCCACAAGGAAGCCAGTGTGCCTGAGGCTGCATGGCGGCAGCAAGGCTGGAGAGGTGATGGGAAGCCAGACCTGCGGGCTAGGGGCTGCGGTAACTGCTGCCGCCCCTCTGAGTGCCAGGGGGCACTAGATTGTCTGGGGAGGTTCAAGGTCTGAGGCATGTTTTAAATACACATGTGCTGAATGAAGGATTAAAGCAAGGAGGCTACGCTAGAAACTCGGGGAAGAGCAGATGGCAGGTGGATCCTGGAAGGATTTTGAAGGTAGCAGCCAATAGGGTTTGCTGGCAGCTCAGATGGGGGATGCAAAAAAAAAAAAAGCCAGTGATATTTCTATGGACTTGGCCTTAGCAACGAGAAGCTAAAGCAAGTTTGCGGGGGAAAGGACTTGCCCAGACTTTTAGCGAGGAGGTGGCAGGGCCAAGCCTCCAATCCGGGACTCTCTGATTTCAGAGTTGGCCATGTCATATTAAAAAGCCTGGGTGAAAACAGTACGCCCACAGGAAATAGAGCGCAGGCGAGGACACGGTACAAATGCATGGAAAATTCCTGAGACTGCCTGTTCCCAGAGCTGTTTCATTACTGGGGAGTCAGGAGAAAAGGACGCCAAGGCGTTGTGGGCTATCTCTCTCTTCAGGAAGCAGGTGTCAGGAGGATTCCTAACTGTGCTCCCACTGCTCCCACAGTGAGGGTTCCTGCTCACCCCTTCCTCAGCCCCCTCTCCCATGTGGGCCTCAAACTTCTCCTCCTGGTTTGATTGACTGCCAGGAAATAACAAAAACCCGACTAGATTAGCAAGGCAGCATATGTTGCCCCTGGGAAGTTAAACAATTGCACTTCTGAATAACAGCTCAACATGAAACAGAAGAAATGTCACAAGGCAGGATATAATTAATTGCCAAGTGAATTACTGAAGTTATAATTGCAGAAGAGTTCGGAGGAGCATGTGATTGCCTTGGTGGGCATGGTCAAGACAGGCGGGGCAGAAGGGCGGCAAGGGGCTAGGCACAGCCTGGGCAAAGGTTATTCCTGAAGAAGATGCAGAGGTGGGGTGGTCTGACTCTGGTGCCAGGAGTTCCCAGGAGCCGGCCTGCAGACGGACCTGCCCACGACAGGCACCTCTCCTCCGGTGACCCCACGCTCACCTGGGCCATCCACCTGCGCTCTGTGTAGTCTGAGTTCTCATTCTCCACCCTTCTCTGGCCCAGTGACCTCCTGTGTCTGTGCCTCAGCAGCTCCATCTGTAACAGTGAACTGAGAAGGAAGGTCTTTCACTTATAGGAAAAGCACGTCTCTATGCCTGGAGTGGAGAAGTACACAACCACCAAGGTCTGTTGCTGCAACTCTACTATACTGAGGTCCATTTTTACAAGGGCGCAAATGTGAGCCACTGGCACAAGCAAAGGCTTAGCAGTTTCATAGCCCTGAGACTCAATCCCTGCTCTGTCTTATAAAGATTGTGTGATCTTGAATAACTTGCCAAACCTCCGAGTCTCACTATCCCCGTCTGTAACGTGGAGCTGTGGATGGCTGTCCCATGGGCTGCCTTGAGAATAACCTGAGATAATGTATGCCCAATGCACAGCCAGGGTGGGCCATGGTAGCCTAGCTCCATAAGCGGTGGTGGCTTATTGTCAAAGGGTGGTTTAACAGGAAACATCTAAAATAGCTGCTCTTGCTTGACCAGGCGGTGGCACAGTGGATAGAGCATCGGACTGGAATGCAGAAGACCCAGGTTCGAGACCCCGAGCTCGCCAGCTTAAGTGCGGGCCCATCTGGCTCGAGCAAAAAAAAGCTCACCAGCTTGGACCCAAGGTCTCTGGCTTGAGCAAGGGGTTGCTCGGTCTGCTGAAGGCCCACGGTCAAGGCACATGTGAGAAAGCAATCAATGAACAACTAAGGTGTCGCGACGGCAACAAAAAACTAATGATTGATGCTTCTCATCTCTATCTGTTCCTGTCTGTCTGTCCCTATCTATCCCTCTCTCTGACTCTCTCTGTCATGTAAGAAATAAAAAATAAATAAATAAAATAAAATAGCTGCTCTTGTGGTCCCCATGGACAGTGTCATAAAGGGTGTGACATCCTATCACTGCCCCAACGGGAGGGATGCAGCGTGAAGGCACAAGTGCTAGGGGACAAAAACCAGAACGGGACAGAAGGTGCTGGCAGTGCAGCGCACACCCAGCCGAGGCGGAGGGGCTGCAGGACACCAAGCTGTGTGGCTGTCACGGTGATAATTAGGAAGACTGCAGAGATGTAAAAACTGGTGCTTTGTGGAAACGGCAGAATATAAAGCAATCTATACTCTGGTTGCAACCGATTAGAAATGTTAAGGTAATTAAAACAGAAAGAGCCAAAGCAAATGTGGAATTAGGCTCATGTGAGCGAGGTTAAGACGAATCTGTGTTTAACGCATCTTCTTGTTTCACTGGCTTTTCCACCTAAATAGCCTCCTGGAAGGGCAGTGTCTGCACAGTGAGAGGTGGCAAGGCTTGGCTTGGCTGTGGATTTTATGGGTTTGTCAACCAACACGTCCAGCGACCAGACACCCAGTGGCAGCTCTTCCTGGGAGTCCTGTGCGGGAGGAGCTGGCCGGTGCTGGTCCTCACAGTGAAGGGCTGGCAGTGGCCCAGTGCTGGGGAAGGCAGTGTGGCCTGGCCCCAGGAGAGAACACAGGTCATGAATGGCAGCAGAGGGCCAACCCCTGGCTTGGTGTAAGAGGTGTAAGAAAGAATTTGCAAGCATTCACATGCCCAACAGCATGCGCCTGTGAGGCACTGAACCCCCTGCTGCTGGGAGTGTTCACTCTGAGGCTGGGGGGGCTATGGCAGGGCTGGTTCAGGAGGGACAGGAAGGAGGTGGCCTGGATCAGTGGCTCCCAAACCTACCACTTGTCAGAATCTTTGGGGTACCTTCCAAGATACAGGTTCCTGGAGTTCTGCCCACATCCCCAGAATCAGAACCCCCCAGCATTTGTATCAGAACCTGTGTGATTTGAAAAGCCCTTTGGGATTCTGAGTGGCACATAGGCTGGCCTGGGACCCACAGGCTGACATTACCCCTGAGGGCCTCCAAGACACTGTGCTCAGCCCTGGGTGGGCCATGCTCAGAGCCCCTGGGGGAGGGGCAGTGCAGCTCTGGGCACTGGGCTTGCCCTCGGGTCCTGAACATAAAGCAGCTGGCCCCAGCGACCCCCAGGGGAGCTGTGAGGGACAAGGACCAAGTCGAGTACAACCCTCCTGTAGCCACTCCCTGGGAGTCTGGGCACCCAGCCCCTAGGGCAGAGAACTCTGACTCCTGGCACTTGCCCCAGCTTCGTCAGGCCAAGGCAAAAAAGATTGAGTATCCACAAGGAATGTGTGCAGGAAGTTTGTGTTTCAGCTAACAAATCAAGTATCACATTTCTTTTTCTGTAAATTGATTCAAAGTCAAGTTCAAGGCTCCATTACCTCTAACTTGAGTAAGTTTACCCTAGTCCCTCTAAAAGCCTCTCTCTCACCCAGTATCCTACACAAACTGAGGTTTGAAAGAAAACCTTGCGGTGTTTCCGGAGTCTGACGGTCCGCTCCTCAGCTTTCTCATGGAGAGCGGAAGTAACCCTATGAGGATGCAGGGGACTGACAGCTGTAAGGCGTGTAGGACAGTGCCAGGTGTGGAGCACTTAGTAAACATCGGCAGTACTGCTGGTCTGTCTAGACTGCTGACTACCGAGACGCCCATGGGCCATCAGGGCTCAAATCACCTTCGGCTCCCAGGAACCTTCTGGAAGAAGCCAGCAGTTCCTCTAACCTCCTGCTATCTTCCCAGTTAGTTCACCAAAGAGTGCCCAGATCCCCACTCTGCCCCACTCCACTCTGGGAAACCCTCTTTCTTCCTTTTCTCGGTCCCCTTAACAACACACACTCGTCACGTGTACACTTGTACCAGGGATGCAGAACAGTTGCTTTGAGTAACTTCCGAGGCTGCCAGGCTGAAAGGGGAAAACTATAGGGAGAAGAAACATCTATTTCAGCAAGTGGATCCGAGACTTCCCTCCAGGAACCTGGCACGGTCCCCCTGCATGCCCACTCTGTGTCAGTGAGGCTGGGCGCCAGGGACGCACAGCAAAGAGTCCTGGCCAAAGCCAGAGGCCTCAAGAAGCCAGACTTAGAGCCTGGGGCTGGGCCATTAGGTCTGACATCCTGGCTCCTGTCTGTTCCTCCACTAGGGCCAACTATAGGCTACCAGATCACAGGGCAATGCCCCGAGAAACCCTTCTAGGAGTGCTGCTTTTCTAGCATAATATACTTTTTAGTATAAATATGTCTGAAATACTGCATGAGACATCTGTATACTAAAGCATCAGTTGCCATTTATCTGAAATTAAAGTTTAACTGAACGTCCTGTGTTCTCATTGGCCACATCTGGCACTCCTTACCTCCAGGGGCACCCCCAACCGACGGCCCCCCTGGAAACCACCAGCTGGCATCCTCTGCATCCTGTAGAAAGTGTTTGCATATGTACAGAGCTGAGCACCGCTCAGAGAGGGTAGCAGACTCCCGGATCACAGAGATAGTAAAGGCACAGCCACACACACAGCTCATGCTTGGTGCCTACAGGTCTTTATGGCTGGGCACTGTCCTAAGTACTGACCTGTATTAGCCACACTAATTCACGGAATGCTCACACCCACCCCATGAGGTACCTGCTGTTCCCACCCCCACTCTATAGGTGGCGCCCTGAGGCCCAGAGAATGGAATCCACACAGCTAAGGACAAAGCCAGGCAGTTCTGAGTCAGGAAAGCAGCTCCTCAGCCTGGGACATGGACTTTGTTTTTGATAAAAGCGGTCCTGGACCTGGACTGAGAAGATGACACAGGGCGCTTGCTGGTGCTGGAGCTGCCAGATGGCCGTGCCACCAGGCTGTTCTCCCTCTCCAGGGTCACACATAGCCGTTGAGCTGTATATTTATTCATACAGACACAGATACACTGACATTCCAAGTACTAACGGAGCATTAGCCAGCTGCCAGCGCTCTGTCCCAAGGACTTTTTGGTGCACTGCCGCCGGCAGGCAGCCTCGCACAGATGCGCGGGGATGTCACTCACAGAGCAAGGCAAGCTTGCACACTGGGCTTCCCCCTCTGCACTCCCACGTAAAATCCGCACCACTTTTGACACTTCCCATGTTATATTGGTAACCTGCATTTACAGCTTGTCTCTTCAGATATAGGGCAAGCCCCTAAAGCAAACAGCAGGCCTGCCATTAACTCACTTAGCAAATGTTTCCTGAACACTTACTAGGGGCCGGGAACAGAGCAAGGAACTAAGATGAAGTGTTCTTAGAGAGGGGCTGATGGGCGCGTGGCCACAGAGCCGGCTGGCAGAGACGGTGAAGGAAACCAGCGTCACACGCCTTGATGTGTCCTAAGAGGAGAACGGGCACCGGGCATGGGCACGGGCACAGGGCAGGTGGCGGCGGGCCAGGTGGGGTGCTGTGGTCAGGAATGGCTCTCCAGAAGCAGCAAGGGTGGGGGGCCAGCCTGCAAGGGGCCTGCAGAGGCAGTCATGCTGCCCACCGCTGCCCTGCCGGGGGCCAGGCTTGCTCCCAAGCAAGGACCAGGTAGGAGGGGAGGGAGGAAGCAGAGGTGGGAGACCTTTTCAAGACAAAGAGGGGCAACAGAACAGAGGCTACAGTGGGGTGATCAGGTTATTCCTGCTGCTTTTCTGGGTGAGGGACACTTGAGGATACTAAACGACAGAAGGGAAGGGTCCCGTACAGAGGTGGAGGCGGAGGAGGGTGCAGAGGAAGGAGGGAGAGCTGTCCAGAGCCCAGAGTGTGCCCTGAGGACACACCTCTCTCCCTAGGCGTGGGGAGTCTCAGCCCCATCTTCTCTGTGATGGAGACAGCCACCCTCTGTACGTGATGATAGGGCAGGCCAGAAGACAGAGAGGGTTTCAGTAGCCACTGTGCGGACAGGAAGGAACTGACCAGCGTTACCTTCCTTGCATCCAACCCAGAACATGACCTGTGGCTGGTGCCCACACCCTGTGGCAGGAGCAGCCAATCCACCAGCCATGCTGATTAAATGTCTGTGTTCTGCTTGCTCCCTCATTTGCACAACAGGCCCTTAAAGGTAGTCATAGGTACTAAACTGTTGCGAAACAAATTTCTCCTGGTTGAGCTACCTGACATTCCATCATTTTCAAGTGGCAGTGACTTCTATGTGAAGCTAGTTTAGTTGGTTAGACTCGCGGTGGCTTTCAACCAACAGTCCACCAGAGATTTCGTGCCAGTCATGAAAGAGTTAACCACCTTAGTGAAATTTCTGGTGAACTGGCACGGGTCTTGGAATGGTGGTTGAAGAACACTGGAGAGCATCGCCCAAATATACCATGGTTGCAGGTTCGATCCCCATCAGGGCATATACAAGAACATCCAATGGATGCATAGATATGGTAAATGGAATAAGAAATGTTTCTATTTCTCTCTCTAAAAATCAATCAATAAAACAATGATAATACAACATGGTATGCCATATGGTATTCTCTTAAAAATAAATAAAGCTCAATGTCATCCCCTTACCGTTTGTCTCCTCGGTTTCTCTCATAGGTGGCTAGTTACATGTGAAGCTTTAGGGTACCTACTCCTAGGAAAGCTTATAGATCAGAGAAGCCACAGAATGAATTTCTTTGTTCTTTTTAAAAGGTATTTATTTAAAAAGTGATTCATAACCGCTGGCTATCCCTAGTAAGGGCTGGGGTTTGAATGTGCGCTGTTGGAAGCTGAAGCTGGAGGGTAGAGTGAGGACTGCGTAAAGGTCTCTGTCTTCAACTTCAACAGGGAGACATGAAACCTGCAGACCAACGGGCGCGAGCTCATTAAACTAGACTTGCGTGGAGGGCTGATTTGGAGGGTGCTGACATCTCTCCTGACAGTCACATTGAGGGGGAATTCTTAGAGACACTCTGATCAAGTCAGCAGTGGCCGAGGAACTGTATCCACCAATAAAGAGTTCATTATCGCAGACATGGGTCATCAAGGACTGCCCAAGTTTTAGCCAGCGTTTGTATCCCTGTGGCTAGGTTTTGTTCATTCATGCAATGTGCTCAACTGGCTTGATATTCTTGAGCCATTCCTATTGGAAGTTTAAATGGGTGGGCTCCTGCCCATGGATCCCTGGCTTCTAGCTGCTGAGACATGCAGGTCCTCTGGTGTGTGTGTGTCTCTCTCCCTCCACCCCCATAATTGCTTAGCAACTTTGACGATGCTTCCAAAGCAAATGCAGTTACTCACAGTGAGAAGGCAGCCCAAATATGCTTGTGGGAGCCGGTAGGTTGGTTACAAATAGGAATGAGGAGCTGGTGTCACACAACGACAATAGTTGGAGTACCCCATCTTAAGACATTCAGATTCAATACATGTTAAAACACTGTCAAAAAAATATGACTGGGCCACAAGTCCCTGCTCGAGGCTACACAGAGCTCAGGAACCTGACCTCAAATGAGAATTTGAGCCCTGGCTTCACCATGTCCTCATGTCTTCACCTGGGTTGATCCCTTTAACCTCACTGAGCTGTTTCTGCATCTGTACGATTGGGCTAACAACTTCCTAGGGTCATATGAAAGTAAAAAACCACAGGGGATCACGGAAGGGCTCAGTAGTGCATAGTAGTTAAGAATTTGGACTCCAGGATCAAACTTAGTGTCTTTAGCGTAGAGATAGTGGCATGCACTTCACAGGATTTTTCAGATTGTGGTGGACCATGAGTACGGACAATTACACACCAGCCAGTTACACACTGTGCAACGACCTCAATTAGGCCTCACATGTGGAACACACCCACTTTATTAGTGGGTTCTCTTTCCTTTTTTGAGTGCTAAATAAAATAATACACATAAAGTACTCAGCACAGAGCTTGATACATAGGAAAGAAAGTTTAAGAAACATGAATCATTATGCAAATGCAAGGTCTTGTTATGCGTCTGTCCCTAACTGCCAACTGCCTGCCGGCCACTGGGGTGTCGGAATGCAGGAACAGGCAGACAAGGACTTCACATTTATGTGCCCAAATCAGACTAAACGCTTTCTCAAGGCTCCTGCAAAGCAGCTGTCTGCACTTGAAGCCATAAAAGCCCCACCTCCACTAAGGAGCTCCTGGGCAGAGCAGTCTCTCCTCTCGGGTGGACCACAAGTATAGTCATGGCTAGGACTTGGTGGCCGACTGGGAAACATGCCCTGGCCTCCCCCCCTGCAGAGAACCTCAGCCTCTGTCCACACCAGGCAGCCTCACAAGTGCCCAGGTGCCCAGAATGGTCAGCACCCCAATAGGGGCTTGTCCTCTTAGCAGCCTGACAGTGGGAGGGCAGTCTCAGTTGCCTTGCACCCAGGGGCTAATGCAAAGGGACTGAAGCAGAACTGTCACACTCCTCTGGTCTATAAATAAACCTAGCCTGTAAATATTTATGTGCCTCGGTGCTGCGACACTGTCATAATCTCTCACTCCTCCTCTGAAGGGCAGCTCCCGCACAGCCTGCCACGGGGCCAGACAGAGAGGTGCCTGGGGAGATGATGGGAGCAGAGCATCCTGGGTGCTCAGTAGGGCCCTTTCTCCCGTTGTAAAGGAAGGGCACAGCACTTCAACTCAATCATCTGCCTACTGCCTGCTGAGCACAGGCATAGAGATTTCAAGACGAATCCACTGCAGATGGAGCCATCATGACACTTCCCATGTGGTGGGGACACTTGTGCATGCATGAATCACAGAGTCGGGCAGGCTAGTGGCACCCTTGCTATGGCACACAGCACAGAGTGGGTGTATGTGGCAGAGGCTGCTTTCCACGGTGGCGGTGGTGGAGGTGGTGGCAGCAGGGATGGGGGTAGTGACAGTATGCCACAGTGAAAAGGTATTCCTGGTAGAGGTCTTAGCTTGTGAGCAGGCTTGGCAATGGGAGATCCAAGGAAGCCGTAGGGTGGAAACCTGCTTGTTTATTCAACAGGTTCCTGGGTGCCCACAGGTGCCAGTGCTGGGTGCTGGAAGCTCAAACACCAGGGTGAGGGGCAAAGGTGAAATCAGGCAGAAAGGTAGGGTGTGCCTGTTTTATAAGAACTCTGAACATCAAGCTGCTAAAGAAGCATCTTTGATCAAACGAGGAGACATGGGGCAAAGCTGCCAGGAGGGGGTGACTAAAAAGTCATGTCCCTTTCCTCCAAAGGTCCTTACCCCAATCCTTTGAAAATAAAAGTCCTTTCATGAGTGAAGGGAGGGACAAGCACGCAGAGTTTGACTGCAGCGGGAGCCATCCTAGTTTAGCAGAAACACAACTTGGCAAAAGGCAGAGGAAGCCGGGGCTGCAGAAGGGGTGTGGGGAGCTGTCTTTTGGACTCCAGAACCTGCGGGGGACCCAGTCCTGCCACCAAAAAGGTAAGTGCCTCACACCTCAGGTTGGCAGAAGGGGTCCCTCCCAGTGGACCTTAACAGAACCTGTATTCACAAAAAGATATGAAAATCACCACCAGCCACACTCCTTTCAAACCAGGCGAGGACTGGAGTCAGCTGTGGGCTGGGTGCTGGGGGGTGCGGCTTCCTTCCCGCACAGGGGCTGGCTGACTGTCCTCTGCCCCCCACCCCCACACACAGCGGTGTGGAGTGGAACCCACACCTCCTCCACAGGAAAATGGAGAACACAGTGATGCCAAAGGGGGCACGTTTGCTGGTGCGTTTGAAGAGTGTTGGGAAATGTACTACTATTCACAAAAATCAGGGGATATTTCCAAGTGAATATGAAGCGACAAACCATCCTCTAATTTTTGTGAGCAGTGCAATTAATGTAGCAATATAATGAAAGAACAAGACCTCCCACACCAGAAATCCTCTCCACAAAGGTGCAAGTGAACGAAAACACATTTATTACTGAAGAAGCATTAAGCCCCGAGGTGATGCTTATCACAGGCGGCCCACAGAGACCGCAGGGGCAGAAACCTCTCCCGTCTACAGTCAAAGCCAAGCAGACACAGCCCATTACAGACACGCTCCCAAGATAATCGATCACTAGTCCTCAAGTCACAGGATCACACAGTTTGTCCTAACTTTATCTTAGTAACTGGGGAGACCACTGTGTTGGTTTTATCTAGAGGAGGAACACGCTTCTCTTATCTCGAGGAGGGAAGACAGTTTTGCAAATTGGAGGAGCTAGGTGCCCATAGCGTTAAGCTCCTACCCTCCCACAGAAAGTGGGAGACAGTGGAGCTATCTCCCTGGAGGCTGTAGTTAAAAAAAAAAAAAAAAAAAAGTGGCTTTCAGGTCCTGGAGGTAACATTGAGAGACTGACCAGAGGCTTATTTAGCCATTATAAAGATTTAGATATACCTTTGAAAAGAACAGAGGGAGAAATTTTGAAAGAAAGGGTGATGTCTTTTCCTTTCCTCTCACTAGGGAGAGGTAAGCCTGTTGCAGTAGTGCCTATTTACCCAGGGAGGCCTTGGTTCCAAGACTCCCGGGGATGCCTGAAACCCCGGATGGTTCCAAATCCCATATATACTGTTTTCTCCCATACATATATACCCATGATAAAGTTTAATTTATGAATTAGACCCAGTAAGAGATTAACAACTAATAATAAAGTAGATCAAGCATAACAATATACTGTGTTAGAATCTGTATGAGTGTGGTCTCTCTCAAAATATCCTATTGTAGCGTACTCACTCTTCTTGTGATGATGTGAGACAACAAAATGGCACACCTAGTCCTGAATCTGGGTGAGCATCTCACACTTGCAGATGTGGCGTGGTGTCACTTGTTTCAAGGGACCCTTTGCTGAAGTCTTCCTATAGGTTCACCGCTTTCTGGGGCAACATTGCTGTCAATCAAACACATTTCCGGTTCATGTCTCCCGCCTACAAAGGTGATGACTTTTCCATCTTCACTCAGCATTTACCACGGTCTAGGGCCGTAACTTTTGCAGTTTGGGGTGCAAGAGCAAAACTAGCATGAATTTTTTTCTTCACAATTTCACATATAGAAGATTCATTCTTACCACAGATCTTAGCAACCTCAACATACAATCTCTTTTCCTTCCTTATTACATTGAGAATTTTCACCTTTTCACTTAAAGGAAGTGCAATTTAAAACTTATGAAGTATTTATTTCTGAAATTTTCCATCTAATATTTTCAGCCTGTGGTTGACCGCGTGTAACTCAAACCGTGGAAAACAAAACCATGAATAAGGGGGAACTACTGCATTTTAAATTTGTATTTGTCCTTACAATTTCCTCCCTGTGTTACTATAATTATAATAACATTGCAAACGCTAATTATTTGCATTGTAGGTTCTACCTTTCTCAGGGGAACTTGCAATTGTCTAAATACCCAGCACATCCATAGTTAAATGCAAACAAGTCAATAAGCAGAATGACAACTTAATGTAAGGATGACTCTAAAATCCTTACATAAATACTAATAAGTAGAGTATTTGCTTTGGGGGCATTACCTTTACACATAGCTGTCAGTCAGCTTTGTGTATCCATCCATCTGACCACTGAAGAGAACTTAAATCCCAATGTTAACCTGGTGACACTGGACCAGACTTTGGCAGTTTGTCTATTAATTAGATGTTCTTTTCTTTTTAATATCATCCTTCCACTCAAACCAGTTAATACTTCTGTGTGTGTCAAATTTAGAAACTGGGTACCTGGGAGCCTATTATTTTTACTTTGCTATTATCAAAGTCACTAGTGAAGGTGGTCCCATTCATATTCAGCTAATAACCGGATTACTGGACTTAATTCCAGACCATATCCAGACCATGTCCATACTGAAAGTACAATTTAGAACTGATCAGAAATATGGTTGTGGAAACCACTACTGCAAGTGCAGAAAGAGCGTAGTGTAATGAACAACCTTGTTTTTAATGCATGTGATTTTCAAAGTTACTAGCATAACCCCAGCTGTGAGTGGGCCAACAAGGCAGCCTATGAGAATGGTACTGTAGTTTCTAGAATACTTCTTTTTGGTTGAGGTCAATACCAATCACTTACTCTTGGAAAGTTAAGCTTTTGGTCCTTAGAAGGAACCAGTCCGCTTCCTCTGTGGTGCTGGCTTCACGGGAACATGGATCTGTCTTCCTCTCCCATGAATTTATGGGTGACCAGCAGCACCTGGAAGGGTCCCTCCCAACTCAAAGACAGCCTCTCTCTCCTCTGGAACACCTTCATGCAGTCTCCCAGTTGATAGGGGCGGCAGACTTACTCTGGCAGTTCCTTCCAAATCCTTGTGACTTTGTCTCAGGGTTTCTGGGGAAGAAAAGAAGTCCTTCTAAGTAGTGAAAATGATTAGGAGAGGATTCAGTTGAACTGGAAACAAGACGACCTCAGACCAGAATTCACAGATTTGACAAATCGAGAATCAAAAGAAGACACTGTGCTTGCTTGCAGGGTCATTTGTCACTTTCAATAAGGCTAATGGTAAAGCCTTAGGGCAATTTTAACCCTGTAGAGGGCATATAGCCTGTAAAGAATTCTGACAAATATGCACCTCTTTCGTAGTACGTTTTGAATAATTTTACCTCTTGGTAGATGTAATATGAGTTTAGTTTGGTTAAAAACCCCTTTTTACTTTGGTGATAAGAAATGACTGATACCTGAACAGGAGCTGTAAAACCCCTAACTACTAATCAGATATCAAGTTTTTTATTGTTCTCATTGATATCATCCTGTTTTTAAAAATATTTTGATGTTGCATAAAGGACACCAAACACATATTTATTACCTATCTATCCATCTAGCTATCCATATTCACTTGAAGCCCAAAGCAAGAACTGTACCTTTAGTAGCTGCTATTAACTGCTGCTTGTACTGATTTCATTCCAGACTGAACATAAGCCTCCAAAATTTCATGGGAAGTCACTCCAACATAAAAAGCCTTAAGTAGACCATTCTTACTCTGGGTGCAAGACCCATTGGCAAACATGATCAAACCTGCATTTGAAATTGGATGTGTGATAAATCAGGTTGGGGCCTATTATCTTCTTCCATTACTCTTCTTGTACGGTTATGGCCACCTATTCTATCTGGATCTTGGAAGAAGGTAGCGGTGGTTAGGAGACTGCACCCCTTCCAAGCACAATGTAGAACTGGGTAAGAATATTGGCTCAGTTAAATGGCACACTGACAAAAGGCTGGGTTTTACGTTCTTGTAAGACTGCCATCCTAGCATATGGGGCATGCAAATAAGTCAAGTGACCCCAGGTTTCCATTCTCTTCTGTCACAAGATTTGTCACAATGCAATTAGACAGCCAGAGGTGGGCAGATGCTAGAACACTTCCCGGGGAATGAAACATTGGGAAAACATCTTTGGCTTCAACTTGTGGCTCTATGGATGTGACTGTTTCCCCCAAACAAGCTTTTCTCTGGACTGAGTCACAATTCCCTCTACCTTCTCCACTGTTGCCTGGGAGAAGAATAAGACTAAAAAGACCCCTGGGGAGGTGATACAGCTTTTCAGCCTTCAGACACCTAACTCCTACTGAACATCTCCAGGGAGAGAACATACTGGGCATGCATTAGGAAAAGAGACGTTCCAGAAATTCCACTTTCTAGTATTTTCCTAAGCTAGCTTTCCATGGTCCTTGTGATGGTAGCTACTGGCAGGTCAGCTCAGACAGATGTCATGTTTAGAGAACACAAGCTATAATGCTATTTCATGGACCCAGCAAAACTTCCAGAATCGCTCATCTAGCCTTTCAACCTACCTTCCATTCTTTTGTTGGAGTTTCCAGTTTCCATTTCATAAGTCTTCATAATAAAAAGAAATTGAAGAGCGACTAATGTTTAACTATGAATATGTTACTGCTATCCTGTATTTGTGGTGTGCTTTTTAATTCCCAAGAATGTCAGCAATGTTAAAGAAACTACTACAAAAACCTTGCAGTTCAATAGCAGAGGAAGCCTCACTCCAGTTAGAAGTCTCTCCTGCAACTGGTCAAACAATCTGGGCAGTGGGAGTGAGGACACTTCCTCAAAGTATAAAAATGACCAGAATTTGGTTTTTAAACATAAAAAATATTAAAAAAATATCAAGTGTTTATAATTGGGCCAACTTTTGACAGTGGTTAATTTAGAAAAAAAGTAATTTTGTTGCATCTTTCAAAATTTAACCACTCAAAATTAGCTACAGTTTAAGCATTAGCCATAAAAAATGTATGCATACTTGTAAGAGACTCAGCCATTCCAAGAAAACATCTTCAGGTAAGTGCTGTGAACTTGAGAAGCTTCTTTTATATTCAGAGAGGAAATTTCAATATCTCAGGATGAAAGAACCAGAAGTGGGGGAAAAGCCAACTTGCCAGCTACCCTCTGCTTTCCCACCCTCAACAGGCTATGGTAGAGCACAAACCTTTCAGAGCCACCTGCCTCTTCATATTCCATTCACCAAAATGTCCGAAGTGCCTCCGTTTACTGAGCTTTAACTGAAAAAGAGTTTCCCCTGGCTCTCTGAAAATGCACACACCAAAGGAAAGATACATCAAACTGCTTGCATGCACTGTGGTGGAAACTACTATGTAACTCTACAAGAAAAGCTTTTAATCATGTGTTGTGCTCTCCAAAATGGCCTCCCAGGTTCCTGCGCCAGAGGCACACCATTATGGACAGAATACCACTGTTGCAAACTTTAGTTACTATAATTCAAGCTCGTGAGAAACTGGATTTTTAAATGTTTTTTTTCTTCTTTTTCTGCTGCTGTACAATGAGCATGAGCATCTAGAACAGAAGTCAGCAAACCATGGTCTGCAAGCAAATCTAGCTGGTGAACTTAATTTTTATGGATCATCAGCAATAAATGGTTTTCACATTTTAAATGCTTGAAAAATAATTTTGAAAAGTATTGATATATGACAATTAAATGACATTCAGATTTGTTTCAATTCACAAAGTCGCACTGGAACCAAGCCACACTCACTTTACATCTGGGTAGGGCTACTTCCACATGGTGCAACAGCAGAGTTCAGTAGTGACATAAACTATGGCCATAAAGCCTAAAATATAGTGCTCACAAAAATTAGGGGATATTTTATAGCTTCATATTTATTTTTGAAATGTCCTCTAATTTTTGTGAGCAGTATATTTATTATCTGGCTTTTTACAAAACAACAACACAAGAAAAAAGCCTCTCGTTCCCCTAGCCTAGAACAGACCACCTCACAGCAGGCACTCCAATTTTGTTGGATAGAGCCACCACATGTCAGTGGCTACAGGACTCTCATTCATTCCCCTTGAGCAGCAGCCCAGTCCCAGTGCAGACCTCTAGCAGAGGACCCCAATAATGGAGGGCACGGGGTTATTATGGGGCTGTTATTCCACTGAAGCGCATGAGAGAAACATTTCTGGGATGAAATGTTCTTTCAGGAATATAAAACTATAGATGAATCTTTAAATTTTGAATATAAAAATATGCTGATGTCTGCCTTTTATTTTTTTGTCTGCCTCTTAAAAATCCTGAAGACAACTTTTTTATCTGGCTCTTTCCCAAAGGCTACTAAACCTCTGGTCACAGACTAGCATTAACAGTTGGGCAATAGCAGGGCATATAGGAAACCCCATAAAATCATCCTGAGAGAGACTGCAAACACTATTCAACAGTTAGTCAACGTAGGCTGTTACCATCTTTGGGAACTTGGACCTAGATTTCCTGAGTCCGTACCCACTTCCAACCCAAGATCTCCTTCAGAACTTGGGCTCTAGGGATTTGGCTTCTAAAACGGATGAAGGGCAAATAACTAACAAAGAAACATGAACAAGTTAAAACTATACGCAGATGAAAAGATTTATACATTCTCATATCAAACTCTGACTACAGGTTAAAAAACAACATATAATTATAGACCCTCACATATGAGTGACTAAATCACAAGAATGACTATGAACTTCGTTTTTTTAACACATCAGAGTATCTCTCAGTAAGTAGAATTTGGAAATAAACATAGAGTACAGAGGTTGACTATCTTTTGCAAAATTATACAATTTTAGTGACAAGGAGGAGACTGTAAGCCTCCCGGACACTGTGTTGGCCCACTTCCTTTGTAAGTGACTGCTGGAACAGAGCACGCGATTTATTCTGTGTGCTTCTCCAGCCTCAGCTCACACTTTGTTTAGTATATGCTGAAGCTATCCTTATCCTTCTTATTCATTTTGACAAAATTGTTTCCTTTAACTTGTAGAAAAATTATAAAGGAATCAGAGTTCCCATACATCCTATACCCAATTTTACCTACATCAGCATGGTAGATTTGTTACAATTAACAAATCGATACTAATACATTAACTTGAGTCAATGCTTTATTCAGATTTCCTTAGTTTTTGTGGAATGTCCTTTTCTGTTTCAGGATTCCATCCAGAATATCACATTCCATTCCGTCACGTTGCCTCAGGCTCCTAGTGGCTGAGCTTCTCACTTTTCCTTGTTTTGATGACCATGAGTTTTGAGGATGCCCCCCAAAAGGGATATACCTGGTGTTTATCTCATTTAGACTGGGGTGAAGCCTTTTGGGAAGACCACAAAGTTAAAGTGCCATTTTTATTATGTCAAAAGTACATACTAGTATCAACAAGACGTACAACTTTTTCATGTTGACCCTGATCACCTGGGTATGGTACTGTTTGTCAGGTTTCTCCACTGTTAAGTTATTCTTTTTTTCTTCCATACTCTATACTCTTTGGAAGGAAGTCACTATGCACAGCCCGTATTAGAAGTGGGGAATTATGTTCCATGAAACATCTCTATTTTCCATTTATTTATTCAATCATATCATTAATTTGGTAGCTCAAGTTGTTCCAACTTTGGTCAGTAGGGTTACCCATGCCTTCTTCTTTGCTTCCCTTGGTCTTGAATATCATGCTTTTCAGAATTTAGCCGTGATCTTACCTCCACCATAGAAAAAAAAAATCCTAAAAACACCCCTGCTCCTAGCTCTTTATTTCCTACCACTCCAGGTTATTATGTTTTCTTATGAGCATCTAAAGCTTAAATCTGTTATAGTGTTTACACACTGTATTATTTGTCCATCTTTTCCACTGGACAATAAGCTTTTTGAGGACAGGGGTATCTAATGTGTTTTATATGCCAAGTATGTATGTAGTACATAGTGGCTCACCTGCACAAAGCAGGAGCTCAACAAATACTTCCAGAACGATCATTATGGTTTTCTCTTTAGTCCAAAAATCCAGGAGTGCCTAACATATTCACCAGAAGCCACACAGAAGTTGGTAACTAACTGCTCTGGGAGGAACTACAATGTGCTACTCCTGTGTTAATCAGTCCTGTAACACAACAGGCTCAGAATCTTCGTGAATGCTTCCTCCTGTCTCAGTTCTAAGCAAGCCTATTTCCTGACTATTAATCTTATACTTGCAGAATTACATTAAGGAAAATGACCAATTACCTTTATGTTTAGAACCAAACGTTCTAACTTCTAGAATTGCTTACCTTAGAGAAGTGGTATCACCAAATTAGCACATAGACATTTTGGTCATGAGGCCCCCAAATGACTTACTGCTGGTTGAGGACTATGTAACCCCACTGAAGAAATAAATTAGCTGAATTGTATTCTTCGTTGTCACAACTTATTATGAGAAAAATGATTTTAAAAATGAATCAAAACTCTTTCAAGATAAAGGAATTAAGATTGTGGTACACTATGAAGCAGAAAGTTTTTAGGTTGGATCACACATATGGGAGTTGATGCTTCCAGCTCCTAGTTCTAGTCACCGTCAATTCTTGACTCATCACCTTCCTAATTGTACTCTTGTTCATCTATCCATTTACAATCAATGAGATGTCATCCACTTACCCCTTCCTTTGCACTGCTTTTATAACAGAATTCAAATTTTTAACCATGCCCTAAAAGGCGCCACATGGGCTGCTCTACCTCTTCAAACTCATCCCATACCTATCTCCTTGTCTACCAATGTCAGCCAAGCTCATCTTTCTGAAGCTCAGCTCTATTTTTTTTTTTTACAGTGACAGAGAGAAAGTCAGAAAGAGGGATAGATAAGGACAGACAGACAGGAACGGAAAGATGAGAAACATTAATCATCAGTTTTTCATTGCAACACCTTAGTTTTTCTTTTTTTTTTTAAAAAAAAGTTTAATTATTTATTCATTTTAGAGAGGAGACACAGGGTGAGAGAGAGAGAGAGAGAAAGAGAGAGAGAGAGAGAGAGAAAGGGGGGAGGAGCTGGAAGCATCAACTCCCATATGTGCCTTGACCAGACCAGTGCAGGGTTTTGAACTGGCGACCTCAGTGTTCCCAGGTCGACGCTTTATCCACTGCGCCACCACAGGTCAGGCGCGACACCTTAGTTTTTCATTGATTGCTTTCTCGTATGTGCCTTGACCGCGGGCCGTCAACAGCCAAGTAACCCCTTGCTCGAGCCAGCAACCTTGGGTCTAAGCTGTCGAGCTTTTGCTCAAGCCAGATGGGCCCGTGCTCAAGCTGGCGACCTCAGGGTCTCGAACCTGAGTCTTCCGCATCCAATCCAATGCTCTATCCATTGAGCCATCGCCTGGTCAGGCCCTATTGATTTTTTGATAGTCTAGTAACTCCAACTTCTTATAAGAACTTTACAAAGTTCTTCAACCTTTAATGTTTCTTCTGCATGCATTGTGTGCCTGAGAACAAAGGCAACTTTGTCTAAGAAACCCCAACAAATCTGCTGAGATTAGACTGAAACAAAATAACCCCAATTCTTCTTGAGTTAAAGTTTTTAGTGTTAAAATGTACATTATCTTTAAGCTTTATTTAACTATTATTTTCCGAAATAGTAATATTAGTTTGATGCTAACATCCTACAAAGATTACCCCAAATTTAAAAATCATTTCTCACTATTTATAAGTAGTCAAAACACAAATTTAAATAAAGCATTGTCTTCTAAAATAATTTATTAAAAAATTGAATGCCTTTGATAATTAAAGGTACCTTATTGCATCTTCAAACATATGAAAATTAACATGAACCCTACGACGTTAACAGCTTAAAAAAAATCAGACCAAATTAAATACCTACCAAAATACTCTGTTTCTATTTAAATATACTGAAAGAGACATCACCTCTCTTGCTTCCTATTCTGATGACTTCTGGACATGTCTGCCCGAGTGAATAATCTACACATGAGTATCTTTCCTACACCTCTGCAAAAGGTCATTCCTTGATGTTGGAAACAAAGGCCAACTATCATTGTTCTGGTTGATGACAGACATAACTTTTGAATGACAGTGACCTTTCCTTTCAGAACTAAGTCCAGAAGTTGATCAGGTCCTTAACTCCCATTTTAGCAAGACATCACTGTGAAGCTGACTGCTCACTAAAATTAGGGGATAATTCAAAACGAATACGAAGCTATAAAATATCCCCTAATTTTTGTGAGCAGTATACATATTTCATTTAAGTTTGAGGCAGTCAGTAGATGGTAAAAATTGATCTGAATTGATACGACTGTTTTTAGCCTTTTAAAATCCCAGACGAGGTGAACATTTATACATTTTGCTGCGAAATATGAATGTTTGAGAATAGCATATTTATTGTTCCAGACACTGTTGGAGGGTGTTATATAACATACATCATTCATTCATATAGTTATTCACACCAAGCTTCTCCAAGTGTCTATTTTCGTAAGAAAGGTGGAGTTAATTCTGTTTATATCTTTTTCCAAAAAGATTTCAGATTTTAAAGCAGCCCAAACAGAAGCTTCACATTACTTCTGCTTGACCTGCTACTCTACTAACTTCTTTCCTTTTACAAACTGAAAATTACTTAGAAAATTAACTAGACAGTCTAAGGGGTTATATGCATTGGGAATTTGGGTAAAAGGGCTTGAAATTCTTTTTCTCTATTCAAAGATGGGCAAACTACAGTCTGTGTGCCAAATCCCACCCCCATGGGTTTCACACCTATGCCCACTTGTTTATATACTGTCTGGGGTTGCTTCCCTACTACAAGGCAGAGTTGCAAAGTTGTGACACAAACTGTATGACTTGAAAAGCCTAAAATACTTATTGTTTGGTCCTTTACAGAAAAAGTTTGCTGACCCCTGCTAGTGCAGCCCAAGATGGCACTAATACCTATGAGGAGTAAGTGATAGCTATGATTTATAAAGTTGGTCTGCCTGCATTTAGGGCTTATGGTATGTATGTGTGAATTTCAAAGGCAAAGTTAGAGATAGCTGTCACAGATATTCCCTTTCTATTTGAATGTAGTCTCAATGAGTCAAAATTTTAGATCCTTGGTCAGATTCCGAGGGACTGAGAAGTACAGTTCTTATTGATGTTATAAATCTGGTCAGAGAATAAAGAAAGGAATTTATAAGGTAGAGTTATTAATCTTCCCACATACTGTAAACATTAAATTCACTGAAAGGAATCTATATACTTTAGTGTTTACATTGACAGGCATAATTACAAAGATGTCAAAAAATATAGACCTTAAAAAATGATCACTGGTATGTTATTCTACAGTTCATGTGTGCTACTTCTTCAGAAGACTACCATCTCTTGCCACAACTGACAAAAACGTTCCCAGCTCAACTGTGGCTCAATAAACTTTTATTATTTTTTGTTATTTATTTTTATTCAAAAGAATTTGTTTCCCTATCACAAAAATTATATAACCACACCACCAACAGCAGCAAGGTCTGTAGAGTTACATTGATGGTAAAAAGTTCACTGGGTATTCCCAATGTCCCAATGGTCATAAAGGAGGGAAAAAAGTAAAAGAAAAAAATACTCCAAACAAATCCAAAACCCATGGTGACACTGGGGAGAGACTTGACATGACAGTCTCTATCTTCTCTTGTTGTCAGCTGCAAATGTATTTCAGCAGGTTCAAGTCCAAGTTAACTTGAGTAAACCCTTCATACCAACTCCAGCACCTAATTGAGGAGAAAAGGATTAGTTTAATAAAAGTTTTAAAATACAGAAAAAGTTCAAAGAATCATTATTATACTAAAAATGTAGAATTAAATCAAGAAGAATTTCCCTTACTGCTAAACACCAAAAAATTTGGAGGAATTAGACATTAAGTCTTTCTTACTTTCAACAGTTGGATGAATACTTTCAGATTAGTTATTTCCACAGTTAAATAGAAAGCCTTCAAGGTAAACTACGTAAAACATGGGGATAAATAAACTGGCTGATTCACAGCACAGATATAACATATTTGGCACAGACACAGGGTGGGGCAAAAGTAGGGTTACAGTTGCATTCACTTTTGAATAATCAATCAATAAAAATACAAGAATAAACTTGAGTACATGAAACAGAATTAATTCTTGTATTACTATTTATTAAGTATTGCTGTTTAGGATTTTAGTCTGTTTCTCCCACTGATAAAGTTAACAGTGATCAAGGTATACAGAACCTAAAATCTTGCCTTTGTCTATTGCTTCAAATATTTTCTAGTTAATCATCTGGTGTCAAGATTATTTGGTCAGTTATAAAAGTAGTTATCTTGTCATATAAGAAAGGTGTGATACTGCTAAAATTAAAAATAGTAAGAAGCAATGATCATTTATAAAAAGAGCAGAAGAAATGTCTACAAAAGAACATAGAATATGAGGAAAAATGCAAGCCACTGTCAAAAAGAATTATGTAAGATGGAGACTGCAATTCTAGGTGACAGAGAATTATAGAAGCTACTTTCCCCTCCTGTTAGTGCTAAGGCTTGACTTACACCTATGCTTCCATAAGGGTTTTTGTCTTTATCATTTGCAAGCAGGCTACTTAACATGAGAGGTCAATGCTTTTGAACAAAAATCTTACATTTGTCCTAAGATTCTCTGAGCTTCTGTAGATATGTTAGCAATCCCAATTGCCTCAAAGGCCAAACGTACAGAAGAATATGGTATAGCTTTTTCAATAAATGGCTTGCCATGAGAATAAGACAAGGGGAGATGAGAGACTACAGACAGCCACTTAAAAGATAGATTCCCAGTCTTTCTACTACCTTGTTTGAGGCTTCCAGAACATAATAGCACTGATTAGCTCAAAAGCCAGGCTTTCATTTAAGCTGTCCATGGCTCTCTAATGAGGCCTTCTAAGTAGAGAAACTAGCTGCATAAAAAGTAGTGCACCATGTATGTTAGTTTGACCACCTCACAGGGTAGTCCTGCTTTGAGCTTGCTCCATTCATCTGAAGGGCAGAGTGTTAGGCTTCGACCTGCCTCCTTGGTTGCTACATCATTCTCCACTCAGGATGACCTGAGTGGCAATACTGATGCTAAATGACAGGGTAAATAGATACATATTATTTAAAAATAAAACAAACAAACTTCCTGATATCTCTACCATTAGCAGAGAAAATGTGGAGTGAACTAGCATCCATAGAATAACTGCTGATCAAATCTGTGTACTAAAAACCTTCTCCAAAATGGTGGTCTATTTTAAAAGTTCAATGCTTGGCTCAGGATTTATCTGTCCAACGTTATCATGCCCAACTGCTAAATATTTAATGGAATAATTCTGTGAGCTCCTAACTACTAAGAAAAGTAGGTGGAAAACCTTATATGAATTTGACACCGAGACTGTGTGCCCAGAGACATCCAAGTTTCAGATTACACTAATGGCAAGATCACATGTTCAATTATTTTCAACAAAACACTAAGACACCTTATCTTCCCTTGGCAAGTGAGGAAAAACCTACTGGTCAGGGAAGAGAAACATGAAGAATAAGAGTAAGATATTTTTAAACTGGTGACTGTCTAAGCATCTCCAGCTCTATCTTGGACCGTGCCCTGAGAGGTCGCTGGTCTGGATAATAGAAGCTGAACAGCCACAGCAAATGCTGAACTGTCTTCACCTGTTTGTTGTTCTGACCATCCATCAATCTATTCAGCATTCATACAGGCTCTAAAAAGTACTATCATCTTCTCCATAGTTGCAAGCTGCTTATTCTTTCCCCTTCAATTAAAACCATTCCCAAGCAGACAGAGACCCATGATTTGGAAATGTATTTCTACGTTACAGTTATAGTCTCTCTAGCCTAAAAACAGAACTGAGTTTAAAATGGAGATGTATAAAATAAACAGCTTACCTTAATTGTACCCTGACTGTTAGCAGCAATCAGCACATTGGACTCCTAGAAAAGAACAAGAACTTTTCAAGTACGAGAAGGATTTTCTGGAGGGCAGTCCAAGAAAATACAGTCCTTTTCATCCTTACTTCCCTTCACCCGAGACATCAAAAGAATCTCAACATGTTTGTAACTACAAATCCCCCTCTTTTGATGATTATTAAACTTTAATAAAAATAATAAAGTTGGTAGCAGAGTAGGAAACTTTCAAATAGAAAGAAAAATAAAAGAGAAATAGATTACCACTAGAAGGAAAACCAAGAAAAACAAGGGCTGGAATAAAATACCAATAAAAATAACTTGAGAAAAACGAAGTGCATAATCCTTTCCACAGAAAACTGCCTTCATTCATTTCTTCCATAAAACACTAGTAATCAATGCAAATGCTGCAGACCTCTCTGGCATAAATCTCTATGGACAGCTATTTGGTATTAGGAAAACAAAAAATAATGTGAATATTCATCTAGGAGAGGAAGGCTATCTTTCTTTTTAATTATTCTATCACTCAGTATATGCATTTTTAATAACTCTGGTGTTACTTGAAATAGAATGTATGTGGTAACACATTTTTTTTACATTCTAAGCTTTAGGGAAAAATATGTTTCTCTGGCAAGTAGGAAGAGTGCGAAAGAGATGGACAAAACTGAGTTCACCAGAGGGAATTTTATTAAGTAGGAAGAGTTGGATATGTCTACTGTTGGAAACAAAGAGTATCACGGGCTCTGGAGCTTGGAGTTGTATATAAGTCTATTTGCTTTTCAGAGTAGAGAACTAAAAAATAAAAATAAATATAGAAAACAGAATAGACAGCTAAAAGGAGGTAAACAAACTCAGAAATCCCACAGAGGCCACATGGCTGAGGTGAAGACTAAGTACAAATAATAGCCACAAGAAACAGAGTGGCCAAACCTCAATGAAGGGTAGGACCTGCCTGGGTATCCTACAGGCTTCAAGACACAGTGATGCAGTGAAAAATGAAAGCTCCTGGTCTGAATACTTGGACAGTCATTTCAGCTAATCTAAGTTAGTCTTCAGTCTCTTTTCTGTAAGGAATCTGTGTTCTACAAACTCACACATTTCTTTTCTAACTTTCCCTTTGATTACTGGTCAAGTTACTTCTGGAAAACACTCATATTTTGCTACTGGTGTTAAGAGGAAATAGTATTTTCTACTATCCTTCAAATTTCTGGCCTCGTAATATTCCTTGGATATAATCAGTGGTGATACCACCCATGGACGTAAGCTGTAACAAGACAGAATAAGAAATGTTTTTTATAGCATGGGTATGGGAACTGTTGATGATGGGGTTTGAGGCATACAACCTCAAAATATGGCACCCTGGCATATTGTATACTTTAAAATGAAGGAGTTTGAGAAAAACAACAGAAGCAGGAAGGTCACTCTGACCACCTCCACCTGAAACAGGTCATAAAATCCTCATGTGAGAGGTCCCCACCTTATATACAGAGGAAAGGAACACCCTTATCTTCAAAGACAGACGCCAAGAAGAATCCAAACAAAAAGGCCTTGCTAAATTTCCCCCAGATTATAACAATCTTCCTGTGCCCGTAACCCTTCTGCATGACTACCCACTCTTCCTCACAGCTAGCACCAAATACACAGGCCTTGTTTCTTTGGGTCTTCATTTCCTTATGAAGGCTCCGATGTCACATAAAACTTAAATAAGTCTGTATGTTCTTCTCCTGTTAATGTGTCTCTATCAGTTTAATTTTGAGACCTGACCTGAGGTCCTCAGAGGTTTAAGGAAAACATTTTCCTCCCCTACACCAACATTTTCTTAGCTGAGGTTTTCCCTTAAATAAGCACATGTAGTCTTGAAAACAGCAACCTGGGTAATGCAGTATTCACTATTAGAATTAGTTTCAATATCACTTCGGACCCAGACATGATTCTTCTGTGACAGACAACCTTCCAGAAATGAAGACACAAGCAGCACCAGCCAATCCAGTGTCTATCTGTGTGAGGAAAGACTCCAGTCTCCGGGAAAGCCATGGCACCATCATCAGATGCTGCAGTCAACCAAATCTGCTCCTCTGCTATGGGAACACAGAGAGATAGGATGGCAAAAACTTTATAGTCTAATGCTCTATCTCTTTCTGCCAGTTTAAGTCTAATCACCTTTTAATACTAAAGAGGAAGGCAGAGAAACCTGGTAGAGGTGGTGTACCCTGTGGATAGGAAGAATGAATCCTCTTCTTCCAGGTACAAAGATTATAAATTACATAATTCAAACTTCTAAGTCTTAGTGGAAAAGTATGGTATATTATCACACAGTATGAAAGATTAGGCTCAGTTAAATAATCAATCAGCTCATAAGAGGAGTTTGAAGTCTATAGAACTACTGCACTAAACCAAAGAAGAAACACATCGGATAACTATCCAACAGGAATAGGCAATGTTTTTTTGTAACCTCAGGACTATTATGGCATTAACAGGTGATGCCATATTAGATTCTACCAAACGGTTAACACTGAACATCTTTTCCTGTGGAGACAGATAAATATCTCATTCACAAATAAACCAACCCAGGAAGTGACTGCCCAGTTGGAACTGTCTTTTGGGATGAAAAATAGAGGTGACAAAGTAGCCAAAGAATTCTTAGAAAACACTCAAAACTATTTGTATTGACAATTTAAAATTTTCATATTTCACATTTCAATATGCCCCCTCCCTGCAAAGACTATGAACTTATAAAAAAGGATTTAGGATTAAACTGTTTTTCAGATAGCCAGGTATTGGCTTAATGTAAATTAAGTTTTGCATGCAACAGAAAAATAAAGCCAGATATTATAAATGGTGATGAAAGGAGACTTGACTTGGGGAGACTTGACTTGGGGTGGTAAACACAAAACACAATATACAGATGACATATTCTAGAATCGTACACTTGAAATCTATATAATTTTATTAACCAATATCAACCCAATAAATTCAATTAAAAAAAAGGTTGCTAGAAGGCGTTCATAAAACAAAAGTTATTTTACTTCAGCATAGAGGTATGAAAGTGTTTAAGTACAATGTTACTACTACAGGTTTCAAGTGATTTTTGTTTACATTTTGAATGACTGAATTCCTAGCTGTAGCTATAGTCTGCGAGAGCCTGAATGTAATAAATAAGTTCTGGCTCAATGAGTTGTTTTTAAGTGCTAAGAGAAATAAAAATGCTAGTCAGTAATTCTCATCTTCTCTCTCTTTCTTGGACAGTTTTGCTGAAAACTCTGTTCAAGGTTAAGTTAATATTGCACCTAATATATTCTTCTTAATATAAAAAGATTAAGAAAAGATAATGGAAAAATTAGCAGCAAGTCTCTTTTAAAAATAGAAGACATACACACAAACAACTCATGGTAAAACAAAACTAGAACCCACTAACCCACTGGAAGTTCTCTTGGCTAGCTTGCCTATAAAAGTGCCATCATAGTTAACATATAAAATCCTAAGCAAGCTGAGAAATAACAATTATTCACCTGGTTTGTAATTGGAGGATTTATTCCTAGAGATAGATGTCATTGATTTTCAATGTGAATTAATTTTATTATGGGTTTAAGTATATGAAAAAAAAAATCCAAACAACTTCCACTTCTGGCCATGGCAGAGTAAGTGGAACAGATTTACTGTCTTATCAACTAGAAAATTAAACAAACATGTAAGACAACAAGCAGTGGAGGACTGTGATTCCTATGAGAAGAAAAAATACAAGGTGAGTCCTTTAACTGCCCTGGGCTTTCTGCTTGGAGGCAATTTCTGGAGCACAAAGCAAAAAAGGGGAATACAAGCAGAGCATAGAGGAATCTAAGCAAACCGCAGAAGACAGAGATGTGAGTTCAGGGTTTCTGCAGGGCCGCCGAGATTTGTACAGCAAAGTACCACACAATGTCCTATTCCTTTCCGGCACCCAATTTCCTGTTTAGAACTAATCTTTTTATTAGATATCCAAAGGAACTTGTGTTCACAATTAGGGAATACATATCATCAGCTGTTCTCAGGGGTGGAGATTAAAAATATTTAACAATAGGCACAGGCACCAGTCATAAAATATCAGTACAGCTCTACCATTACATTCTGATTGTCCCTGATTTTAGCAAATTCTTGGCTATAAAATTAGTTATAGTTCCATCCAATGTTTAAGTATAACATACAGACATAGTAAATACCCATCTTATAATGGGATTTAAAATTTATATAATGAGTATCAAAGTCTGAGCTTTCACAAAACCTCAAACAGCAAAGGAAGATATGTAAGCTGATGGTACAATGTACAAAATACATTCAAATAAGCCTATCTTTAATAAGATCAGTAACTTTGATTTGTTATTTATGATAATCATTTGATTCCTATATTTAAATATCTGGTTTAAGTAGAAGCCTGCTGTCATCTATTAGATGTATTGGATTTTGTGCAGAAGAAAATTTTAAGGGGACTATGCGATGTTGCAGGAAATGGTAAGGACATGTGGGTAGTTACATGGATGAATATGAGAGCAAGTACATTCAGAAAGACAGGGCACTGCAAAGGACTTCAGAACACAGGAAAAGTACTAGACTTCTTGCCCTTGGTTGAGACACTACCCAGAAAGTGATAAGGAGCGGTGAGAACACCTCTCAAGTATTTGGACACATATGTTGAGACAAGTGCAGTCACAAGGTGTTCTATTATGTTGGGTTCATGATTTTTAGCTGAAGGTCATTTTAGTACAGGGTCTTGAATCTAGATTTGAATTTATCATGCAAAGAAACAGCAAAAATTATACAGGTAGAAAACCTTAAAATGGTTCATTAAAATGAAGATTAGAGTAGACTAAGGACCTCTAAACAATAAGGCTAGTTATTCAACAACTGTCTGATGCAATGACTGCTCAGAGTAAAAATATGGGGATTTCACAACCGCAGACAGGATTCTCATACAATCAGCTATAAATAAATCCACAGCTGTAGTGTGCTTATTAGCACACCCTAGTACTATACCTCCCGCCGTGGCGCATTGGAAATGCCACCACTGCCCCGCTCCCTTCACTCCTATGGCAGACACACTCCGGAAAAAACTAAGACTTCAAATTTAGAATTAACAAGTTAATACGTAACAGCCAGATTTTCCTCTGGAAGTTGTCTTCTTTTTCTTTTTTATTTACTTATTGATTTTAGAGACAGAGAGAAGGGAGGGAGAGGGAAATATCTGTGCATTCATTGGTCGATTACTTGCATCTGCCCTGGCAGGGGATCAAACACATGACCTTGTTTATCAGGACAACACTCTAACCGAGTTACCCAGTCAGGGTGGAAATGGTCACTTCTGAAATCTGGTTACAGTAAAAGAGTACATGTACATAAATTGTATTTTGGAAAAGGCACTTTCTTAATAATAAATCAATTCTTAGTGAGAATAACTTCATGAAAACCACCTCTGATTAGCTCCTTCTATTTAAAATATTGATTGACCTTTACTCTCCCCCAGAAAACTAAGTAGCTCTTTGTATGGCAGCTGGATTAGTTAAACCAATTTGGTCCTTCAGAAAAATATTTCTACTTTCATTCCGCTTCCTGAAATAAACAAACAGTATTTGTTTTCAAAAACTGAAAGATTCCAAAAAGACAGGTTAAGATGGATACAGAAGTAACCTCACTTGGTTGTCTATTAATAATCCAGTATACTGTGGGGGAAGAAGAAGAAATGGGGGGGGGGGGGGTAAATGGTGATGGAAGGAGACTTGACGTGGGGTGGTGAACGCACAATACAATATACAGATGATGTGTTATAGAATTGTACATCTGAAATCTATTTAATTATATTAACCAATGTCACAATAACAAACTGGTACACTTAAGCAGTAGAGCTATTTAGCAAAATGGCAAGGAAGGCAGTCCGTAGAGTGCAGGTTTTAAAGGCTGTATGGAGGGGAACGATCAGACTTAGTGAGCTGTGCTAAGCCAGACAGAGACCTCCATGTTTATGTAGGATCACTGCAATTTGTAGACAAAAGACATTTTTCATTTGCCCACATGGTTGGTTTCTGCAGGTTCCATTTTTGTCATGCTTCATTATGAAGAAGCCTTCTGTTATCCAGGCTTTTCTACACCAACTCTCTAACTGCATCAAATCCTCACTTAAACACGCTTTAATACATTCGAACAAGTTATGGAAAATGAACAGGATTTGAGAACCATTAACAAGACACAAAACATACTAACTCAAAGTAATCTTTGCTAAGGAAGAAAAGGTTGTAAAGAACATGTACAAGGGAAGGAGGATTGAGATAACAAAAAAATAACACATATATTCACCACCTTTTCCTCATTCCCAATGCTTTCCCAAGTCTTCTCCCTTCTCATCGAGACACCTTAATCAACCTAATTCTTCTTACCGCATGGCACTCAAATAATTGCCTTCAGACACCTGCAACTTCCTTCACATGCCACAACACCTCTAGACCTTTGGATGCTCTCCTGAATAAAGCCCCAGAACCATGTGCTTGCATCCGCACGTCTGACAGGGAGAAGAAACCTCCGCACTGAGGAGGCCTGAGCACGGGACTGCGCGCATCTCCTGGCGCTCCAGGAAAAGCTCTTCCTGATGCCCTGTACTACTACATGAGCTATCCCAGGCAACCCAACTTGAGACAAGGACACCTGGACACGCATTTTGGTCTGTCATAGTATTTAACCCTCTCTGGGACTCAATTTCTTCAACTATAACACAGGTAATTCATAAAATTTGTATAAAAATTCAAAATACAGCAAAAGTATCTAACCAAAAAGGAAAAGATTTCTTATAGGCACTCCCAAAATGTGGCAGTTATTCTTATTAAAATGCCCAAATTTCTTTAAAACAAAGACCAGTTGCCCCAAGTATGACTATTACTGATCATTCTAGTCACCGTATTTATGATCTTATCAAATTTATCAAAAACATACAGTAGGCTCTTCAGGGTAAGGAGACTTAAATCATATTGTAACTCCCCCAGAAAACTAAGTAGCTCTTCGTATGGCAGCTGCTGGTATACTGTTTTCTTTTGCTCTCAAAATAGAAGGTTTGACAGTAGCATTATTTCATACTCTTAAACATCTTGAACACCTCTAGTAGTTTAGATACAATGCCTAAGATCAAACACATGAGGAAAGAAAAATAATTCAAGGTCAGAAGAGTAACATTTAAAATCCTGGTCATGAGGCCCTGGCTGGTAGGTAGCTCAGTTAGCGCGTCATCTTGACATGCCAAGGTTGCGGGTTTGATCCCTGGTCAGGGCACATACAAGATCCAACCAATGAATAAGTGGAACAACAAATTGATGCTTTTTTTTCTCTTTCTCTTTTCCTAAGAATCAATAATAATAAAAAAATCCTACCTATGATTACTCTGTTTTAAAGACTGACTTCTAATTAATTAAATTTGAAATCTGAGCTACCTTTGAATCAGTTCTTCAATTATTTTTCCCTATAATTGAAATTGGATTTTCTTAAGGATCATACAGGGTGTCCGTAAAGTCATGGTGCACTTTTGACTTTTGACCAGTCAAAAGTGCACCATGACTTTATGGACACACTGTATTTAACTGTAAATGTAAAGTACATTTTTAAATTAGATAGAGGCACTTGAAGCAAAATAGATAAAATAATCAAGTTGAGGAAATATATTTATCAAATATTACTCTAATTTTCTTTTTGTGACACAGAGAGAAAGAGGAAGAGAGACAGATTAGGACAGACAAGAAAGGGAGAGAGATGAGAAGCATCAATTCTTCATTGCGGCACCTTAGTTGTTCACTGATTGCTTTCTCATATGTGCTTTGACTGAGGGCTACAGCAGCGCGAGTGACCCCTTGCTCAAGCCAGCGACATTGGGCTCAAGCTGGTGACCTTGGGCTTCAAACCAGCGACCCCAAGCTTAAGCTGGTGAGCCCGCGCTCAAGCTGACGAACTTGGGGTTTCAAACCTGGGTCCTCCGTGCCCCAGTCTGATGCTCTATCCACTGCACCACCGCTTGGTCAGGCAAACGTTACCCTAATTTTTAATGATAGCCAAATAGATATTGTAGTTACATGCAAATAACTGAGTTTGAAAGAAAGTTTTCTGATTGACCTATGGTCAATTAAAGGTAGTAAGCAATGTCTGACTGTCTGAATTGCTGTAATGATTAAGAACATGTGGTAGCAGTGTACAAAGGTAAGCGAAAAGAGATGTAAAGGTGTTGGAAGTAATCTATGAAGGGAAGGGAGGGGCAGGAATGTGGAGATGAAAAGCACAAACTGAAAAAAGAGATGAATATAGGAGATATTTCATGTGATCTTAGCCAAAAGGCTGGGAATTGATAGGAGATATTTCAAACAAAATTATTATTGCTGCTTGATAAATAATTAGAAGATAAAAAAGACATGCAACAATGATGATTTAGGATTTAGGCTTAGATGACTCAGAAGAATGATAAAGTCACAAGAAAACAAAGATGTTAATCTGTCAAAGGCTGAAAGGAAAAATCAAAGGAACAGCATTTCATAACACATTTCTTTTGGCTATACAGAATAAATTCCCAAAGAGCTCAAATGTCTGATTTAAACTGACCTTACTTCTTTTTGGGGCCAGTTAGGGTCTTTGAAAATTTAATTAAGTAAAATCTGTTAATTCAACAAATACTTATAAAGTAAATATAAGAATGAGAAAGGCTCACAGCCTGGTTCTGTTACAGCCCTTTACTACTTATGAAGCTCACGGCAGTTTAAAATGGAAGTGCTGGCACTTGTGAGCTGGTGAACACTGAAGTAGTGGAAATGGAGAGAGGGCTGGCCCAGAGAGGGCACGGGGGTCTCGGGCCTCCCCACCCCCACCCATTCCCTTTCCTATGCATCTCTCCCATTTGGCTGTTCCTGAGATAAATAAAGCCTTTATAATTGGTAAACGTTTGGTCAAATTGGGCTGATTAAACATCAAGACAGCATGCTGCCTTTTGGGAGACAAATGTTTGACTCCAGCTTTAAGATCCTGATTCTGGCCTGACCTGTGGTGGTGCAGGGGATAAAGCACTGACCTGAACACTGAGGTCACCAGTTCAAAAACCCTGGACTTGCCCAGTCAAGGCACATACAAGAAGCAACTAATATGAGTTTATGCTTCCCACTCTTCCCACCCTCCCAAAAATCAATGAATAAAAAATATTTTTTTAAAAATATCCTGATTTAGTACAAGCACAAGAATGTTCTGGCCTTCACAGGCAGTCCCCAGGTTACAAATGTGATAGGCTTTCATATGTTTGAAAATGTTTAAGTATTTATTTGCACAGAAAGGCAAAAATAAATACTATGTTAAGACAAACACCTGTTGCCTTGATCAGGTGGTGGCACATTGGATAAAACATTGGCCTGGGATGCTGAGGACCCAGGTTCGAAACCCTGAGGTCATGGCTTGAGCATGGGATCATAGACATGATGCCAGGGTCACTGGCTTGAGCCTAAAAGTCACTGGCTTGGCTGGAGCCCCCCAGTTGTGGCACATATGAGAAAGTAGTCAATGAACAAATAATGTGCCGCAACTATGAGTTGATTCTTCTCATCTCTCTTCCTGCCTGCCTGTCTCTCTTGCTAAAAGGGAAAGGAAGGAAAGAGACAAACATCTGTCTAAGTTGGATTTAATAGGTAAATGTACCTGCTCCAACTTACATACAAATTCAACTTAAGAAAAAAACCTATAGAACCTATCTCATTCGTTACCGAGAGATATTTTGCCAATAAGATCAAAAAGAACCCCAGCCTGTTACCTGACATTTCCCTTAGCTGGCCTTTACCACCTCTTTCAAAGCAACCAACTTCCAAAGGGACATTGGAAAGCCTTCTTATGTGGCTCTGGGAAGGTCTGAGATAGAGCCCATTACTGGGTTCCTGGAAATGAAGACCAGTCTGTGGTAGGCATTGCTGGGAACACTTTTGTTCCCCTTCTCACACGGGACACTACTGGATCTCTACAAATTTCCACTGGCAGAATCAAGACTGGATGTGTCAGAGGTGGGGGCTTTACTTTCCTCTCCCAGTAATTCTAGGCTGTTCAATAAAATAAGAGATTTATGCATCCCATAAGAAACAACAACAAAAATGAAGATTTCCGGGCTTCACTCTCAGGAACTGGGGCTTAGAATTTTTACTTTTTAAATTATATACAGGTTTCTCAGTTAATTAATAATTCTGAAGTAGATATTAGTAGACCATACTTGGAAAAACATTAGTATAAATATTGAAAACTGCCTATAAATGCTGAACTCAGAGAAGAGAGAAACCTGTATTTTTCTGTTTTTGGTCAGGGGCTGGTCAGGAGGAAAATAAAAAGAAAAGATTTACTTGTTTACTTTAAAATTTTTTTTTATAAGTTCTTATGTGCCAGATCCCACATAAGGACAAAAGAATGCCAGATTAATAAAACGAGTTTTTAATCCAAGAAGGCTTTTAAGTTTAGTGAGAATAATTATACATAAAATTTTATTTCTAACACTTTCACAAAGATATATAAATTTATTTGGTTAAAAAAGATAGTATATTCAGTACTTGAATTTGAATTACACACATAGCTCACAGAAATTTTGTAGTAAAGTTAACTTCACAAATAGAGATCTATGAGAAATCAAAATAAAATGTGATGGGAAGCTGAGAACTGGGTTGCTACCTACTCTAGTGCCATTTACTTATACTACTAAAGGCCCTATTTTCTTTCTTCTCATTCCCATATTTTTAACTAGTTATGACAAAGCAAAATCCATGAAGTCAGCAGAACTTCACAGATTACAGTTTTGAACTTTTTGCCTACAAGTGACACTGGACCCTCAAAGGATTCAAGTAAAATTGGGGTAAAGGGCAGGGTTCACATAACAAAAATTAATTCAGAAAATGTTGACTTCTACTGCACGTGGAAGCACAAGTTCTTGAACATTACACATTTAAAAAAAATATTTACTGTTTATGAGGTGATCAGAAAGAATGAGAGCTGTTCTTATGAGACAACGTTGTAAGATTTAGTTACGGAAAACTGTGACGGGCTTCCTTGTGAGGTAGGAGATCCCCATCACCAGAATTAGTGAGAAAGTGGGAATGATACCCCATCAGAAATATGACAGAAATCATTCCTGCAATGGAGAAAAGGTAAGGCTAGATCGATCAATCTAAGGTTGTCACACCCCCCCCCCCGAGTGAACACTACTACTTTTTTTTTTTTAAACACTACTACTTTTGTGGCTATAAAACTCAACACTCTTCTACTTGAACAGCTTCCTGTCTAATGCAGGACAATATGTATCAAACAGAAATGCAGGAAGACAGCAAGGCACAGTGAGCAGCAGAGCAAAGGCACACAGGTAACAAAACAAAACAAAATTTAGAAGCAGCTCAATGTTGTTGGGTGTTAAATATCCCTGTGCAAGTGGCAGGTGACCAGACTGGAGAGGTGGGAGGGGGCCTGATAAAGGGGATGTTAGATGTCACATAGGAAGCTGAGATGTTATTTTGTGACCAATAATCATGTATTTCTATACATATACTTCAGCATATGAAACCAGTTCAAGTAGTATTTATTAAAATTCCCTTCCCATCTCAAAGTATTTTGTACACTTTTAAGCACAATAGGGTAATAATAAAATTTTAGGTTAACAGCATAATTTAGAATGCATTCTCAAATTAATATATTTCTTTTTTCTCTTAAAAAAAGCAAAAACAAAACAAAAAAAAAACACCACCCAAAAACCCAATAAACAAAAACCAAGCAGTTTAAAGACCTGGCATACTTCAGACAAACACTATTTTTAAAAATATATTTAATGAGAAAATAATTTTAAGAGCCATTCTAATAGAAGTCAAATTTCATTACAGTACATATGAAAATGACAATAATGAAATATTTAAAATGTCAACTAGTAGACCCATTAAGTCATACTCTGTTTTCATTACAATATTCACTGTCAAATATCTAATGCGACAGAAACGTTTTCACAGAGGCTATCCATACAGTGCTGAGCATTTAAGTCAAGGAACAGTCACACTTAATGTCATTTAGTTAACTAGCGCAGAAATGAATCACAGTCTACTGCAGCTTCCCCCACCTGCCTTGTCTCCTCCCCTACTCCTCCCCCACTCTAGTGGGGACACTGAGGGAAGAGCGGGCGCTAGGAGGAGACGGGAGCCACAGTCCTCCTGGAAGTCAGGGTCCATGCTCAGTCTTCTTTCCTTCCATGCCCAAGACAGACAAGAGTTCATTCAGATTGGCCCTCTTCCAGTCAGGACAGTTTTCTAAAGTGTTACAAACCATCCAGCTAGAGGAAAGAAGAAAGGAAAGGAAAGATAAAGGAAAAAGGGAAACAGAACTGAAGAAAAGAGAGAAGAAAAAGATGCTCCTGTGTTGTCTTCTCAGTGGTCATGAAGAATTTAGGATGAGAAATAGCTTATAAGTGCAGGAAGTCAATACATATTAAAGACAGATTTATTTTTTAAAAAAAGGAAAAAGACCACATTTTATTTTTTATTTGTGTTTCTTCCTAAGGGGATAAGAGAGTAGCACAATCTAACAGACATTAGGTATTCATAAATACAATTATTCCCTCCTTAGCAAATGCTCAAGAGCCATTTATGCCTCTTGGTTACAATGTACAGCAAATCTCTTTTTAGCAGAACTATGAATCATCTGTCCCCAAACTTGATTGCTCATATAATATTCCAAGAAGACCTGAGGAACTTTGTAAATACAAATCTTTACCCTCCCCCCAAATAATAGGTTCATGGGTCTAATAGAACTGTGTTTATCTTTTATTTTGGGGGGGGGGAGATTCCAAGATGATTATGATGCTCACTCAGGTTTGAAAATCACTGGTATAAATAAATTTTATTCCACATGTCTTACGCACTTTAGTGGAAGTAGAATGGCTTTTCATGTGTGCTTTAACTTTCCTAGTGTTCAGTGTGATCTGATTCTTTAGACACAGCATATACTAAGTCAGAGAGGGATGTCTATCTCTTGATAAAAGCATAACAATTGGAAAAACAGGTATGTCGGGTCTCTTTGAGAGAAGACTGAATTGTGAAACAGCAGTTAAACAACAGAGAGGAGGAAAAAGGAAGAGGCTATAAAGCTAACAAAAATATTAAGCCAATAATAAACACAATTCCTCTGCAGCTGCAACATCTTGAAATTTTCATTGCTTTTGAAAATAGGTAAAATCCTGGAGGTTGTTTCCCAAGAGGAAAATGGTAATTATAAAAAAATTATATAGGTACCAATTAATGTTTATGTAGGGAAACTTGTTTTTTTAAATTGATGTAGTCCTGATAAGTTTTAAGTGACTCTGTTAGATGTTAGAAGTATCTCCTAACTCTACTTCAGCATTTCTTTGGTTTCAAAAATGACTAATTTTGCAACAAACAAGATAAAGAACAACCCTGAAGGACTGTATCATCTATTATAAAAATTATATATTAGCTACATATTACATATAAACAATTTGCTTGGTGCTAGAAGTAATTAAAAAATGATATGTTAATAGCAAACACTTATATTGCTCTTACTATATGCCAAAAACTATTCTAACCCCTTTATGCATATTAACTAATTTTAACTGTAACCCTAAGAGATAGGTTACCATGATCATTAGCATTTTATAGACAGGAAACTGAAGCTCAGTGCAGTTAAGGAACTCAGTATGGCTAACAGGAGTGGTCAGTGGGCAATCTGATCTGAACCTAAGCAGCCTGGCTCTATAGTCTGTGCTCTTTCTTAACACACTATGATGCCCTTTTTCAAGGAATTTGCAGGTGAGCAGAAATTTGTGACATGAATACAAATAACAGTACAAAGTACTATATTAACTCATTCAGCAAATATTTTTAATGGGTAGAAATCCTGAGATTTAGGTAAGAAAAAGATCTGCTTAAGAAGACAAAATTTTAGTTAAAAATTTAAAATAAGTGTCTAAAATATAAAATTTTCTCAGCAGTAAGAATGGAAAGAATATATTTCATTTTATGAGTGAAAAAGATGGTTTCACCAAATATGGTTATAGCCTTGTATAGTATGGGTGATGACATAGTTGATTTCCAAGCCAAGTTTTGCTGGACGTGGTTTCAGGGAAGGAAATTAGGGAAACCATTATCGTGGCATCCTTTACTCCATAGTTATGGAAATATTTAACATGATTCTTGGTGTTTCAAGCCACACAGAAAATATCCACTCTTAATAACCAATTTTTCCTGAAAATAGAGTATATAGATTTTGGACCACCTCTGAAGAGAGGTAAGGTAGTCTTAAGGATCCTTTACAAGTATTGCCTTTTACCATTAGCTATCCATTTAGAATTGGTGACTCAAAACTAGATAACTATGCATAATGTGGTTCAGTCCTGCTGAAACAAAGATGAGGGGACCTGCTGCCTCGGCAGGAGTTACCATGGACTCAGGATCAGCCCCCAATAATAAAGTCCCTTTACAAAGAACAGAAATAATCATCTGCATTCCAACAGTTTCAGGTTAAGAATCATGCCACAGAAGAATCCACAGCTAAAGAACATACATAATTTCTTTTACCCAACTCCAGTCTCTGAATAAAGCAGTCATGATTTAAAATAAAGAAAACACAATGTTATCCCAAACTTACCTTAGCTTCCTATTATCAGTTTCAAGGTGGATATGTGGTGTGAGATAGCGGAATAGATATGAATTACTAACAACCATGTTGCCAAAAACTATGATAAAATGTTATCTTAGTTGCATGGTATTTACCTTTCAAGCAAGAACTTCTTTTAAAAAGGACAGTTATCAGTATGTAAGTTTGTGTAAAACAGAACTACCATTTTGAAAAATACTTATGAAAAATACTGATTAAAAATTATTATTTTTATTTTACTAACAAGATATCTTCAAATTGGCAAAGACATTGGCATTGGCACTGTATTCCACATTTTATGGGTATGGTGAAACAAACCTCTGGACTTTCTGAGTAGGAGAGCAAATAAACTTTTCTAGAAGGCAAACTACATATTATGAAAAACAAAAGACAAAGGATAAAGTACTGTCTCTCAGAATAAAAGAAACAGTAGAAATATTGTCTTTAAAAGGGAGTAAAGTAAAACCTGTAAGCCTTAAAGCAAAGCAGACAAGCGCCCGGGCACGTGTAAAGGCTGGAGAAGCACACAGTGAGCTCCCACAGCCCCGGGAAGTGGAGGAGGGGCAGAACTGACACTGCCCAGTGTCTTAAAGGGCAGTGTGTAACATTCTATCCAGTTCATATGCAGGATGGTAGAAATAAAAAGAGCAGAAATTATATGTATATGATGTTGGCTGATTGATCAAAACAGGGCATGAGATTACTGGTTCATTTTCAGTCAAAAGTGAGCATAAAAAATACATGTATCTATGTATGTTATAGGAAAAATCAAGGCTAGACAAAAATTTCATCTGCAGAGAAATATCTTAAATTTCTAATGGAGATACTAACCTAGGAGAATTCATTTGTATGTGTGCCCCCCAATCAATCACTCTCAATTTCTCATTTCATCCCCAGGACTGAGTCACTGCCATAAATGATAACATAAAGGAACGTGCTACTTTTATGTTACTATTAATTAGTTTTATGTTAATTCATACAATAGATTGATACACCACTTATATTTGTCCCAAAACTAAAAAACAAACAAACAAAAAAACACTTTCAAAAGTGTTCTTAAATTGAGCTTTTAAAAGTGATCAAAATTAGGTAGGACAGAAATAAGGCTTAGAAAGACAATGAAATGTTTGGCCTTTCTAGAGACACCTAATGATTTCATATCTTAAAAAAGTAATCAAGGTGAGATTATTTTATTACTCCTCCAAAAAAGTTCTCTGCACTTCCCAGCTCCAATTTCTCCCTTCCCTTTCTTTTTTACGACCACTTCAGTTAAGCTTTTGTCTGTTTCTTCCATTTTTTTGCTTGTCTTACTTGTCTTGGCAGCACAAGCCTATCAATCTCTCCTGCCTGAAAAACTGTTCACTTGCTTTCCAGGCACCAGTTTTCCGACTACTGATAACCACTCCTTGTCGGGACTTTTGTGGACTCTCCCTCATTGCCTCAATCACAGAAGTGCCTTCAACAAAGGACTCACACTGCTCCTAGTTTCTAATTACTACACTCCCTTGGAGAGACCCTACCCAGTACCTTGGTTACATCACATTTATATCTCCGGCCCCATAATGTGCTGTGAACTCCAAACTTGGCATGACCACTTAGATGGCGAGCAGTATCCTAATCTTCATCAGTTCTCAAGTTTCCTGTGAATTCTGAACTTGATAGCTCTAGTTTCTCGTTTTTGTAACTCTCAAACTTAGCCAGTCTAAAAGCCAACTCCTGGTCCTCTCCCCTGAGCCGGTTCCTTTGGTAGTCTTCAAAGGCAACTTCACTTTTTAAAACCACCTGGGGAAAAAAACTTTGTCACCTAAACCCAGTGATTTCAACTGCCAGTTTTTGGACCAGCGCTGGTCTACAATTTCTGGAGAACTGGTACGGGTCCACAGACTGGCAGTTGAAAACCACTGACCTAGGCTTTTCTCTTTCACTCTCTACACACAGTCGATTATCCCCTTTCAAGAGATAAACAGGATCTGACTGCTTTCACTGGTACACCATTATTTGACCTTACCGGGAATATTGCAACAACCTTCCTGCTTCCACTCTTGGCATCTGATAGTCTGTTCCCTACAAAATAATCAAACTAGCTTCCTGAAAATTTATGTAAGATTATAAGACTACCTTGGTCAAAACCTTACAATGGCTCCCAACTCACTCCCAGTAAAAGCTGAAGTCTGAGAATGGTAAACAATGCTCTATGGAAATGGTTCTTCTTCATCTCTCTGGAACATCTTCTACTCCCCACCGAGATCACTGCCCTTCTTACTGTCCCTGGAGCACTAATCACACTCCTACTTCAAGGTCTCTCAACACTGGGCTGCAACTGGAACACTCTCCTTTAACATTCCCACATGGACGGTACTTCCCCTCCTTCCAGTCTCCACTCCAAGTCAGCTGCTCAAGTGGGCATTCGGCCACCACCAACAGATACTGCAGCTCCCAAGCCAGCCCCCCTATCCCACTTGCCTGCTTTCTGTCACTCCAAGGCACTCGCTCATTCTAACATAACTCATTTCTTTTGTTTCTGTCTCCTCAGGCACATAAAATTTTAAGTCTCCTAAGAGGGCCAAAATTTTTTTACAGTTTTGTTCCCAGTTTATCTCTATTATCTGAAACTGTGAATAAATGAACAAAAGAGTCTTTCACACCTTCTGCCTCATTTAAAATAAAGGAAGTTATTTTTGTGGCTAATCAAAGTGACAGCTATATAAAAATATTTAAAACAAATCTGGAATAGTAACAAAATGAGTTACAGAACTTTTATTTTAAAATTTTTATTTGTGAAAATTTAAAGCAAGTTCCTGAGTGATGCTGATATTAGTCTAGGTGGCACACCTGAAGAACTCTAACAACCTACTTTAAAATGTTTCCTATAAATTACAATATGTATCCATCCCTTCATGTCCAACATGAGTTCTTTTTTTTATTTTATTTTTTTTCCAAGGAGAGAGTCAGAGAGAGGGATAGATAGGGACCAGACAGGAATGGAGAGAGGTGAGAAGCATCAGTCATTAGTTTCTCGTTGCCCTTGCGACACCTTAGTTCATCGATTGCTTTCTCACAAGTGCCTTGACTGCGGGCCTTCAGCAGACAGAACAACCCCTTGCTGGAGCCAGCAACCTTGGGTCCAAACTGGCGATCCCTTGCTCAAGCCAGATCGGCCCGCGCTCAAGCTGGCGAGCTCGGGGTCTCGAACCTGGGTCTTCCACATCCCAGTCCGAAGCTCTTTCCACTGTGCCACCGCCTGGTCAGGCTCCAACATGAGTTAGTTTTTAACTCCCTTCCTTAACAAGGCAAGAACTTGAGAACATTTTAATTACATTTATCCTCCTGACTTATGTTATTACTACCAAGTACTTAAATCTATGTTTATTAAATCCAACAAAGCATCACTGCTTTGGATAGTCTTTGTGCATTAAGATTACTGCATATTTACTATTTCTTTTGCTTCCCATTCCTTTCTGTGTCTCTGACCTTCATCTTCATCTTCTGCATCTTTTTCTCTGCCTTAAAAATATCCTTTACTGTTTTCTTCAGTGTAAACCTGCTGGTGGCAATTTGTATTTATTTACCTAAAAACGTCGATGTTACCTTTGTCTTAAGAAATTTTCACTAAATGAAGAACTTTAGATTGGCAGGTATTTTCCTTCAAACAAAGATAATCTGGTTCCACTATCATCTGATTTCTGTTGCTTCATTAAGAAGTTAGCCATCAGTCTAATTTCTGGTCCTTTGAAGGCTACTTTTTCTCTGCTTTCCTTTAAGAATCTCCATTTGTATTTTATTTTCAGTATTTTTACTATGTGTCCAAGTATGACTGTCCTACCAACCAGAGGAGGTCACAGGATCAGACACAGCTAGCTCTAACATAGTACTAAGTTAGCTTCATAGAGGGATACAGAATAGGAAATTAAGCAGGCAGAGCACCTCAAACTCATCAGGGGGCAAAGCAACTATTTACATGCATAGCTTCTTGGATCTCCCCACAGTTCACATGAAGAGTACAGCGACCAAGGACAGTTAAAATGCAAGTAGTTCACCCCCATACAGATGTGCCTTGGTTTCTTGCCAGTCTTACATTGTTCCCTGCACAGATGTAAGGCCAATAAGCAGACTCACAGTTCTTTCGCTCTAGATGCAATACCATAGATTAGGTCTCACAATATAGTGTATCTGTAAAGTCATGGTGCACCTTTGTCCTGTGACCGGTCAAAAGTGCACCATGACTTTACGGACACACTGGTATTTAAAGATGACTAGCTCCTAGCATATAACATTCCCTATTTGTCTAAACTCAGCTTATTTCCATAAAACAGTGCTATGAATAGGCAGACCCAGGGTCAGATTTTCAGGCAGGCCTAGTGCTGCTCAAGGTCTAGGCTGGATATTAAATCTGTACTTACAATGAAGACTGCAAGTCATTTATTCTCTGGGCTACAAAGGCTTACTGAATCTCTGCCTTGATGTCGTTCATCAATTTTGTAAAGTTCTTTTTTTTTTCTTTGTTTTTTTAAAATTTATTTTTATTTATTCATTTTAGAGGAGACACAGAGTGAGAGAGAGAGAGAGAGAGAGAGAGAGAGAGAGAGAGAGAGAGAAAGGGGGGAGGAGCTAGAAGCATCAACTCCTATATGTGCCTTGACCAGACCAGTGCAGGATTTTGAACTGGTGACCTCAGTGTTCCCAGGTTGACGTTTTATCCACCGCGCCACCACAGGTCAGGCTCAATTTTGTAAAGTTCTTAACAATCCTTTCTAATAGTGGCCCCAGCAACATTATTTCTCGTCTCACCTTTTAGGTCTGCTACTAAACATACTAAACTTTCCTACTTCAGCCTCAGTTTCTTTTCTGTCTTTCTCCATCACTTTGGCTCTCTATACTTCCTTCTGCGTATTTTCTTCTAAACTAACCTACAAGTTCATTAATTCTGTTTTCATCGATGTCTTATCTTCCATTCAACCCACTCAGAATTCTTAATTTTGGTATTTATATTTTTCCAGTTCTAGCATTTTAATTTTTAAAAGTTTTTAGTTCCCAGTTAACATTTTTAATGTTGTCTTTAATCTCATCAGCATGGATATTTTCAAGCTATTTCTGATAACTCCAATATCTGGAGATGCTGTGACTTCGTTTTGACTGTCCGCTGCTTCTTCTGGATTTATTAATACTGCTTTGCCTTTTCCTATGTCTGTTTACTTTTTTATGCCAGTTACTGCATTTGCAATTTTGAAAAAAATAAGTAAAAACTCTCAGGTGACCTTTAGAAGATCTTTCTGAGAGGCTCTACCTTTGAATCCTGTGGACACTAGCAATCCAGGATCACCCCCCTTTAGTTTCAGGACTGACATGGTTGGAAGTTGAGGTGCAATCACTGTGAGGGCTTACCTTCTACTGGTTTACCCTAGATTATAGCCCTTTAGAAGCCCAGACCAAAATGGCTCACTGATACAGTACTGAGCACTAGACACTAGTGCCTAGGCTCTTTGAAGCCATTGAAAGTACTCTCAGACACTCCACCAAAAGTGGCAGATGCTCCCAGGCAAAAAAATACTCAAAAGTCAGGCTCATATTCCTAAGCTGGTAATTCTTTTCTACTTTGTTTACTTTCTAATGACTTCAAACAGGTTTTTGTTTCTAAAATACATCTACTTGGTCCAAATCACTCAGTCTGCCATTATGCAAACTGGAAATTGGGTAAGAGAACTTTAAACAAAACAGCAATGGAACATATCTAATTCAAGTTAAACTACCTGGACCTCATATCTTCATAACCATCAATAAGAAATTTTGTGTCAAAAATAAAACCAAGTAAGCACCTAAAAAGCTATTTTATAAAAAGACGACATTAAAGAATGACTATTTATAAAAATCAAGATAAATTATTTCTTCATCTAATTTATTAGAAAGCTTGCACTTTAAAATGTATCAAAAGGCCCTGGGTGGCTGGCTCAGCAGTAGAGCATTGGCCCAATGCGTGAAAGGCCCGTGTTCAATTCCCAGTCAGGGCACACAGGTGAAGCGACTATCTGCATCTCCACCCACTCCCCTCCTTCTCCTTGCACAGCCAAGGCTCAATTGGTTCAAGCAAGTTGGCCCCAAGCACTAAGGATGGCTCCATGGAGTTGCCTCAGGTGGTAAAATAGCTCAGTTGCCGAGCAATGGAGCAGTGGCCCCAGATGGGCAGAGCATAGCCCAGTAGGCAGCTTGCTGGTAGATCTTGGTCGAGGCACATGTGGGAGTCTATCTCTGTCTCCCCACCTCTCACTTAAAAATTGAAATAAATAAACAAACAAACAAACAAACAAAATGTGTGAATAAGTGGTAAGTTTGAGAAAACATTTCTTTTGTAACCTAGAAGGGAAACTTTCTTGCTAAGAAATTAAACGTTTAAATATTTTTGTGTAAATGTCTTTTGTAGAGTAATTCTGTCTTGAAATAGTATTTAATTACTTATATATATAGATCACCCCCTTTTACCTACATCAAACCTTTTACCTTCCTAAAATAATACCAGGTTCAGCTAAATGTTTATTGAGCATATACTGGATGTTATCATAAAGAAAAATAAGATAAGGTATACAATCTGGGGAAAATTCCAGTTTTATAGGAGTGAGATAAAGAGATAAAGTGATAATGGCTATAACAGAGGAATACAGAATGCTAGGGGTACATAGGAAAAACATCATCTCAGAATGACACTGTTCCATTAGCGACATTTCAATTACTCCCTACCTGCCTGCTTCCTTTAGTGATGTAATGCTAGGCAAAAATTAAAAATGCGTATCACATATAAGTTTATATTTCAAATTTTAATAAACTCACCTGTGTATACAAAACCATAAAGCATTCTGAAAGACACCAAGGTGAAAAAAACTGATGTGAAAACTTACCCCGTCTGGCAGTGCCCGCCAGCACACAGCACTAACAAATTCATTTGTGTCGTCTTCTTTTCGGTCTTTGTCCAGAACACTTTTGACTGTATCAAACTTAAAAGTTAACAAAGTCTTAGAAAGTCCTTTATAGTATAGGTAAAGAGAGTTGTTCTCGCTTCCTAAAAAAAATAAAAAAAAATAGTTGTTTAGAATGGGATAACTCAGAATAAGGCAGCACATTCATAAGGTAACTTAGCACTCAGTGTTTAAAATCAAAAACTAATCATCTTTTTATGGTTAAATATGAAAGACCAGAGCATAGCATTTCTTGGGGATCATGTCATAGAAAAAAGCTATACTTTACTTGAAATAATCATTACTAAATGATATAATAATATTGGCAACTCTAAGGCCAATACTGGGAACATATTCTGTGATTCAGCGACTATTGGACCTTGTTTCTAGGTAATCTTGATAAACTATAAAAAACGTTTACTTACTGACATTAAAATAAATTATATCCCATTCCCCAATAAAGGAACTACCCTATTAGGTGAGTAGTTTAAAAACCTGAACTTTTGAGCAGTTTATGAAAAGCTGGATAACTATGCAGACTTGCTTTGGCAGGGGTCAGGTTCACATATATGCGGAAAGAGTCAACTTTCCTCAATAAAGGCCAAGTCATTTGACAGTATTAATGAAAGTTCATATATTCAGGCATTAGATATAGTAGAGCATTTGATCAATACTACATTTAATTTTCCTAATTCTGATTTAAATTGTGTAAGTTTTCAACAATAAAAGCCCTAGAAACAGCAGATAAGACTATCCAAACAGACTACTTAATGAAAAAAACACTTCATAGAAGAAAATGAATATTAAGCTCAAGAAGATAAATAATGTCTCCAAAATCAGGATATTAGCAGAAATTAATATTCTCTGTCTTTTACACGATATCTATAGAAGCTATGTTATAATAGAGAACAACTAAAAAACATATTTAACAATCTGATATATTTCCTATGGCCAGGGTTTGTTAGTGTTCAGAGGAGAAGGGAAGGACTAAGTTCAATCCAAGGCAAAGTCAATGCTACCTTTTGAGTGCACAGATCATTTTGTGATTTGGTATGTAGTATACATAGTTCTATTGAATGCTCCTTCAGTGACAGATACCTGTCAAAAAATTCTACGAAAAGATGGTTTTGCTTACCACAAGCTATGTAATCTCCATTGGAAGCGAGGCCTACAAAATTTTTTTCATTGATATGACCCTTGAAGGATCGTAGACAGTATGGTTTCCCTACATTCCACAGCTTTAACTGGCTGTCCGTTGAGCTAAGGTAAACACAAAAAGTTAGAACACATTTAAGACTTCATGGCATAAAACTCATCATGATGAATTAAAGGTAACCCAGTTTTGGTTGTTAAGAATGCAGAATCTAGTGCCAGACTAAGAACGCTCAGCATGCCATTAATTTGTTTTGGACCTTGGGAAAGTTTTACAACCTCTCTGGCCTAAAAAGTTCTCTTCATCAGTTAAATGTGAAATAAATGATTCCTACCTTAAAGAATTAGATGAATCTTATAAAATATTGTGAAAATTAATTCATTTAAAATGTTTTCAACAGTCTCTAGGCATTAATTAATAGCAGTCATTGGCAACATCATACAATCACCATCAAATGAGAAGCTCTTTTGGAAAAGTTTTGCTGATCTCATGGATATAATTGTTCCACTTGTTTGATTTACTTTTCAACTGTTGAATTATATTGGTAAACTGAATATAAATTATTTTCATAGCTTAGTAGAACCTGCAGGGGTGGAATACTATAAATGGTTAAATGGTATATATAAAGTAGTGTATTGTGCTGAAATAATATGCAAACCCAGTTATTTACCAAAAAATAATTAAATACAGAAATCACTAATAATTCTATCATATAGAAACAGTCTTGGAGCTTAAATAAAACTTCATGTTTTGTTTTTCTCTTTTTGTTACAAAAACTGGATTATATTATACATATAATTTTGTGAATTGCTTCTTCGTCATTAATTTGTGTTATTTTTCCTGTAAAATAACTCATTTCTGTATCGTCATTAATGACTACATAATAAATAATCTTTTTTCTTACTCTAACATTCATAGAATAGGGCTCTATAATAAGTGTTTTACACACATTATTTAAATAAAGATTCACAACATTAGTACTATTATTAGCTCCATTTAGAGGTAGAAAATTAAGATTTAGAAGGTTGAGGACATTTTCAAGATACCAAAGCTAGAAATAATAGAGCCAAGACTGAATCTGTCTATTTCAGAGGCCAAATCACAAACTAATGAAATACTTCTCTATTGCGTCTCATCATTTTCAACATAACACTGACTCTTAGGTATTTATGTTGTTTTAAATTTGATTTTTGCTCTACAGTGTTGCACTAAATATACTTTTACATATATATATATTTTAGTTGGCCAATAATTCAGATGTTGCAGTAATGTGTATATTTTTATCTTACTTTATAATACCTATATCCAAAAATACTTGTGAATAAATTTGTTCTAAATACTTTTTTTTTTTCAGTTATAGGAGGGGAGGCAGAGAGACAGACTCTCGCATATGCCCCAACCAGGGTCCACCTGGCAAGCCCACCAGGAGATGATACTCTGCTCATCTGTTAGCATATGTGGCGGAGGCCATCCTCAGTACCTGGGGCCAATTCGTTTCAATCAAGCCATGGCTGCAGGAAAAGGAGGGGGAAAGAGAGAGAGTGAGAGAAGAGAGGGAGGGATGAAGAAGCAGATGGGCGCTTTTCCTGTGTGCAATGACCGGGAATTGAACCTAGGACATCTACACGTCAGGCCAATGCTCTACCACTGAGCCAACGGCCAGGGCCCTAAATATTTTTAAACTCCAATATGCCCAAGAGAAAAATCATATTGATTTATAAAATCTAAGAAGAATAAAATATTGGTAAAAATATAAAGATATCCACATTAATAAGATTTCAAATATATACAACTAAGTAATACTTTATTACTAGAAACAAATTAATTGATTCAACGTTTATAAATCTGAAATTAAAGAAAAATATTTTTGCCATATCAATAACTAAATAAAATTTTCATTATCACCTGTTATTACTTTTAATGATAGGATACTTTATGATTGGCTGCCACTGCCTCCTCTTATAAAGCTCAGTTCCCATTTCTTTGGTCCCTTTTTTTCTGTAATTCAATTCAATGTTTTTGCTAATTCAGTTCAAATTATCAAGTTCTTATCTAGGGCAACCAGCATGAAGATAGATGCGGGGGAAATACCAAGTATAAGGTCTTAGCATTAATAATATCCTAAAAGAGATTAGAAGCTAAGTGAAAAAAGATTACAATATATCATTTGGCTTGGAAAGAAATAATAGATTTGAAAAGAGAATATACCTTCTTAAGGGGTATTTACTAGGGTAATACCAAATAAAGAGAACTATGAAATAGATCACATAAAAAAGGGTCCGTTAATGAAAAAGTTTTGTCAGCAATATTTTGGCCACTGAGATTTATTTATCTGTTTAAAATCTTGTTACCTTCAAACAAAATAAGAGACAACTAAAAGCTAATTTATGACTTTGCAGTTCAGAAGCTTCTAAAAGGTATTTGTCAGGTATGAGCACTCATAGTTGAAAAGTTCTCTTCAAAACACATGTGGCCTGACCAGGCGGCGGTAAAGTAGCTAGAGCGTTGGCCTGGGAACGTTGAGGACCCAGGTTCAAAACCCCAAGGTCATCAGCTTGAGTGCAGGCTCACCAGCTGGAGCGTAGGGTTGCCGGCTTGAGCATGAGATCATAGATATAACCTTATGGTCGCTAGCTGGAGCCCAAAGTTTGCTGGCTTGAGCTCAAAGTCACTGCCTTCAGCAAGGGGCTGGAGTCCCCCCGCATCCCCAGTCAAGGCACATATGAAAAAGCAATCAATGATCAGCTAAGGTGCTAAAACTATGAGTTGATGCTTCACATCTCTCTCCCTTCCTGTCTGTCTGTCTCTCTCTCACTAAAAACAAACAAACAAAATCACATGTAAAATTCACCATGAAATCATAGGGATATAAGTAATATGGAATCATAAAATTCAACTAAATATTACTTAAAACCAAAAATAACACTACTGTACTGCAAAGCATACAAATAATGAATAACATTAGTTGACTTAAATAAAGCACTTATCATTCTATTCCATCAACTATGTTGTTTCTTAAGAAGCAATGGCTGAAATAAATCTGAAATTCAAATATTTAAGGGGGCAACATTAAACATCAGCATAATAAGGATTTTATTCACAAATAACATATTAAAGTGAGTAATACAGGCCAGAATACACATGTATTTAGACAAGTTATAAAAATCTACTATTTAAGAAAAAGTGCATACACTGCAGTGTTACTCTTTATACCGTATATTCACAGTGACATTACAAAGTGGCAAAGGATGACAGAGCTCTGTGTTAAGTTCAACCTCTGAAAATAATAATACTCACGCAGAGACAATTTCCTCACCACTCACAAACTTTGCATAAGAAACTGCTTTTCGGTGTCCTTTGAATACCATGATTGGCTGTTTAGTGTTACGAAGATCATAGTAGTGGACACAGTGATCTAAAACAAAACAAAGCAAAAAAACAACAGAGAAAAATGTAGTAAATGAAGAAATGGAAAGTTAATTTTAACTGGTTTTGGTGTTTTTCACCAAATGTTTCATGGATGATGTCAACCTGTAACAGCCAGAAAACTGAGGGCTATGACTTATTTTCAAAGATAAAAGGCGTTTCTTCTTCGAATCTAGGAAAATATGGTTGCATTAAAAAATGTAAACATACACACTTACCTAAGTCAGTCTGAAAGGGAGTTCCACTGACATTTCCTATGATCCTAGCTCTAGAAACAGAGTATGAAGGGTTCAAAGTAATCAGAAATTTAAAAATGAATCTTTACATTTTGATGGCTTTATTTAGAAGATAATATAAATATTTGGGTTTCAGGTTAAATATAATGCGATATAATTTTATTTCTCATATTTGCTTTTTAAAAAACTTTGGGAGACACAGTACATATAATAAAAATTTTAAGTATAAAATCAAATGATTTTCACTAAAGTTACCCAGTGGTGTAGCCATCACCATAAATGTCTTAAGAGCAGTTTCCACACGCCCATTTATCACCCACTGCCCTAGGCCTAGCCTTTTCTGAACAATCTATATAAATGGGATCATCACAATACATGGCTCCCTGTATGGTTTCGTACATTTCACATAAGGATTTTGAAGTTCATTATGCTTTAACACGTGTCAGTAGTCCATTCCTTTTTACTGCTGAAGAGTATCCATTAAACAGATATACCACATTATGTCTCACCACTGACCAGTAGATGGATACCTGTTTCCTTTTTTTTTGGGGGGGGGGGAGTTACATTATAAATGCTGCTATGAAAAAAAAAATGCTGCTATGAACAACCACATTCAAGTCTTTGTGTGGATGTATATTCAGGTCTTGGGTAGATACCTATATAAAAGTATAATTATTGGAAAATGCAATAATTTTGTGTTTAACTTTGTAAGAAACTGACAAACTATTGACCATCATTTTATATTCCCAGCAGCAATACCAAATGGTTTTGGGTTTATTTCCAGGCTCTCAATTTGTTCCACTGGGTAGACTACACTGTGAGTAGCAAGGCTAGAGTTAACATCTAGTATTTTCTTATTTACTTGAAAGAGTTCTTCATGTATTCTGTACATTAATACTTGGTCATTTATGTGTTCTAAATATCTTCCCCCAATTAATGATGTTTGAAAGAATTATTTCTTTCATGTATTATTTGATGAACAGAAGTCCTAAATTTTTTATAATAACCAAATTTACCTACCTTCCATTTATAGTTTATGGTTTTTGTATCTTAATACATTCCCTACAACAAGATGGTGAAAATACTCTCTCTTATAAATATTTTATAGTTTTGCTGCTCACATTTAGGTCATTCAGTCACCTGGAATTGATTTTGTATATTTCATGAGGCAGAATCACACCGTCATTTCCCCATATCATTGTTCAGAGAGTGGTTGTATTTTCTAAACTTCTATGCAATATAATCTGTCGGGTATCTATTCCTTTGCCAAAACAAAACTGTTTTCATTTACTTATCCTTGTTTTAAATGTGTCTCTTAGAAAGAGTACAGTATTGCACTTTGAACATTTTAACTAGCCTAGTAATCCCTTGCCTTTTATTTGGACCCATTTACCCATTTCCATCTACTTTTTATATTATATGTATATTAATTTATAATAGTTCTATGTGATATTTTATAATATATTTATAGATATATAAGTAGATATATTTGCATTTCTACTGATGAGCTTCTTTTATACTTTATCCCAATAATATATAGTTTGGATTCTGTACTTTAGTCCTATTATTTTAATGGTTTCCCTTGAAATCGCATCATGTATTTTATAATTCCCAAGTGTTTGTAGTGATTACTCAATATTAGTTTCAAAAATGAATGGTGATCCTGTGTGTTGTATTAGTAATAGCTGGGTAAAAGATGTCTGACTCAAAAATATATCTGCATTTAATATAAATATAAAATTTCTTGTGAAGCCCATTATTGTAAAAGATCTAGCTAGAGTGTTAATTATAGGCTGGAAGGCAAGACAGACATAAATTGATGAAAATTTTACTGGGTGTTTCAAAGTTGTTTTTAGATTCTAGCATGTAAAAAGTAGGTTTTACTTATGAAAAAGTAGTAGAATAATTTGTTTCATGAATACTGGCTTTGTGTATGTCAGTGCCATTAGCACTCACTCAAACTCCTTGGAAATGTGAAAATAAAATGCCCTTGCTAGTAATTCCTCCCATTATCTGTGCAGTATAGATAACTGAAACACATGCACACGGATGTTATGACATTAATCAAGACTTATTAAATAAATATTCAGACATTCAATTTAGTTAAATGTGAAGAAAAAGACATCATCCTGACTGGCAATTGCTGTATAAAAGACAAGACAGATTTATAAACCTAAGAAACCTAAAATGTTTCCCATTACTTAGATAAGACAGATAATACAGTAAGTCACCCTGAGCACTTACATTTCTACCTTACTCAAGTTTCTGCATGTGAACTCTATATCAGGAATTAAATCAGGTTTCATAGCTCCTTAAACTAAACACCAGGTTCTCAAGATGAAAGAAATTAATTATATTTTGGTGACAGGGATGTTGGGGGAGTATGGAGGAGAGTAGAAGGCCCATAAACTGAGTTCAGAGATCTAAAGATAGTCTAAATTTGTGTGTGTTTTATATAGTGTAGAAGTTCATCTGGGCCCTGGACAATTGGCTCAGTGGTAGAGCGTCAGCCCAGAGTGTGGATGTCGTGGGTTCAATTCCCGGTTAGGGCACACACAGGAACAGATCAATGTTTCTGTCTGTCTATCTGTCTTTCCCTTCCTCTCTCACTGAAATCATAAATTAAAAAATAAAAATAAAAGAAATATAAAAAACTGACTGCAAGAAATAGAAAATCTAAATAGACTTATAGGAAGTAAAGAAATTTAATTAGAAATTTAAAATCTTCCCACAAAGGAAAGTCCAAGTCCAGATGATTTCACTGAAGTCTATATTGGCGAAATACCTATCCTTCACAAATTCAACAAGTAAACAAAAGAAATACTTCCCAACTCATTTTATGAGGCCAATACTACTTTGCTATCAAAGCCAGAAAAGAACTACAAAAAAGAAGGCTACAGCAAACTAAATTCAATTAACATATAAATAGGATCTTATACCATGGCCAAAAGAGAATTTTCCCCAGAAATGGAAGGAGAGAAAGAGAGGGAGGGAGGAAGGAAGGAAGGGAGGGAGTGAAGGGGAGGAAGGGGAGGGAGGGAGGGAGGTAGGGAGGAAGGAAGATCCCGTATTATTACAATAGAAGACATAAACCACAAGGTCATCTTGATACAAGTAGGAAAAGCATTTGACAAAAATCCAACATTCATAAAAAATACTCTTAGCAAACTGAAAATAGACGGAAACTTACTAAAGTTGATAAAGGGTACCTATAAATATCCTACAACTATTATCACACTTAACTGTGTAGAACTGAATGCTCTCCCCCAAGATAAGTTCCTTTGGTTATTTCATTGAACAACACACATAAGTTTTTAGTTCATATAATAAAGCACAAAGGCATTAACATAGTAAAGGAAGAAATAAAAGTATTTTAATTCACAGATGATATTATCCCTAAATGTAGAATATTTCCAAAGAAAAGCACAATAAAACTCTAAGATAATATACACAAGAGTAGCAAAATTGCTGGACATAAGATCAGCATTCAAAAATTGATTGTATTTTTGTACATTAGCAATAAACAACCCCAAAATAAAGAAAAACAATTCCATTCACTAAGGACTAAAAGTATTAATATACACTGCTCACAAAAATTAGGGGATCAGGGATCATGTAGATACTCCAGTACTTTCAACCTTTTGTATAGTGCATTTTCACCAATAAAAGTTGGTTTTGGCCTGACCTGTGGTGGCGCAGTGGATAAAGCGTCGACCTGGGAACACTGAGGTCGCCAGTTCAAAACCCTGCACTGGTCTGGTCAGGGCACATATGGGAGTTGATGCTTCCAGCTCCTCCCCCCTTTCTCTCTTTCTCTCTCTCTCACTCTGTGTCTCCTCTCTAAAATGAATAAAATAAAAAAAAATAAAATGAAAGAATAAAACTAAGCTTTAAAAAAAAAAAGTTGGTTTTGCATCTCATTTGCATAATCAAACAACTTTCTTTGACTTGTTTGCTTTTCTGATATTCTTATTTAATTAAAAAAAATCAATTTCTTTTTATTGCTTCATATTCATTTTGAAATATCCTCTGATTTTTGTGAGCAGTATACTTAGAAATAAATTTAACAAGAGAAGTTCAAGACTTATATAATTGAAAATTATAAAATACTGATATTAAAAATGATTAAGAGATGAAAAGAATCACAGACCAATTTTATGGATATAGATGTAAAAATATCACCAATAAAATGCAACAATTTAGCAAAAGAATTTCACATTATGGTCAAGGAAGTTTTAAATCCAGAAATACAAATATAATTCAATATCAAAAAATGTACACATAATTCATTCTGTCAACAAATTAAACCATATGATTATAATGATTGATGCTGAAAAGGCACTTTTATAAAATACTCAAGTTTTCCTACAAAAATTTTCCAAAATTAGAGATCCAAAATAGCGAAATACTAAAGTACACTCAACTAAATGAAATAGAAGTCACCAGTATCATATAACACAGCTTTTTAAGAGAAAAATGCAATAAATCATCAGAAAAGAAAAAATACAATCATCACTTTTGGCCACTATCAGGTATAAGCAGATAACTGAAAAGACTCTACTAGAAAGCTACTAGATTTAATAAGATAAATATATAGGGTGCCTACATATGATACACACATCCAAATATCAACACTTTTTATCTAATTTTAATTGCATACAGTACCTAAAATAAAGAATAACTTTTATTTAAAATAACAAAAATTATAATATACACAGGAAAAAATTAACCGATACTCCACTGAATAACCAGCGACGTTGACTTGAAAGGCCTAAAAGTAAACTGTAAAATTTCACTGAAAGATAGAAAATAATCCAAACAAAAGATATATCTTATGTAACTGTGTGGGAAGATATACTAACTTACTAATGTCAATGTTTCCAAAATTAGGAAATAAATGTAATGTAACTCAAATGAGAATCCCAAAAGAATTTATGTAAAATTGAAAAAATATAAATCTTAAAATCACATGGAAAAGTAAATGCAAAAATTATCTAAGAAATATATGAAAATTTAAAACAGTGGGGACAAAACTGCCTGCCAAATAGCCAAAGCATTTTTAAAGAAGTTTTCCCTTTTCCAGGAGGTAGAAATTTTGAAGATGCTCATATCTGGCATTTGTACATATTAAATATTAATAATAAGTTCCATTCTTTTTTCTTCCTTAAGTGAGAAGTGGGGAGGCAGAGAGACAGACTCCCTCATGCACCTAACAGGGATCCATCCAGCAAACCCCCTATGGGACGATGATTTGCCCATGGGGGACCATTGATTCGTTGCTCGGCAATCGAGCTATTTTATATTTTAGCTCCTGAGCCAAGGCTAATGAGCCTTCCTCAGAGCCTGGAGCCAACTTGCTCCAACAGAGCCATGACTGTGGGAGGAGAAGAAAGAGAGAAGGAGAGGGGAAGGAGTAAAGAAGCAGACAGGTGCTTCTCCTGTGTGCCCTGACCGGGAATTGAACCCGGGACATCCACACGCTGGGCCAACATTCTACCTCTGAGCCAACTGGCTAGGGCCAATAACTTCTATTCTTAAATGATGGCCAATAAGAAACAGGTTCAAGGGAAAAGAATAGCACTTAATCATGAAAAAGTTCTATATGCTAATAAAAAGATATTCTACCCATATATACATGTTAGTACATACCATCCTTGAATTTAACTATGAAATTAGGTCAGTATACAAGTAAAATACAGAATCAGTTAAATTAAATTTTAAATTGAGCTTTCCTTTTTTAAAAGCTGATATTGTGCTCACGGTATGGTGCTAGCTTATCTTAAAAAAAAAAAAGAACAACTAAGATTATCAATAAATAAGAATCAAGGAGATTTCATAATGCAAAAGTTAAATTACAGGTGTTTACTCTTTTAGTAAATATTCAAGGGGAGAAAACAGATATAGAAGACAAAGTAATTAAGTGTAGAGTGACCCCTATGATAGATCTGCCAATCTTGTAATACTTTTGACAATGAAAATGACACTAAGGAAAATATAACAAAAACAAAAAATGACACTAAGAAAAATAGTAATTATGATGGTACCAGTATAAACTTGGACTTCCCCAGGCAAACCCAAACATTGGTCACTCCAGTACAAAATAAAAGAAAAAGAACTTTGAAAAACAAATATTTGCTATTATTATAATAGCAAACATTTTTATGAGTACTTAACTATGTTAGCTATCACTCCATGATATGAGAATTTAAGTGTTTTATTCACTGTCCCTAGATGGGTAATTTCTGCATAGAGGGAAATCAATAAATAATTGTTGAAGTAATTAGTTTCCTTTAATACAAAAACAAAAAGATTTTTGTGTCTATACAATATAGCTTCATGGTTATGACCTAAGATTGTGAATAAGTAAGCATCAGTTCATGCATGCAAAGACTGAGAAGAACAATGGCAAAAATAATCAACAAGCCCATCTCTATGTACTGAAGATTGGTGACAAAATACTGAAATGAAGGCATAGTAACAAATGAGTAATGGCATACTGCATACTTCTAATTTAAAGTCTAACGATGGAAACACAACTTAAACCTAAAAAGAAAGTTACCGATATTTGGTTTTTAAAACGCCCTTTTATCTTAGACAAAATATTCAACTAAAATCATAAGAAGACAAATCTGTGTGTACATTTTTACCTGCACAGCCAAAAGCCAAATGGTATCTAGAAGAGGGACTGAACTTAACACAGCACACATTAGCCTTCGCCTCTATGCTGGCCACTGAGTTGTCCAGGTTGGTAGACCACAGCTTCACTAAGAATCAAGGACAAGAAAATTAAAACAGTAAAAATAAACAGTACATTAACAAATGCTTCTATAACCTAGAAAGTCTGACTATTGCTACAGATGTGTTTTTTAACTAATGTAAAGCATTTTGGTTTACTAGGACCAAAAATGATTAAACGGAACAACTGAATAATAGAACAATGTATTGAAACCAAGAGAACTTGGTTTTAAAGTCAGAAAACAACACAGATATCAATGTAAAATAAGAGGTAATATGATCCCATGAGTAGGCCCATAACTAAGCCCATTCCAGGTATATATACTGAGATTTGTATGATTAGGGAGCGAAAAGCTGACTGATCAAAGCAGGTTAGATCTGACAGCAAAGCTAGAAAGGTAAGCTGTTGTCTTATTACATACTAGAACAATCATAATGTCATTTTAAAACAAGAATGTCTTAGTAGACACTAGAATACACTTATACAACAAATTTTCAAGACAGAGGTAGCAATCCTGGTTACAGAATAGAACTAGTAACAAAAATTAACAATAACAACAAAAACAAAAATATTCCCATCCATGTTTTGATCAGTCCCAGTGTCCATCCAGGACAATACCCAGGTGAGGTAAGTCCAATTACTGGTGTTTCTTAAAAAGCTCTCTGTGTGATTCTACTGGACGTTTGGGGCTGAAAATCAGTATAGTGGAGTAGGCATATTAAAATTTTAGAATCTTTTTAGGAATACTAAGGCAGTGATTTGTAAATAAAAGTGTAAAAAAGTAAAAATGGTTCCAGTAATTACCATTTCTGGAAGTTACATGTAGAAAGGAAGAAAAAAATGAAAATAATTAAGGTTACTAACTTTAAAATAAAATAACTATTAAAAGGACTTCAGAAATCTAATTGTGAGAAGAAACCAGGACAAATAGGACAATAAGGGTAAGAGAAAAAAATGAATAGTAAGAATAAATATACAAGAACAAAAGAGGAGAGGACAATTAAGTTGGCAGAAAAAGATGTTGAATTTTTGCCTTGAAACATGATTACCTTTATCCAAAGATTTTAGTATATACTGAAAATTTAATATAATTCAGAATGCAAAGATGTTTAAACATTTCAGCAAGAAAAAGTTCATTCAATGTCATATATAAAGGAACTGGTTACAAAAATGTCACCATGAGGCATGAATCCAAAAATATTATAATGAAGTTGCAGTATATTCATTTTTCTTTCATTCCAAAAGAAACATAGATTTTTGGGCTTAGGTTAATTTTGGAATAACCCATAATCACTAAGAATGGTTATAAGTTTTGTTTCAATAAGTAGCTATGTCCCTGACAGTAAAGAAATAAAGGAGGGGTGGAAGAGGAAAGAGAGGTAATTCAAATAGTACCTTTAGCATCATCAGAGCCTGAAGCCAAGAGTTTAGGATCCATCAAATTAAAGTCAACACTCCAACACCTCTTTTCATGCTCCTGGATGTAAAAGGAAGACAAATAGTCTCAGACAGAATATATCTCTTAAAATAAATAAAGAATACCCTTATACCAATTTATTACTATGGTGGGAGGGAGAAAGAACTGGTTATGAAAACAAGAGAGGCAAAGTAGTTCCCACATTTTTATATATACATTTACTATAATTTGATACATCCTACAAATGCAAAAATCTGAGAAGATGCTTTAGAAAGAAAGCATTATTTAGTATTAAATAGGTATAAAAATGCTAAATAGTGACTTAAAATTTTTAATTATAAAGCATAAGGAACTTTACAATTAAGAAAAAATGATTTTTAAAACAAATGTACCTGATAGACTTTTGACCTCTGTCCTGTGAATCCATCCCATAGGATGACAGTGCCTTCGTAATCACTGCTTGCTAACAGGTTCTTATGGTAACTACTCCAACTGATACAGCTGAAAGAAATATGATTTCACTCATATTTGGAATCTAATGAACAAAATAAACAAAATAGAAATAGACTCACAGTCAGAGAACAGACTGACAGCTATTAGAGGGGCGGGGATTTGCGGGACTGGGTGAAAAATGTAAAAGGGATTATGCAGAAGCAAAACAGTAAACTCACAGACTCAGACAACAGAATGGTGATTACCAGACAGAAAGGGGCTGTAGAGAAGCAGAGACAGAAACAGTGCAGAAAGGCGACTGGACATGGGGTGGTGAACACATAATATACAGATGATGTGTTATAGAATGAACACCTGAAACCTATAGAATTTTATTAACCAAGGTCACCCTTATAAATTCAATAAAAAAGCCTTACTTTATGTAAAAATAAATAATGAATAGAAAGGATTTTGATGTGCTCAGAAAGATTAGAACCCTTTTGAAATGTGCTACATGATGAGTAAGGAGTTTCATAGAAAAAGAAAATAAAAAAACTCACTTTAATTACACTGGGTAACAATTTTTTTTCATTTTCTGTTGCATGAGGTTTTAGAACTTTTTCTATGTATTTCTGCATCGCTGACTCCAAATCTGAAATCAGTTTTTTGCTGCATGCTCTAGTTTTTGTGCAATTTTAATTTCTTTTTGTTACAGTTAATGGCATGCATTGGTTTTTAAATTGGAGTTAAAGGGCAATAACTCTTGGATTGAAATAACCACAAAGCAATTAATGTTTTACAAACATCACTTTTACATAATTGTAGTTGTTTTTAAATGTAAAAAATTATTATCTGATGAAAACACACTTATTTTGTTTAAAGATTGAATCATGGCTTCTTTGAGCAGGTATAAATGTAAGAATGGTCCTGGCACCTGTTTTATATGTGGCTGTTATACACTTCAACGTCAAAGGCGCAATATTTCATCATTTGTGACACGTGCATATATTGCCTATTTACAAGTTCCCCTTGGCAATCAAGATAAGAACTGGGCTCCTCATATTATGTATCCTAATTGTAAGGAAATGCTTCGTGACTGAACAAAAGAAAAATGCAAAGGAATGCCTTTTGGTATTTCCATGGTTTGGTGCAAACCTAAGGACCACAGCATTGACTGTTATTTCTTTCTGATCCATACAAAGGGCATCGGCAAGAAAAAACAGCATATGATCACATATCCTAATATTCCTTCAGCAATACGACCTATCCCACCCTCTGAGACAATCCCGGTTCCAGTTTTCAATGGTTTTATTTCTTCTAAGGACGAAGAAAATGAACATGGTGATCAAGTGTATTTTGATAAGATGCATGAGGAAATGGTTGTAGAATCTGAAGGGTCTTCTTCTGATGCCAAGCAGTCATTAACCTCTCAGCAGTTTAGCCAACCCAAATTGAATGACTTAGTAAGAGATTTGGGCCCATCAAAGAAAGCAGCTGAGTTATTAGCCTCCAGGCTTCAAGAAAAGAATGTACTTCACCGGTCAGCTAAAGTATCCCACTTCAGGAAACATGAACAAAGTTTTGTGGACTTTTTTTCCAGACACTTTGTTTACTGTCATGATATCAGTAGTCTTCTCAGCTAATTAGGTGTTACCACTTACAGTTCAACAGAATGGCGGCTATTTCTTGACAGCTCTAAACGGAGTCCGAAGTGTGTTCTCCTACACAACGGTAATGTTTATGCAGCAGTTCCAATTGGTTATTCAACTCATCTGCGAGAAGATTTTAATGACATAAAAATTGTCCTCAACTTTCTGAAGTATGTATGAGGAGCATAACTGGATCATTTGTGTGGATCTTAAAATGGTAAATTTCATGCTAGGACAACAGAGGTTTCACAAAGTATCCTTACTTCTGTGTTTGTGGGACAGCCGAGCTCAGAAGAAACACTGGACACAGAAGGAGTGGCAGAAACGTGAAACTCTGGAAGTAGGGATGCAAAATATTGTGAATGAACCTGTAGTTAATCAAGACAGGATCATTTTTCCCCCACTTCATATCAAACTTGGCTTCATGAAGCAGTTTGTTCATGCTTTGAATAGAGAAAGCGAATGCTTTCAACATATTATTTTGGCTTTTCCTGCCTTGTCCTTCGAGAAGATAAAAGCAGGTATATTCGATAGATCTCAAATTTGAACCCTCATAAGTGACAAAGAATTTGCCAGGAAGATGAATAAGGAGGAGATGGCAGCATGGCAGTCTTTTGTGTCAGTTACAAAGAACCTCCTTGGCAACAAAAAAGCAGAAAACTATGAACTTCTGGTTCAAAGGATGCTGTTGGTTTTCCATGACACTGGATGGAACATGAGTTAAGATTCACTTCCTGAACAGTTACCTTGATAAGTTTCCTGAAAATCTTGGAGCTGTTAGTGATGAGCAGACTACTGCTGAAGCATCAAACGAGATTGTTCTCAACAAGTACACAAACACAAGAGCTACAAACGCAAATTTTTTGCCTGAATAGAATTTAAATAAGTTTTGCGCAAATTTTATGATTAAAATAAGTGTTTTAATATGTTCTATTTGAAATTGTACACAAATTCTGATGCAATCACATCTTTTAGTGTATTAGTGTATTTACTGCATTATATAAATTATTATATTTTCACAAAGATGATGCCCAAGAAGATAGTCTACTTCATTATGTTAAACTAAATGTTCAAAATTTTACAATAAGATGAAAACCTAAAATCTTGAATTGCAAAAGAAACCATAGTTTACAGAAAAAACTATTGTCAGATTTGAGATCAGCACACTCGAATTAGGTAAGAAACAAGTATTTTTGTGGATGCAACAAAAATTTTGTTCCCAAGTGGTATAGATACCAATTGTTAAATACATACTGCATTATGCCAAGAAAATAATGTAAGTACCTGATTTTGGAATTGCAGGTCATTTCATTTTCAGGGTAATGAATATCCACCGCATCCTGTATGACTGTGCCATATTCATAGACTTTAATCTTTTTTGTAACCCCAGCAATCGCAAAATAGTCACAATCCCGATCAAATTCAATACTAAGGAAAAAGTTTATACTTGGTCAATAAGGCTATTTACCCAATGTTGTAATGTATACATTAACGACTTTTCAGAATTTGTTTTTCTCTAATTATAAAGTGATTCTGCCTACAAGGGTAAGAGATCTACTTGAAAGGTCCCTCAAATTGTACTAGGCTCCATGTCCAGATTAAGTCATGATCAAGACATATCAGATTATAAGTGGTGGTGAAATATGCAGAGCTACACAATTCTGCTTACAGGTGGTTATTTTGTTCCTAGAAACTTGACGTTTTCATTTCAGCTTTAGTGCCATATTTCAACTCACCCAACTAACAGGCTAACAAGTTACACTGCAGAAGTAGTGATGAAATATTTAATGGTTTGCAATATTAAAAATAATTCAAAAGAGAATTACCAATTAATCTTTCCATACATTCTAATTCTAGCTATTCCCTCTTCCTACCATTTAGTGTGAATGATAGAATTTTACAGTATTTAATGTCATTTTAATAAATAAATTAGTATACAAGAGGAATTACTGAAACCATTCAGGGAGCCATGGTGACAAAGGAATAAAATACACATAAAAAAGGAATCATTACATTATCATTTAATGAGATTCATTAAATTATCATTCCTCAATTGCATTTCTAATCCCGCAAACAAATATGATCTCTAACTTATGAACCCCCAAAACCGGTTCCTTATACCACAAACAAGGGAAAACCTAAAAATCTCCCTTCTTTTAAAATTACTTAAGAATGTGCCCCTCTCTGATTTTTCATACAAGTTCTTAAATAAGCAACTTCAGAGCAAAGCACAAGACCTTATTCACCTACATAGAACTTAATTTGTAGCCTCAACAAAGTTGTTATATAGCTGGCAAGAACCCTAAGTGCCCTTAAGGAATTAAGAATGAAACGGATTATCACATTCATTGTCAAGTTCAGCTTAGCCGTAAGGCTATATATAAGAATTCTCATTGATCTACAATTAATTACATAATAATAGCTAAGATCCATAGACTACTAACTATAACCACTGCACATATTAACTCATTTAATTCTCAAAATAATCCTATGAGATAAGTATTATTTTTATCCACCCGACATATGCAAAAAACAAGGATTAGAGGTCAAGTAATTTGCCCAAAGTCAGCCTGCTTATAAGTGGCTAAGATGATATGCTAGTAGTACTCTGCATATATCGAGCATTCATTTAACACATACAAAATCCTACATGGTATACTTTTCTTTATGGACTACCTGTGATAGTCTTTCACAGAACAGTTAATAATTTAATAAGAAGCTTTACTGAGCTTATATTAAAGAATAAGGTAAGTAATTATACAATAAATATATTTCCCATAAAAACATATGTTGAGATGCTCACTTATCATTAGTTTTAAATCCTTCTTAATTTTATAAAAATTTTAAAGGAATTTCATTAAATGTCATTGACCATAGCACAATTCAGCAAATGTTCCCTCCAATAAAATATAACTATGTAGCAATGCAACAGATTTATTTGTACAACCACCTCAACTGAACTGCCATCGCAGCTACTGTTATATGGGTTCTAATACAACATAACAACACTGATGCAACTATTCCACTACCCGACTCAGTCTAGACCAGGGGTAGTCAACCTTTTTATACCTACCGCCCACTTTTGTATCTCTGTTAGTAGTAAAATTTTCTAACCACCCACCAGTTCCACAGTAATGGTGATTTATAAAGTACGGAAGTAACTTTACCTTATAAAATTTATAAAGCAGTTACAGCAAGTTAAAGCATATAATAATAATTACTTACCAAGTACTTTATGTCGGATTTTCGCTAAGTTTGGCAGAATAAATCTTTATAAAACAATTTACTATAGTTAAATTTATCTTTTTATTTATACTTTGGTTGCTCCGCTACCGCCCACCATGAAAGCTGGAACACCAACTAGTGGGTGGTAGGGACCAGGTTGACTACCACTGGTCTAGACCAACAACCTCATGCCACTCAAGGAAAAAGCTACTATATTTGCGAAGGACAGAGTTATTGAAGCTGAAATCCCATTCTCAATTTAGGAGGGTTTGGTATAGCTGAGACTTCATAGAATAACCAGTTATATTATTATCCCTAAATACTTTTCCTATACAAACATACATGGCTAGTTAATCAACGGTTTTCCAATGGTATTCCAGTAAAAGTTAATATGCTCTTTTCAAACTGTAGTTCTTAATATAAAAAAAAATTTGAACACTAACTTATCAAAACAATAGTCCAAAGACACTGTAGGGAGAAAGCTGAAATATAATAAAAATGCTACCTGTCAAAAGAATTGGTTTGACAATGTAAGTCTATTATTTATGCTGTTGCTACCCCATTATACAAGACAGATCTCTCTTTTATCAACAAAGATTACTATTTAGCTATATTAGCTCATTCTTTACTCTCATACTAAAAAATTAACTTTTGTTTTGACTTCACTGCTATTATTTTCTTAAGTTCTGGTTATGTTTTATTCTTAATATATCAGGATATGACAGACCTATATAGTATCCTTTTTTAATATACTGCTCACAAAAATTAGGGGATATTTCTAAATGAATATGAAGCTATAAAATATCCCCTAATTTTTGTGAGCAGTGTATTATGGGATATGGAGGTTCTTTATAGTTTAAAACAATAAGATTTTAATAGAAATACTGACCAAAAAGTGTAAAGAATAATATTGTTTCTAGTAACTGTGATGATGAGGGCAAGAAAAACAAACAGTTGCCTTGTTAAAATGTGAAAGTACTTCCACATAACTGAGGACTCAGGATTTAAGTACTTTCAATACTAAGTCATTTGTTCCCAATCTTGGACAGATTTAATCATATCTGTTTCCAAACAAAAACATAATTAGGCTCTAAAACAGATCCCAAAATAACTCAAGTGAACAATGTAGTTTTTAAGAGAGCTTTTCAGAATATTTCACAATATTTCAGCTGCATTAGTTATGAAATGTAAACAAAAATAATAAATATAACCAGCTTGGCTGAAACAAAAAGAAAATAAAAAGTAAGCAAATTAAAACATACCTGCTTGTGCAATTAAATTCAAAAGAAAATTGTAATAAAACTTGCTTATTATATAAAATTCATTTCTGCTACACACCATCACCAGTAATTCTTAAAGCAAATGGTTTATGAAAGTTTAAATAAATTCAGTTTCATAAAATTTTTAAAATTTTAAAATAAACACATTTTCCTTAAAAATAATATTAATGGAAACTTACTTTGAACATGAAAATAACCTGCATTTTTCTTTCACACTTGAAATGTATCAACTGTTTTTAAAAAGTGATGTATTTAAACAGTTGTGAAACATAATTCAGCTGTAAATAAATGGCTATACTCTTTGTAAGAAGGGCCATAAGTCAAGTGATTAAGCATCAAGGCAGCGATTCACATGGGACAGCTGACTAATGCACATCTCTAGCACAGCGTGGCATGAAGCAATGCAAAGATGTTGCTATCCAAAGAAGGGAATTTTGTCAGTGTTCCCAATGTCTGTCATATTTTTTGCAATTATAAAACAAGTATGGACAAACAAAGCAGATTAATATCCCTGAACACTAGAATCCAATTTATCAAAAGAAAATGTAAAGTGAATGCACTTGCTAAAGGTCTAATTCATTACCAGGATAGTATACCTCAAGAGACAGTCTCTACTATAATTCCAAGGAAACAAAAAAAGATTGAGAAATTGGCCACTTAACTGAAAAGAAATGGCAGATCTTAAAAGAATACAAACACAGATAAATTATAATTGATGTTATTCAACTAACATTCTTCCAACTCAATCTATAATAAAAGCTAAAACTTCTGTAACACTCATTTTATGTGTTAAGCATTGTTTTAGGCACTTTACATAAAATATATTTAATCTTCAAATCTCCAATGTATAGATAAGGAAACCGAGGTATACTGATGTTAAGTACTTTGCACAAAGTTCACTAAATAATTCAAATTCAAGCAAACTGGTTCCTCAGTCTATACTCTCAATCACTATGCAAAACTGATGTAATGAGAAAAGAAGGGCCGGTCTTCCAAGAACACACAGGAAGGCCAAATCAACAGGAACAGTGACTCAGAATAAGTAAGAACAGTAACACAGAATAATGTTAAAGACTATATCATATATATGACAGTAACAACATAGTAATAGTGCATCCTGTGCAACACGTTAAACATAGGGAGATAAAAGGAGAGTAAGGTAGATAACAAGGACAAATATGCTATAGGAATTCAGGATTCAATGACTACTGAGGCCTAATGAAAGAAAATGGATGAAGTACAAATATCCTTAGGCATCAAATATCCAGTGTGCTTGTCATCTGCTGACCATGACCTAGCTGATGGAAAACTAGAAACACATTTGGGAAGTTCACAGATATATGAACTAGCTCTGTATTTATGCCAACAGCCTCTTGGTATCAAGTCTGTCTCCTACTCCTGAGTTTCCTCTATCCTAATCTATTTTCCAGAAACACATAGTTCTCCTCATTTACTATCATGTAACATCCAAAGACTAACTATTATTATCAAAAACCTTTCACAATCTGGCTTAATTTTTTCTAAAAATTTATTTTATTTAGAAAATATGTAGATAAGCAATATTTAGAAAATATGTATATAAGCAAATATAAGTTCAAAAAGTGTTCAGAAAAAAATAAGTCTCTCTCCCAATCTTGCCAAACAACCATCCACCCTCCCTAGAGGTAACCGATAATTTCAGTTTGTGCATCCTACCATTTAGTTACCCTATGCACAAACAGGCATAATTAAACACATGGGAGGATATCATACATATTGATTTTTACCTCAGTACCCTCCACAAGTTTTATTTATTTATACACACACACACACACACACATTTTTTTATTTTACAGGGACAGAGAGAGAGTCAGAGAGAGGGATAGATAGGGACAAACAGGAACGGAGAGAGATGAGAAGCATCAATCATCAGTTTTTCCGTTGTGACACCTTAGTTGTTCATTGATTGCTTTCGCATATGTGCCTTGACCGCGGGCCTTCAGCAGACTGAGTAACCTCTTGCTTGAGCCAGCGACCTTGAGTCCAAGCTGGTGAGCTTTTTTTTTTTCTCAAGCCAGACTAGCCCGCGCTAAAGCTGGCGACCTCAGGGTCTCAAACCTGGGTCCTCCGCATCTCAGTCTGATGCTCTATCCACTGCGCCACCGCCTGGTCAGGTCTACAAGTTATTTTGACAGTCATTTCATATCTGTACGTAGAAGAACTACCTACCTAATTTTTCCCAGTGCTTGCACAGGATTTCAACATATGGAAATACCATAAATTATTTAACCAGTCTTTCACTGTTAAACAATTCTGCAATAAAATAAATACCCTTCTTTGTGCGCCACTTTTCACATAGGCAAGAATATCCCTAAACACAGTGTGTCCATAAAGTCATGGTGCACTTTTGACCTGTGACTGGTCAAAAGTGCACCATGACTTTATGGACACACTGTACATCTAGAAAATAAAGTGCTACATCAAGTCACATGCATTTTCATATAGTTAAGTAAAGCTAAACCTCTCTCCAGATAATGCCACTCATAATCTCAATTTCTTCTCTTAATGTTCTGTTTACCTTCTTAATGTAACTGAAACACGGCTCTTCCCTGAGATCCTCTGACATCCTGTGTTCAAGTAGGCCCGAAGTCTGTGCTCCATTCTTCCAGCCATTTTCCCTCTCTCCTCTCGAAAACCTTCTGGCTCAAAAGCTCCTGTAACATGTACCACTCAGTACTGATCCTTACTACTCCTACCAACCCTGAATTCTTGGACATTAGCTTTCGGCTAACCCTCCAAACCTACTCTTGCCATAATTATTTCAATAATCATATGCATAGATAATTATTCTAATTCTCTAGTCTATCAGCTTCTTGACTTTACCTTTCCCCCCAATTTTTTTTATTTTGCTCACTTGCACTCCCCCTGACCTCTGCCCTTAGGGTGCTGGTTGGGTGCCTTACTCTTGATAAGGCACATATGAGAAGCAGTCAATGAACAACTAAAGTGACATAACTATGAGTTCATGCTTCTCACCTCTCTCCCTTCTTGTCCCTCTATCCCTCTGTCTCTCTCTTAAAATACATAAATAAATAAAGTTTAGTAAAAAGCAATCCTTATAATTGGCTTCAACAACAACAAAAACGTTTAATTTGAACAGTCTAATCAACCTATGGCATAAAAGAAAAGGCATCTAAATCTAGTATCTACATTAGATTAAAACTCCTAAAAATGTTCATTATTAAAGCTAAGTAAGGCAAGACCGTAATAGGGGTAAGAAGGATTAATTACTTTTATTCTTTTGGGTGTCTCAAAAGTCAAGTGTTTTCTGAAATTTATACAAAGGTTTCAACAGACCCTGAAGGGATTCATAAAACAGAACTCAGGAGCCATAATATCTCAATTGTGCATTATGTTCATCTTAAACAGGTTAGAAAATTTCTCTTCACCTCAATTCTTTATCTGTAGAATAGGATTAACAGAAATGCCTTACTCCACAAGGTTTATATAAAGATTATATGAGTTAGTAAATTACTTACAATGTTATGAAACTACTTACAATAGTGTCTGAAAAAAAAGGAATCAAACACCAACCACATCCCCAGTGTAGTGACTGATCTAGCAGCAATGAATGCCACAACACACAGTCATTTTCTAATTATAAATTTATTAATGTCTGATGTAATTCTATTTCAAAAATTTGAGGAAATATAATCAAAAATATTAATATAACCTCTAAACTACAAATGAAGTATATAAGAATTTAAAACATAACAAGTATGCAAAATTCAAACCAAGAATTCAAGAAATAGCCATTGCTATTAACTATTCAAAGTTTAAACTATGATTTAAAACCATTCCTCTCTGGTGGCTACTGAGTAGCTAATTTTTAAAAAAGTGCAAAAATGACATTACTGCTATGTGTGTAAGAGGAGTTCTCTATGAATGTCACTGTAAGCACTAATTTCCATACCTATTGTCTAATTAGCTGAGATACTGTCAAGGTAAACAAATGCTGCCACCTTGTGGACTTATGAATATAGTATTAAATAACCCAAAATTACCCATAAATAAAGGGAGAAAAAATTTAAAAGCAAAGTTTCTGGTTCAGTTTTCTCAGTGAGATTCTCACTGCAATAAATGACCAAAAGTAGATATACTTCTTGCAATTTTACAGTAAGAATAATTTCTTTTACAATATAATGAAATAGTGCAACAAATTCAACATATTTAATGTGTTTTACACCTCTTCCAAAAGAAACTTCATTTAACGTCTGATTTTCAGAGTAATTCAAAGCCTTTAAAGTAAATTTATTAGCAATGACATGCTGAATGTGAGAAACTAGGAAAGGCAAAAGGAAGTCAGTGGTTCTGTGAAAGTTTCAAAATTCCTTCAATTCTTTGGATAATATTTTCCTTTGTTGCTACCTACTAGTATTCATCTGTCCTGCCTAATAAACTGAGTATTAGAAATTTTTTCTTTCAGAAATGTTAAGATTACTGCTTGATTATATTTACATGAAATACTTAAGAGTAATCAAAATCACAGAGAAGGGAAGTAGAACTGTGGTTGCTGGGACAGGCAGATGGGGGGAACGAGGCGTTATTTTTTAAATGGGTACTGACTTTTAGTTTTACAAAACATCAGATATTAAGGAGATGATTGGTGGTGATAGTGGCACAGCATCAGAAATGTATTTAATACCACCGAAAAGTAGTCAATTTTATGTTATGTTTATTTTACCATAAAAAAAACATTTTGGAAAGAAGATACCAGATCAAAATCTGTGGGATGCAGCTAATGCAGTGCTTGGAGGAAAATTTATAACACAAATTATCTACAACAGAAAATAAATATTTTAAATAAGGGCAAATTAAACCTAAAGAAACCAAAAAATTAGGAAATAAAGTTCAGAGTAGAAATCAATGAAACAGACAACAGAAAAATGTAGAGTATCAATAAACCAAGAGCTGGCTCTTTCAGGAGATAAATAAAACTGATAAACTTCTAAGACAGACTACTAAGGATGGGAAAAAAAAAACAATGGGAAACAAATTTCCAATACCAGGAATGAGAAAGAAAATGCCATTACAGGATTTAAAAATATTAAAAAGATAATAAAGAAATATTATAAACACTCATATGCAAATAAACTCAACAACCTAAGTGAAATGGACAAATTCCTTGAACGACAAACTAAAAATAATGCTCAATCAAGAAAAAATGGACACCATATATTAAAAATTGAATTTGTATTTAAAAGTGTCCCTCAGAGAAAACTAAATGCTCAGATTGCTTCACTGAAAAATACTACAAAATATAAGAAAGAAATAATACCAGTTCTTTCTAAACACATCCAGAAAACTGAAGGAAGAAGAAGCACTTACGAGGATAGCATATCTTGTCATGAAACCACTTTCAAAGATGTTACAGAAGAACACACTGTGACCTTATGAGATGGATACTACTAGTCATCCCATTCCAGAGGGGTAGAGACTGAAGGCTAAAGAGACTCAAAACTGGCCTGCTAAGAACAAAGAACTAAAAATTGGCAGGCAACCTGACTTCACAACACAGACTCTAACCATAACACTGCTTCTTGAATTCAATTAAATTCTAGATACTTTTGCAAAAGGAAACAGTAAAGATGTTGCCCAGGACTTACCTAGAGACTATGCTGGAACCATTATAGAGATCACTAGCATATGAAAGGGTAGCCAAAGGTCGTACTGAATTATACCGAGTAAACTTGGACAAGCATTCCTGAAATTCATCCAACTGACTTGCTGTTCGACTGTCATCTACATAAAGAAAACAGAATAAAATAAATGAGCTGCAACATCAAAAAAGAACATCCACAAGTTGAGAATATTCCAAATACAAACAATTTTTAAAGAGTATTTTTAAAAGACTTATATGCTCAAATTAATTAGCTGATCTTTCAACTTTAATAATCATTTCTTAATGATTACTTAAAAGACACTGCCTCTTTAAAACACTACTAAAATAGCCCTGGCCAGCTAGCTCAGCGGTAGAGCATTGGCCTGGCATGTGGAAGTCCCAGGTTCAATTCCCAGCCAGGGCACACAGGAGAGAGCCCATCTGCTTCTCCACTCTTCCCCCTCTCCTTTAACTCTCTCTCTCTTCCCATCCTGCAGCCAAGGTTCCATTGGACCAAAACTGGCCCAGGCGCTGAGGATGGCTCCACAGCCTCCGCATCAGGCACTAGAATGGCTCCAGTGGAGATGGAGCAACGCCCCAGATAGGCAGAGCATCAACCCCTGGTGGGCATGCTGGGTGGATCCCAGTTGGGAGCATGCAGGAGTCTGTCTCTCTGCCTCCCTGCTTCTCACTTCAGAAAAATACAAAAAAAAAAAAAAATTACTAAAAATATACTATATATTCTCTTTTGTAAAGCAATAATTTCTTGGAAAAATAAAGACAAGTACCTCTAATCAAGAGAAGCAAACTCATTTAAAATAAAACAAAAATCCAATAATAGACACAGTGAGGGTAAAGATAGTATATATACTGGATAGGGTATTTATTAGTTTGAATGAACATGTGTAGGGACACATCTTTATGCCCATGTTTATTTACTCTCAAACAAAATTTATAACAATTTAGACAAAAATAATTGGTTTTGAAGTTTAAAAAATGTAAAATATTAATGTACATAATAGTTTGAAGTGTTTCAAATCCATTTACAGGGAGAGTAAAAAACTGTCATGTTAAGTTATTAATTCTCAAAAACAAACAATGTAGCTCAAATATCTAGGTAGAATATGGAAAACAATACTTCCATCCAACAGAACATTGAGCAAATACTTTTCAGTAAACTCCATTTCAGCAAACTATCCATGACTAAATTATGTGGAATTTAAATCAAATCACTGATTCAACTTATGAAGGATCTGCCTGACCAGGCAGAGTGCAGTGGATAAAGCGTCGGACTGGGATGCGGAGGACCCAGGTTCGAGACCCCGAGCTCGCCAGTTTGAGCACGGACACATCTGGCTTGAGCAAAAGCTCTCCAGCTTGGAGCCAAGGTCACTGGCTCGAGCAAAGGGTTGCTCAGTCTGCTGAAGGCCCGTGGTCAAGGCACATATGAGAAAGCAATCAATGAACAGCTAAGGTGTCGCAACGAAAAACTAATGATTGATGCTTCTCATCTCTCTCCGTTCCTGTCTGTCTGTCCCTATCTATCCCTCTCTCTGACTCTCTCTGTCCCTGTAAAAATAAAACAAAACAAAACAAAAACATTATGAAGGACCTGAGAATACAGAATAACCCATTCTCCAATCTAGAAAAAGGCCTATAGTAAGAGTAAAAATTAAAAAAAAAAAAAAATCACTCTTTTTTAAAACTAAAGTTTGGACTTGTATTTTCTTTTCTAAAAAGTGAAAAATAAAACACACAATTACTTTAGTTAGCTTCTTAGATTGGAATTTGAAGTAAGCCTGTTACAATACTGTGTTTTCAGACGTTCTTCCTTATTATAAACTCACACACACAGAACTTTTTCAAGGTAACTTTCATCATTTCCTCTGAAAATAATAGTAGCCATAATAAAATTAATACACTATATATATATGAGAAGCATTAACTCAAGAGTTACTATACTATATAGTACATAAAAAAGTATTTTATTTGGAGATATTAGGTCATTTCAGAGGTAATTGCTGACATAAACAATCATTATACAGGGTAGAGAAAAGTAGGTTTATAGTTGTTTGTATAAAAATAATATAATAATTAATAAAGAATGATACAAACTCTGTTGTTTTATATACTCACAACTGTAAATCTACTTTTGTCCAACCCTGTAAACAATTACTTGAAGAAACTAAACTTCTATTCCTGATATTTACCCTTTAAATATAAAAGCACTAGCTCAGCATATTCCTTAACAATTTATCTTAAAAGGCTCCAAATTGTAGTGTTTCTATTCTAAATACAGCAAAAGGAACACAGAAGTATGCAATATCCTGCTATTGAGATAAAGCTCTTGCTACATAAAAATTATTCTCAGAAAATTCAACAAATTATGAATAAAACATGGCTTATTGCAAAAAATATATATATCATCTGTACTACCAAGTGGTTTGGATGTAACAGTTAATTGGTTCTCCAAAAAAAATCAATTATCACAAAGTCACTTGGATATAACTGTTAACTGGTTCTTTTTAAATATAACACTATTATTTTAAGTTGTGCAATATGATAAATACTTACTGGAAAGGCAGTTACTTTAGATATTTTAAAATTGTTTTGATGCTAATCTATTCTTTCACATTTTGACATCATTCTCTAACAAGATAAAATTCCCAAGCTTTCAAGCATGTGTATTCTGTTAAAAAAAAAACCATAATCCTTTTCTAGGATAGCTGAAATTCTGGCCATCATTTCTCCCCTAATTATATTAATAACTACTTTGAAAAGAAATTGTAAAGAAAGCACTAAAAAAAGTTATTTCAGTATCTGAAAGTACAGGAAATATATTTTACTGATCTGCTCATAAAAAGGTAAGATTTTATTTGCTTGGCTGGTTTATGGCCAAATCCATACATATCTGCTTGCATGTCACCTCTCCTGTCCTAATTACAGATGGGTTCATAAAAGTCTATTTATTCAGTGTCTCTTTTCTCTCTCTTTCAATGCTTCATAATTTATATTTTCTTTCAATTACAACTGAGAGCCAAGGCATTAACTTCTAAATCTTCATCTTTCATTTTCATAGTTGGTAATAAAAGATGGGAAAGGCAATTATGGGGTGATTTTTATTTGAAAATATATAAAAGAATAATCAAACTTTTAGGTAGCTAAAAAGAACTTCATATTCAGCAATATCATTAGTAAAATCAATGTGCACATTAGATAAGATAGCTTGAGATTCCTAAAAACTACAGACAATGTGTATTAAGTATAATACAGCCATGCCCACAAAAATAAAAATCTAATCTTGCTTCTGGTCTTAACTTTTCACTCAACCTTCCTGGAAAGCTACAGCCCCCAAATAGATTAAATTGGTTTGTGATTACCTTACCATCCCTTAGCATGCTTATGCTGTTAGTTACTTAAAATTTATTAGTAAAAACAGCCTACCTCAATCTCTCTTTCCAATCTCTTTTTTACTATCTGTCACTTAACTTGTGGCTATATTTTAACATTGTACCAACATATGACATCTGAAAGGGCTAACATGAACCCTCTGTCAATCGGCATGTAAGTCTAAGGCCACTTTCAATTTAACAGCTTCCTGTTGTAAATTATAGACTATTTCAGAGGCTCAAAAAGGTACTCGATTCACAGGCAAGAAAATAAAAGCACTCCATCTGTACAATTGTTGATTGTTAATTTCAAACATATTTATCAACAAATCTTGGTTTCCTCCTCCTCTTCACAGGAAAAATGCTATATAAATCTAATATATTTTTTCCTCCACAACCAATCCTGAAGCATATTTGTCCAAAAGATATAAGCAATGTGTAAATTATAATATAAACATGCCTACTTAAGAGAAAACCAAGACCAAATTTTTAACAACTAATAAAATATCAGACATTTTTTTCCCCTTGGGGGCCCTCATTTTGAGCAGGTATACTACTAATGGCATCAATTAACTAAGCACACAACTTATTTCAATCATTATAAATTATATGCATCACCTAAAAAACTTAAAAATAACAACAACAACAAAAACCTTTAGGGTTGGTATTAATGCCCCTACTTCATGGGTGAGCAAAGATGCCAAAAAAAAGCTGAAGATCAGGGAGCTAACAAAAATATCCTATGCTATCACATCATTGTCTTTGCGTAAGTTATTTCTTCTACTTTGAATGTTTCTGCTTACCTTTTTTTTAAAAAAAAAAATTGCCTTTTTTATTTTTATTTTTTTTTACAGGGACAGAGAGAGAGTCAGAGAGAGGAACACATAGGATCAGACAGGAATGGAGAGAGATGAGAAGCATTAATCATCAGTTTTTCGTTGCGACACCTTAGCTGTTCATTGATTGCTTTCTCATATGTGCCTTGACCGTGGGCCTTCAGCAGACTGAGCAACCCCTTGCTAGAGCCAGCGACCTTGAGTCCAAGCTAGCAAGTTTTTGCTCAAGCCAGATGGGCCCACGCTCAAGCTGGCGACCTCGGGGTCTCGAACCTGGGTCTTCCACATCCCAGTCTGATGCTCTATCCACTGTGCCACTGCCTGGTCAGGCTCTGCTTACCTTTTATAGTTCATTAATACCAGCCTTGACTAAACACACCTCTTTAGAAATCTCGATAATAATTATTACCCTTTTACCTTTTCCCATTTTCCCCTTGGCCTCGCCTTTTCACTCCCAGGCTTGGTAGTGTATATAGTGTTCTCTGTTCTCATAATACTCTTTGCATATTTACATAAATATAGCATCACATAGAATTAATTACCTGTTGCTCTCTCCCACGAAGTTTATACTAATCCTGGACAACAAGAACCAGTTCTCATATCCTCTTATTCTTAGCACAGCAGACAGTGCTTAGAATTTAATACATGTTGAATAACAGAAGGCAACCAAATGGAACTGATTTTTGCTAGCTACATATTAATGGCTGATTTCTTAAACTTTATATAGCTTATGATATAAGGATTAAAAATTCCAAGCACAGAAAGAGAACATAACCAGCTATGGGAAAGCAATGTTCTCTAAGATCTATTTCTAAGAACCTACAAAATCCTCTGGTAGATTATCAAAAATAAACATATTTTTCTTTATAAATAAGACTTTCCATAAATCCAGGATAGAAAGCTAAAAATGAATCTGAAATAAAAATATGAGATATTTTAAGAAGTCCTGAGTGTGTGTACCTGAGATACGAGACATCCGTGTAGAAAAGTAACACTGCTCTAAGTCTTCAAAATGAGCAGTGAGTCGTTTTCGTCTTGAAGCTAATGTGCTGTTATACCAAGGCTGTTTCTTTGTCTAAAGTGATACAAGAAAAGATACTTGTCACTCAAAAAACACCATACTTTTTTTCTGTACAGAATAACTAATTTCACAAGTTCATTACATTAAAATAATTACCAATGGTAAAAATCCATAATTCTTATAACACACCTTTTCCATTTTTGATTCAAAGTAAAAATGGACTCTAAAGGTCAATATTATAAAATGAGAAGGTTCTTTCAATTCTCCAAATTAAAGATAAAATCTATTATAGCTGCCAATAGAAGATTTAGAATTTTAATACACAGAAATTGTTAGAAAACAATTATGAAAAGAAAACTACTTTTTCATCATCCCTATATCGTACCTTGTACCACTTTGATTAATAAGAACAGTGCTCGACTGTATAGAATAAGCATTTAAATTAAAATTATTAGATTAAGGAGCAGTAATATGCACGTACTAGTTTGACATATACAATACTTTAGAAAATCAGATATATCTATATCTAGATATATGGACAAAGACAACAAACCTGGAATGTACTGGCAAATATAATTCCTATAAAAAAATACAGTTGACCCTTGACCACCACAGGTTTGAACTGCACAGGTCTACTTATATGCCGTTTTTTCTCTCCAATAGATATTGAAAATGTATTTTCTCTTCCTTATGATTTCTTTAAGAACATTTTCTTTTCTCTCTTTATTCTTTGTTCTTGCTTTATTGTAAGAATAGAGTATATAATACAGATATAAAATGTGTGATCCCCACATTGTTGAAGGGTCAACTGTATATAACATTACCTACACCATGTTAATTGAAAGGATAAGATGATTCTTCCACAAATGGTTATTATCTATTATGCTTGAGGCATATAAACAGACAGAGAGACAAGATATACGAGACCTTGAGAAATGATACAAGTTCATTAATTACTATGCCACAATTGGAAATGTATTAGGTAGGGAATATTAAGGCATTATTATGAACAAAACACTGCCGTGAACCCCAGCTAAAACTCCTAGTTAACCTAGTAGGTATTTCAAAGCAGTGCTTGAATCACAAGAAAGATAATTTCCAACAAAACACAAGGGTGCAGATGGGGAAAGAGGAAGAGAACACCTATGCAGGGTAAATACCTTCAAAAGACAAGTACTAGAACTGAGTTTTGGAGACTGAAAAGAGAATTTGCAAAATGGAATATAAATCTGAAGAAATTATCCAGAATGAAGAATAAATGTCAAGAAGACAGAAAATTTGAAAGAAAGGATAAGAAACATAAAAGACATAAGATGTAAGTACTGCAGCCAAGTCAAATTCAGCCCCTGTACTCATCATTATCAGCGGGCTGACCAAGATAGCTGCTAGAGCAAGCTTTACTGGTCATGGGCTCTCTGGGTCCCTGCCCTGGGACCTGGGTATAAGTTTGGCTGTGGACATAGAGGGGAATAAAAAGATGTAAATACTCAGAGACTCAGAAAAAGAATAAGAGACTGAAGAAGAAATAAAGAATTGATGTTGACAATTTTCCAGAAATGAATACAGACACAGAAATTCTGTAGAAGATCATAACTTATAAGTAACACATAAGGAACAAATTATCAGTATCCTGAATACACTTTTAAAAGACTACTACAAATAAACAGGAAAGACTGATAAAAAAAAAAGAAGAATGGGAAAAGACATGAAATGCCATTTCACAAAAAATAAAACATACATGGCCATAAGAAAAGATGCTGGCCTTGTGTTAGTGACAAAGAAAATGCAAAGTAAAACTACAACTAAATTCTATTTATTACCCATTAATGTGGCAGCCATTTAGAAATTCGACAATACTAATTATTGCCAAGAAGGTAGAGAAACTGGAACTCATATAAATGTGGTGGGAGTTTTAAATAATAAAGACTTTGTAATACTAATATTATTTCAAAATACAAAAACATTAATGTGTATACCAAATGACTCACTTCCTCTCCTAGGTACAAAATCTAAAGAAACTCTCACACCTGTGCATCAGGAGATGTGTACAAAGATGCCCTCAGTAGCAAAATGAAAAACAGTAGAAATATATCAAGTGAATATAAATTGGACAACTGAGCCTGACCAGGTGGTGGCACAGAATATAGCATATCAACTTGAGACGCTGAGGTCCCATGTTCAAAACTCCAAGGTCACTGGTTTGAGCGTATGCTCATCCGGCTTAAGTGAGGGCTCACCAGCTTGAGTGCAGGGTTGCTGGCTTGAGCATAAGATCATAGACATGATCCCATGGTCGCTGGCTTGAAGTCCAAGGTCACTGACTAGAGCAAGGGGTCTCTGGCTTGGCTGGAGCCCTCTAATCAAGGCATGTATGAGAAGCAATCAATGAACAACTAAAGTGATGCAAGTATGAGTTGATACTTCTCATCTATCTCTCTTCCTGTCTGTTTCTAAATAAATAAATAAATAAGACAACTGATAAGTTGTGATATGTTAATAAAATAGTATATTAGTGAAGATGTCTCAACCACAACCACAGACATCAGGATTGAATCTCTGAAAACATAAGTCTCAGAAAACTACATACTGTGTGTGATATTATCATTTTTATAAAGTCTAACTATAGCCAAACCAAATAATATAGGAAGATATATGGTAAAACAATTTTTAAAAGTCAACACATTAATAAACAAAAATATGAGAAAAGTGGTTACCTCTGAACAGGAGGCAGTGTGATGGAGTTTGTTAGGAGCACATGGGTGACTTGAATGGTACTGTTAATGTTCTAGTAATTAACACAGGAGCTTGGTTCATAAGTTTTGTCGTTATAATGATGCTTGACTTACATATTCATAAAAATCTATTCCTTTTATGTACCAACATATTTTACGTAATTTATAAGGGATAAATTCCAGATTTTTTACGAAGTGATCAGCTCCATGAAGAAACAAAAGACCAGATTTTTTACAAAGTGATCATCTCCATGAAAAAACAAAAGACTTCATAGTATAAAACATGAGAATGATTACAGTAACAAAAATCAGGACTATGGCATATAAAACAAACAAGAAGTACTTAACACCATTTGGTTTGGCTTCCAGTTTTTATAGCAAATTCATCTTCACTGTTATTTTGCTCATATTTATTCTAAGCTTTTCTCTTCCTTTTTAATCCATCCAAAACTAGGTTGACTCACAACTGTTGCTTAACACACATCACTTGGCTCAGTGCATGAGTTTAATTATTAAATTCACAAATAACATTAATATAAATAAAAAAATAGGCTATGATGAGATAAATGTTTTGAGATTACATATAGGTTGCAGATAATCCAGAAGACCAATAGCAGGTTAAACATAATCTCAGGATAAGATCTATAACCTATAGGTAGTATATAAACATGGCCAGAAATCAAAAGGAAATGGCCACCCTTAATAAACTCAAAAATAGTTAAATTTCACTACAGCAAAACAGAAACATATAAATATCTTATTTGGTCACTGTGAAAGTAAAAAAACTCACATAATGTTAAGAAGTTAGCAGGCATACTATAAAGATAATAGAACAAATTAAACTTGATGGGTAAACAAATTGATCCTTTACAGTGGTCTTAAATTATGAAAAATCTTTCTGAAATTAAAAGATTGGTTCTTATGAATAGAATTAAATTAAAAATAAAGAAGCACACAAAACTAAATATTCCATTTCATATACTTAATATAAACTAATGACCAATACTACAAAAACAATGAGATCTTTAAAAGATGAATTAAACCAATGTTTATACAATGAAAGAAAACCTTTTACCATAGCACAGTTCCCCATCAACCTCACTAAGAGAGTCCTACACTAAATAAAGCTGAAAGTGTTCTGTGTGGTTAACATTTGCAAATTTTTAAAGATATAAATACTTTCTTTCTCCCATACTAAATTTAAAAAATGAAGCAATGTATAATGAAAACCTAATTATTATTTACACAGTAAGTAATCTTTATAAGATCAAGGACCAAGTGCAAAATAATAAAACAAATTAACTGTTAAACGTAAACATTTTCATAAAAACAGATTAAAGGATAGCATTAAAGGGAAAGGCTGCATAATTTAGAACAGTGGTTCTCAGAGCACAGTTCTCAGACTCTTTCAGGGTATTTGTGAGGTCAAAACTATGTTCATAAGTAGAGTGAAGTGTTATATACTGCTTTTGCTGTCCTTATATATGTACTGGTTATGCTAAAGAAACCAAGTTCAGGATAAACTGCTGGCCTCTAGCTTCTCATCTCTCTCCATTCCTGACTGTCTGTTCCTATCTATCCCTCTCTATGACTCTGTCTCCGTAAAAAAAAAAAAATGAAGTTGATATAAAAAGTTATTTTCAATTTTGAAGCAATTAAACCAATTACCTATCAAACAATATCTTTCCCAGTTTAGTTTTAAATTTTTGTTTATGGTACTTCCTATATATAAGATTCTTTCTTAATTTCTATAGTTCTATTATAAATTAAATCATTACTTAGCTGATCTGGACTCTTATAAAGTGATAAAACAAAGAACTAAATTCCCTGAAAATGGTTCCTAGCTACTATTTACTTAATGTCCCCTCTCACCCCCACAATCTTCACCACAGTAAACTCTTAATTACCTTTCAGTTAGCTTTAAAATTTTTGCTGTGATCCTTTTGTTATAACAGTCTTAGAATCATTTTAATATCTTATTGGGTAAATGCCATTATAATTACTCTGAATCATTCATTCTACCAATTAATTGAAGTGAGTTGGTCACACTCTGCACACCCTTAGAAATATTCTTGAGATTTTTTTTAACTGGAGTTGCATTAAATTAACAGTTATGATAATTGGACTATTTGAATTGTTTTATAATTGTTTTAATCTATTTAAATATTTTATTTCTCTTCAAAATTATACACTTCATTAAAATTGCAATTTTATTAGTATGCAACAGCACTAAATTATTTTACTTTGCTCCATATTATAATAGTCAATTCCAACTGTATATTAAAACATTTTACTGTGTATGAGCTCTTTCTGTATTTGTCTTTCTATATTTACCATCTTAAATCTTTCCCAGCTTCTTGAGTTGAATGTCTAGTTCATTTACTGTCATTCTCATCTAAAAATGAATGCATTTAATATAATAAATTTTTAGGGGAATTCTGGTCACATTTCATAAATTTTCATATGCAGTATTTTAAACTAGCATTATTTTTTAGTTGTTTCTGGCAGCATCTTAGAACCACTATTTGACACAAAAGTATTCAGAAGAGTCTTTAATATACTCTTTTCCAGATTATCTGTCTGGCTCTGTCTAAATATTTATTTACTTGGGTCTCTAATATACAGAATGCAGTCAATCCATTTTTCTAAGTGTTCCAAGAATACTATCAATACATATATCCTATGATGCAAAATATAAAGTGAGACAAATACACATTTAACTGATCTTACTCAGTGAAAAATCCAAAGTCTTTCAATAGCCTAAGAAAGTCATGCCCCAACTGGCTTCCATTGTATTTTTACCTCATTTCTATTTATTCCCCCTTGCTCACTTCTGAACTACGGCAGGCATCCTACCTCAGGGCTCATTTACTTGTTACCTGTCTGCTGCAAACGTCTTCCCAGAGATAAACCATGTGGCTTGCTCCCTCACCTCCTCTTTGCTCAAAGGCTATCTATTTTTATTACCGTCACTATCTATCCCAGGGGTCGGGACCCTATGGCTCGCGAGCCAGATGTGGCTCTTTTGATGGCTGCATCTGGATCACAGACAAATCTTTAATAAAAAAAATAATAATGTTAAAAATATAAAACATTCTCATGCATTACAATCCATTCATTTCCTACTGCTCATGTTCATCGTTGTGGGTGGCTGGAACCAATCACAGCTGTCCTCCGGGACAACACCAAATTTTTATTGGATAATGCGTAACATACATGGGTTGTTGTAAAGTTAGGAAGAAAACTTCCCTCCTTTTAATCAAATAGTGAGCTAGCTAATCGCAGAAACCCTTTTGACGAAGAAGATGCCTAAAAGAAAAAAAGATGAGGAGGATTGTACTTTTCAGCAGGAATGGACAGAGGAATTCGCCTTTGTGGAGAGAGCAGGTTCTGCAGTGTGTCTGATATGCAATGATAAAACTGCATCGATAAAACGGTCAAATATAAAGTGCCACTTCGACACACGTCATACTACATTTGTATCGAAATATCCAGCGGGGAATAGCAGGAAGAAAGCATGTCAAGAGCTACTGTGACTTGACTGCAAATGAGTCAGCAGCAACTCTGTGTTTGGACCCAACAAGGTGACTGGAATTCGGCTAGCTTTGCTGGTGCTTTAGCAATTGTGAGAAAAGGAAAGCCATTCACAGATGGGGAGTATGGCAAAACATTCATGCTTGATGTTGCCAATGAACTTTTTGACGACTTTTTGGATAAAGACAAGATAATCAAACGAATAAAAGACATGTCTCTGTTGGCAAGAACTATTCACAATCGTACCATCATGATGGCAAATCAAACTGAGGCAACACAAGTGAAGGACATAAATGCAGCACCATTCTTTTCTCTCACTTTGGATGAGTCAACAGACATAACCCATTTATCCCAATTCAGCGTGATTGCAAGGTATGCTGTCAGTGACACACTACGTGAGGAAAGTCTTGCCGTTTCGCCTATGAAAGAGACAAGAAGAGGCGAGGATTTATTCAAGTCTTTCCACTAGTTCACAAAAGAAAAAAATCTACCAATGGATAAACTTATTTCGGTGTGCACTGATGGTGCTCCATGCATGGTGGGGAAAAACAGAGGATTCGTAGCGCTTCTTCATGAACATGAAAAGAGACCCATCCTAAGTTTTCACTGCATCCTACATCAGGAGACGCTTTGTGCTCAGATGTGTGGCAAGCAGCCTGGTGAGGTGATGTCGCTGGTCATTCGGGTGGTCAACTTTATTGTTGCCCGAGCTCTAAATGATCACCAGTTTAAAACACTGCTGGATGAAGTTGGCAAAAATTATCCTGGTCTGCTTCTGCACAGAAATGAGCATTGGTTGTTAAGAGGGAAGGTGCTCAGCTGTTTCGCGGCTTGTCTGAGCAAAATCTGAACTTTTCTTGCAACGAAAAACGTTGAGCATCCTGAGTTAGCTAACACTGAGTGGCTCCTGAAGTTCTACTATCTCGTGGACATGACTGAACATCTGAACCAGCTCAATGTGAAAATGCAAGGCATTGGAAATAGTCTTATCCCTTCAACAAGCAGTGTTTGCATTTTGAAAACAAGCTGGAACTCTTCATCGCTGACATTGAAACAGGCCGTTTACAACACTTTGAAAAACTAGGAGTTTAAAGATGCATGCACAGCAAGTGACCCTGTTCAACATCTGGATCTCCAGCAGCTAGCAGGCTTCACATCTAATCTCCTGCAGTCATTCAAAGCGCGCTTTGGAGAATTTCATGAGCGCACTTGTTTTTTTAAGTTCACCACATAATCCACACGAGTGGCAGTGGACAGCGCCAACCTGAGTTAACATTCCCGGTGTCTCCGTTAGAGATTTTGAGCTACAAGCTGCTGACCTGAAGGTTTCAGACATGTGGGTGAATAAGTTCAAGTCACTGAATAAAGATTTGGAAAGACTTGCACGACAGCAAGCAGAGTTGGGGAGCAAACACAAGTAGGGAGAAATGAGAAAACTTCAACCCGCGGACCAGCTGATTGTCAAAACTTGGAACGCGCTTCCCGTCACATACCATACACTGCAGCATGAGAGTATTGCAGTACTGACAATGTTTGGCTCTACGTATGCATGTGAGCAGTCTTTCTCACATCTAAAGAACGTTAAGACCAACCTACGATCATGTAAAACAAATGGAAGTCTCAATGCCTGCATGAAGCTTAACCTCACCACGTATCAACCAGACTACAAAGCCATCAGCAAAACCATGCAGCACCAGAAATTGCATTAATGGTAAAAAGTACTTTATTTCTCATTGGTTAGCAACAGCATAACAACGTTATTAAAAAGAATTCAGAGACTTACTATACTTTAAAAGTGTTGTTCTTACATAACATGCACACATTTACTTATATTTAGTGTTAAACATACTGTATGGCTCTCGTGGAATTAATTTTAAAATATGTAGCATTCATGGCTTTCTCAGCCAAAACGGTTCCCAACCCCTGATCTATCCAATGAGACTGGAAGCTTGGTTACTGCTGAGATTTTTGCCTGTTTTAACAGTCTGGGTTTAATAGTGTATCCCCAGAACCTAAAATAGTGCCTGGTAAATAGCAGGTACTCAAAGAAATCTGTTGGTGAAAAAAATGAGTATTTGAAAGCATAGGTTCTGAAGCCATAATACTCGAGTTAAAATCTCAGCACCTTTCTTCTACTAGTTATTTAACCTGGGGCAACCTCCTTAATTTCTCTGTGTGCCAGTTTCCTCCTCAACAGGAAATAATAGGAATAGTACTTATCTTATAGGAAGTTCTGAGAATTAGTCAGTGCATGTAAAATCAAGTACTATGAGCTGTGTTCATGAATAGCAAGTACAAAATAAACATTACCTAGCCACTATTATTACTACTTTAATTACTTCTTAAGCTATTTTTTAAAATCTCCCACCCATGCTTAAGTTTTAATTAATTTTTTAAAATTTCTATCAGTTTTGCTTTATATAAATTCCAGTGCTTACACCCAAATCTGGTGTTTTCATGGCTGTTCAGAAATAGATACAAACCAATCTATGTACTATAAAAAAACAGGCAAAAAAAAGTAGGTATCAGCCCTGGCCTTTTAGCTCAGCAGATTAGAGCATCATCCTAAAACATCAAGTTTGCGGTTCCATCCCTGGTCAGGGTATACACAGAAAGTGAACAGTGAATACACAACTAAGTAAAATAACAAATGAAAGTTTCTCCTCCGCCCCCGTTCTGTCTCTCTAAAATCAATCAATAAAAAAATTGATATAATCTATGATCTTACTAGAAAAAAAGAACAAACCAAATACGTACATGCATATGAAGATAACACAAGAAGTACAGACTAGCTACACACACTAACAATAAAAGTAATAGAGATGATCATTTAAGTAGTGGCAAATGAAAAACACCAAAGCTATATGATCCAAAAGATTTTATCTCTGTGAGAAAAATATCTACCTTATCATTAAGTGAATATACAAATGAACATGCATTTTTTAAAAAATGCCTAATTTTTTCCTTTTACTAAAAGGAGAATATTGAGACAATCTGTAAAATCAGAATAAGTTACAGAAGTTAGATAATAGTGTGACAAAAATGTTAACTTCTTGAATTTTAAAATTATGTGATTATATAGGACAATATCCTTGATCTAAAGGAAATACAGACTGAAGTATTTAGAGCAGTGGTTCTTAACCTTTTTTGAGGTACCGAACCCACCAGTTTCATATGCGCATTCACCGAACCCTTCTTTAGCGATAAAATATGATTTTTTTTTTACAAATTCAAGACATAGGTATATGTTTTTTTACTGGTGCACAAAATGAGCCATGCATGAACATCACCTTGCTCAAAGAACAAAACCAACAAAGTGCATGAACTTACAACAAATTAGGGTATTACTTTATTCTGGCCTCCGTGGCAGAGGCTTCTTTGAACCCCTGAGACTGACTCATCGAACCCTTAGGGTTCGATAGAACCCAGGTTAAGAACCACTGATTTAGAGGCAAAGGAACATTATTATGTCTATACCTTATTCAAACAATTCAGACAAAAAATTATATGTGTATGTAATAAAAGACAGAATAAGAATGATAAAGAAAATGTGATCAAGTGATACCATGGGCAATCTGGATAAAGAATATGAAGGAATTCTTTTTATCTTGTAACTTTTTTCTAAGTCTGAAATTATTTCATTATAGAATTTTTTTTTTTAAAGGTCTGGACTCAAAATTAAATCTGACAAATATCAGCATCCCAAGTCAGAGATAAAGAGTGTAAGAGTGAAAATAATCATACAATTAATTAGAAGAGAAGTAAAGCTAGAGACTATTTTACTCAAACCTACAGTTAACTTTCCACAGGAAAGGAGATTTAAACGTAATGATGAATAATTCATCAAAAGATTATAACTTTCTTATCCCTGATCATTCATAATGTCCTCCTTCTCAAGGTCTGATGTTATCATTACCAGTATGTTTAAAAGATTTTTTAAGTCATCATCGATGAGCAAATAAAGAGCTGATTATATATACAACAGAGCCATTCTAGTCCTCATCAATGCCACAGCATTCACAACAGCAGTCTTTAACACAGGGCAGACAGTACAGTGACCCAATCTCTGATTTTACAACTCCAATGATTATACTCATGGTACCACTGAAACACTGTTAACTATAGAATTTACCTGAGAACTTCCACCGAAACCTGGAGGTTGGCTGTATTCTGTGGAATCAATAATACTACTGCAAAATGAAGAGAGAAAAATGAGATTTCGGTGTTTACATTATTTTAGCAACAGAAAAAGTAAAACTAAAATATTTCTAATTTCTAAGCAAAGAAAATATTGCCAATAATTTAGTTAGACATCAAATAAAGGCATAACCCTTAAACAAACAAACAAAATATCAGTAAATATTTAAGCAATTTACCCCTTCACCCACCACCTTAAACATTCACATGATGAAAGAATGTTAATAGAAAAATCACAGAACAGGTGGATACAATGTATATGCTTCAATTAGGTTTTCAGCTAGATTATAAATTGACTGGAATCCTATGCATATGTAGATAACACAAGAAGTACAGACTAGCTACACAAACTAACAATAAAAGTAATAGAGGTGCTCATCTAAGTAGTGGGAAAAGAAAAACACAAACAAAAGGAAAGAGTACTGGGAAAAGAGCACAGCATGCAACCACAAGTGATGGTTACCAGATACTGCTATGCAGTGAAGAGCTGTGTGCCATTGAACAAGCACCTTAGAGCCCCTCAGTGTCCTATCTGCAAAGTGAGATGAGTGGGGACTAACTTATCTCTAGAATGTCTATAGAGTCCCTTCCATATCCAAAATATTATAATCATCTCACATGAAAGAAAACCATAAAAAAAATGGAACAAATGGTAAAATACCAATACTCTTTCTTTCATAACCCAAAACCTATATACCAGTTTCCTCTGCTCTGGTTGAACAGAATTTGCCTTCTGCATTAGTTCTTTACATTTGGTTATACTGTCTACATTCTCCTACTTAACACTAGAGAAGCCTCTATAAGTCCACACTCCTACTCATTCTGTTAGTTCTATCAAACCATTTCTATCTTATCACTTCATTATACTAACATCCTCCCATCTTAAAAAAAAAAAAAAATTAGCCTATGTCCATAGTGGTCGGCAAACTCACTAGTCAACAGAGTCAACTATCAACAGTACAATGACTGAAATTTCTTCTGAGAGCCAAATTTTTTAAACTTAAACTATATAGGTAGGTACATTGTTATTAACTTAATTAAGGTACTCCTAAGCTCGCCTTTGTGCCCGCACGTGGTATTTTGTGGAAGAGCCACACTCAAGAGGCCAAAGAGCTGCATGTGGCTCGCGAGGCGTGGTTTGCCAACCACTGGCCTATGAAGACTATTAATATCTAAAAATGGAAATAACATATATATTACCCATGATAATCCAACAATTATTTACATTTTAAAAACTCTTCTTTCCCTTTTCTACTAAATAATGTTTCAATTCTTATCTAGCCTAATTAATTTAAGCAATTGAGGGTACTGATTAAAATGCTTCTTTCTACACAAATACACACAAGCATTATTTTACCTTAGTACTCAAGTAATATCAAAGGTTTTAAGATGAGAGGTGCTCTTAAGAGCACAGACTGGGTTTGAATTTCATCCCTTAGCAGCTAAATGACTCTGGGGAACTTACTAATGTTAATTTGATCTCCACTTTCTCCATCTATTAAATGAGGGGCACGGGTTGATTGACTCAGTGGTAAAACATTGGCTTGGCGTGTGGATATCATGGATTCAATTTCTGGTCATGGCACACAGGAGAAGCAACCACCTGCTTCTCCACCCCTCCTTCTCTTGCTTTTCTCTCTCTCTCCACCTCAGACACTAGGAAGAGTTCGGTTGCTGAGCAACAGAGCAATGCCCCAGATGGGTAGAGCATCAACCCCTAATAGGCTTGCTGAGTGGATCCCGGTTAGGGTGCATGTGGGAGTCTGTCTCTCCCTCCCCTCCTTTCACTGAATAAGAAAAAAAAAAGATTTAACATAAAAAATAAATAAAACACTTTTAAATAAATGTAGCAAAAGAAAAATGCTGTGTATACATGAAATTAGACTAACCACTGTCATGATTTAGTTTTCATTAGTATAAACTCAAGGCAGAGAAAAATATACTTTACATTTAATAACTATGGGGCTATAGTCAAAACCTGTGCTTTACCAGTGTTCTACATAAAATTATTAAGACAGTTCCCCAAAACAAACCATACTAAGCAAAATGTCATCTGAGAATAATCTGACATAAATTTGAATAATGATTAATTAAAACAGAATATGATTTTAATTTTTTTAAAACAGTAGTTTGTCACTATCTTATTCCCTTTCATCCAAGGCAATAATCCTTAGCATTACAGATTAGAGCTAAATTACTTTTTTCTCAAAATAATGTTTCTTGTCAGTTACTTAACACAAAGCTTCTTCTCTGCTACAAAAGTGTATGTATCACGTCCTTTTCATAAGAACTGAAGCTCTAATTTTCAAATTATCTCATTTACTAAACAACCAAAATTTTTGTGGCCTTTACTTTGAAGACCCCTCAACAGCAGTCTTTCTGTAGGGCTTTTCCTTTCTAATTCCGCATACCCTTTAACATTTGATACAACTATTCAAATAAATCATCCACAATCAATATGACTATAATCTATCCACTTTAGGACAATGACAGCAACAGCTAGCATCTAATGAGTGCGTACTGTGTAACAGGCATTATTTTCATTTCTTTAAATTACTATCATGTCTTACCAGATAAGACAGCTATCTTTATCCTTACTTTACAAATGAGAAAACTGAGGTGTATGGAAATTAATAAACTTGCCTAAGGTCAAACCGCTAATAAGTTGTGGAGCTGGAATTTGGATCAAGGAGGTATAATTCCAGAATCTTTATGTAACACTGCTAAAGTGATACACGTTTTTTCTCCTTGAACAATCACTGCCCTGCCATTTTCTTAACTAAAAGTGTCTATTCATCTTCTGTTCAATGTTTTATTATTTTCAACTCCTTGATGAGAGCTCCAAAACTCTTTCACTTCCCAAGGCTCTCGAGTAAGCATGCTTGCATTAGAACACTGGTCTGCACTAATTCTATGATGCTGGCACATCACTTCATCTCCACTCAAGTGACTCAAATCCTCAGCTGTAAAATGAAAAGGATGAAAAACCTATTGCATAGCATTTGTTCTGAGGATTGTATGAGATAATATGTTCAAATTATATCACCTAATACACAGATGCTATATTACTCTGACAGTTATACTTTTGCAAATAAATGTGGTCGTACTCTAGACTTAATTTTAACATTCCTGGCTCTCTCAAACCCAGGAACTTGATTTGAGGTGTACTAAAGACATTAAAGAAAGACATGTAACTTTACAGAGCAGAGTAAAATAATTAGAAATCTGCACCCTAAACTCCCCAAAAGATGAAATAAGCTTAAGACAGTTATAAAACTTTAGTGCTGGATATTTGAGCTTTCTTTTATGAAAGAGAATATTCAGTGTATCTGATTTAAAGATTTAAAAACATGTCAGTAATACGGACATATTCTTTATCTACCAAACCAGTGTTTACATATTTTTAAAGTATGACCCCCAAGCCTGCATTTGAATCTCTAGCATCCATCTCAGACCTCATAATCAGATTTGGCGACAGAGTTCAAAAATGTGCATTGCAAATTTCTGCCTAGTCATACCTCAGAATTCAGAACTGGAAGGAATTGGCAACAGCTTCATCAAGCAGTGACAATTACAGTTTATAACAAGAACCTAAAGATGTTTTTTAAAAATCCTGGAATACCTACTAATCAAACATGATTACTAAAGTTTTAGAGCTAAATTCATTTTGATTATTTTAACTCTTGGAATTGAAAGTCTATTCATGCCTTATTTGAAGCACAATAACTGATTTGCCAGCATAACTTATTTTCCATCCTAAGGCTATGGAACTATGATGATAACAGGGTTCTACGGTCTGTCATACTCACAACTATATTGCCAGTGCCAAAAACAGTGTTTGATACATGCTGGATACACTCCCCAAAGCTGGTTGAGTGTAAGAATAAAGTCTTCAAATATTCCAATGAAGGAATTTGTACTCTTTCTAAAATGATTTTCATAACTTGCTCCATTTCTATTACCTATCAATTTAATGAGAAATTACAGGTGTAAGAAGAGTGTCCTATTATTGCCAAGGCAGTTTGATTTCTGCATTTTATGTTTTTGTTTAAGTCCAAGTTAAAAATTCTATAGGATTCTTCAAGGGTCTTCCATTGCCTATCACATTAAGTTCAACTCCTTTAAATGTTATAGAGTCAGAGTTAAGGCAAGTATCCCCTCTACTCCCCCAAATAAAACACACAATAGATAAACTTCATTAAAATATAGCAAAACCTAATTTATGTACAAAAGTCCTTCATGCCGGCTCAGCAAAGATTTCTTAAGATATGTATGTAATTACCGAACCTTGGGGAGAAGCTATTTAAGAGATTAATCCAAGAAGTTTCTAGGCAAAAGGAACAGTATATATAAAGGTACCCTAACATACTGTTTTGGGAGTTAAATGCGATTCCAATATATAAAAATAGTAGGCACAGCCAGGTGAGTTTGGAAGACCATACATGTACATAAATTGGGATCTAAACCAATTTACATACAATAGAAAGCCACTGAAGAATTTTATGCAGGAAAGAAACATGATCAGATTTCTGGCACTAAGGAGGCTAGATTCCATGTGATACTAGGTCTAAACAAGGCAGCAGAAAGAGAATGACAGGATACGGCAATTACAGCTGAACCTGGCATGTACACAGAAGACAAAATCCTAGGGGTCAGGGGCTTGTACTGGTCTTTCTCTCTTTTCATTTAAATATAAAATATAATCATAAACTCAGAATCTATGCTGTAAGAAATTCAATGACCTAACATATAAAGAAGGCCCTCATAGAAATAAATGAATCTACAAACAGGCTTTTCAAAAAATAAGCCTGCTTAAAAGAGAAACCAAAACATTACAGTGTTTTGGTTTGGAAATAAAAACAAGAACTATGTGGCATCTAAGTAACAAACCTAATAATTATGGGGGAAGTTATTATAGTTAAAACTGCACACTATTCTCAAAAATAAAGAAAAGTCAAATATTGATAGTATAACATGACATCCTTTCCAGCATGTTCAATTTCACATCCCAAACTTAAGGGTCATTTTCTAAGAGCGTTTAAAAGGCAGCATCATTTTTCTCAAGTGTCTCTCTCAAACTCTGAGTAATATTCAAATTATTTGTTTTAAAACATGATATTTGCCTATTTTCCCTTCTTCAACTGTTCACTAGTCTAAGTTCTCGAACCTCATTTGATGATAGCTTTGTACACTATTTTAGCAATTCTCCCACAATGTTTTCATGATATCCTGTATCTTTTACAAATATGCTACTTTCTTTACAATACAACTACTTCTCATCTCTTCCACCAATAAAATCCTAATCCAAGCCATTGTCTCCTCTGGACTGCTGCAATGCTTTCTTACCTTCCTCCCGGCTTCCAATGGCAGGAGGTTGAAAGGTATCCACTCCTCACTATTCTCCACATGGAAACCCCAGTAAACATTTAAAAATCTAAATCGCATCCTGCTCAAAACTCTCCCATGACTTTCAATCATATTTATATTTCATTTATGTGTCACCTGAAATATCACCTCCTCAGAGAAGCCTGACTATTCAAACTAAAACAGAATCCTCTGCAAACCCCTAGTAGGCCTAATTTTTTACCTCCTAAGGTACTACTTATATGCTATCTAAGTACTACAGTATAAATTTGCTTGTTTAGCATCTTCCCCAAATGCAAACACCATAAGGGTAGGGTTTTGCCAGCCAACTGGGTTCACCATCTAGAACAGAGTCTACCTCAGTGGCATTGAATAAACAGAGCCAGTTACATGAATATAACACTATCTTGTCACATGTTAATAAAAACCAACAGGTAGAGATTAAGTAACAAAGACCTGGATACAAGATAGATAAATACATGCTACTACTATTAGACTAAAAGGGATATGCTAATGAGAACTGTCAATTTATTAGCTAATATTATGTGATATGACAACTTTTGCTTGCCTACATACACTCACATAATAAATATTCCATGGACAAAAGTCCCCTATATATTAGAAAGTAAATGCTAAATTTATAAATAACAATATACCACAGACTGAGTCATTCCCTGATGTTTTTAAGTAAAATGAGGTTAGAGAAAAACAAGCTGAATTATAGAGCTAAGTGACCCTAGAATCAACTAGAATTCACAAGGATCTCCATAAAACCGTTAAGGGGGAAAATAGCAAACATCCTCCAATGCTTTGGAAGTAGAACATCCCCTGTACCCCTTTGATACATTGTATTAAACTGGACTCACAATAGCTTGCCTGAACTGACAGGTTCTGAAGGGTGGTATGTATGGTTTCTTTTATTGGCATCAGACTGCCCAATAATCCACATGTTGTCCTAAAACTGTTTGCCTAAAAAGCTTCCATTGGATCAGTAGTCTAAATGGATTAGCAAGTTAAAAAATATATAAAATTGCTCTTTAAACATTTCAAGCAAAAACGCTCAAAATTTAGGTTATACTTATTTCATCAAATAGAACTTTAGAAGGAACCACAGACATTCACTGTATCTCATACATATTGAATGAGGCCAGTTACTACTAATTCTCTAAAACCTAGGGAAACAGGTGTGAGCTAGACAAATGTGGTCCCTGCACTAAAAGAGTATACAAAAAAGAAGACTTAATAACAGGGAGTTATGAAGATGACAGGGAGATCTAAACTATTTAATTTATCTAATGCCCTCATTTTAAATATAGGGAAAGTGATATGTCTAAGAAAATTTGTAAGTTATGAAACAAATTCAAGGTTCTACTGTATTAAAATTCTCCTATTATTACCATTTTATGTTCTCAAATTATACATTTTTAATGCCATCCAATTTTTAATTTACAAAATATTTACAGCTACTATTCTTTCAAGAAATCCACCAAACTTTTCATTAAACAGTGTATTCATAATTTACAATATTCTATCAAAATCAAATATTATTGCATAAATTATGCCTCTGAATCATACCAACAACCTAGTTTCCTTTTTTATGCTCTACATTTTGATATTCAGTGACCGTCCCTGGCACGAAAATTCAAAGCATTAAAGAACAGATGGGTAATCTGAATCTCATCTCTAGATCATGACCAAAAAAAGGTGTTTTCTACATCACACGGAAAAGGCTCCCAAGGACTAGCACCATATGTGCATTTGGTCACATAAATCCTATACAAGACTGAGGTTTTGTACCTGTGAGATGGCGAAGGAGCTTCAAACTGCGGTACTGTGCTATCCTCACTGACAGGAGAGTACAAGCCGCTCATTTCCTGAAAGCATAATTGTTTGAGTTATAGTAGGTACTCCAAAGGGAAGATGTGTAAGTCAAAACCAGATATGGTATCATACTCTTTTCCAACCCTGGGTTTTTATCAGTCTTTTTTCTGTTTCACCATCCAACTTGCTCAAGGCTTCCTCTCCACAAAGTGCAAAAAAGCAAGACCTAAAAAGTTAAGAGATAAGCCTTTTCTATGGAAGACATTGTAAAAAAAACTAGAAAATCTTTAATAAATATTTTCACTAATAAAGCCACCAACGCAAAAAAGACAAATGTAAATACAGTTGGCCCTTGGACAACATGGGGGTTATGGGCACCAAACCACAACCATCCAATATAAATGCTATAACTTGACTCCCCCCAAATTTCACTAACAGCTGTTGACCAGAAATCTTTATTGATAACATAGTCAATTAACACATATTAGGTATGTTTTATGTATTATATACTGTATTCCTTAAGCTAGAGAAAAAATGTTACTAAGAAAATAAAAATATATAAAACTTATGCTATTAAAAAGTAAATACTACATATAAATGGATCTGCGCAGTTCAAATCTATGCGAACAATAAAGTACTAGTTAACACTGATCAGGGTATGTACTGATAAATACTAAGATAAAAATGAAAGTTTGATTACTGGATCTTTAGGTTCAATTCTCTGAGGTACAGAACAGAATGTGTCAGTCTCTACTTTAAAAATATATTCTGGCCTGACCTGCGGTGGCGCAGTGGATCAGGCGTCGATCTGGAATGCTTAGGTCGCTGGTTCGGAACCCTGGGCTTGCCCGGTCAAGGCACATGTGGGAGTTGATGCTTCCTGCTCCTCCCCCCACTTCTCCCTCTCTCTCTCTATCTCTCTCTCGTCTCTAAAATGAATAAATTTTAAAAAATATATCTTCTGCAAACATTTTAAAAAAGTAACACTTCTCGATTCAAATATTAGCTTTGTTTAATAAAATGTAAACTCTAACTTTTGATCACTAACCCAGAGGAAAAGGCCTCCTAATCAAGTATTATTGCATAAATTATGCTTGAATTATACCAACAAACTGGTCTCCTTTTTTATGTTCTACATTTTGATTAATAAAAAATTAGTAAATTTTAAAATACAACTAAAGATCTATAATCAAGCAAAATTATTTCTAATTTAAACTCAGCTCAATCATACTGTCAAGCAAGGGACTTAAATATAGGTTATGAATGCCACATGGGATACTAAACTTCCACTAAGAGTAAAGTCAAGATCAATTAACATGTATCAGCAAAAGAAACATGAATCAGCAAAAGGAACATGTACCAGAAAAAGAATAACACATGTGAATAATTAAAAACACAGTAAATTTAAATACAGCTGAAAATAATAACCTCACATCATAATAACCTATAAGACTCTCAAAGATCCTCCCATGCATTTCTATAAGTAAACTATATCATACTATAAATTCTTAGAATATTGGTAATGTATTCTCATATCTTTTTAAAATTAATGCTAGCACCAAGTAATGCACAGTAGATATATAAAAAAATATTTACTTTAATAAAAGAATAGACTCATGAGATATTTAAATATTAATAATTGACAGTTTTGTGGGAATTAAGTTAATATGATGGTACATACAAAAAAATGATATCTTTCAACCAACCCAAAAATAATTATGGCAATAACACACAGTGAAAACAAATTCAGAATACATTTTATCATCAAGAAAGAGATGTTATTTCTATAAAAATGCACTCTCAATTAAAATTAAAGTAACATCTGTTACTTTCTATATAATGGAGCCCAATTCCATAAATTTAATGCAGCAATTAAAAGGAAAAGTGACAATTTCATGAAATTTAAAAATTGATAGAGGTGAGAAATTCTTGATATCTTACTTCCACTCTTTTAATATCCTCTTCCAAAACACTTAGCTCCTTCTGAATCTGTTCCAGTTGCTGCAGATAAAAGAGGGGGGAAAAAAGCTTAAATCAAACATACTAACATCACCAAGATTATAAAACAACTTTACATTTGGAAAATGATTTTCAGAAAACTGGGAAGAAATGGTAAATTGTAGGGATGAAAACCCACACACAAAATGATCTGGAAGTTCCTATGTTAAAATGTAAATAAAGAGACTTAATATTTAAGAAAATAGTAAGTACTTATTTTTAATGTAAGAACTGACTTTTTAATAAAAAGGTGAACCAATGTGACATTAAAAATACAAGCCATTCAACTTCATTTAATTATTAATGTCAGCATGTGAGTTGTAAACCCCATTTTAATAATAAAATTTAGAGCCCTGGCTGGTTGGCTCAGTGGTAGAGCTTTAGCCCAGCATGTGGAAGTCCTGTGATCAATTCCCAGCCAGGGCACATAGGAGAGGCACCCATCTGCTTCTCAATCCTTCCCCTCTCTCCTTTCTCTCTATCTCTCTCTTCCCCTCCCATAGCCAAGGCTACATTGGAGCAAAGTTGGCCTGGGTACTGAAGATGGCTCCACAACCTTCACCTCAGGCACTAGAATGGCTCCGGTTGCAACGGAGCAATGGGTCAGCTGGGCAGAGCATAGCCCCTTGGTGGGCATGCTGGGTGGATCCCAATCAGGCACATGTGGGAGTCTGTCTGTCTGCCTCCCCGTTCTCACTTCAGAAAAATACAAATAATAGTAATAAAATAAAAATTAGCTTCACGGAGGTTATACTCCACCTTCCAAAAGCAATCACAAGTTAGCATCTTAACATTTTCTTTTTAAAACATATTTAAGATAACGTTTTATCATTGATATCTTACCTATTGCATCATACCATTTTCCTATTTATTTATTTATATTTGTGACAGAGACAGAGAGGGACAGACAGACAGGAAGCGAGAGAGATAAGAAGCATCAATTCTTCGTCACGGCACCTTAGTTGTTCATTGATTGCTTTCTCATATGTGCCTTGACCGGGGGCTATCGCAGAGTGAGTGACCCCTTGCTCAACCCTGCTAGCAACCTTGGGCTCAAGCCAGCAAGCATGGGGTCATGTCTATGATCCCATGCTCAAGCCAGCAAACCCACAGCTCAAGCTGGTGAGCCCAAGCTTAGTGTGGTGACCTTGGAATTTTGAACCTGGGTCATCTGCATCTCAGTCCAAAGCTCTATCCACTGTGCAGCCTGGTCAGGCTTTCCATGCCATTTAAATGCAAACATTTTAATTGCTGAATCACATTCAATACATTTAACCATTCCCCTTACCAGACACAAACTATCTTAATTATAAAACATGAGTCTCTTTCAAATTTTATTAAATATAAAATTATTAAAAACAACATAAAGATTTAGCAAATCTTCACTCTATAAAACAAAACTGCTTTCTAGTAACAACACACCAATTTAAAATTTCATCACCAGGCTAGTCTATGTAAGTGGCTGCCTTACTGTTTATTCAGGAAGTGGCAGAACAGGCATTCAGACCAAGACCGCCTTGCTCCAGAACTCACACAATTACCGCTACATGCTACTATTTCTTGAAAGCAATACCTTATTATTTAACTTTCACTTCTTTAACATCTAATAATGGTAAAAGGATTTTTAAGGTTTATTAATACTAGAACTTCTCTTCTGTGGCAATACATACATAGTTGATAATATAATTGGTAATGTATTAATTCATATAATTAACCAATCCTAAGCATTTTGCTAAGCCCTAGGAAGAAAAGGATTTAGAGAACTATAGCCTTTGCCCTCATGGAACCCTGTCTAGGGGAGATAACAAACAAGTAAACCAAAAATTAAATCACAGTAAGCATGATGATGATGGTAAGCATGCTGATGATGGTAAGCATGCTGAATTAAGGAAATAGCCTGATCCTAACCCAGATGGAAAACTCAGGGGCAGGGGAGAGGTAACTGGATAATTGAAATTACACCTGAAATTAAATGAAAGGCTGGGTCTTGAAGTACTCAGAATTTTTCTAGGTAGAAAACAGTGGGGAAGTACAAAATAAGCAAGATGATTAATAATATATACAAAGGCACAAAAGCTATGAGAAAGAGAAACAATAAATCTGAATTTATGAAAATGAATGAAATCACCCAATGTCAACCAGCAGTCAGAAGAGATGAGAACAAGAATTGGATGGTAGGGAACAACAAAGTTTAAGAAATGGAGTATAATGGAGAGATCCTGCATTAACTACTAAGTGCAAAGCGGTAACCATAAAACCTGGCATACTGAAAACCTGAGGTGGGGTGTAAAAGTAGTAATTAGAGTAACCTCTAAAATAATACACAAAGAAATATATTCCAAAACATTATAAATAAATCAAAACAGAAAATTTTAAAAACATCCCAGTAACCCCTAAGGAGAAAAACATAAGAGAAATAAACAACTCTTCCATATAATAAACTTTCCTCCACCCTAAATGTTTTTGTAATATTCTAAGACTATTTTAACCAAAGAACCTTTAAAACTGAAAATAAAGAATATGTTAATGTTAATTACATGTTAAATAATTACATTTATTTAACATTAAAAAGTAAATCGACTTTGCATCTAGGGTGATGAACTGTCCTGATTTGCTCAGGAGCGTCATAGTTTTATCACAGAACGTTCTGCATTCTAGGACCACCATGATGGTTGTTTGCCTTACTTGCATCCTTTAGGTAAACCATACTTGATCATGATGTGCATCCTCTTCTATGTTGTTTGTATTTTGTTTAGGATTTTTGCATCCTGTGTTCATTAGTGAGATTGTCCTTTATTTTTATACTGGTCTTGTTCAGTTTTGCTATAAAGGTTGCTTGCTGTATCAGGTGAATTGGGGAAGGTACATTTTCAGAAAAAAATATGACTTAAAAAAAAGGAGCAAAAATTAATATATAAAAACAAGCAGATACCACTGCACACCAATTAAAACACCCAAAATCCAGAGCACTAATGTGAAATGCTGACAAAAATGTAGAGCAATAGAAACTTCTGTTGTTGGTAGGAATGCAAATTGGTATATAGTAACCACTTTGAAAAGTAGTTTAGCAGTTTCTTTAAAAAAAGAAATCAAGCCTGACCAGGGGGTGGCATAGTGGATAGAGCATTGGACTGGGAAACTAAGGACCCAGGTTCAAAACCTCAAGGTTGTCAGCTTGAGCATGGGCTCACCAGCCTGAGTGTGGGATCATAGATGCGACCCCATGATGGCTGGCTTGAGCCCAAAGGTCACTGACTTGAAGCCCAAGGTCACTGGTTTGAGCAAAGGGTCACTGGCTCGGTTGGAGCCCCCTGGTCAAGACGCATACAAGAAAGCAATCAATAAACTAAGATGCCGCAACTATCAATTAATGATTCTCATCTCTCTCCCTTCCTGTCTGTCCCTCCTCTCTCTCACTTAAAAAAAAATCATACATATGCTTACCATATGACCTAGTAATCATGCTCCTTGGTACTTACCCAGAGGAATGAAAACTATGACCACACAAAAACATGTTTATAGCAGGTTTATTCATTACTGCCAACCAAGATGTCCTTCAGCAAGTGAATGAATAAACAGTGGTACATCCAGACAATGGAATATTATTTAGTGCTTAGAAGAAATAAGCTTTCAAACCTTAGAAGACACAGTGGAAATTTAAATGAATATTACTTCATAAAAAAAATCTAAAAGGTTCTAAACTGTATGATTCCCACTATGGGAAAAGTCAAAATTAGTGGTAGCCTGGGTTTGAGATTACGGGTGGAGATAAATAGGGGGAAGCATAAAGAAATTTTAGGGCGAAAACACTCTGCATAATAGTATAACAATAGATAATGTAAAAAAATCAAGAATAAATCTGAAAGTAAACTATGAACTTTGGGTGATTATGATAAATGTAGGTTCAACTATATTAACAAATGTGCCTGCCTGACCAGGCGGTAGTGCAGTGGATAGAGCATCGGACTGGGATGCAGAAGGACCCAGTTTTGAGACCCCAATATCGCCAGCTTGAGTGTGGGCTCATCTGGTTTGAGCAAAAGCTCACCAGCTTGGACCCAAGGTCGCTGGCTTAAGCAAGGGGTTACTCAGTCTGCTGAAGGCCAGCGGTCAAGGCACATATGAGAAAGCAATCAATGAACAACTAAGATGTCACAATGAAAACAAAAAACTGATGATTGATGCTTCTCATCTCTCTCCGTTCCTATCTATCCCTCTTTCTGACTCTCTGTCTCTGTAAAAAAAAAAAAAAAAAGTGCCCACTGGTGAGGGATGTTGATGGAGGAGTCTATGCATATGTGAGGCCAGGGGCTTTATGAGAAATCTCTGTGCCTTCCTCTCAATTTGCTGTGAACCCAAAACTGCTCTAAAAAAGCAAACTTTTAAAACAGACACAAACACACATACAAATTCTGGAAGAATTACCACAAAAATCAAAGCAAGTTTAGCCACATGAAGTGCAAACTATCATCTTATCATCCGTCCCACCACCCCACAAAAGGACACATACTTAGTACTGATGCCCTACAATAGCAAGCTCGATTCAGCCCTTCCACACCAACTCTTCTAGATTGAGAAGAAAATAAAGAACAAGCAGCAAGAGCTAGCCCCTAAAAATATGGAATGCAGGGGCCATAACAAAGATGGCTTATTTGAAAACATGTAAATGCTTGTCAATACCAGTAGACGGTGATAACATAATACCAAGAGTAACCTCTAAAAAAATACATAAAGAGACGTACTCAAAAACAAATCAAAACGGGAATTTTAAAAATATCCAAGTAACCCATAAGGAGAAAAACATAAGAGAAGTAAATAACAACAACAAAAAAAACATAAAAGAAACAACTCCGGCAGAGTACACAAAAATCTCTTCTGTATAAGAAACTCACCTGGAATATGATTCAGTAATTGATGAAACAAGGACACAAAGAATCAGTAGGAATGCAGAAAACTATCAGTATATGTTGAACAAAGGTTACAGTACACCATGCAATTGTAAAATATATTCTTTTCAAGTACAAATATTTCTAAATGTACCCAACTACCAGGTGATAGTGCAAATATCATATTCAAACAAATACAACAAAGTATTTATTGATAATCCAATTATAACAGAAATCCATAACAGAAAGACAAAAAATCAACATGTCCAAATAATAGTAGTTTATTTCTAAGTAGTTTACTGGCTTAAAAATACTGTAATAAAAATACGAACTATTTTAAACTAAGGAATAACCAACAAAATGCCATTTGAAAATCATTAGATGCAGCTAAAACAATTTTTGACCTTAAATGCTATATTAGAAAAATGTCTGCATATATACAACCAAATTAACAAATTAGAAAAGGAACAACAAAAAGGCAGAAAGAAAAAAGTAGGATGGAAATGATAAAGAATATAAACTTATAAAACAGAAAAAATAATTAACATAGAGAACATAGAGCCAAAAGTTGGTTCTTAGATAAGACTCAAAATTGATACATCCCTGGCAACAACCAACTGAGAAAGAGGAAAAGGCATAGCACTAATTAGCAGAGTTAGAAATGAAGAACATCACTAAAAACTCTGGGGACATTAAAAATTTAATATTAAGATGAATCTTCTATAAATAAATTAGAACATGTAGGATGAAATAGACACCTCCTAGAAAGAGCATATAACATATCAAAAGTGACACCTAAAACAAAAACCTGAATAGGCATATAACTGTTGAAGTAACTGAATCAATAGTTTAAAACTTGGCAAACAACAGGTACAGACAGCCTCTCCAGCAAGATCTTTAGACATTCAGCCATGATGTCCTTCCTAAACTACACAAATTCTTCCAGAAAATAGTAAAGAGAGTACCTTCCCCAATTCACCTGATACAGCAAGCAACCTTTATAGCAAAACTGAACAAGACCAGTATAAAAATAAAGGACAATCTCACTAATGAACACAGGATGCAAAAATCCTAAACAAAATTCAAACAACACAGAAGAGGATGCACATCATGATCAAGTATGGTTTACCTAAAGGATGCAAGTAAGGTAAACAACCATCATGGTGGTCCTAGAATGCAGAACGTTCTGTGATAAAACTATGACGCTCCTGAGCAAATCAGGACAGTTCATCACCCTAGATGCAAAGTCGATTTACTTTTTAATGTTAAATAAATGTAATTATTCACATTAACAGAATGAAATTTCGTATCATCTCAGGTGCAAAAAATTTTGGAGAATACTCAAACCCCCAGTAACGAGTGAAGAAAGAAAAACCTCTTAGGAAACTGGGAATAGAAATTTACTTCCTTGAATTATAAAAGGTACCTAGAAAAAACCTACAGAAAACATCATACCTAATGGTGACACGCCGAAAGCTTTCACTGTGAGATCAGCACCAAGACTAGGATGCCCCGCTATCACCACTTCTATTCATCATTGTACGGGATGTCCTAGCCAGCAGAGTAAGACAAGAAAAATAAATAAAAGATATAAAATTCATAAACAAAGAAACTAAATTGTTATTTGTAGACGATGATGTGTACACAGAAAACATAAAAGAATCTACAAAGAAATTATTAGAATTAATGAGAGTTTAAAGAGGTTGCTGGTTACAAAATTACATATGTGTAAAAATCAACTGTATTTCTGTATACCAGCAAACAGTAAGAAACTGAAATGAAAGATATAGACATAATTTACAATATCATAAAAAATGACTGGAAACCTAAGAACTAATCTAAAATAAAGATGTATGAGAATAATATACTAAACAGAAAGTTTTATAAGATATTCTTAAGGACCCAAATAAAGAGATAAATACCATGTATATTGATTAGAAGACTCAATATTGTAAAGACATTCTCCCAAACTGATCTACAGAGTAATCACAGTAAAAAACACAGGTTTAGCACAGAAATATGCCAGCTGATTCTAAAATTTATATAGAAAAACAAAGAGCCATGAATAGCTGAGACATTCCTAAAGAGGAACAGTAACTTAAAAGTTCTAATCTTTTTTTAATGTGGTACTGCCAAAAAATAGACAAATAGACCAGTGGAGCATATAAGAGAGCCTAGAAACAGACCCACACATATATGGACACATGTATGATAAAGATGGTACTTCAGAGTAATAGAGAAAGGATGAACTTTTTAATTAAGAATGCTTAGCCAGCCTGACCAGGCGGTGGCGCAGTGGATAGAGTGTCAGACCGGGATGTGGAAGACCCAGGTTCAAGACCCTGAGGTCGCCAGCTTGAGCGCAGGCCCATCTGGCTTGAGCAGGAGCTTGTTAGCTTGGACCCAAGGTCGCTGGCTCCAGCAGGGGGTCACTCGGTCTGCTGAAGGCCTGCAGTCAAGGCACATGTGAGAAAGCAATCAATGAACAACTAAGGTGTCACAACAGCAATGAAAAACTAATGATTGATGCTCCTCACCTCTCTTTGTTCCTGTCCGTCTGTCCCTATCTATCCCTCTCTGACTCTCTCTCTCTGTCCCTGGAAAAAAAAAAAAAGAATGCTTAGCCAACTAATTATCTATATGAAAAATTCCTTATCTCTTATATTATACAAAATAAACTCCCAAGCAGATTAGAGATCTGAATGTGAAAAATAAAGAATTAAAAAGTAAAAAATAAAGAATTAAAGCTTCAAATAGATAATATAGCAAAAATGTCTTCATGACCTCCAGTGGAGAAGAATATTTTACCTGACAAAAACAGCACAAATTTTAACAGGAAAGATGAATAAGAAATTTAACTATTTAAGACAGAAACTTCAGTTTATCAAATGACATCACTTAAGACAATGAACAAAGCAGCCCAATTAGAGGGAGAAAATACACTGCTCACAAAAATAAGGGGATACTTTATCGCTTTATATTTATTTTGAAATAAATATATCCTAATTTTTGTGAGCAGTATATTTGCTAGAGATTAAATAGATAAGATATAAAATTTTTATCTAGAATATATAAACAACAAACCATTAAGAAAATTAACTAAACAAAAAAGTAGCTTTAAGCAAGTATTTCACACATACACAAAAAATTTAAATGGCCAATAAACAGAGATAGTAGCAGGTGTTCAAACTAACTAGTCACCAGAAAAATACAAATTAAAAGAGAGATAGCAGACATAACCCAAAGATTAGCTAAACTGAAAAGTCTACTGGTTCCAAGTATTGGCACAAATACAGTGCAGCAGGAACAATCATACAACACCCATAGGAAGTGTCACTAAGAATTAGAACTGCTTAGGAAAAGTTTGTACATAACCTGTGACTCATCAATTCCACTTCTACATACATCCCATACAGATACACACCTGGATATATATGTAAGCTAATGGCAATTTGTAAATAGCTGCAAACCAAAGACAACTCAATACTGCACTGGTAACAAAAAATGAAGTATGTTCACGTACAGAATACAATAACAAAAATAAATTAACTACAGCCATATACAACAATAAGGATGAAGTTTAACATTGAGCCAAAGAACAAAATATTACTATAGAAGTGCATTTATTTAAGTTCAAAAAAGAAAAAATAGACAAAAAGGTATCAAAATAATAAAGAAAAACAAAAGGTAATTACTATAAATATCAAAATATTAACTACCTAACAGGCAAGGAAGCAGGCTATAACCTGGAAAGGGGAAGAAGCTGCAGTGTTCCTAGCAATAATCTATTGTTTGATCAGATGATGATACATAGATGGTTATTCCACTGTAACTCTTTAACTGAAGTTTGTTTAATAAATTTTTCTGAGCCTGACCAGGTGGTGGCGCAGTGGATAGAGCGTCTGACTGGGATGTGGAAGACCCAGGTTTGACACCTCAAGGTCGCCAGCTTGAACGCGGGCCCATCTGGCTTGAGCAAAATCTCGCCAGCTTGGACCCAAGGTTGCTGGCTCCAGGAAGGGGTTTGCTCAGTCTGCTAAAGGCCCGCAGTCAAGGCACATAAGAGAAAGCAATCAATGAACAGCTAAGGTGTCGCAACGAAAAACTGATGATTAATGCTTCTCATCTCTCTCCGTTCCTGTCTGTCTGTCCCTATCTATCCCTCTCTCTGACTCTCTCTCTGTCCCTGTAAAAATAAATAAATAAATAAATAAATAGAATTTTCTGAGTTTTATTTTACATATGTGAAAACACTGAAAAAATTCAACTCATTAAAATTTCAAACAAAGCCAAAAAGAAACCAGAACTCATCAAAACTGTCCTATTACAGTAAATTAAATGGGTACTACAAATGTCCAGAAGTATATTATAAAATAAGATCAAACAAAATATGCCTGATCAGGCAGTGGCACAGTGGATAGAGCGTAGAACTGGGACGCAGAGGCAGGTTCAAAACCCCAAGGTCCCCGGCTTGAACTTGGCCTCATCTGGTTAAATCAAGGCTCACTTGCGCGCAGGGTCGCTGGCATGAGTGTGGGATCATAGACATGACCTCATGGTTGCTGGCTTGAGCAAGGGGTCACTCATTCTTCTGTATCCCCCCCCCCCCCGGTCAAGGCATATATGAGGAAGCAATCAATAAACAACTAAAGAGCCACAATGAAGAATTGATGCTTCTCATCTCTCTCCTTTCCTGTCTGTCCCTATCTGTCCCTCTCTCTCTGTCTGTCACACACACACACACACACACACACACACACACACACAGAATCAGTTACAAAAAGTATGTGACTGTTGTTTTCAAAACCCTCTCTTGCTTTCTCACTTTCATTAGGGAAGCCAGGTGTCAGGTGTATGCTAGTCTATGGAGAAACCCACATGGCAAGAAAACAGCACATCGTTCCGAGAGCCAGTGAGTGAGGTTGGAATGGTTCCTACTCCGGTGGACCCTGAGAAAACTGCCGCCCTGGCCAACACCCTGATTGTAGCTTAGTAGGAAGCCCTGCGCCACGGCACTCGTTACACAACACCAGTGTTCCTGACCCAAGATATTAAATGTCTGATACTTTAATCCATTAAATCTGATAATAATTTGTTACACAGCAATAGATTCAGAGGTCTACTATGTGCACATTCCTGTCTCTTAATATTTGAGAGTCAGTAGGGTGAAATAAACCAAAAACAAAAATTAAATATAGTAGTCTAATATCCCTAAAACACTAGTGATAATGTAGAACATTTTGTGATAAAAACTATGATACCCCTAAACGAATCAGGACAGTTTATCACCCTAGGTCAGGGGTCGGAAACCTATGGCTCGCGAGCCAGATGTGGCTTTTTTGATGGCTGCATCTGACTCGCAGACAAATCTTTAATAAAAATAATAATGTTAAAAATATAAAACATTCTCATGTATTACAATCCATTCACTTCCTACCACTCATGTTCATGGTTTCGGGTGGCTGGAGCCAATCACAGCTGTCCTCCAGGACAACACCAAATTTTTATTGGATAATGCCTAACGTACACGGACGTTGTATGGCTCTCTCGAAATTACACTTTAAAATATGTGGCGTTCATGGCTCTCTCAGCCAAAAAAGGTTCCCAACCCCTGCCCTAGGTGCAAAGTTAACTTACTTTATTTAATGTTAAATCATTGTAATTGAGCGGATTTCTCTTCTGATAAAATATAATAAAAACAGTGTGTCCCTAAAAGGCAAATACTGAACATGCTTACAGCAGACCCCTTTAAAAGATGGGGGTTTCCTAAGCTCAGGGTTCCTTAGTTCTAATATAAATCCATTGCATGTGCGTGTCAACCTGGGTCTCTACAATGCCCTGAAGAACCTGGGAGTGGCAGGGAATGGATGCCAACACGAGGCTGATGTTGCCAGATGTGATGTGATAAAGTCCTTTATCTCCAACCAAGCGTCGCACATCTCTGCCAGCATCTATAAACTCTGGCAGGCTTGTTAGCTTACCAGTATAATAAAAATCTCAGAACCTTCACAGCCTTTTAAACAGTTATATACTATAACTTTATTACCTGAAACCATTCCAAATCTAACAATTTATTGCAAGTATTACCAGACCCCTAAAGAAGCACTAAAGCGTCTCCAGGGCTGATGGAAACCTAAAATAACACAGGACACAATGACCAGCCATTTCATTTGACCCCCAGATACCCTCTTATTTGTCCTGTTCATTTCACTGATTCATTTCCTCTTTCATCACCAGGCAATTTCCTACATACTCAGTCTCACTCTCAATAGTTCAAAGTCAACAGGAAACATGTATAACTACTGTAAAACAATTTCACATTTGAAGGATAGTGTCTAAAATATGAAAAATTATCACTCTTCCAAAGAATTTTCTATAGCAAAAAATGTTGAGTGTACATATTCAATTAATAATTTTATTCTGGTCCTGGTTGGGGACAGAGTCGATACAATGTCAGTCTGGCATATGAAGTCCTGGGTTCAATCCCTGGTCACAAAAGAAGTGACCATTTGCTTCTCTCCCCTTCACTATCCCCCTCTTCGCCTCCCACAGCCAGTGGCTCAGTTTGTGAACTGGTGAGCATGACCAGCCGAAGACAGCTCAGTTGATTAGCTCAGTTGATCCAAGCATGTCAGCCTCAGACACTAAAAATAGCTCAGTAATCGAGCATTGCCCTAGATGGGGTTGCAGGGTGCATTCTGGTCGGGGTACATGCAGGAGTCTGCCTCACTACCTCCCCTCCTCTCACTTAAAATAATAATAATAATTTTATTTCCATACATTATAAAATTTTCAACTTTGCTACTCAAAGCAAGCATGGTCTGAAAACAGATAGCATCACCTGGAGCTTGCCAGAGATACAGATATCAGACTTCTCACACACCCGAATCAGCACTGGATTCCAACAAGATACTCAGGTGATTCTCATGCATATTCAAGTTTAAGAAGTACCCACCCAAAATATATATATATATTTATAATGAAGATGGTGTTTTCATTAACAGATACATTCAAATCTAATTGTTAAAAGTTAAGGATATGAAAAATATAGGCATAAGCCACGTAAAAAATAATTAGCTATATACACTAGCATAATACAGAAATTTTATGTGGACAAACTAAGACAAAGTTAAAAATACACATCATGAATAACCAAAAAGAGGGGAAAATATCAAACTAAGATAATGTAAGGTTCTGGCAACGCACACTTAAAATACTTCATTAAAATAAAGACATTTCTCGGCTTTTAATTTTCAAAAATATTAAAGATTGTCTAGGACCTAGCACAAAATAGATAGTCATATTTTTTAATGAGTAAAAAGTATGCTAATTAGACAGCTCAAACTAAAAATATGAGATTGAGACAGTTAGAAATTTAAATATAAAACAACTTTCAGAGTTACTTTAACATGCTACCCAGAGCATAGGATTTTGCCTTTGATTTTTCTGTATTTAGTACAAGTGTGAAATGACTAAAGAACTTATAAATGTTAAACTAGAACATTCTAGTTATAAACTGTTAATAAAAAAATTATACCCTACATCACGGGTCCCAAACTTTTTACACAGGGGGCCAGTTCACTGTCCCTCAGACCGTTGAAGGGCTGGACTATAAAAAATACTATGAACAAAAATCCCTATGCACACTGCACATATCTTATTTTAAAGTAAAAAAACAAAATGGGAACAAATACAATATTTAAAATAAAGAACAAGTACATTTAAATCAACAAACTGATCAGTATTTCAATGGGAACTATGGGTGCGGATGCATCCTGTGCTCCTCTCACTGACCACCAATGAAAGAGGTGCCCCTTCTGGAAGTTCGGTGGGGGCTGGATAAATGGCCTCAGGGGGCCGCATGCGGCCCGTGGGCCGTAGTTTGGGGACCCCTGCCCTACACGGTATAAAGCTAGTTTACATGACTTACATTTTCCTAGCTCTAAATTGGTAGCTATGTTTTACTTGTTTCTACTTGTCATGCATTTTTTCCATTAGATAAATTGTAACCTTTTCTACTTAAGGCTCTGTTATCTCAATTATCCTAAGTTTTCTTTCTGGGTGGAGGGTGAGCTGTGACTTGATGATTCTATTTTATATCCTTTATAGCTTTGAAGGAACTCATTGCATTCAATCCTACAGACTTTTCAGTACATCTCCAAAAAGGGATTTTCAAAGAATCAAGTTGTAAAGGTAAAAGCTAAAATAACAAAACGTAAGAAAAACTCATGAAAACTCAAAATACTTTTTAAATGTATTTTTAAAAAATGTTTAAGCTTGATATGCCCACAAAAATGAGGGGACATGGGAATGTCAACAATAATAAATAAAACATTATGCAAAATACACAAAATAATATACCTCTCTCTTATTTCTTCTTGCAACCTTGAGGAATTCCATAAGGATCTGTAGTTGGGCTGCATGGGATTCCTATAATAGAAAATTATAATTGTTCTTTTAACAATATAACTACGATTTCAAAGTTTTCTTTAACATCACAATATAATTAGTATGAAGCAACTTAATGCATCAATTTAAGTTAGGCTGTTAATTCTATTTATTTAGTTTTCCCATTTGATAATTGTCATTTTTAAAAGCAAGCCATTTTAAATTACATTCCTCATTTACCTTGCTGAAAAACTACTCTTGGGAAGTGGCATTTCTGCTATCTGTCCTAGCTGTCTATTCCCAATCATACTAATACAACAGCAAGACGAAAAAACCAAGGCACAATTAACAGAGCTTCTAAACACTGACATCACTTTCCCCATAAGAATTTCATTTGCAGGAGAGTAAGAAGCATGAGAAATGAATAGAAATCCATACCTTTCAGAAGCCAAATTTACTATTTCTCATTATTACCTAGTCACAGTATAATGTGAAAATACAGTTCTATACTAGAAAATTTCAGTCAAAATTAAACTTAAAAACAAAAATTTTAATATAAGCAAGTAAAGGGAGGAGTTAATAACCCAAATTGGTAACAAATAATAATATAACGACAAATGACAATTATAACCTTGACATTATACAGCCTGACCACGCGGTAGCACAGTGGATAGAGTATCAGTCTGGCATGCTGAGGACCCAGGTTCAAAACCTCGAGGTCACCAGCTTGAGCACGGGCTCATCTGGCTTGAGCACAGGGTCACTGGCTTAAGCGTGGGATCATACACATGACCCCATGGTCGCTGGCTAGAGCCCAAAAGTTGCTGGCTTGAGCAAGGGGTCACTTGGTCAGCTGCAGCCCACCAATCAGGGCACATATGAGAAAGCAATCAATGAACAACTAAGGTCCCTCAACTATGAGTTGATACTTCTCACATCTCTCTCTCTCTAAAAAGATAAATAAAAATACAATTACAAAAACTATATCCTTTAATGTTAAAATTCACAGTAGAAAATCTAGGAATTCCAAGTTATTCAATAAATATATGTAAAAATAAAACCAAAAAGTAAAACAGAATAGCAATGAGATAGTTCATGGACAAATAATTCTATCTTTTTTAATATATATTTGAAATTTTGAATTAAAAAGCCGAGTGGAACACCTCCAAAACAAACAAAAATAAATAAACAAGACAGATTAATAACAATTTTAGTTACCTGGCTGTGCAACAAAATTCTCGGAGCCAGCTCTTAAACACTGGGACAGACTCTCCCTACTCTGTTACTCTAGAAAACAACCCAGGAATCCCTGTGTTTAACAAGTCCACAGATGATAAGAATAAGCCCATCAAAATGTAAAGAATCACTAAGACATTACATGTTCTACAAAAGAACACGGCCACGTCACCCCCCACTCCCAAAGTCTATCCCCTTTGGGGAGAGGGAGGAAATCTTTGCATTTTAAAGAGTAAGAGGCAAAATAGAGCAATGAAATGTTTAAGTCAAGATAAATAAAGACAAACAAAGACAAATATAAACTAACAATCATGTCAGAATACTCCAATGGACAAACACAACTGAATTAATAAAAAATAATTTGTAAAACATGGTGTCATGAGAGATTTAAGTGAAATTTTTTTTTTTGTATAACAAACTGGCTTTTATTGAACATGAGACGATATATTAGACTATCACAAAGAATAAATTCACAGGGGCTCTGTGTCCCAACAATGGTGACCATGTATCCCAGGGTCCCCTGCATCTTTCCTGGGATTCTTCACAGTTTGTCTATAACTGTCTATGAATTATTAATGGCTAGAGAGCAAAGATCACATCTTTATACAAAAACAAATATGCACAGCCAAGACTTACAATAAATAATATAGCTTAATTGCAAAGGAAGTGAACAAACTATCTTTAGTATAGTAAGTCTGATACTTCACTTCTGGCTATCAACTAGGACATATAAATAGGTTAAGAATGTAGAAGGGGGAAGAGCCCCCCAAAGCTTCATGGTCAAAGAAAAGCCAGTTTTCCTCTGACCTTGTATTATTGTTTAATCCTGTAAATTAGGACTACTATTTAACACTTGGATTTTGGGGGGAGGAAAATGGAAGAAAAGCAAGACGGGGAGGAGATGGGGTAAACAGAAGACAAGACAAAACAAGAGAGAACTTGACTTCCTAGGTCTAACAGAAAGGTAAAATCTTAGTATTCTAACCTCAAAACCTATCAAAACTTTATGAATGCTTCCCATACCTGACTTCAGAGTCCTTATCTATAAGCAGGTAATGTCTGACCAGGCAGTGGCGCAGTGGATAGAGCATTGGACTGGGACGCACACGACCCAGGTTTGAAGTTCCGAGGTCGACAGCTTGAGCCCGAGCTCATCCAGCTTGAGTGGGAGGTGAGGGTGGGGTCGCTGGCTTGTGTGTGAAATCATAGACATGACCCTATGGTCGCTGACTTGAGCCCAAAGGTCTCTAGCTTGGGGACACTGGCTTGAGCCCAAGGTTGCTGGCTTGAGCAAGGGGTCACTCTCTCCATTGTTACCCCCCAGTCAAGGCACATATGACAAAGCAATCAATGAACCATTAAGGTGCCACAACGAAGAATTAATGCTTCTCATCTCTCTTGCTTCCTCTCTGTCCCTATCTGTCACTGTCTCTGTCACACACACACAAAAATATAATAATAATAAAAATAAAATAAGCAGGTAACATTTCTCAAATAAGAGTCATTTTGCCATATCTTATGTAATTGTAACTGTGATTTATAGGTGGTAAATTTTCTCTATATCGGTACGTTCTTTTTCTTAAATTTGTCAAAGAATTCTAAAGGATAAGCACTTCTAGTAGTATGACTGACTACAATGACTTCAGAATATTTCACAATAACCATATAAAATTCATAATGATAAAGGGAATGATTCATCTAGAAAACACAATTCTAGAGATAAATGTACCTAATAAGGAGCTTCAAAATACATGAAGCAAAATAAGACAAAAAAGAAAAAAGAAAAACAAAATACCTGAAGCAAAAATCACAGAAAAAAAAGAAAAATGAACAATCAAAATCATATTTTTAACATACCCCATCAGTAACTGATAGAGGCAGGAGGAAACACAGGGTTTGAATAATACTAACAAACTACATAATCAATATTTATAAAAGCATTAAAGCAAAGAGCATACTGCTGTATCCAAATGTAAGTGATCATTTAACAAAATAGACCATATGCCATATAATGAAAATCACAATACATTTTAATAGACCAAAAGCAGACAAATTAAATGTGTACATCCAGCTAAAATGCAGTGAGAAATATAGAATTCACACTCCTACATTAAACAACAAAACAGCAGGCCAGTTATGAAACAATTGCTTCAGACAAAGAACCAGAAATGTTACCTTTTCCCAGGAGCCAGAGTGAAAAAACCTTGAAATACATAGTCATCACGTAGAATACTCAAAAAAGATTGCCTCAAGTAGTGGGGCAAATTAGCCCAGACAAAAATCTGCCCTGTTCCCACAAAGCAAAGCTTAAAAATAAGCTTCAAGAGAATTAAATGTTTTCCAAGTAACTTAACTACGTGCCAGAACGAAGTCCAGGAATGTATAAAGGAACACAAAACTACCCACCATTAAACAAAGTAAAATTTTTACAGTTTCTGACATACAGTCAAAAAACTAATAAGCATGCAAAGAAGAAAAATACATCCATAATAAGGGAGAAAGTCAGCAATAAATATAGGTGTAAAAATGATACAATAATAGAATTATTAAAAACATTGAAAATTATAACTACATATATAGTCTAGAAGTTAGAGGAAAGCATAAGCATGTTAAGGAAACACCTGGAAGATAAAATGATTAGTGAATTTGACAACAGAAACTATCCAAAATGAACTGGACAAAGGAAAATGGTAAAACATAAATGAACAGAGCTGTTTATCAATGAGTTGTGGAATAACTTCAATCAGCCTAATAGTTGTGTTAATTGGTGTTCCCAAAGTGGAAGAGGGAACAAAATATTTAAAAAAATAAAAACTAAAAATTTCCAAATCTGATAGAAACTATAAAACCACAGAACCAAGACTCTCAAAGAACCTCAGGAACAAGACACATGGGTATGGGAAGGGAGGGACTATACCAAAGTACATCAAAATCAGAATGCTTAAAACCATAAAAAGAACATCTTAAACTCAGAAAAATATATTCCATACTGAGTATGAGAGATAAGAATGGTGGCCGAGACTGACCAGGTGGTGGTGCAGTGGATAGAGAGTCAGACTGGGATGCAGAGGACCCATGTTTGAAACCCTGAAGTCGCTGGCTTGAGCATGGGCTCACCAACCTGAGTGCAGGGTCGCTGGCTTGAGCAAGGAGTCACTCACTCTGCTGCAGCCCCCCGATCAAGGCACATATGAGAAAGCAATCAATGAACAACTATAGTGCAGCAACGAAAGAATTGATGCTTCTCATCTCTCTCCCTTCCTATCTCTCTGTCTCTGTCAAAAAAAAAATGGCAGCTGACTTCTATCTGAAACAGTACAAGACAGAAGAAAATGGAGAAACATCTTTAAAATACTGAAATAAGCCCTGGCCAGATAGTTAAGTTGATTAGTGTCCCCTGATACACCAAGGTTGTGGGTTCCACCCCAAGTCAAGAATCACCAATAAGGGCATTGAACAAAGCAATGTTTCTCTCTCTCTCTCTTTATCCCCTCCCTTTCTTTCTCATTTGTAAAATCAATGAAAAAAGTTTTAATAAAAATAAATAAATAAAATACTGAAATTAAAAAAGTAAATCTAGAATGCTATACTGATTTGGAAGTACCTTTCAAATACAAAGGCTGAAGTAATTCATCACCAGCCGATCTGCATTAAAGAAATGATAAAGGTTGTCCCTCAGGCAGAAAAAAATATATGGGTAAATACAGGGCTTTTAAAATCATGTTGCCTAACCATATTAAAATTTAAATAGAATTCAACTACCTAAACATATTTTTGGTGAAGTGTACACCCACACATGCATCCGTCTGACAACAATCTGATATAAACTATAGTAAATGAGAAAAGAATACGGTACAAACCCAGAGAAGAGTAATATGGCAATATTTTATTTAGTAAGTTGAAACGGGCATACAAACCCTATGAACAGCAACCCCACCCCTTAATTCACAATATTAACAGCAGTACTGTCACTCACAGTTGAAAACTGGGAAGAACCTAAACGACCATCAACAGGGGAAGAGAGATGTTCTTGCAACGGATTACCATACCATAAAGAAATAATCCTACTGGGAGGATTTCAGTAAATAAAAATATCTCTAGTTTCTCCTTCAAGACAATATGATAAAGAAGAACTTCATTAGAAGAAAAATGACTAATATACTTTCTCATGATCTTTCTTATACTCAGTTTTTGTTAATAGGAGCTGGCCACTCTAAGTTAGATTATAAGCAATTTGTTCTTGTATGAAAAGGGGAATCTGTTAGAAGTGACATCTTGAAGATGTTTCTTGCTGAACAAAATTGGATGGATTAAATGACACTACCCTATAATTATAAACATTTCTAGATCTTTTTCAATGTAATAAAGCATACCGCCTTTATTAAAAATTTGTTAAAAAATCAAATTTTTATAGTTCAGCTGCCACTTACTGCTTCCAGTTGCTTCTTCTTCTGTACTAGTAGTTCCAACATAAGGTTGACATTGGCTAAATCAAGGTTATCTTGGTCAGTTCCCAGTAAATCCTGAAAGATTTGCCACCTATGGCCATTCTAAAAATGAAGAGAAGAAGAAACACAACAACTTTCTAAGATTGTTTTAGAAAATCTAAAACAAAAGTTTAATTGCAACTTCCTAATTACACAGATACCAAAATAAATACACTATAATGTTCCAACCTACTCCTTCCCAGCTAATGGCTTCCCATTGCCTTCTAATAATCATTTAAACACCATTTTTTCCCTCAAATGAATTCTAATAACAGATATGAAACACATATTCAAGACAAATGTTAAGTCAGCATCTTTAATGATATAATTCCCTTCAAAATAAGAGCCTGGATTTCAATCATTTCCCTAGCCATATTTTCAAATTTGTATTTGGTTGTAAGGTATTAATTTAAGCTTACTTGCCTCAAAAATTTGTGGCAAATCCTCTTAAATTGTGAATTTTTCAACAGTTTTTCCAAATTACCACACATAGTTTCACTCTGTCATATAATCCTTCAAATGTCACATATTACAAGCCAACAGTCTCAATGTGACCCTACCAAACCTTTTAAAAGATGATCACTACATTTTAAACAATGTAATTAAGAAAGGTCTTGAACAAAACAATCTTAAACAAATTTCCTTTAAAAAAAATCAACAATATACTAAATTTGAATGTCTAATAATAAACCCATAAAACAATGTTTTGAAATTTATTAAAAATAGTAATAAAAGTTGAAACATACGGTGCTACTCACTGAGTGGTCCAATTTGAACCTCTTTTCCTCAAACCTTTGCTTCTGTTTGAGAATGAGCTCATTCACTGCAAATAAAAACAAGAAACACACATAATTTTTATTTTATTAAAGACATCATTTAATTGTTCTAAATGGATTGTATTTTAACTTTAAAAAGTCCCAAATCAAAAAGATACATACTAAGCAGAAATTTCAAATTAGAAATAGCTCTGTCACAAGCTACTACAGCTAGAACTATTGCTATTACTACTACTAATATTACTACGTGAGAAGAATTCTGCAGCCTATGTAACTACTCTTACATGCTTCAATGATGACACTATTGGCACTTGGAAAGAGACAATTCACTGTGTGTGAGACTGTCCCATGAGTCTATGAGGTAGACACCAAAGATTTATATTTTTCTCTTTTTGTTTGTTTGACTTTTCTATAAATATCATGGTAGACAATGTCAGTCACCTTTCCAAAAACCACTTCATTTTTTATTTAAATAACAACATGATTTTTTTACAATTGTCAGGTTGTCACATTCTTTCAGAGGCTAGACCCCTCCCAAACCCACAGTATGATTCTTGACTAAATTAAGCCAATCTAGTCATTTAAACTTTGCCAGTGACTGACATGGGATTGAGTATGTGACCTAGTTTTGACCAATAAGGGGTATGCTAACTTTTGGAAGAGAAAGAGAAGAGAGAAAAACGAGCTCTTTCCCAGCTATCACTCACAAATAGTATCTGAAACTGCTTGGAGCCATCTTGCAATCTTGAGGGATCTAGCCCAAGACCAACACATATCATGGGGATGGAAGAACAGAAAGATGGAAAAATACTTGATAATGTTACTAAACCACAGAATTAACTAGTTCTAGAAATTCTATGGGAATCAATACATTTTCCTAAATGTTTATGTCACTTATAATTGGACTGTTCTGTCTTTAACAGCCAGTTGATTAAAAAAAATGATAAAGGAAAACTAGCACTAGGCTAAGCAGGCACTTTAGTTTACAGACATTATCCCATTGGTTGTTCTTCCCAAGGAGAGAGACAAGGGACTATTAGAGCATAAGGAACTTTAACATGGTGACATACATTACAAGAGACAGATGGGATACAAATTCAACCATCTAATAATTTTTACTAAACCACAATCCAACTGTAAATATTTTTTAACAAGCCAAAGAGGTATTAAGCCCACACTAGAGATCCAATCTTCAAAGATGAGTAAGATTAAATCCGAGTAAGACTAAATCTAAGTAAGACTCAGTCTAAGACTCAAGATGTTCAGAGCAGGAAGACAAATATTTATGATGCAGTAGTTTTAACATAACGTGAAAATCAGTGCTATCAATGAAAGAGACTGACAAAAAAATATAGAAGAGCAATCAAAATGTAAGGAGCCGGCTTCAAATAGAAGGTGACGTTAGAATTGGGCCAAAACAGGCACATATAAATTCACTAAACAGAAAAAGGAACAGAATTCAGATATAGGAGGGAGAGGCGAGGGGCAAAGTCAGAAAAACAGCAGGAGATAAAATGATTTAAAATCAATTTGGCTGAAAAACAGGGTCACAGTAATTTTATTAATGATTGACAGGGGCTGAGAACTAAGACTATAACTGTAAACAGATTGGAGCCTGATTCTGAAGAGCCTGGTTTGTATCTCATAAATAAAGTTATCATTAAAATCCAGGGAAGATAAAGAAGAAAACTTGCAATAATGTAGTACTGGAAATAAAGAGGAATGTGGAATATGAATGTAATGTTTCAGTCACAGCATTAACCACTTAAAAAAAAGAAAAGCAACTTAAATAATACTTCACATGTATATTCTACATTGCACTTTACCAAGAAATCTCAAATACCACTCAAACTGAATATTTTAAATTCATAATTATAATTCTATGGATTCTTAAAACACCCATAGTACTAAGAACAAACAACGCATTTCTACTGCTAAATTTTCCATTTTAGCAACTGTCTTTTTAGATGCAGGCTGGTGTAGAAGTACAGACTCTGATCCAGACTGCTTAGAACCAAATCTGCAACTTCCTGGCTTGTAAAATTTTACTGAGATACATAGCCTGGTCTGTGCCATAGTTTCCTCCCCTGAGGAATGAAGATGACCACAGTGCCTATCTTACAGAACAGATAATTAAATGAGTTAACACACATACAGCACTTAGGACATATGTCTGACAGTAATAAGGATAAGACATGCATTAGTTATTTTTTTAAAAAACAGTAATTTTGAACTTGGCATTCATGTTGTCCTTTACATTAAAGGGAGGGTCATTCCCGAGAAAGATTCAAGAATTCAATGTACAGATTTTATATCTAGACAGAGAAAAATAGGAGGGGGAGGGAGGGAGGGAGGGGGAGAGAGAGACAGAGACAGAGACAGGAAGGGAGGAAGAGGCAGCTGAAGAGAGATCCTGCACCAGGAAGAAACAGGGGACCTGAGGGCAGGCGTTGGCAGGAGTGGAGGAGCAACTGCAGACCTGCTCTCACCCCGCCTGAGCCTTTCAGGGTCAGGAGAGAGCTCTGAGAGCTTTCAAGTTCAAGGAGGATGGCCAGGGGAAGAGAGTGTGTACAGTGGAGAGGTTGGGGGGTGGGGTGGGGGAGATAGTAGAGGGAATGAAAGAGAATGCTGTGGGAAAAGAAAACAGAATGCTGCGGAAGGTGGGGGGTGTCTCAAGGAGGAGAAATTGTAGTGTAGTACTTATGGTAGAAAGGGAAAAATCAAAATACTTGTCCTGACGAAAAAGTGTATGACTAATGACCAGAAAAGCAAATACTTTTTGTGTTTGGTTTCCTATTCTTTTATTAAAATAGAAGCACTTGACTTGTCAACTAATAGAGCATTAGTAAACTTTTTAATAATAAATCAGTAAGTGCTGTTGTTTTAGGTAATAATTCAGAAAGCTATCAAAGAACTGAGTGACATTGCTCTAACAAAATTTCTTCAATCCCCATCAACTTACTTATGTAAAGAAAAGTTTCAGCCCTGACCAGTTGGCTCAATGGTAGAGCACTGGCCCTGTATGTAGATGTCCCAGGTTCAATTCCTGGTCAGGGCATATGGGAGAAGCGACCATCTGCTTCTCTACCCCTCCTCCTCTCACTTCTCTGTCTTTCTCCTTGCCCCCCCCCATCTCGTTTCCCCTTCTGCAGCCATGGCTCGAATGGAGTGAGTTGGTCCCAAGCTCTGAGGATAGTTTCATGGCCTCTGCCTCAGGTGCTAAGAAAAGCTCAGTTGCTGAGCAACGGAGCAAAACCCTTAAGGGCAGAGCATCACCCCTTAGTGGGCTTTGCTGGGTGGATTCTGGTCAGGGTGCAAAGCAAAGTTTCTCAAGACTTACACTTTTAAAAATAAAAATAAAAGTCTTAAACTTATACAATGTTATATGTCAATTTAAAAAACTGTGATGATCCTTGAAAAAGAAATAATAATAATAGAAAGAAGACAAATGAAATGGAATCCTTGTCCTAGTAATAACCAGCATGGGCCCTGGCCTGGTAACTCAGTAGGAAAGAGTGTTGTTCTGATACGCCAAGGTTACAGGTTCATCCCTGGTCAAGGTACCTACAAGAATCAACTCATGAATGCATGAATGGGTGGAACAACAAATGGATGGCACGCTCTTTCTCTCTAAAAAAAAAAAAAAAAAAAACCAGCAACAGCACTGGTACTGCTTTGAGAAGGGCACCATCAAACATTAAGCAGTGTAATTTCAATAAATTTTTACTTTCTAATACTTTATAAAATTTGTAAATATTTGTCTGACCAATTGCATACTACTAATTACAATAACAACCATCCAAAATATTTAAGTTCCAATACTTAACAGAAAATCATGTTCAAAAGAAACTCCTAAGTCTATAATTTTTATTTATATATACTTCTGTTACAGAATAGTATTACAGGGAAATCATTATAAATTTAAAGGATGAAAATACATTAATGTGAAAGATAAACTTATGTGGGCGATATGCAATGTAGGTAGGATTCTGTTTAATTCAAACAGAAAAGAAATGAATAAAACTTCTTACTGACAATAAAAAGTGTCTTCTTTCAAATCAATGAAGAGTATCAAATCACTATGATATTGCCTGACCAGTGGATAGAGCATCGGAGAGGTACACGGAAGACCCAGGTTCGAAACTCCGAGGTCACTGGCTTAAGCGCAGGGTCATATAGTATGAGCAAGGCTCACCAGCTTGAGCCCAAGGTCACTGGCTTGAGCAAGGGGTCACTCAGTCTGCTGTAGCCCCCCGGTCAAGGCACATATGAGAAAGCAATCAATGAACTACTAAGGTGCCGCAATAAAGAATTGATACTTCTCATCTCTCTCCCTTCCTGTCTGTCTCTGTCCCTTTCTCTGTCTTTCTGACACACACACACACACACACACACACACACACACAAACACACACTCACAATCACTATGATATTCAGATTTCAAAGAATATATTTGAAAAAAAATGAAAGTTTAACTTTTAGATAGCTGTATTTACAATACTCCTAAAATTATATACTTTATATTCACTTAAAAGAAAAACTGTGGATTCTACTATATTAAAAATGAGGCATCAATGTATGAGAAAGTACCTAATTTTTCAGAATTTCTATACGGGTCATCTAAGAAAAAGGTTTGAAGACTACTGCTATAGAAAATGTGTGGCCCAGCTCTCTACTCATGAATCAGGTATACAGTATTAAAAGTGAAAGGCCCAGCCCTGGCCAGTTGGCTCAGTGGTAGAGCATCGGCCAGTGTTTGGATGTCTCAGGTTCGATCCTGGTCAGTGCACACAGGAGAAGAGACCATCTGCTTCTCCACCCCTCTCCCTCTCTCTTTTCTTTTTCTATCTCTATATCTCTCTGTTCTCCTCCTGCAGCCATGGCTCCAGGCACTGAGGATAGCTCCATGGCCTCACCTCAGGCACTGAAATAGCTCAGTTGCTGAGCAAAAGAGAAGCTGCCCCAAGTGGGCATAGCATTAACCTGTAAGGGGCTTGCCAGATGGATCCCAGTTGGGGCACATGCAAGAGCGTCTCTCTGCCTCTTCGCCTCTCACTTAATTAAAATAATAAAATAAAATAGATCACCACCAAGATAACTTAAAGCTTAGAAAATCAGGAAAATGTAACTTCATTATTTACTAGTGAATATATATATACACACACACTAATATATGAAAATTACTTTCCACATTTTTATATTTCTTCCATGCTAGTGTATAGTATTCTCTCTCACCATTTAGAAATTCACCTAACAGAATTTCTAACTTGTGAAACTATTTAAGGAATATTGCTTCAAAATTTTTGTTACTATCAAAACTTTCAGAACATCAAATTCCTTTCTAAATTTAACCATTCCAAAAGTAGTTATCCAAAATTATGCACCTGATGGGCCCACGTAGCAGCATCAATCCAAGTTCAGAAACAAAGGATTCTGCTTTGCAAGATTTTATTTTCCCCTTTTTTTCTAACCTAGCCCATGAAGTCCATTCCTCAGAATGGCAAACCAGTCAATATTTCCTCATTTCCTAAGTTCCTTCTCCAACTTTGTCTTAAGACTTTATCTACGTAGAACTTGGTATTACAACAGAAAATCTTCACAATACTTCCTCCAAGATTCCTTTCTGCTGTGCAATCCAGTGATTTTCCTTCATGAAAAGATACTAAACTGTAGTGATAAGTAAAAGAGAGAAAAAGGGCTGTAGCCAAAGCAATGTTAGAGCAGAGGCAGAAAGGAAAAGCCATAGCTGAAAAAGTTCACCTTCATGATTTATTATGAAGCAGCAACTGAGCTGAGGAAGTCAAACTGCAACTGAAGCCTCGGTAGCTCAGAATCTAGAGTACAAGTAAATGTCACACCCTAACTCAGAGTCATGTTCCTCTTTACAATGAGAGTTAACCTTTCTGATAAACATGCCCAACAGTACCCTACTTCCTGCCTACCCATAACTGAAAATTAATCTTCATTCCTAAAAACTCAATATACAGATTTCCCACAATATCTAGGCTTTACAACATGTAGAATTTTTAGATATTCACAACTGGTCTCTGATGAGACATCATTCCCAGCCATTTATCCTTTACCCGAAGTGTTCTCTATTTTGTCTCTCTTCTCTAGCTTCCATTCCTCCCTCAAAAATTCTACATCCATGCCTTCCTTCCCCAATTCTTACTTTCTGATTGCCTCCAGGTCACAGACTCTACCCCCATGTAGAACACTCATATTCAACTGGGTGTTTTCTGCCCTTCCCCTCCTCATTAGCTCTTTACTCCATTGCTTCTCACTTCTGTCCCTGCAGCAGGAACAGCAGGAATAAACACTACATAAAGAGACAGGAATTCTGGACATCTGGCATACTCCTTTGGCCTCAATCTGTCCATCTATGCAAGAATTAAAGAGTTGTGTCAATCAAAAAATTTTTTAGAAACTTGAGAATGATATGGTACAGAATCTGTCAAAACCCAGGTAAGATTAGGAAAAGCATCTGCGAAGTAGGAAAGAGAGACTCGCTTACTCTAAACTATGCTTTCTGAATAAATCAGTACTAGCATACACTTGGGGGAAAAGAATAGTTAAAAAATAAAAAATCATTCCAAAGACTCACCCAAGAAATTAGGATACAGATGGTCAATATTATCCACAACATAGTTACACTTGGGACATCTATTATTATCCTCCAAACTCTGATGAATACACTTGTAGCTATCAGTAGAAAAAATAAAATAGATTTGGTTAAGTCAGGAATAGATTAATAAACTGGTCACAAAATAATGTCTATTAGTCTTCTATTCCTCATTTTCAACATAAATAATTCAAATTTATTTCAGCTTATATTTTTACATCATAAAGAAGATACATAGGGAATTATTACAAAATAATATACAAGTAATTGAAAAAATAAACTCAAATAATAAATCTCCTGAATATAAAATTTACAAAGATGTATTAACTTTTAAGTTTATGCAATTTAAATAATACATAACAACACCATAAAAATCAAATGCCTAAGATTTAATTAAGCAACAGACTGGGTTCTTGTAGTACTGATATCCTTAATACAAAAAGAGGACATTCAAACAAAAAATAGAAAAATCAGTATAACAAAAAATTAGACAATAAGCATGAGAAAATCCTCAACTTTACTAAAATGAAAAATTAATTTACAATTATATACTAGTTCAGGCCTGACCTGTGCTGGTGCAGTGGATAAAGCATTGACCTGGAACACTGAGGTCACAGGTCCAAAGCCCTGGCCTTGCCTGGTTAAGGCACATATAGGAGTTGATACTTCCCGTTCCTCCCCCCTTTTCTCTTTCTCTCCCCTCTCTAAAATGAATAAAAATTCTAAAAAATAATAAAAGGCCCTGGGGCCAGTTGGCTCAGTGGTAGAGCATCAGCCCAGTGTGTGGATGTCCTGGGTTCAATTCCCAGTCAGGGCACACAGAAAAAGTGATCATCTGCTTTTCCAACCCACCCTCTCGCTTCTCTCTCTCTCTCTCTCTCTCTCTCTCTCTCTCTCTCTCTCTCTCATCTCCTCCTACAGCCATAGCTTGGAGCAAGTTGACCCTGGGTGCTGAGGATGGTTCTATGGCCTTGCCTCAGGTGCTAAAATATCTTGGTTGCTGAGCATCACCCCCTAATGGGCTTGTCAGGTGGATCCCAATTGGGGCACATGATGTCTCTCTGCCTGCCCACTTCTCACTTAAGAAAAACAAACAAACAAATAAAATTATATACTAGTTTATAACAATTAGAATTAAAAAATACTGTCAGAGTTAAGCAGTATTTGTGGATGTAAACAATCTCATGTACTGTTGTAGGAAATGTAACTGCCACTTTTTAAAAGGCAAGTTATATGGAATATTTAAGGCTGTGCATCCCCTTTGATTAGTAGTGATTTTACTTCCAGGAATTTATCCTAAAGAAATAAGCAGATACTTATGTAGAAAGGTGTTCAACTCAAGGTTATCTGTAAATAATAAAAATGAATTCAGAAGCAATCAAAACACTAGACAATTGACTGAGCTTATAAATATCAGTCCAATACAATGTATACAGCCATAGAAATCATATTGTAAGTACAGCTATGAAAAGTAATAACAATTAATAGTTATACCTGAAGAAATGTGATTACAAAAAATTTTTCCTTCCTCAACATATATTCCTATGTTAGGTATTTTACACTGCATATTATCTTATAATAAAAAACATTAAAAATATTGTTCAACCAAACTTAAGACATTTTCAATAGCTACTCGCTATGCAACTCTTTTTTTTTTTTTAAACAGGGACAGAGAGAGAGTAAGAGAGAGGGATAGATAGGGACAGACAGACAGGAACGGAGAGAGGTGAGAAGCATCAATCATTAGTTTTTCGTTGCCGTTGTGACACCTTAGTTGTTCATTGATTGCTTTCTCACATGTACCTTGACCGCAAGCCTTCAGCAGACCGAGCCACCCTTGCTGGAGCCAGCAACCTTGGGTCCAAGGTGGCGAGCTTTTGCTCAAGCCAGATGGGCCCACACTCAAGCTGGCAAGCTCGGGGTCTCGAACCTGGATCTTCCGCATCCCAGTCCAATGTTCTTCCACTGCGCCACCACCTGGTCAGGCATCACTATGCAACTCTTAAAAAAATTATTCAGTACCACAATGTGCTTAGGCGATCAGGGAACGTGCAGATACTCCAGTACTTTCAGTCTTTTCGCTAATGAAATAAAAGTTGGTTTTGCATTTCATTTGCATAATCGAACAACTTTCTTTGACTAGTCATTTGCTTTTCTGATGTTCTTGTTTAATAAAAAGAATAAATAAAATGCTTCTTTTTTATCACTTTATATTCATTTTGAAATATCCCCTAATTTTTGTGAGTGGTATAAATGGGTGTCTGTTAAGTGTATAGCTGATAATAAAGAATGAATATTTCTCCACAGCTACAGATGATTGCCATTTCTTCTATCAAATATATATCTACCTGTAAAGTATGAATATTTTTGTCTGTGTAAACAGGAATGAGTCAATATAGAAAACTGCAAATCAGAAGAAACAAAAACAGCAAAGACAAATCAGAAACAGTGGTCACATATAATAAACCAGGTATAAAGAAAGACTAATGGAAAGGCGCAAGACAATGAATTAGTCAAAAGTCCCAAAAGGCAGATGGCACCCAGGTTTGATCAAATATTCCCTGGGAGATGACAACAATGAGGAACCTTTGAATTATAATTAATTTGTAATGAAGCAAAATAGTATATGAGGACTTGGTAGACATGACGTCTCAGAAGCAAGGTGCAGAGAACAAGCTGGAGGCAGCAAAGGAACAAATAAAAGCAATCCTTATCTCTATATCATATAGAAGACAGAATTTTTATTGTTGAGTTTCAGTTATGCTACCGCTAGTGCCAGGTTCACTGTCAAGTGGGAATGAATAAAGTGAAAAATTTATTCCTGTTACACTGTCTCCAATCTATTACAAAAGAGTTACCATTTGTAAGTGGGACAAGAGATAAACAGTTGATGTGGTCCGATTTAATTCAGTGTTAATAATTTGAATGGAACCTTGAAGTGGTATACTGCTTGGCTCCAGATTACCAACCAGGGTTCAAATTAGCAAAGAGTTAATAGAACAGGCTACTGTTCAATGATTGAAGTTCTGCAGGCCACACATGTTAGGATAGGGTAAATAAGTACAGCCTATGCTTTAAACAAAGTACAGAAATGTTGTACAGTTTAGCAAGCCTGACAATGAGAGTGCCAAACTCCAGATTTATTAGCTCCTGCCAAGTTGTGGTCTCTATCCAACCAAAACCTGCTCTCTGGTAGATACTTTAAAACACATTCACATCAGGATGTAACATAATAACTTGAACTGTAACAAGGGTTAAGCTTAAATCACTTTTATTTTAAGGGGGAAAAAAAGTATTTAAGAAACCAATGACTACCCTTATGGGGTGGAGGAGATCATTTTGTCATTATATAAATATCTAATCACTATCCTGTACACCTAAAACTAATATAATATTAAATATAAACTATAATTGAAAAAAACAATAAAGCTTTGCACTAATGATATAGATATACCATGAAGATTACAGGACTCACTGGAAAGACCAGTCCTGTCTAGTTACACAGTTAATTAGCAATTGATAACACTTTACAATAGGAGTCCCCAAACTATGGCCCGTGGGCCGCATGTAGCTCCCTGAGGCCATTTATCCGGCCCCCCCGCAGCACTTCCAGAAGGGGCACCTCTTTCATTGGTGGTCAGTGAGAGGAGCACAGGATGCATCCGCACCCATAGTTCCCACTGAAATATACTGGTCAGTATGTTGATTTAAATTTACTTGTTCTTTATTTTAAATATTGTATTTGTTCCCGTTTTGTTATTTTGCTTTAAAATATGTGCAGTGTGCATAGGGATTTGTTCATAGTTCTTTTTATAGTCCGGCCCTCCAATGGTCTGAGGGACAGTGAACTGGCCTCAGTTTGTAAAAAGTTTGGGGACCCCTGCTTTACAACATAGTCAAGTAAGATTACTGAACTGATTCAGCAGATTCTTCAGCTCCTTTTTAAATGCCACAAGTAAATGCCAAAGTTAGAGGAGGGCAGTTAGGAAAAATAAAGACCTCACTTAAACTGTTTCACGATTCAACACCTTCAAACCTGTGACAGAGGTGAAAAAGTAGAAGAGGGTGGGAAAGGAGGTAGTCAGGAGCAGCAGCAGAAGGAATAGGCTGAGTGACTTGACAAAGGTAAGGTAAGCTTTAAAGTCAGAACTAGAACACTGATTTACCAATTTCAAGAGCTGGCTCTTTCAGCTCTGTATCAGTAGTTGTCAACTGAAGCCAAGTAAGGGAGATCTGGCAATGTCTGGAGACATTTTTGGTTGTCATAACTGGGGGGACAGGGGTTGCTACTGGCTCAAGGCCAGGGATACTGCTAACCAATCTATAGCCAGAGTAGTCACCCACAACAAAGAATTATCTGGCCTAGTACATCAATATTACCAAGGTTGAGAAAGCCTGATTTTTCTAAATCACCTAATTTCTAGAATGATCAAATACTAAAATCTCTAAGACAAGTACATGGTTTCCCATGGAATGCTAAGGTGCTATATCAATTCAGAGATGAAAGAAAACATTACTGATAAACCATAAACCTGAAAAGACAAAGACCATGCATGTACCAGCCTGGAAGTAAGATTCATATGAACTAGAACTTCAATAGCAATGTAGGGCAGAAAATGATTCATGAACCATAATAATGTCAGCTAAGAAAGAAAGTGATTTTTATTCTAAACTTTTAAAATGACTGGCAGATTAGAAATACCTATCAATAAAGAAAGCCTCATCCTCCAGATCAAACTAAAGAGACTGGTGAGAACACCCAGTACTCTTCTTAACTTATGGCTAATAACCTACCAGATACAGTAGGTCAACTGCAGTATAAAATCATGGATCTAACTTTAACATGAATTAGAATATAATGATGATCAGAACACAACAGAAATACTAAGATTAAAATAATATATTGACCAATATAAGAATTTATGGAGATAATTGACTGCAACTAGAATATACCACCCCCAAACAAAAAAATAAACAAAAGGAATTAAACATACACAAATTACATGTTCATTAGGATGGCTACTATCAAAACAAAACAAAACAAAAACAAACTAAAGAACAGAAAACAACAAGTGCTGCAAGGATGTGGAAAAATTGGAACCTTTATGCACTATTGGTAGAAATGTAAAATGGCACTGCAGCTATAGAAAACAGTATGGCTGTTTCTTAAAAAGAATGAATCCCAGCACTGTATTATCTCTGATCCTGCAATTCCACTTCTGGGTATAAACCCAAAAGAACAGAAAGCAGGGTCTCATAGAGATATTTATACATCAGTGTTCAAAGCAGCATTCTTAACAATAGTTAAAAGGTAAAAGTAACCCAACTGTCTAATGACAGGTGAACAAAAGATTATATATATATATATATATATATATATATATATATATATATATATGCAATGGAATATTATTTAGCCTTAAAAAAGGAGATTTTGACACATGCTACAAAATGGATGAAACTTGAGGATATCATGCTAAGTAAAATAAGCTAATCACAAAAAAAGATAAATACTGTTTTGATTCCACTTATATGTCTAAAACAGTCAAATTTACAGAAATAGAAAGTTAAATGGTGATTGGCAAAGGCTAGGGGAAGGGGAAATGAGAAGTTGTTGTTTAATGGGTATCTAGTTTCCTTTCTGCAAGAAAGTGCTATGAATACTGACTTAACAACAACGTGTACATACTTAACATTATTCAACTTACAAATGGTTAAGATGGTAAATTTTATTTGTATTTTGCAACAACTAATAAATACACATTGTGACATAAAGATAACACTAAAACTGAGCAGTGTTAAGAGAACACAGAACTTTTTTTTTTAATGACAGACACAGAGAGACGGACAGACAGGAAGGGAGAGATGAAAAGCATCAATTCTTCATTGTGGCACCTTAGCTGTTCATTGATTGCTTTCTCATGTGTGCCTTGACTGTGGGGCTACAGCAGACCAAGTGACCCCTTGCTCAAGCCAGCGACTTTGGGCTCAAGCTGGTGAGCCTTGCTCAAACTAGATGAGCCCGCGCTCAAGCTGGCAACCTCAGGGTTTTGAACCTGGTTCCTCCATGTCCCAGTCCGACGCTCTATCCACTGTGCCACCACCTGGTCAGGTGATAACACAGAACTGTTTAACCCTCTATAATCCTTCCCCAATGTCCTTCTAACCTGCTTTACTGGGCCTCATATTTATGCCTTCAAGTGAGTTAAAAGAGCCCATTCTGATTACCCAACACCCCCTCTCCAATCTCCTAAAACAGCAAAGCTCTGTAACAATTTATAAACCCAAAAGTTTTTAAATCCATCAAAAAAAACCTATGGTAAATCTAAGTATTTCACAGATATTATGCACCAACCAAATGCTTACTGTCGTGAGCCACAGAACTTGTAAAGATTTATCAATCAAAGAAATATGATTACAATAGAATCAACGTTAGTTTTAAAAAACATAACTTCTCACTAACTACATTTACACACAAGTTTAAGATTCCCAAAAGAAAAGTTTGCTAAATAAAATCATCTTACCAAAAGCTGTGGCCACATTTCGTCATGTATGCTTCCTCGATCATATCAAAGCAGATAGGGCTAAAAAGAAAACAGAAAAGTAATTGATACATTTTTAAAAGTAGAATGATTTCAAATTGGAAATGGCCAGCAACAATACAACAAAACCATATTTCCACACACAGCTAAGTTTTCAAACATCCTACCAATGTGAGATGAAATTTCTATTGAGCTGAATGAACTTCAGGGGATTGCAGGTAAAACAACAAATTTGTAAGGTGGTCCTAAGGGCCATCAAGCTCTAAAATAAATAAAATGAGTATATTAAAATGGCCCCAGTACTTTAACTTGCCCATAACAGTGCAATGTAATCAAAAAGAGGCCTTAAGAAAATTCCCTCTTCTTCAATCAGCCCTGTATTCTAAAACACCGACCCAGACCTACTCATCTAAAAGCTCTCTTTCATTTCCCATCTCAAAAAAGACGAATTTTGTCAGTGATAAATTTACAATTCCAATTTCAATATCTTTTCTAGATAATGAAGATGGTAATGATAGCTAATACTTAAAACAGCACAAACTATATGCACTAAAACAGTAACATAGCTTAACTCATTTAATCTTTTCAACAACACAGTGAACAACCACCTATTACTAGACCCATTTTATAGATGAGAAAATTGAAGTAAAGAGATGTTAAACTTATGTACATGCTCTTAATCATGATTGTATACTATCTTCCAGACACTATCAGTTAAATGCCAAATTCTACCAATTATGTCATAGCTCTCTGGCCAACGAAGGATAGTCATTAATCTCTGGAATAGCACTGTCTACCAGAAACAGGCAAAGCCTTATAAAAAAGATTTCCCTTTATACCCCCCTCTTCTTCTTTCCAAAACTCTGATGAAGTATCGAGAGATACACCAGCCATCTTGTGACCATGAAGATAAAAACCATAAACTAGGAAGAGAGGGCATTGGTTCCTTGATGACATACCTGGACAGTGCATCAGCCATGGACTGCCTACCTCTAGACTTCACAGTACATGAAAAAAGTAAATCCTCACTTGCTTAAGCCAGTATTTATCAAGCTTTCTGTTACTAGTATACAAATCCAATCTTTACTGATGACACGTGACACTAAACTGTAAAGGAAAATTCACTCCTTCAAGAAATATTTTCTCAATACAAATACTATCTTAGAATGTGAGGTTATAACAAGTTATAAAATCTCAATGCTGTGTAAGCTCAGAGTTTGACCCTGAATAGTGTGTTAGCTTAGAATGAATTGGTTTTGTCAGCTTTATTCTGCTGGACTGAAAGAGAAGTCTCCTAAAGGTGGGGATTCGGTCTTTTCCTTTTGAGACAAAGTTCACCTTGCACTTGTTTGATGGAGTTAAGGAAGCAGCCAGGCTGGAGAGCTTCCTGACAGTGTGAAGGCTGCTCTGTAATCCCAGTTTGTGGCTAAAGGATGCTGAAGAGCAGTTCTATGATGAAGGTTTTATTTTACAGGGACTGCTGGAAGCTGCTCAATGCTCAACACAGTTATCTGATGGCTCAAACCCCAGAGTGGAGGCAACATTTGTCCTCCACCCCATCACCACCACCCTTTTTAAGAACTTTATTTTTTTGAGCAGTTTTTGGTTTACAACAAAATTGAATGGAAAAAAGTAAAAGAGGACTACAATACATGTCATATTATGTGTTATACTAATACTAAAAGGTACATGCAGTACCTAAAAATTACTATCAGATCAGTTTCTAACTGCCACTTTTAATGGTTTCTGAGTAACATGTGAATCAAAGAGAAGAGTCTCCACTATTTTCACCAAAGCTAGCCTTTTAACCACACTGAAAGACAAGCCGTTCAGCAAAAATGGTATCCAATTGAAATTAATCCTAGGTATGCCATCTACACCTTGAGCAACTAGTTTAATTTTGCTAATCCTGTTTTCTTCTTTTGTGTAACTGGGATGATATTTACCCCATAGAATCACTAAATTAATAAATATCTATAAGTACTCAGTACAATTTTTGGTATATAACTGTCAATAAGTGGTAGAATACGCCAAAAGAGAATATGAAAAAATTTGTAGCAGTGACAGAAACTTGGGAAGAGTGGTGTCCACCCAAGCTAAAAACTTCAAAGAATTCCTATTAGAAATAAGTAAAACAAAGGAAGATAAGGACTGACCTACCACACCCCTTCCCAAGAAAATACTGAAATATCAGAGGACATATAGAAATATAGAGAAAATCCTAACAAAACACCATTAACTCTCCCCAATTTTGAAGGGCAAGAACATAACCAGAGCTGGTTCTGGAAAAAAAACTTAAAACAATCCAGTTAGTACCCATTCCACTCTGCCAATCAATAGCATTCAATGAGGATGAGCTAGAAGACCTAAGCACAAATAAAGACATAGCTAGTATATAATTTGGCAGCCAAGGCAAACTTTATACAGATACCTGAAATTTTATACAACACCCCCAAGACTTTATATAGATCCAAAAAAATGTTTACGGGTCCATCAAATGGGAGGAAGAAATCACAAATGAATTAATCCCCCCACTGGGCCTGTTCATGTCTCCTGCACCACCTGGACACAAGCAATTCTTGTATATCAACAAACAAAACAGAAAATCCAATAGAAAAAAAAAAGGGAAATGTAAATTCCTAATTCATTAAAAGAAAAGCACACTGCCTTTCAAGTATGCGGAAAGGTGTTGCAACTCACTAGTAATCAAAATATGCAAATTAAGTTAAATAAACAATATAACACTACCTTATTCAATTATTAGAAAATTGGAATGCCAAGTATGTTAGGGCAGCTTATAGAAAAACAAGAATCTTCATGCAGACACATTCTAGCAACCAAACTGCATTGAATATTCATATAGTCATGACCATGTAATCCTACTCTTGAGACTATATTTAAATCCAGATATATACTGCTCACAAAAATTAGGGGATATTTCAAAATGAATATGAAGCTATAAAATATCCCCTAATTTTTGTGAGCAGTATATATACCTACACATCTATGAGTATATGTATGTTTGTAGTATGTGTGTATACATGTAAATGCATTTGTATTTATTGGCTCCAGCTGCAACAGAGCAATGCCCAGAGCATCGCCCCCTGGTGGGCATGCTGGATGGATCCGGGTCCAGCACATGCAGGAGTCTGTCTGACTGCCTCTCCGCTTCTAACTTGGGAAAAAATACCAAAAACAATGTTTTCGTATTTATATGTATACATGTGGCTGTGTGTGTATTTGTGTACAGCTAAGAAAAACATCCACATCTGTCAATGCAATATGTATGAGGATACTTGCAACAAAGCAGGTACCTACTGTAATGGGATTAGAAGCAACCTTATGCTCCATTATTACCAGACTAGAGGAGTAAAATGTGCTGCGATATATACTATAAAACATCATGCAACAGTCATAAGGAATGAACCAAAGGTACATAGAGCAACACAGCTATATGTTTTGTCAAGTAAAAATAGAAATGAAAATGATATATGTGGCATGATACAATTTATATACATTTAAAATATGCAAAAATATTTTTTTCACAGGAATACACACATTCAAAGACATACAAATATCACAACAAAATAGAAAACCAAAAGAGGTCAGAAGGATAAAATGAAGTGAGGGGAGGAATACAATCCCTTATTCAACAGGGTCTGAAAATGTCATCAATAATAAGATGTACCATTATATACTACTAAAAAGGAAACAACTCCACTAATTTAACTATGATAATACTTTCTTACCAGTTATAAATGTTATTTATGTTTATCTAAAAAGTCCTTTTAGACTTAAACACTTGTATCATATATCAATCACTCTTGTGAGAAAAAAATATATACGTGCATACACACATAGAGTTTTCCTACAAATTCTCATTCTTCATAAGTTTTCTGAATCAGTATTTGACTAATTCACTGACATCCAGATTTGCCCACACAGTATTTTCCATTATTCTAGTGAGGTAGCATTTATTAAGAGAATCCATAATAGAACTAAAAGCTATCAGTATTGGGATATTAAGCCAGGGTTACATTTAGCCAGCTAAACATCTGACTCCAGCTTTAGGAATGTTGCTGAGCATATGTAATTCACCACATCCCAGAATCTCCTCCCCTCACTCCCACATACAAACATTTAGTTCAGAGGGAATAAAACAGTAATTCACAATTGTTTCAGACACTTTCTTCCAATCTGCTAAAATCAATACTCAAGTTCTGAGACAGGCATTTTCTATATTCACACACCTGTATGAAATGACGGCCACTACAACCAATAGCAAATTAGTCAATAAAAATTTTTTAATTCCATCATTTATAACACATAACCTAATCTTCAGAGATGTCAAAGTGTAAAAGAAGAAAACATGTTCAATTCAGAATCAAAGAAACATAACAAAGTAAAGCAAAGCAAGAGAAGAGTCTTGGATGGGTCAATGGACAAAGTGAACCACAATTAGCTCACTCTGCATTTGAGGTCAAAATTTCACTGCAAGCAGATGTGCCCTCTCACTATACACACTTAGAAAATTGGGGAGGGAAGCAAAAGAAAAAACTGCCTCAGATATTAAACTCTAGGCAATTCAGTACTGGTGTATTTGAGGGAAGATGAACAAATAATTGAACACTATCACAAACCCAGTTTTCCACTTTCACAGAATGCTTCACAGGCCCAAAGAAAAGAACATAGAGCACAACAATCTCATTGAGTCCAGGAAGGATAAAGGGGAAAGAATTTACAGGTCAGGACACCACAGAGCAAGGAACTAGAAGGAGAAAGAATTCTACAACTCTAAACAGGACTCTCATTAAGTCCACTGCTGAATATTTCTCATACATGTTCAGGGTAAAACCACAAAATCATTTGGCACAATGGATCAACTGTCGACCTGGAATGCTAACCCAATTAATGAACAACTAAAGTGAAGTAACTGAGGTGATACTTCTCACTCCTCCTCCACCTTTCTTTCTCTCTCCTCTCTCTAAAAACAATTTTTAAAAATTAAAATAAAAAAGATAACCAGCCTGACCTGTGCTGGCGTAGTTGATAAAGCATTGACTTGGAAGGCTGAGGTCACAGGTTAGAAACCCTGGGCTTGCCTGGTCAGGGTACAAGCAAGAAGCAATGCTTCCCACTTGCTCCCCACCTCCGTTCACTCTCTCTCTCTCTCTCAAATCAATAAAATCTTTTTTTTTTTAAAGGCTGCTAGAAAATGCAGGGCATTCATTTGTAGGGTCATTAGCAGTAGAGCTAAACTAGATATAGGAAACTGGCTCCTTATAATTTATCCTAAATTTATTTTAAATTATTTAATCCTCAAAAGAATCAAATTGCTATGCAAGTAACTTAACTGCATGCTACAATGAAATTCAATACACTATACAAAGGAACAAAATAAAATCTATCACTCAATAACAGGAAGTCTAAAATAAAATGTTCACTATCCAATAAATAAATTGCTAGACGTGAAATAGCAGCAAATGTGACCCACAAACAAGAAAAACCAATCAACAAAAACAAAGAAATAAATAATGGATTTTGCAGAAAAGGACTTCAAAACATATTATAAATATGCTCAAAGACTTAAAGAAACACATGAATATAATTAGGAGGAAAACAGAAGATATACAAAGAACCAATTGGAACTCTAGATCTAAAAAAATACGGTACCTGAAAATATAGCAGAAAACATGGAAACTATAAGAAAAAGTACAATGCAATTGTTACAAGTTTTAAAAAGCCAACATCGGAAACAGAATTATTTCTATGGGCCAATCAATGCATGAAACACAAGGACAGAAGAAGTTAATCTGAAGATAGGTCAACACACATTATCCAAATAATAGCTATCTTCAATCTTTTGTATGAAAGAAATATTAAAGAGAGAACTATAGCCTGACCAGGTGGTGGCACAGTGGATAGAGCGTCGGACTGGGATGCGGAAGACCCAGGTTCCAGACCCCGAGGTCGCCAGCTTGAGCACAGGCCCATCTGGCTTAAGCAAAAGTTCGTCAGCTTGGACCCAAGGTTGCTGGCTCCAGCAAGGGGTGGCTCGGTCTGGTGAAGGCCCACGGTCAAGGCACATATGAGAAAGCAATCAATGAACAACTATGGTGTCGCAACGGCAACAAAAAACTGATTGATGCTTCTCATCTCTCTCTGTTCCTGTCTGTCCCTATCTATCCCTCTCTCTGACTCTCTGTCCCTGTAAATAAAAACAAAAAAGAAAAAAAGAGAGAACTATAAACCTCTAAAATATTCACCAATTCTATGCAGGACATGAGCCATTCCTTTGTGCAGTGTATCCACACTACATATGCTTAGCAGCCATCTCAGTTAGCAGAGAGAGACCACATTCACATAACTTTTATCACAGTTTAATGATATACTTTATTAGTTATTGTTAATCTATTATTATTCCTAAGTTATAAATGAAACTTTACTATAGGTATGAATGTAACAGAAAAAAAAACAGTACATAACGAGATACGCAAAAGTAGGTTTACAGTTAAGAATATGTGAAAATTTATTCTTGTATTAATTATTGTATTATTTTCCATATGAACAACTGTAAACCTACTTTTGCCCACCCTGTATAGAGGGTTCAGTACTATCTGTAGTTTCAGGCATCCACTGGGGGTCTTGGAACATAAATGCCACAGACTAGAGGGAACTACTGCATTAACAGTAGACTAAATAGATTACAGAACAACAAATATTACCAGGAGTAAAGAGAGATATTCCAAAATGAAATAAAAAGGGGATCAGTTCACCAAGTCTAAATGTGTGTACCCTACTAACAAAGCTTCAAAATTCATAATGAAAACACTGACAGAATTAAAGGGAGAGCCCAATCCACAATTATATTCAGATTAAAGATTATAACACTCTTCTTTCAGCAATTAATAGAACGAGTATACAGAAAATCAACGAAGTGTAGAGAATTTAAACAACATATCAACCAATTTATTTGACATTTATAGAATACACCAGTCTGCACACAACAGAATACAGTACTCTTTTATTTCCAAGTGCATATGGAACATTAACCTTGATGTGAACCATTAAACAAGTCTCAATAAATTTAAAAGGACTAAATTCATACAAATCATTTTCTCTGAACAAAGATGAATATAGAAGAAATCAGTAACAGTACAATATCCAGAAAATTCTCATTTAGAAATTAAATAACCCATCATTCAAACAAGAAATCACTATGTTAGACGACAATTTCTGAGATAGGACACAAAGTCAATAAATTATAAAAGAAACAACTGAAAAGTTGGACTTAAAATTTTTTAACTTTTTCCCTGGCTAGGTAACTCAGTTGGTTAGAGCATCAACCCCATACCTCAAGGCTGTGCATTTAATCCCCAGTCAGGGCACATACAAGAATAAACCAATGAATGCATAAATAAATAAACAATAAATGAATGCATAAATAAATAAACCAAGGAATGCATAAATAAATAAATAAATCCATATTTCTTTCTCTGTGTCTAAAATCAATCAATCAACCCATAACATTTAAAACTTTTATATTTCAAAAGAGGGTGTTAAGCCTGACCAGGCGGTGGCACAGTGGATAGAGCATTGTACTGGGATATGGAGGACTCAGGTTTGAGACCTGAGGGGCGCACAGGCTCATCTGGTTTGAGCAAGGCTCACCAGCTTGAGCCCAAGGTTGCTGGCTCAAGCAAGGGGTCACTTGGTCTGCTGTAGGCCCTGGTCAAGGCACATGTGAGAAAGCAATCAATGAACAACTAAGGAGCCGCAATGAAGAATTGATGTTTCTCATCTCTCTCCCTTCCTGTCTGTCCCTATCTGTCCCTCTCTCTGACTCTCTCTGTCTCTGCCACATAGACACACACACACACACACACACTCACACACACACAAACAACAACAACAACAAAAAAAAAACATGCTGTTAAGAAAATTAAAAGGTAAGCGACCCTAGCTGGTTGACTCAGTGGAAGAGTGTCAGCCTGGCATATGGAAGTCCCCGGTTCGATTCCCAGCCAGGGCACACAGGGGAAGTGCCCATCTGCTTCTCCACCCTTCCCTCTCTCCTTTCTATCTCTCTATTCCCCTCATGCAGCCAAGGCTCCATGGGAGCAAAGTTGGCCCAGGCGCTGAGGACGGCTCCATGGCCTCTGCCTCAGGCGCTGGAATGGCTCTGGTTGCGGCAGAACAAGGCCCGTGGGGCTGAGCATCGCCCCCTAGTGGGCATGCTGGTGGATCCCGGTCAGGTGCATGCAGGAGTCTGTCTGCCGCCCTGCCACACCCCCACCCCGCTTCTCACTTAGGTAAAAAAACAACAAAAAAGTAGGCAAGAGAGACTAGAAGCAAATATCACAATACATAAGGCTGACTAAAGATTTGTATCCAGAATTTAAAAACAACCCTTACAACTCAGGACAAACAAGAGAAAAATGGGCAAAAGGTTAGAACAGATATGCAAATGAAAAACAGGCACATGAAAATATGCTCAACATCATCAGTCATTAAGGTAACACAAATTAACAATCAGAAACTACTAAACCCACTAGAATGACTAAAATTTGAAAGAGTGAAAACATCAAGTGTTGACAAAGATGAGGATCTGGAATTCTTATACAGTATTGCTGGTAGAATTGCAAAATGAGGCAGCCACTTTAGAAGACAGTTTTGCAGCTTCTTACAAAGTTAGACATACATTTGGCCATATAAACTGGCAATACACTCCTAGATATTTACCCAAGAAATGTGAAGACATGTTCACACAGAAACCTGAATGTAAATTGTTATAACATTTTCTTCAGTCACCAAATACTAAAATCAAAGAAACTTAAATTTCTTTTAACTGATGAATATATAACAAATCATGTTATATTCACATTATGGCATACTGCTCAGCAATTAAAAGAAAACAATTACTAAAACAATCAACAATACTGAATCTCAAAAACATGTCAAATGAAAGAAGTCAGACACAAAAGACTATGTATTGAATGACTCTATTAATAAAAATCCTAGAAAAGGCAAAATTATAGTGGTAGAAAACAGATCAAATCACTGGTTGCCAGGTGTCAGAGGTAAGGTTAGAAAACAGAGTGCGAGTGAACTTTCTAGAGTGATGACAATATGTCTTGATTAGGGTGGTGATTACACAGATGAATTCATTTGTCAAAACTGAACTATACATGTAAAACTGGTATCTTCTGTTATATGCAAATTGTATCTTAATAAACAGTCTCCCAGCCTCTAAGTAAAGGCAAAGTAACATAATTGTTAAGAACCTGAGCTCTGAGCCATAATGTCTGAATATAAATACTGGTACCACCATTATTAACTGTATAAACCGAGACAAGTAACATAACATCTCTAACCCTCATTTCATTTCTTAAACGGGCATCATTAAGGTATCTGTATCAAACCATTGTTGCAATGATTGAATAATTAATGTTAAACCCTTAGAATAGTGCCCGCAAATAACAACAGCTTACACAAGAGCAAATATTATTATGAATATCGTACCAAACCAATTGCTAGTACAGCGCGTTCAAATTTCACTTTAGAGTAGACTTGGCATTTATGACCTTTGAGTTTCAAGTATCCAAAAAGAGCACCCAAAAGAGTTATCTGTAATTTTTAGTAAACCCACTTTGTCTCATTACCTCTGCTTGAGTCAAATCTCATCCTGGAGCTAACTAATACTGAGGCCAGAGGATTCCAAAGCACTAGATTATTTGGGCCTACGATCATGTGCTCCAACACTGAATCTGGGGGAAAGAGGACCTATCTCAAACCACATAAAATAGGAAGAGAGAAGAATGGATTCCTGAAGATAATGCCAGAAACATAATGAACAGAAATCAACCTGACCAGGAAGTGGCGCAGTGGAAGGCACAGATGAGAAAGCAATCAATGAACAACTACGGTGCCACAACGAAGAATTGATGCTTCTTATCTCTCCTTCCTGTCTGTCTGTCTCTATCTGTCCCCCACCCTCTCTCTCTCACTAAAGAAAAAAAAAAAGGAAAAAGAAATCAACCCATCTATTACAATCCACCTTTCTCTACATAGAAACAAAAATCAGTTCATAAAAATTATGAAAAATGGAAGGTCAATTAACTTTTATATGAGAACATGAGAGAAAACATTACTCGATAAAAATATTGTTAGAGATGGTAGGGACCTATACAAATAGAACCTTATATATGCACGTTTGAAGAAAGGCAGAGGGCAAAGAACAAGCAAGGTGAAAAGCAAAGATGGGGAGACACATGTTAAAAACAAGTCAAGAATTTAAGAATCATTTTTATTTTGTATAATTCAAATTTTAACTAGAAAGAGAAGAATGACTGTCAAAGTCTTCCCCCCAAGCTATAGAAGCTTTATGGAAAAAGGGTGCAGGCTAAAATTATTTAAAACAGAAAGAAATCACCATCAAGAACAAACATGAAGTATGCGAGGAGAAAAAATGAGCAACAAGGTTTAAGGTTGTAGTTATTTTAATAATTCTTAGATGTAATATGATCAACTAAGTAATGCTGGTTCATTATCAAGAAGGGTTTGTAAAAGTAGTTTAGTAATGAACTACTATTGAACAAGTAAGTACCTCCCTCTCAATTTAGAGACCATAATTTAACAGTCTTTCATACCCTGCTTCATAATCATCTTTCAATTTCTCTGCCATTTGATTCACCTGTACCTTCTGCTGACGCTGAGGCTGATAGGAGGACTATAATGAACTGCTATGATTTGACCTCTTCTAAAGAGTACCTTTCATCATCACCATTGTCATCTAAAGAGCACATGTATTATAAAGCAAAATAATAAAGTTTTGTTTTGCAGATTCAAGGAGGTTCTTGATTTATGTTGCTAAAATAACAATGTAATGAATTCTAGCTTATTTCTAGTAGTTAAATATGCTTTAACATCTCTTAAAAACACTTTTTAATAGCTTGAAAAACATCACAGCAAGAATGGTCACCGGTTTCATCTTTAATGCTAAACATGAATTATAGGTAATGGCTGCCTAGGGTGCAATGCAGTGAGACATCTGAATTCAGAAGACTATTAAACATCTAAATGAAGCAATGCCAAGAGACTACACAATTATGTGATTAAAAAGTCTTTCTTTGCATTAAATTGTGAGCTTCTTCACCATAGTCAATTATTAATAAATGACATGAGAGGAAGTGACATACTTAATAAATGGTTGATCTATTTAATGTAGATACTACCTACTTTTTATCAGGAAGATGATTAGAGTTAACCTTCCCACAAGGGGCTTACTATCTACTTAAAAACACATTTCTGCTGCAACTTCAAGAATAACTGGGACTTGCAGATGTAGAAAAGAGTATTTCAGGTACCAGTTAGAAAAGCTAATGCAGAGACAGTAGTAATAAAAGAAGTCATCTTCCAAGTACAAGTTAGAGTAACCTTAGTTAAATAGATCACGTAAGAAAAATTTGAAAAAATCAAAAGTAACAATGACTTCCTCTGAATGTCAAAGATTTTCCCAATTTCAAGCTAAATAATTGCCTGCAGTTTGATAATATGTACTTTCAATCCTTTGCATGAAATATTAAAAAACTATAAATCCTTACACTGCTCATCAATTCTGCAATTAAATATAAATTTATTTTCAAATATAAAGTAAGTCAAGAGAGGCCAATATGTGTTACTGAAAATTAAGCATTTAACTTTAAATCAACTCTTCTCAAGAAAAAAAGTACATGTCCTTATCACCCAGGGGGTGGGAGTGGAGGGGAGCTTTGGCAAACTCCACTGCTCACTCCAGTCTCCAATTCTGATACGTCCTGTCAGGATGTGAGCAGGCAGACAGGCACTGGGAGGGAGAGGTCAGGGATAAAAACATTTATCTCATGTGATTATGAAACAGCTGTTTTCCTCCAATCTATCCCATTTAAAAACCACAAGGCTAAAAACATGTACTTAAATATACGGGTCTGGAGTTCTCTAAATGCCATGCAAAGAAAGCACTTTGCATGGCATTTAGAGTCAATAATTAGGAAATCTGAGTTCTCACTTTGCCCCTTAGCTGTTCAATCTAAAACAAAGTTACTTAACTTCTTTGGCCCTCAATAGAAATATAATTATATCAGTACTATATTAAAGTTGGAAGTTTTTACAACTTCACAGAATTGCTATAAGGATAAAATGCAATGTGAAGTACAAACATCTTTTTTTTCAAGTATAAACATCTTCAAAATGAATAAGGTATTATCATCATTATTCAAACTTCAGCTTCATTTAGATGTAAAAGAATGGAGTAATTGGGAATGGTTTGGTTGGAACTTGAAACATACATGGCAAAATCAACCATGCAAAGCCAGTTAGAGAAATTAAAAGGATGGCCTTGGCTGGTTTGCTCAGTGGATAGAGCATTTGCCTGGCATATGGATGTCCCAGGTACAACCCCCAGTCAGGGCACAAGTGAGAAGTGAGCATCTTCTTCTCTCCCCCATCCCTTCCCCTCTCGCAGCCAGTGGCTCAATTGGTTCAAATGTCAGCCCTGGAAGCTCAGTCAGTATAGCTTGGCTGATTCCAACACAAAGGTCCAGACAGGGGTTGCGGGATTTATCTCCTCTCCTCTCACTTTAAAAAAAAAAAAAAGAGAGAGGGAGGGAGGGAGGGAGGGAAGAGAAGGGAAGGAGGGAAAGGGGTAAGGGAGGGAAGGAAGGGATTAAAAGAAAGGGAAGGAAGGAAGAGAGGAAGAAGGGCAGGGAAGGGAAGGGAAGGGAAGGAAGGGGAGGGGCAGGGGGAGGGGGGTAGGAGGAGGGGGAGGGGGGGAGGAGGAGGGGGAGGGGTAGGAGGAGGGGGAGGGGGAGGGGAAGGGGAAGGGGAGGGAAGAAAGAAATGAAAATGAAAAGGATTCCTTGAGACTTGCCTAAATCCCTATCTTCCTTCTACAAAAGATTAGCTTGAGAATCAAAATACTAAATTCCCATTAATAAATTCCTCTGAAATAGTTCACCTCACCAGAAGAAAAAGAAATAATGGACTAATGAGATTCTTAAAGCAGAATATTTGGAATTTTTAAATGAAGGCTCTCTGGACACTTCAATATTAAAATATTTTAAAAAAACAGATGGTGAGGACTCAGGGATCAGACTAAAATTTTTAAAAACTATGTGGCAGACTAACAAATATTTAAATAATGTTAACCCTAAAAATAAGTTCCAGCGATGTATGCCCCTACCCCTCTCTAATTTCCTATAAAATAACCTACAGTAAGTACAATGAATCTCATGTGGTGCCTGGCAGGCAGAGTGCCAAATATCTGCTGAATGAAAGATTGATTCCCTTATTTCTCACATTTTTTACACTATTTTAGTGTACCTATATGGATGCTGGCATGTTTTCTTTTAGCCTACTGAAAATTAAAGTTCAAATGATGGCTAAAAAGATAACTGAATCCTGCACACCCTCACTTTGTTTCATTAGCTTCTACTTGATCATATGGTACTTTCTACTGAGTGTGAGCACAAACACCTCTTAGACCCAATGATAAGCCCAAGTTATTTATGAGTAACAATCACAATTTTAGCCCAGTTGCAATGAAGAATGGATTAATTTAAATCCAGAATAATGTAAGACAAAAGCAAAAAAACGTGAACAGACATTATTAACTGCTAGAACTAAAAACTCCAAGTCTAATCAATAACTTTCTGCCAATATTTACAGCTAATCCTTGAACAAAACAGGCTAGAGTCACCCATCTCCACACAGTTGAAAATCCACTTCCAACTTTTGACGCTACAGTTGGCGCTTGGCATGGTGGATTCAACCATTCAGGCACGGAAAACTATTTTCTATCTGTGGTTAGGTATGCAAAAAGTGTTTTTGTTCAGCGTTGGCTGAATCCACAGATGCAAAATAATGGTTACAAGAACCGACTTAATTTATTGAAAGAAAAAAACACATGTACAAATGGACCCAGACACTTGAAACCCCCGTTCTTCATGGTTCCACTGTATAGACACTAACCCAGACCATCTTCAACCCTGAAGTGAATCAACTTCCCCTATAATGACAGTGCAAGACAACTTCCTACATCACTAATATTCTAAGTCTATATATACAATTTCCTCCAGAGGAAAAGTACATTTCTCACTTGACTAAAAGCAATTTCTTTCTCACAATTCAACCATTCAGACTGCCTTTTGGATACAAATCCAATGGAAGTCCCGAAACACTATCAACAAGACAAATGACTCCATCTTTCACTATTAGGTCTAATCCCTCTATACCAAATATAACTGAACACCACGGTGTTATCAATCAAGATGCCCAATAGGATGACAAAAATGTCTAACACCTAGCTTTTCTCAAATCAGGAGTTCCATTACACGCTAATGTATTCTACAAATTCCATTTGACACATCGATGACACTTAATACATGTGGTTCCCTCTTGCAAAACATTGAGTTGACAAGTGAAAAACATTTTTGAGTGTGTGAACAGACTTTGGCTACAGTAGCCTCAACAGCAAATTTCAAAGGGGCGTACCCTTTGAAATAGGAGGTATTCACAGACACACCTCAGCTACCGACAAGAAATACTCCCTCTCCTTACAACAGCCCTACCCATACTTATAGCACCACCTACCACACTTTCCACAGGCCGACTCTGGCCGACAACTCCATCCCTCATCACCCCAGGAAGCATCGTCCTCTCCCTTCACAGCAACAAGCAATCCGGACCGACAGGATGCCCAACTCACCAGACAGCCAGAAAACTCAAGGTCCAACCTCCTCGTCCAACTTTCTCCTTTTATGCACAACCATTTATTGGACTTTCCCATCCTGTCTACCTTTTTATTTTTTTATTATTCGGTTTTCTTTTAGAGGAATGGCGGTAGAACCACGGATCTGTTCTTCCACTTATGTGTGTGCATTTATTGGTTGATTCTTCTATGTGCACTGACCCTGATCGAATCCACAATCTTGACGAATGGGGACGACGTTTTAACAAGCTGAGCGACCCGGCCGGGACCCCCTAATTTCTTATCCCCCTAGATCCCCTCCACTCGCTCCCCACCGCCGCTCCCCTCGCCAGCACCCCGCGCCGCCTGGGGACCCCAGCCTTCTCCCAGCTCGGCCGCACCCTCCAGCTCGAATCCCCGCGGCCCCGCCGGCAGACGCTCAGGGGCGACGGGAGGGGGCAGCTCTGCGAACCCACCAGACGAAATCGTTGCTTTTGTCCTCGTAGGAGTTGATGAGCCCGTTGCAAAGCGGGGCGAGCAGAGGGCGCTTCCTGCTGCTGCTGCCGCCACCGCCGCCGAGGCCGGAGCCGCCGCCGCCTCCTCCGCCGGCGCTGGGCCTGGCCGGGCAGCTGAGCCGGGACAGGCCGGTGGACACGCTCCCGCCGCTGCCGGACACGGCGGCTGCCACCAACACAGGCCGCGCCGGGCCCCCGAGGCCACCGGAGCCCGCGGCCTGCGCCACCCCGCCGGACACCAGCGCCGCCGCCGCCGAGGCCGTCGCAGAAGGGGGCGACGGGGAGGAGGATAAGGACGAGGAGGCGGAAGTCACCGAGGAGGCCGCCGAGGAGCCAGGGCTGGTCCCGGCGGAGCCCGACCCGGCCTGGCGGCTCCCGGACATCGTGACTCCCTCCCCTCCGGCCGGGCGCTCGGAGGAGAGGGACCGCGACCCGCCGCCGCCGCCGCCGCCGCTCCTGCCCTCCGCCTCAGTGCATCCTGAGGCCGCGCGCCACCGCGGGAGGTGGGGTTGAGGAACAATAAAGTTGGGTTTTGTAAGGCGACCACACAACAGCGTCCGACGGGAGGGGGCGGATGAAACGAATCGAGCTGAGGGGAAGCCACTACTGCTCCCGAGGTCGCCGTCGCCGCCGCCACCGCGGTCCCAGCCGCAGCCAACCCGGGCGCGCCGAGGGCTGGCCGTGCGCATGCGCGAGCGGCGGAAGGGGCGGGAGCGGCGGGGTATACGACTTCAGACGCGGCTCGGGCGGTGCTGAGGCACGTACGGCGGGCCCTGCTGACGGCGGCGGCCTGGTGAGGACAGCAGTTCTCCACCAGAGTGCTCTTCGTTCGTGTCGTACCGGTGGGCAGCCCTTCTTAAGGGTGACACGGAGGCGGAAAGCGGAATGAATGGTCGGAGTGACGGAGGGATTGGAGGGGAAGCGCTCAAAAAGTGACTGCGCACGCGCTCCCTGGGTTACCCAGGGTCCCCGCTCGAGGCTGGGATGAGCGGCGCCGGCGCCGAGTCGCCCAACTGAGCATGCGTGCGGGATAGCTGCATTGAGCGTGGAGAGAGAGATCAGACGCTGTCTCCCGGGAGGCAGGCGATGTTCCTGGTGTTGAGGGTAGAGCCGGTGCTTCCGAATAGGGAATTAGAGGCCCTGTAGACCCAGAAGCTCAGAGCAGTTGAGAGCAGTGCACTGGCAGGGAAGGACTGCAGGCTCTGATGTGTGAAGCCATTCCGCAGTAACGTGAGGAATAAGTTTAAGATGAAGTCAGTCAGCAATTCTTTGTAAGTGGAAAACGTTGTAACAAATGTTATACCAATTTTATGGATTCGACCATGAGCTCACTTCTCGCGTTTTGACAAGTTATTTTCCAAAAGAAGCATATCAACAATGAGAAAACAACTTATGCTTAATCAGAATACAGCTCAGTCAGAACCCCGGTTTAATGTGCATCTGGCCCTGGCCAGATAGCTCAGAGGTTGTGGGTTCGATTCCTGGTCAGAACGGATATTGGAACAGAGTAATGTTCCTCTCTATTTCTCTCTTACTCCTTCCATCTCTCTCTCTAAAGTCGATAAATTTTAAAAAGGCCCTGGCCGGTTGGCTCAGTCGGTTAGGATTAGGAGCGTGTTGTTCTCATATGACAAGGTTGTGGGTTCAATCCCCGTCCAGGGCACACACTGGAAGCAACCAAAGAATGCACAACAGTGGAACAACAAATGAATGTTTCCCTTCCACCTCCCCTCACTCTCCCTTCCTCTCTCTTTCTAAAATTCAATAAATAAAAAAATAATAAGACCTGGCTAGGTGGCTCGGTTGGTTGAAGCATTGTCCCAGAGTGCAGAGGTTGCCAGTTCGATTCCGTGGTTAGGGCACACACAGGAACAGCTGGATGTTCCTGTCTCTCCCTGCTGCATTCAATAATAATAAATTAAAAAAAATTTTTTTTAATGTGCATCTAATATAATTGTAGCACAAGACAAGTCAACCTGGCATTTAAAACTACCAGGAAATGAGCAGTTTCTGATAGGTGTTTTGGAATGTTAAGAATTGATTACAAATTTTCATTCGCCTTTTTGAGAATCCCTAAGGTTCTTGGGGATGTAAATTAGAAACAACTGAATTAGGTGACTTGATATTCCCTCTATCATGCTATGATCCTTAGAAGGAAAGATCCCAGGCTTCATTTTCCAGAGTTTTGAAGACTGTAGGGGCAATTAGGGCCTTTCCCTGGAACATCTATCCATGCTGAGGGTGCTGTACCAGGGAAGGGATTAGAGAAAGGCCCAGCAACAAACCCTAGCCATTCCGCTGGGCAGTGAGACATCCCTCACAAGGCTGCCACCCACCCCAATTCTGCCTTACCTGCTCACCCTCCATATCCAGGTCAGAATTCTCAGAATAACAACATAGGAATGGGTTTACCAGATTGGCAACAACCGCTCTCCTTGTATGAACATTGCATTACCCAACCCTTGTTTAAATTCACTTTCAAGACCCATTTGGAAATGCTAAAAAGAAAAAAACAAACAAAAAAGGCCCACCTGAAATGTGAAGTCATACTGACTTCTTGGCAGAGATGGTTTCACCTTCATTTGTGCTCCTAGAATATTTTGTTTGCACTTATAACATTGCATTTTAGTGGATTCTATATGATTCTCCACCCCCAAGTAGCCTGTCAGCTTCAGCTTTGTATTCCTAGCATGTAACACACAGTACCTGGACTGTGATAGGTGGTTGTCAAATATTTCTTGATCTCATTTTAATTATTTGCGAATAGTGTGCCTTTCCAACTAAGTTGTAAGATCCTTGAAAGACTGGACCATATTGGTTCTCAGTAGTCATTCAGGTTTTGGGTTTTTTTTTATGAAGGAGCATATAAATAAATGAATGTAAAGAATTTGGTGAATATTTGCTGAACATTTAACTACTACCCATCGGCCCAAACTAGGCAAGGAAGAAATAAAGAAGTATATAAAACATTGCTTCTACATTCAGTAGGAGTGTAAAATAATTGAAGAATTAGAAAAGTACCTTTAATGAGTAAAGCAGAGAATCACTATAGTAGCTGAAGCAAGTGCTGAGGGCCAGCCATATTGGTGGGGGAAATGTTAGGCCTTAAGAGAGAAAAGTATGGGTTGGTCAATCAAAGTGTAATTAAAGTCATCAAGCCCAGAAAATAGATTAGTAAGAATACTTACATCAGTTCAGATTTCTATTTGATAGGGGTAAAGAGTTTATTCAGGAAAAATTCATTTAGGGGCGTGGGGCAGACTAAATAGCTTTGAATCCACTTTGGAAAATAGCCTGCAAGTAATTGGTAACAATGAAGACAATAAATGGGGATAAAATATATTCAAAGTGTTGCTTTGAAGATTACGTTTTCAGCAGATTAATCTTTCAGAAGAGTTGGGCGATTAGGAGCAAAGAGACTAATTAGGAAAAAATTATAGCACTCTGAACAAAAGTGGTGAGATTCTAGATTAGGGAGCTGACAAAGAAAGGAAGGCAGTAGTCTGAGAAAAACACAAATCTATAGGAGTAAGTTACTCTCTAAATCTTTACAATCCTTGAGGACTTGACCCATGTCTGTGTCCATTATTGTCTTTCCCAGTGCTTGGCACAAAGGCCAACAAACTGATTAAGTAAAATTGAATGTGAAGAGGCCTGACCAGGCGGTGGCGCAATGGATAGAGCATTGGACTGGGATGCGGAAGACCCAGGTTCGAGACCCCGAGCTTGCCAGCTTGAGTGCAGGCCCATCTGGCTTGAGCAAAAGCTCGCCAGCTTGGACCTAATGTCGCTGACTCCAGCAAGGGGTTGCTCGGTCTGCTGAAGGCCCACGGTCAGGGCACCGTGTGAGAAAGCAATCAATGAACAACTAAGGTGTTGCAATGGCAATGAAAAACTAATGATTGATGCTTCTCACCTCTCTTTGTTCCTGTCTGTCTGTCCCTATCTATCCCTTTCTCTCTGTCCCTGTAAAAAAAAAAAAAAAAAAGAGAGAGAGAATGTGAAGAGGAGTGATTTCAAAGATAACTCCAGAGATAATAGCATGATGATGAAATTGGAGACAGCTAGTGGATGGTTTAGTTTTGGGTGTGTTGTATGATTGCAGATGAAAATACACTAAAGTAAGCATATGCAGACAGTGATTGAAAACTCAGGCCAAGGCACAGGAGAAAGTACAGCAATTGAGAGGAATAAAACTCAGGTTCCTAAACTCTGCCTCCAGGTCTGGAGCAGAGCCTATGAATCAGCATTCTTACCAGCACTAGGTAAATCTGATGCAGGTGACTAACCCTTTGAGAAACTCTGTGATTGATAGTGTAGGTAATGTAAGAGAAATACATTCCGTATATTTTGCTCCATAAGATGCACCTGACCATAAGACACACCTAGGGTCTTAAGAAGGAAAATAAGAAAAAAAATATTCTGAACCAAATGATGTGTTAAAAATATTTAATAAAATATACCACAATAATATTCCAACAATGTAAACTCAACAGAAGTATTAACAACCATTAGCACTATTATTAACAAATGAGAAGAGACTTTTTTTTTTTAAGGAACAGAGAGAAAGAGAGAGGGATAGATAGGGACAGACAGACAGGAACGGAGAGAGGTGAGAAGCATCAGTCATTAGTTTCTCGTTGCCCTTGCGACACCATAGTTGTTCATCGATTGCTTTCTCACATGTGCCTTGACTGGAGGCCTTCAGCAGAAAGAGCAACCCCTTGCTGGAGCCAGCGACCTTGGGTCTGAGCTGGCGAGCTTTTTTGCTCAAGCCAGGTGGGCCCGCGCTCAAGCTAGTGACCTCGGGTCTTGAACCTGGGTCTTTCGCATCCCAGTCCAATGCTCTATCCACTGCGCCATTGCCTAGTCAGACAAGAAGAGACTTTAATGTTCAAATACTCTCCTAGTTGTCTGGGAACCCCAAAAACTCATCATTGCTAGTGTCAGAATTTAAGAAGCTCAGTTGCTCACAATCACTGGTATCACTTTCTTCACTATTTTCATATATGATATCATCTTCAGTGCCATCTATGGCATTGCTAATGCCACATTTTTTGAATGACCGTACCATGGTTTCATTGTTCACTAACTGCCATGATGTTTTCACCCATTCACAAACTTGAGTGATAGTGGGTCTCTTCATTCATCCAGTTGGTGTCAAATCACAATTACCAGTAGCCATCTATTTGTTCCACTCTTCTCGCATAAAGACTTTAAATGGTTTGTTAATGGAAACATTGAAAGGTTGAAACTGGCTAGAAAGACCCCTAGGAATTACAGTTAGATGAGTCTTAACTTCTTTAAAGTTTTTTTTGTGTGTTTTCGCCAATATGTGCTTTAAACTGGTCTAACACTAATAAGGCAGCAAGTGATGTCAGCACTTCACACAGAGCTCCAGCAGCTGCAGCATAGCCCTCCACTGCTGCAGAATGTCTCTCACATCTGCTCTTGATGATGCAAGATAAATGTGCCCACACAACATTGCTCGCCTTCCCTCCTGCACTGCGTGCAACTGTGGAAACCGGAACCAGGAGATCACTCAGCAGATGCTGGGGTTCTGCACGCAGCCATGGCGGGTATGATTACACTCCCACTGGCGTTTATTCTACATATGTTGACCAGCGCCCTGCAGCAGCTAAAAAAAATGATTTGCTCCATAAGACACACGGGAATTTCCGTCTCCACTTTTGGGGGGGAAAAGTGCATCTTATAGAGCAAAAAATACAGTATGTAAAATAGCTCCTCCTTCTAGGTAGCTCATTCAGGGGACAGAAAATGATACAACCCCAACTTAGAAAACCCCAAAGAAGAAATCATTAGTGCTTGTATGACCACTTTGATAACACTTTGGTAAATACCAGATAGACATATAAAGGCTATCGTATACGTACACAGTCCTTACTGGCTTTTACTGTCAGTATTTTCTGGGGAAGCAGAAGACAAAAGAGGAAGCATGGCAAAACATTAAACACAAAAGGGAAGTCAGACACCTCAGGAGAAGTAGCAAATGGGAGCAGGGAAGAAAGCATTAATGAAAAGTGAAAGTAAATGTAAAATGAAAAACTAAGCCCTAATAATTAGAAGAATTACATCATATTGTTAAATACAGTAATTCTGTGAATGACCAAAAATGACAAGACCAAATCCAAAGTCTTCCACAAAAACACTGCTACTGAATTAAAATCTAATGGAGTTAAGGTGAAAACAAACTACCTATAGAATAAACTTCCCAGACATATTTCTAAGGTGTCTCATCTGAATATAATATTTTAGGGAAATGAGACTGCTGGTTTTCATCAGCAGTTAGCCCTGCCCGTTGGCAACCAATCTCCCAAAAGGATCCTTCCTAGAAAGCTGTATTTACCTGACTCACCTGAAGGGTCTGCTACCTGTTAACCTTGTTTGCTGTTTAACCAAATCTCTCAGTGGATAGTAACTTCCTGTTCAGTTTTTTTAAAGTGTTTGCTCTGATAAATAAAAAGGGGTGTGTGTGTAAGTGGGGAGAAGTGAAATAAACATGGTGTCATAAAGCTAAAGAGAGAAAAAGGAGGAAAAAAAATTTTCGTCAGTGTGAATGGACAGGAAAAGAATAGAAACGTTTCTGTAACCTGATAGCATAGTAAGGCATCTAGTAGAAAATTATCCATAATCTGGTGAAATGAAAAGCTCCAATTTATATTAAAAAGCAAGACAGCCTGACCTGTGGTGGTGCAGTGGATAAAGCGTTGACCTGGGAACACTGAGGTCGCCAGTTCAAAACCCTGCACTGGTTCGGTCAAGGCACATATGGGAGTTGATGCTTCCAGCTCCTTCCCCCTTTCTCTCTTTCTCTTTCTCTCTCACTCTGTGTCTCCTCTCTAAAATGAATAAAATAAAAATAAAATAAATTTTAAAAAAGCAAGACAGACACGTATGGAGAACTATAATTTCTTACAGTTATTATTTGAGTATAACCTCTCTGTTCCAGAAATGTCTGTCACACTGTTTTCTTTGTTAGAATTGCATCATTAGCTTTTATTCCTCTCTCAGTCTTTCTATATAAAATCACAAGCACTTTTTAGAGAAGGCAAATTAATAGCTCTAATACCTTGGTAAGTCAGTCATCACATTAAAAGAGGTTAATTCCCTTTAATAAAGCACATCTTTTGCAAGCTAATGCTAAGCAATTTTAGCCAAATTAGTTGTAAAATAAGGCCTAGGCCAAAGTATTGTAACAATGAAGGATTAGGTGGAACTGTATGTATGTGAATGCTAGTTACTGAATAGGGTTAGTCAGCTTTAAAATAAATGGTTTTTTAAAAAAGGGAGCATTTGAGATCTTGCTTCCCATTATACGTCCTTAGTTTGGCTCAGATAAACTAATAGAAATTTACTACAAAAGAACAAGCCTGACCAGGCGGTGGCGCAGTGGATAGAGCATCGGACTGGGGTGCCGAAGACCCAGGTTCGAGACCCGAGGTCACTAGCTTGAGCGCGGGCTCATCTGGTTTGAGCAAAGCTCACCAGCTTAGACCCAAGGTTGCTGGCTTCAGCAAGGGGTTACTCGGTCTGCTGAAGGCCCACGCTCAAGGCACATATGAGAAAGCAATCAATGAACAACTAAGGTGTCGCAACAAAAAACTGATGATTGATGCTTCTCATCTCTCTCCGTTCTGTCTGTCTGTCCCTATCTATCCCTCTCTCTGACTCCGTAAAAAAAATAAAAATAAAAACCCGCAGAAACAAGATTGGGAAAAACCAACATTGACTAGAAAAAGATTTGCTCATATTATACAGTGAATGTATACATACATATTTTATGACTATGTGGGCAGGTTTGGATCCACTGAAGATCATAAGCCCAAACAGAATGATGTCTAATGAATTCTGCAAAAACAACAGTTGGTGTCATCATGAGATGGAGACTAGGTAATATTAAAGGGTAGAAGAAAAAAAACCCACCTCACCTGGAAACTGAAGCAGATGGCATTGTAAGTCTTTCACTCCATGGATTTGACCACCTAAGCATGCAATGTGACAAAACTGAGTGGTCTGGGAAAGTGTGTATCGCTAGAATCAAGAAATGTGTGAAACAGTGCATTGTCCGTTGTAGTTTGCATCAGGTCTCCTCTGTAGAGGTGAATGATATTTCTTTCTGCCCACTGTCCTGTGTATTCAGATATAATGGCTGGCAAATCATTCTGGTAGCACTTCTAATGCCCATTTCCACTTACCCACTGAATTGTGTAAGAAACTGGGCATACTAAAATAGCACTAAATGGTGCACTTGTCTAAACAACCTAGAATGAAGGCTCAATACTATTTGGATGTAATAATTATAACTAGATTTATATCAGGTTAGTAGAGGAGTTAGTTTGGGAGCCTATTTGTAATCTTTGAAGGTTATCTTAAAAGAAGTGTTCCTTCTGACAATGTTTCCTCTCCCTGAGTCTGTATTGTAATTCTTATAGTCTAAATTTGCTTTATTCGGGTATAGCAGATATTTCTTTTCTCACCCTACTGAGTCCTCCCACACAGAGCCTTGGGCATCTACCATTAAACCAGTTTTTCAACTGCATTTGCACTTATCAATTTACTGTGAGACAATAGAGACTTGTATTATCTCGTCTTCAGTTTGGAAAAATTAGGTCAAAGTAGTAAGCTGCTGGCCAAATCCTGTTCCTCCACTTAGTTCAACAAGTGAGGGTTGCTGGATCTGGGTGATCTGTTTGACAATAATTCAACTGATACAAAAACATATACAGTGGTACCTTGAGATATGAACAGACCAAGATACGAATTTTTTTTTAAGATATGAGCTGCGACTCGGTCCGTATTTTTGTTCGAGATCCGAGCGAAATTCCAAGATACAAGTTGTGATTCGGGAAGCTGCTGCTAGTCTGAAATGTTGGCGCACGGGTCCAGTATCCGCAGTTTGATATATGAGTTGACTGACGAGCTCTGTTACAGAATGAATTAAATTCGTATCTCAAGGTACCACTGTATTAGTTTTGAGTCAGTTAAGCAAAAGTCACAAATAAAAATCAAGTCTTATATAGCATTCTGCATTCTCTCTTCCTTTGCTGAATGATACTACATCACTCTCCAATGTTTAGTTTGTACCAAAATGTTAACTGATACTGATAATACCTCTGAAGAAATTACAAGCTGAATCCCATACTGAAGGTCTAATTGAGTATTGGTGTTATTCACTGCAGTGCCAATAGCAACGTATTCCTCTTCTATTGCTGTCATAGCAAATTAGCACAAATTCAGCAGCTTAAAATAACAGAATTTAGGCTTGCTGTTTACCCAGTCTGAGTTTTACAGGACAAATTAAGTTGTCAGCCAGGCTGCTTTCTTTTTGGAGGCTGGGGGATAGATAATCTACCTCCGGGCTCCTTCAGGTTATTGACACAATTGAATTCCAGATGGTCCTATGACTGATGTTTCTATTTCCATATGGGCAGTCAGCTCAGGGCTGTTCTCTGCTACTAGAGGCCACTGCATTCCTTGGCTCAGGTCCCCCTTCATTCATCACCAGCAACAGTGGGTCAAGTTCTTCTCACATGCACCTCTCTGACTGACTCTCCTGCTTTCTTCTCCACTTTTTAAGAGCTTATGTGATTACATTGGACCCACCAAAATAATCCAGGATATTCTCCCTACCTTAAAGTCAGCAAATTTCATTTGAAAAGTCTCTTTTGCCTCGTAACAACTCATAGTTGCATCACTTTAGTTGTTCATTGATTGCTTCTAAACGTGCCTTGACACGGGGCAGAGGGGGTGCTTCAGCTGAGCTAGTGAACCCTTGCTCAAGCCTGCAACCTTGGACTCAAGCCAGCGACCTTTGGGCTCAAACCAGCAACCATGGGGTCAGGTCTATGACCACACGCTCAAACTGGCGACCCCACACTTAAACCAGTGTGCCTGTGCTCAAGCCGGATGAGCCTGTGCTCAAACTACTGTCAACGTAAAACAACTTCCAAACCTGTAAGAATTTTTATGAGTTTATTTGAGCCAAACTGTTGACAATTGCCAGGAAACAAAGTCTCACAAGTTGAGGAAATGGCGGTTCCACCACTTATTTTGTACATCAGAATCAAAGGGGAAGACGTAAGGGGGTCACATGAAATGGATTGGTGATAGATTAGGGAGGCGGGAGAGAGCAAAGTAGAAAGTCTCTGGGATTGGGTAAAAAGTAAAAGTGCATATGCTGAAACTTCTTTACATAGGCAGGAACAAGACAGTTAGCAGTTAATGGTTCACATAAAAATAACAATGAGGAGTCTTTTGGCTTCTGCTCCTGTAGGATGTCTGACCCCCTTACATTCCAAAGGCATGTTATCAGGTGCATTATCTTAGATGCAGAAGACAGCAGACAGGCTTGAGTAAAAGCAAACATTACCTTTGGAGAAAGTTCTTCCCTAGGACGTGACTGCCCACCATCAATGGCTTTTAGTTAGAAAGGTTTGATTTAGACCATCCTGTGTTTACCTTAGTTCTCTGAGTTCACAAGGCCATTGTGTAGGCTTTCCCTGAGCTTGTCAGGTTCAGTTCATGGCCACATCTTGATTGTTAATTTTTTTTTTTTTTTTGCCCACACCGGCAACCTTGGGGTTTCAAATCTGGGTCCTCAGCATCCCATGTTGATTCTCTATCCACTGTGCCACCACCAGTCAGACAACTGTTACTATTTGAACAAAGATTTTATTATTCATAAAAACTATAAAATTATAAGTTCTACTTCTAATGGTGTATTTGGTGGGACTTTCTTGAGATGAAAAAGACTCACGTTTTATTTACTTTTTTTTATATTAAAAAGGAATGTATAGCCTGGCCTGTGGTGGCACAGTGGGTAGAGTGCTGACCTGGAACACTGAGGTCACTGGTTTGAAACCCTGGGCTTGCCTGGTCAAGGCCCATATGACAAGCAACCAATAAACAGCTATAGTGAAGCAACTACTTCTTGTTCCCCCACCTCTTCTCTATAAAATCAATACATAAAATCTTTTAGAAAAGAGGGGTGTAAGGTATTTTTCCCCACTGAGAAAGAAGGAAGGGGGCCAGAGCCACAAAGTATGGAATAATAAAAGGCTTTATTTAGTACAGAGCTCATCCCGTCCGACGAGATTCTCTGGTCCCTGGGGACAGAGGCCAGAGAAGTCGCATGGGATGATTCGCGTGAGATATATTTAAAGCGTCTGTAGGATGGGTGAGCTACTATTACATGGTGAAATCTCATGGCTGACAAACAGTCGCTCTCTTCCCAAGGATTCCTGGGAAGTTTCTTTTTGGTGCACTTCATTGTGGGCGGCTCTAGCCAAAGTTCCTGGATCTGGGTTCCTCACCTGACCTTCCCCCATTATCCACTGACCTTACAGGGGGGAGTATAATCAATGGTGTGTTGAGAATTGTGGGGAATTTCATTGAGATTTCTGGAATAATCACTGAGAAAAACATGGATATGTTTAACAACCAGAACAATAAAAATTTAACACCGCATGTTAAAAGACAAATGCCAACAACCATAAACAGTGGGTTTAATTTTGCAGTAAATAAGAATGATATCGTGCCTGACCAGGCGGTGGCGCAGTGGATAGAGCATCAGATATGGAAGCTGAGGACCCAGGTTCAAAACCCCAAGGTCTCCAGCTTGAGTGCAGGCTCATCTGGTTTGAGCATAGCTCACCAGCTTGAACCCAAGGTTGCTGGTTTGAGTAAGGGTTCACTCAGTCTGCTGTAGCACCCCCGCTCCCAGGGTCAAGGCACATATGAGAAAGCAATCAATGAACAACTAAGGTGCTGCAACGAAGAATTGATACTTCTCATCTCTCTCCCTTCCTGTCTGTCTGTCCCTCTCTCCATCTCTCTCTCTCTCTCTCTCTCTGTCACTCTTACAAAAAAAAAGAATGATATTGTTATTTACTTGCTCTACTGGTGAAGCTCTTGCCCTTTCTTGTTTTCAGTTCATGTGGTTCTGGAGAGAGCTGGAACCACAGAACTCCAGCAAGTTTAACATATAATCCAGACTCAACGAATTTGAGTCACATTCTTGATCCTTCTGTCACCCCTCTAGCCAGAGTGATTGATTCAGAAACAGACAAACTATTCAAGAAGAGGAGGTTTTGCTGGGACAGCTAGGAAGCTTGTTTTCTTCTCTGTGGATCTGAAGCCAAAGAGGTCATAGGGACTAAAACTGTTGCCACCATGTTGTTACCATCTTGCTACCTTATAGAACAAAAAACAAACAAACAAACAAACAAAAAAAAAAGAGAGAGAGACTAACCTAGAAGAAAGCAGAGTTAATAAATGGAAAGAAATGAAGTTCTGACCACATCACTTCAAGCCCTGAATTTAGCCATAAGTGACAACAGCATTAACCCAAAATATTTAGTTACATAGGCAATAAATTTCTTACTGCTCTTATTGCACTTAGCATTGTAATTGTGAGTTCTTTCCATTAGACTGTTCGATTCTTGATTGCAATGACTATTTCTTTTCTGATCTATTCCCAACATCTGGCAAAGTACCCGATATATGGAGAGCAAGGCTTATATATTTTTACTAAATCAATGTTGAATGAAGATGCTCTCATGTTTAAAGATGCCTTAAAAACTAATTCTATTTTCCTGTGTGATTTTAACTTTTCACAACACCATAAGGATATTTTCTAGTCTAGGGTGAATGATTGACTCACGGAACACTCCCTAATATCCTTTTAGTGTGATGGCTCCATATTTTTGGTGGGTGATATACTTGATCCACTTCCAAACACCCCCATAGCAACTGAAGTTTCAAAAATATACCCCAAAGTCATATTTTCCTCCTTGTCAGTTCATACTCTGTGTCATCTCAGAACAAAAGACCTAGTAGCAATTTACTTTGGAACTCCTTGTCTGCCTTCTTCCTTCTTGGGAAGGGACACAATCCCAGAACGACTTTATTTATTTGTTCATTCTTTCATTTGTGGATAAAAAAAGGGGGCCACATACTAAACCTGGCAAGATAAGGGGAAGCTAGCGCAGCAGGCTCTACAAACTCAGAGACCAAAAATAACCATGTAGGATGGTCTGGACATAAAAATGGATGTCGTCACATCCTAGGTCAGTAACTTCCTTGACAAAAGTCAATCTTTTCCTTAAATGAGCCTGTCTATTGTTTCTTTGTATCTAAAATGACATACCTTTGGAATGTCAGAAAATCTCCTTTTCCAGATGCCCCAGGGCATAGTAACTGCACCAGAACACAGAACCCCTCGTAGTTATACTGTTCCTGGAATACCATATCTATGTGCTGTAAATGTTCATGTTAACTCTTTTATACTCACCAATGTAAAAGCAGTATGTGTCTCTCCGTTTTACTCTTTATCCAATTTCAGATTTCCCTGCTTCACATTCTCCTGCCTTCCTGACCTACTACTAACGAATTTCATGTAATCCCCTTTACAGCTCTGCTTTGATTCTAATGTAGAAAATGAATTGTAAAACTGCCATTCTCGGACCATTTTTCTCAATCCATTAAGATTTTGCTTCCTGGCAGTTGTCATCAGTTTGACTCAAACTCATAAAAATTCTCTACAGGTTTGGATGTATCTTATACCGACACATTCATTTGTTCAGCCGATGTATTATTAACCCATTTGCTGCATCGCAGATACCCATAAATCCAGAGGCTTAAAACAACACCATTTATTGAGTTTGTGACTCCACTAACTGGCACTTTCTACTGAGTGCCACTAGGAAGTCCTTCCGGTCTTAGTTGAGTCCTCAGTGGGACTGCTGGATTGGCTGGAGGCTAGGATGACCTTAGCTGAGACAGCAATGATCTGCTCCGTGTGATGTCTCAATATTTTATTCTGAGCGTTAACTCAAGGTTAAACATAAAACATAACGCCCTTAGGTTTGGATGTCACAGGGTAGGCAATACCAAGAAAAATTACTGACAAGACTGGAATGAAAGTGAAACCTGGATTTAGTGGAAGAGGGATTGTATTCAAGCGTGTTAATGCAAGAGAGGGAAAGGGGCTATTACAAATGGGGAGATGGGGAAGGAGATTATTGCAATAAGGAGAATGCTTTGACCACAAGGACTTGAGAGTCAGGCAAAGAGAGAAGAGCAAACAAAGCTACAAAGAACTAACTGTGGGCAAATGGGGTAAATGGGTGGGCCAATCAGAGAACATTCTGTTTTACCCTGAAGCCAGTTTATTCTCAGGATGAGATGTATACTGGCTCAGGCTGAGGGTGGGCCAGAGGTCAGAGGCTAGAAGTATGGAGGCAGATGAACAGGAGGGAAAAAAAAGCAAAACTTGTTTTCATTATATACTGTTAAAAAAGAAACAACAGGCCTCAAATGGAGTCACTTGTGTTAAACCGCATCAAGACTTAATACCTAATGTAACTGCAATTTCAGCCTCTCTTTGGAGTAAATTTTAAACTGATCAGCCTGGAATTTCCCGATCAACACTCGTGGGATACACTGATAAGACGGCTGCCACCCTTTCTTACCTGCCCAGTTTCTGCCTGTAAGAACCTTTCTCTCTGTACACTTCTCAGCGCACCTGTCTACTTATTAGATGGGGTTCTGCCCAATTCATGAGTCACTCAATAAAATCAATTAGATCTTTAAATTTGTTCAGTTGAGTTTTGCTCTCTGGGAGCTTCTCAAAGATATGAGATTTAAAAGCTGCCAAGGATGTAGGCTTATATATCATATCGTGAGCTAAGGAAAGGGCTAGGGTCAGGAGCTTCAAAGGGGATGGCAATGCAGGGGAAGCCAACAAGAGGACACGTTTGGTAAACAGAGGTTGCCCTGCCGTTCAGATAATCTTCTCAAGTGAAAAAGTTATCTGCAGACTCGCTGTCTTCATGGTACAGACCCCCTTTCTAATGTAAATTAAAAAAATAAATTTTTATTCATTTTAGAGAGAAGAAATGAGAGAGACAGAGAGAGAGAGAGAGAGAGAGAGAGAGAGAAACATCGATTTTTTTGTTCCACTCATTTATGCATTCATTGGTTGATTCTTGTATGTGACCTGACCAGGGATCAAACCTGCAACCTTGCCATGTTGAGACAATGCTCCAACCAACTGAGCTATCCTGCCAAGGCCTCTCATGTAAATTTCCTTACAAAGGTAGATTTTTATTACAAAGAGATAAGTTCTACTGTTTTCACAGTTTCTCTTGTGTCTACAGTTTCTTAAAATAACCCAGAATAACCCTTATGCCAAAGAGGTATATTTTGGGGTGACATATTTTGCTACCCTTCAAAATGTTAAATTGTTTTTATGATAGTAAGTTTCAGATAAGGTCCTATCTTTTAGGCACGTATTAGTTTAATAAAGCATGGGAGGAAGGTGATTCCTCACTGTGGTAAGAAAGAACCTTGCATATCAATGAAGAGATGATTATTTCATACTTTTCAAAAGAAAGAGGTGGGAAGGCCAACTCCCCCAACTTTCAGTATGTTAACTGAATAATTTTTGGTTGTTAGGAGAAAATAATTTATAAATGTGTACATCCTGATGGCAGTAGGCAGGAAGAGAATGTTCTATTAATATCAAAGGAACATGTGTGGGTATCCACGGTACTGCTGAGCCAATGACGTGTTAATGACTTAAATGACTGCTAACTTGGGAAGTAGGGACTACCATGGAAGTTAAGAGCTATCCAGGGCCTTGGCCACAGAAAGCAGAGAAGACTGGGGCCCATAGTCCTTGCCATAGTGTGAAGGAAATCATTCCTTGGCAGGATAGGCAAGCTAAGAAATCTGTCTGCTGCCCCTCCCCACTTCACTGAGCACTCAGCTCCTACAGTAGGGTTGTAGCTCAGAGAGAAGCTTGCCATTGTACCCAACCACCTCTAGAGCTCTGGTTCAGAAAGCTGTACCTTGGCTCTGGCCGATGGCTCAGTGGATAGAGCATCGGCCCACCATATGGACGTCTTGGATTTGATTCCCTGTCAGGGAACACAGGAGAATCAACCACCTGCTTCTTCTGTTCCTCTGTCTCCTCCTTCTCTCCTTCTTCCCCTCCCATAGCCAGTGGCTGGATTGGTTTGAGCATGGCCCCAGGTGCTGAAGATAGCTTCCTTGGAGTGCATCAGCTTCCGGCACTAAAAATAGCTTGGTACTTGAGCATTGACCCCAGATGAGGTTGCTGGGTGGATCCCAGTCAGGAAGCATGCGTGAGTCTGCCTCACTATCTCCCCTCCTCTCACTAAAAAACAAAAATTTAAAAAAATAGCTGTATTTTAAGGAGTAATATGAGAGGTTTAACACTGTGTGTGTAGGGTGTGGTGGGGTGGGGGGAAAGGCCAGACTTCACTAAAATAATCCAGCCAATCTCTAAACAAATTGAAAAAGAGGCTCTTGCTAGACTAGTATTGCTGTAACAATTTGGACTGGCATAGTGGCTGAACTTGATGTCCCTTCCAAAGCTGAAGTCTGGATAAAAATAAATGACAAATCAAAAGGGGAAATAGTAACTGAGTATAAAGGAATGTATGAGGGTTATGCAATAAGAGAAATCCAACATTGTATTAATACCTCAAGAGCTCAGAGCAGGGGAGGAACGTTCTCTCTTAGCATAATTATACCAGATGCCAAGGAGGGTGGAGGGATGCTTATCAAGACCACCTATGCCTTTGCGATCTGACAAGGTTGGATGGCAGGCTGCAAACCTGCGTCTGAGAGACATTCTGGTCATATGATGTGTTGTTGAACTGGAGGAACTATTAATGACTAGGTTGAACTATAGTAAAGTGCCAGTATCTTTGACTATTATTTTTAAGTTACATCAACTACAAAGGACATCATTTGGGAAAGAATTTCCAAGAACTGCCTCCTACCGGGACTTTAGACTGTGTGGCCTATGGCTCCTAGCACACAGATTGCTGGGTAACTAACTATAAACACAGACGCTTACTTAGCAAGGTCCCAGGTTATAAGAGTCAAAATATGACGGCAGCATGCCCAGTATGCCACAGTGTCTTATGCACACACACAGTCACCTTTGTTTTTGTGGAGGGAAATCTACTAAGCAGGAAGGGGGTGGCAGGGACAACAGGTTCCTGATGAGATTAAAGCACTGGGCAGAGTGTGGTAGGGCTGAGATCTGAGGAACCGCCTCACCCTGAGATGAGGAAGGTTGTGGGACACCTTATGGCATTCTCAAACTAAACTAAATCTGGCTTTGACAACCACTCACTCAATCCTAGTCGGAGTGACCAATATTTTCTGAGTACAGAAGATGTATCTTATCTAGACCCAAGCCATTAGTACACAATTATAACATGCATGGTGGATTTAACAACAATGACCCACAAGTCATAAAAAGCCTGTAGGGAAGACAGATGCCAGCCTACATGTCCCGGGACAAATGGAGTTTGCTTTTTGTGAGGAGCAGCATTCAAAGGGAAAAGATTTATAAACTAGAAAAGGCAGATTGGAGGGAGTTTCATTTCCAGAGGAAGACAAGGGATGGGAGTCAGCCTGGAGAGATAATGAAACATGATTGAAGTGGGCCAGGTAAATGCAACAAATAATGCTGGGAGATGTTAGAACCCAGCTTTGGGAAAGGACCCGGCTTTTGTGAGAATGTTATGGCCTCCAGGCTTATTGAAGTTCTCTGGGCGTACCGGTAATCTACATGGATGTACCATGACAGCTCTTGCCCTCAGAATAAGTTGAAATAAAACATACCCTGCCTTATAGTTAGTGGGGATAGGAACTATTCTAAACAGACCTCACGTTTTCCCCGTTGGAGGGAGGAACCTGGAGAAAGATGGATCAACTTCCTGTAAGTACTCTTTAGCTTCCTCCAAAACATCTTGATGTGTTTTTATTATTTAATTTAAAATATTTATTAATTTTTCTTATAATTTCTCCCCTGACTGATTATTTCAGTTTTTTTAACTTCCAAATATTTGAGCCTTTTCTAAATCTCTTATTGTTATTTTTAATATCTAATCGTTATCGATTTCTTATTTGATTTCGTTGTTTAGGAAACACATTCTGTAAAATTTCAGACTTATCGTGTACTGAGACTTGTTGTATCTCCTACCATATGGTCTATCTTGGCTAATGTTCTATGTGCACATGGAAAAAATGTGAATTTTGCAGTAATTGGATAAATTGTTCTATAAAGGTCAGTTTGGTTAGAGTGGTTAATAATTATTTTTAGATCTTCCACATTCTCCTAGATTTTTATCTACCTATTAAAGAGGAAATTAATATTTCTACTTCTGAGTGTAGATTTCTCTATTTATCTCTTTAGTTCAGTCAGCTTTTGCCTCATCTATTTTTAAGCTCAGTTATTAGTCCCCTACATTTTAGATTTGCTCTGTCTCCTCCATGGATAGACCCATTCATCATTATAAATGTCTCTATCTCTGATAAATCTTCTTGTCTTGAGGCCCATTAAGTCTAATATTAATAAAAGTCAGTTTTCTTTTGCATACCATTTACATGGTATATCTTTTTCAATCATTTTCTTTTAAACATTTTTTTTTAAACATTTAATGAGCCTGACCAGGCAGTGGCGCAGTGGATAGAATGTCGAACTGGGACGCAGAGGACCTGGGTTCAAGACCCTGAGGTCGCCAGCTTGAGTGCGGGCTCATCGGATTTGAACAAGGCTCACCAGGTTGAGCCCAAGGTTGCTGGCTCGAGCAAGGGGTCACTCGGTCTGCTGTAGCCCCCGGTCAAGGCACATATGAGAAAGCAATCAGTGAACAACTAAGGAACCGCAACGAAGAATTGATGTTTCTCATCTCTTTCCCTTCCTGTCTGTCTGTCCCTATCTGTCTCACTTTCTGTCTCTGCCACAAAAACAAACATTTAATGAAATTATTGATACAGTTGGACTTAAGTCTGTCCTTTTTGTCCCTTGCTTTTGATTTGCCAAATCTATCATTTTATTTTTCTCTTTGTCCTTTCTTGACTTCTTCTGGGTTAATAGGATAATATTTTAATATTCTAGTGTAGTTACTCTGTTGTCTTTTTAACTAATCACAGCCTACTTCATGTTAATACTGTGTAAAACTTTCTATAAAATGTGTGACCCTTGTAACGCGTTGTTCTCTTTCCCACTCTTGACCTTTGTGTTCTCTATGTTCATAAACATGCATATATCTATAATAATATGTGGGTTGTGAATAATACAGTGTTTGGAACCTGGATTATTACTTTTTCCACTAGAAAGAATATAACATTTTGTTGTAGTCAGTTGAACTACTGGTAGATCCTTTTGGTCTTGTCAGGCTTCAACTTTGAGCCTTTTCCTAAGATGTGCTTTTATTCTGAAACATCGTTCTTTCCTAAGATGTAGACTTTCTGAAATTCCAGGGATGTTTTTGAGATGGTCCGGGTGGAATGGGACTTCAATGTATGATCACAATGCAGCTCTCACCCTTGTGACAAGCAATCCCTGTTAGGCCCTGAGCAACCATCCTGTGCTTTTGTGGCCCAGCCCATGGCCCTTACTCCATGGTGAGTGCCACCCAAACATCAGGCCTTCTGCTGAAACGTACTCCCCATTCTCAGGGACCCTGCTCCACAGATCCCAGCTGCTCCCCAAGTCTCTGACTCTTCTGCCCAACAAGCATGCTGTGCCGGCAGTGCCACTGGCCGCTGCTTCCCTCTTCTGGTGCACAAAAGCCTCTCCTGACAGACCCTTCTGTCTCTTTGAGTGTGTCCAGTTGTTCAGTGCTCATTCACCTGCTGGCTGCTGTCCATTGCCTGCACACATCCTTTTGCCCATAGTTGTATGTGACAGATCGGGATTTAGTCCTCAGCCATGGCTACAAGCAGAAGTTCCTGTGTGACAATTTAGAGACATAATAGACTAGATGCCATGTGCCACCCTGGATTAGATCCTGGCACAGAAAAATGGCATCAATTTAAAAACTGGCAAAGTCCAAATAAAGTTTAGAGTTAACTTAATAAATACACCAATGTTAATCTTTTCATTTTGGTAAGTGTGTCATGGTTATGTATGATACTAACTTCAGTGGGTACTGGGTGAAAGCTACACAGGAACTTCATTATTTTTGCATATCTATAATTATTTTAAAATAAACTGTTTATTAAAAACATAAATTGGATGCTATGGCCATTAATAATAGTAGCCAACATAGAGCACTTAGCATATGATAAATAGTGTATTAAGTTCTTCACTTATATTAACTCACTCCCTCCTCACCTGAAAAACAACCCTGTCTGGTAGGCAATCTTTGAAAAGAAGTCACTGTGCACAGTTCATAGCTGAGGACAGGAAGTTACACTCCACTACCGTGAGAGCAGAGTAGCTACGTAAATTACGTATAATTCTTCTACATGGGAGAGTTGTCTTTTCTCTACCATTGACTAATTTATAGTCATTTTTTTATACCACATGGACCCATAAATATACTAAAGTAGAAGAATCAAACACCATGACTATTTGGGATTCTGGTTTTAGTTGATTTCATTCAGGAGCAGTCATTTGTTTTACTGGTTATTGCATTCCTTGTATCACAGAGTAGGAAACACACAGTGAAGGAGGGGCCAAACCTTTTTCTCCCTTTGGGGGGTTTTCTATGATATTCAGATGGTAGAAAATGTGATTTGCAGTACAAGAACGTTTCTTAATCCACATTGCTTGACAATGCAGCTAGCAGAATTTTCGCTCATACATGCCATATGGTCTCATATTTAGCTTACAAGGTTATAGCCAGTTTTGGTCATTTTGTGTATTGTCATGGGTTTTTAATGTTAAATTGAGTGTGAGTTGAGTTTTATCAGGCAATGTTGGAGTGTTGCTATACCACGAAACAGCCTGAGATTTGTGGAGTAACTTTTAGAAAGTCATATGGCCTGTAAATGTGAAAGTTTGTATTGCAATTTGGTTTTGTTTACTCTAGTGTCCAAGGTTCAGGGACCACAGTGAAGTTTAAGAGAGTTTAATACAAGTGAGGGAATAAAAGTGTTTTATAGAGGAAATCCAGATTTTATTAATTAGGAGATGGAGCAGTGTTATATAATAAAATTCAAAGTGTGGCCACGCCATCTTGTAACTAAATGAAGCATTAGTAGATGTCATTGGAACTGCAGAATTCTATAGCCAGGGAGCCAGATATTAAGTTGATAATAATGGGAATGGGACTATGTAGGGGATCAGATGAATAAAAAGACCAGTTCATTTATTCAAGTCATCAGGAATGGTGGCATGACCTATCTAATGATAATGAGTAATAACAAGCTGTTATGAGTTGTTGATAAAATACTTTGGAGCAAAGACCATTCTGAGCTGTATCTCCTTTCGCCCACTGAGTGACAGGGACTGGGAAAAAGAATGGCTCCCATTGATGAGAAAGATTCATGAGGTAATCGTATTATCATAGCAAAGCCATATATCAGTCAAGGCGTCATTTGTGGGAAATTCTGAGACTTGACAGAATAGTCTCCCACAATTCAAGTAACCCTCCTGAGGCCTCTTTGACCCATATGGGAGTGTACCTTTTTAGCTTCAGTTCAAAACTGTTTCAAAGTCAATGAAATCCTGTGCCCAAGTCCTGTCCTCTTGTGATTCTGTCTACATGGATTAAAGTTCAAGTTCTTTCCATTCCTTACTCAGAGCTGATAAATTCCTCTATGTTTGTTCTGCTTGTCCTGGTTTTCCCCAGCTAGCTTACTTTTTCTGAATCCCTTGAACCTCTCTCATTTTATTTTCATGGGAGTAATATCCCCTAGCTTTTGATTCTTTTTGGATTAATGTAGCATAAAATAAATCCATCTGCAAAGCTATTTCCAGATAGATATTGCAGACCTGGAATATTTACAATATTCAAAGTTTTCTCTAATTGCAGAATGAATCACATCATCCTAATCTATGGAAGTTTAGAGGAGGGTTCCCCCTCACTCCCCCCACCATCGATATATCCAATTAAGGTTTAACCATCTCTCTTGTTGTCTTCTCTCTGGGAAAGAACGGAAACTCCATCTGTTTTGCCTTCTAATAAGTTGAGAATTCTTAAAGTTAATACACTTTGAAAATATTTCCCCAGCTTTATTTATGAGTATGTCCTTTAAGACCAGAACTAAAGTCTTTTTTCTTCCCTTTCCATCAATAATGGCTGACAGTCTGTCATGGAATGATATTGCATAGTTCTGACTGATTTATGCTTTCCGTAGTCCAGCATACTCATCCCTGGCACCCTGTGATCTTTTAGTATTTTAAAAACGAAATGATTGATGTGTTTGGTCTTTTCAGGTATCAAAGTGAAGGTGACCAGGCTATAACTTTTAGGGTTATTACTTAATTTTCTTCTTTAGAGATAGGCTCCACCCATTTCTTTCTCTGTTTTTAGGCTTCATAGCTGTCCACCGTGTGTTCAGAAAGATTATTTCTAGGATGAGTTTAGGACTTGTCTTAAATATTCCTGGATCTATGCTACCAGTGCATACTGATCTGAAAACATCTACTATATTTCATCTCTGGGTTATTTATCTCCTATTCTGGTTGAACTTTGTATCTTATTGCAAATGTGGTAGAAAATTTGTTTTTTGACCACAGTTGAACCTTTTTACAGGCTTTGTACTTAATTTCAGCTTTAGTAAAAAAGAAAAACAATTACTCACTCTGTAGTTCACTACTTCACAGGTCATAATCTCCCTATCCTAAGATTAGATGATATAAATTATTAGAGGTTTTTGGAAAATTTGATAAAGATTCCCAATAGTGGGCTATATATTATTATTTTTCTGTGCCTCTCTAATCTTCTATTGTCATGGGGTATTTAGAGATTGATCAAGGAGGATTTATTTAGTTTTATTTTTAAATATCAAGAGTCCACAGTTACATCACCTTGTTTTCCTAGTAAGTCCAACTCAGAAATTTTCCTAACTGTGGTTTTCTTTCTACTTATGACAACTAACATGTTTAATTGGTTATTGAATGAGCTGCAGTCACTAGAGTGAAGCAGAAAGCACCTTTATTCTCTTTCACTTGTTCTTTGGATTAGTTATTTCCAGCCTTCGGGCCTTAGTCAGACCCGAAGGTTTTTCTGTTTCACTAAAATAATTAAAAGTACAGTACAGATAAATATCAAAAGCCCCACATCTCATTCACTGCAGAATCTCTGCTTCCCCAGTGTAAGTCTGCCACAGGCTTAGGGAACTGGAAGGTTGAGGTAAGGAGGGGTTTTGATTTGATGTTTTCCTTTTCTTGCTTCACTGCATTCTCCACTTAAAAGTTGCTGTTTCAGGCCTGACCTGTGGTGGCGCAGTGGATAAAGCGTTGACCTGGGAACACTGAGGTCGCTAGTTCAAAACCCTGCACTGGTCTGGTCAAGGCACATATGGGAGCTGATGCTTCCAGCTCCTCCCCCCTTTCTCTCTCTCTCTCTCTCTCTCTCTCTCTCTCTCTTTCTCTCACTCTGTGTCTCCTCTCTAAAATGAATAAAATAAAAAGAAATTTAAAAAAAATTTAAAAAAACAGTTGCTGTTTCAGGGCCCTTTCTTATTAGAATAGAGGAGGGATAAGTAAGGGGCAGAAAAAGTCCTTCTGGTCTGGTAAAGTTATATAGCTGTGATCAGACTGACTGAACATGATGAAATTCTTGCAAGACTTGTCCTTTTTCTCTGGGGTGCTTCTTTCACTGGAAACTTGCACCTGCAGCTCCTGGCATGAGTGATGCTGCTTCCATGGGGCCAACTTCATCCCCCCACCCCCGCTCCACTTCTGCACTCATGGGACACCTTCATCCTCTTGCTATTGAATCTGCCTCCATCTTGTCAGGAGATCTTGGTAGAACTCATGGCCAGCTAATAGATTTGACTGTCAGTTAGTCCACAAGGTCTGTACCTGATCCATGGAGAACAGACCCCTCTGCCCAGCTCTCAATGGATGTGTAGCTTGCTGTTGACCCCAACTTTCCTTCTGTATGTAGGACTAGCTACACATATTGCTTATTTGTTCAGTAATGGATTGAGTAACTTGTCTCCGTGTCTTCCAGATTTCAGAGAATGTATGTTAGCTTCTTAAATGGTTCTTTTGAGTCCTCATCTCCAGCCTCATCAGCCTCCTAATGGATTCTTAGCCATCTCTTAGGAAATCCAGAGGTGACCGAAGAGCTGGTTTCCCAGGGTCTTTGATGTCCACAGGGATGCAAGCAGCAATAGAGCAGGCATCTTTGCCTGGTTTGTTTATTGGTGTACCATTAGAAGAGTACCTGACACATACTAAGCACTCAATAGATGTATGTTAAATAAATGAATAAAGTATTCAAGCATCTTGTTTTATGATATATATGTATAATATATATATATATATTAAATATATATGGCAGCTAAAAAAAGAGAAACCAAAACCCAAGAAGTATCAGATTTAATATCTCATGAAACTTACAAAAAATTGTCTTTACAAAAAAAATAATTACAAAGTTTTTGACTATTCATCAATAGTGATGTCGAAAATTATATCTATTTTTTCAGAGAGCAAAAGCTATAAATCCAAATCTAGTAGTTTAAGTAATCTTAAGTAGTCCAGAATAAATAGGAAACCTGGTTTATTTTAGTAGTTTGTTCCATCCATTTGCAGATAAATAATCCATTGCAGATGATAAATTCTAGCTAACACTTTGAGAGTCTATGTAGAGTGGTGAGAGTGGAACTTGCTAGACTCTGGCTCACAGACGAAGAGACACTTAGGGTTAGCATCTGTTAATGCTCCTCTCTCAAGTTTCTTTAACACGTGTCTGTGCCTTTAAGTCAGAAGTTTCAAAACTTGCTCTGACCGTGGATCATGTTGGAAGTCAAGAGGACTATGAATCAAGTCAGACTTTTGGGATTCCAAACCTCAGCAAAGACGGTCCACCAGTGGTGTCACTGGAAAAATCTCCATTCGATTAACTGGACAAATGGCACTGTTTGAAGTTACAAAGGAGGGATTTCACAAGCCATGATTTATGCATGCAAGAATCACAAAGGTAGACAGAGAATGAAAAATGATTTTCTTTCATGTGCCCACTTTCATCAATCAGTAGTGGTACCTGGAAAGCTAGGCCAAGAAGGAGTTTGAGACTAAATCTAGTCCTGGTGCTGTGGCTGATCAGAGGCTGCACATAGCATCTGCACCTGGGCGGGAAGCCGGAGACAGGGAGCAGTGCGGGAGGGACCACGTGCCGGCGTTCCTATAGTGTTCAATTACCTTTGGAACATTTGAAGTGTTAATGACAGTTCAAATTGCTAATTATGAGGGAATTATAGTTAGAAAATAGCAAAGTAAAGGCGATCCTACCCCTTCTCATCTCCGAAATAAATGAAAAGCAACACAATGGTTAAAAATAAAGAGTAGAGAACATCTTCCTTAATGGGAATAACAATTACTTGCAACCCTAAGGATAAAGGACAACTGACAAATTAGTAAAATCAGACCAGAGGGACTTGTGAAAGGGATGTAGAGTTCTATATCTTTGAGCAGTGCTCAGGGTTCCTCAAAACAGACAGCTCGGATGTAGAGTGCAAACAATCATCTTTTTCATTGGAACGGCAGCTTTGGATGTAGACAGGCTTCAAAAAGAGCTCCAGACTTCATTCTCCCCTCAGAGCAGGGCAGGGGAGACAGAATTAAGGAACTTGAAAGCAAAGTCATCATTTCATGGAGAAAACAGGACCAGGCAGTGAAGGGAAGTGCCAGTCAGTGCTGGCTCTGCCGATCACTGAGCTGAATGAGCAAAGGATGCTATCAAGTGAAAACCATCCCGTTTCGGTGGAATGAGGCACACTGAGAGACGAAGATGAGCTGTGGTGTCCCCCGTCTGGTGGGAACACTGTCTGAGAGAAATGTGTAGTTACTGACCTTGCCTGTTATACCAGCTCACTCCCCTGGCTTTTTCTTCCTCAAGTAACAAGCCTAGAAAGAATGGTTTAGAAGTGGGCCACCATAGGGCTTAAAATGAACTAGAGTAAGAATAAAAGAGGTAAAAATGTTCCAGAAAACAGTATGTATGGGAGACAAGGTCCAATCGTGAGACAGAAACTAGACAGTAATTGGCATTAGGAATATGTACTATAATGAAGTATTAACTATAACTAGAGGTGGGAGCAGTGGGGATTGGCCAGTGTACTAGTTTGCTCAGGCTACTACATGACTGTTTACACCAGAATTTTATTTTCTCACAATTCTGGCATTAAGAAGCCGGAGATCAAGATGTCGTCAGGGTTAGTTTCTTAGGCCTCTCTTTGGTTTGTAGAGGGCTATCTTCTGCCTTGACATGGCCTTTTCTCTGTGTGTCCAAATTTATTACTTTTACATTTGTTTAGGGCTCACCCTAATGACCTCATTTTAACTTAACTACTTTAAAAAACTTCTATCTTCAAACCTAGTCACATTCTGAGGTACTAAGAATTAAGACTTCAAAATATGACTCTGGGGAGGACACCCAAGCACAAGGGTAGCCCCACCAAGGTCCTTCCCCAGGAACCACACTCAGCATCTCAGGTCAAAGCCATGAGCATGCTCAACTGTGTCTGTGGGCATCCTTGTTTTATCTCCATTGATTTTGTGCATCTATTGACTAGTATTTTGTTAGGATTTTAAAATCTGTATTCATAAAAACATTGGTCTGTAGTTTTCTTTCTTTTAAATGTACTTTCAGGTTTTCGTATCAGAGTTATGCTGGCCACATAAAACAAACTGGTAAGCTTTTCCCTCCTCTTTATTTTATGAAAGAGTTTATGTGAATCTACTTTGGACCCTGGTGTTTGAAATAGTGGAATGAAATTCATGCATAGTAGACTCAGCATTAAGATGTCTATAACATGTATCCTGCACTCAACTGTAGCATCAATCATCCTTATATATCAATAAGATTCAATTTCCAGACATAATGACATTTACTGGTTCAGAAACTGTTTTCATCTTCTTCTTCTTCTTCTTTTTTTTGTATAGGGACAGAGAGAGTCAGAGAGAGGGATAGATAGGGACAGACAGACATGAATGGAGAGAGGTGAGAAGCATCAACCATTAGTTTTTCGTTGCCGTTGCAACACCATAGTTGTTCAATGACTGCTTTCTCACATGTGCCTTGACCGCGGGCCTTCAGCAGACTAGGCAACCCCTTGCTGGAGCCAGCGACCTTGGGTCCAAGCTGACGAGCTTTTGCTCAAGCCAGATGGGCCCGTGCTCAAGCTGGCGAGCTCAGGGTCTGGAACCTGGGTCTTCTGCATCCCAGTCCGATGCTCTATCCACTGCACCACCGCCTGGTCAGGCTATTTTCATCTTAATGTTAAAGAATTTTACTTTTATTAAAAATCTCTTGGAGATCTGATGACATTTGCTGACTGAATTTGAAAATCAAGTACAGCCAGCTGTTCCCTCTCAGGCACTTTAAATGTGACTTTCAAAGTTAGACAGACCTCGTCTTAAATTTCAGGTCTGCAGCTAACTAGTTGTACAGAGTTTGGAAAAGTTACTCAGCTACTTTGGGTCTAGCATATTAACCCCAAAGGATAAAGTGAGCAACAGCAATAATTTATCCTAAGCATTCATCATGGTGTCTGGCACAGGGTATTTGCTCAGTAAAAGGTAAACATCCAAATAGGATGGTGGAATTCATCAGGTCACTATGAAGATCTGAATTAGAATGATTACCGAGAGGTCTGCTACCCGTGCAACTGATCAAAGCCCACAACCCCACCACATGTTGCTTTTTTTTTTATAAGATTAGAACTGTTTTGACTTGGCTGAAATGTTGGATGCAGCTGTGAGAAAACCACTAAGGGGGCAGGTAAAAAGAGCAGGCTTCAGAGAGAGTGAAGGTGGCACTGGCCAGTTGGTCCAGCACATGGATATCCTTGGTTCAATTCCCAGTCAGGGCACACAGGAGAGGAGAAGTGACCATCTGCCTCTCCACCCTTCCCATTCCCCCTTCTCTCTCTCTCTCTCTCTCTCTTTCTCTCTCTCTCTCTCTCTTCTTCTTCTCTCTCCCCTTCCTGCAGTCATGGCTCGATTGGTTTGAGCGCATCGGCCCTGGGTGCAGAGGATGGCTCCTCTGCCTCAGGCACTAAAAATAGCTCCTTTGCAAGCATGGTTCCCAGATGAGGGTTGCCAGATGGATCCTGGCTGGGGCGCCTGTGGAAGTCTGTCTCTCTATTTCCCCTCCTTTCACCTGGAAAAGAAGAAGAAGAAAAGAGAGAGAGAGAGAGAGCAAAGGTGACTCTTTGGAGAGAAAAACAGGAGGGGTATTTATATGCATGTGTTTGTGTGGGTGTGTTGGGTGGGGAGAGGTTGAAGGTGTGAGGCAAGCAGTTATGGAAAGAGAAATCAGGTGTCTCTCCTCCTTTTAAAATCAGAGAACATTTTGTATGTGACCTGGAGATCTATCTATCATCTATCTATCTATCTATCTATCTATCTATCTATCTATCTATAGATAGATATATTTGTTTGTGTTTTTTCTTTCATCGGTGAACATATCGGGGGTTTCTAGAGACTAGCAAGTGAAACATCTGAAATCCATCCTCATGGCCCGGAAAGGGGTGATTGGTCATGTACCAACCAGGCCATCTGTGTACTTTTTGTGTTTTTTTAAACATTAAGATTGTCCATATAATTCTATGTTGTAGAGTTTACAAGGCACATGCTTGGAGAGAGGTGTTGTAGTAGAATACTGCTCTACCAATATTTCTTCCTGTCTTCTTTTCCTATAAAACTGTTACTTTGTTTGGGGAATGGCACGTGCGGATCACTGACTTTTAAGCCACGCATGCAGGGAGGGTGTGTGTGTGACATAATTCTTACTAATGAGAGGTAAGTGGAAGTCAGCTGCATGTGTCTTCTTAGAAAGACACACTTTGTGAGGACGCTTTCTTGGTCATAGGGGATATAAGTGACTGGCATTATCCTTTTTCTAGTCTTCCAGCTTTGATCATGATGTTTGGAGTTGAAGCGTCTATCTTGCCGTCATCAGGTGTCAGACATGAGGATCCACAGACCCAAAAGCCTGAATCTATGAAGGTGGGGGGAATAGCAGAGACAAGAGTAATCACCTACTTCTGGACTTCTTGTTTTGTGAGAAAAGTAAGCGCCTCTTGCTGTAAGTTGCTATCAGTTGAGTTTAGACACTTGTAGCTGAAAGCATTTCTCACCAACCCTATTGAGAAACAGGTTTGTGTAGTGACTGTTTTGTTTTTCTTGTTTAAAGAAATTGAGATTTATTGATACATAATTAACATACCATACAATTCATCCATTTAAAGTGTACAATTCAGTGTGTTTTTAAATATCACAGGGTTGTGCATGTACCAACCAATAATTTTAGACCCTTTTTGTTCCCTGCCTTGAATAAACCTTTATCCACCCATAGTCATTCCCTGTCTCTTCCCTCTGCCAAGCACTCCGAGCCCTAGGCAACCAGTAATCTACTTTCTGTTTCTATAGATTTGTGTGTTCTATACATTTCATATGAATAGAATTATGCAATATGTAACTGTTTGTGCCTGGCTTCTCAGCACAATGTTTTCAAGGTTCATACTTGTTGTAGCATGTTTCAGTAACACATTCTGTTTTAAGTCTGAATAATATTCTGTTGTATAGATTCACCACATTTTATTTCTTCACTCATTGATAGATATCTGAGTTGTTTCCACTTTTTGGCTATTTTGAAAAAAGCTATTAACACTTGGGTACAAGTTTTTCTTCTGTGTGTGTAGACACATGTTTTTATTTCTCTTGGTTATGTATCTAGAAGTGGAATTGCTGGGTTAATGGTAATAGTTTGAGGAACTGCCACACTATTTTCCAAAGTAGCTGCACCATTTAACATTCCCACCAGCAGTATATGAAAGTTCCAATTTCTCTACATCCCCCACTGACACTTGTTATTGTCCACTTTTTTGAAGATGGACTCCCTAATGGCTGTGAGGTGGTATCTCATTGTGGTTTTGATTTGCATTTCTCTAATAACTAATGATGAACATATTTTCATCAACTCATTGGCCATTTCTGTATCTTCTTTGGGGAAATGTCTATTCAGATCATTTACCTGTTTTTTAATTGAGTTGTCTTTTTATTGTTATTATCAAGAAGTTATAAGAGTAGTAATTAAGTACCTACTTAGACAGTAACTTTCTGAAATATATATTTTTATATGGTAGGATATTTATATAATTGTAATTTTGATGCTGTCAGGTCAATCACAAAAGGCATAGGCATTACATTTTTATCAGTACGAAGGCAAAGTAATTAACTAGGGTAATAACAGTGAAGATGAAGGTACATGGACAGATTTTTTTTTTAAGTGAGAGGAGAGGAGATAGAAAAACAGACTCCCACATGCACCCCAACCAGGAGCCATCTGGCAACTCCTGTCTGGGGCTGATGTTCGAATCAACCAAGCTATCTTCAGCACCTGGGGCTGATGTTCGAACCAATTGAGCCACTGGCTATGGGAGGGGAAGAGAGAGAAAAGGGGGGAGAAGCAAAGTAGATAGGTGCTTTCTATGTGTCCCTTGAATGGGGATTGAACCCAAGAGGTTTACACACCAGGTTGATGCTCTATCCACTGATCCAGCCAGCCAGGGCCCACAGACAGATCTGAAACACAAAGGAAGTAACTGTAACAGGATTTGGTGATTGATCAGAGAAGGGGAGGGTGAAGGTGAGGGACAAGTAAAAGATGACACAGGTTCATGAAAAGGGGAACTCAATGGATCATGCTGCCTTCATTAGCTCAGGGAACAAGAGAATATTGGCTAGTCCTGAGGGAAGTGCCATGTTCCTGATTGGACACGATCCATTTGAGTTGTCTGGGAAATTCATATGGTGATGATGGGTAGGTACGTTATATAGCTGTATCTGAACCTTAAGAAGTAGCTGTAAGCAACATTGGAAGCGTGAGCATGGAAGAGAATAATAGCACCAGGTAAGAATATAGTGTGAAGAGAAAAGAGTGCTTAGTTCGGAACTCTGAGGACCATCAATATTTAAAAGCCAAAGAAAGGAGGTCTTCAAAGGTGACTGACAAGGAGCAGCCAAATATGTAAAAAGAAATAAAATTCCTGGGAAATAAAGAGCTGTCACCTGCATCAAATGATTTGGAATGGTCTGATAATAAGAACTATAATGTGTGTATTAGGTAAAACCAAAAGGTTTAGGTGCTTTTTTTTTTATTCAGTGAGAGGAGGGGAGGCAGAGACAGACTCCCGCATGCTCCCCAACTGGGATCCACCTAGCAAGCCCACTGGGGGGTGATGCTCTGCTCATCTGGGACATTGCTCCATTGATCAGCAATGGAGCTCTTTTTAGTACCTGAGGCAGAGGCCATGGAGCTATCCTCAGCACCCAGGGCTAACTTGCCCTAATCAAGCCATGGCTAAAAAGGAAAAGGGGGGGGAGTAACAAAAGGGGGGGTATAGGAACAGATGGGGACTTCTCCTGTGTGCCTGGACCAGGAATCAAACCCAGGACATCCACATGCCGGGCTGACTCTCTACCATTGAGCAAACCAGCCAGCACTACTTTTAGGTGCTTTTAATGAGAATAGTTTCAGTTGTATTCTTATATTGCTAGTTAGTTGCAGACCTGAGATTTGTAACTAAGTCTGTCTAACTTCAAAAGCCACATTTATAGTGCCTGAAAGGATCTCTCTCTCAAATTTAGGTACTTGAATTTCAAATTCACTCAGCAAATGTCATAAGACCTCCAAGAGATTTTTAATAAAAGTAATATTCTTTAATATGATGATGAAAACAGTTGCCAAACCAGTAGATGCCATTTATGTCTGGAAACAGAATTTTTATTGATGTATAAGGATGAGTAATGCTACAATTGGCTTCAGGATCCATATGATGGGGATGTCTTAATGCCGAGTCCATTACACATGCATTTCTTTGTGTTATTTTAAGTACGATGGTTCAAAGCCGAGTCACATAATGGTCTACTACAGAAGAGAAGAGTGTGAAGAGTGATGGAGGAGTGTACTGCCAGAGGAGATGGGATCTGAGCAAAGCGCTGAGTGCAGTGAGGAACAAAGCCACGGGAGTATTTGGGGCAAGGCATTTCTGGCAGAAGGAACACCGTGCAAAGGTCCTGAAGTGGAAAAGAATTTTTTCAGTGGAAGGAAAAGCAAGGACGCCTGGGGCTTTATGGCTTCATTCTACAGTAGAACTATTCAAACATCTCAAAGGGTGCAATTTCTGGCCTGATTTTTTAAAATTATATTTCAATATTAAAAAAAAACTTTTAAAGAAGAAATATGACACAGAAAAGGTTCAAGTACAGCACAGTAATTTTTTTCCTTTGAAACATTTGGGAGTAAGTTGTTGATGTAGTCCATTGCTGCCCATTTTTTTAATGTGCATTTTCTGCACATAAAATTAGGTCCAGGGACAACATTTTGAGAAAATTACATGGGATTTTTCTCAAGTGTTTCATCATTGAATTCATTAAATGTAGCTAAGAAGAACAATGTTTAATTGCACTTACAACAGACTACATAAATAAAAAATTCAATAAACTAATATATTAATACTTATCAAAAATTGGTAGGTAGAACAGCATATGTTATACCATTTTATAAGTACTCAATAATTATTTGTTGAACAAATAAATGAAAGAACCAATGAAATACATTTATTTCCTCAGGAAGATTTTAAGCCATAACATTTTTAGTTCAGGAAGTTTAATCTAGATGCAATATACCTGATGTCCTAATTAGAACAACACATAATTCAACATTATTATTACCTTTTAGTTCTTTTTATTAAAATAATATATGTGAGAACGATGGTGTGTTGTCTTAGTGGACTTTAACAATAATAATAAAATTGCCTGGCCTGTGGTGGCACAGTGGATGGAGCACTGATCTGGAACACTGAGGTCACTGGTTTGAAACCTAGGACTTGCTTGGTCAGGGCACATAAGACAAGTAACTAATAAACAGCTAGACTGAAGCAAATACTCTTTGTCCCATCCTCCTCCTATTTCTATAAAATCAGTAAATAAAAATCCTTAAAAAAATATATCTGTTGTTTTTACAATTTTATTATTTTATGTAATCATTGACCTAAGCAAGAGAGTAAATGCTAAAATATGTTGCTGAAGCTTTAAGTCCATGAATTTACTAAAAATCAGAAAGACTCAAATGTAATTTTCATTAGCAACTCATTTGCTGTTGACAAAGGTGTTATCTGAAGATATGGTTAAATGTTCTACATATCTCAAAGTGTCCTAATTTTGCTTCCAGATGCTTAAATATGTTTATATTATTTATTTATTTAAAACATTTTTTATTGATTGATTTTAGAGAGAGGGAGAAAGAGAGAGAGAGAGAGAAACATCAATTTGTTGTTCTATTTACTCAGGCATTTATTGGCAGTTTCTTGTATGTGCACAGACTGGGGATTGAATTTGTAACCTTGGCATATGAGGACAATGATCAAACCAACTGATCTACCCGGCCAGAGTTATTTAGATTATTTATTTTTCATTTGCAGTTATAATTCAACTTTGTATTTTATAGTTTCTTTCCCCAAAATAAATCAATATTAATGAAATATCTGTAGTTCCTATGTGCAAAATATAATTTTTAGTTAAGGCTATATATAGTTGTTCAAGTGACCTACTAAATGTTGCATTTCATGTGATAATCTTGTTGATTATACTATCAAACCTCTATCTCATAAGACAAGGAGATCCTTTCATTCATTATCTTGGTTGCTAACATGGGTATTTAGGTATTACTATTCTCAGTGAGAAGTAAAACAATAGCTATGACATTTCCTGTTGCTGAAATAGAATTTAATTTATTTAATATCTATGATTTTGAGTCTCTATTAGGCTCAAAGCATTGATTTTTAAGTCATGATCCTTTAAAGCTGACTTCTTGAAGAAATCTTCATAATTTTGGTTGCTTCTACCAAGCTGATAACAACCTATGGTAGGATTCGCCAATCCAGGGATGCCTATGTCGCCTCATCTGGGCATGCCTGATTTAGATGGTGTCCCTGTCTTGTAAAACTGAATATTGCTGCTGCATACGTTGACAACATGAAGAGAAAGAAGAAAGACTGAGAAAATAGGAAATGATGACATAAATGAACGACAGAGAAAATGATTAACTAGGAAGGGAGCTCTAATCTGATCTTCATCGACATTGTCTGTAGGAATTTTTGTCCTGACCATGGATATATATATAGTGTGTCAAATTATTTCGAAGGAGTAATGATGTTTCTTCAAAACACCTCCTGTGCCTTCATGATCATTGTGACGTTAGTTTGATGATACCTCGTAGCAATACTTGATATTTACTCATTTTCTTTCTTGCATACCTGCTTACAGCTGTCATGCCAGAAAGGGTATATATATCTAACATCCTCTTAAATGTAACTGAGGAAAATTCATTGTTATAGTATTTACCATGTTTCTTGGTCCTTTGTCTACAACAAATGCATGATTTTTCTTTTTTTCTGGATGGTTTTTAATGGTTTTCTGTTGTGCAATTGTGGAATGTCTTTCTCTAGGGCTGATGCAGGTAATATGTGTGCCCAGGTTGGTAACCCCAGTCTGGACTGATCTAGATTAGTCTGCCACCTCTCTAAGGCTGTTTGCAGAGATGCGTTCCCTTGGATTGGCATCGTTTTTCTTGTTCGTGGGCAATTCTTCTGGAATATTCTGTAACTTTAAGATTTCTTTCACTGGAGTTTTATAGACATGCCTTGTTCCTTTTAAGCAGGTAGCATAACAATTAATAGTGTGGGTTCTGGAGTCATAAATCCGCAGCTTTGAAACCTAGCTCCACCACTCAATGGCTATACGATTTAGGGCAAGTTGCCTATGCTCTTTGTGTGTCAGTTTCTTCATTTGTAAAATGTCAAAAACAGTAACAGTTGCCTACCCTCTACTACCTATTGAAAGGTTAAAATGAAAATGACTAATGTGCTCAAAGGACTTTGAACAATTCTTGGCACATATTAAATACTAAATAAATACTAAGTAATAAGTTCTAAATGCTACTAAGTAAATTAGTATTAAATGTTATTTGTATTGAGTTCACTGGTACCAAGCAAAATACTTTCCAGCTCTGAGCAGAGCACCAGTGCCTTTGGGATTGAGGCTGTACAATGAACCTTTCCTTATCTCCTTCTCTTGTTCCTAATCCACATCCCAATTTGTACAGGCTGTTTTATATCAAGTCTAAAGACTGTCCTGTGAGTAAGCCTGTCTGACTCTTACCAGCATCAGCAGAATGGATTGGGGTCAATGAATATGCATCTCCCATCTTCTGATGCTAGCAAGCCATCCTAAAGCCTGCAAATAATAGTTGGTGCAACTAACTCCTAAGGAATTGTTCGTGTTACCGTCCCACACACATCAGGTTTCTAATTCCAAAGTTCTTATAGAGAGGCAAATAGCTTTAAATACAAATACTTTCAATGCAGGAAACATGAATCCATTTATTATCGCTATAAAAGATCCAAAAGAACAATATTCATGAAATGAACTAGGGCTGTCTCTGGGAGCAACGGTTTTTAATCTGTTGGGAGATGCAACAACTTTTCTTAAGGTTTTTTTGTTTTGTTTTTTTTTTTTTTTTTTTTTTACTTTTCTTCAGTTTTATGTCAAGGAATTCTATTGCTCCAAGTTTATTAAAGAAATTTAAAGATAAATCCAAATTAATTTTGTTTTAAGAAATTTGTAATGCCTTTTGGTGTATCACGACCTAGGTATCACAAAATGAACTTTGGGACGCACTGGCCAACTTACAACGACACCAAAGTGAATGCACCAACTGTGCTGGCATCCAAAGATTTCATTCACTTCTAGACCCAGCCAGAGGTACTACACAGCAATTTGAAAGAAAAAGGACACACTTCGGTGTTGTAAGGCAAAGACTGAGAGCGTCAATGTAGAGAAAAAGAATGAGATTAAGCATTGATACTTTTTATAGCACGAGAACTCACTGTCTTTACAAATCATGAGAATTCTTGTTTAGAGTACAGTTGAGAGAAGTTATTACTGAATAGGCTGTTAGAGGCTGAATGCCTGGTGGCGAGGGAAGAAAACAGGGTATGGGTGGTGGGGCTAGAATGACTGACCCGGTACTTAGACCCTTCAGTTCAGGGAATGAACAAAAGCGTTTCTCTTTCTGCCTTCATAAATCACTACTGACCTGTTCAAGCCAGGTCCTCCAACTGGAGCAGTGCAGAGGTCAGCCTGACACGAATCGATGGAAGGGAGGCCCCTGCAGATTTATGTAGGTTTGGGAGTGTTCTGTTTTTTCTTTTTTCCTTCTCTTTTTTCCAGACTCCCATTGGAATGCCATAGGGAGTCCTGGATACGTCCCAGGAGCCAGGCAGGAAACCAGCTGACCTTAAGATGACAAAATTAAACCCAGGTTTATTAACAAGTGATCTGAATTTATGTCAGAATTTTGCCACTTTGGCTGCTTCTGAGCGGATTGGACACATGTAATTGATATTGTTTTCTTGCTATTTCACTGCACTAACCACATAATGGGTTCGCTTTTCTTGTTAAATTCTTAGCTAAGGTGAATGGTACATTAGTTTCATTTATTAATGTAACAAATGCTTACTGAATGATACTGTGCGTTCGTGTGTGTGTGTGTGTGTGTGTGTGTGTGTGTGAGAACAGTAACCATCAAAGGCTCATCCCTTAAATAGCTACCGCTCTGTGAAGGAAGCTGAAGCTTGTACATTGGCAACTCTGCCATAAGCCCAAATGTTATAAAATTTCAACTGGACCACAAAGATATATAGAGGAAGGAAAGCCCAGGCAATCTAGATGAAAGAAGCTGTCTTGACAAGGTACAGAGGCAAGGAAGTTCAGATGTTTATGGGAAATATGTCATTCATTCATTCACTCATTCTATAAGTATTTATCATGTATTATTGTGTGACAGACACTGTCCTCGACTATGGAGATCCAGTACTAAACAAGGAAAAATCTTTGCTTTCTAGGGACTTACATTTTGATAGATAAGGGACAGACAGCAAACAAATCAATTAGATAATTTCAGGGAGTGCAAGTTTTATGAAGAAAACAGAGTAATATGAGCATGAGTGGTCAGGAAGGGATTTAGTGTGACTGCAGTCAGGTCTGTGATAGGGTTGTGAAATTAAAAACTAGGAAGGTCTATACAGTATTGGGGGATCAATGAAACGTCTTTTCTTTTTAAGATTTTATTGATTTTACAAAGAAAGAGAGGAGAGGGATGGGGAATGAGAAGTATCAACTCATAGTTGCTTCATTTTAATTGTTCATTGATTGATTGCTTTTCATATGTTCCCGGAGCAGGCAAGCCCAGGGTTTCAAATTGGTGACCTCAGCATTCCAGATCAGCACTCTATCCACTGCGCCACCACAGGCCAGTCCCTGAAACATCTTAAATGTTAGACCTGGTAATCTCTTTTTGGGCATGTTAAGAAAACACTAAGTGCTTTAATTTTTTTTTTTTTTTTTTTTTTTACAGGGACAGAGAGAGAGTCAGAGAGATGGATAGACAGAGACAGACAGACAGGAATGGAGAGAGATGAAAAGCATTAATCATCAGTTTTTTGTTGCGACACCTTAGTTGTTCATTGATTGCTTTCTCATATGTGCCTTGACCCCGGGCCTTCAGCAGACTGAGCAACCCCTTGCTGGAGCCAGCGACCTTGGGTCTAGGCTGGTGAGCTTTTTGCTCAAGCCAGATGGGCCCGCGCTCAAGCTGGCGACCTTGGGGTCTCCAACCTGGGTCCTCCAGATCCCAGTTCGATGCTCTATCCACTGCGCCACTGCCTGGTCAAGCAGTTCTTTAATTCTTAAATTAGTGATATCTGGTGCTCATTTTTCTGATCAATGGTGTTTTTCAGTACTGTGTAGAGGAACACTTGTATCCCTGCTGGACAGCTAAGTGGACCTGGTCATTCTATATTTGGCATTATTAGATCTTGAGTCATTTAACTTTGTTTTTAAAGGCCCAGAAGGATAATCTTGACAAACTCATACAGGAGATTGAGTTTTTCTTAGTTGCTCTTAGCATATTTTCAAGTCCCATTTTAGTTTGTTTATTATTTTTCTTGGGTTTCCCTAACATAATCTCTCATTGAAGTTTATCCACACAGGAATTTACAAGGTTCAATGACTTTTTAGATTTTTTTTTTGTAAAAATGACCAAATACAATTTTAAATAAACAAATGTGTTGTTTCTTTACTTATATACCTAAAAAAGAAAAGTGAAAATGAACTTACCTCAAATATTCCAGTGGTATAATTTTCCATGCAACACAAACAAAGAATATTTTAGCTCACAGGGAGAATTTTAAAGAAAGTTTTACCCATGTGTGCTATAGTGGAAACACTTATTATCAGAATCAATGATTTTATTTTTCTTGATACAAAAACTATTAATTGATCAGTATTAGTCTCGTTTAACTCTAAATATCTACAATTCTCTCAGACTATCTTATAGTTCATAAGACCTAGAGGATAGCTATCTGGAATATATCTTAGGAGAACATTGTTTTCATAAAGTAAAGTGAATGACAGCAAAGAAATAATCAACATTGAGATCATTCGCTGATAATGTATTAGGAGGGAAAGGCCTGAGAATGGAGGAGTGGGTCATATTAAGGATTAGAAATTCCCAGCCTGTGGTGGTGCAGTGGATAAAGCGTTGACCTGGAATGCTGAAGTCACAGGTTCGAAACCCCGGGCTTCCCTGGTCAAGGCACATGTGGGAGTTGATGCTTACTGTGCCTCTCCTTTCTCTCCCCTCTTGAATGAAATGAATTAATTAAAAAGAAAAGGATTATAAAAAAGAGAAGAATATGAAAAATAAGAACATGGGATGGGAGGGGATAGTTCTGATGTTCAGTAAGGACACACCCTCCCAGGAAAACTAGCCACAGTAGCACACTTGCTAATTTTGCTAGTTTTACAGAAACATCGCTTATAAAATGGAACCCTAACAGAGGAAAAAAATTACCATTGATTTTTATAAAATTATCAAATACATTTTTAAAAAGCAACAGACAAGGTTAATTTTTAAGGTTACGAGCATGGATTAAATGCGGCTCCCAAACTATTGTGCCAAGTTATTACCCTTCTTAGTTTCAGTTCACGGGATGTTTTTTTCAAAGTATTTGTGGAGGGTAAGAGATGTAGCACAGCAGAATTTATAATGACAGTGACCAGAGCCTAGGGACTGGTTGCCAGGTGAGCAATAAAGAGACAGATAAGAAGAGAAGACGGAAATCGTACACGTAATACTCAGCTTGGGATGCCATAACAAAAGATTGTAGACTGGGTGGTTTCAACAACAGAAATTTATTTTCTCACAGTTCTGGAGGCCAGAAGTCTAAGATCAAAGTTCAAGATGATTTGGTTTCTGGTGAGAGTTCTCTTCCTGGCTGCCTTCTTAGCATGTCCCCACATGGCCTTTCCTTGGTGCATGCACAGGGAGGGAGAGAAGGAAGGAGGGGAGAGAAACAGAGCATGCCAGCTCCCTGGTGTCTCTTTCTGTGAGAACACTAATTCGATTGGATCAGGGAATCACCCTTATGACCTTATTTAACCTTACTTACTTCCTTAGAGGCCCCCTTCTCCTTAGAGCCCCATTGGAAATTGAGGCTTCAATATATAAATTTGGGGGAGGGAGTGGGCACAAACATTTAGTTCATAAAATATAAGAAAAGGGAAGAAATGTTTAACCTGAAGCAGAAATTTGAAAAGTTTTACTAACAATTGAACAGCAAATTCCTGAGCTCCCTGGCACAGAAGGCAAAAAGGGAAATATAATAAATCCGCAGTGTGAATCTAAGTCAGTGGGTAACCTCTTTGCTATCTTAATCTTTATTTTCTCTTATCATGTGTTTCTGTTTGTTAAAGAAGTCTCAGACATTGACAGTAAGGGCGGGGGCAAGGGAGGAACATATTTTGGGGGCTAGAAAGTCTGTTGTATTTCATAGCACACTCTGTAGATTTCTTTTTTTTTTCCTTCCACATGGAAGGCTGATTTCAAGCACTGCTTTTATTCCTTGGAGGCTGGGTGGAAGTACAAGTTCTGGACTGGATCTGTGTTTATTGCCACTAGAATCAAAGATTGGACTTTTTGAACTGTCGCTGCCTCAGCAGGGTTATCTTTTATGTTAAAGTGCAAAAGCCACAAATCCTGCAAGCAGATTGTTTCAAAGCTGATAAATAGTAAATAAACCCTATTGCTGTTTCAAGTTAATAACCTATTATTATTATTTTTTTACTAAGAGTGCTGAAAGATAACTTATGTCCATTCTTTTGTATTTACACACACTTAAGATGATTTTATCCTAAAAATTACCAACATCTCTGGGGTGACTGGAGGTGGCTTATTGGTCACAAACTATAGTTGGCATTTTTACTTTAGTTGCTCTGGCTTGGTCAATATAATGTACACAACGCAAAAGGTCAGAACATTATTTAAATGATGACTGCATAAATAATTAATATTTAGTTCTTAAATCATTTGTGGCATTCTTCAATTCCTTTTTTTAAAATTATGCCATATTGTCTTTAATTAAGTACAAAGACCCTAACAATCACATCTGGAGAGTTCACTTCATCAACTGCTTTGTTTGGCTCTCAGTCTCCTGTCTCTCTCATCAGCAATGGTGAGTTGGATCCCTTTTCCTCCAGGAAGAGAAACCCATGGTTTGTGGCCTTTGCTAATAACAAAGACATTGGAGAGATGGGTGGCAAAATGGTGACCTTTGCCATCTTTCACCTGAACCAAGATGTCTCTCTCTGTTGGGGATCACACCAATTCTTCTCAGGATAGCACCTCCAGAAACTATACATACACAGCTTCCCAGTGAAATCAGTAACCTTGCCAGTTTCAAAATCAATCTGAATGTTGCCATTCCCTTTGATGAAGGGACCAGGGTCGCGGTTCATGTGAGCATCATGGGTCATCAGTTGAGGGATTTCTCTTGTGTCCTTAAAGATCCTTCTCTCTTTGCACAGCTTGTACTTGGCTTTCTCAGGTAGAATATGATGAAAAGCAAAGCGACCTTTGGTACCATAGAGGAGACTGAAATTCTCTTTGATCTTGTCAATGCTGATGATATCTGTTAAACCAGGAGGGTAGGTTATATCAGTTTGGACCCTGCCATCAATCTTATTGAAATGCTGCAGACAGATCTCTACCTCATCTCCTGCCAGAGCATACGTAAGTCTGTTGAGAAAAATTACCAGATGGAGACAATCTCTCTGCTTTTGGGGTCTGGTAGATAAATGGGAAGCAAACCCACTGGTTGGCTGATCAGCATCCAGTTCTTTGGACTTGCTAAATACTTCAGATGCCTCTTGGGACCAGGAGCCAGGCCTGCGTTAGCCATGACAAAAGAGAATTTTCAGTTCTTTTGAGATTGTCTAAATTTCTTTTTGTGCAGCTTGGTTCTTAAATCTAATTTGCTTTCCCAAAATGGTAGAAAGGGAAAAAAGATAATTCCCAAGACCCTTTCCAAATGGCAAATTCAAGAAGATCAGTGTCTAAAAGTATAACCAGAAAAACCAGTACGGTGTAAATGTACACATCTGTTCACTTCATTCATCCTTTTTGCTCATTCATACATAATACTGGGTAACAATTTTTTTTCATTTTCTGTTGCATGAGGTTTTAGAACTTTTTCTATGTATTTCTGCATTGCTGATTCCAAATCTGAAATCCATTTTTTGCTGCATGCTCTAGTTTTTATGCAGTTTAAATTTCTTTTTGTTACAGTTAATGGCATGCATTGGTTTTTAAATTAGAGTTAAAGGGCAATGACTCTTGGATTGAACATAACCACAAGGCAATTAATGTTTTACAAACATCACTTTTACATAATTGTAGTTGTTTTTAAATGTAAAAAATTATTATATGATAGAAACACCCTCTTATTTTGTTTTAAGATTCAATCATGGCTTCTTCAAGTAGGCATAAATGTAAGAATAGTCCTGACACCTTCTGTTATAAATGTGTCTATTACACACTTCAACGTCAAAGGCACAATATTTCATCATTTGTGATGCGTGCATATATTTCCTATTTTCAAATTCCCCTTGGCACTCAAGACAAGAATTGGGCTCCTCATATTGTGTGTCATAATTGTGAGGAAATGCTTCATGACTGGATAAAAGAAAAATGCAAAGGAATGCCTTTTGGTATTCCCATGGTTTGGCGTGAACCTAAGGACCACAGCATTGACTGTTATTTCTGTCTGATCCATACAAAGGGCATCGGCAAGAAAAAATGGCATATGATCACATATCCTAATATTCCTTCAGCAATATGACCTATCCCACCCACTGAGACACTCCCGGTTCCAGTTTTCAGTGGTTTTATATCTTCTAAGCATGAAGAAAGTGAACATGATGATCAAGTGTATTTTGATAAGATGCATGAGGAAATGGTTGTAGAATCTGAAGGGTCTTCTTCTGATGCCAAGCAGTCATTAACCCCTCAGCAGTTTAGCCAACCCAAATTGAATGACTTAGTAAGAGATTTGGGCCTATCAAAGAAAGCAGCTGAGTTATTAGCCTCCAGGCTTCAAGAAAAGAATGTACTTCACTGGTCAGCTAAAGTATACCATTTCAGAAAGCATGAACAAATTTTTGTGGACTTTTTTCGAAAGACAAACACTGTTTACTGTCATGATACCAGTAGTCTTCTCAGCCAGCTAGGTGTTACCACTTACAGTCCAACAGAATGGCAGCTATTTCTTGACAGCTCTAAATGGAGTTTGAAATGTGTTCTCCTACACAATGGTAATGTTGATGCAGTGGTTCCAATTGGTTATTCAAATCATCTGCAAGAAGATTATAATGACATAAAAATTGTCCTCGACTTTCTGAAGTAGAGGAGCATAACTAGATAATTTGTGTGGATCTTAAAATGGTAAATCTCCTGCTAGGACAACAGAGAGATTTCACAAAGTATCCTTCCTTTCTGTGTTTGTGGGACAGCCAAACTCGGGAGAAACACTGGACACAGAAGGAGTGGCCGAAACGTGAAGCTCTGGAAGTAGGGATGCAAAATACTGTGAATGAACCTGTTGTTAATCGAGACAGGATCATTTTCTTCCCACTTCACATCGAATTTGGCTTAATGAAGCAGTTTGTTCATGCTTTGAATAGAGAAAACGAATGCTTTCAACATATTATTTCTGCTTGTCTTTCGAGAAGATAAAAGCAGGTATATTCGATGGACCTCAAAATCGAACCCTCATATGTGATGAAGAATTTGCCAGGAAGATGAATAAGGAGGAGATGGCAGCATGGCAGTCTTTTGTGGCAGTTACAAAGAACTTCCTTGGCAACAAAAAAAAAGCAGAAAACTATGAACTTCTGGCTCAAAGGATGCTGTTGGCTTTCCGCGACATTGGATGGAACATGAGTGTTAAGATTCACTTCCTGAACAGTCACCTTGATAAGTTTCCTGAAAATCTTGAAGCTATTAGTGATGAGCAGACTACTGCTGAAGCATCAAACGAGATTGTCCTCAACAAGTACACAAACACAAGAGCTACAAACGCAAATTTTTGCCTGAATAGAATTTAAATAAGTTTTGCACAAATTTTATGATTAAAATAAGTGTTTTAATATGTTCTATTTCAAAATTGTAGACAAATTCTGATACAATCACATCTTTTAGTATATTAGTGTATTTACTGCATTATATAAATTATTATATTTTCACAAAGATGATACCCAAGAAGACATTCTACTTCATTATGTTAAACTTAATGTTGAAAATTTTACAATAAGATGAAAACCTAAAATCTTGAATTTCAAAAGAACTGTGGCTTATAGAGAAAAACTAATGTCAGATTTGAGATCAGCACACTCGAATTAAGTAAGAACAAGTGTTTTTGTTGATGCCACAACAATATTTTTTCCCCAGTGTTATTTGACCAATTTTAATTGAGTATTTTCTACATACCCAAGTATTTGTTAGGCTCTGGATAAAATCTGGTCTCTTAGGTTCTGGATAAAATCTGGTCTCTGAGAACTTTCATGCTATTAAAACTCCATACTGTGTGATGGCTGCCACCCACAGATCTGCACAAAATTACTGGAACACTTGTGGGGGTTCACCTTTTCAAGATGAGAAACTTCCAGTTGGATTCTGGAGAAAGGGGCACATGAGCTGAAAGATAAAGGGGAACAAGCCATGGAGTGGGCAGGGAATTTAGAGGTGACATTCTATGCATGGGAACAGTTGGTTCTAAGTTGGAATGGTATGGATGAGTGGTAACTTGCAGAGTGACACGTGGCACGGTGGGATTCAGAGTGAAAGTGTGAGTCAAGAGGGAAGGCTAGGAGAGAACTTTGTATATTATACTAATTGGGCATGTTCTCCTAAAACGTTTGAAGGATTTAAATCATTGGACAGGGGTGATCAGAAATGGTTTTTGAATGATAATACCAGTAGGAAGGAGTGTGACAAATGGATTGAGGGTGGGGTGCACAATTTATGGTCTGGGATTAAGTTAGACATGATTGCAGTAATCCAGGCAAGAAGTGATGAGGTTCTGAACTAGACAGTTAACTATTTCCCAAAGACATAAAAACAAATCTCTTACACAATTCTGGGCCAGATGCTTCAGTTATTTAGAGGAAATCAGATAATATCTGCTTGCAGGCAGAGCTAGTTAATTTTTTTCTTTCTCATTAAAAAACATAATAACCCGTCAATGCAATTTCAAAGCTATATGATGTTTAGAACTCTCTAAGAAAGAAAGACAGATAGGCGGATATTAAATCATCCATGCTTATAAAAGTCTATCTCTTTTTAAGACAACACTATGCTGATTAAGCAGAAAAAACTCATAAATTTTAATCATAACATGTTCTGTTATCTGCCGGCATATTTTTGAGTCAATGCAGGTACCACCCTACACCACGATTAACAAATGAACTGGAACGATTAAAGCTATTTGATCTGGTTCTGTGATTTATAATTTCCAAATCAACATGAAGAGAAAATAGCAGGCATCAAACGTTCATCTATGCTTGTACCAGGTCATACACTGTAATTCCATCCAAGTTTCCATGGTAAACAGGGCAAGACTTGCCAATACTTCACAGGTTTCCAAAAAGCGGCTATGTCCCTCTTGGGAGAACTTTGTAACTGGAAAAGAAAATCTTCACAGATGAAATGTCCAGCAAAATAAAGTCACAGACTGTATTTCCACAGCAGGCCTTTTGCCAAATGTCTCATCAACAAGTGTGGCGTGGGCAGTGACCCGTCCTCTGGTAGAAGTGGTAGAATGATCCCACCAAATCTTGTTTTCATTTGCTCGCAGCTTCTTAGAAAAAAAATATCTGACTCTGAGTTGAAATTTTCCACGTTTCATCCCAGTCCAAAGGTGACATAAAAAAAATTTTTTTTTTTTTGGAAAGTTGAATTGAAGTCAATTGAAATTTGTAAAGTTTAGTCATTTGGGGAGCTATGTGTACACAAAGATCTCACTGGGTAACACCAAATAATTACATTTTCCTTTTCCTTGTGACTTTTGGAAGACTAACTCCTTTTGGCTGTTTCTTTTGAAAGGATTTAACCCTAAGTTACAGGGGCAGAAAACCAATCCCCCCCCCTCTTTTTCTTCAATTTACTTAAACAGATCTTTTTGCCCATGAAGAACAAATAAGACTTTACATATGAAATCCACTAGTAATTAAAAAAAAAGTAAATATCCTTGCACATACTTGACAGAAAAAAACATTTAAAAATAATGGGTTTGAGTTGATTAAATGGAATAAATCTACTATGTACCAGGCACTAAGACACTAATGCTCAGTGTTTGAGGTACATAAAGCTGTATCAAGCAGTTCCTATCCTCAAGAAGTATATTATTTGGTAGTAGAGAAAAGAGTAATGACAACGGCAATAAGATAAGGCAGAATATAAGTGTTAAAGAAGAGGTATAGCAAAGTTATGTGGGACTGCAGAATTGGGAGAAATTAGTGTCAGTTGGAGGCTAAGAATAGTTTATTCTGGGTTTTGAAGGACAGGGACTGTCAAAGATCAAAGGGCTGGGAAGGACATCTCAGACTAGGAACTAATGTGAGCATAGTCTCTGACTTTAGAAATGGGACTAAAGTGTTGGAGATAACAGAAGGAGGAGCAGAAAATAAAGTTAGGAAATGTTGAAAAGTAAGGCTCAGTGTTTCTCTCTGGGTATGCTGTTCGTTGTTGGCGTGGATGGTTCTTTGTCATCTCAGTGATGGTAATGTTCCCGGTCCCATCGTTCTAAAAGCCACTATTGCTTTATGTCATTTTGATCACTGAGAAGAATTCCCCCAACATTTTCAGACACCCCCTAGGGGAGACAGTGTCGGCTCTGTAGAAAACGACCAATGGAGCTTTGAATACTGAGTTTGGGGACAGTCCTTAGTTCTGTAGGCGGTAGAGGGTCTACTGAACGCTTCCGACCAGACCAAGGGCATGGTAGGACTTGGGATTCAGGACAATACCTTCTGGAGACTGAGTTGGAGGAGGAAAAAATTGGGAAGTAGGATAAATAACTCAGTCCACTGCAAAGGTCCAGACAAGGGTCAATCAATGTGAACTTGTGCTAAACAATTCCATAACTCTAGTGCCTGAAAACATGAATAGCCTCTTTCTTTAGTTGCTGCTCTTGCTCTGCAACCCCATAGCACTGCACTGCAGAACCCGGTGTGCTGTTGCTGCTTTTCTGTGTTTGTGTTTTGTATTTCTTTCATTTCCCAAATTAATATCATATGGTAAACTCAGTATGACAAAAACAGGATTTTTAGAGGGTGATCGTACTACCCTTTCTAATTATAGAATAAACACATGGGGGATAGATAGCCCCATTTTAAAAAACAAGACAATAAGAATGGTGTTACTCTGTTTCATTTTAGATAGTGTTTGGGTTCTTTCACTTCTTAACTGTTTTTTTCTTTTCCTTTCTTTCTTATTCTTTTTCTTTTCTTTTCTTTTTTTTTTTTTACAGAAGGCTATGTTGACAGTAGATTGAATAGTTTTGAATCCCAGATGTCAGTGCAGTGGAAACTCAAAGTGGATAGGCAGATGGAGTCTGTCAGAAGCACCAGTAGTTGCCAAAACAGAAGACAGTGCCCAAGGCAAGGGAGGCACGGAGGCAGCATGTGGCCCCTGTGTGAGGGGTGATGTGAGCAGAAATTCTCCCGACCCCAACCCCCGATCCAGTGGTGAAGGGCAGAGGGAACGTGGCCACCCTCCCAGCACCAGCCTGCACGTACCTAGTGTGTCCTGAGTCAACATGGCAGCTGTGATCTTGCCTCGTATGTGTCCCTCTCTCCCAACTGCCACAATATTGCTGCCTTCTGGTTTCCCCAAGGAACTTTGGAAGGAACTACTCTATACTGACAGCTCAACCACAGATGTGTTATGCTTAAAAAAAAAACAACAAAATACCCTCTTCAGGAAGTTTCAGGTGGTTTTTCATTTAAAACAGAATGGGATTTCAAGAACATTAAGCAGCCGAACACTTGCACCACATCTATGCAGAAGCCCAAGAACTTGAGATCACAAATTTGAATCAGATCCTGTTCATTAGCGAGACTCTTGCATCCTCCAAACCTCATCCTTTGTGCTGTTTCTATTAGAGGTTTCTAAAGCTGGCTTGGGTCCCCACTCAGATTTTCTAGGGTCATATTACCTTCAGGTTTTCTTCTGCAAAATTGGTAATTTTGCTCATCATTGAGGAATATACTGGAAAGAAATTAATGATAACAGTGTTTTTCATATCCCTGGTACTTGATATGTTCTAAACCATTTTTATATACCTTAGCTCATTAAATCCTCTGAAGCTCGGAGGATTACAGGACTTACCCAAGGTCACCGAATGGAAAATCCAGAATTCAAGTCCTGGTCTTTTGATTCCAAGCACATGCTGTTCCCTCTAAAGTTTGCTATTCAACAGTCAGCACTTTGATCCACTGAACTGACAGCGAGCAAGAGCCAGAAACGCCGGAACAGCGAGATCTCCCAGTCTCGACCTAGGGTCTGCTGCTTTGAACGCAGGATCCATTCCATTGGCCATTTCCAGTGCTGTCTCTTAGAAATGGCTATGGATGGTGCCAGCTTTGTGGCTCATGGCCCTCAAGGACAGGGGAAGCCAGTGGACCCAGCCCCTGGTGACCATTCCTCTCCATAGCGCTGCACGCCCGGGCTCCCAGCAGCATTTTCTGCTGGCGTTGGTAACTCCCAGTTGCTCCTGTCAACAGCTCTTGAAAGACCCACTGGGTCATTCCAGAATCTCCTGCTTTCTGGAATAGCTCCGTGGCCAGCCAACAGTGCAGTGCCTGTCACAACCTCGCCCCAGCTTGAAGCGCGGATCATAGTGCTAGTGCTCCACGGATCATTAGGGCACGTTTTCAGAATTGACCCCCAAAGTGAGACCTTGAGGGCCCATAACTTCACATGGCCAGGTTCTTGGGCTTGCTGGATTCTGACAGATTTGGGTGCCCTGAATGTCCATTGGTTGCTGCAGAGGGAGTGCCTTGACCTTCCCCTCTTAGCAGTCACATGTGGAGCCCGTAAACTGTTTCCCTATGTGCTCACTCTTCCCTTATGATTCGTTTATGTGAAACAAGTTCCAGAAACTGCCTTGTCTCTGAAAAGTCCCTCGGTTACGTAGAAACTCAAAATTACTCCCCATAACCACTTAGAAATAATTGTAACATTAAGATTTATTTAGGGTTTGCCACATATCAAGACCTGTTCTAAATGCTTTCTTTTTTTATTTTTCGATGACAGTTGACATTCACTATGTTTCATATTAGCTATAGGTGTACAGCATAGACAATTATGTCATTTATGAAGCAATCCCCCTAATAAGTAGTACCATCTGGCATAATGCATAGTGATTACAGTATTATTGACTATATTGCCTACGCTGTACTATGCATCACTTGGAATATTTCATGCCTGTCCCCCTGGCCTGTAAAGTTTGTGTTGAGAAATCAGCCGACAGTTATATGGGAACTTTCTTGTAGATAACTTAACTATCTTCCTCTTGCTGCTTTAAAGATTCTCTCTTTGTGTTTAACCGTTGTCATTTTAATTATGAGGTGTTTAGGTGTGGTCCTCTTTGGATTCATTTTGTTTAGGACTCTGTTCTTCTTGGACTTGTATGTCTTTTTTCCTTTGCCAGGTTAGGAAAGTTTTCAGTCTTCATTTCTTCAAATAGGTTTTCAACCCCTTGCTTCCTCTGTTCTTCTTCTGGTAACCCTATGATTTTTGATGAATCTTGTTTTGCTTGATGTTGTCCTAGAGGTCCCTTAAAGTATCCTCATTTTTAACATTTATTTTTGTTTTTTGATTTTAGAGAGGGGGAGGAGGGAAAGAGAGAGAGAAAGACATTGATTCCATTTATTTATGCCGTCATTGGTTGATTCTTTCCTGTACGTGCCCTGACCTCGGATGGAACCACAACCTTGGCATATCGGGATGATGCTCTAACCATCTGAGCTACCTGGCTAGGGCTCTCCCTATTTTGGCTCTCAGCCTGACCCCAATGATATTCAATAAGGTTTTAGCAAAAATATTTCCAAAAGGACATTTAAGCCTTTGTGGCTTTAGGAAGACCCTAACCTCTCTGAGTCTCAGTTTTCTTCTTTGTAAAATGAAGATAACATGATGCCTCGTTATATAATAATAATAATAATAATAATACCTACTGTTTATTGCTTACTGTGTGCTTGTTACAACTTTAAACCTTTTATCAGTATTAACACATACAGTTTTCTTAACAGCTTTATGATGTATGTGCTACAATTTTATCTCCATCATGTGAATGAAGACACTAGCAAGGTTACCTACACATTTAGGAAGAGGCATGATTTAAACCCTGATATGACCATGCAAACCTGCCTCCTTGACCACGATGCTACAGCTTCTTACTGTAAATGTAAGACATTTTCAATATTATGTGATGAAAAAAACTTCAGGTCAAAAAAGAGCTAATATAGGGAATATACAGTGTGTCCGTAAAGTCATGGTGCACTTTTGACCGGTCACATGGTCAAAAGTGCACCATGACTTTACGGACACACTGTACATTTATATAATAGCATATTAGCATAATGAAAAGTGTATTAATAAACCATTTCAGAGCACCGAGAGAGAGGGAGAGAGAGAGAGAGAGAGAGAAATAAAAAAAAGAATCAGCTGGAACATCTGTCTTCGTTGGTTTCTTGCTCAGGAGTTTCCTAAAAGTAAACTTAATTATAGTGCTCATATTAGTGGATTAGAACATGGGAATAGCTTGGAGTATGTTGCCAGATGGACCAATCCTTTTCAGGTGGATCACTCAGCAGCCAGAGGCGGTGGAAAGATCCACTTCATTTCTGTTAATTGAAGCCTGTCTGGTGGAAGGCAGGGCTAAGTCCAGGAAACAGAACACCAGAAATCAAATGGGTTGGACTCCAGGGCTGTCTCTGTTACCACCTGGCTGAGGGACGCTGGGCAAGTCACCGAATCCTTCCAGATGTCAGCTTCTTTTGTAGAGGGGCTCTTTTGAAGTTAAGGGCGGTGGAAGCTGCTTGTAGATTGTAAAGACTTGTGAACATAATTTTTATGTTTTATATTTCAATCAGTGCCTGACCTGATATTGACAGTGGGGCACATCTGGGAGAAGTGGCACACATTATTGAGAATTACTGTGTCCCCGGGAGGGGTGAGCTGGGTCCCAGCTGTCCTCCATCCCCAGCCTCTGCAGTGGAGTTTACTTCCAGAGACAATGAGAGAGGTGGTGGAGGTAGAGCTTCTAAGCGATCTCTGGGGCCCTGAGCTGTTGGCTAATCAAAAACACTGAGATATTACCTCCAGGTGTTTACTAACAGATGTGGCTACCGTCACCTTTCTGCATAGCTGGAGCGCATACCTTCAAAAGACACCAGAAACTGCTCTTTGGACCCACAAAAATAGACTGCACAGCCATGGGTCAAGAGTGGGGCTCACACAACACAGCTCACATGTGGTCTGTCAGGGGAGGAGCTTATAGATGTGATTGGATTGCACTCCAGGCACATCACTGGAGTGGACACTACATGGACACTGTATTGTGAAGGGATTATCAAGACCCAGGGTGTGACCACGGTTAGGGGTGTCAGCCCCACTGCAACTATCAGAGCTACAGAGGTCAGAGTGGAGAATGAGGAGACCGAGGTTCAGGAGGACACGCACAAGGGCCAAGGCTGTGCACATCAGCCGTGAGCAGGTCTGCGACCCGGATCACCTAAACCCAGGCCAGGGTTCTTTATCTCGCCCCATGCAGCCTTATTTACAAAGGTGACATTATTAAAATGATAGTGAAGAATTGGTCATTCTGCGGTATACCTGAATCCAATACAAAATAATACTGAAAGCAAACTGTTACTGAAGTATAAAAAAGAAAAGGAATAAAAAAGAAATTGCTCAAAGAAACTATCTCAAAATACCTAAGAACACAAAACCTCCGGAATACTCAGATGATGTCTATATATTTCCCTCATCTAGGACATGGGGATATTTCACTAATACTTGCTTTTAATCTATACCTAACAGGCATACCCAATTCATAGCATTTCCTGCATCATTTCTACATTCTATATAATTACGAAGACAATATTGCCGTATCATGTGGCCAAAACTTTATATTTAAAAGATTTCTCTTTCTGATGTTCTGTTTCATAGGTATCTGAGTCAGTTCTCTGGAAGAAATCTTTTTCTTTTGCATGGCGTATAATTTAAATGCTAACCCCAGGTCAACCAGAAGGAAGTACATAGTCATAAAAAAACAATTGTTAAGGCGAATGGCATGCATAGACAGAGCAAGACCGGAGGGTCATGGTGGACTATTAGCCAGATGTGATACTACAGTAGTTTATTGTAAAAGCAAATATTATACTTGGACATTTCAAATGGAGTAAGCTGTATTAGAGCCAGAATTATTCTACTTTTCCTATTATACTCAGTATGTGTTTAATTTAGCATTGAGACTACGTTTGAACTTCTTTTCAAGAGACTTGGGTAAATAGCAAAGGGACTGTAGAAAAAAAGAAGCTCAGTGATTCAGACATGAAGAAAATCTGTCAATCATGCGATAGATTATTATAGAAGATGTTATGAGCTGCTAAAAGAGGAGGAAAGGTCAGATGAGGTCTTAAGAAGAGTATTAATTACAAGATTTATTGAGAATTAGATGCCAAATTAATAGCTAACATATTTATTGGATACTTACTATGTTCCAGGCATTGTGCTAAGTGGTATTCATGAACAACCTGGTTTAATCTTCATTAAAAAGATCTAGATAGTAGACACTATTGTTATTTGCATTTAATAGAAAAGGAAACTGAGACTGAGAGATGTTCAGTGACCTCTCCAAGATAACACAGCTAAAAAGAAGAAGAGGAGATACTGTTGGCCACCCACCAAACAGTTATTCCCCCTTTTATTTTGCAAAGAGAACCCCAATAGTTTACCTATTGTTGGGGAAGAATCCCTCTTAAACCCAAGGGGTGATTTTTAGTTGCTCTAATTTAATCATAGCACTGTCCTTCCTTCTTGCCAAGTAATTGGTTCAGGCTTAAGAATGAAACACAATTTTGGCCATAAAAGGAAATTCACTTTGAGGCTTCTGGATAGCTTATCCTTCCCCGCCTTTTTCCTTTTTTCAAGTGAGAGGATGGGAGATAGAGAGACAGACTCCTGCATGTGCCACAACCGGGATCCACCCAGCAACCCCTGTCTAGGGCCAATGTTTTGCCCATCTGGGGCCATGCTTGCAACCAAGCTATTTTTAGCATGTGAGGAGGAGGCTCCATGAAGCTATCCTAAGTGCCAGAGCTGATGTGCTCAAACCAATCGAACCATGGCTAAAGAAGAAGAGAGAGACGGGGTTGGGGGTGGTGGTGGGGGGTGGAGAAGCAGATAGTCACCTCTCTTGTGTGCCCTGCCTGGAAATTGAACCCAACCCATGCTTTCCACTTGCCGGGCCAATGCTCTACCACTGAACTAACTGGCCAGGGCCTCCTCTTTTTTTTTTTTTTTTTTTTGTATTTTTCTGAAGTGAGAAGTGGAGAGGCAGTCAGACAGATGCCCGCATGCACCTGACCAGGATCCATCCAGCATGCCCACCAGGGGGCGATGCTCTGCCCATCTGGGATGTTGCTCCATTGCAACTGGAGCCATTTTAGTGCCTGAGGCAGAGGCCATGGAGTGATCCTCAGCACCCGGGCCAACTTTGCTCCAATGGAGCCTTGGCTGCGGGAGATAGAAAGAAAGGAGAGGGGGAAGGTTGGAGAAGCAGATGGTCGCTTCTCCTGTGTGCCCTGGCTGGGAGTTGAACCCGGGACTTCCACATGCCGGGCCAATGTTCTACCACTGAGCCAGCTGGCCAGGGCCTGACCAGGGCCTTCTTTTTTTAAAAAAGATACTTTGCACTCTCCCTGCCTTTGGGTGGTCTGGTGTGAGGCTATGGGGGGCAGGTACTTGAAGGAATCAAGCAAATATGAAGGGAGAAAGCCAAAGAACAAAGGTGACGTAATGGAGAGGGCAGTGTGGAGAGACAGAGAGGCCTGGCTGAAGTAACTAATCCTAACACCACCCTATCTCAGGACTTATTCTGAGAGAGAGCACATACTCTCATCCCTTGCACCGATTTTGGTTGGTTTTCGTTTACTTTTTGCTGACTGCGTCCTCACTGACAAAGTGAAAACTCTAGAGTTTAAAGCTTGTCTATCAGATACCCGAGTCTGTGTTCTTAACTGCTACAAAAAATTGAGGGAGAAAAATTGGAATGTGTCCATAAAATATGTCTAGAAAATCAAAGAGAAACGTAAGGGCAACTAACTGATTACTTTAAGCAGAATAATTAAACCTAATGAAGACAAGCTCCCACTCTAAAATTATAAAACATATAAAATTATAAAATTGTGGAGAAACAATTCCTTGAGTGACAGTGCATCAATAAATAGAACAATCAGATGAAGACTATCAAATTCTGAAAAAGGATAAACATATTTAAAAATAATTAAACAAAACTTTTATGAATGGAAATGTGTAGACATTGAAATTAGTTATGTTAAAAAATAGGGTAAAAAGAATTGTATATTAGAAGAGAAAATCTGAGGAAATTATCTGGAAAGCACTAGAAAATGTTGGAATATGCAAAACATCAAGAGATATTGGGAATATAAAATGGTGAAACATACATCTAGTAGGAGTTTCAGTAAGAAAGAATAAAGAGAATGATGGAGAGGTAATGGGCAAAGATAGAAGAGCCAAGAATTTTTGCAGCATTGATTAAAACAAAACAAAACAAAAACAAAAACATGAGTTTTAAGTGTCAAGAAGCACAACAAGGCTCTTGGCAGAGTAAGTAAAACAAATCTAGACACATGTTAGTGAAAGTACAGACCATCAAAGACAAAAAGAAAATAATAAAACCAACTTCAGAAAAAAAGACATTACCAACAAAGGAATGATAGTTCACCTGTATGGAGATTTATCAACAGGCAATTATAGAGGTCAGAAGACAGTAGCGACCTGGCGGGTAGCTCAGTTGGTTGGAACATTGTCCTGATGCACCAGGGTTGTGAGTTCAATCCCTGGTCAGAGCATATACAAGAATCGAATAATAAATACATGGCTTGGTGTAACAACAAATCAAAACTTTTTTTTCTCTAAGTCAATTCAAAAAACTTAGAAAAAGAAGACAGTAGAAACATAAGCTTAAAGTGTTAAGAAAAAATAAGTATTAACTTAAATTCTGTAGCCTACTAAACTCTCTTTTAAGAATAAATCCCCCCCAACCCCCCAGGAAGCCTCCTCCAACATTTTCAGACAAAATAAAAATGAAAGAATTCAGCACAAAAGAACCTTGCTGAAGGAACTACTGGAGAGTGTAATCAGGAGGAAAAACAGCGAACTAAGGAGCGGTGAGCAGCTGAGCTGCTGTGTCTCCTCTTACTGCTGCTGGGTATCCAGGGCCCTCCCTACCCTAGGGTGAGGGCCAGGGCCTGTGTGTGGAGATGAGATAGGGAGACATCTTGCCATTGCTAAACGTTTATTTCTGTGTATGTAAAACACATTCCTGTAGGAGTGGTATTGCAAATAGTGATTAGGTTCCCCTGCTGTTCCTTCCAGGGCTATTGAAGTCCATTGCTACTCACACTTAGAAACTATCCGGTAAAAGAAATACTTGCATTCAAACAGAAATTAAGCAAAGAGATTCCTAAATTACCAAGTCCAAAGTCCTGGGGTGCTAGCAGTGGCAGTTAAGGGGATGGGAGCAGTAAGTTCCTGAGCATTAAGTTTCTAAAGGAGTTCTAGATTCTTCTTTAAAAGCTTTTATTATTTTATTTATTTATTTATTTATTTATTTATTTATTAATTACAGGGACAGAGAGTCAGAGAGAGGGATAGATAGGGACAGACAGACAGGAACGGAGAGAGGTAAGAAGCATCAATCATTAGTTTTTCGTTGCCGTTGCGACACCTTAGTTGTTCATTGATTGCTTTCTCACATGTGCCTTGACCGTGGGCCTTCAGCAGACTGAGTAACACCTTGCTGGAGCCAGCGACCTTGGGTCCAAGCTGGTGAGCTTTAGCTCAAGCCAGATGGGCCCCATGCTCAAGCTAGCGACCTTGGGGTCTCGAACCTGGGTCTTCCGCATCCCGGTCAGACGCTCCATCTACTGCGCCACCGCCTGGTCAGGCTAGATTCTTAAGAAACATCCTTCCTCCCCTGGATTCCAATTAGACTTTGCTGTTTTACCATTACTGACAATAAAAATGGAAGAACAAAAACCTTGGAAAAAATGTGACCAAAGGGGATATAATTGCCCACCAGCCTTTCGATTTCACAAGAGGGCCCCTCTGTTGCACTCCACCCCAGCAGCCCCCAGCCCTGCAAAAAGCTTTCCATTTGGTTCAGGTTATGGGAGAGGGCTATAGGTGTTAAAGACAGCCGGTGGCTGCAGGGGGATGACACCTGGCGTGACAAGGGTGCCTTAAAGGGTCCTGGGCACAGGAGGGAGTCTCTAGTTCTTCGCGAGCCCAGGTTGGGGCTAGCCAGCCTGTGGAGGTAAGTCAGGTGGCCGCCAATCTCTTGATGAGTTTCACCTACTCATCCAGGAAGTGGCTTGCCGGAAGTCAGGAAGTCTGCGCAGGTAAAACCCAGGCGCGCAGCTGCAGGACTGCCAGGTTCAGGCTTGCTTGTCATTGTCCTGGCTGTCGTGGGACGGCTTCTCCATGTCCTAGAAGATGACGCCATTCCTGGCAGGTTTTGCATCTTCAAGATATGCTTTCCCCCCAGCGCTTCTCCTTGGCAAACTCAGGGAAGAGCCATGTCCTGTTCTTGTGGTAGAAAGACAAGCCCAGAGAGAGGTAGGTGGTCGCCGGTGGCCTCCAGCTCTCTGGAATCCTTCTGACGACCCTGGGGGCTCAGGGTTGGTGGATAGTCAGGAGCTAAGTTCAGGAGCTCTGTTGGCCTGGCCCGGAGGCCAAGGGTGGCTGAGAAGAGGATCCTGAGGGTTTTTACTGCATAAAAGGTTAAAGGGTGATCAGAAGCTGGAAGAAGGGGCGTCCCTGGGCAGAGGTGGATTAGGGTCAGTTGAGGCTCCGGGTGCAGAAGAAAATATTGGGCCCCTTAAAAAAGAGAGAGACAGGGAAAATAATACATGTTAACCATACTTTTAAATAAATAAAAAATATTATGTACTATTAAAGTTAAAATAGCACACATGAAACCAAACTGTGTCTTTAGAAAAAGTGTAAAGTTGGGGTTTTGGGGGGCCCTTCAGAAGTCGGGGCCCAGGGCGAGCGCTGGGGGTGCCTGCCGTTAAATCCATCTCTGTCCCTGGGTCTGTTCCACTGTTGATCAGGAGACAGACAGATCTTGGGGACCAGCCCAGTGCTTTGGGAAAGGGTCTTTCTCGGCAAGTGCTTCTTTTAGCTTAAGTGCCTAGCTGCATTGCCTGAAACACACTTTAGTGTCATTTTTTTTTCTCTAGAAATAAACTCATGGTGGTGGTGGGGACTGATGACTAGGTGATTATGCAGGTACACGGACCCCAGAAACCCTCTGGATGGAAGGAATGCCTGGACCAGGCTGAAGGTGGGCACTGAAGCTCAGGAGAGGGGGATGAAACCTCAGGTGTTCTTGGTTAAGGGGAAAGATCTGGTGTCTTTGGTGCCAGTGATCTGCTGCAGACAGTCCCGTAAGCAAGCATGAAGTGGGCCCAGCAGGGATCAAGTGCAGAGTCAGGGCGGTGCAGGGACAGGTGCTCCGAAAAGGGAAATCCCAGGGTCCGGGAAATGGAGAACTTCCAGGAGAGACAGCCAAGCAGGAAAAATGAAAATGACCCTGTACTCATCTTCAATAGAAACAAAACACATGGGTTTGGAAGAAATACAGGGGAAAATTCAAGCAGAGAGCATCAAGTTATTTCGTGGGAAGAAAACAGAAATCACCAAAAGGAACACAACCTATAGCTATTGTTTGTGCAGTTCTAAAAGAACCTTTTTTTAAAAAAAAACAAAAAACCCCAAAGTCTTGTTTGACTGCAGTAAAATTAACCTCACACTTTGGATCAGATTAAAGGTATTGTTTAGTATGGTGTCGTTCTGTGAAGTGAAATATCAAGCAGTCATTAGAATATACTGCTTTTCCATGAAAAAAAAAATTCAATTAAATAAAGCTTAGCTTTTTAAAGAATGAAATAGTTAATATTCTAGAAAGGTCCTGACAAGCTTAATTAGACTTTGATTCGGGGAAAAGGAGGCTGTAATAAAGGACCCTGGCCGGATGAGCGCTGAGGAGCTACCTGGAAGGGTTCTGTTAATTTGAAGAGTAATTTGTGCTCCATGATAGCGTTATCTACTGAGCTCCCTCTGTTTTTGTTTCTTTCTTGACTCAGGAAATACGAGTAATGGATTGCTGTCCCGTGTCTGTTTACCTCCTTATTGTCATCACTACTACAATCACGGGGTAGTTCTATTGGTTTTCCCTCCAAACCCTTTATTGCAGCAGGAGTGTTTGTGTGAGAATCCAGGGGGCCGCATCAATCCAGTTTAGCAAATATTCAGTGAATGCCTGCTCTGTCAGGTGAGGTCCGCCAGGGACTGCGGCCATAAAGATGGGATGAGCAAAGGAGGAGTGAGGGAGGCAGGCGGGAGAGCGGACAGCCCCATTGTGGGAGCTGGATGATGAAGATGGTCGCGGTAAGTCTGCAGCCTGGGCTTGATTACAGACAATGGCCTGCTGCTTGGGACGTGGGTTCCTAGGACTGCCTGCAGATTAGGATCACCTGGGGAGCTGTAAAAAAAAAAAAACCACGTTCCTCATTTCTTACCAACAAGAGTCTGAGTTAATTATGTGGTATTGGGGTCAGGCCTAGCCGTTTTCAAAGTGGTTTCACCTGGGCAATATTAGTCCCAGGGTTGCTTTCAAGTCGAACAACCCAAAGGCCTCAAATTTTCTTGTTGCCTACAGGAATGTCGTTACTCACAGGTAGTAGACGTTTGCTTGGGAGCTTGCTTTTCACTGGGACTGCCTTGATCATCTCATGGTGTCAGGGGTCTACCAATCCCATTATCTACTTGTCTTCGGTGGGAAGGGTCACAGGACTCAAGCTCGACCCTTGGAGGGTTTGGTCTGAGTTTTATGTGCATGACTCAGCCGGGCCAGCCAAAGCCTACCATGATGGGGACAAGAGGGCGGGGAAAGCAAGAGGGAGAGAGCGAATGAGAGGAAGTTTCCCTTTTGGCCTCTCAGTATAAGCATGTAGGCTCGAAGCTTCCAGCAGTCAGTTTCCCAGGTATGCCAAGAGTGTCTGGTGCCAGCAAGGCCAGCAGTCAGTGAGACAGAGCTGAGAAATGACAACGGTGATGGAATCCTGGTAACATTGCTTGGCCCCTGGAGTCCGCCATTTGTGAAGCTGGCCCCTGGACTTCTCAGTTCTATAAGACAATTCATTAGTTCCCTTTGATACTAAGCTTTTTTATATCAGTTCTATATTGTTTGTTACCAAAAGTTGTAATAGTACATGTCATAAAGTTTCTGTAATGAAATAATGTAGGACTAAAGCACAGTTCTGCGGAGGTGATAGATACTCAGTAAACGCTGGCTGTCCTCATCTCGTTATGGTTGCAACATTGTACTTTGCCACCATCACCCATTTTTCTCCTGGGCACTCTCTCTCTCTCTTTTGAGAGAGAGAGAGAGAGAGTAAGTTAAGAAACAGGCAGTCAGGAAGGGAGAGAGATGAGAAACATCAATTCTTTGTTGCAGCACCTTAGTTGTTCATTGATTGCTTCTCATATGTGCCTTGACTGGGAGATCCAGCTGAGCCAGTGACCCCTGGCTCAAGCCAGCAACTGTGGGGTCATGTCTATGATTCTATGCTCAAGCTGGTGACCTTGGGGTTTGTAATGCCGGTGGCCAAGGCCAGACAGGTCCACATTGGATTCAGATGGATGGTAGAGAAACTGCAGAGCCGGAAAGTGTTGAGCCATTCTTTTTGATAAAGTCTCACAATGGCAGACAAGCGCACAGGCAGGGGAAAACCTCTTCTCTGGCACACAAACGGCAACAATGGCCTCTCACAGTGGCAGGCAGGCAACCTGCCATCCACAATCCCCCATCTCTCTTGAACATAAGCACCCATAGCCTTATATAGGCCATGCACACGTGCTGCTGCCAGGTGCTTACGCACTAATCAAGCAAAGTGCTTGCAGCTGGTATACCAGCGAGCAAGCCTAATACAGCTGCTCCACAGGGTTTCAAACCTGTGTCCTCAGTGTCCCAGGCCAGCGCACCATCCACTGTGCCACCGCCTGGTCAGGCATAGAGCTTTCTCTTCTTAAAAGAGCTGTAGAATAAGATGCAGTCACAGTATTTCTTCCCATCTCTATTATTTATTAGAAAGAGCTCAGAACTTTCTGACTTTTTTCTTTGTGTATATTTTGCTACCTACTGCTCAGAGTTCCATGAAGGTACCAGGAGGCATTAAGCTTTCAGGCCTTTGTATGCACCCAGCCTTCAGATTTTTCACACTGGAGCAGGCAGAGGAATTGGCTCTACTTAGAAGCTAACTGTTCTTTATAGAGTCACCCTTAGTTGAATTATAAGCCTCAGTGTCTACTCTGGGGTTTACCTAATGTTCCTCACGTACCCACTGCATGGCTCCAGCTGTATAGTTTAGGTCCAGTTTGCCTCAAGGTCCTCAGCCACCTTTTCTTTGTCCCTCGAAGTCCAGCTGCCCTTCAAGACGCCGATCAAGCCCCATGGCCTCCATGGAGCTTTACTCGAACATGATCTGACCCAGTACCCCTTTCTTGGAACTTGTAATGTCTGATTTCGGCTAGCTCCTCTTCAATGTGCAATTGTTTTATCACCCCATTGAGACCATATATCCACTGAAGTCAGGAAGTCTACGTGTTTCTCTAAATGCTCTTACACATACCAGAGTCTCCATGAGTGCTGGTTCAAAGAGTACCATTCAAATCAGGCAGTTCTCTCTGGGGCAGATGAGACATTGCCCTTGGTCGGTTTTTATGCCATGCAGTGAACCTAGCTGAAAAAAGAAAAAGTCACAGCAGTCTTTATAACTATAGCTCCAGCACAGGGAATTCTAGGTACCTGTCCTTGCCTTTGTAGTTCGAAGTCAAGCTACATAATCTCTTTTTCTATTCTTTCATCTACTTCTGTCTCAACTTTGCCTTGGAGATTGATATGAACATTTAAGTTCATTTGAGTTAAACATGAAACCTCATACTCTGGTCATATTCTAGAAGTTCATGTCAACTTCCAAAACATGTTTTCTCCCAGCCTTTCTCTTTTATGTCAGGCAGATCAACTGAATGTGCGGTCCAGTGAGGCCACCCTTCTTGTGTGGGATGGGACGATGATTCCCACTGCTCTAGATTAATTTATTAAATTATAATCGGCATACAACATTATATTAGGTAGGTATACAACTCAACATTTATATATCTTATGATGTGAACACCACACTTAACTATAGTAGTAGCTGGTTGTCGCTGTGCAAAGTTACCACACTGTTACTGACTGTATTTATCTTTTTCATCCATGTCTCCAGACCCCAACTCTGGCAACTCAGTTTGCTCTTGGTTTCTAGGAGTCTGGTTTGGCTTTGTTTTGTGTGTTCATTTGTTTTGATTTTTTAAAATTTCACACATAAGTGAAACCATACAGTGTTTTGTCCTTCTCAGTCTGACTTATTTCACTTAGCCATTTGTGACAACAGGGATGGACCCTGAAAGTATCTTACTTTAAGTTAATATAAATGGTGATTATTTGGGGGCTTCTCTCACAAATGTAAGAGTAACCACTGTGTTAAAGCCAAGATTGAAGTGGACAACTGCCTGTTTAGTTTTCCTCCAATCCTGAGCTCTAGTTATCTGCGTTCATATTCTTTTGGTAACTTGTCTGCCGTGATTCTGGACCATGCAAGTGAAGGATGTTGCCCCTTAGATTCAACAGCATCCTTGGGCAAATGTCTGTCAGAAGACATAATGTATTTAAAGGCGCTTTGAAAACTGTAAAACACTATAAAATGAGGGCTACTGTTATAATTAGAAGGTTTATGATTCCGGTAGCTGCAAAAGAGGTGTGTTTTACTTTAGTTCAAAAGCTTATTTTCTTCAGGAATTTGGCAACAGTATCCCAGCATGCCAACATGGAAATGGTTTTATTGCACATTCAGGTCTGGCTTCCTTCCTGGTTCCATAAAAAAAGCTGGAGAAAGACCCAACACACTCATGCCCCTATATCTTTATACCTGTATGGATAATTTATGGAAAATACTGAATAGCTAAAGAAAAACTGCTAAAAAGAAACTTTTCCAGAAAGCTACATGTTACTATGTCCAAAAGCCCACAAAATAAGTTTATTATTCACTAATTTTAGCTACCTACATGACTTACAAAGGAAGGGCTGTTTACTTTAAGGACCGCTAAAAATAAGCACAAATGAATGTGATATACATTGGGTCAAAACGTAGGCACTAGGAATCAGAATATTTACCATGTAGCGTTAACACATACTGTAAAACACATAGTGTATGAGGAATAGGCACCGCCCCCCCACCAGCATTGCAGGTGCAGCTTTTATCAAACTGGACAATAAAGCCCTCTTTGTTCATCATTTCAGGGGCAGCAGTTATGAAATGAGGAGTTGTAATCCTTCCTTTTGCTGTATAAAACCAAACAGTAAACAAGCTTAAACGTCATTCCTGTTGTATACTATCAATTTTAAAGGACACTAAGTATACAAAAGCAGGATTCAGAACAAAACTGTTAATAAACAGTGGTGGGCTGGAGCGGACGAGAGTTGGCTTGCCCCAGGAGAGGCAGTTGTACCCGTTTCTTCCCAACTCCTCCTTCAGTGATGCTGAGATTATATCTTGACATTGATCATGGTGGGAATGTTTACATCTCAGAAATTGGCAAATGCTAAATATCAGTGCTCTCTTCTTGTCCCTCCCCCAAGAAGAGTTGGTTGGTAAACATTTCCAACACACCACTGAGATTCAAATGTAAGTAAGTATCCACTGAGCACAGCTTTCTCCTGGTGCCTTAAAAGTGCTGTCACTAGACAAAGTTGCAGTCATCTCTGCCAAGTACTTTAGAAATTGTACCAATAGTTTAATATTAAGGCAAAGCTCTTTTCATCCAGAGATAATATCTAGAGGTGCATAGGTCGGTATTGCTTGGATGCATATGAATATCTCAGTAGATGTGGTGTTCCATAAACCAGGATATGTCAGAGTGATCTGCTAGGGTTCCAGAATACTGTGGTCTCAAAGTTGTAGAATGCTGAGTGCCCAACATCATACCGAGCATGCCTTTCTTTATGCATGGCATGATTTCACTAACAATATACTCCTCATTGTCTGTATTTCCTTGAGATTTTTTACAGTGTGCATCATCCTCAAGTATGGTTCCACATTCCTTTTGGTAAGAAGATAAAAGCAGTCTTGTAACCAAGCTCCTGTCATCAATAAGTCGTGGTTTGGGTTATTCAGGAGATTTAACTTCACCTCTGGTCATGAATGCTTCTTTGCTTCTGGTGATGGGATCCACTTGGGCCCTTGTCTTCTGAGGTGGCTGAGAGATGTCTCTGATTTGGCCACCAACTCCATTTTAAGAAGTTTTTGGTTCTGTTTCATTATTACTCTTTTTTTCTAACTTTTTTTCAGACCAGCTTGTCTTCTTTCTTGGGGAAGCTCTTCATCATCACCTCTACAAATTGTTCTTGATGGACTTGAGTAATTCGCTCTCTTTCTGAAGATTGGTGTTTGTTTTTGAACATCCTGCTTTCTGGCACGCATTCATCCCTTTTATTTTCCCTGCTCACTTATAAAGATCATCACTTGTTTTCATTCATGCTCTTTCCATGAAGCATAGTGGGTGTTTGCTTTCCCGGAAGGTACACTTCAGGACCTGCTCGGTGCTGTCTATCGGTGATTTGCCACCTGCTCCTTCCCCCACCATCCATGATTCCCCAATTAATATTTATTTCAGGATCCTACATATGAAGCATGCATGCATGAGTCCATTCATTCATCAATAAATAATTTGTGGGGCCCCCCATATGCCAAACTTTGTACTGGGGATACCCTTACACTCTAGTAAGGGCAGACTGAAAGTAAGTCTTTCTTCTAAGAGAATTAAAATATGGGACTGTGTTTTGATACCACAACATAGGGCTGGCAGGTGGGTAAATGGGGGTCAGGGCTCTGGCCAGGTTGGGGCAGCAGCTGACAAAGTCAGGATATAAGTAACAAAATGAACTTATAAAAACTGAAAATCAGAGAAAATGTGTTCTTCATTCATGAATCTGGTTAAAGGTTTATCAATCTTGCTTATTTTTGCAAAGAACCAGCTTTTGGTTTTATTGATATATTTTTTTTTTGTATTTTTCAGGCTAGATTTTATTCATTTCTACTTTGATATTTATTATTTCCTGTTGTCTACTCTCTTGGGGTTTTGCTTGTTGTTCTTTATGTGCTTCTTTTAGGTGTAAGGTTAGATTGTTCAAGACCTGTATTGCTATGAATTTTTCAATTAGGATTGCTTTTGTTGTGTCCTCTTGGGTTGTTGTATTTTCATTTTCATTTGTCTCAAGGTAGCTTTCGATTTCTTCCTTGATGTTATTGTTAACCCATTCATTATTTAGTAACATTATTTAACTGCTATGTGTTTGTGTGTTTTTCAGTCCATCGGCCATATGGGAGGACAGCTCAACACAGGGACAATAGTGGCTGTCCCTCCAGCTCTTGTCACAAAGCCACACAACTCAGTTTCTTCCTGTATGTCTCTGGCATCCCTCAAGCCTCTGTCCATCTGCTGGAGCCCAAGGTGAGTGCCTGCAAGAGTTTTTGCAGACTCTTTAAGAGGACAATTGAGTTTTTAGCAGCTGTCTATTGCACCCGGATGTGTGAAATTCTTGCTGATTTTCCCAGCCTGATGTATGTGGGCTCTTCTTTCTGACACTGTAGTTCCCCATTGGGGAGCCCCACCTGGGGCTAAGACCCTTCACTTCTTGAGGGGGGGACTGCTTCAGCTGAGCTAGTCATCTGGATTCTCAGGTGCTGCATGAGGGTGTGGTGACAGCTTGTTGTGCCTCCCCATCCTTGATGTAGCTTCTTCTTTATAGCCTTAGCTATAGTTCTGCTGGTCTTCAGATGGTTATCCAGGCTGATTGTTCTATCAATTGTTTGTATCAATTTGTTCTATCAATTGTTTGTGACAAATTGTTCTATCAGTTTGGTTGTAATTTTGATGTTTTCATGTGAGGTGATGAGTGCTGTGTCCTCCTGTTCTGCCATCTTGACCCGATCTCCTGTTATAGCGTTCTAAACCACACACAGAATTGCAGCAGAGGGCCTGGTGAATACCAAGTATTGTGCTAGGCAATTGGAGAAGATAGACAAATAAAAGACAATTGAGAGTACAGTGTGGTGACTTTTATGATAGTGGTGACCACTGAGATCCACAGAGTAGCTATTCCTAACTGAGCCTTGGAAGTGAGGAGTGAATGGAAGTCTCTAGGACTTGATGCTGGTGTTGGGTGTTGGAGGGTACGGATTAACCAGAAGTCTGGGGAATATGCTTTAGGCAGGGGAAGTCCAGACAAAGTCAGGGAGGCATGATAAAGCACTGTGCTTGGAGAACTACAAGTACATTGGTTTGGGTGGGCTGTGGTGTATATATGAAGGAGCAAAGCATGGTGAGGTAGTGGAGGGAGCCATGGGCCAAATGATGAAAGCCGTGTGTCCCTTATCAGGGTTTACCTGACTGCCTGCAGAAAAGGAAAGGACACAAAACCCATCACGGTAGGGCAGCCAGGGTGGAAGGATGTGGCATGCTTATTCATGCCACCTTTGGTTCTCACAGACTCATGCTCAAGGCCGCAGTTCTCCTTTGTTCCAAAGTTGGGAAGTGACTCAATGAGCACAGCCGTTAGGATTGATAAAGCATCATTGGGCGGGGTGGTTTGGAAGGTCAGCTGGAGGCAGAATCACCAGACGGGGATAGCAGCATGGGCATGAAGTAAAAAGTGACTCGGTGAAGGTTGGGGACAGGCATTCAGAAGGAAATGACTGGTGTTCGAGATTTGTAAGGATGACATATACAAGCATGAAGGGACCATCTGGGTAAGAATAACGTATTAAGAACTTCCTATTTGATTCTGAGATGGGTATGTATTTGGTGAATTATCACGGTGTCTTATTTTAATGTAGATAGTAGTAGTTTGTATAGTAGGGGGCATTTTCATTTGATCTTAATGTTGGCATTGTTTTCTTCCTTTTAATATAGGAAGTGAGACCTAGAGAGGTGAGTAGGTCAAAGTCACACACTAGGGATAACAGTGTAAGGATCTGACCTGAGATCTCCTGTCTTTGGTATTGGAGGGTGGCTGTGCAACCCAGAGAGATAATGGAGTATGTGTCCTTCCGGAAGAATTTAGGGTTGAGCCCAGTCAGGAGACAGCAAACCTCCAGAGGGGGAGCTGTTAGGCCAGAAAACCGACATTTACCACCAGGGGGCGCTCTTAGCCAAGAGAAACTTGGCAGTCCACAACCAACATTTTAAGAACTCTTGAGAGTGTGTCTCTTTTCTGAGAGGTTCTTTCTTGGGAAACTGCCCAGTGAAGAAACTGGTGGCAGGAGTAGCTCGAGGACTGCTGAGTGGGGATCGGTGGTGGCAAGTAGCCTTCCACAGCTTGTACCCAGGAGGCGAGATTTATAGGGAGACACTCCCTACATCTCTCTGTAATAATCTCTGCTGGTGCCTATGTGGAGGGAGGAGCATGCAGTTCACAACTGCAGTTACTCTAGTACTGTTTGGAGAGAGGTGTACTGTCTCTCCTAATGCAGGGTTATCTCCATGAGCTGTAGAAATAAACGATTTTCTGATGCTCTGTCATTCTTGGGTGGGCAGGTGGTGGTGGTGGGGAACAGCAGACCCCTGACAACCGCCCTTTTGATGGTTCTTCTCTTCAACTTCTATAGCTTTAATCTTGAGGTGAATTTGCCTAAAATAAAGACATTCCAGCTCATAACCTCAGGCCAGAAAAGATGCCATCGTCCATAGAAGCTAGAAACCTGTGACTCTCCCCTAAGTGGACAGTGGGTCTAGGTCTTACTCCTGTTTGGTGAGAGTTGGGAGGCACAGTTTAACCTGTTTTCTTTCATTGGATCACCCATCTTTTCTCTTGTAACAGATGCTTTCTTTTTGAGCTTGGAGCCACAGTGCCAATGCCATGGGATCAGCCACGTATCCAACCAGTGGGGTTTGGGGCAAGTTCTGGGTTATGGCCTAGCTCTGATGATTTGAGTAGGGAAGGGGGTAGTGCACATATTAAAGAGACTTGATCAGATTCCATCTTCTGCAGTTAGTCCTGTTCTGTATTTTTCCAAGAGCGGTTTCAGTAGTGAATCCCAAGGAAGATGTGACGATGTGATGTTGAAGATCATTAATGGGCACAGTGGTCACGTATCTCTCTCTCTCTCTAGTTTATTATTCCTCCTCTGGAGCATTACCTTTTTAATCACTTAAGGCTTTTCAGTCTTAAGTCAGGAATGGTCTGTTAAAATGCAGCCATTCCAGGGAAAGCACAGAGCTTAACCCTAAAACTAAGCCACTGGTTTAGTTTTCAAAGACTCATTTAGCAGGTGTTAGAGTCATGGAATGTTTTCCCTTGAAGGGTCTTCAGATATTGTTCACTTTACAAATGAGGAAACTGAGGCTAGACAGAAATGAGAGAATCATACATACACATCTGGAAAAGAGAACATATTCAGTTCTTTGCTTTATGGCTGGTGCCTTTCCCCTATTGCCCTGTGAATTAGCCTATGCTGGGGATGAAGATGAGAGGGAAGAAGGATGTCGGGAGAAAGTGAACACTCGTAAAAGAGGTGACAAGTTACTCAACATTCACTCCAAAAATGTGTAATGGGCACTACTATTCTAGGCATTGAGGTAGATGTAGCTAACGTTAAAGACAAGTAAGAAGTATCTCCTAACCTAGGCAACAAACCAACAGTTATAATGAATGTGATGGTAGAAATGTGCGCTTTGGAAGGATGGATTATTGTCCAGTTTCTCTTGGTTGCAAGTGACAGAAAACTTAGCTCAAACCAGTCTGAATTAAAGAACCCACTGACGAGCATAGCTGTGAAGTTCTTAGTATTTCTGCTTTCAAACACGCCATCTATACTCAGGGTCTTAAAACCTCTTATCAGGATTTCCAAGGGGTGAAACCCTCCCCCACATGACAATGAAGGTAGCCAAGCATAGACCTGGAATGAGACCATCTGGGGATAATATACTTAAGCACCGCTGTACAAGTCTGTGTGTGCATGGGATCCTTGCAAGGCAAGCCCACCATGCCACGTTCAGAGGCAGAGCAGGGGAGGCTAGATCAGTGGAAAACTCAGCAAAGTATTTATGTTAGGTGCAGCTTTTGAAACAAGGTAATAAGCCTTCCTAATTTTCCTGTGGCATACTTTCCTAGCTACCTTCTGGCCTTTGTCCGGCACCTGTATCCTTGATTGATCTGTTTGATCCAATCTTGATTTAAGAAAAAAATATATGGAAAACCAGAAAACAAAAACAAAACAAACAAAAAACTCTATCAGGATAATTTTCTCTCAGCTCTATTTCCTTGTGCTGACATCATTCTCAGGCAGGTTCTCTGCCAGGGATGCCAAGGATGGAGGAGGCAGCTCTGGTTTTTAGTATCTGCTTAGCAACTCTAACAGAAAGAGGGTGCTTTTCTGTCAAGCAGATCTCATTGGGCCAGCTTGCATCTCATGCCCATCAAAAAGCAACCTGGGGAAATGGTATATTGGCCAGGTCTGGGTCAAACGATTACTTTGGAGCTCAAGAAGTGGGCTTAGGGCCCTGGCTGGTTGGCTCAGCAGTGGAGTGTCGGCCCGGCATATGGAAGTCCCAGGTTCGATTCCCAGTCAGGGCACACAGGAGAAGTCCCATCTGCTTCTCCACCCTTCCCCCTCTCCTTTCTCTCTGTCTCTCTCTTCCTCTCCCACAGCCAAGTCTCCATTGGAGCAAAGTTGGCCCGGGTGCTGAGGACAGCTCCATGGTCTCCGCCACAGGCACTAGAATGGCTCTGATTGCAGTGGAACAATGCCCCAGAGCAGCCGAGCATGCCCTAGTGGGCATGCTGTTTGGATCTCAATTGGGCACACGCGGGAGACTGTCTGTATGCCTGCTCACCCCCTCCCGACTTCTCACTTCAGAAAAATACACACATACACACACTTACAAAAGAAGTGGGTTTATCCTCAAACAACATGAATGGATTGTGGATGAGGATTCCTGGTAGGTATGCAAAACAACATAGGCTCTAACACCAGGTAGAGATGAAGTAAAGGAGGAAGACCACGAGGTGGTTCTACTTCCAAACCCAACTGGGTATATTATAATACAGTTCTGATGCTAACCATTGGAATTAGTGTCAAACACCACAAATTAAAGGGTTGGTCCTCCGCAAGAGTATTCTTACTTCAGATGATAGCTGCACTTTGGGGGACATGCAGTCACCTGCTTTTCTGACTGACTGGCTGTACATTTGGGAGTTTTCATAAGCCCCTCAGGTTTGATAATTTGTTAGAACAACTCCCAGAACTCATGGAAGTGCTATACTTATGATTACAGTTCTATTATGTAGGATATAAGATGGATGAATTCTGGGAGGAAGCACTGAGTTTCCACATCAGTCCTTGTGGATTTAGGGCGCAGTGTAACTCCCAGCACATCAATGTGCTTGTCAGCCAGGAAGCCTCATGAGTTTGGGTGACCTATTTTTATTGGGGGTTTCATTACTTTAGCAAGGTTGATTAAATCATTGGCTACATGTTTGAATTGAGTCTCCCATTTTACTCCCCTTCCTGGAGGTCTGGGGACTGAAAGTCCCAACTTTCTTCTGGTGACCTGCCCCTATCCTGAAGCTATCCAGGGGCCCTCCAAGAGTCACCTTATTAGCATAACAAAGATCTTTCTGTCTGGAAATTCCAAGGGGTTTTGAAGCGCCATGCCAGAGAACATGGATCAGGTATATTCTTCACCTACAGAGGTGAAAGGAGGCTTCCTAGGGAGGTGATAATTGACTGGAATCTCCACAAGGGTAAAAACACATCTGTGTGGAATCACTGACGCATGAAAAAGAAGCAGAGCTGTAAGTTCAGTGAGGGAGGCAAGAGAAAGAGCTCCAGAGGTTGACAGTGTCCACCTGATAGTGCTTTGCTGGTCTACTTTTATCTTGTGCAAACTGGGTCTGGGGGTCACTGAAGGATTTGGATTTTAGTGTTACGTCTCTGGCACATGCGCTGAGTGTGGAAGGAGGGTGAGCAAGATGGAATGAGGTGACTACAGTAAATCCGGCAAGAGTTTCCGTTTCGAGCGGTACCTACTTGACTCTTTGGCCAAGGACAGACCCTTGACCTCTGTGTTCCTGTCCTAGGGTTGCCATAACAAACTGTTACAAACCGGGTGGCTTAATACAAAAGAAATCTATTCTCTCACAGCTTTGGAGGCCAAAATTCCAAACCCAAGGTTTCAGAGAGGTTCCGTCTGAGGGAGCGTCTGTTCCATGCCTTTCTCGTAACTTCCAGCGGCTGCCAGTAATTCTTGGCATTCCTCAGCTTGCAGATGCATCACTCTAATCTCTGTGTTTGTCATCACATGTTGTTCTTGTGTGTCTCCGTGTCCAAATTCCCTCCTCTTATAAGGACACCAGTCATTAGATGAGGGCCCTCCCTACTTCAGTATGACCTCATCTTAACTTGATTACATCTGAAAAGACCTTATTTCCAAATAAGGTCACATTCACAGGTACCAGGGGTTTGGATATCAACATACCCTTTTGGGGGAACTCAGTTCAACCCATCACATGCCCCAAGCCTTCCTGGTTACAGGAAGGAAAGTGATGGATTATCTGTGTGGCTTCCCCGCCTCCCAGCTGTCTCCTCAACCTCATTCACACAAGGCCCATGAGCTCCGACAGTGCTTTGGGTGGAGTGGCTTTTTCTTTATGGACTGAGCTGAGCCAAAGTGGCTGGATAGTGTTGCCCATGCTACTACTGTGGAGGAGAAGACTGTCTGCTTCTTCTATTGTGGCAAAAATGAAAGTAGGACCCAGGTGTTAGACGGGTGGAGGCAGACTGGACCTCAGTTCAGCAACCTAGGTTCTTGAATCCCGTCTAAGAAAGAATTCAGAGCCAAGACTCAAACTATAAGAGAAAGTTTATTTAGACAGTCACAGAGGTAGAAGAAATGGGATCAGGAAACAAGTTACAGAGGCAAAAGGAGAGCCCATGGAGCTTAGGAGAGAGAGACAAAGACAAGGAAGACTTGCTAAGGGGAAGGGAAGGTGTGAGCGTGCCCAACTGGGCTCTTTAAGGGTGGGATTTTAGGAGACTATCAGGGGAGGAGCTCAATAGACTATTCATCAGATTTCCAAGTATGTCTTTTTAGGGTTGTGGTCTACACTGATTGGTCAGTGGGGGGGTCATTAGTCAATGCTCCTGGTCCTACTATCAGCTATGGCAGAATTTTTCAGCTACCAGTCTGTGGATCTGTCAGCCAGAAATTTCATGTTGGTCTGTGAAAGAGTTAACCACCCCGAAGTTGTATGAAGATTATAGACCCATTAATCTTAGTTGAATTTGTTTTTGCTCAGGGTGATTTCTGCTTTAGTGGTCCCTGAAATAATACTCCTATTTCCAGGAGGTTGAAAACCATAGAATTACGGTGTTGCTGCTTTTCTGGACCTGAAGCTGAAACACACTGAGACCTAGATGTTATCCCTAAAGGTAAATGCTTGCGGTTGTAGTGGAGCAAGGACCCGCATTGGAGTCATGTGAAGCCTCTCTTCTGCCCCTTGTTCCTCCTCCAGGGAGGTCTACTGCGTGACTAGTGACATGCCAGGGAGGAAAGGTCAGGGAAGAAAAGGTCAGAGGAGGGTCTGGCCTGCATGACCAGCAATATGAAAGGTCAGGGTGTCTAAGCTACGTGACCACCAATATACTAAGGGCGGAAAGGGTGCCCTGGAGCCACGTCCTTGTTTCCCAGTTTTGCTTGTTGCTAGGCACCCAGGGCTTTCTGCCCTGGTGAGCCTCTGTTCCTGGCCTATTGTCCTTGTTCTGGTCATGTCTGTCTACTTGCCACACTACCTCCTTCCTGCTGTGTTCTAAGTTGGGGGGGGGGCTTTGAGTTCTCTCTTCCCCAGCAACAGCTTTATAATTATCATTGCACTCCTATTTCTCTAGAAAAAGAAAAAGAGTAATGGCTTATTCTAAGGCCACTGACTTCTCCCTCTTTGGAAGAGGGATGTCAGTATGAAGTCACCATAGTATGACTTTACTGGCTGTCCCCCTCCCCCTCTTTGACCTCCTTCTCAACAATTACATTCAGTAGAACACCTCAGTTTGGTACCTTCTTTGCTGTGTTTAAGTTGTAATCCCTGGCAATCAAAATGTTTACTGGTAATGTCTCATTCATCCCAAACCTGCGTCTCTGCATTGGGAGCGTTAAAATTGGTTGTTCAATTTTGGTCGAGCCAGGTTTTTCCTGTGTGTAAGCTCCATCCTGGGAATCACTCTGACCAGTGTCTTTCAGCTGCCGGTTTGCTAACGAGTCCGCCAGAAATTTTGTGCCAGTCTGCAAAAGAGTTAAGCATCCTGATGTTGTATAAAGATTATAGACCCAACGATCTGGTAAAATTTGCTTTAGTCTCAGGGTAATTTCTGCCTTAGCGGTCCCCGAAATAATTCTCCCCTTTTCACTGTCCCCAAGTGTAAAAAGGTTGAAAAGCACCGATTAGACAGCTTCTGGGAATCAATTTGTTCCATGGTACTCATTGCCTCAGAGACACCAGGTGCGCCGCAGGGAAGAGCTACACTTTTGGGGTTGTGGGTGGTGATGTTTTCCACTTAGGAGACCCAATTCCCGTCTTTCTGGGGTTAGTGCTCTAGGTTCAGGCATGGCTGCCATCTGCATAATTCTTTTTTTATTACATTTAATTTGTTGTGTGCATAATTTTTTTGTGTGTGTTGTATGGCAGAGACAGAGAGAGTCAGAGAGAGGGACAGATAGGGACAGACAGACAGGAAGGAAGAAATGAGAATCATCAATTCTTTGTTGTGGCTCCTTAGTTGTTCATTGATTGATTTCTCATATGTGCCTTGACTGGGGGGCTACAGCAGACCAAGTGACCCCTTGCTCAAGCCAGCGACCTTGGGTTCAGGCTGGTGAGCCTTGCTCGAACCACATAGGCCCGCGCTCAAGCTGGCGACCTTGGAGTCTTGAACCTGGGTCCTCCGCATCCCAGTCCGACACTCTTATCCACGGCACCACTGCCTGGTCAGGCTGCATAATTCTTTTTAAAAATTTCATACCTGTTTTTTTCTACTGCACGAAGATTACTGTGAATTAAGGCAAAGGAGTTAAAAGTTGTAATTTATTGTTAGAATTGAGGGAAATGAGGTCTGTGTGGGTAATGTGGATTTCCCAGACTTGCTTCACAGAGTTGCTAACTTGTCCTGGTTTGCCTTGGCCTTTCCTGGTTATAAAACTGAAAGTCCCACAACTCAGGAGCCTCTTGAGTCACGTACTCCTTAGACAAGACCACACATTCCTCAGTGGCATAGGGTGTGTTCCGCATCCCCCCGCTGCCCGCCATCTTGCCCCTTCTCTCCCATCACAATATCCAGGATAAATTTTCGCAAGTATTTCCAGTCCCAAGGAGCTGAAAGAAGCAAAGGGAAGTTTCCCAGTTTTCAGTATTTGACTCATTTCCATTGAAGTCATGAAACCGGAAGATGACTGAGAAGGTCAGAAGAGGCATGGTGAGGAACATGGAGGACGCAAATTCAGAATGCTGTTTATGGCTCAGGGAGGGTCTTTGGTTGAGTTAGTAGTGGCTTTTCTCCAGACAGTTCCAATTTTCCAGAGGAAGCTTCTGGAAAGAAACTTTTATTTCAGGAGCAGTCACAATGTAAATTCTCCCAATGAGATCAAAGCAAGTGTCCATCTGGTGGTGTCCTGCTCCGTCTCCCTTCACCCTTGAAGATCATTCCTCTGATATAATTTACGGACTGTGATCAACCAAATACTTGTCACAGTTTCATAGCTAAAGTAAGTCACATGCTTGTTGTTATGGCAACCATCAATAATATTAATAAAACCCTGTCTGGTTGAACCGAATGACTGGGATGTGTAAACACAGACAAGAATAGCCATGTCAGATGTCAACACAGAACAACATAAGCACAACAGTCTGCATGCTGGTTACTGTCTCCCACCCCACCGCACCCCACCCCGGCGGCCACATCTGCTCTGCTAATGCCTGAAACCCTCATTGGCTTCTGCGTGGGGCTGTGTAAGTGGACACATAGCAAGAAGGAACCCTCTTTCACCTTTAAAATGAGAAAAAGAGAAATAGTTTACCATGCATTTGGTATTCCATGAAACTAGGGGTTCCCTGTACGATCACAGCTCCCCAACTATGGTCATCATAAAGCACATTGTTTACAGAGCTTGTTCTTAATAAGTTTTCACTTTGCACAGGTTAGTGACTTAAATAGTGGTTGCTTTTAGCTTCAGGGTCGATGTACACTAGCCTGATGATCAGTGCCTTTACTTAGAGTCTTGTTTTTGTAAAATGGGGTAATTCCACTTGCTGTATAAGCTGTTGTGCTGGTCTAATGAGGTAATGTAAGCAAGGCTCTCAGCACAGTGGTGGCATATGCATTTTCAATAAATGACACAACACATGAGACTCTATCATGGTGGCTGTGGACTTTAAAGTTACTGCAGCTTCCAGCTCTTTCATTTTCCAGCTGTGCATCCTTGGGCAGGCTTTGTAAATCTCCCTTAGCCTTCGATGAGTTTCCTCATGTGCTGAATGGAGAACTTAACGGGGTCCACATTACAGGATTGTTGTGAGAATCGAGTGGTGTTATATGGCTAAGGTGCTTACCTCGGTGCTTAAGGATTGGCCAGGACTCAGTACTAGCAGCTCTTCCTGATATTACTGGTAATGGTGGTTTTGTCACTGTGAATTGCCCCCTAATAGAACAGAATAGGGTTGCAGCAATGACGTGGGGTGGGACCTTTGGTTGGGGATGGGGAAGATGGGGTGGGATTATGCAGCTGATGATTAAATACTGTATTTTTTGCTCCATAGGATGCACTTATTCCACCCCTCCAAAGTGGAGGGGAAAATGCCCATGCATCTTATAGAGCGAAAAATACAGTATTTTATTAAATATTTTAACACACCATTTGGTTCAGAATATTTTTTTTCTTATTTTTCTCTTTAAAACCCTAGGTGTGTTTTATGGTCAGGTGTGTCTTATGGAGCGAAAAATATGGTAATTTTTATCTATCTGACTTTGTTCAGTTACTGATGCTACAACCCCAAGGAATCTTTAGTAGTTTTCCAGTTTAACTTGGTGACAGATTGGAAGCACTCATCTTTGAATTTCTTTCTCTCATGTTTAGATTTCTTCCTTTAATTTCAAATTCCTTAGGTATAAACTAGTGCTATAAATTATCAGGTTATGGTCTTTATTGCTTCTTGACTTAAAAGCCCATTTCTGATCTAGTTCTAGGTGTGTTTTTCTCTTAGCTCTTTGTATCTTCAGTCCTTACCGTTGCTATTTTTTCTTATGCTTTTTACTTTCCAGGACCAGCATTCTGGTCATATCTATTCTCTGGCAGTCAGAAAGCCTTACTCCCAGGGGGAGGAATGAGAAGCTCTTTTCTCGACACCATCCAACCACGATGTTCTTGGTTTCAGAGAGATCATTAGCCAGTAATAATTCTCCTGCGTCCACATTCTTTGCTCAACCATAAGACGATACCTGTATCTAAGAGGCTTCACTGGGGCAGTCATGCCCCATAAAGGACTAACATTTGAGAGGTTTTCTTTGCCTTCAATCAAAGAGGAGTATTTGTTTGCTAGTATGACACCTGCTTGCTTCCTTTTCTTGTTCTGTCAACAAATGAAATCAATCAATCGTTTTCTCAGCACTCTGTTCAACAACTAGCTTACTGGATTTTTTAAAAACTTAAAAATTACGGAGTAATTCTAGTAACAGAAGTTTCTGGTTGTTTTAAAGTTAAACTGGGCAGTCCTAGACTGTGTTTGAAATGATTGGGAGGTGGGGGCCCATAGTTAATCATTTATTGCTTTGGATAGCCTTTGTTGATTCCAAGTGTTACATCTTTCCAACTAGGGATATATCTCCTTTTAAAAAAGACTGATCACTCCTCGCAGAACCAGACCCTGTAGCCACAGGGTTAATTGTACTAAACAACTTTATTCCCTCCATGGCCACAGCTATTTGTACCAGTGATGGATAACCAAGCCAGGCTGGGCCAGTTGGAAATTTCTCTTGGGAGTTTGGAAATCAGACAGGGGGACACCTATCAGTTGGTGGTGCCAGAGTAATAGGTACAGGGCTGCAGGGCTGGGCTAGTGTATTAGTCATTTATTGCTGCATAACAAGTCACCTAAAAGTTAACAGCTTTAGACAGAAAACATGGTCTGTGGGTCAGAAATCTAGGGATGGCTTAAATGTGTACCTTTACCTCCTTACCTCTCACAAAGCTGCAAAGTGCTTTACACTTTGATTAGCCAGGACTGTAATCTCATCTGAAGGCTGGACTGAGGTAGGCTCTGCTTCTGTGCGCACTCATATGGTCGTTGGTAGGATTCAGTCCCTCAAGGGCTGTTGGACAGAGGGTCTTTGTTTGTTGTTGGTTGTGGGTCAGAGGCTTCTCTTAAGTTTTTTGCTTTATGGGCCTTTCTGTAGAGAAGCTGGGGTCCATCAGAGAATATGAGAGAGGGAGAGGGAAAACAAAATGAAAGCTACATTCTCTTTGTAACCTAATCTTGGGAGTGATATACCATCACCTTTGCCATATTCTGTTTATTAGAAGAAAGTGACTAGGTCCATTCCAAACTCAAGAGTAGATGATTGTCCAAGGATAGAAATACCAGGAGGCAGATATTGCAGGATATTATAGAGACTGCCTACCACATCTACACTCAGAACATCAATGGTTCTTGTCCCTCTTACATGCAAAGTACACTCACTCCTATCCAGGAATATGATACTAGAGCTTCATTCAGTTCAAAGTCCAGAACCGTATATCTGAATCAGATCCAGGTTGGGACGATGTGTCTTAGGAATAGCTCTTAAATATTACTCCCTGAGTATAGTTCCTCTCACTCTGTAAACACGTCAGGCGAAAGGGACAAATTATCTGCCTGCTGTGTACGTGATACACAGCATAGATGTGCGACAGGCATAGATGGAGTGGTATAGACATTCCTGTTCCAAAGGTCATGAGGGAATGGACACCACAGACGAGTCATGAGTTTATGGTAATTTTGAAATCTGGACAAGCAAATATTTGAAATTCCTTGACTATGCCTCAAGGCCTGAGAATAATTCTCGGTGGCCCTTGGCTCTGCTCTCTGGGATCTTGGTGGCTCACCATGAGTCATCCCTTATATATGAAAGGTAACGTGTTTCAACTGGGTAGTGTCCTCAGTCTGCTTCCTATCAGTTAAATTTTGAAGGTCAAACTGCTTCTTTTTGTTTTGTTACCGCTTCTGTCCCTTTAGTCCAAGCGGGCAGTGTTTTTGCTGATAGAATTCTCTCAAACACATTGTGGGCTTTCTATGTATATCATTGGAGTTCACACTATTAGACAAAACCCATACTTACAAATCTCTTTGAAAAAAATTTTTTTTTCCTACATTGAGCTTCTGATGAAATGGACGAGGGATAATGCAGGTCAGTTTCTTAGAAAATTTGTTGTTTGAGGAACTCTAAGGCACGCCTTAATGTCTTTGAAAAGACTTAAGTGTGACAGAAGAATACTATTACCGCCACCATTTTGTTTCTTCTGAGGTCTGAACAAAAAGCTTGACAGTCACACCCTCAGCTTTCTCTGTGACCATGGTCTCCGGGCAGTGCCCTGGAGTGAAAGCGATTTCTTAATTTTAGACCTGTTTGCAATCTGAAGTAGCTGAAAATTTATAAAACCATCAGTTCCTGGTTTCTTTTTGATTAACAGTCCTTTTCTCTATTTATCTTTCCTCTTACATTTTACTATAAGCATCAAGAAGAAACCAGATGGCACCTTCAACATTCTACTCAGATGTCTGCTTCACCAGGTCACGCACGTTATTAGGAACATTTTCTGTTTTCCATATAACTACACATGATAGTGCTGCTAAGCACACTGCTTGTACATAATAAAGACCCCCTTCTTCCTGTTTCCTGTTCCTAACTTCTTTTTTTGAGTCCTCACTGACAGATCTCCAAAGTCCCAATGTCTCCTGAAAGTATGTTCAGGGCAATTTAGGCTTTTTCTAAACATGCTCCTTAAAATCCTTTTGCCCTTCATCTACCTCCTGATTCTAAAGCCACTCCCATATATTTAATTTGTTATGGTGCCCAAGTCTGTATTAGTTAGCTACACCAGTGCTTTTCAACCAGTGGTCCAGGGACTGGTCTGCCTGGAATTTCATGCCAGTCCACAGAAGAGTTAACCACCCTGATGTTGTATGAAGATTATAGACCCACTGGTCTTAGTTGAGTTTGCTTAGGCTCAGGGTGGTTTCTGCTTTAATGGTCCCTGAAATAACACTCCTGTGTTCACCAGTCCCCCAGTGTAAGAAGGTTGAAAATGTCTGGGCTATGGTGTTGCTGCTTTTTTGGGCCTGAAGCTGAAATGCACTGAGGCCTAGATGTTATCCCTAAAGTTTAATGCTTACGGGTGTGGTGGAGCAAGGGCCCGCATTGGAGTCACATGAGGCCTCTCTTCTGGCCCTTGTTCTTCCTCCAGGGGTGTCTACTGCCTGACTAATGACATGCCAGGGAGGAAAGGTCAGGGGAGGGTCTGGTCCGCATGACCAGCAATATGGAAGGTCAGGGTGTCTAAGCTACGTGACCAGCAATATGCCAAGGGAGGAAAGGGCGCCTTGGGGCCACGTCCCTGTCTTGTTTTCTCAGTTTTGCTTGTTGCTAGGCACCCAGGGCTTTCTGCCCTGGTGACCCTCTGTTCCTGGCCTATTGTCCTTGCTCTGGTCACGTCTGACTACTTGCCACACTCCCTCCTTCCTGCTGTGTTCTAAATTGGGAGGGGGTGGCTTTGAGTTCCCCCTTCCCCAGCACCAACCTATAATTGTCATCGCACTCCTATTTCTCTAGAAAAAAAAGAGTAATGGCTTATTCTAAGGCCACTGACTGCTCCATCTCTGGAAGAGGGATGGTGGTATGAAGTCACCACCCTAGTATGACTTTACTGTCTGTTCCCCTCCTCCTCTTTGACCCCCTTCTCATCAAATAGGTGAATTGAAACATCTCAGTGTAGTACCTTCTTTGCTGTGTTTAAGTTGTAAGCCCTGACAATCAAAATGTTTACTGGTAATGTCTCATTCATCCTAAACCTGCGTCTCTGCATTGGGGGCGTTAAGATTGGTTGCTCAATTTTGGTCGAACCAGGTTTCTCCGGTGTGTAAGCTCTATCTTGGGAATCACTCAAGCCAATATTGTTCAACTGCTGGTTGCAGATGAGTCTGCATAGAAGTTTTATGCTTGTCTGACAAAGAGTTTACTACTCTGATATTGGGTGACGGTAATAGACCCAATGATCTAATCAAGTTCACTTAGTCTCAGAGGTGATTTCTGCCTCAGTGGTCCCCCAAACAATTCTCTCATTTTCACTGGTCCTCAAGTGTAAAAAGGTTGAAAACCACTGACGCACACATAAATTTATTTCCCCCAAAATTTAATGGCTTTTAACCATAAACATTTATCATCTTATTTATTGTAGGTTCAGAATCTGAGTGTGGAATAGCTAGATGCCCCTGGCTCGGGATTCCTTACAAGGTCTCCATCAGGATGTTGGCCAGGACTCCCACCTTATCTGAAAGCTTACCTGAGTTAGAATCTATTTTCAATTTCACTGTCTCTAATATGATTGTTGACAGGATTTAGGTCCTCATGAGGTGTTGAACGCAGGGTCTCTGTCTTTTACAGGCTGCTGTTGGAGGTCTCCATCAGTTCCTTTCTATATGGGTCTCCTCATAGGGAAGATCATAACATAGGTGCTAGCATCAGAATGAATAGAAGTGTAAGATGGAAGCCACATTGTCTTTAAGCTAATCCTGGAAGTGACACACAAGTATTTTTGTTGTATCCTATATTAGAAGTGAGTTACAGGGTCCAGCCCATACTCAGGCATAGGGGATTACACAAGGGTGTAAATATAAAGATGTAGGAATCGTTGAAGTCATTTTTGAAGGCTGTCTACCACAGGCAGTCATCTTATGCTAAAAGAAGAGAGAGAGAAGGAACACGATATACAAGAAAGTTAGAAGGGCCATATTCTGCCTTGATTCTAAGTAAGTACAGCCCTCATGAAGACCAACTGCATTACTTGCTCTTGGTTTTCTTGATATACCCCTGTAATCTACACTATAAAGTCTGTTTTTAAAATCTGTTTAGTTTTATTTTTCAATTACAGTTGACATTCAATATTATTTTATACTTATTTCAGGTGTACAGTAGACAAATGCAGACCCAGGTTTGGCCATGTGAGGTAAGGGCTCAACACAAAAGACATGGTTCCATTGATTATGTGGAGGAGGGCTCAACACAAGGATAGTTGTGGTCATCCCTCCAGTCCTTTTCAAAGATCCAGGTTAGTTGATGCTGAAAGAGTCTTGGGTTGTGTAAGAGTTGGGTAGGATGGGGTATCAGGGAGTTGTCAGGGTGGAGCTAGTATAGTTCAATAGGCTAACAAAATTCAGATGTGGTCATGCAGGAGGCGGGCTTAAAAACAGGCATAAAAGCAGCCCTCTTTCTAGACCTTGCACTGAACCCACACAATCAACTTCTCCCTATATGCCTCTGTCAACTCTTGATTTGATCAGAATTCCTCGAGATTTTTAAGGAAGACAGAAACACAGGACCAGGCTGGTTGGCGCTGAGAGAGCCTCAGCCATTCCCCAGTTGGGTAAGTTGGGGTGTCCGGGATTCTCCAGGGTTGATTTAGTGGAGTTTAGCAGGCTAATGCAGATTCAGGTTTCTCCATGTGGAAGCAGGTCTCAAACAGGAACAAAAGCAATCATTGTTTTGGGAAGACTGCAACTTGGGCCACTGCTAGTTGGCACTGAGAGAGCCTTGGGTCATGTGAGTATGATGAGTTTGGTAGGTCTTTGTCTCTGGTGCTGTCCTTTTGGCCCTCACTCTGCAGACACACAACTCAGTATCCCTTAGTATTACCCTGGCACCCACTGAACTTGACAGAAATTTTTAAAGAGTTTTTAAAGACTCCAAGAAGGCCTGGAGTTTTTGCTGCTGAGAGAGCCCAGGGCCATGTGTGAGTTGAATAGGTTGGGGTGTCCAGGACTCATTAGTGTGGAGCTAGTGGAGTTCAGCAGGCTAATGGAGATTCAAGTTTGGTTATGTAGGCTCAACACAGGGAATAAAACAGCCCTTCTTCCAGCCCTTGCCTGGCAGCCACACAACTCATTATCTTCCTGTATGTCTCTGTCATGCCCTGAGCTTGACTGGAATTCTTGCAAAGTTTTTACAAAATACTGCAATGCAGGCCCAGGCTGGTTGGCCTTGAGAGATCCTCAGGCCGTGCATGAGATGGGTGGTGTGGGGTCTCACGGAGTTCTCAATGTGGAGGTATTGGATTTCATAGGGCTACACAGGTTCAGATTTGGCCATGTTTGGGGAGGGCTTAACACAGGAAAGATGTCACCCTTCCACTGTGTGGTAGGAGGGCACAACACAAGGATAATGTGGGCTATCCCTTCAGCTTTCACCCAGAAATCACACAACTGAATTTCTCCCTGTATGTGTCTGGTTCCCTTCAGATTGACTGGAATTCCTTGAGAGTTTTTTTTATTTATTTATTTTATTTTTATTTTATTCATTTTAGAGAGGAGACACAGAGTGAGTCAGAGAGAGAGAGAGAGAGAGAGAGAGAGAAAGGGGGGAGGAGCTGGAAGCATCAACTCCCATATGTGCCTTGACCAGACCAGTGCAGGGTTTTGAACTGGCGACCTCAGTGTTCCCAGGTCGACGCTTTATCCACTGCGCCACCACAGGTCAGGCGAGAGTTTTTTTTAAAAAAAGAATCTACGCAGTCCTCAGGGTGGGGCTCATGGTGCTCGCCCAGCTAATGCAGATTCGGATTTGGCCATGTGGGGGTATGGCTCAACACAGAAAAGGTGGCATTATTTGGTTCTGTGGGAGGGAGGTTCAACACATGGATAATGGCCACTGTTCTTCTAGCCCTCACCTTGTAGTAACACAGTTCAGTTTTTCCCTGTATATTTCTGGTGTCTCTTGAGCCACTGTTCCTCTACCAGATCCTGAGGTGAGTGCCTATAAGTGAGAGTTTGTATAGTGGCCTACTAGGAGGATGCCTGGGTTTCTAGCCCCCTTTTGTCTCATCATAATGGTTGCTGATTTTCTCAGCCAGGTGTTACGTGGCTCCTCTTCTCGGCACTGGTGTTCTGGACTGGGGAGCCCAACATGGGGCTGAGACCCCTTGCTCCTTAGGGGGGACTTTTGTGGCTGAGATGACCTCAGGATCCTCAGCTCCTGCCCATGGGTACGTGGCTAGCCTGTTGCACATCTCTGATACCTCTACCAGTCTTGATGTGCTTTCTTCTTGATAGCCTTAGCTGTAGGATTTATGTTCAGTGTGTCATCCAGGTGACCTATAATCTAGTCGTAATTTTCATGTGGTCATGGGAGGAGGTGACTTCAGTGTCCTCCTACTCCACTGTCTTGACTGGAACCTCAAATTCTCTCTTCCAAAGGTAGCTTGGGTGACTTTTGTTGCTTTTTACTGAAAAAACCTTGAAGGTAGGATTGCATTTCATTAGCACAAGTAAAGGTCCTTGTTAGATTCTCAAATCATACTTGCTGCACTAATTAAAATATTGGTTTTTCTTCTAGAACATTCCCTGTGAGACCATGGTGTCATCTTAATCAAACCATCACCAGCAAGAATACCTCTTATTTCAACCAGAACGTCCAAGGAATAGAATTTCACAGACTAAGGAGTTAGAGCAGGGCCTGGTGGTGTGAGTTGTTTATTGTATCTGTTTTTATTCAGTTTTATAATATTTGTTTGAGGGGTAGACTTGGTGCCATAAGCCCTCACATTCCATGCATAGACAGTAGTGCTGAGGGGAGATGCTGAGACTATAATAACTGGGGAAAGGAGTTGGAAGTTGCCCACAATGCATTCTTTGTTCCAAAAAGTCCGAGGCAGGAGCCTTTACCATTAGGCTAGCTTGAGCCAGTGTGTTTTAGAGTTTCATTCTTCAGCTTTTCACCACTAACCCCTTGCAAAGGTCTTGGCTCTGTGGTAATGTGGACTGACCATGAAGTGTTCAAAATCTCATGTTTTGGCAAAAAGTGGAAATTCCTTTGAAGACAACTATGTCTCATCATCAGAGATAATCCTTTTAGGAATTCCATGTCTGGCACACGTGGCCTTCCATTTGTGGACCCTTGTGGTAAATTGGTATTTTTCAGGCTTTCCAATTCTGAGATTTTTATTGTAGTTATCCTCTCTAATGATATAGTCTCTATTACTTTTCCTTCCAGATAAACATATTGGTGCCAATGTTCTACTGTGGTCTGGTTGTGAAGGCTTGGGATATCATTAATGCTTTGTATGTATACTGTATATCTTTAAAGTGAGATTGGGCATTTGCTGATGAGTCAGCCTATTTACTAATGAAACTACTGAGCTAAAACAGTAGGCTGTTGGCATTCCATATGCTTTCTGGGACCATGACAGAGTTTGAAAACTTCAAGAGATCCTGGAGATTCTTCAGTTCACCACCCTCAGCTCGGAGTCAGCCTTAACCATCCAGGGCTTGAACCCTGGTTACTTGACTCTTTTTCTTGATAATGCTGCTTTTAACTTGATCAGGTTTCTTCCTGTTACTTCTAGAGAACTTCCAAAGATAGTAAACTCACATTTACCTTGAAGCCAAAAGTAATCTAATCTTCCTAAGTTTTCTAGACTCTCCAGTCGTTGAATTTCTTTGATGTTGTTCTGTGGCTGGAGGGAGTCCAAATTTTCCTCTAAGTATTCAGAGAATCTTGGTTTGCTACAGGAATGATAGGCTGTCACCTACTCATTTGTCTTATCCCACAACACACACTCAACTGTTTCATAATAATAATGATAATAATACCGTCCTTCCGCCAACAGTATGATTTGGAGTCTATTTTTGAAGTTCTTTTCTATGTGATTATGTGACCAGCTGGATTCACATTTAGATTCTTTAGTTTCATTTTATTTTAACTATTTTTTGGAAAGATTTTTTAAAATTGAGTTTATTAGGGTGATTTTTTTTTTTACAGCCATGTAAAACATGTACAGGAGTCCAAAGTCAATCTATAAAACAAGCTACTCAGAGAAGTTCTAAATTTCCTTGCCTACTACACAATATTCTTTACTTATAGGTAATTATTTTTATATGTCTTTTATGTAAATAATCTTTTACTATGTGGTCTATTTTTTATTTACTTATTTTTTATTTTATTTATTGATTTTTAGAGCGAGGAGAGAGAGAGAGAAAGGTGGGGGGAGCAGGAAGTTTCAACTCATAGTTGCTTCTTTTATGTGCCTTGGCTGGGCAAGCTTGGGGTTACGAACCTGTGACCTCAGAATTCCAGGTCCATGCTTTATTCATTATGCCACCACAGGTCAGGCTGTGGTCTATTTTTTAAAACCTCTCTTCTAAATATATATTTTGTTCAGTTTTACAATTTTTGTATAATGTCTATAGAAAGGTTTGCATTTTATTGTAATTGTGAGCAGATGCATTTGACATTTTGTTTCCAATATAGATTTTTTTTATTTCTTTTTCTTGTCTAATTGTGGTGGCCAGAACTTCCAGTACAATGTTGAGTAGAACTGAGAATGTACATCCTTGCCTTGTTCCTAATCTCAAGGAGAACCCATTTAGTTTTTCACTATTAAGTATTATGTTTTAGGTTTTTCATAGATGGCCTTTATCTGGTTGAAGAAATTTCTAAATTACTGAAATTACATATTATTTTACTTACATTCCTTTTTGGTTACATATTCTCTTTTCTAAGGAATTAAATTCTTTTTTATAATTCTTTTTTTACTTATAGATTCTCTTTTCTAGGGATTCTAAGTATGAGGTATGTTGTTCTTTCAGTATTTCCTTAAGTGATTTTTTTTAGCTTACTTTGAAATACTGGATTACCGTTTTCATCTGTTTTGTAGACCTGACCTTTTGCATGCTTTTGTTGTCTAAAAGAATGTTATTTTGTTCATTATTTTCCTTTTAAAACATAACTTTTTATGGATTTGATCATGATCCTTGTTCATGTTTCACTTTAAATGAAATGAGTTTTTCTATGTTTAGGATGGTCGGATAGGCCACAATACCCTTTCCAATTTAATGAACTTTCTCTTCTGTTATTTTCACAGTAATTGATAAATGGATTCATGCTTGCTGAGATTGTCTTCCTCTACACCCTTACCCCTTTTGCTTCTGTTGCTTTGTCTTGATCATTTTTGTATAGACTCATAGGGATGTCTCCTTACTGTTGGGCTTTATGCTGGGTAAGTATATTAGTGTGTTAATTTCAAGATTTCACGTATCGTAGATTGACCCAGCCCTTCACACTTTGTTGTGTTCTGCTTACACTCGTCCTGAACATTGAAATGATCAGTTTAGCACTGATTTCAAATTGACCCATTGCTCTTTCCAGTGAGTCTCTATTGGGGATCTTAGAGTTCTGGTGTTTTTAGGTGCATCAGACACCCTGGTATTTTTTTCTGCTTTCTCTGTGTAGATGCTTACACCACGCTGGCTTTGTACTTGTTGTTGCTTCTCTTTCTCTCTTGTTTTTGATTTCGTGGTTTGTGGCAATTCTTGTCATCTAGTTTTGTGGTAGATTTATTCAAGGGCATGTTTTTATTTATGTCAAGTAGGCAAAATAATGCCTTCCCTTCCCCTAAGACATCCCCATCCTAATCCCTGGAACCTGTGGATATGTTACCTTACATGCCAAAGGTGCTTTGCAAATGCAATTAAGGGTCCTGAGAGAGGAAGGTTATAGTGTGTTACTGAACAGACCCAATGTAATCATAAGGGTACGTGTAAGTGAAAGAGGGAGGTAGGAGAGCCAGGAAATGAAATGTAATGATGGAAGCAGAGTTAGAGTGATGTGGTGTAAGAAAGACTTGACTGTTCCTGAAGATGGAAGAGGGGGATCATACTGGGTAGAGAGGAAAGGGAAACTTGAATTTTTGAAACTTGCCTAATCCATGCCATTCTGCTAAACTGCTATATTAGCTTCATGTGGTTATTGCAAAAAAGTATCCCAAACTTGGTGTTTTAAAATAATAGAAATGGCCTAACCTGTGGTGGCGCAGTGGGTAAAGAGTAGACCTGGAATGCTGAGGTTGCTGGTTTGAAAGCCTGGGCTTGCCTGGTCAAGGCACATATAGGAGTTGATGTTCCTCCTTTCCCCCCCTTCTCTCTCTCTCTCCCACTCTCTCTTACCATCCCCTCTCTAAAATGAATTTTAAAAAGATAAAAAGAAAAAACAATAGAAATGTATTTTCTTATAGTTGGAGACCAGAAGTCTAAAAAACAGATTGTGCCCCTTCTGAAGGCTCTAGAGAAGAATTCTTCCCTGACTCTTCCAGCTTCTGATGGCCACAAGGTGCTCCTTGGTGTTGTGGCTGCATAACTCCAGTCTCTGCCTCTGTCTTCCCCTGACCTTCCCCATAGCTGCGCAGAAGAAAGAAAACATGACCAAAATCTTTCTAAGTCTTAGTGGTTTTTTTTTTTTTTTTTAAGTTTCATTGCTATCTGATCTTTTGGTTACCAAATTCAAATTTTGTGTTATATATACTTAACGTCTTTCTGACTGTTCATTACTACTTAAAGGGGGCTCCACTTAGAAAATGAACAGCTTTTAGAAATTAGGTCTGTTTTTTGCACAATTATAAGAGGTTTCTAATGGAGCTCATTAAAAATAGACTGAACTCTGTAGACCTTCTTTGGATATGAGAAATAGAGAGTCTAGGATATAACAAATTAAACTGTCCTGTTTTTATTTTATATTAAGGTATAGTACCTTTTCATTAAAAAATTTTCCAATGATTTGAAAAAGAAAGGGAGGGGAAGGGGGAGAAATAGAAAGAAGCATTAACTCATTGTTCCACTTAGTGGTTTGATTTAGTTGTGCACTCATTGATTGTTTCTCATACATGCTCTGACCAGTGAATCGAACCCGCAACCTCATCAGAATGACGCTTTATCTGCTGAGCCACCCATTCAGGGCTTAAGGTATCTTACTTTGTTGTTGTTTTTTTAAACCATTTTAATTAATGATTTAAAAAAATTTTTTTTATTTATTCATTTTGGAGAGGAGAGAGTGAGAGTGAGAGTGAGAGTGAGAGAGAGAGAGAGAGAGAGAGAGAAAGGGAGGAGGAGCAGTAAGCATCAGCTCCCATATGTGCCTTGACCAGACAAGTGCAGGGTTTTGAACTGGCAACCTCAGCATTCCAGGTCAATGCTTTATCCACTGCACCACCACAGGTCAGGCCTAATTAATGAATTTATCATTGAATGATTTTATAGAGACAGAGAGGTGGGGGAGAGAGGGAGAGAGAGAAAGAGAGAAGCATTCATTTGTTGATCCCACTTAGTTGTGCATCCACTCATTGCTTCCTGTATGTGCCCCAGCCCACTGGGGATAAAACCAGCAACCGTAGTGTTTTGGGATGACACTCTAACTGACTGAACTAACCAGTCAGGGTAAAAATTTTTGTATAAGCTGTCTTTAGTGAAAAATCAACACAATTTGTTTAATTTCTTTATTTTCAGAAATAAAAAGTCTCAGAGCAAAGGTATAATGAAAACATTAAGCTGGTTGCTTTTCAGAAGAAAGTCCTTAATTGCTTTTTAAATGCCTCTTATTCTGTAAGCACTAAATGTATTTCATTTCCCATATTTTTTTTTATTGGTCTGTCCTCTGAAGCTCAGAGACCCTGTGTTATTTAATCTCCTGTGTGCTTCTCTGAGGACTTTGAAATGGCCTTCGGAAACAGCTGCTTGATTCTGATTTGCTAACTTGGTTCCTCTTTCTGCCTAATGGCTCCTCCACTTTTCAGTTTGGCTTCTATAAAGGTTCAGCCTTTCTTTTTATATGCACATTTTATAGTCACCAAACAAGATGATCATAACACAATGACAAAAAAGAAAAGGGTGAAATGAAGATTGCAAAAATGGAATTTGGGAGCAGTAAAAATCTTAGATGATTGTTTCATTGTTTCATGGTAGATGAGTCAATGTTAACAGTTGTTGAAAATAATGTGGACCTACCTAACTTCTGAAGAAAAAGGAATTAAAGAAACTGAAAGGTAGAATAAAGAAGTAAGGACTGAGAAGAGTGAGAGAAAGCAAGAAGACACCAACTGCCTTAAATATATTCAGGTCTTCAGACCAAGAGGAAATGAAATAAGTCATGAACGTGGAAAGGTGTGCATGTAACTGTCACTAATGATCTTCGAGAAAAAAACTGACAAAGCAGAGTGTTGCTGACAATCCGAGGGAGGTGAACAGCTTAGCTTTTATAATGGAAAGGATAGAGTTGAGGCACTACAGATGGGAAACTTTGATGCTTATTCACACAATTGCTCAGGCTGGATCTGTCCATGACCATGTTCAAGGTTGACAGGTAAGTGGCATGCTCACCTCATGCCCACTCCCGGAATTCTCTATCTCAGTCTAATACCAGAGTCTCTTGATTTCCATTTTCCTATGAGGGCAGATAGGACTGCAGCATTTTAGAATAGATTATTAGACAAATAATTTTGGCAATTTAGAAAAGTATGTTCTTCCCTGACTGGTTGGCTCAGTGGTAGAGTATCAGCCTGGCATGTGGAAGTCCTGGGTTTGATTCCCGGTCAAGGCACACAGGAGAAGTGCCCATCTGCTTCTCCACTCTTCCCCCTCTTCTTTCTCTCTATCTCTCTCTTCCTCTCCCACAGCCAAGACTCCTTTGGAGAAAAATTGGCCCCGAGCACTGAGGTTGACTCCATGGCCTCCACCTCAGGCGCTAGGATGGCTCCAGTTGCAATGGAGCAACGCTCCAGATGGGTGGAGCGTCGCCGCCTAGTGGGCATGCCAGGTGGATCCTGGTCGGGTGAATGTGGGAGTCTGTATCTCTGCCTCCCTGCTTCTCACTTCAGAAAAATTAAAAAAAAAAGTATGTTATTTTTACTTGGAACCAGAAGTTCACTAGTAACAAGCCATGCCAAAGCAACATGTTTCACTCTCTCTGAGGGGTTTACTACTGCTGAAAGTCTTTGTATGTCACTGAGATACCAGGAATTGTGAAACAGTAGGTGACTTAGAGATCACCTAGTTCAGATTCCTCATCCGTGTGTGAAAAAGGAGGACCAGAAAGAAGGACTACAGTCCCTAATGTCATGCAGTAAGTGTATGACAGGTAGAGCTTAAGCTACACTCAAGTCTTCTCTTCTGATTCCTTTCTAGCCCATTAGGTTCTTGTCGATAAGAGGAGGGACTGGCTGAAGCATAGTTTGTTGCATTTCTAATTGGTGCAGTAGCCACGCTCCAAAAATGTTTAAGAGGCTTGTGTCATTCGAAGAGAGATCTGTAATGGTATTCTTTAGGTCTCCGGATCACTCCCTGTCATCACCAAATCAGAGGTGAAGAACTGGGAGACCTCTCAAATTTTCAAATGACATCAAGATGGGAGGAACAGCTAATATATTAGATGATAGAATCAAGACTCAAAAGGCGTTTGACAGAATGGAACAATGAGCTGAAATTACAAAGATGAAATTTAATAGCGGTAGCAGAAAAGTACCACAATTAATTTACAAAACCAACACCAGGTAGTTTTTAAAAGTCCCAGTTGACTGTAAGGGCAATGCAGGCCAACAGTGTCATTTGGCTGCCAGAGAATTTATTACTATCTCACCCTGTGCTAGGAGCACTCTTGTGTTCCCTTCAAGGGAGGTTGTTGTTTCTTGCACCGACCATGTGTGGAGGGCAAACTGAACTCACACACAGCATTTTAGCAGGAAGCCTGGCAGTGGGAGTGCTTCAGATGAGAGTGACAGGATCCTGAAGGGTCTCTTGTGAAGAGAATGTGATTCATTTATTCTGAAAAGAAGAGGACTAATAGGTAATTTGTTAACAATGGCTATCTTTAAAACTCTTCAGATTTTTATTTTATGTTTGATTTTGTGTTCATTCAATAAGTTTTTTCCCCCAGTACCCTCTACTAAGTGCCAGGGAGACAAAGGTGAACGCAATAATATCTCTTCAGAACCTCATAGTCTAATGCTCTGTTTCTAAAAGCAGGAATTTTGGACAATGTGGTAAATCTAGCTGTCTCCTCAGATCTCCTGAACCAGCCCGTGGGGTAAGGTCTAGAAGGCTGCATTTTTAGGACCACACATATTAGCAACATAATTGGGTAAATATCGTCATGGAGGTTTGTCCAAGGTACTTAGGAAGTGTATGGGAAGGGGGTCATGTCTGCCTGATGTAGTACAGGGACGCAGGTGTGTCCATATGTCCTAGGTAGCAGGATTAGAACCAGTGAATGGCATTTAAATGGCACCAGTTTTCAGCTTAGAATAAGTGAATGAATGGATAAATACATAAATAAAACCCCTCATTTTAATAACGAGGTTTCAAAAAAATGGAGTATGTCTTCCAGTGAACAGTGCGCCCCTCATCCTGGAGATGATCAAAGAGCAGCTAGACCAGTAACCATCGTGTGGTTTGAGGAAAAGCGTCCACGTTTCCCATTCCGGGCCCTGGGTTAGCACAAAGGGAGACATTTCCATCAGTGCTTTACCCCCTTCTCTCCATCTGCTGACTTTATCCTCCTCTTGGGAAAGCCTAGTGTACTTTGTTAGAGTCTGGGGCATTTTAGAGCCTATGTTTTCTCTTCCTTTATCAAACTGGTGATTCCTGAATGAGTCAGACATGTGGCCTCGTCCTGCAGATTGGTGTAGGCCCCCAGGGTCTGCTCTGCAGCTCCCTGTGTCACACACCTGAGTGCACACGCTCCAGGCAGATAGTGAAGACTAACCTGCACCAGCTGTGAGCTGTACTCCCTGGCATATCGCCAGGACTGCTGCTTTGGAGGTCATTGCATGCTTTCTAGGCTGTTAACAAACTAATATTTGGATGTTAGTTTGGTTAGAAGTTCCACAAATCCACATTTATTTTTAATTGAGTGAGGAAACTAGCAGTTGGGCTCTCCTGGCACCCAGACAGGTAGTCCGTAGATGGGGAAGTTTGGGCTGATTGACTTTGTTAACCTTTCACAGTCTTAATGGAGTCTGAATGTTCCCAAGTTCTCATTTGTTTAGAGAGACTAGCTGATACTCCTTGACCAATTTGTCCTTAACCCTGCAGATCAATTATGCCCATCTGTCAAATGGTTGGACCTCAACTTGACCCTCTTTCTCATGGCTTGTGGAGTTCTCAAAAAGGTGTGTGTGTGGAGGGGGGGATTCCACATGTAATTTAGATGGTCTCCTGCATTTATGTAACAAGTCATGGTACATGCTCTGGTGTGTTGACCAAAACACACATACCTCACTTAGATGGGAGTTGGCAAGTAATGGTTTATAACAGAGCCCCTCAGCAAAGTTTGTCCTCTGCTGAATGCCAGCCCACCCAAGGTGACACTTTCTTGAGGTAATCCACCTAGGTGATCCAAGAGTATAAAGGCCCATCCCCTTCCCTAATCTGGGACAACTCTGCAGGGCCATCCCAGTCCCAGAGCACCCTGTGGGATTGGCTGAGGATTTTTCTGGGACTAACCACAGAACAGTTTCTCTCATCTGTTCTCTTAGCTGTGATCCTGAGGACTCCAAACAAAGGTCTTGTACATAACTAGCTGCCTCAGGAGTCCTTTTCCTCCTAGAGAGCAGCCTGCAATGTAAATACTTGCCGTTTTATTTTAGGGACCAAGCTAAGTGGATGGTTCATGGCAGTGAGAAGAGAGCCCACCATGTTCCAGCTGGGGTCCTGCCCTTGAGACTTAGTTGAAACATGTTGCTGCCTTCTCAGGTCGGCCTCACTGCCGATGTTCACAAGGTGCTGCTGCTGGACTCCTCTTAACACAGTGCTTGTCCCTGCCTGTGGCTCCGCCACCATCACAGTGAGGCCATCGGCACTGCTTCGCCATGCTGGCTCTGCTGGAGTCTGCGCAGTTGGTGACTGTTCTCAACCTCCACTTCCCTTGCTATATCTGTTCCTCCTGCTGCTGTCTGATTGAAGCTTCACTCCATCTCTGCCCATCTGTGTTCTCAGTCTTGCTGGTGAGACCTATCGGCTCCTTTGACATAGCTGCTTGGCTCCCTAGTGGTGCAATTGTCCATTTCCATCATCCAACCCTCTGTGGAGGGCGTTTTCTTGTCAGGAATGTAGATGCCTCAGAGCGATTGATTTCTTCTGTGTATTTGTTTTATGTAGTTCTCTTTGGCCTTGGACATATGGGTATCCCAGGAGGCTGGCTGGGACTAGATGGAGAATGTTTTAAGGACAGCCTCATATTGTACCCAGAATAACTGCTCCCTTTCCTGCACTTGGGCCCTGATACTAAGTCTGTGCCTCCCAAGACTCTCCCCACTTATGGTAACTGTTCCTTCAGTGGCCTGGTTGTCACTCACTCTTTGGAGCCTGACTTCCCTTGGGACCTCCCCAATCTATCAGAAATGTCTGTATTTGTCTAGACCTCAATTATGGACCCAGTTCATATTCTTTCCCATGGGGGTCCTGGGCCCATATCAGTAAAAGGATGCAGCTAGATTCTTATCTAAGTATTCACAAACATTCCATGACACTTACCCTTAATAGCTTGGTGCACAGAGATGACCTCTGGACAGGAAGACGCCTAGTTCCACATGCAAGCATATCTGAGTCTCGGCCAGAATGCATGGCTCTATACAGCTTTGGGACTCCATGAAGTGACAGTGCAGGAAAGGACAAGTGGAACCTGGAGTCATAGGGTCTGGAGAGAGTCCTGCTAGTGCAGCTAACTCATTGCTCTGGCTTTTTGAGCCTCAGTTTCCTCAGTTCTGAATGGCGGAGTTAGACTAGATCCTGGCTACTCTCTTACAGTTCTAACACTTGATGGGTCTTTCTAGCCATTCGTATTATCTTCTCACTTTTTATTACCATGACTTTAATTGGGTCTGGCATGAACTCCTCTGAGGGACGACATTTCCAAAACATTTTGCTGCTGGAATGCAGAAGAGCCTTTTCCAGGGTTGACACATATGCATTTCTTTGTGTGACCTCTGGAACCCAGCACAGAATTTTCCATCACAGTCGGCCTGGGATTAATCAAGTGCTTCAGGAGAGGCCTGCCAAGGGCAGCGCATGGGCAACGGGTTCTTGGGTAGACTCACCTTGGGCCCACAAAGTACCGAAGCCCAGAAGGAAATTGGTTGGAGATTTTTTTTTTTTAACAGACTGCCCTAATACTAAATTCTTGAATTTAGCATACAACAAAGAGTGAAGACTATATATAGTGATAAGTGGATTATACACTCATGTGACAAGAAATTCAATGGTTAGGATGCTCATAAACTGGTTCGTCAGGATCCAGTGCTGTCAGTGCATAGTGTGTGTGTTTTAACACAGGGAGTAAAGCCCAAAGATGGAAAAACAAGGCTAGAAAGGACTGTGTGAAGTAACCTGTGTTTCCTTTTTCTTTGGGTAAATGAACCCACATCAAGCCATCTGAAATGGGACATGATCATTGTAACTCTTGAAAACCCCACAGAGAATCTATAACTCATAGGAAGAAGCAATTTTTCTGCTTCTTTATAGTAAACCATAGTCTGGGAAGCCAGTCTGTCACTACTCTCTTCATGGGGGGGGGGAGGGGGCGGCAGTGAGCAGATCTGATACAGGGACACTCATACAAAGGCATAAAAGGCAACCATTTTCTTCAGTCTCTATTATCTATGCGTCTTGCCAATTCTTTGTTTAAAATGCAGCTGTTGTACTTTGTTGGTGTCTTGGTCGCACCTCTTTGATTTAGGTAAGCTTTCATCATTTCTAATCTGGATTATTGTAATTGTCCCTTCATTCAGTAAACTTCAGTTCAATGGTGCCAGTAAAAAACTGGGACCCAGTGCACAACCTGATATCCCCAGGTCTTCCAGCACGCTACAGAATTTCTCATCTTCTTCTAAGCATGGGATGCAAGAGGGACTAGCAGTCGTCTGGCAGGCAGGCTAGAGAATTGGGGAGGGAGAGGAGTAAAACCCATCTGGTGTTAGGGATGACTATACCAAAGACTTGGAGACAGATACCTTGTCTTGAGACCTAGATCTTATTTCATTTTCCATCTCCTGTGTTAACACCGAAACGGGACCATAGAAGATGATCCAGGGATGTGAGTTGGGTTAATGAGGTCGAAAAGCTCCCTACCTAACAAGGGTGACTGATACGAGACTTTTTTACAGAGTGCAGGTTTAACCGTTGAAGTCCCTCCTAGCTCTTAGATACACAATTGCACAGTATATTGGGACCTTGAGAAAAAAATCTCAGAAAGTAGCTGCTTCTGCAGAATACCACACATTTTCCCTCTTTGGGTACTAAATTTGGTGATTTTGATTATTCTCGTGGCTCAGTAAAGAGCATAAATTCTATACTGCTCAAAAATTAGGGAATATTTTATAGCTTCATATTCATTTTGAAATACCCCCTTATTTTTGTGAGCAGTATATTTTCAAAAGTTTCTTTTAATTCAGTCATTTCACTGACAAATGGCTTAGTTCCATTATCTCTGCTCAAACAACAGGATCAGATTTATTACTCAGTATTTTCTTATTCTACCTCTCTAAAATCCTATCAATGTAACTGCAGCGTCAAAGTGTTTCATATGGAACAGGAATTAGTTGTGGGTGGAAAAGACTTAGGCAGATCTAGTTTCAAGAGTCAAGCAGATCTAAGGGCCAAGGGTCAGCAGTCAGGAGCCAGAAGAGCAGTCTGACAGTATCATGGGCATGTGTGTCATGTGTCACAACCTGGACATGAGATGAACCTGGGCAGAGGGACAGAAATCAAGAGAGCACAGACCTCCCAGGACAGGGTAAGGCAAGACTGATAGCCTGAAGGCTTGGCAGACAGACAGACGGGGACCTAGGGGACAGTCAAGGGCAATAGGGCAGGCCAAACTAGAAAGGAGGATAGATTCAAAGAAGAGAACCTTGATTTTGGGGTCGACTCTCACCCAGTCAGAAGATTCTTAGATGCTTTTGTTATGGCAGATATGAACGTCAGCACTAATTCAGTCTAGACCTGTAGGATGGTGTTTGTACTTGGCTGGAGGCAATCTGAGGGTAGCAAAGAGGAGCAGAAATTGACTATTGGAGAGCTGTGACGTTTCTTGTGGTACTTTATTTTGTAGTCTCTTATAAGCATATCTAACGTCTCCATTACACATGAACTCCTTGAGAGCAGAAACTATGGTTTTCTATCCTCAGACTCCCTGTTATGCCTAGGGTAGTGCTTTGCATCTATTTGATGCTCAGTAGTTTATAATGAATAACTCAGAAATTCAACATGGTGAGTCAGTTTCTGCCTTCTTGAAGCAGCACCCTTCTACCTTCAGGACTGCATACCTCCACCACCTGAAGGAGGCTCTGGAAGGTGCAGCCATGTCGGAAATGTTGAGTTTTCAGAATCTTAAGTAATAGACACTTGGGAGTCCATCTCAAATTTAATTCTGACAAATGAATACTGGAGCCTCCCAAGGGATTGTTCACATCTTCTGATTTTTTTTTAAACTTATTTCTACACTGACTGGAGTCAAAACATTCTTTTATTTTGCTTGGCCCTCTTAATTTTTTTTGTCCCTCCCCCACAACCCTCCTCCTCCCATGAAGCAAAGAAAATGATCTTCCTCTACAGCCTTCTAGGGTGAATATATGGCCCTATATAAAGAGAATGGGTTTAAGGTTAAGGATTCAGTTTTAATTCTGGGAGCTTGACACAAAGTGGTTTAGTTTAACCTATGTGATTCTAGCTCTTTAGTTACCTCATAAAGCAAATTAAAGTTTTGCCTGTGCTGATTATCCTTTGCCTCCTTGTCTTGTGTTAGTCAAGATTCCAAGTAGATTTGTAACACAACATCTTAGATTGGAGTTTCATTTCCACCGTTCACTAGCTATGTGAAGTGGGTAACTGCTAGAGACTAAGTGTTCTGACTTACACCATAAGAAGAAAATCTTCTGCCCTGAGTGGATGCGATGGAGGACTGTATGTCTGTCAAGATTTTCTGAAAGCATGATTGTCATTATTTAAGTTTTAAAAAAAATTCTCTATAAATGAAAACTCTTGAAAACTTAGTTCCCCTAATGTCTTAACTTCTTTGCCTGCAATTCTGAAGGAAAGATTCAATGTGTCACAACCTGTGACACATAGAAAGTAAAAAGACAAATAGAAAGGAAAAATCACCACCGTTGGTGCCTTCTGTTGTACAGAATCAATTTAGTGGAAAATGACCTACTTCGGTGGGATTTGGGGGCCCGTGAAAAGCCTTTCTGTCCTGAAATAGAATCCTGCTGATGACCCAAAGTGGACAGGAAACCATGGAACACCGGGCCAGTTTCACACACTCTGGGGGGCTTCCAGCTATCTCAAGGATTCAGGGAATCTGGGGACAGCCAGGTGAGACTCAGGGTTTCAATGATCAGCAGCATTTTGAACATGGTGTACCAAATTTCTGCTGTCCTTTTTTTTTTTTTTTTTGGCATCTACACGGAAGTGATGGTTTGAGAACAGATCTTTAGAAACACTGTGATGAAAACATCCTTCTCTACATGTTGATTTGAAATTGATTATAGGTGGGTACTGTGATGTGTTGGATAATAACCTGGCCTGGTTTCAGCTCGGCCTTTATACTATTAACCAGTTTTGTACCTCTCAGGCTCACTTTCTATACCTGTAAAATAAAGGGATGAAATAAATAGCCTTAGTTTCTTCCTTCAGAAAAAATTATTGAACTCCTGCTTCTTACTTAACACTATAATACAAAATAAATATTACACAGGTCCTATCCTTTAAGTACTTACAGACTGATAGCACAGACGAAAGGTAGATGGATATATGTAGGAAATATTTAAGAAATATTGAACTTGATATCTGTCTAGGTCCCTTCTACTTCTAATATTCTATTATTTTATACCTGTCATATAAAATGAACGCTTCCTAGAAGAGTTAAATATTAGCATTTTTTAACACAATTTGGCTTCCTTGTAATTTTTTAGGGATTCTATTATTCAGTGGTCCTCTGTTCACCATGGGAAATCATCTTCCATTCTTCACTGCCTGTTTCAGGTGTTTCACATAATGCAAGGAACTTTCTAACCTAAAAAAAAAGATTCTTTTAATGTACTTAACCCATATGATTCATAGCATTATGTGTCACCCCAGATTCACTAGGGCCCATCAATAAAAATTATAATAATGGCTATTGCTAATGCTTCTATTAATTATTCATGTTTGTGTCATCCACTAACGTCATCCTAGAATTCCCCAGGTAGACCTATGTACTTTTCCACGTTATCTCATTGCCTGTCCTTCCATTTCTTTCTTTCCTTCCTTCCTTTTCCCTCACAGTCTTTACAATTCTTTGTTACTTTGTCTCCTCCACTAAAATATAAGCTCCTCCAGGGCCCAGGCCTCTAACCTGGGTGAGCATCCTGGCATTTAGCACAGTCTCTGGGTGCAGAGCAGCTATTCAGTGCATGTGGGTTGAATGCAGAAATGAATCTGATCATCTTCATGATAGTTCTATAGGCAATGCAGGTTTTAAATCATCGTTTCTCACTGGATATCCAGCCACTTTGTACCATGAGGTACTCAGGCATTATTCTTTTGGGGGGCTGGTGGATGTTAGATGTCTGTTTATGTTTAAAGAAAGACACTTGATTGGATGTCATTTTACAGACAGATCTGACTTTTTTCCCCCTTGATTTCTTTATCTTTTTTGAAAGAATGTATTGTCTCCATCATTGAACCATTTACCCTCAATGTCCCTGTCTCCCCCACCCTTAACAGCTCCTCTTGCGTGCACTTGTCCAATGCAGCACCATTTTGGGGCGCCATTTTATGAAAAGGAAGGGTACTGGGTCCAGTCAGGTGGTAGAACAGAGAAAGAAGAGCCCACATGTTTCTTTGGTCTCTGTCATATTTTTCTTTTATTAAGGCCTGTGGAGACAGCCTGTGTTCAAAAAACTGGAGGCTGAATCTGACCCCATGGGCTACCCGAATGGCAGTGGGTAGAGGAGGGGTTGTAAATGAAGATTTGAGGAAAGAATTTGGATTCAGAACCAGCTGTTGCTCTGTGGCCAACTGATCAAATGTCTTTTTGCTTCCCAGAACTTATCCTTGAACTTTGTATCTTGGAAAAACTGCGTTTGATGTTGGCAGGACACAAGTTTTATATTTGTAAGAGTTCAGTTTTTAGTGTGTTGTGTTCTTTCCTTAAGGGCTCCATAGGCTCTGAATAACCCTACCTTCTGTCCAATCCACAGTAGTGAAGAAATGTTACTTGCAATCATCAAAAAGCATTAGCTTCACAACTTGTCTGTTTTTTTTTCCATTGGCCAGGGACAATGCCAGGCTCCCCATTCATTCTGGACACAAACAAGCCAGTAGCATCCACATTAATCTAGACTGTGTTGACTTTATCCTGTTCTGACAACGTGTAATATTCTATGTCTTGTTTAATCACACAATAGAAGGACAGTTCTCACTGAGTCATTCACTCACCATATCCCAGCTGCAGAACATTGGATCGTGCTTTTCATGTTTTCATGGTGCCGTGGCTGTGCATGGAACCATTTACCCTCAATGTCCCTGTCTCCCCACCCTTAACAGCTCCTCTTGCATGCACTTGTCCAATGCAGCACTATTTTGGGGCGCCATTTTATGAAAAGAAAGGAGAATCACTGGAGAAGCCATAAAAAGGGCTGTACGTATGCTCAAGAGATTATAGTGAGGAGGCATGAACTCTCTCAAGTAGGGAGAAAGTTGGAGAGTGAGCAGGCATGTTTACAGTTTACTTTCCTGCAAGGGATAGTTCAGATTCAGTTAATCAGGCAAAAATATTTAACTGACTCCGCTTGTGGAGCATTGTGCTAGGTGCTGGGGGAGAAACTCTGGGTCCTTGCAGAGCTTAAGAAAAATATTGAACAAGTGACTGTACACATGAAGAGGGTCGTGGAATGCATGATACATCGCAGGAAGTGTGCAAGAGATACACAGTGTGGATAGGAAGAGCCGACCTCCATCATGGTGCCAGGTGACCTCTTTGTGGAAGTGCTATTTCAGTTGAGGCCTGAGGGTGAGTAGGACTTAACCAACATTTGAGGGCAGTGTGTGCATTTGTGTGTGTGTGTGTATGGGGGGGTAGTAGTACAGGGGAGTGGTGCTTGAGAGCTGTTTAGGCAGCATGTTTGGCATGTGCAAATGACTTGGGACAAGAATGAATGGTGCATCAGAGGAATTGAAAAGTTCAATGAAGCTGGAGCAGAGAGAGTGGGGGTAGAGGTAGAATCATGGGCAGTATTGTTTGAAATGGTGAAGGTTTTCCCACTGACTGTGAAGTTGTTTGCACTCACTAACATGGTAAGGAAGAAATCTTACATTGAGAGCAAGGTCAAGGGAGTAGGCAGGGCAAGGACAGTTGATGGAAAGAAAAAGGAATCATATGGTTGATGAGAGTTGTCATTGTTTGAAAGTATCAGGAAGCCTTGACCAAGCACTGCAAGAACCACGTGGTTGAGGTAGGTTTTCCCTAAATTCATTGAAACTAGACAGTAAGCTCCCTGAGAGAGAACCAGGTCTTTTGGCTCACTTATGAAACCCCCAAGCTTACTGAGTACCTAGCACATAGTTGGCTTTCAATAAATATTTGTTAAATGTGCAAATGAATAAGAGGATGAATGATAATCCTGAGAACGATCTTGGTTGTACCTTTGGCCAGATTTGCTCTGCCATTTCCCATGGGTTGCTTGAAGACCCTTGGAAGTTCCATAAGTATCCCTGTTCTGATCAGCTTGGTTCTAGAACTGATCTCACAGGGCAGCTTTGAATTTCCTGGGCCCGATTCTGTTCTACCCCGAGTCTTTGGAACATAGTATGAGTGCAAATGCCCAATCAAGGAATATTAAAAAAGATGGGTGGTTTAGAGACTTAACATAAGAGCATAAAGATGGTCTGCCTCCCTGATTGATCCCTTGTAACATCTCTAAATTTTATTTCCAAGGGTGACCTTTTTAATCGCAGAGATCATCTTAGATTGTGAAGGCTCAGTCTTTTGAGGAGACCATTAATAGGTCCTACCACCATCACTTGTGGTGGTAAGAACTAACATTTCTGTGGTAACTTAACAGTTTTCAGTGCGCTGACTTTTATAGCTTCCATATTTGATTTCATCTCGGTAATAGTAAAATGGGGAAAGAGATGTACAAAGGTAATTTGCCCAAGATCACAACTAACAACTCATGAGGACAGGACAAATACCTTGTTTTTTCAAGAACTTTTTCCCCCCAACTAAGGTTTCAACAAAAAAATCTAATTTGGGACATCAGGAAACATATCTGCATCTTTAGTTTTCTTGTTTGCAGCTATCAAAGATGACAGTCAGCTAGGCTAGAATGAATTCTTATGATTATGGCTTTAGGTTTTATGTCTGCGGACATAATATTCAAATTTCAAGGGATGAAGCAATCAACAAAGGTCTTCCTTCAAGTGTTATGGTGGTTTTATTAAAGAAATGTAATTGTTTAGGAAGGCCTTTTCATACTCGGATTTTATGAGTGTAATACGGTGGTGGACAAAAATAGGTTAAAGTTGTGAGTGTGTATTCTTGTGTCATTATTTATTAATTATTATTATTGTATAGATATTGTATTGTGTGAACTGTAAACCTGCTTTTGCCACCCCCTGTATAATGCGAAAAGCCACCAACCAGGAGTCAGAGCAATCTCTTTAACTCTCTGTGTCTGTCTCCTCCTCCATAAAATGGACCTCCTGTTGTTCATCTCAGCACAGGATTATTGTGAGGGTCAAGAGCTCAAGTTTTTCTGAAAGTACTATGTAAACTGGATCACCACAATGTATGATACCATACCTTATGGCGTCTAAGTATAAAAATGCATAACAGTATGTCAACTTACCTTCAAGAATATTTGTTGAAAATGAAGAGTTCATTTCAGAAGTATCAATAACATGACTTCTCATTTCCCGGTTGACTTGACCCATAGGGTTACTTAAACTGCTCTCTACACACAAGAATAATAATTGAATCCCATAACTTTCAGGTACACTGTGTGGGCAAATGGGAAAAAACTGTTGGAAATGGTTTTGAGGAGGGTTGTGTAATAGAATTAGGGCTGGCTTTTCAGGTTCTTTATGATGTGTGTCTGCAACATCAGAGTTGTAAGGGGACCTGTCCATCTTCTTTCCATGATGAGGGGCAGTGAGTCTAGTTCCTTTGCTTCTAGGGATCAGAAAGTAAAACAGGAGAGGTAGGTATTCTGGCAGATGAGAGTCATAAGGAAGGATGGAAAGTACATGGATATAGAGAGGTGGCATTTAGGGTATAGACAATTTGGTTTACCTCTAGGCCAGTGTGATAGAATGAAATAAATCAAGTAGAAGAGGCATAATGGAAACATACTTTGTTCAAATGTAGGAATTGCACAGGACATGAAGTTGGGACAAGAGAGAAAACGTACCCGGAATTTGAGTGGTGAAGAGACTTGGTAGGAAGGACAAATACTTTACTTTGTTTTTAGAAGGCACTGAGGAGCCAGGGAAGGGGTTACTTCAATTAGTGTAATATAATAACAGTATAATAAACATGATTGAACATTGTTATGGTGAAGGGTGGGGAACAGCAAGTGTTAAGTGTACCATATTCTTGTAAAGCTTCAATTTGGTGCCATGTTCTTTTTTTCTTTTCTTTTATTCATTTTACAGAGGAGACACAGAGTGAGAGAGAGAGAGAGAGAGAGAGAGGGAGAGAGAGAGAGAGAGAGAGAAAGGGGGGAGGAGCTGGAAGCATCAACTCCCATATGTGCCTTGACCAGACCAGTGCAGGGTTTTGAACTGGCGACCTCAGTGTTCCCAGGTCGACCCTTTATCCACTGCGCCACCACAGGTCAGGCTCTTTTTTAATTAATTAATTAACTTTTATTAATTTTAATGGGGTGACATTGATAAATCAGGGCACATATGTTCAGAGAAAATATTTCCAGGTTATTTTGACATTTGATTATATTGTGTACCCATCACCCAAAGTCAAATTGTCCTCTGTCACCTTCTATCTGGTTTTATTTGTCCCCCTCCCCTCTCCCTGCCCCCTTCCTCACCTCCCCCTCCCTCCGGGTAGCCAGTACACTCTTGTCCATGTCTCTGAGTCTCATTTTTATGTCCCATCTATGTTAGGATTCATACAGTCCTTAGTTTTTTCTGATTTACTTACTTCACTCAGTATTATGTTATCAAGGTCCATCCATGTTGTTACAAATGATCCAATGTCATCATTTCTTATGACTGAGTAGTATTCCATAGTATATATGTACCAAAGCTTTTTAATCCACTTGTCCTCTGACAGACACTTGGGCTGTTTCCAGATCTTTGCTATTGTGAACAATGCTGCCACGAACATGGGGGCGCATTTCTTCTTTTCGAACAGTGCTATGGTGTTCTTAGTGTATATTCCTAAAAGTGGGATAGATGGGTCCAAAGGCGGTTCGATTTTTAATTTTTTGAGGAATCTCCATACTGTTTTCCACAGTGGCTGCACCAGTCTGCATTCCCACCAGCAGTGCAGGAGGGTTCCCTTTTCTCCACATCCTCGCAAGCACTTATACTGTGTTGTTTTGCTGATGAGCACCATTCTGACTGGTGTGAGGTAATATCTCATTGTGGTTTTAATTTGCATTTCTCCAATGATTAGAGATGTTGAGCATTTTTTCATATGCCTATTGGCCATCTGTAGGTCCTTTTGGAGAAATTTCTATTCATTTCTTTTGCCCATTTTTTGATTGGATTGTTTGTCTTCCTGGTGTTGAGTTTTGTAAGTTCTTTATAAATTTTGGTTATTAACCCCTTATCAGATGTGCTGTCGAATATGTTCTCCCACTGTGTGGTTTGTCTTTTTATTCTGTTCTTATTGTCTTTAGCTGTGCAAAAACTTTTTAGTTTGATATAGTCCCATTTGTTTATCCTGCCTTTTATTCCATTTGCCTGTGGAGATAAATCGGCAAATATATTGCTGCTACAGATGTCAGAGAGCTTGCTGCCTATGTTTTCTTCTAAGATGTTTATGGTTTCACGGCTTACATTTAAGTCTTTTATCCATTTTGAGTTTTTGTGAATGGTAAAAGTTGATATTCTAGTTTTATTTTTTTGTACGTAGATGTCCAATTTTCCCAACACCATTTGTTAATGTCTTTGCTCCATTGTATGCTCTTTCCACTTTTGTAAAATATCAGTTGTCCATAAAAGTGAGGGTTTATTTCTGGGTCCTCTGTTCTGTCCCATTGATCTATGTGCCTGTTCTTATGCCAGTACCAGGCTGTCTTGAGTACAATGGCCTTGCAGTATACCTTGATATCCGGAAGAGTGATACCTCCCGCTTTATTTTTCCTTTTTAAGATTGCTGAGGCTATTCATGTTCTTTTTTGGTTCCATACAAATTTTTGGAGTATGTGTTCTATATCTTTGAAGTGTGTCATTGGTATTTAAATTGGTATTGCATTGAATTTATAAATTGCTTTGGGTAATATAGACATTTTAATGATGTTTATTCTTCCTAACCATGAGCACGGTGTATGCTTCCACTTGTTTGTATCTTTCTTGATTTCTTTTATCAATGTTTTATAATTTTCCGATTACAAGTCCTTAACCTCTTTGGTTAAATTTACTCCTAGGTACTTTATATTTTTGGTTGCAATGGTGAAGGGGATTGTTTCCTTAATTTCTTTTGCTGACAGTTCATTGTTGGTATATAAAAATGCCTCTGATTTCTGAGTATTAATTTTATATCCTGCCACCTTGCTGAATTCATTTATCAGGTGCAGTAGTTTTTTTACTGAGACTTTAGGGTTTTCTATATACAATATCATATCATCTGCAAATAATGACAGTTTTAATTCTTCTTTTCCAATTTGGATGCCTTTTATTTCTTCTTCTTGTCTGATTGCTGTAGCTAGGACTTCCAGAACTTGTTGAAAAAAAAAGTGGTGAAAGGGGGCACCCCTACCTGGTTCCTGATCTTAAGGAGATTGCTTTTAATTTTTGCCCATTTAGTATGATGTTTGCTGTGGGTTTGTCATAGATGGCCTTTATCATGTTAAGGAATGTTCCCTGTATTCCCACTTTACTGAGAGTTTTGATCATGAATGGGTGCTGGATTTTATCAAATACTTTTTCTGCATCTATTGAAATTATGTGGTTTTTGTCCTTCCTTTTGTTTATGTGATAAATCACATTGATTGATTTGCAAATGTTGAACTATCCTTGCCTCTCCAGAATAAATCCCACTTGATCATGGTGTATGATTTTTTTCATATATTGCTGGATCCGGTTTGCTAATATTTTGTTGAAAATTTTAGCATCTAAATTCAACCGGGATATTGGCCTATAATTTTCTTTCTTTGTGTTGTGTTTGCCTGGTTTCGGGATCAGAATTATGCTCGCCTCATAAAAGAAGTTTGGAAGTCCTCTTTCCTTTTGAATTTTTTGAAATAGCTTGAGAAGGATAGGAGTTAGTTCTTCTTTGAATTTTTGGTAGAATTCGCTTGTGAAGCCATCAGGCCAAGGACTTTTCTTTGTTGGGAGTTTTTTGGTAACTGTTTCGATCTCATTTGTTGTAATTGGTCTGTCTAGGTGTTCTGATTCTTCCAGATTGATTTTTGGAAGATTATATGATTCAAGAAATTTGTCCATTTCATCAAGGTTGTCTAATTTTTTGGCATAGAGTTCTTCATAGTATTTTCTTACAATACTTTATATTTCTGTTGTGACAGTTGTTATTTCTCCACTCTCATTTCTAATTTTATTTATTTGAGTTCTCTTTTTTTCTTGGTGAGTCTAGGTAAAGGTTCATCGATATTGTTTATTTTTTCAAAGAACCAGCTCCTGGTTTCATTGATCCTCTGTAATGTTTCCTTAGCCTCTATGTCATTTATTTCCACTCTGATCTTTATTATTTCCTTCCTTCTACTAGTCCTGGGCTTTATTTGCTGTTGTTTTTCTAGTTCTTTTAGATGGAGGGTCAAATTGCTTATTTGAGCTTTTTCTATCTTCTCATGGTATGCCTGTAGTGCTATGAACTTTTCTCTCAATACTGCTTTTGCTGTGTCCCATTAATTTTGAGTTGATGTATGCTCATTATCATTTGTTTCTAGAAACTTTTTATTTCTTCTTTGATCTCATTGTTAATCCATTCGTTATTTAATAACATGCTATTTAGTTTTCAAGTGTTTGAGTATTTTTCGGTTTTTCTTTTGTGGTTAATTTCTAGTTTCATAGCATTGTGAGCAGAGAAAATTCTTGATATGATTTCAATCTTCTTAAATTTGTTGAGACCACTTTTGTGTCCTAACATGTGGTCTATCCTAGAAAATGTACCATGAGCGCTTGAAAAGAATGTATATTTTACTGTTTTAGGGTGAAAAGTTCTGAAGATATCTATTAAATCGAGTTGATCTAGTGTATCCTTTAAGTCTGCTGTTTCTTTATTAATTTTCTTTCTTGAGGATCTATCCAGTGATGTTAATGGGGTATTGAAATCCCATGTTACTATAGTATTGCTGTTAATCTCGCCATTTATATCCATCAAAGTCTGCTTTATGTATGTTGGGGCTCCTATGTTTGGTGCGTAGATATTTATAATGGTTATATCTTCCTGTTGAATTGTTCCCTTATTGTTATGTAGTGTCCTTCTTTATCTCTTATTACAGCCTTTGTTTTAAAGTTTATTTTGTCAGATACAAGTACTGCTACCCCAGCTCTTTTTTCATTTCCATTTGCATGAAATATTTTTTTCCTATCCATTTACCTTCAATCTATGTGCATCTTTTGTTTTAATGTGTGTCTCTTGTAGACAGTATATGTATGGGTCCTGTTTCTTTATCCATGCAGCTACCCTATGTCTTTTGATTGGATCATTTAATCCCTTTATATTTAAGGTTATTATTGATATGTAGTTGTTTATTGCCATTTTATTTTTTAAAGCTGTATTTTTCTTTAGCTATATTCTTTTCCCCCTTTGAACTGTTCACAACAGGCCCCTTAGCATCTCTTGCAGAATTGGTTTGGTTTTAATGTATTCCTTGAGTTTTTTTGTTTTTTGTCTGGGAAGCTCTTTATTTCTCCTTCAATTTTAAACATTAGCTTTGCCGGATAAAGTAGTCTTGGTTGTAGGTTCTTGTTCTGCATTACTTTGAATATTTCTTGGCATTCCCTTCTGGCCTCAAGTGTTTCTGTTGAGAAGTCAGATGTCATCTTTATGGGGGCTCCTTTGTAGGTGATAGCCTTTTTTTCTCTAGCAGCTTTTAAGATTTTCTCTTTATCACTTAGCTTTGGTATTTTAACTATGATGCGTCTTGGTGTAGATTTCTTTGGGTTTCTCTTTAATGGAGTTCTCTGTGCTTCTTGAACGTGTGAAACGTTTTCCAGTCTTAATTTAGGGAAGTTTTCAGCTATGATTTGATTGAACAAAGTTTCTATCTCTTGTCCTTTCTCTTCTTCTTCAGGAACCCCTATGATGCGGATGTTATTTCTCTTCATGTTGTCACAGAGCTTCCTCAGAGTTTCCTCAGATTTTTTGAGTCTGTATTCTTTTTTCTGCTCTGCTTCTGTCCCTTTGTTTATTTTGTCCTCTAACTCGCTGATTCAATCCTCAGCTTCATCTATCCTGCTTTTAATTCCTTCCATTGTGGTCTTCAGTTCTAATACTGTATTTGTCATTTCTGTCTGATTCTTTTTTATTATTTCAATTTCTTTTTTATACTTGTTTTCTCTTTATTTAGGTGTTCGTGATGACTATGCATGGTTGCTCTAATCTCTTTGAACATCCTAACTATCATTATTTTAAACTCTGCATCAGGTAGTTTGGTTATATCTGATTCATTCAGGTCCTTCTATGGGGATTTCTCTTGACTCATTTGGGTTGCATTTCTCTGCCTGCCCATTTTGTCTGTGTGTAAGAAGGGTTTGGCTACTGGAGTCCAATGGGTGTTGCGTCTGTGTTCCCTAGGTGTGGTCTGTCTGCAGGTCCGCCACTCCCTCTGCAGCTGCCTAAGGCGGTTGGGTATGGGTGTTGCTGGCGCTGGCCTCTGTGGTTGTTGCTGCAGTTTCCGTCTTGCCTCAGAGGCTGTGTTCTTGTGCCAGGCTCTATAAGCCTCAGGCGGTCTTGACCTTCGCCCCTCTCCCATGGGTGGGAATGTGCACCACACTTGGGCCACAAGCCTGGGCACCAAGGGCAAGGGTGAGCACTTTTGCTCAGCTGTGGGTCCCTGTCAACCTGTTCCTCTGGCCGGGAGGGGCTGCTGATGTGTGCTCAGCTGCAAGCCAGGCTTCCGCCCCGCCCCCGCCAACCTCTGCTAGGCTGCTGGTGGGTGATCAACTACAAGCCTGGTCTTCTGCCCCACCTCTGCGGGCAAACCTAGTTCATGCAGGGCTTCAAGTCTCGGAGGGCAGGTGAGGCTGTGCACCTGCTTGCCTCTGCCCAGCGGTGGATCTCTGCCCATTCCAGGCTACCACTTTCCCCCCACAGGTGGGGGTTGCAGGTCGGCCTGCCGCCGCAGGACCACTTTCGTGCATCCCCTTCGCCCCTGCTGGGCTAGACCGAGCTCACGCCAGCCGGCTCGGCCTCTGCCCCCGCCGACGGAACCGCACTTTCGCATCCCGTGGCTGCCTGCCCTCCAGCAAGCCCTCAGCCGTGTGGGTGTGGGCCCTGCAACTCAGACTCTAACACTCCATACTGTAATCCTGAAAGCTCCTTCCTTCTAAGCAACTATGCTCTAATTACTGCAGGAGAGCCTGTTTGGCTGGTGTCCTGCTTCCCCTTGCTGGTTCCAGGGGAAATATTGTTTCAGATTTGTAGAGTGACTCAGCCCAGGGTTTAGGGTGGCTGTCCCTCAAAGCTTTTCTCCCTGCGCCTCCCAGACCGCACTCTCTTCCCGCTGCTCTGGTCCTTTCCTCTCTCCCTGTCTCCTGGACTCCCAGGTGAGTGGTTGTGAGAGAGGTTTTCTGCGCCGTCCCTTTAAGAAGAATCCTGGGTCTGAGACAAATGTCTCTTTCTCACAAACAGTATCCTAACCTGTTTCCCAGCTAAATACTGTCCATAAGCCTCTTCTATGCTCTGGGACTGTAGGCTGGGGCTTTGTTCCTGGGACCCATGTCCCTTTCCTTCCGCTAGCCTCTCTTCCCGCCACACAAGTCTCTCTGGGCTGCCTTTCGCTCCGTGGAGCTGGGCAGCCCTTTCCGCGTTTTCACTTTTGCTACCAGTCTCAATGTTGCTTCTTCAGTGTTCCCCAGTTGGAGTCCTCTCAGACCAGTTCAATATTTGTTTACCCAGATGATGGTTCTTAAAATCAAGTTATAATTCACTTTGGTTCTGGGAGTTGGAAGTTGGTACATCTGCTTACTCCATCGCCATCTTGCCCTCCTGGCACCATGGTTTTATAAAGAACTTATTCCTCTTCTTTCACGTTCCTTTGAGTAAACCTTTTAAAGAATATGACTCATAGCATGACCAGGAGGTTGCACAGTGGATAGAGCGTCGGACTGGGATGCAGAAGACCCGGGTTCAAGACCCTGAGGTCACCAGCGTGAGAGTGGGCCCATCTGGCTTGAGCAAAAGCTTGCCAGCTTGGACCAAAGGTCGCTGACTCCAGCAAGGGGTTGCTCGGTCTGATGAAGGCCCATGGTCAAGGCACATGTGAGAAAGCAATCAAAACTAAGGTGTTGCAATGACAACGAAAAACTAATGATTGATGCTTCTCACCTCTCTTCGATCCTGTAAAAAAAAAAAAAAAGAATATGACTCACAAATATACTACCATGATGGAACTTAGAAAAACTGGACACAGGGCATTAGGTCATAAGTCCTGTAGTAGGCGTGCTTTTTACCAGATTGATGTCAAAGGAAAAGATGATATCCTTATAACTTTGCAACTTTGATTAGTCAAAGAGGCTTTTCCCAGTGCTTTTTTACCCACGTTCACAGGAAAACCAACCATAACTGTAAGAGAGGATGTTTGATCTAAGGCCCAGGGCTTCCTGCAGTGCCAGAAATCCACATGTTGAAGCATTCTTGGACTCCTACAGAACTTTATCTCCATACGTCCTGTGTGTGAATGCAGGCTCCCACCTCCTTCCAGGGAAGCAGGTCCAGGCCGGCGGCACCTCGCTGAGGCCATGAGCAAGGCCCACCCTGCCCACACTCCTCCCTACTGTATTCTTTAGAAGAACACTGAGGTTTGGAGCCTCCACCCTGAGGTACCCAACTTCAAGGAGCTAATGAGTAAAGGACAGTAACAAGAATAAATCCCAATGAACTTCTTAAAAAACTCAACCACAGCTTTGGCAAGGGCAGGAACCATTGTCTGGAACTTGTTTGTTGATTTGCATGCTTTCATACATCCCCCACCCAGCTGTTCAGAACAGAGAGATTAGCCACAAAAGATAGATTTTTCAAAGCTCCACACAGCTGTGATTTATGCCCCACTTTGGAGACTTAGGGTGGCTTCTCATTGGGATTGTCTCGATTCCAATGGACCTCCTGGGACTTTTGCTTTGGTGTGTGGACAGTGAAAGCGCTCTGATCCAACCTCCATCTCTTTTGCAAAGGCTTCTTTGTAATTGCTTTGGACTTTTTAAACCCCCTCCCTCCCACCTCCCTAAGCAAAACCAGTTCCAAGTGCTATAACACTCCTATCCTGGGAATCTGTATCACCAACAGCATGGGATTGCCCCCACTCCATTGCCTTTTTTCCTAGTTCGGGGCATATCATGTTTTCAGAGATCTATGGGAGTGAAGGTACTTGTAAGAATTTTAGGGATTTCATGCCCTCCAGGGACTTGCGTCCTCAGGAGGGGTAGGGCTGCAGCTGTGTTGTCCCTAACTTGTTTGTTCTGTTAAAGTTCATGATCATGAGGCCAGTGCTGGAGGGTGAAAGTCACAGGTGAGAAATATACAGGAGGAAAATCACAGGTGAAAAGGCCACTGTGGAGAAGCATCTGGTGGCATCTACTGAAGCTGACCTCATGGCCACACCTATGACCCAGCAGTTGCACTTCTAGGCATGTAACCAACAGAAACACACCAAAAGATTTGTGCAAGATTGTTCATAGCAGCTTATTCATAATAGCCAAATCCTGGAAACTACACAAATGCCCATTGACAGTAGAAAGGATAAATCAGTTATGACTTTTTTCCCCTACACAATGGAGTAATATGCAGCAATTAGGATAAATGATTTACAACTAAATGCAATAACATGGATGAATCTCAATAAATAATGTTGAATAAAAGAAGGCCAGCACAAAAGAATACACATTGTATGAATCTAGTTATATAAAGTCCAGAAGCAAACTAACCCAATCTGTGGTGTAAGAATTCAGGAGAGTTTTTACTCTTGGGGGGTGTGCAGTGACCAGAAGAGAATGTAGGAAGGGCTCCTGGGTGATGATTAAACATGTTTGGCTTATTTGTACAGTTTGGGAAGTCCATTGAGCTGTATATACTCATATGCAATTTTCTGCATATATAGTTTGATGAAAGGCAAAAGAAGTCACAGGGCTTGTTAGTTTTATTCTATGTTATCACTTAACCTCCAGCCTTAAAAAGTCATCTAGGAAAGGTATTGCTGTTAGTTCCAAGAAAGAATGGAATTGTGTGGCTGGCTAGCTCACTGCAAACCTGTCAGCACAATTCAAAACAAATAAACAAAGAGAAAGGTTAAAAAATCCCTGTATATTGGTATCACCACCTGACCCTGCCCACCTGGTTTCTAGACCCTTTGAGGATGTGTAGTGAGAGGTGCAGAAAGAGGCTTTTGGCTGAATTCGGTGATCTCCATATATTATCCGTCATCACCCCTGGGGCTGCCACACAGATTCAGCTGTGCATCCCTGAAAAGAGAAAGGCTAAACACTTTTATGGTGTTGGGTTTATCGACCCCTATACTAAACAATGGGAATTCTTCCAAATGGAAAACATCTTATTGGACCACTTCAGAATAGACAGAAAGTCTTTATTATTTCTACCTTTTCAACTTCTTGGGATGAGACTTAGATTTGTGTGTACCCAACCTAGAAATGTCTGAAGACCACTGGATGGGATAGGTCCTTGTATTATTATTACTTTATTTATTCAATGGATATTTCCTGAGTGCCTACAATTCTAGAGGTGCTGGGGTATGGGTAGCACATTTGGGCAATCATAGTCCTGTCTGTGAATGGATACCTATTTAGCCTGTATCTTCTCCATCATGTTAGTGAAAGTAGAAGAATAAATACATTTTTAAATTATAAAGTAGCAATCAGAAGCATGGACTCTGAAAAGGATAAACCAGAGTTTTATTTCTGCCTGGGACACCTAACAGCTCCATGGTCTTGGGGAAGTCCCTCAGTTTCTTTAAGCTTTGGTTACTATAGAAATAATAGCTGTAACTATCTCATAGCTACTTTGCTAAGTATTCAATGTGAATAGATGATTCCATCTTGTCCTGAATTAGACTCATGGCTGGCTTTGAAGGAGGTAGAGGCTTGTTTCTTATGGCCCTTGTGGTGAACACGGGCAGCATGCTGCCTGCATCACCGGTCCTCCATCTGGTTCTTTGTGGTCTCTGTAAATTGTACCACCTTTTCCTCTGGGCTTGAGATAAAGAGTCACTCTTCATGAAGAAAGCGATTTGGTTCTAAATGAAATCTAACATTCCTTTCCTTTTTTGCATTTTTTAAATTCTGAACCTAAACCAAACATATTTTTATAGGATACGTATATCTTTACATGAGACACACCTAACATGCCATGCCTTTTCAGCCAAAAATCAAATACTAGCAGCGTGAAGCTTCAGGATCTAACACACTGAACCGCAGGAAGTCCTAAGGAGGCGGTGTTCTGGAGGCCCAAGGACTGTATTATTCTTTTTCTTTGCCGTATCTCTGTGCCCATCATTATACCTGGAACATAGTAGGTGTGCAACAGATATTATGGGTCAAGTGGGCATACAAATGAATTCACAACAAATACAAGCACACAAGCATACACCTATTTGTCTTTGGTCTGCTTCCAGTGGTCACAATTCACTTTTTGCTTTTGTCTCTCCCTTTTTAGAGTTATGCAGTCAACAAACTCTTCATTGAAACCTCTTGATGTTCTGACATCTGTGAGAATTGAGGGGAAGAATTAGGAGGAATTATAAAATACAGTATTGATGGCTGGGAAGCTTATGAGCTAGCAGGGCAAATGCATAGGAGAAAGGCATGAGAATGAGAACCAGGAGGCATTTCAGCACTACCTAACCCTGTTGGGAAGCTTATGGGAAGAGACAGAGCGAGTGGAAGAATAGGAAATGGGGACACGACCCCTCAGCTGGCCCACACAAAGCATGGGCCTCCCAACCCAGTTTGGGGCTTTGAAGGGTTGGAAGGGTTGTTAGGAGAGCTGGCCTGGGGCAGAATCTTCACAAAGTTTTTCTTGAAGAAGGAGAATTTGAGCAAGGCGCTGGTGGAGGCCCCACTGTTCTAACCAGCTGCTAATGAGAAACTGGCTCTTTGAGGCCAGAAGAGGCTGCTCAGAGAGGCACAAGGACATAGAGTTTCAACTGAGCCTCTACAGACATGTCCTGGAAAGAGTGGAAAACTCCATTCTGGACCTCATGAGGCCGGAAGGGTGCCCACATACGTGAACAGGAAAATTGTGGCAGAAAAGCCAATAATGCAATGATGGAAATCCTCAGCTTTGCGTCCAGGGAAAGCTTGGTTTAGCAATCATTGTGAGAGTGTGGAAGCAGCTCAACCCACGTCAGCAATTTGGAGACATCTGGTCTTTATTTTTGGACTTTTGTATGCTGAGGAGGATTACGGTTATACGACATAGAGGCCATTTAGTTGTGTCGGTCTACAGAATTTCTTAGAATAGGGATCCCTCACACTTAGAACAGAACTGTGTTCTCTAAAGTCTCCTTGTGATGTTCCAATATTAACTCTTTATTCTCCCATCCCCACCCCCACAGAGTGGCTTATCCGAGGGAAGTTACTTAAAAGAGATGTTTGTTATAGGGGGATGGAGTCATCTAGGAGGTATGTATTTTACCCTATGGGGGGTAACCTGGTAGCTGGTGGCCCCACCCCCTGGACTGCCTGGTTTCTCTTCATCTTCAGTCATTCCCTAGCTGGGCCCGTTTTAGAAAAAAAAATGATTAGTCTGGTAAAGTCATTGATGATCTGGTGTTTACTTTCTGCCTGCCAGCCATTGGCCATGAAGGAGGTGCCGTTCTCCGGACTAGTTATTATGTCTCCTCCTCTTCCTCCTTCTCCTCCTCCTCCTCTTCCAGGTCTTCTACCTTCCTGCTTCCTATTCCTGACCTTCCTTTCTTCCCCCATTAACACCTGCATTGAGTTCCATTGCCCAGCGCTCTGATAGGTAGGAGGCTATTTTAGACAATTTTTTTTTTTATAACTTTAGCAAAGTTGTTAATGGCCTACAAATGGCTCCCATCACCAGAAAACATTTACATTGGGGATCTCAATGTCTATGTTGCAGAAGTCCATGAGGATGCCAGCACTGTGGCAGTCTTCACTCCTAATTTTCTCCTGTACTGCTTCCCACTGAGCCCACCTGCAGAGCGGGCCCTCCACCCAGGTTGTGGCTCTGGCAGGCTGATGGGGCCTCCCTCCCTCATTCCCATGGGTGCAGTGCACGTGGTGCTTTACAGGAGCAGAGGACAAAGGCAGGTTGCAGGGAGAGGGAGGAGGAACATTACAAACCGAGGAAAGGGCCTGGTCCCCAGGCCAAGGTACTAAATCTGTGGAAAGGTCCACTGGGTACCAGTAAGACTGCTGTCCATTAAAAAAATCCATAGGCTTTTTAAAAATGCATTTTCACCTTAATATAGCAGGCACAGGCACTCGGCCGTGCAATTCTGGAGGATTTATGGCTGGTCGGGGTTAATGGTTGAGGTGTTATTCCTTTCCGTGCCTCATTAATCCCCAGGAAGCGCCTGCACTGAGGTGGTATTTGGCTCTGGGCGGCCACAGAGGCACCCGCGTGCCCACTCTAGCTCCAGGGTGGCGGCAGAGGCCCGTCTGGCCGGCTCTCAGCTCCTGCTTGGACTCTTTGTCTCCCCCACTGTGTCCCTCTGAGCCTGGCTTAGTGACCTCTTCCCCCTTCTCCCCCAACAGCATTATGGGTTCTAGATGAGTTTTGGGACATATAGCTTTGTTGAGATGACTCAGTCCCAGACTCACCACGTGCCTACATCACAGAAAGTTTGAAAAAGACAAAACTCCTCTTCTGAGAAAGAGGAGGGTAAAGTGAGCATAATCCTCCTCATGTAGTGGGTGACAGGAAGTCTCATGAGTCTGGTGGATGGAGGGACAGACCTGAAAACCAGACAGAGCCTCTCAGCAGCACCCATTGCTTTGTGGTGACCGGAACCTATTACAGTGTGTGTGTGTGTGTGTGTGTGTGTGTGTGTGTGTGTGTGTGTGCGCGCGCACACACACACGCGTGTGTGGAAGGGGTGATGTCAGAACTTGTCGAATAGAAGTCACAGTGTTTATAAAGTATTCTATGCCTTTCTGTCCCTTCCCTCTCTCCACCAACATTAATTAAGCACTTACTAGGACACTAGTGTAGGTATTAGGGACCCAGCTATCAACAGGAGCAGCAGGGCTCCTGTGTTCAGATTTTTACATTTTGCTGTGTTTGTGATGTGTATGTGTAAGGGCCACACCAAAAACAGACAAACATTTAATCTTTTTGCAACTCTGTGCCTAGACCCATTTCACAGTGGGAGGCCTGGTTTGTGCACTCATTTGCTCATCTGTCAGATGGGCTCATTCCGCGCCAGCTGTGTAACACACCGTCTCTAGGCTTTTGAGATGTGAAGATGATGAGGGAATAGGCCTTGCCTTCCAGGGCTCACCATCATGGGACAGGAGCCACATTCTAGTCTGATAACTGCTCTAATGCAGCCCATGTTTGCAGGGTGGGGTCTTGGGGGAAGAAGCCCCAGCCTCCCAGAGGAGGCCAGAGATGGGGCTGGGCCCCCACCAGAGTCCAAGGCTGCCTGGCAGCAGCGTGCCAAGGGTACGCTTGGTATCACTTGTTGGATTGAAGTGAGCCAGCTCTTCAAGGTTTGCCTTCATATCTGGTTTCAAAAGCATCCTCAGGCCATCAGAAATCCTATATTTAAATTACGCAGAAAAAAAAAAAACCCTTACTACAAACTGAAATAGAAATTGTTCGTTCCACGTTTGGTCAAGCTTCCTGCTTTTATACAATTAATTAAAAGCTGAGTGGCTGCTAAGTTGCAAGACAAATGGCAGACTATTTATATTTTATTAACGGAAAATGTCCAGAAAAATCCCGCAAGAGTCTGCCGCGTCGCCCCGCATCCTTCCTGTCTACCTCCCCTGCCTCCATCCTTCCTGTCTACCTCCCCTGCCTCCATTTGACTGGACCTGATTACAGCATCTACCCAGCCTCCGCTGCTGCCACGCAGAAGGAGCCTCGAGACACTCGGGAGTCTCAGTGTGTGTCCTGGGCCCACTATGAGCTGAAATTCTGACCTTAGGTAGTTCACGTCATCTCTTGGTATTTCAGTTTCCTTCGCTGTAAATGGGATCGTAACACCTGTCCTCCCTTATACCTTGAGTCCACTGAGGATCAACATGGGTTACAACACGTGGCAGAGATTAAGAAGGAGCAAAACACTCAGTACATATTAAGGACTGTCATTATTACTACCGCGCCACGCCTGCCGACTGGGGAGGATGCTAGACATTTGCTAACTTGGCTTGGTTTCCGACGTGCACACGGGGGTGTTGGGCTTTTCCTGTCCCTGTAGCATCAGAGGGCTGGGGTGTGGCTCTGGCGAAGGAGGGCAAGCATCCTTCCTCAGCACCCTCCTCTTCCAAGGGTCAAGTTCCCACTTTCTGGCTTAAGTTTCCCCAGTGTAATAAATTGTCAGAAGCCATCACTTGATAAGTGATGACCCCTGTCTGCCTCGTGCCCTGTTAGGCCACTAGGGCTCCCATGTGCTGACAACGCCAGCTCTCCTGGGATTCGGCCAGGCCTGCGCAGGAGGACCGCAGAGGAGCTCGGGACGAGGGTTATTCACATCCTTTGCAGACACCTTCTCATGTTCCGTGTCTGCCTGGCCGACATTAAAGGCAGAGGGAGTGCTGAGGACGGGTGTGTAGGGGTGCAGGAAGGAAGGGGTGGGCAGGGAGAATTCTCTTGCCAAGCTTCAAGGGTTGTAAGAGGAAAAGTGGGTTGAAACAGAAAGCAGAGAGGGAGGATACAATGGCCAGAGCCAAATCTTCCATTTTGAAGAGCAGAGATAGTACTTATTTCTTCTACTGACAGAGTGGTCATGTCATCCAGATCAAACATGGCGACTGTGGGCTATATTTGCATATTGGCCAGCAGGGAAAGTTCTGGAACAGTGTGCTCTTCCACCTGTGGATGACCTCATACTCTCCCATAATTTCAAACCTTGTTGAGTCTAGTTTTGCTATGAAGCACAGTTGGGAAGTCTGTGTTTGGGATTCTCCTACCAACCCTTCCTTTCTTTTCTTCTAACACGTTTTTCGAGCACCTGCATTGTAGGGGGCTCCCGGGCCACCCTCCTGGGCTTGGGGTCTGTGCACTTGAGGAGGCTCTGTGCTTGGCTTCCTGTGCTAATCCTGTTGTCCTAAAACTACTGTTTCTTCTACAAGGGATCCCGGGTTTTCACTTTCTGTTCCACTAGGCCCTGTCCATTACGTAGCTGGTTCTGTGTGGGGTACCATTTGGTGTTGGGGACACAAAGTTGAAAAGACACAGGCTTTCCTCAAAGTTTCTCCCAGGCTGTTACCCGCTCTGTGCCCAGGCGACACCCAGGTGATGGACATAGCTCTTTTGTCCACACCATCATCTGCTAAACCTGGTCTTAGATAACTGCGAGTTTGCAAAGGTCCTTCCTAACTAATTCACTATAAAAACGCTACAAGTTATACCCATATTTTTCCTGTCAGACAAGCGGTTGAAGTGACTGTAGGACTATAAGAAAAATAATAAGGAAGACAGTAAAGTATATAGTGTCACCTTTGTGATGGTCCTGGTCTATCATATCTTGTCCACTTTATGATGGTCAGCCTTGATCTCACGCCCCCTGCTGTCTCATGATCTTAACCCCTATCTGCAGTTGTTATCTCTGGGTGGTGGGATATTAGATGTTTTCGATGTTCATTATTTCCTATTTTATATTTTTAAATGGAAGTAGGATCCTACTGTGCCTGTAATTTTATCATCCTCTCTTTTTGCTTTACATTTGCATTGTTTGCCGTTTCCCATGCTATTGAATAAGTTCCCCAAACGTGGTGTTTTATCTGAGATACGATGAGATTAAGTTCCAATGGTATGATCCAGGGAGCCACACCTAAGCATTATTGGGAGTGGAGGAGAAGAGATGTCATGAAGGCTGTCAAAAGCACGGAAGTCCGCGTAGTGGGAGTGCGACTTGGATGACAGTTTGCGCCTCAGAGAGGTGTGGAGGCTTTCCCGGTGCAGGAAATAGCAGGCTGTGGGCTGTGGGCCCGGCCAAGGAGTGGCCCTATACATATTTCATGGGTCAAATCAGGGCGAAAGGGGATTGATCATCTTGGGAAGCCAAAAAGTTCCTTGTAACACTCAGTGAGAAAGATTGTTTCCAGAGCTAAGGGTAACTCCAGTTGGGGATTCCACAGTGGAACTCTGTCAGGCTCATCTATTTTGTTTAGAAATCCCAGATTATATTTTGCAGCTCGGAGACCTTGTTGGCAGCCCAGTCATTCTGGAATGAGTCCAAGAGAGCTGAGGGTTTATCTCCTTTTCTCTTCAGTTGTTTTCTCCTGAGCTTTTATTTGCAGTGTGACGTGTTGGCAGGTCTGGTTTGTTGCAAACAGAGAGTAGCCATTCATCTGAATGTTGAGAAGCTGCTTCGGCAGTTGTAAAGCTCTCTCTTTGTCGCACAGATGGATACTATTGCACGGGAGGGAGCCTCGGCACCTGGGCTCTCCGGTAGGTCAGTGCAGCGACACCTTGTCTACTCAGTTCACGGAGCAAGGTGCTCGTGAGGCTCCAGGGCTGGGTTCAGTTCTCACCATGCCAGGTCATGTCTCGGTGTTCCCCACATGGTCCTAAATTATACTCCCTAATCTGATCTATCACAGCTGAGATGCTGACCCACAGTTGGTGCTCCATGAGCTCGTTGAATGAGCAGCTGTGAAGACATTGCTATGTACCAGGAACTGCGCTAGGTACTGAACATGCAGATTTAGCTAAGGTGCTTTCTGGCCCGTAGGTTGGATCAATATGAAAAAGACAGTATTATACACAGAGACCCAAGAGGGGCAGGCCGAGAGGGTACGAGACAGCAGGGGGCGTGAGATCAAGGCTGACCATCATAAAGTGGACAAGATATGATAGACCAGGACCATCACAAAGGTGACACTATCCAGAAAACGCCATTTACCTCCACGTTTGTGGCTTCAGGTAGCTTCCAAATAAGTTTCACTGGGTTCGCTTTGGGACATTGGAGTAAACACCAGAACGGAAGGTGATGCTTACTTAGCGTAAGCCTCTGAGATTTTTCCCCATCCTGGATGTCTCTGGGCCATCACATCCCTCCCTTGAAATCCCCCTTATGGAGTCTCAGCTGAGGTTTCCCATTGCTCAGTAAGGAGCTTTGCTGATGTGGGCAGATAATCTGGGTGTTTAACCAGCGCAAGCAATTCTGCTTCTTAGTCCCTGTGGCTCTCAGGTGCATCTGCAGCTAGGGAGGGGTGTCAGTGTGGAAGGGAGCCGCGTCCAGCAGCTGAGCACATTCTCTTTGCTAACTCATTGAGGACACCCTGTCTAGTATTTGCTCTTAACTCTTTTTCCATCCTTCCTGGCCAAGCCCTGGGGAATGCAGTCATAGATGTCCCTCACCTGGTCCAGCCCCAGCCCTCTGGCCAGTGAAGTGGGCTGGGAGAGAATTAGGGCCTCTACAGGCAACATCTTCTACATGGGGCCTTTCCTGTGTTTCCTTGCCCCCCCCCCGCAACCCCCCACCCCCGTCCTTCATCTTTCACATAAAAGGGCACACTGATTTTAGAATCTGTTAGCCACTGGTCACAAGGGCTGAGTTGGCCACTCGGGTGCCAGCTTCCTTCTCCCTTCCTGCCTGCAGGTATGACTTCTCAAAAGGACAAGTTACCATGATGGGGGGATAGGTGGAGGACATTGATTCCTGCTGGTGCTCCTTTTTGTCCTTCATGGGTACTTTGGGACAGCCTTTCAAAGATTTACCTTAATAAACAAGAATAACAATACTATATTTACGGAATATGCATTGTCTGTTCTGTAGTTTGCTTGGCAATCTAAACACATGATCTTAATAACCATTCGTTCACCACAGTGCCATAGATAGGAATGATTCTTATCCCATATCAGGGATGAGGAAAGTGAAGTCTGGAGAAGTTGTTGATTTATGGGAGATGGAACAGTTAGGATTCATATTTAGGGTTCTAGCTTCACAGTGTCTTCTCCCCACTGTCCCATCCCACCTCCAAATACTTTTCAAGGATCATACCCACTCTGTAGCCTGATGGGCGGCACAGTGTGGAAGGAACAGTGTTGCTCTCAAAGGCAACTGTTTTCACTTTAATTTCCTTGATGACCTCAGGTCTTCCTCCCAGGAATCACCTCTCTTTCCTCAACTCCTTGCAGCTTTTTAAAAGCCTGTTGAAAAAGTCCCTTTCTATCAGAAAGATAGTACATTTGTAACTTCTCTCTGGTATCCATCGAAGGCACTGGTCCATCATTTCTCCCTCCCTCTCCTTTTTTTCTTTCTGTGAGTGGCATCCAAGCACATGCTATAACTCACACACCCCTCTAACACTCCTGTGAACACATTTGGGATGATAAATGGAGGCCGGTTCAGGATTAATTGCATCGTGGGGAGAGGTGGGTCCAGCAGTTCTTTGATTGGGCTTATGTGCTACAAGTGGCACCCTGGGAAGTGCTGTCCCCAAGGATTACGCCAGCAGTTGCGTACTTTCCCCAGCCTGGGAGGGCAGATCCCACTAGAAAAGGAAAAGAAAAGCTGACTATGGTATTTCTTGGGAACTGGCCCAAGTGTGACTGCTTGTGAGAACATCCAGTGGGCCAAAGGTCATGGGTTGTTTTACAGGGAGACTGTGCTCTCACCTCTCAGACTCTGGAGGGCCTGGAGACACTTCACTGTCCCCCAGATGTCCTGGGGGGAGCGCATGTCATCTGGCTGCGTCAGAGGCCTCGCCACAGCCCAGCCCGCAGTATACATTCCAGGGCCACAAACACGCGCTCCCTGCTCCTTGTGGCTCTCTGAAGTTCCTGTTGGTGGGCAGTGCTGCTCTCTACATACCTCCTCTGGGGAAGCTGCCAGCAACTTGAGGGAGTTTATTTGGGCGGGGGGGTGGGGGGGGAGGTTAAGGAAGGGGCTTTGCTCTCCAAATACTGTCCAGAAAGAATGATGGAATTTCTCTAAGAAGAAGCACAGCTTTCGGTTTTGTTGAATTCCCCAATGCAGATGCTAGCCTAAATGCACACTGATATGTATGTAAATGAGGGCCAGCCTGTTCTAGCAGCAACCTAGAAGGTCTCCGTTTTGGAAGGTGGAGGTGCAGAAGGACCGCCCTGGTGCTCTAAGGGAGAGATTTGGGACACTGAGATGTAACAACCTGCGCTGGCTTCGCCTTGTGCCCCAGGTGGGCATCTGCTTTTGTCTGTTTCCTCTGCTTACCAGAGGCTGCATTGGGTCAAAGGTAAGAATTCTCACTCTGTCCTCCATCAGTGGACAGCTGCACAAAACAGCCACCTTCCTTTAGCGTCCTAACGGAGGAGTCCCAGCATCCATCCACGCTTTTCACCTGCCCTTTCGGACCCGAAAGCTGGGGAGGCAAACCGGCGGGAGCTGCTCTGGATCCAGGGCAGAGGCAATGACCAGGCCAGGCTGTACCAGAGAAGTGGGGCTGCTCTCGGCCCCATGGAACCCTGCAAAAGAAAGAAAATGGGGCTGAACTGAGAAAAGAAAGCTTCCCTTGAAGGAAGACTTCATGTCCCCAAAGGCGACAAAACAGAAAATCCAGAGAAATGTTCAACCTCCAGTGAAATGGACCAGAAGCAACAAAAAAATGTGAAATGAAAACAATCATTTTTAAAAACAACACAATTCCAAGAATCCTTTGTGATGATCAGCGCTCTGCCAGCTTCCCTTAAGCGGCATCTCCTCTAATCGCGGCTGGATCTGATTTCTAATCTGAAGACCACTGCTGTGGGTCACTGATTTTGGTTTTGGGTTCTGATTTTGGTTTTGTGCTGAAAGTGAGCAAGAACTGGCCTCCTGGTTTCACTCCAAGTCCCCAAGTGGCTTCATGGGTCAAATTGCACACTCTGAGAAGGTGGAGGGAGCTGTGTATTCTAGGATCAGGGTTTATCTGCTCCAGCTTTTGCAGATAGCTGGTGAATGTGCCTCTGTAAGTGGGGTCATGACTAAGCCAAGAACTAGGAAGGGAAGTGTTTGCTGCTTGGGACGGGAAGAACCCATGTTGGGCAGTGAAAAGTGGGCAAAACTGAGGAGCGGAGGGTTATAGCTGATTCTGAGCTTCCTGGTTTGGGCCTGAGGGATTTGAGGTGCTGGTTCCAAATAGATGAGGAGCTCAAGCTGGGTTCCAGGAGACTTATTTCCCTCTAAACCAATTAGATTTTCACTCCCAACCTTTCTTTGCCCTGCCTTTTAAGTTCCCGTGCAAGATAATCCTACTCTGGAAAGCCTTCCCCACGTACCTCAACTCTTTTGAAGGACCCAAGGCATTTGACCTGCAGAGTTTCCTGCAGTCCTGTTGATGCTGATTGCATCCTCCTGGTGCAGTTCTGTTTCCTGCCAAATGGCAGCTGGATTTGGAAGCTTAAAACTCACTTTGCCAAGATGATGGGTGATACTGATGTATGCAGAAATGGGGGTATATAATGCTGGGCTGTCCCTCTTTGTTACTTTGCAGACACAGATGCTCATCAATGCCTAGATCCATCTATTTATGGGGAGCTGCAGAATATTATACTTTTGTTTTATTTCTCATTTCTTCATTAGCATAGTTATATAAAAAACACTTTTCCTCATTGATGAATTTTTTCATCTATGGTACAATTCAGATAGAAAAGGGACAGCAGATGCCTTATTCTTTCCTTGTATTTACCAGCTGTCATGATACTGAATGTTTCCCATTCATCATCCTCCAAAGACATCTTTTTATTTTAATTTTCACAAACGCATGTATCCATGTATTCATACATGTAGTCAACATATGTAGTGAGTTTCAGGCAATCGTAATAATTTTTTATTGCAGGTCAGTTCATCCCCTCGTTGGCTGTTGTGGGCCTCTTCCACTGGCACTTGAGTCATTTGATATGACCCGAGTAGTCTTCCATGACTTCCTTGCTATCTAATATGACAAAGTATTCTAGACTCACCTTGTATATATCCTGCCCCAGATCTGGAATCTGCCATTAAGAATCGCTGGTTTCTTTTAGCAAGAATTGGTACTTTAAAACCACATTCTAGGCACAAAGTCTGTTCATTACTACTGTGGTCATTGTTTCTTGGATTTTCAGTGGACAGACCTAAGAAATAACCATATATATTTAAAGATAAACTATCTTATGAGTTCCTTTTGATAACTTCCAATTTCAATTTGGTGCATTAGGCTTTTTACAAACACAACAGGCTTAGAACAATATTGGTGCTACTACCACTGATATGATTACTAAGAGTTATATTTTCATTTGCTCTCTGCATTTGCCTATAATTTTTTGTGTTTTTAATTTTAAAATTTTAATAGACTTTATTTCTAGAGCAGTTTTAGGTTCACAGCAGAATTGATCAGAAGGTACAGAGATTTTCCACTAGTCCCTGCCCCTGCTTACACATAGCCTTCCCAACCATCAGCGTCACCTACTAGAGTGGTACATTTTATAATTGTTGAACCAGTATTGACATATCATTATCACCCAAAGGGCATAGTTTACATTAGGGTTTACTCTTGCTGCTATATATTGTATGGCTGTGGGCAAGTGCATAATGACATATATCCACCATTATAATATCATACAGAATAGGTTAACTGCCCTCAAAATTCTCTGTGCTCTGTTGATCCATCTCGTTCTTCCCTCCAGCTCCTGAACTTTTTTACTACCTCCATAGTTTTGCCTTTTCCAGAAATTATGTGGTTGGAATCGTAGAGTATTATAGCCTTTTGAGATTGGCTTCTTTCACATAGTCATGTGCCTATAAGGCTCCTCCATTCTTTCCACGTATTGGTAGCTCCTATCTTTTTAGCACTGAGAGATGTTGCATCATCTCTCCTCCTACAATGCATATATGAGTCTACTTAATGGTGTCCCACAGATTCCTTAGGTTCTTTTTATTTTTTTTCCATCTTACGTTTTTTCCCATTTTTCAAACTCGGTAATTTACATCATCCTATCCTCAAGTTAGCTGATTGTTTCTTCTGCATGCCCAAATTTGCCTTTGAGTCCCTTTAGTGAATTTTTCATTTCAGTTATTGTACTTTTTAGATTCAGAATTATTTTTGTTTTCTTTTAGATTTTCTGTCTTTTTATAGATATATCTATTTTGTTGATATTTTTGTTTCCTTAGTTCTTTGAGCTTCTTAAGAGTGGTTTTGAAGTTTTTATCTAGTAGAGCTGCCATCAGATCTTTTTCAGGGATAGTATCTGTTGGTTTATTTTTTCCTATGAATAAATTATACATTTTCATTTCTTATTATTTATTTTGGTTGTTGTTGTTAAACCTGGACATCGGAATCTAATAACTTGGTAACTGTGGAGATTAGATTCTCCTCCTAGCCTGAATGGTGGTGGCACAGTGGATAGAGCATAGACCTGGGATGCTGAGGTCCTAGGTTCAAAACCTCATGGTTTCTGGCTTAAGTGTGGGCTTACCAGCTTGAGCACAGGGTCGCCGGCTTGAGTGCAGGCTCATCAACGTGATCCCATGGTCACTGGCTTGAGCCCAAATGTCACTGGCTTGAACCCCAGGTCACTGGCTTGGCTGAAACCCCCTGGTCAAGGCACGTATGAGAATCAATTAATGAACAGCTAAGGTGATGTAACTATGAGTTGATGCTTCTCATCTCTTGCTAAAAAACAAAGAAAAACCCCGAAAAACAAAAACAAAAAGAACGATTATTCTCCTACCCTAAGTTTTGCTGATTTTTTTATTTTAATTTTGTAAAAATTCTTGTACACTGTCTCTGTGCCAAGGATAGTCCTGTGGTATGACTTTAGGTTCTTCTTAGGTCTTTGCTGACTCCATACGTTTCCCTGGGTGTGCATTGTCACACTCTAATTTTCCCCATATACGCAATTGTTCTTTAATATCCTAGTCTTTAATGTGTAGCCCCCAAAGGGGAAAAAGAGAAAAATGAAGAAGGGACAGAAGAGAGCACTAGGCCTTTAGATCCCCCAGGAGACATCTCAGCTGAGTGGGAGGGCTTGCCTCAATGGGAGAAATTGGAACAGCACTAGCTGCCTGCCTCTTTAGCTGTAGCTCAGTGATTAGAAGCAGTAATCAGTGATTAGAGCACATATCCCCAGTGTTTGGAGGACAGGGTCCTTATTGCCCACCCTGACTTCTTTAAGCGGTGTGCAGATTGTTCTAGGAACACGTGCATAGCTGCTGACCATGGGACTAAGAGTGGGTTATGGAGAGCTGCAACTGTGCAAAGAGCTGAAATTGACCAAAATTAACCACAATGTACTGTCCAAGCCTTCTTCTGGAAATTACAAGACTTCAGTAGACTCCAAAGTTCCAAAATAGTTACATCAGACAGAGTGTGCCAATGGAATTATTGTCTAGGAGACAGATTCCTGGTGCTTCCTACTCCTTCACCATCTTCTCAGAATCCTCATCTAAGCCCCAGATTTTACACTTGGGAAAATCACATGTCGTATGCATAAGTGGGGAAAGCAAGCAAGAGAGAAAATATGTGCAGTATGAGCACGACTGTATCAAACAACCTTCATATACACTGAATATAAAAACAAGGAGTGGGGGATGAAAATAAATGTAAACAGGGCAGTCATCTTTGGTTGGTGATTTTAAGAGACATTTCTTTTTGTTTCCTTTTCTAAAATAGAGAAACTAAAACAGAGTGAATTTACACAGTAAACAACGTGCACGAATGCCGGGCCACGGAACTTGCTGGGGCACACGCTTACCCAGAGTGTGTGTAGCAGGCTTCCCATGATGGCAAGGGAGCCACACTGTCGTTAACATTGGGCTGGCACAGAATAGGTGCTCAATAAATATTTGTTGACTGAATGAATGACTACATATGTGTGTGTTTGGGTATGACTTGGCCCACATATAACCAAAAGCCTAGTATAGGTGAAGAGTTTTTAATGGAGTGTTACTGAAAATGAAAAGCCCAGATTCTCTGCTCTTGGCCCAACATCAGTTGTTACTGGCCTCAGTGCATCTTTTCAGGAGGAAGGTCCACACTGGGGAGAGATGGTTGCCTCTTTTAGAAAGCAGCAAGAACCCTCTGTGCTGTCCCTTCACTCTCCTCTGATACTCAGGAATAGCCCTGGCTAGAGAAGTTCCTGTCAGGAGGGGAACTGGGGGGCTGGGGAATGGCCAGACATATTTACTTTCTGCAAAATGTTACCAGACCAGTTAAATGATTGAATAGGTCATCCACAACATCTCGGCTGGACCACAAAAAGAACCCCTCATCTTATATGCCTAATAATAGAGATGAGCAATTTTAGTGTGTGTGTGTGTGTGTGTGTGTGCGTGTGTGTGTGTGTGTGTATGATGTTGTTCTTTGGAGGATGGGAAAGGGAATTGTTTTAAGGGGGATGGAAAGAGTCATAGCCATTTGTTCACTTAATTTTGAAAGTCTGAAAATTGGGGAGTTAAAAATGGGAAAAGAGCCTGACCAGGTGGAGGCGCAGTGGATAGAGCGTCGGACTGGGATGCGAAGGACCCAGGTTCGAGACCCCGAGGTCACCAGCTTGAGTGCAGGCCCATCTGACTTGAGCAAAAAGCTCGCCAGCTTGGACCCAAGGTCGCTGGCTCCAGCAAGGGGTGGCTTGGTCTACTGAAGGCCGGCGGTCAAGGCACATGTGAGAAAGCAATCAATGAACAACTAGTGTTGCGACGGCAACGAAAAACTAATGATTGATGCTTCTTATTTCTCTCTGTTTCAGTCTGTCCCTATCTATCCCTCTCTCTGACTCTCTCTCTGTCCCTGTAAAAAAATAAAGATTCCTTTAAAAATGGGCAAAGAGAAGCAACTAAATTATCTCCATTAAGATACCTAGCTAATGGGCACCTATATGGGGAATGGGAAACACAAACCAAGAGTAATTACCGGGCTTGCAGAAAGTGCAGCTTTTCAATATGAACAGGGTATTTGATTTTTCTGATTTACTGTAGTTATTTGGTGCTGTGACTTTAAAAAGTGTATGTAAGTTTTGGAGCAAAGACTATTTTTATAAAGCTTCAGTCATTTCTCATTCCAACCTAGTATCTTTTCTGTTGACCAGGCCAGCATTATTGATAAAGAGTTAGAACAGGGGATATATTGAAAACAACGTCTGGTTCTCCTAGTGATAAAATGTGGTTTGAAGGATATTGGCAAGCACTGGTTTCATGTCTAGAGCATTTGTTCCTTGAGAGCAAGGTCTTCGCCTTCTTGTTCCCTGTGTCCCAGCTTCTAGAACAGCGCCCAGCACACTAAATAGCATTTGTTCTCTGCACACCTGTGGTTCTGAGAATCCAAGAGCTCAAGCTCAAGTCTTCACTGTAATAAGAAAGACCACAGTGATTGTCATTTTCTCCTAAATCCAGTGACCTTGGCCGCAGGTGACATGCTTTATTATGATGAGACATTAGAGAGAGAGTTCTGGGTGGACCAGGTCAGTTGTGAGATAGCATGAAGGCATTGACTTTGTGTGAGGAGGTCCTAAAAGCAGCGTTCGGGGTGGATGTCAGGGTGGTAATGGGTAGTCGCTGACCGCTCTAGCAGGGAAGTATTGGACATTTTCATTCCAATGGCAACAGTAAGTTAGAAACCAGAGAAGACAGGTAAGTATGGGAGATGAGAACTGGAAATTTTTGAGCAGTTGGTGAGACAGACCAGAGAATGTTCAGCAAGACTGGCCAGGCTTCTCCACGGACAGTTGGCCAATCCTGCGTTCAAAGAGAGGGGGCACTGTTGTGTGGTTCTTGAGAAACCTCTCCTTCTGGTCTTGGATGAAGACCGGGTTTTTATCCCAAACCTATTTATGTCACAGCCACCTATCTATATCTTAGGAGTTAAGCTTTGCTGTCCCCTGGGGAGGGCTGCATCAAGCCAGATTGAGATTAAGTTGCGTAAGATCTTGAGAGCAGACTGGCTGCTCCAATATCTCCCCAGTAACCAACCAGTGAGGGTGTTTTCTCCATGCAAACTTGACAAGAATTCTGAACATACACTTTGGAGACAGAAATAATAATTATTACAGTAACAATATTAGCTAACACATATGTAATATGTGTTCTAGAAAACTTACCTCTTTTAATTATCACAGGAACTCACAGGATGGCTACTATGGTTGTCTCCATTTTGAAGATGAGGAGACTGAGACACAGAGAGGTGAAGTCATTTTTCCAAGGTCACACAGCATATAAACCAGAGCACAGAGCCGGATTCTGTGAGAGCCTAAGGCAGCATTAGAGCCACTACTTGTGGACCCAGTTGGTCTTCGATTTTGGATTTTTCTGTGAGGGTTGTGATGAATGAATGATAGGGAGTAGCATCTCTTACATGCTTAGAGTCATACACAAAAAAAGGAAGTGGGGATTATTTTGCCTTTGTAATGGTGAGACAGTTGTATAGTAGACTCTGTGCATTCCAGACTAACAAGCAGGTGTCCCTGAGAAATAGCACCTCCTTCCTTCAATAGAGCTGGAGAGGAAGAAGTGGTAGAGAGGAGGTGATGTGGTACAAGGTCAGTGAGCTTGAGGACACGCCGGGGTGTCCGTAGGTGTTTGTCGAGTGAGTGTAGAGTCGGCTGACTCAGAGAAATATCATGAATAAGGGACTGTCCTCTCATGGCCTCATCATTCCTTGCACTTCTCATTGTTGGTCAATCTGTGTTATTCAGGATCTGATACATGGTTCAGGCTTCTCTGTCTTGCTTCCTGTGCTGAATCTAGAAGCTTGTCTTTTCTAAGCCCTGTAGTCGGGAAGCCTCAACATACAAGATACAATAGGACTTGGTTTGTCAAACAGCCCGCCATCGCTTTCTTCCTCCAATTCACCGCACATCAGCCTTAAAGCACAGAAGGATAAAAAGTATTCTTTTCTCAAGTGGGGGTCGAAAGACTTAGCCTTCGAAAGAGAAATATCTAAGGAAGTGTCCGTGGCTAGGGGCCCCTCTCTACCTCCTCTTGGCCCCAGGGTCGGGTTTCCAGCTGCCACCCTTTGAGGCCCAACACTGAACACTGCTGCTCACTAGCTCCTGCTGGAGAGGATCCAGCTAGTGGGAGAGGGTGTGTGTGTGGTGAGCGGCCCTCTCCCCCTGCAGTGCGGCCCACACGTCCCTCTCTCGACCATGCCTGTAACTGGGCCCCCTCAGTTCCCAGCTTGGCTTGGCAGTGCTGCTCTGGGCACCAGTCTCCAAGAAGTCGCTCTGCCTCCCCAGCTCCTGGGGCACCTGAGAGGGCAGCTCTGGATAAGTCTCAGGAACGCAGACAGTTCTGGGGAGAGGGCTGCGCTATGGTTTGTAGGCGGCAGACCTGGAATGAGCTGGCAGGCCTTCTCCTCGTCCTGAGGGACAGGTGCCCTGTCAGGAAACCGCTGTCCCAACTGGCCTCTTTTCTGGCAGCCTGAACTGAGAGGCTAAGGAGAGAAAAGAAGAAGGGAGAATTCCACCCCACCTTAAGGGCAGGCGTGTGGTTGGTGGGGAGTGGAGGTCGGCGGGCTGGAAGAGCCCGGTGGGGACGGGGACAGGCAGAGGTCACTGCAGTACACCAGCTGTCCGCTGGGCAAGGTCTTTTTTGCAGAAACACTGATCCTGTACCTCATCTACACTATGAAGGGCACCCACATGCGACAGAAAATAGAGGAAAGAAAATATTTTCTTTCTCCAGCAGTGATTTCCTCCCACGACACCATTGAGGACCTTCCCCTCCCCACTCCCTCTCTTTCCCCCTTCCTCTGGCTCTTGCTAGGAAGGAAAATCCTACGTACACACCTGGAATCACAGACCAGACAAAAACACTAAAGCCAGTCACCCGACTGTGCACACACATGTTCTCCAGCTTCCCAGGGTGGCCACACGAGACCTCTCCCCTGTGTGGACCCGTGGCCACGTGCGGAAGAGCACCCCTCCTCATTGCCCACCCGCCTGTGCCCCACAGGGCCGCCCTCCGGTCATCTTGCTCTGCCTTCAGCCCACCCAACACCACCACCCCTCCGGCAGAGCTGTGAGGGGGCGGAGGGCTTCTGAAAATAGGTCTGAGCCCAAAGTGACGACAGGAGGAGAGAAGCTTTCTGAATATTGGATTAAGACTGGCTCCAAGAATATTGATATTCCCATAAGAAAGCCGTTAGCTTGCTCACTACTTTAGATCCCCATGAATATTTCATTGGTTGATTTAAGCTCTGAAATGTTAAAACACCCAGAGACAGACACAGCACCTTTTCAGCAACAGGGTCATCATGCCGTCCTCCTGAGCTGCGGGCTCAGACATGGCTCTGGGGGTGATGCCATGTGGCGATGTTGACACAGAGTTGTCTGTCCACCTCCCATGGGTCAAAATTTATATTTAACCAGGGACATCTATCTTCTCATGTGGCCAGGGCAAAGCTTCTAGAAGGAAGACAAACAGTGGTTTAACACACATTTGTGATTCCTGAGTAAGCAGACTTCCCTAGCTACCCATTGCTGAGGGTGACCAGTTGTCAAACTATCTTGTTGTCTGCAAATGAATTAATGAAGGTGGCAGGTAGGTTTTAATTACGGCATTTGGGTGGGAAGACAAAATTGATGCTATGATTTCTACTGCTCTGACCCTGCGCAAGAGTGGATGTTCTTAAAAGGGTAGATCTCTATGTATTTTCAGTTCATTTCAAAATGAGGAGTTACTACACATTCCTTTGGTCACAGTCCCTCACCACTCTGATACTTTGAAATTTTCTTTCTCTTTCCTATAACAAATTCTCATGCCATAGAGGGAAAAGAGAAGAGTTATTTGAAACAATTCAGAAAAATCTTTCAGTCATAATGGATTCTATTAATCCAAATCCCTTTCTCCCCTAAGCTGAATACTGACCGTCAAAATGCATATTGCTGCCCTCATAAGAGGAGAGTTTGGTATGGTGGAAAGAACTGTTCAGAGTTCAGGACCTGGCACATAGATTCAGTTTGACCACCAAGAATTTGGGCAAGTCACTTACCTCACCAGTTGTTTTCCATGCTGCAATTACTAATTAACTGTTACTATCTTGCTCATGACTCTTTCAGTTGCAAGTGGAGAAAATTAAAATCCAATTGTTATGAACAGAAAAAAAAAACTTATTATCTTGTGTACCTGAAAATCCAAGGAATAACTTCAGGCTGGCTAGATCCAAGCATTCACGCAAATGTCATCAGAATTTGGTTTTTCTTGACTCTGCTTTCTCTGTGTTGGCTGTGTTCAGGCAAGCTCTATCTTTGGGTAACATGATGACTACCAGCCTCTCTGGGTTGAGAGCCTATCTTCTCAGCTACCTGGGTTTCCACACCCTGGGTGCTCTAATCCGGCTGTGTTTTGGGTGTGAATCTCCTAGGACCAGCTTGGGTTTTGTGCTCATCCAATGACAGTAACCAAGGGGTACAGCACTCTGGCCAGCTTAGATCGCATGCCCAGCTGTGGGGTCAGGCATGCCCAAACCATTTGTAATGAGAGGGTAGGACAGATGGCTTCCCTAGTAAATTCAGAGAACTGGTTCCATGAATTAGGGGGGAGGTGCTAGGCAGTTAAGCTGATGTATGTTCTTTTCAAGGTTACCAAATGACCTCCACATGTCTGAATACCATGGTCAAGTCTCCATCCTCCTCTTACATGATAACCAGCACCATTTGACACAGGGGGTCACTCTTCTCTCAGTGTGTTCTTCCCATTGGATTGCAGGCCCATCCCATATCCACCTGTCTGTGTTCTTTATCGACTGCCCCTTTGCTGGTTTCTTTTACCTCTCCCCGACTGTACCACTCAGCACCCAATGAAAAATGACACTGGTAATTTGAGCAGAAGAAAATACAGTGCACAGAATTGTTTTATACTCGTGTAGTGCTTCATACACCATATGCCTATACACACACTAGTGTGCGGTTTTATATACGAGTACAAGAAGGAGTAAAAGAGGGCTGTCAGGGACAAAGAGGAAGCAAACGCAGAAACCCACCCCCAGCTGAGGTTCAGAGCTCTTTGAGGGGGTGTGGTTACTCTAAGGACACCAAGCCTGGCCTTTTGAAGAAATGTGACAGAGACCTAGGGGTGAAAGCTGCAGGATGTGGGCTGTAGCTGGTCCCCAGGGACCGCTGAGAGGGGAGGCCTTGTGGACCTCTGAACCAGGTCCTCAGAAAATGGCACAAAATCCAAACCTCCCTTTCAGCAAATGGCAGCACCCCTCTTGAGTGGCTTGGGCTAGAACACTGGCGTCACCTTCTCTTTCTTTCACATGCCGTGTTGAACCTCAGCACATCCTGTGGGTGCTGCATACAGACGGTGTCTAGAATTGGGCCACCTCCTTGGGCTACATCACTGTTACCTCTCACCTGGGCAGTTGCGGTAGGTCCCACCTGGAGCTCTTGCTCAGGCCTATCCACCACCACTGCCTCATTTCGACAGAACAACTTGAGTGACCTTGTAAAAATATCAGGTAGGTTACACCAGTCCTGCTCAAAATCCTGCAGCGGCCTCCATCACACTCAGAGTAAAAGCCCAGAGTCCTTATAATGGTTCACATGGCCCTAACTGATGCATCGCCCCATCACCTCTCTGACCACTGCCTTTCCCTCTGTCTCAGTTCATTCCCGCCACACCAGCCTCGTTGCTGTTCACAGACTCCCAAAACAGAGATCTTTGAACTTGCTTTTTCTTGTGCCCAGAAGCTACAAGCTTCACTCTTCAACCTCCTTCTGTTCTTCAGAGAGAGTATTATCTTGTAATCCTATTTGGACTATTTTTAAATAAATTTTTTTTACCATACTTTATTATTTTTTCTCTAGCACTCATTCTGATATCTGAATGTACATACATTGTTTATTGTCTGTCTCTTCCCACTGTGATACATAAATATAAGTACCACAAGAGCAGATGGTTTGTCTATGTCACTGATATAGTCTTACTGGCATATTGTAGGTGTTCAAGAAATACTTTTTGAAAATGAAAGTGTCGGTGTATACTCTGGTAATATATTTTTGAGCCTATACAGAATGTCACAGAGATGTCATAACATATAATTTTTGCCCCTCAAGGAATGTAACTTCTGGTAGGAATACCTTCTTTATGGACACACTATACATCATGTGAAGTCCTTTTAGTCAAGTGCTGTTGGGATTTGGAACTTAAATCATACTGAATTTAGGGAATCAGGGAAGGAAGGCTTCACGGCAAAGGTGGCATTGGAGTAGCATTTTTATCCTCCTAGATCAAGAGCAAATGGAGGGACCATCACAAAGGCCTGGAAGTGGGAAAACACAGAGGATGTTCGAGGCCCGTGAACAGTCTGTTTGGGTGTCTCTGTAGGTGGGGGTAGCAGCAGTGGAAGCTGTGGGTGGAGAGGGACATGGGGACTGGACTGCAGCTGGCCTTGCGTGTCAGGAGGAGGAGCGTGTGCCCAGAGTATAGGAGGACTTTGAGAGCCATTGAGGGTTTTTGCGGAAAGAGACCCTAGGCAGCCCGATTGTGTGTATGACTAGAAGGAAAGGGCTAATATGGGGGGGAGGGGTTATATGTTGAATAAAGAAGAAATACTTGAAATCGAATCAAGTCTGCAGAGGTGAAAGGGAATGAACTCAAAATCTAGGAGGAAGGGGCCCACAGGTCCTCCACAGATCCTTATGGGGGAGAGCTGACAAATCCCCCCCTCCCCATCCAGATAATTTGATATTGACCATTTAAAAGCATGCCTCAGAAAACATGGTTGTAGGCGCCCATTAAGAATCAGCAAAATGAGCAATTCTAAGAACGCAGCTCTCAATGTCAACAATGGCTGGGTTTTTGGTCAAGGCCATCTTCCCCCAATGCTGCCCTGCAGCCACGATCTCCCCAAATGCCTTTGGAAGCAAGCCCCCCCCCCCCGACCTCCAGTGGCACCCAGAGGGCCTGCAGCCTTTAAATTCCCGTGTCTGCCACTGAGGCTCCCTCATTTCCAGGGAATCTTCCTTCCTGGAAGAGCTGTTGGTCAGCTACTGTTCTCTGTTGAAGTTCACATTGACCTTGGCTACTGCGGCCAGTTAATTTCTGAAGAAAAAGTTCTAAACCCTAACTAGCAAACTTGTTATGAGAAACCCTAGAGGAGGTAAATACCCTGGGAGCTTTTATTATTATTTTTAAATGTCATTATTTCTACAGTGCCTGTAATCTTGATTTTGGGCAAAAGTGCACTCAAGACATAAGAAGTGGGTGATCCAAGTGGGTGGCCTGGGCCTGGGTCAGATTCACAGAGACAGCATGGCCTGTTCCACACATTGACACACTGGTTGCGCTGGGGCAGTTCCCCAGGACTTTATTGGTTTGACTCTAATAAGCATTTATTGTGTCTGAGTGTGTACGAGGGCCAGTGTTGGACGTAGATGTGGCCAAATAGAAATAAATGTGGTTCCTGCTACCAAAGGGGTGTAGAGTCAAGTTAGGGGGTCAGATATGTGTGCAAATAACACAAGAGAAACAGTAAAGGGGACAAGAGGAAGTAAAAAAAAGGAGTTTTGGGTTCAAGAATAGTAGAATCCAGGCTCCAGATTCCAAGTTGGACTACTGGTGTTAAGAGTCTCTTCTGAATTCAACTCAAACAGGCAGGCTGATGTAGGAGTCTTATCTAGGGTTTCAGGCAGGTAAACATAAAAAACGGAGAGAGAGCTGCTTTTGAATCCCATGTTGAGTGAAAGCAGCAAAAGTATCTTTGGAGACAGGAAAGCCTCATGTTACTCTTCTGTCGTTTTCTCTGTGTGTGATTCTGTTCTTTCTCCAAATGTCTGTGTAGGTGGAAGCAGGCCCAGGTCATCCCACTTCCCAGTAACTCTTATAGACCTCTTACCTATTATTTAAAATAAGAGAATGAATGTTCGAGTGGGTGGGGTGGTCGTGGGCTGTTACTTCTTAGGGATGCTGTAGCTGTACCCTGTTAATATATGAATAAAAATGTGGAGTATAATGAGGGTTGGAGGTTTTATCTATAGATTTATATATGGATATAGATACATGCAGATATGGCTATATAGGTAGATACAGATATACACAGATATGTATTTGTTTATATAATATTTTCCCAATTAGACCACCAGCCCCTGGAGAGCAGGGGATGCCTCTCCTTCCCTCCATGTTTGACACTCTAACCTTTCCATAAAATTAACTTAGAAGTACCTATAGAAGAAAAATGTGTTTAAAATTTAGGAAATAGGGCTGAAATCTCTGAAAACAGGGTTGTGGTAGAGAGGGCTAACGAGTGACTTTGAAATTAGATTTGGTTGTAAGTCTTGGCTCTACCCCTCAGTAGACGTGTGGCCTTGGACCAGTACTACAGTGTGTCCGTAAAGTCATGGTGCATGTCAGTCCTGTGACCAGTCAAAAGTGTACCATGACTTTACGGACACACTGTAATTCTCTGAGGTTAAGTTCTCACTTGAATAATTGGGATGCTAATGCTGTATACTTTTCATGTGGCTGAGATCTAAAGTACCTATCTTGGTGCAAAGCCCACAGTAAGCCCTTAATGGGTATTACCAATTATTTCTGCTCTTGTGGATGGGACACAGTTGTTGAAACATGGTGTGAAAGAAGCCCAGTGCAGTTTGTGTCTGCTTGGTCAGAGGAGACCCAGAACTTCAGCTCTTCCATCCTCATCCTCCCTCTCTGTCTTCCTTCCACCTTCTGCCAGCCCCACCCTCTCATCAAGAGTCCCTTGTGTGTTGTGGTCGGGTGTGGGGAAGCACCGTGGTGCAGATTGCTTTGCATTCATGTTCGTCCAAAGTGACCAGATCTCAGTGTAGCCAGTATGGTCGACAGGAACTTGCTGGCTTCATCAGTGCTCAGTGCTTCTTAGAGAGGGCTTTGTACTACGATGGGGAGTGGGAAGGTGTGAAGGACCCAGGACAACTGACCTCTCTTCTTACTGTCACTCCACAGTCTACCTGGATCCCAAGAATTCCAACATCCCAAAATAGAGATTTTTTTGTTGTTTTTGTTGCCACGCATCTTAGTCCAAATGCTTAAGAGAAGAGACTGTCCTACTTACTACACAATGTCTGGTGACCATATGCTGGTCTGCCCAGCCTGAGACTTGATTCATGACATGATCACAAGTGCTGGCTCTGCCTATGACTCACAAGGGTTGGCCCACTAATTGGCTTTGCTGCCTGAGGAGGAAGAGTCTCTTTCATAACCGTGTCCTATGCTGTACGTCTCAAGGGGTCAATACAACTCTGTTCTTCGATCGGGCTTGATGTTAGCCGAGTGCCAGTTGCTAGGGACAGGCTGGAGATTCAGACATGAAGAAAAGGAGGGCTAGTTACTGCCCTCAAGGGGTTGATGGTCTGACGGGAAGAAATACAGTGTGTCCATAAAGTCATGGTGCACCTTTGACCAGTCACAGGACAAAAGTGCACCATGACTTTACGGACACACTGTAGAACCGCCATGATGTCCGTGGTTCACCCTGCACTGTCTGTGTGGGTTAAGTGCTATGGGAGTGCAGGAGTGGTAATTATTTTTGCTGGGAGTGGGGAGGAGTTGGGAGCTACCTTCACAGACAAGTGATGTCTGTGTGAGGCTTGAATGCAAGTGTGGTGTTAAGGGAGAGAGTAAGGCATTTGCATGAGTGAAAACTATGGAATGAAAGCACGTTTGATGTATTTGGAAAATGCCAAGGCCCAGAGTGACCACAGCACTGGATGAGCAGAGCAAGGAGAACGATGGAAAATAAAGTAAAAGTGTTGGTAGAAGCAGAAGGTGACAGGTGATGAATGTCAAAGGAAGTTACTTGAATTGATATGAAACGTGCTTGAGAAAAATCGAGGTGGTTGGTTTTTATATAAATAGTAAAGATTGTCATTAAGAAAAGAACAGCATTTATTCTTATTTACCTGAAACATTTTTTTAAATGAAACAGATTGTAGTGGTTGTTATTATTATTATTTTTTGGCTCCTATTAACATTATTCTTTTGGGGGAAATGTAAATATTTCTGATTTTTTACTGACTGCACTTTGACATTTAATTTTCTGCTTGGTTTCATCCTATCTTATTGAAGGGGGAAAGTAAGATCAGAGAGATGACATGGTTTAGCCAAGGTCCCAGGACAAAGTGGCAAAACTAGAACATGAACTGAGGTCCCCGTTCAGAAGTTCAGCACGTGTCAAATGTAGCTGACTTCAGGCTCTTCCATTCTGGGCACGTTTGTGGTGGGAAGTGAACAGGATGCTCCTGAACATGGAGCAGGAAGCCTGTGGGACCATGCCAGGGGGTCAGATGTGCGAGACTGGAAATAGCAAGATGGGAGACCTGAGACTGGGAAACACGTCTAAAACCAGAGAGCATTGGTCCTTGGCGCTCACAGGGCATGCGCAGTAGACCCGTACTGCAGGATGGGCTGGCGCCGTGCACAGGTTGTGCTTAGGTAATCGCGGAATTGGCTTCACCTGGTCTCCTGGCCTCCTCAGCTCAGGGAGCATTTCTGGCCCTTCAATGGCACGGCAGGTGCTCCCATGAGAGTGAGATAAATTCCCAGCCCCTCTCCCCCGCCCCGTGCTTCCAGAATTTGTAAAAAAAAAATTTCAATGATGGTGATGACAATAGTGATACTATCCTGAGTCTTAGGGAATTTAAATAATTTACCTCAAGTCGTATAGTCAGCTGGAGGCCGAGCTAGATTTGGATCTTAGTTCTGAAGAACTAACTCTGAAGTCTGCCATAACCATTATCTTTCCCTGTAGCCTAAGGTGCTACTCATCAGCCCGATTGATCTGGGGCTCTGATCCACACCTTACACAGACTCAGTAGCTTCTTACAAGAGTGTGAGTGTGGAGTGGGGGTGGCACTATGGCTGCTTTCAAGAGTTGTACAAAGTTGAAGGTCAGTGTAGATACATATTTCTCGATGATGGTGGTAACAACATAATCAAAACAATATGTTAAATACAGTTTGAAGGCACGGTGTTCAGGCCACTGTCATCTGCACTCGCTCATCTAGAACCACTTGGCTCAGCAGATAAAGTGGGTGTTACGGTTGAGGACACTGGCTGAGAGCTAAGTAGGGTGTTGGAAAAATTGAATAGATTTCAAACATTTTTTATTATAATACACAATAAAAATATATTTTATGTTGTAATCCAGTGATGTCCTCTGATCTATTCATTTTATTTCACAATGTTGGTCACAATTCAATAAATTGATTTCATGACAAGCTAACCAAGTGCGACTTGCAATTTGAAAAACATTGGAGACGACCTATTAATGTCTCTCCTATGCCAATATTACAGTTCCTTGATATGTTAAATGTGAGCTCGTGAACTGTTCACCATATAGCCATACAAGGTTGGCTCTTGAGGAAGAATGAGGACAGTAGCCTCTGACCCCACCCCATGTCACCCTTCCCACCCTACCCCATCAATCTGATATTCAAGGGCAAACACTTTCACACTTGATCTTAAACAAAAGGCTGAGAAGTGATTGGGTCAACCACTTTCAAACTCCTGTTTTCCCTTTGATAGTTGTTTCTCTATTTCTAAGTAATGCTCTTAGTCTGTTAGTTTTTTTATTTATTTTTTTGTCTTTTTGTTTTGTTTTGTTTTTTACAGGGACAGAGAGAGAGTCAGAGAGAGGGATAGATAGGGACAGACAGGAATGGAGAGAGGTGAGAAGCATCAATCATTAGTTTTTCATTGCCGTCGCAACACCTTAGTTGTTCATTGGTTGCTTTCTCACATGTGCCTTGACCACGGGCCTTCAGCAGACCGAGCCACCCCTTGCTGCAGCCAGCGACCTTGGGTTCAAGCTGACGAGCTTTTGCTCAAGCCATATGGGCCTGCACTCAAGCTGGTGAGCTCTGGGTATCGAACCTGGGTCCACTGCATCCCAGTCCGACGCTCTATCCACTGCACCACCTCCTGGTCAGGCTAGTCTGTTAGTTTTTAATTGATCAATTCCCAACATTAGCTAATAACTTCTTATCGCTTGTCCACCAATTCCCCCTTCTTTAGTATATCAGGCTGACAGATACCAAGATGGAAGCTCTGTTGCTCCTGAAGCCATAGTAAAATGTGGTTTGGGTATGATGGGTTTGTGAATACTGATCTCCTGAATAGAACAGACCTCATCCTCAGTCAGAGGGCAATGCTGCCTCCCTCCTTGAGAATGAAATTAATAGCATGGGAGCAGTGCAGAATAATGCTCCCTGCAGACAGGAAGGTCCCAAAGGGAAAGCTTTGCTATGCTGTTCTTGCTCCCAAACCTACCATTTATGTAATCTCCTCTTCCCCTGAAAAAGAGGGAGTGAGAAGTGACAAGTGGCCAAGAAGTCTTTCCTAAATCATGTCATCCACAAGGAAATTTAAGTATGAGAGACACACTTAGGCACACATCCATCTAAGCTGGTTAAAGGAACCAGAAACCTGCTTTGCTTTTTTTTTTTTGTCATTGGCCTGGCTAAATAGTTCTGCTGAATTGTGTTTTACCACTTAGAAACTTACTGCCAGATGCTCAGGTCTGGGAGATCCAATGCTAACATCATTGCATGAAATTAAATTAAAACTTAAAAACCACACAATTATTAAGACAAAGCTATGGATGTGTCTGAACATAAATTAGGCTGAATACTCTAAGAATGCTAAACCCCTCAATTTCATTACATAATTCTTCAGTCATCTAAGGTGGGGAGTGGAGTCTTTTCGGCACCACCGGCTGATTTCAGCATTGTTGCTCAAGCCCAGACTGGCAACAGCACACTGCAGCTGACAGTGAGTTGGGGCTACATGTTACGGTTTTATCTGAAGCCACACACACAATCTTGGAGTCATGCTCAAGGGTCTTACTACAGTAGGAGGCCACACACAGCTCTGAGGCATTAGGCATTTCCAGTTGAGAAATTCAGGACTTCCTCATTATTATATGGCCTGTGCGGAAGGGGAACTTGCCAACAGAACAGGGTTCTGTTGCATTTTCCTGACCCCTTGGGGCTTAAATCTGCAACCTGCATCAGCAAAACTTTTGGCATATAATTCTATTAAAATCAAAGAGCCAAATTTCTGCCTCCTGTTACATGAGCACAGTTCTTACTGACGTCAGTGAGAGCTGTGTCTGCATCACTGAAGGCAGACTTTGTCCTGGACTATAGACACATGAGAACTGGCACACATTGCTAACATCAAACTCTGTCCCACCCAGCCTTCTGATAGTGGGGCCTCCTGGTTCCTTAGTCTCTCTCCAACACTGGGAGCTGGGCCTTCACCCAACACACAAACTGAAAGCACCATCTCATACGGAAATCTAAGCCAGATGCAAATTTCATGTATGTGTGACACAAGTCATCCAAGTGGGTAGCTACCTAACTGCAAATTTCACCTGCTCTTGAAGCATTTTCAGTGTATTTTCTAACTTACGCGGTTATTTGGATAGGACAAGGAGGCTCGCACCTACTTTTGCCTTACTGTTCAGTTCTTGTACTAGAGCGTGCATTGCCTACACCAGTCAGACTCCTGGTGCTGGCTTAAGAAATGCTCCAGATATTTCGGGGTCTGGGACAGAGGAAGCAGCCCTGTCGCTAGCCATGGGACAAATGGATTTGATAAGGCGAGAGGTAATAACAATCACCCACAGACACACAGAGCTAACTGTGTGTCAGGCACTGCCTTATATACATTATGGGACTTAATCCTCACCACACCCTCCTGTATGGGTTTACTAGTTTACTAGTGAGGAAGCTATACAGAAGTTAAAAGACTTATCAGCTAGCAAGGAGTTGGGGGAGCTGAGATTTCAACCCAGAGGCCAAGCTTTTTTTCCCTCTCAGTTAAAATGCAGGAATTGTTTATAATTAATTAGTTATTAGTCAAATAGTGTACTGATAGCTCAGCAATCCTATAGGAGAGACAGAAACATTTTAGTAGCAAGTGCTTTTCAAGAACTATTTGTGTGATCTTGTCTGAAAAAGGGTTTGTGTTTGTTTTTTAAATCCGTTTTCCTAAATACCAGCAGCAATGCTGTACCCTCCCAGACTAGCTAAGCGCTGCAGTCTCATGGCACCTTTGGTACTTCTCAGAAGAAAAGGACATCAGTTTTGCAGACAAATTTGATGTGTACCCCATTTAAGCAAAATTTAAGGTTCCATTGACTATATATACCTTCTTTCACTAATTTTTCCATAGTCACTTTAAAAGAAAAATGAATGTGTCCAGGCTGTGCATTGACAATGATAAGGTTCTCATAAATGCTTTGTAATAGGGGTCGTCTTTCCCCTTATGTGAGTCTATCTGCAGTGATGGTTGAGTTAGACAGTTATATAGGACTTGACATATAAGTACTCACTTTCTGTGGAGGCTGGAGGGACACAGCTGCAGTTGGGAGGTGGAATCTTCTCCCTTGCCCAAAATCCAACAGGCAGAAATGGGACGAGGACGGCAGCCCTGTTGAAAACTTGTCAGCCCCCCATAGACGTAATTTGTGAGCTCTGGTTCAGCTTTTGTGTGGCCCTGGGTGTATAATATGTTCATAAGACCTATGGCTCAGCAACAGACCTGCTTTTTTCTCTGGGAACCTTACTGTGTTTGTTTTCAAGGGGAAATGCCTTATGTTGTCCTTTGACACCAGCAACGCAAACTTCCTCTTTAGATCATCACCTGTGATGTCATCTCTGAGATCTTCCCCGTATGATGGTGGGCAAATGCTAGGCCACACAAGTGTCGGGGGAGACCAGATTTTGAATCTCCCCTTGGCTTGGGGGAAATGGAGACAGGGAGCAGGAGAAGAAAGGAAAGTGGGGGATACGCTCTTTGCAATATTGACTTGGAAATGATGGTATGACATTCATGTTTTTTGGAAACTGAGGGACATGACTTGTCCATGGTCACGTGACTCATAAATACCAGACTGGGGATAAGAATCCAGAACACATAACACCCCAAACTAGACTCCTCATTCCAAACATCCTAAAACATGTCACAGGGCCAGGAAACCTTTTGTTACTAGACTGGAAGAGATTTGGATTTATGTTCACTAAAATCCGATACCGTTGCCAGGACATGGGGCATACATATCTTCTAAGAGCGGTCTTGCCTGCACGGAGACATGTGCTGTGCTGGCTCTCTCCACTGTCTCTTTCAGCACTGTGTTCAACTCCAAAGTCAACAATGTAGTCCTCCAATGTCTTCTCCTTTAGACTCTGTCTCAAAGAACGTTTTCTGAGCTCATTTCAAAGATGTCAGAATTGATATGCAGACTTCTTACAGGCCTGTCAGACTACCTCCTTCAGGATTCATTTCCACAATATTCCTTAATAATTATCACCAGCTTCTACTTACCTATACCCATATATGGCCTCATGATGCCTCTATCTATGACATCATGACGGGAGAGTTCCAGTTATTGCATGCCATGTAAATTATAAAACTGGTTCTAGTTTTACCTTCTAGGACCGACATTTCCTAATCCTTTTAAAATCATGTTGTTGCACTTGGTGTTTTTAAAAATAATGAGCCAACATTGAAGAGATTGAGAGATTTCACATAAAAATAAGATTCTCTAGCTGTTTTTGAATGAGAAAGATCTTCCAGCATTACACTCATATTCCCACAGGGCAGTAATTATCTGGACCTGAGTGGGGACTGTGTCTTTCAATGGGTGTGAATTCTCCACTTCTCTGAAGCCCTTCACTCCATATAGATTTCCACATCCTGTGGCTAAGAGTCACTTGCTATTAATTATTAAGCATGTGCTATTGTTCTTCTAGCATCTGACTGCCTTATTCCCTTATGTTACTTTTCTGTATCCTGTAGGCACATTTGTGACCCTTAGAATTAGGCAGCACAGAGTACATATGCTCCTTTTTCTTCTATATGCTTTTAGCCTTGCTTTTTGTAAGGTGTGTTTCAGTTCCTTTAGCCATACCTGGTATGGCTTCTAATGCCATCACTCCTCCGGACATGCTTTTATTTGTCTAGTTCCTTTTAAAACATGGTACCCAGAGTGGAACACTGTGGTGAAGAGCTAGAACCATGGGCTTCTATTATTCTTTCCAGCTCATAGAGGTGTCTTCAGCGTCTGTTAAATGTTGTAGGTTCAGTGGGAAGGCTAGACATTGTTCTGTTTGCAAAGCATCCTACTTTTCTCCTAAACATAGCACTCTCCTCTTCTCTGGGAGTTGCTAATAGCTGCTGATGAGACCTTGGCCACAGAGACTCATCCCATAACAGTAAGAAAATTTTTGTACCAGGGCTTGAAATTTTGCTTTGTGAGATTATAAGGAAATAAATCTGAAGCTAGGGGTGGCCAGCCTCTATGCCTGTTGGAAGATTTGGTTGAAAAGCAACCACCACGCAGGAAAGCAGATGGAGGAGTCACAGTAAAAAATGCCAGGTCGCATCACTGATGTCCCTGGTACCATTACCCTCAGGGCTACCCTATCCACATTTTGGTTTTATTAAGCCAGTGGATTCCTTTTCCTTCTTTTTTGTTCTCTCTTCCTCCTCTCCTTCCAGTCTTCTCTCCTTCCATCTTTTTTTCCTTTCTAAAAACTCATTTATTTAGAAAAAACACAGGACTGTTATTGACATCTCTAAGGATAGGTCTTTGCAAGACAGGGAATGGTTTCTGATGGTGGCAAGGAGACCCCTACTTGCCTGGGATGAGCAGGTTCTGCAGGATGCGATGATGACTGGTCCTGTGCAGAAGAATCTTGGAGATGTAGTGGTCCTAGTTGACTGGCTTGAAATTGTTGCCCTTGCCGCTCTTGGGGACCTGGGACCACATCTCCTTCACTCTTCCCCCCGCCATGTTGCAGTACCTGTCAAATGCCTTCACATGGCCCAGAAGTTCTTGTGGCAGCTGATGAGCCCTTGGGCATAGTTTCTGACCTGCCCTGGAGCACAGAGCACCTTGCACAGCCTGTGTTAACCTCCTCCTCCCCTTGCTCCTGCTTCTGCAGCTCCTCCGGGGCCTCTCCCTCCTGGGCTTGTTGAGGGGGCTCATGGTGAAGGCGGCTACACTCCCAGGTCACTCCTGTCTTTTCTGTGTTGCTTTTGCCTCTGGAGGGTATCTTATGCTAACCTACATGGTCTTTCTCTAGCTGGCCACCAAGCAAGAAAACCTTGCCTAGTGTATCGGGCCATTCACAGGCAACAGGAAAGAACAGGTGGCTGCCTTGTGGGGTGAAAAATGGCTTTTCACTAGAATGAGCCATGGATTTTATATGATTTCTCATCCACAGCAGCAAGGTCAGGACCACATATTGAAGAAACATAATTATGTACTACATTGACGTCAACTATGTCTTATTAATCCTGTATTCAAGAAACAGTAAGTTAATAGTAAATAGTGATTCAATTTAATTTATTAGAATTTCAGAGTATGTGGCTAGTCATGCCAGGAGTCCAGAATAGATAATAACTTATTCTTCGCATGTTCAGGACCTGGCCTTGTACTTATTTTAAAGACTATGAAATGCTGCAAAGAGGTTCATCACACACATTTGAGCTAGTGCTTCTGAGTTAATCCTTGAGCCAGAAGATGTACATTTAAACAGGTCTTAGTAGAGAAAGGACAGGGTTGTTTTGATTGCTTGGATTCCTGCTTCTGTGAGGTATTAGTGGCCTTCCTCCCTCCCCCACCCCCGCCAATTTGTACTCTAGGCCAGATCTGTCTTCATTCTGGGGAGTGGTGGATAGCTCCTTCCCTGCACTGTCTTCTGGACTCCTCACCTCTCCAATTCACAGAAAGGGGTTCTGCAGCTGCAAAGACCCCCTACAAAGAGGAGGGCTTGCCTTGCCAACATGGGCCATATTGCATCCACCCTTTCTGGACAGTTGGCTAACCCATGCTTCCATTTGTTTTGTGATTAATAACCTTCTGAACCTATGAGGAGTTTTTTGTCTCTCTCTTTGCTCATGGTAACTGAGCAAATGCTTGCAACATTTCCCTGAGTCTCCGTCTGTGCTGCGTCTCCCTGTTTGTATGGATGTATTTGGAGATCATCATGTTCTTTCAATAATAAATGAGAACACCCTGGTCTAGTGCTGAAAGGTTCACACCCCTTTGCAATTTGATTAGGAATAGGAATCCTAAGCTAAGTGAGTGTGTGTTTAGATGCACATGGATTCTGTATGTAACGGAGAAGGGATACTTGAAAATGTTCACATTTAGAAATATGTCTATGTATATAGAAAGTTGTGAGGTTTGTTAACTCAGTAAAAATAGAATAATATTCCAGATAATGTTTTTCCTCCATGCCCCTCCTCATTGAAAATATTTCCTATGTGTTTTATTTTCCTTGCTAGGTATTTTATTTCAAAAATAAGAAAAACAATGATTTGAGGGACAAACCAGATTAAACATAGCGCCTTTCTTATATTCCTAAACAAAAGACAGAAGTGACTTCAGACCTGAACCCAAAAATAAAAACTCAATTTTATGATAGCTTATTTCCAATACTTTCTTTATCATGAGTTATTTTTTAAAGAACATTTATACCTCGAAGTATGTGTGCATATACACATAACTGAGTTCACACCTGATTTATGAGCTCTATATTGTCCGACGGTAATAATTGCAATTTATGTCTGTGTATCTCAAGTCTCTTTTGACCAGCGACATGAATTTAGAAAATATCTGGCGAAAATAAGAGGTACACTCTGTATTCACGCAATCCATCAAATATAACCCGTTCTTACTGGAATTAACCTTTGAAAAATGACTCAATACCAATTTCCCCTATCCTATATATGTGATAGCATAAGTCTAAACCACGGTTGCAATTGACGTCAGCAATATTAATTGGCTAGTGCCTACCATGTCCTTGAGAAATCATCCTGGGGCAGCACATAAAAAATATGGACTAATATGTTCTTTACTTTGCAAATAGACTGAACAAATTAGTTTTCTTTTACAGTATATTTGTACGTGGAAGGTTGCTGGGTTAATATTAATTGGTTGTTGTCAACATTACTCATTTTCAAATGTTAATCCAATGGTTCTTAACCTTTTTTGAGGTACTGAACCCACCAGTTTCATATGCGCATTCACCAAACCCTTCTTTAGTGATAAATAAAATATGATTTTTTTTTCCAAATTTAGTTTTGCCGGTGCGAGACTAGAGTTGCTCAACTTGGCATTGCATATCATGCAGATAGGACGCTGACTCCCACCCCGTTCCGTGATACATGTGAATCCATGTTGTACATATTCGTCCAACCACTTTCTTTTTTTGCTCGACATAATTTAGTATGGATTAAAATATTAAGAAAGAAACCATACGACCAGTGGTTCTTAACCTTTTTTGAGGTACCAAACCCACCAGTTTCATATGCTCATTCACTGAACACTTCTTTAGTGATAAATAGGATTTTTTTTTTTCCAAATTCAAGACATAGGTATATGTTTTTTTACTGGTGCACAAAATGAGCCGTGCATGAACATCACCTTGCTCAAAGAACAAAACCAACAAAGTGCATGAACTCACAGCAAATTATGTTATTACTTTATTCTGGCCTCCGAGGCAGAGGCTTCTCCGAACCCCTGAGACCGACTCATCGAACGCTTAGGGTTCAATAGAACCCAGGTTAAGAACCACCGCACACAATGTACACCTACGACAGCCGTTGACTATTGCACGCACTAAATTCCCCGCAGCACTGGTTGGCCAAGCAATGTAACATGATCCTCTGCAGCAAGTGATGGCCAAGCGGGGCGTGTCATCATGACTTTAGACAAGTGTGTCTTTACCTCCACGGCAGAGGCTTCTCCGAACCCCTGAGACCGACTCATTGAACCCCTAGGGTTTGATAGAACCCAGGTTAAAAACCACTCTGTTAATCATTAAGTGTATATTTTACACATATACATGTGTATCAATGTTATAGCATATATAGGAAAAAAATAGACACTCAGTCATCTCACTGACCCTGAAAGTTAGAAATAAGTAGTAGCAGCAAAACTAACTCCCAGAGTTGATGGAAAAGTTTTTTCTTAAAATAAATAAAAAAAAGTTTTACCTTACCAAAAAAAAATTTTTTTAAATTAGTTTACATTTAATACTACTTTGCGTGCATTTCAGGTGTAGAACATAGTGGTGAGACAATCATATACTTTCAAAGTGAGCCCCCTGACACTGCCAGTAACCAGCTGGCCTGTGCATAGTTATTTCAATATTATTGACTGTATTTCCTATGCTATACTTTATTATTACCTTTAGAAGTTTTAGTGTGGCTTTTAATCAATATCTTTATATCTATCCCCTTAATGATCTACTTCTCTTATTTTGAACATTAATTACAAACAAGGGGTTACAGATCATTTTACGACAGTCTATTATTGCTGCAAAGTTCTTTTAGATGAAGGTACCCTGTCCCCCTTCTTCTCTAGCTCCATCCTTCAGGCCACTTTTCTCCGAGCCCTCAAATCACATCCACATCTCTAGGCAAACAGAGGAAATGAAAACTACAGGGACTTAAAATGGGGAGTAAACAAACTGTACCCCTTGACATTTGGAAAACCTTTTCTCTCTTGCTAAAGTAATTTTCCAGTCAGAGATCGGGAAGCCTTTCCCGAGGCCAAGTCTATACAAATGCTTATAAAAGAGCCCAGAGACTCCATTTCAGTCTTTGTAGTAGTCCGAGAAGAGTGACTGCTTTCTTGACTTTTTGGCCCTGATCATTCCTTAAGTGGCTGAGTAAACAACAGGTTCCCAAAGAAGAGCTTTCAATGGCACTTCTGTGGTCCATTGCCCCTGGGGTGCTCACCATCACAGCAGGTCACCATGGTAATGCCGTACTCCTCAGCCTCCCTCTGAACCTTTTGTCATCATCACACCACCATCTTATTTATAAAATTAATGCACTGTGGTTCAGCTTCACAGTTGCTAATAAAAGACGATCTTTTGTGGAATAAATGAGTGAAAAGTGATGAATATAGACTAATATAAGGAATAACTTCTGATATAAGTTCTCTGTTTGAGTCTGGATGTAGCTATTTTTAAAAATAAGCAGGATTAACACTTATTATTGAAAGTAAAAATGATTTATTAAACAATGAAAACTGTTCAAGTTCTTTCTTTTTTTTTTTTAGCACGAGAGAAAGAGGGACAGACAGGAAGGGAGAGAGATGAGAAGCATCAATTCTTTGTTGTGGCACCTGAGTTGTTTATTGATCACTTTCTCATATGTGCCTTGACCAGGGGGCTCCAGCAGAATGAGTGACCCCTTGCTCAAGCCAGAGACCTTGGGCTCAAGCCATTGACCATGGGGTCATGTCTATGATCCCACGCTCAAGTTGGCGACTTTAGGGTTTTGAACCTGGGTCCTCAGCATTCCAGTCTGACACTCTATCCACTGCGCCACTGCCTGGTCAGTCCTGTTCAAGTTTTATTATCCAGTTTTCTTCAAACATCTGATTCAAAGCATGCTAGCTGTCCACACCATCCTTTCAGAAGTCTAACCATTGGTTTGAAAGCATTAGGACAAAGTGGTGATGCCTCAGACAAGGCTCCTGCCCATATGTTTGTAAGTTTAACTGTTATTAGTTAAAGCCCATGTATGGCAGTTGATGTGATACAATAAACAATCACCCAGCTATGAGGATGGAAAGGAACTTACTTGTATTCTCGGCCAGTCTTAAGTAATTATACTTTCCTTGAAATGGTTAATACAATTGATAATGATCAATTTTCTTTAATTAAATTTTTTTCAATTATAGTTGATATTTAATATTATTTTCATTTCAGATGTACAGCATAGTGGTTAGACATTTGAAACTTAGGAAGTGATTCCCCTGATAAATCTAATACCCCTGACACCAAACACAGCTATTATAGTGTTACTGACTATATGCCTTATGCTGTACTTTACATCCTCTTGACTCTTTTGTAATTGCCAATTTGTCCTTCTTAATCCCTTTACCTTGTTCACCCAGCCCCATGCTTTCTGGCAACCATCAGCTTTTTCTCTATATCTATGAGTTTCTGTTTTGTTTGTTCTCTTTGTGTCTTAGATTTCACGTCTAAGTGAAATCATATGGTATTTGTCTTTCTTTGACTTATTTCACTTAGCATAATATCCTCTAGTCCATTCCTGTTGTTGCAAATGGTAAGATTTCACTTTTTACAATTTATTCCCTTCTATAGATATTGGATTGGATAAATATCCAATTATCTATCAATGGACACTTAGGTTGCTTCTGTATGTTGGCTATCGTAAATAATGCTAAAGTACACATAGGTGTGCATATATATTTTTGATTTTTTTTAAAAAGAACTACCATATGTCCTGGTAATTCCGCTTCTGAGTATTTCTCTAAAGCAGGGGTCCCCAAACCTTTTACATAGGGGGCCAGTTCACTGTCCCTCAGACCATTGGAGAGCTGGACTATGAAAAAAACTATGAACAAATCCCTATGCACACTGCACATATCTTATTTTAAAGTAAAAAAAGAAACAAAACAGGAACAAATACAATATTTAAAATAAAGAACAAGTAAATTTAAATCAACAAACTGACCAGTATTTCAATGGGAACTATGGGTGCAGATGCATCCTGTGCTCCTCTCACTGACCACCAATAAAAGAGGTGCACCTTCCGGAAGTGCGGCGGGGGGCCGGATAAATAGCCTCAGGGGGCCAGCATGCGGCCTGCAGGCCGTAGTTTGGGGACCCCTGCTCTAAACAAAACAGTAATTCTAAAAGCTATGATTAATCATTGTTCAATTTATTTTTTGGAAATTTTTTTTGTTGAGTTATGCTAAATAAGCTTGTGTGTATTATTCTTAGTAATCTTCTCTATCCTCAATGAAATAGACATTGTCTCTGGCCAGTTTTTCAAGTAAAAACAAATCTCCAGGTATGTTTCAGGTTGGGTGGGTAAAATACTAAGACAATGACAACAGACAGAGCCACCTCACCACGTAAAAGTTAGATAATTTGGAAGGCTTGTGCAGGGCATAACAAATTAAGTTGTTTTTCTTCCAAACAATTTACGTCACATTCATTTAAAGCATGACCCATTCTTGGACCTTCCAAAGTTCATTGGGTGTCTTTTTTTTTTTTTTTTTTTTTTACAGGGACAGAAAGAGAGTCAGAGAGAGGGATAAATAGGGACAGTCAGACAGGAATGGAGAGAGATTAGAAGCATTAATCATCAGTTTTTCATTGCTGTTATGACACCATAGTTGTTCACTGATTGCTTTCTCATATGTGCCTTGACTGTGGGCCCTCAGCAGACCGAGTAACCCCTTGCTTGAGCCAGCAGGCTTGGGTCCAAGCTGGTGAGCTTTCGCTCAAGCCAGATGGGCCTGCACTCAAGCTGGCGACCTCGGGTCTCAAACCTTGGTCCTCTGCATCCCAGTCCAACGCTCTATCCACTGTGACACCGCCTCGTCAGGCTCATTGGGTGTCTTGATTGTCAAGAGGACTTCCAACATTCAGTTGTTTTTAGAGAAAGCAGTTCAACATGATCAAGTGTCTGCAGGATTTATCTCAGGTTTTTCATCTAGGATTGTCAGTAAAACTGGTTATTACCTGACCTGTGGGGGCACAGTGGATAAAGCACTGACCTGGACCACTGAGGTGGTCATAGGTTTGAAACACCAGGCTTACCTGGTCAAGGCACATACAGGAGTTGGTGCTTCTAATTCTTCCCCTTCTCTCTCTCTATCTCTCTCCTTTTTTAAAAAATGAATAAATAAATAAACAAAAACTGGTTATTATCCTGAGTATGAAACCCCAGTGTTCTATAGAGTTAAACACAGGGCAATAAAATATTGTATTAGTTTCCTATTGTTGCTGTAATAAATCACCTTAAATTTAGTGGCTGAGACAACACAGATGTCTTATAGTTCCGTAGGCCAGAAGTCTGACTTGGGTCTCATGGAGCTACACAGGGCTAAAGTCCAGGGGTTAGTAGTGTGTATTCCTTCTGGAGACTTCGGGGAGAATTCATTGCCTGTCTTCTCCAGCTTCTAGAGGCTGCCTGCATTCTTTAGCTGGTAGTCCTCTTCCATCTTCAGAGGCAGCAATGGCCAGTCATGGCTTTCTCACTCCCTGCACGATGAACTCTTCTTCCTCCCACTTGCACTTTGGCAAACTCTTTGATCACATTGGGTCCACCTGGATAATCAAAATAATGTCCCAATTTAAAGGTCAGGTGATCAGCAGCCTTAATACCATGTACAGTCTTAACATACTTTGACATAATTTGTCATGTAATATACAGTGTGTCCGTAAAGTCATGGTGCACTTTTTTTCCTGTGACTGGTCAAAAGTGCACCATGACTTTACAGACACACTGTATATAACATATTCACACATCAAAGGACTAGGGCATAGGCGTCTTTGGGTGGCCATTTTTCTGTCTGCAACATAAATATAGGGAGAAAATTTGAAGAGATGCTTAAGATAGTATCATAAAAATATTTTTATTTTAAACTTAGCCATAGATGTAACTGTGAAACCTTCTGACTCTCACAATAAGAGCAAGAACTCTTTAGTCTGTATGTTTATGATTTTTGTGTGGTGTTGACCTTGTTCTTGAGTCAGGGACCGCTACTGCAATACTATGAAGGAAGGCATTCCTGGGAAAGTAGTATCTGTTCACCAGAAGGTTAAGGCACAGTCATTCGGGAAAGTCGTTTCCAGGTTTACGCACCAGGGATGCAGGTGCCGCAGAACACAGCTTTTGATTAGGGACTGAAAGGTAGTTTTTGAGAGAGAAAAAATGGCAAAAAAGAACTTGTGCAAATAAGCATTAAACTTCATTTGGTTTCTTGGATCAGTATATGATGAACTAAAGAGTCTGATTGGTACGGGATGTAAAACTGCACAATCAACGTCAGGACCTAGGGAGGTAGCATGAAAGATTCGTTGTATATTTACTTTTTTTATTTTTAATTTTATTAGATGATCTCTGAAAATTGTGAAGGGCTTCCTGGAGTGGGTCTGAAAGTTCATTGTCAATTGCCTCCATGATCTCTGTTATGGTCTTTCTGCAGTGTGGTACCATATCTTTACCCATAATGGTTCTCTGGACCATTACTTGGGAAATTAGTTGCTATCAAACTCTTCAGTGTACCATACTAAGGAGGTATTTTTTTCTTTTTTTTTTTGTGACAGAGACAGACAGAGGTACAGATAGGGACAGACAGAAAGGGAGAGAGATGAGAAGCATCAGTTCTTCGTTGCGGCACCTTAGTTCATTGATTGCTTTCTCATATGTGCCTTGAGCGGGGGGCTACAGCTGACCGAGTGACTCCTTGCTCGAGCCAGCAACCATGGGCTCAAGCTGATGAGCCTTGCCCAAACCAGATGAGCCCACGTTTAACCTGGCAACCTCGGAGTCTTGAACCTGGGTCCTCTGCATCCCAGTCTGACGCTCTATCCACTGAGCCACTGCCTGGTAAGGCTGGAGGTAATTTTTAAGAAGTCATTAGAAAAATAATAAGTGCCCTTGAAAAAATGTCAGCAGTACAGAAGGGTGTATGATAACATCTCTCTCAGTCTAGAGCAGTGGTTCTTAACCTGTTTTGAGGTACCGAACCCACCAGTTTCATATGCGCATTCACCGAACCCTTCTTTAGTGATAAATAAAATAGGATTTTTTTTCCCCAAATTCAAGACTTAGGTATATGTTTTTTTACTGGTGCACAAAATGAGCCGTGCATAAACATCACCTTGCTCAAAGAACAAAACCAACAAAGTGCATGAACTCACAACAAATTACGGTATTACTTTATTCTGGCATCCACGGCAGAGGCTTCTCTGAACCCCTGAGACCGACTCATCGAACCCCTAGGGTTCGGTTAAGAACCACTGGTCTAGAGGACCTGTGTTCTATCAGGGGAGCATTTTCCTGCATATGACTTAAAATTGACATTTTAGTTTATGGGACTTATTCTTCAATAAAGTTGATCAAAATAATTGTCAAAATGTCAGTGAAACATAGTGGAACCTTGACATTTCAGCCTCTGTTGAAATGAACAAAAGCCACTGAGAGGCGCAACATAGAGTCATAGGAGCACTGCTTCCTGGTACCAGATGGAGCATCTGTCTCAGTCATCAAATGTTTTGCAAGAAGCTGATGAATTTGACAATTTCAAATTTTGGAGATGACCTGAGAAGAGAAATCACAGCATACCTATAGAAGTCAGAAGACCTGAGTTCTCATCCTGAGCCCTTCTGTGAACTAGCTGTTATCTTGGCCCAAATGGCCAATCACTCATTCCACAAACTCCCTGACTCTGGGTGTTTGTAAAATGAGACAGTTGAAGGCTCTCTCTTCTGCCTCTCAGCTCTTCTCTGGAAGGCTCCGGAAGCCCCCACAGTTGCTTTCTTCTCTTTACTTTCTGCACCCTCTGTCACATAGTAGTCAAGTGGTCTTGCCAACAGCTCAGGAAGAGGAAGAGAATGCACTTCAGGCATCTTCCTAGGGTTCCATTTAAAGACAGGAAACTTAAAGGAGCGCACTTTGGGGGAAGCACAAACTAACAACTGTCTCCAGAGAGCTCCACACACTCACTCTGAGGGCTCTCCCACATGAGGTCTCAACATGCGTGGCTGGGGATGAGTCATTAGTGTAATTTTACGGAAGACTGTCTTAGACAGCCTGCAGGATATGCCTCAGTCCCCCAGACCTTACCTCAGGTCAGCCTTTGGAGTCTCTCTCTTCACCATATGGGTTTAGCATAACAAATTAACACCCCAGTAGAGCAGTCCCCTCAGGTTTCCAATTATCTGGACTCAGCCTCTGTTTCACTATAGCTTAGGCTCATCACCAACAATAGCATTTTGATAAAACATAGAACTTTAGAAAAGAGGCATAGACTCATTTCCTCACAGCTTTCTTCATGGGTTGAATCTGTTCCAGCTTTAGTGTCATCATCAATAAATTGAGGGAGAATAAAAATATATACCTCCGAAGATTAACTCAGGTAGTACCCACAAAACGTTAAGCACAACATTAAGTACTTGGAGAGTCTTTGGTAACTAACAGAAAATACCATCATTATCATGGAAGGAGCAGGACTTGTAAATGTTAATAGAGCTGGAATATTCTTTGGGGATCCAAAATAAGTAGTGATCAGGTTAATGGGGTTGGCTTCCCAGAGGAGGGCACACTTGAGCTGCTTTGATGTTCAAGTCGCAGTTTGATAGCCAGGAACTGCCAGAGGGCATTCTGGTTGGATGGGTCAGTGATCCAGTTTCTACGTGATCTCATCCAGGAAGATGTGACTGCTCAGACTTTTAAAACATAGTCCTGAGCTCATAATGGGAGCCACCATGGTGGGAGGACAGTTAAGCTCATGGACTTCCTGCTGAACCTAAACAGGCTTCTCAGACCAGTGACTCATCAACAGGACAGTCTCCATGTACCTGTTGCATAAACCCAGTGCTTCTGATTTATTTTTATCTTGCGTCTGTAACCCCTCTTTGTTCCATTATTAATAGCCAGGGCCGTGGGTGAGACAGGTGCAAAGATGTGATATACGCTATTTTTCACTTTGGCGTTTTTGTGGCCAAGAGAGTGATACCTCTCCACCGTATCTTCCTTCCTCCCTTCCTTCTTTCCTTCTGGGAAAATGTTCTTCACTCTGACATGGAGTAGTGGTCACTTTTGTACTTCCTTCCCTGGTGTGCTTGCTGTGGATAGTCATCTGGAATGAATAGTTACTGAGCGCTGCACTATTGCTCATTTTGTTCTCGCAGCCATCCTTTGGAGGAGATACTGTCTTCCCATCTTATGGGTGAGACTTGACGCGAGGTGATCTGGCCCGAATGTGGTGCTGTGCTCAGTGACTTGTTTCTGTGCTCCTTGCGGTTGTCACGGGCCATCATGTCCTTGAGACATCCAGGAAGACAGAGCCCATTTCTTCCTTCTGCCACTTTACATTTTCCCCAAGCGTGGGTTCCATGGCCCCTGAGTGTCTCATCCCAAATACTGCCAAGATTCCCGTTTCTGTTCTTTGACGTCAACTGGAGACAGTTTAATTCTCTCCTTCATGACAGGCTTTCACATACCTGAAAAAAGTTTAATTATAAATACCCTTATCCTCATTGCTTACCACAGCCCCTCCTCTCCTTTTGCCCATGTAGGTGAATCACTTTCATTCTGCTATTGAATAGACACTTGCCACTGCCATTTTCACTTTTATTTTACTTAAAACAAACAAAAAAAACCACTCTATTACCTGCTTTTCCTGGTTCTTGTTCTGTGATTTCTGGCATGAATGAAACTTGTGAAAATTCTTAAAGATTGATCAATTGAACTCCCCCATGTGAGCAATTAAAGCACAGTCCCTGGTCAACTGTTCCTGCCAAATTTCTACATTTACAGAGATCTTCCTCAGCTTTTCTCACAGACAGGGAGATGTGTATGAGTGGAGAGGCTCTTCTCTCATTAAGAAGTCAGCCCTGCGGTGATGCGTCCCCTTTCTTCCCCGGCCTGCTCCGCTTTGACTGGTGGTGGGATTAATTGGGCCGCGCTCCCTCTCCTAAAAGACAGCAAATTGGGAATGGCAGGTGGAAGGAGGAAAGCATGAATATTAATTAGCTTAAGATTCCAAACAGAAGCCTTTTAATTATATGAAAATGTAAAGGCCTGCAGGCGGTGAGATAGTTCCTGCCGCAGATCTGTCGACAGGCCATTACCTCGGATGTCAGTGCCTCTTAATGAATGAATATATACATTTCAAGTGGGGGAGAGAAAAATACTTTCCTGTTGATAAATATTAAAAGGAAAACTATTCATGTGAGAAGGTCTCCATGACAGCTCCCCTGGGGCCCACGGTGTTTGGGGAAGGCGGGCGAGGCTGTCTCCCTGGATGGCTCAGCCCAGGCGGTGACACTGAAGACCCAGTGGCTCATGTGGGGACTCAGACAATTAAAAACGGATGTCGGCGAGCTGGGGTGAGCCTGGGGCTCCACTTCTTGGTAGGTCAGTGAGTGAGGCATTGAAGGAAGTTACATTCACTTGTCAGGTTGCTCAGGACCATTCGCCACAGGAAGTCGGGCCTCTCTTGGATATTTGTTAACATGGAGGAAACACTTACAGATTGAAGAGTGGCTGGTTGCCATGGGGGAAGGGGCTATAAACTGGGAAGCTGTTCACTTCTAGGGCAAAAAAAGTGAATTTTAAGACAGTAGATGGGGGGTCACCTTGGGAAGATGAGTGGGAAAGGACAGACACCCAGAGAGTGAGAATGGAGCGTGGGTGGGAGGGAGAGCCGGACACAGGTTACTTCGCAGTTGCAGAGCTTGAACAGAGCCCAGTGACCAATTAGGACAACCCGCTCCCCCATTTTAGAACCTGGAAACTGAGGCCCAGAGGGAAGTGACGGCATACACAATCTCAGAGCTAGTTAGTAGGGCAGTACTGTTTATTTACTTTTCTACTTACCTACCTACTTACTGACCTATTCATGTACCACGTCCTTCTATGAAACCAGGAGAACTCGCATGGTTCTCCTGACTCCCAGTCTGGGTGACTTCCTAAGACTTCTTGCTGCCTTCCTGACTTTAAATAAGAATGCATTGGAGGAAATTAAGAATGCCACATACTATGCACACCTTACATAATCACAGAAGATCCCTCTATAGGGTCAAAATTCAAATGCAGAGAATCGATGAGGTTCACCCCGATCAACTGGCATGTCAGCAGAAAGACTATGGTGGACTTACCCTTTATTTTGGAAAGCTTGACAGGGAACAAAGGAGCCTCACCAGGAAACACTTGAGAAGGTTCAGGCCTTGAAGTCTGACATTAGTAACTTTGAAAGGAAGGTACGCAGAAAAGAGTCATTTTAAACGCAATTACAAAAAAAAATTTGTGCATTTAAAATCCAACCAAGAGTCCTTATGAGATGTGGGCCTGTTCAGGATGAGTTCAGAAACCATTTGCAAAGGGGTGCAGTCCTGTACATGAGCCAGCATATGCGGGAGCATGCAGGCGAGGGGTTGAGAGGACAAGTCCAAGGTCGGGCCCATCAGTCAGTGAAAGAGCATCCCCAGAAGGGACGCACATCGCACAAACTTCTGCCCTTGGCTCGGTGGGAACTCAGGCAGGAAACGTAGATGACTTAAAAGTGCATGCTTCTTATTGGAAAAGCAGCTCAAAGAGCAAGCCCAGAATAATGGGAAAGCATTGCTGTTTTAGCAAAATATTGGACATGTCCACCCATGGCGTTCTAGAACGCAGAGACCAGGCAGGGTCAGAACTTCTGAGATGCACTTTGTTTGGCCTCAGGATTGAGACACATGAACATAACTTACTTGGTAAGAGAGGGAAGAGAATCCTGAAGGTCACATAGCAGGATGTTAGAGGCCCATTCAGTTCAGTTCAGTTCAGTGTGGTCTTGGTGCTTTCTGTGAGCCAGACGGGATTAGGATCCAACAATGCAGAGTCGAGTGAGACAGTCCTTCATCAGCCTGCTCTTCCGGAGAGACGCACGGGCCAGTAATTCAACACTCTGGGGCAAGTGCAGCAGCAGGACAGAGGTGCACAGAACCCTGCTGGCCTCCGGGCTGGGGGGTCGGGAAGGCTCTCGAGAAAGAGGTAGTCTGAGAATGAGTTGAATGGGCAAAGAGGAGGGTGAGGGAGACAGGGAGGGGAAAGGACCTGACCTTCAGAACTAACAGTACTAGTGAAGGTGCACAGCTTGGACCGCTGTGTGCTGATGCTCGACAGAATTTTTCTCATTCGAGGCAAACCTATTTTGGTGTTTCTGCCTCTAGATGATGGTCCAGGCGCATTTGTTTAGAAATTTGCCTCTCCATGAGATGGTGACAGGGATAACTAATCAACCAGCCTTCAGCAAGACACCATTCACGGTCCCGAGCTGGTCCTGTTTCCCCACCTAGATGTTTGGAAGATTTGGCTGCTGATATGCTCCAGGAAATAGAGCCCATCACCTGTCTGGATGACGGGTTGCCATTAATCAGTATAAGCCCAAACACAGTGATGGATCACAACCTTCCCTCCCTTATGGATAGCATCTTTTCCTTTCTAATATGCATAACCGGCCAGGGCTGCTGAAAGTCATTAATTGGCTGGATGCTATGTGAAGAGACTTTTCCGTTGCCCTTTGGCGTTACCCTGCCCTCTCCTCCTGGCTGCATTTCTGCAGGGGGAGGGAGGAGCAGAGCGGTTTGACTTCAGAAGCTGTGAGTGACCAGAGAAGGCTATGCCTTAGCTCTGGCTTCTTTGCTTAACTGGTCACTGTCTTGGGGCAAGATCTTAGCAGTTGACCCTGGTCAGAATCTTGCTGCCTGAGAAGGATCGGGAGGACAGCTATCTCTCTGCAGTGTTAGCAGCTTTAGCTGTCCTGTAGACCAGGGACAAGGCAGGGATTAGCGATGGTACACTCCTCTTCCTCCCGCTTGTCCAATTCTATCTCCTACCTTTTTTTTTTTTCTTCTTAAGCCTCTTACTGGTCTTGGATCCAGACACAAGGGTGATAGGGATTATTTTTTTTTGGTGGGGGGCTCACCCTCTTAGCTTCTTAGAACTACCAGAAAATTCTGAAATTATACCAGTTCAGCTAAACTCAGGAACTGGATGCACTGGGGGGCGGGGGTCTTTCTAAAGTCGTTCGTTCAGGTTCAGGCGGCTAAACCAGATGTTCAGAGGACAGAACTGCCTGCCGAGTCAGATCCAGGGACTTCCGGTGCTTTGTGGCTACCCTGGACACTTTGAAGGTCTTGTCATCTCTGTGCCAGTATTGGCTAAGTACCAGAGACATTTCATAGTTAGCCCCTTATCAGCATGGCACATGCATATCTCTCGGATTAAGGGGAACTCATGCTCTTTTGAGTAAGCCAAGGAAGTAGAGGCTTCAAAGAAAGGTCCACCAGCCCTGTGATAGATGGAGGCAGGGTGGGGACTAGAAAGCAGAGGAGTCTGGGGAGAGGGAGTTGGCTTGGCGGGAAGGACTGATTCAGTCGTTTACCAGACCGTCCCTGCCACCAGACTTTCCCGGACTGGGTTCCAAGGCTGATGGAGCTGCCAATGGAAACAGACCGAGTGGTTCTCATACAGTTCCCAGCAAGAGGTCGGAACTTAGAGGGATGTGCAGGGAATCAGTGTGAGGAAGTGCAGCATTGGTGAGAGAAAGAGAGAAAGAGAGAGAGAGAGAGAGAGAGAGAGAGAGAGAGAGATAGTGTGGTGGGTTAAAGACAATTACAGTCCTTTCTTTCTTCCTTCCCCCTCCCCCACTCTTCCCTGAGGAGGAAGAGTATTTTTGCCCTTATATTCTCCCCGTAGAAGGTGGCAGAGCTGATGAGAAGTTCTGGGCCGAGGCCTTGGTAGGTCTACAGCTGGTTCTTCCACCTCTCTAGGAGCCCAGCCACGGTGCTGTAAAGAAGCCTGAGCAAGCCCATGTGAGACCCACAGGAGGGACACCAAAGCCCCCAGCCAGCAGCCCCAACTCAGCTCCCAGCTTCCAGCCCGTTGACTGCCAGCCATGGTGGATGAGGCTGTGTTTGACGTACAATCATCCCAGCACCCCACTTGATACCCCAGGACTCAGAGGGGTTGCTCAGACAACCCACAGGGTCATGAGAATGAGTGATTTTAAGCCACTACATTTTGGGGTGGTTTGTTACACAGTCATAGGTGGCCAACACATGCGGGGTCTTCACACTTTGGAAAGAATGCCTTACTGGGGGTGCAGCTTTGGTGAGGATGGGGGGATGGGCACTGGAATTAAGGTGCATGGTAAGAGGTAGGCTGGCTGGTGGTGGGCAGGATCTCCCAGGGGCAACAGGGAAGGAGGAAGAGTGACGGCCAGCCCTTATTCTGGCGCGTGCACCGGAGGAACGTCTGGAAAGGTTTGGTGAGACGCTGATGGGAGTGAATGTGAGCGCTAAAGCGTCCACAGTAGGATCAGGCAGGAATGAGAGCACCTTCCTCAAAGCGGATTTTTGTTACTAGCCTGTGCCTTGTGCACTGTATTCTCTTTTCCTTGAGATCTGAATACCATCAGATGAAACCTCTAATTCCACATCCTTTGAAAGACCAGACGATTCCCCAGGATTTCTGTGAATTTCTAGGGGAATCATTTTTCTCCTCATTAGCTTTGGCTCTAAACTCTTGCTTCCTGCATCGATAGGTCCCTTTTGGGCTGTTTCTGCTCCATATCGTATAATCACGCAATTTAAATCTTCTCATGATCTCCACAATTTCTACTCATAAAAGCAGTTGTTGTGATTAGCAGATTTTAATAAGGGATTTGGGGATATCGAAAGAGGGTTTTAAATGATAGTAATACACACTTCAAATTGAACCTGAGACTGTGCTCATCCCACTGGTGACCTTTCTCCTGCCCACTGGTGACCTCTCATAAGCACTAGCCCTCTGTGCACTGCTCGAGCGCCGCTCCTTGTCACGGTTCCTCCCTTTCTCCTGTTTTCAGTAGCGAGATGGATCCCTCCCCTGTTCTCCTATAGCACAGTTACCTGTTTGTTACGCTCTGCATCTCACTGTCCCTCTGAAGCTGCTTATCGGGGATTTACTTAGCAAAGATGGTTGTTCCCTAAGAAGCAGTTATGATGCCCGTTGTGATGGTGGCAAGATTGCGCTCTCCCCTTTCATACCCTGTTGGAATCACTGGCGCTTCCTGCAGGGGTGCCCCACGTGTGTCTCTCCTTGTCTCCCTGAGAGTTGAGAGGAAGATCAAACACCATAAACCTGGGTCAGGCCCGGCTCATCACTGTCCCCTCCATCCTTCCTCCCAGAGGGTGGAGATGATGCCCGGTGGGCACCTTTTCTGTTGGTGCTGTCTTTGTAGCTCTTCTACATTGCGTGGGTGAGGAAGAGGGAAGAGGTCCTGCATCTCCCCTCTGGCTTTCTGGGGTGTCTTCCATCCCTGTCAGCCTCTAGACCTGGACTCAGGCAGGAAGAGTGACCTTGCAAGTTTCAGCCAACTGCGTCCTGGGAGAAGACCAGCAACTTCTTTTCCTGACACGAGTGCCCCCTGCTGTCGTGTGGCGTTGTCAGGCCACTGCCCTCACCCACCCAATGCGCTAGACACGCACGCCTTTGCGGTATACCTTCAATGTGCGTGTGCCTCTCCATGGGGCGGGCGGGCTCCATCCCCAGCCCGGTTCTCCAGGACACCTTCTCCAAACCACATGCAGCAGTCATGTTGTTTGGGAGCTGTCGGCAAGCTGGTAATGGCTAGTATTCTTTTATGAAGTCTAAACACATCCAGGGTGTAACTGCTGCTATATCTTAACTGTCACCAGCCGTTTTCCACTTCCCAGACCCCCACGTTCTCCTCAGAACTGGCAGGAGAGTCTGATCTCTAGCCTGGACACATCCATTTCCTTGGATGAGGCCTACATTTTCTCCTCATTCATTAACCTGGATCTGGAGTCCATCGGGGAACCTGGAGACTGTCCATTATGTCTGAGCCCTGAAAGTCAGCCTGGAGTCTCTGTCCACAGCTGGAACCTGACTTATCACCGGCTCAGTGCTGCTTGTCCTGCTGATCTCCTTGGGGTGTGGGGGAGGTAGTCCTGGCACTTGGGAATTTCTGACAAAAATGATCTGTGCTCAGAATTTAAACTTTTTCTAATTTTCTAAATGACATGTAAGAGATGGTGAGTGGTCTTTCATGTAGAAATTTACTCATTGGTTCATTTTTAATTATTTTAGCCTGACTCTGTACAAAGGCCAACTAGGAATGAGCTATACACTCTCCTGTTGGAAGAGTTCATGATTCAGTGGGAGACGTAAAGCAATCAGACCACCCCAGTTGGCAGGGTTGGTGCCCTTTTGGAAGTGGAGCTCTACCTGCACCCGAGCTCTGAGGGTTATGTATGGCACTGCCCCTGCAGAATGAAGGTCTCTTCTTCATATGTTGGCAAAGGGTTTATCTCTCCCCTCCATGTTCTCTGAAGCTGTGGCCTGTAGGTTTCCTCCAGGGCCATTCATACAGGTGTCCGGCAGTTCTCGCAGGTGGCAGTGATGTCTCAGGCCCCTCAGTGTGTCAGAGGACTCCCAGCAGAGTCTAACTGCCCACTGACTTCTACCCTCTGTGTTCTTGTCCCTGTCCTTTCCACCGAATAGATTTGCAAGCAGCTCTGAAACTTACCATTCAACACACGGTCCTCTTTGTGGAGTTCTTTCTGGTACTACCATTTGCAGACATTTTCTCTGTCATTATAAGTCGGAACTGTTGGTCTATAAACACAAAACAAGTGGTAGAGGCAGAGGTTGTGCTATGTAAGCCCCATTCGCAGCAGAATGTACTTGGCGTGGTGGCACACTTTCTGGTCAGGAGCATATGCGATAGGATGCCATCTCAGTGGCCGTGAATGCAGACATCAGGATGCCATGCCGGCACTCAGGCCATGGAAAAGAGCTATATGACTTGTACACATTAGTGGGTTTTTTTTCTCTGAAAATATTCCAAAGGAAACAGCATTATAGGAAGTCAACACCATGAGCGAGGGGAAATAATGTTAAAATAAATATACAAGCATAGGTTAGTGACCTGAAATAATGAGAAAACATTTTATAGAAAACTGTTATTTTTGGCTCTGGTGATCAGGAAAGGCTTCCTGGATTAGGTTTTCTTTGATAGGGCACGATCTTCTTTGCAGTCAATAATGAGACTACTCATCATGGGGTAAACAAGTTACCTCCAGTTAAATGCAATGTAATTAAGGGAGCAGAAGTGGGGTCTGTCCCTTCTTATGGAACTGCATTTGTCCCAAATAAAATGTTACAGGCTTCACATTTCAGGAGTATTGTGGTAGGTACTTTCAGGAGACATGCTTGGCTCTAGCTTTTCTCTCTTTGTCTTGAAAGCTAGGCTGGTCTCTTATTCATCTTTATATTCTTAGAGCCTTGCACAGTAACTGACAATGGCTCAATAATAATGATTCAGATGATTGGCTGAATGAGTGAATGAATGACTCAGTCACTCAATCTAGTAAAAGTCTTCTGTCTTCTGACCCACCCCATGTTTTCATTCAAGCATTTACCTGTCAAGTGGAAGGTGTCTGTACGCACTTTATGGTGCACTTGTGTGTGTAGTTCAGCACTCAAAAGGTATAATACAGTAGGATGGTGTTCTGCTCTATTTAATAAACTTAAAGTAGGTTAATGGGTATGGCAAAAGATGTTCAGAATTTCTTTTACTATATTTGGATGGTGGTTCTTTTTTTTTTTTTTTTTTTTTTTTTTACACGGAGAGAGAGAGGGATATATAGGGACAGACAGACAGGAACGGGGTGAGATGAGAAACATTGATCATTAGTTTTTCGTGCTGTTGCGACACCATGGTTGTTCATTGATTGCTTTCTCACATGTGCCTTGACCGCGGGCCTTCAGCAGACCGAGCCACCCCTTGCTGGAGCCAGCGACCTTGGGTCCAGGCTGACGAGCTTTTTGCTCAAGCCAGATGGGCCCTCGCTCAAGCTGGCAAGCTCAGGGTCTTGAACCTGGGTCTTCCGCATCCCAGTCCAACGCTCTATCCACTGCGCCACTGCCTGGTCAGGCCGGATGGTGGTTCTTAATGATATGAATGGAATAATGCCTGAGGACCTCAAAATTGTCTGGGAAGCTTAAAACAATTCAGCTTTCTTGGCTTTCTGAATTTTTGAAAATGTTCTCACATGATTCTGGTACACAGCCAGGTTTGAGAAACACTGCCTTACACTTTAAAATAAGACTTTTTTTTTTTTAATTTAGAAATTAAATTTAAAGGGATGACATTGATCAATAAGAGTACATAGGTTTCAGGTCAACATTTTTATAGCACATGAACCATTGATTGCATTGTGTGCCCCTCACCTAAAGTTAAAACATTTTCCATCACCTTATATTTGTTCCTCTTTACTCCCCTCCCCCCACCCCTCCATTGGTACGCAAAGACACAGGCACTCCTATGTTCATCACAGCATTACTCGTGGTGGCCAAGATTATTACATTTTTAACAAATCCTAGCTATTGGCAGTTTTCCAAGAATAGATCACGTAGCAGAGGGCCATTAAAAGTTCGCCAGGTGGCTTTTTGGGTGAGAAGGGCTGGTCCCTCTGAAAGTTATACTTTTTTTTGAAGACATGGTAAACTACAGTGTGTCCGTAAAGCCACGGTGCACCTTTGACTGGTCACACGGTCAAAAGTGCACCATGACTTTACGGACACACTGTATAAGTTTTTACATTTTTAAAGTTTAATTTAATTTTTCAATTAAAGTTGACATTTAATCTTATTTTATATTAGTTTCAGGTGCTCAGCATAGTGGTTTGACAATTTTTAGTTTATGAAGTGATCCCACCGATAAATCTAGTACCCACCTGGCATCATCCATACTTATTACACTATTATTGACTATACTCCCTGTACTGTACTTACATCCCCACAGCTATTCTGTAACTATTAATTTGTACTTCTTATCCCTTTACCTTTTTCACACAGCCACCCAAACTTCCTCCTCTCTTGCAATCCTTAGTTCTCTGTATCTATGAGTTTGTTTCTATGTTTTTATTCATTTTTTTCTTCAGATTTCCACATAGAAGTGAAATCATGTGGTATTTGTCTTTTTCTATCTGACTTACTTCACTTAGCATAATATTCTCTGGGACCATACATGTTATTATAAATGGTAAGATTTCATTCATTTTTTATGGCTAAGTAGTATTTCATTGTTTACATGTACCACCTCTTTCTTTACTCATCAGTTGATCGGCACTGAGGTTGCTTCCATATCTTAGCAGTTGTAAATAATGCTGCAGTGAACATAGGGGTGCATAACTTTTTAAATTAGCACTTTGGATTTCTTCAGATACACAAAAGTGGAATTGCTCGGTTATATGATAGTTTTATTTTTAACTTTCTGAGGAACCTCCATACTGTTTTCCATAGTACCTGTACTAATTTGCAATCCCACCAGCAGTCAGGAAGATGTCCTTTTCCCCATATCCTCACCAACACTTATTGTTTGCTGATTTATTGATGATAGCCATTCTGACAGGTGTGAGGTGGTATCTCATTGTAGTTTTAATTTGCATTTCTTGATGATAAGTGATGATGAGCATCTTTTCATGTCTGTTGGCCATCTGTATGTCCTTACTGGAGAATCATCTCTTCAGGTCCTTTGTCCATTTTTTAATTGGTGTTGAGTTGTATGACAACTTTATACATTTTGGAGGGGCCTCTGGTATTCTGGCTGCTGTTCATTGAGGTTGACATGAAAGTGTGGGGCATGTCAGTTATGGAGAGGTGTGAGACATTCTCTCTTCTCCTGGTGTGAGGGGAGGGCAGGGGGGTGGAGGAGGGATGGGGCGTAGCTATCAGCCCAGGAGAATGGTGCACGAGCGAGTGCTCTGCCTTTCCTCACCACCCACATCTCAACGTTGCATTTTCCAACCTAAACAGAAAACCTGGAGAAAAAATGACTTTGTGGCTAGCTCTGTTTTCGGTGCCGTGGAACATTTGCCGGCATGGTGATCCATCACCAGACTTTCCTCCTTTTTAACCCTGCGAGGGGACCACTTGCCTTTTTGTGTCGGTATATTTGCATCCATACTGCTCCCTACTTTCCCTCGAGGCCAAGTTTTCTTTTTCCCTCCCTGAGTTTTGCCATCTGTGCCCCATTGCTATAGAGTGTGTCATCTCTCATCCCTCCTTGAATGCCAGGAGAAGTAATAACCTGTGGGCTAGAAAGCTTCCCAGGCTTAGTGCACAGAAACTGGAAAAAAATCTCAACAGCATTACTTTGCCTGTATTTTGGATATTTCTGTCTTTCATTTTTGCAAGCAGGCATGTAAGAGGGGCTGGAAAGAAAGGCAAGGCTCACATGTCAGCCGTACTCAGAGGCCGGCCACTCAGAGACTGGCCAGCTACCTGTTCTCAGGATGCAGATCAGTAGGCAGGGGGTCCCTGGTGCTGCCAGCAGCCCTGGGAGACCAGATGTCCCTGTGACTTTGGACGGCCAGGCCTAGGAATCACAGTTTCAGTAAAGCCTCACCCTTTCCTCAGGTGTTGAATACATTAGGAGCTGCGAAATCTATGATGCTTATGACCCACCTACATTTTAAGAGAACGGTAGCAGATTCTCTTTTTGCCCTTAAATTGTGATAGAAGGAGGTTGGGGCTGAGGTCGAGAGACTTCTACCAGACAGCTTTATCGTCTTGGGCAGGTCGCTTCAAATCTCCACATCTTAATTTCATGATTTGTAAATTATAAGCGTTAGAAAAGACATGATTTTATATTAAAGATGTATGTTTCATGTTGGGTATTAAGGTTAGATCGGTATGAAAATTAGAGCCTAAGAACCGGACAGATTCCAGAGTATTATTGGACTAAGGGAGTTGGTGCATTTTTATTTTCTTTTTCTCTCCACTTTCGCACAAGTCTGCTTTTTGCTTCCAACTGGGAGAATCATTTCTACAACCACATGAAAGCTCATTAGGCCCAATGTCTTAGGCCATTCTGGGGGTTCATAAATGGCAAGCTAAGTCTCAGCTCTGTCTACAGGAGGCGACCAGGCCAAACTGGAACTGGATGTTCTAATTTGTATGGAGCTGTTTGCCAAGCAAATATGGAGCTCTTTTGATGTAAACAGGAGTGTTCACATCAACATGGTTCCTCACAGCAGTCAGGCAGACCAGCTCCAGCTTGGCCCCTGCCTGCTTCTTGTAGCCCAGCATTGCTGTTGATGTACATTAGTTCAGCTTGGCCCTGTGGGATGTGCAGGGTGCACCACCATTGGTTTTCATTGTATTGTGTCAAAGGTAAAGGCTGCCAGAGGCGTGACTTTCTGAATAAGGCTGAAATCTGGAAACAGGCTCTGTTTGGGAATTGCACTGTGTATATAAGTGCAGTATGTAGGTGGCCATGAGCCTGGAATTATATTCATAGAATCAACCAGTATTTGTGGAGAGCCTGTCCTAGGCGCTGGGGCTACAACCCTGGTGATGTTCTTTAAGTAGTGTTTGCCCCTTTCCAAGTTTCCCACAGAGTCTAGATTTTCAGTGAATTTTCTCAAGCAAATGGGTCACTGCTCCTCCTTCAGAAATGAGAACAACTGAGCAGCTTTTCTTTCTAGCATTTCTGGGAGCCCCTTACAGGGATGCGTCCAAGGTCACTGATTAACCACCAATGAATACCTGATTGCTTAGAGGTTCTAGGGATCCATGTTTCTCTTCACTCTCATTCCCAGGACTTTCTTTCCAACCGATATGTGGACAGAACACAAGTCAGCTAAAAAAAAAAAAAAAAAGGAAATAAAATCTACCAATCAAGTGAGTGGGTCTTTAGTATTTTTACGGGACTCATACTGAACACGAGCCAGTCCTGTGGCCCATTTCGGCACTGACCGAGGCTGATGTTAATGGTAGCACATCTGTGTCTCGGGAACTGGGCTCCCTAGGGGCCCCGTGGGTAAGGGCTGCCTGGGCTCGAAACTCGCCTTGACATTTTGGCAGAGGTACGGAAGCAAAGCTGTCTCTCACTCCTGGCGTGTTTCACTCCATAAAGCAGCAGCAATTTGGTTGTGGAAGACCCCGGCAGAGACAACACGAGAAAATTGAAAACGCATAACCACTTTTTTTGCTGGGTTTAATAGCCCTGCTCCTGTGCTCTCCCTCTGGTACCTTAGGCAGAAATTGCTGACCTCTATTTAATTTTCTGAACTGCAAGAATTATGGGCCCAAAGTTCAGTGAATTGGAGGAGGTAAGCTTTTATGCCTCAGAGCCAGCTTCCCCATAAGCATTAAGTCCACAAATAAAAGCGACATTTCTATTTATACTTCCTGGGGTTTGTGTGTGAGAGAAGTCAAGCGTGTCTCTGCAGCCCAGTGAAGGTGACTGCGTGGTCACATCTCCGTCCAGGTAATGCGACGGAGCCTTCTAATCCGGGCCAGAGGAAACAACCAGAGCAGATGGACAAGAGATATTAAAAACAACACACGCAGTTTCATTCGGAAAAGGGCACCTGCTCAAACAGGGGCCGATGCTGTTTGTTTGATTCTCCTCCTGGCCATTGGTGACAGATGTGTGCCAGGGGAAGTCTTATGTTCATGCCCTTCCTGGGTAGTACCTTTAATAGTGGCCAGGGACCTGGAGGGCAACCCAGCTTCTTGTGCCTACCTGGCTGTGGGTCAACACAGCATGAGTGACTGCGGCTACCACCAGGTGTGCAGGATGTTCACATCCACGTCACGTCTTCTTTGTGGACTTGCCTGACTTCCTGTCCTGTGCTCCTTAGGTTTCCCCTCTGCCTGTTTCTGCCTCTGTCCCTGCTCTCTAACATCAGTGTAATTATTCAATGCCTACACATGTATTAAACACCCCCGGGACCTCCTGACTTAGACTAGAAGCCTCCCTGCTCACCCCAGTGTCCACGGCACTGGTGGGGTTAACGCAGATGTGTTCATGGCAGTGGTGGTTCCCGGTGAGGCACACTCAGGTTTGTGACATTGGTGTGATTCCTCTGCTGTCCCGTTGCACACCCTCTGTCCTCCTTTGAGGCCACTCTTTGTTGGCTTCAAAACTTTCCCTGTTCCTGTGCAAACGCTGGCATTCTGCTTCCTTCCTCCGGCATCTGTGCCCCAAACTGTTTCCCAGTATGATGCGGGCAGACCTGCACAGGATGCCCGTGTCCACGCATGAGCTTTGCATTGCGTGGGACATTCTGAGGATCACTCCTCAGCCCAAAGGTGGAGTTCAGATGGCAAGTGTTTAAGGCATCTTGATAGGCTGTTGGGAGTTATTTGGGGGAGGCGGTGATCCTGCTTGAAATACTCCCCGTGACTGTCTGTAGGTGAAAGGCTAGGTCACAGTCACCATCACTATAAGCCATTTTATCAAAGCTGAGCTCATCATCCTGGACCACCTAGAGGCCTTCAGCTGCTGAGGAGATAAGTCCTCAGACCACTCCATCTGGAGCTATTTGTTATTCATCCATAGCACTATTTAGTTAAATTATTTTTCTCTGAGCAGCCTTTCAGGAGTGAGGAAATTTGGCACCCGCTCCCTGCCGTCCCATAGTGATGCTAAAACATACCTGTGCTAACATTTGTCCCATCATCTTTTCTTCTGGAGGACTCTGCTTTTTTCTGTGGTAGCATTGCTCAAACTGGAAAGCACCTGTTCCTTGAAGGTCTGGTTAAGACTCAGGTTCTGGTTCCGTGGCTGCCTGAGGTACCGCCATTGTCACACGCTCCCAGGCGGTGTCAGTGTGCTGGTCCTGGGACCCACCCTGAGAGGAGTGTGCTGTCCAACACAGTGGACCTGGCCACATTTGGCTATGGAGCTCTTGATATGTGGCTGGTCTGGAGTTGCTCTAAATGTCAAATGCACCCCCGATTTTGATGACTTAGTTTGTAAAGAAAGAAATATAAAATGTCTCATGAATTGTTTTTTGAAAAGTATCCATTTGTATTTTGAAATAATATTTTTGGATATACTTGATTATGTCAAATATATTACTAAACACTTTTTTCAAGATTTTTATTGATTTTACAGAGAAAGGAGGTTGGAGGGCTGAGAAGTATCAACTCATAGTTGCTTCTCTTTAGTTGTTTATTGCTTGCTTCTCATCTGTGCCTTGACTGGGCAAGTCCAGGGTTTCGAACCAGCGACCTCAGCGTTCTAGGTTGATGCTCTATCCACTGCACCACCACAAACCAGACTTTATTAAACTCATTTCACTTTTGCCTTCAAAAATGTAGTGACTAGAAAATTTAAAACTACATACACATAGCGCTTATTTTACATTTCTGTTGGAAAGTGCTGGTCTGGAGAACTCTTCCCACAAGCTGTGGCAGAGGGGGGATACACTGCCCAGTGGGTTCTGACATCTCCGTGCATTTCTGCCCTGTTGCCCCAGCATGCTTGATTGCCACAGCTCTCTATTTTGCCTGACTTCTAACATGAGGGTCCAGGTTCACTGCTAATTTGCGGGAGTTCTCTGGGCTCAGCCTACTCACTCACTCCTCCTCCGGGCCTGACTTCCCTCCCAGTCTCCACAATTCATTGCCTCCACAGCCTCAGCAAGGTGATGGTATAACCTGGCCCAGATAGGACTTGCCTTTCTGGCTGCTTAGGATGGGGGAAACAACAGTTTGAACATACTCAGCTGCCTTTAGATAAGGGGAAAAGAATAATAAAATGATGAACGCATTTGAAGATGTTTGATGATAGCAGCAGCTAGAATTGAGTCACCGTGAGGAGGAGGCTGTTTTACTTACGATTTCTAACTTTAGGAGCGCCTATTTCAGCACGTGTATGCCTTCTCTGAATCTGAGCATGGAGGAGGCGTGAGCCCCTAAGAAAGAGCCCACACACTAGAGCAGAGCTCTGGGGGCAACCAGTGTTTCAGACATGGAGCCGCTTTCTCATGGGTAACTACCTCCAACTGTTTCATGCAATTCAACTGCAGAATCCCAGAGACATGGCTTTGTGGGGTGGAAAGAAGAAGAAAGAAGAGGGAGAGTTTGCAAAGAGTTGGAATGGAAATTGTTTGCTCTGGAATTGTGCTCAAAATTACAATGAAGTCTTTTGCAAATGGCTAAGTGTCTTTTTCACTGGGGTGTGCAAGGATTCAAGACTGCTCCTTACCGTGTTCTTCATGCTCCTGTTTCCTTTCTCAAGACCAGTGGGAGGTCATAGAAGATTGTGTGAAAGAGAGTGGGGAGAAACAGACCAGCTGGTCACAGAAGTAAAGGGTGAATGAATAAAAGAAGAGGAATAAAAAGTGTTTATAGAAGACAGGAGCATGTCCTCTTCCCCTTTCCTCCACACTACTGGCTGGAAGGTAGATGTGATACCTGGATCTCAGGTAGCCATGTTGGACTGTGAGGCAGGGGCAGGTGGTGATATTGTGGAGCAGCAAAAGCAAAGGAACCAGCTCTTTGATGACTGGGGAACCCATAATGCCTTATTTTGCTGACTTCCACATTGCATTTTCATAAGATCTAAATGAAAAACATTCTGTTTAGCTTAAGAGACCACTCTTTAGGGATCACTCTCCCTCACACTTGAACTAATTCTACTGGTAACAGAGGCATAACATGCAAATAACCTGGGGGAAGGAGCACAGTGGCCCGCAGGCCCACAAGGAGGTCAGGGCCAGAGCTGGGGTTTCTTCTGAGAGCAAAGCATGTTGGGGGAGATGGAAAGAGCAGGAGTACAATAGGCCCAAAGGGGAGGGCAGGCTTGGGCCAGACACACAGCATCCATAGTCATCACAAGAATGGGACTGGACGACCTGGATTCTAATTTCAGCTCTGTCACTTTCTGGCCCCGTGACCTTGGAAACAGCAGTGTTACTTTTCTGAGCCTCAGTGTCTTTATACATACACCGGGGATAAGAACATCCTCACCTTTTGAATTTTGGGGAGGAATAAGTAAGATAATGGCCACAGAGTGCTCAGCACTGTGCCTGGATCCAGCCAGGGCTGCTGTTACTATTTGAAGTCGAAGGCAGGAAGTCCCAAGGACACGTTTCATCTTGTGCCTTTGAATTTGCAGGTCTCCTGACAAGTGCTGTCCTTAGGGCCTCGTATGGTAAAGTACTGGTGGGAACATATAAGGCTAGAATTTAAGTTGATGGGGAGAAGGGCTCTTTGCTAATTTAACTAATTAACAATTCATCATAGCAGCCTGTGAGGTTGCACTGTCACAGGTATCCGCTCACTAGAAAAATAATAGCATCATTAGCAACAACCTGTCAGGAAGACAAGGCACCACATTCTCAAGCACAGCCACCTGCTTGTTTTGTCTAAGTCTCTTTCTCTGGACAGGATAACAGGTTGTGAGAAAGATGTTTTGCCTGCGACAGCTCTGTAGGGGATGGGTGAGCCTCTCTGTGCTCCTCTGCAAAGTTAATGATTCTACTAAGAATGACAATAACAATGTTAACAATAACAACCTATCAGTTATCTGTTGTCAGGATAGTGCCACCTAACACACAAAACCTCAGTGGCACACAGCAATAGATGTATTAGCTTGTGAGCTTGTGGCATTGATCTGACTTGGCTGGTCTTGGCTAGACTAGTTTATGCTTCCTTCTGTGGTTAGCTGCACGTTGGCTGAGTGCTCTGCTGATCGAGATTAGGTTTGCTTACCTGTGTGGGGGTTGGCTCATGCGAGGTGACCCAGAAAGTCCCCAACCTGGAGGGCTGGGGTCACTTACCCCCGTTCCACAGTTCTCATCCCCCAGCAGGTTAGCGTGTTCCCAGGGCCCCAGCGGAGCAGCGAGAACAAGCACACCCGGTCGTGGGAACACTTTTCAAGCCTCATCTTGGTCGCAGTTCCCAAAATCCCACCGGCCACGCCCAGAGCCAGTGTGGAAGGACACTACAAAGCCAAATAGAGGAAGGAGGAAAGAATTAGGGGCATTAACCAAGATACAAGTGCAGTGAATACTAACAAGTATGGGATATGTACACTCCTAAACTCTCATCTAAAGAGTGCCACGACTGTGTTTTGATCTCACTGTTTCTCATCCTCTCACCCTAACATTCTACGCAGGTACACTCCCAAGTGACGTGACTACCGGCCTCTCTCCACTGCCACTTCCTCCCCTTTGAGCCAGGACAAGCCCGAGGACTCTTGCTCTTCCCTTGAGTGTATTGGGGGATCAGTGAACCAAGCATGTTACAGTCATCTTTTATTTAATCCTCATAACCTGTGAGCTAAGTGCTGGTATTTTCCCCTTTGTATAGAAGTGGAAGTCAGGACAGGGATGAGAATGTCTGTCCCAGGTCAGAGCGATAGTCAGTGCTGACGCCAGGCTCCAGATGGACTCCAGAGCCCGTGCCCTGATGCATGTACTGTGTTCTCTTCCAGGCATCATCCTGAAGCCAGGTCTAGCTGGGTTTCCCTCTGAACATGCTCTCGTGGCTGCTTTTGGAGTCAAGGGAAGAGATGAAATTTGTAATCTTTTCTTACTCCCGTTTGGGTTGGCCTTGCTTTCCTTCAGCCCTTTCCCTTGGCCCAAGTTCCCTGGGCAACGTCCACGCTCAGGCAGTCTCTTTGCAAAGCCCCTTTATCTTATCACTAGACAATACTTGACAAATTCAAACCACCTGTAAGGACTGCGGGCAGCTCTTCATTCACAGGTCCTTTAACGGCAGGCTCATAAAAGAGGCCGGTGGAGATTCTGGGTCTGACAGTCTTCTAGCCTGTGTTTGCTTGGTCTCATAGGTTTAAAACATTTTTGGTTAAAGTTATGGCTGTTTACATAACCTTTTACGGATAATCTCTCAGATTCTTGAAGAGACTACAATCATTTCTGAACCCTTTTCCTTTCACCTATATCCCAGTATCTTGGCGGGGCCCAAGACTCACATGGTGATGAATGACACTGGGATTGGAGTTTAATAGATGCTAAGTAAAGGCCGCTCATTTCCCCACTGGACAAACCCTTCACCCGACCGTTCAGTCCAGATGTCTGTGTGCTGGTCTGACAGCCGAGCTTAGAGGGCTTGAGAGCTGCGCCAGGCTGCTCACCCGGCGGCCAGAGCCGGCGTGAAGTGCGGGACACAAGCCTGGACTGGTGAATGGCAGGCAGCCCCACCAGAAGGAGGTCGCCAGGGGCAGGTGGCAGGAGGGTGGAGGGAAGCACAGGCTCGGGTCATGGCGGCCTGACCCAGCAGGAGCCACACACTGCCACGCTCAGCAGAGCAGGGTCCTGGTTTCCATTCAGTTCTCCTTTCTCTCTCTCTCTCTCTCTCTCGTGTGTGTGTGTGTGTGTGTGTGTGTGTGTACACACACACACACACACACACACACACACACACACACACGGGGGATGCTGGTGTTGAGAACACGGGGATGCAGATACCTCTTCGAGATTCTGATTTATTTTCCATTGGACATATACTCGGAAGTGGGGTTGCCGGGTCAAGTGACGGTTCTATTTTTAATTATTTGGGGAACTCTCCTACTGCTTTTCATAGCAGCTGCACCGACGGTCCACTTCCACCAAGAGCACCCAAGGTTTGCTTTTTCCACACCCTCACCAACACTTGTTATTTATCTTTCTATTTTTTTTTTTTATTAATATACAAAGCCATCCTGACAGGTGTGAGGTATCTCACTGTGGTTTTGATTTGCATTTCCCTGATGATTAGTGATGTTGAACATATTTTCATACACCTGTTGGCCATTTGTATGTCTGATTAGTAAGAAAAAATGTCTATTCAGGTCCTTGACTCATTTTGTGAGGTTGTGGGTTTTTGTATTTTAATTAAAAAAATTTTTTTTTTGCTATTGAGTTATATCAGTTTCTTCTATTACCTCGGATATCAACCCCTTTTTGATATATAGTTTACAAATATTTTCCCACCTGGTATATGGAGGCTGTCTTGTCTTTCCATGGATGGTTTCCTTGCTTATATGTGACCCTGCTTTTCTTGGTCTGGGCTTGGCTCAGTTTGATACAGGGAAGAGAGCTAAGGAACAGGTAGCCTTTTGCTATTCAAATAGTGCTGTTGTCATGTCCTCTTTGAGGGCCTTCGGTACTGTTTCTGCCTCTGCGTATCCTTCCTGGTCTCAGTCTGCTGGGAAGGGCTCCAGACTCTCCCACTAGAGGCTTCTCTCCAGCAATTTCTTCTCCCCAGTGATCAACATTTCCCATGGCTGATCAGTGAAGCCTGTGTTTTTTTTCTTATTCTTCTGAGGATACACAGAAAATAGGACACAGGCACCACCCTAAATTGCTTTGAGTGGTCTTTATAGGGAAAAACAGATGAAAGCAGAGGTAAACTGTCTGCCTTAGAGGCTGGAATGAAACGCTAACCAGGGCAGCTTGTACTTGTCGTTCTTCCCTGGGCATGCACTGCGCTTGGAAGACTAGTCTCCATGTCAGACCTGGCTCAGAAGCCACACCCTCTGTGGAAGCCCTTTGATGACCGCACGAGGGAGGGTTGCTTTGTTCTTGGTGTCTGGTACCACTGCTCTCAGACCCTGCCGTGGCTTCTGCGACCTCGAGGCACCAGCTTAAGTACCACGTCGGAGCCGGCAGGGCCATGGCCTCTGTAACTGACATTTCCTGTTGGTAATTTGAGGTACATGACGTTGTGTTAGGGGGCCAAGGACCGGACCCATGATTTGACTTTTGAGAGCCATAATGTGGTCAGTGTTTTCTATTTATTTGTTTTTAAGTAGAAGGAGCTTAATGGAACTGAGTGAATGGCCACTTGGGCAAGAAGCTCCCAGAATGACATTTAGAGTATTTGAAGGGATGTGCTCCATGTGTGTTTGGATGCAGGTATGGAAGACATGCAGTTCCCCAGCTATGAAGGAGCATGCGCTCCACTTTATCTCCAATTATCATGGAAGCCTCCACGTGACTTCCCTTCCTGTGGACCTTGGCATGTGTTAAGAGCAAACATGGAAAGTTCCAACCAGATTTGTCTGTATAATATTGTGTTGTTGGTTTAGATGAGTGGTTCTCAATGGGAGCAGTAGTGCCCACTAAGGAAATTTTGGAAAATAATGAGGGTGATTTTGGTGTCATAGTTATTGGAGGTTACTGCTGGCATTCAGTAGAGCAGCCGCCAGGGACATTTGATGTCCCTGTAGTACATGGATAGTCCCGCAGAATGAATCCTGCTGCCTCCTGCATAGCTCTCAGATGTTTGACCAAACACTCATGTAGATGAAATACCCATTTACAATGATCAGAGTCTAGGAGTGGACTTTTATCTTAAGAGACAGGAAGAGAGAGAGATGAGAAGCATCAACTCATAGTTGTGTCTTTTAGTTGTTCATTATTTGCTTTACACATGTGTCTTGACTGGGGGACTCAAGCCAAGCCAGTGACTCCTTGCTCAAGCTTTTGACCTTGGGCTTCAAGCCAGCAACCTTTGGGCTCAAGCCAATGACCACAGGATCATGTCTTTGATCCCACACTCACCCCAGTAACCCTGCACTCAAGCTGGATGATCCCATGCTCAAGCTGGCAACCTTGGGGTTTCGAACCTGGGACCTCAGTGTCCTAGGTCAACACTCTGTCCACTGTGCCACCCCCATTCAGGCTTAAATAGAAACACTTAATCACAGAAGTATTTGTTTTGTACTTTAAATTTACTTTCCCAGGGATGCAACTAACATGTTATTGAAAGAAGATTGCCTATTGATTAGTTTGTGAATTTTGCCAAGCGTTGTTCCCCATTTGGGAAATTATGCCATCAATGGCAGTGCTGTTCACATACTGAGTCACCCATACACACACCTGTCAGTCTGTACGAGGAGCCCTCATGCTCATGCTGGCGCTACAAATAATGCACTGATATACTTCGATAGCCCTGATTTAATTATGTCAGGCTAAACCCCACTACCTGTAATGTTTGTTGATAATTCTTTCTTTAAAATCCAAACTTATTCATGAAAAGGAAGTCTCAGCATTTGATTTCTTCCTTTGTCCTTTCATACTGTGGTGTCAGAAATATTTGCATATAGAAATTTATTTAACTTTATTGTCAACTATTTTTTTTCAAATAGTATCGAGTGTTAGCTTTGGAATCATGTCATGTAGGTGATACTGTGTGAGTTTTCAGTACCAAGTATTTGCTATCTAAATGGGGACTGAAGGATGGAGAATGACAGACTTAGATGAACAGAGAGCAGTTGAAACACAAGAATGTCTTAGAGCAGAGTGAGACATGGCATCAAAATGGATCCCTCGGAGAGACTGAAAGTTTGAAATAAGAAACTTGTGGGTAGAACATTGGAAGGAGTCGGTGTCTTTCATGATGCTAGTGTTTATTAAGCACTGACTCTGTCATGTGCGTTGCTGAGAAATGTATCTTACGACCTCTCAGCGATGACAATAGGCTCCCTCTTACCCTTGAGGTCCCATAGGCCATGGGGGCAGAGCCCAGGTCGAATTCATAGTTGTCACCCACAGAACCTGCTCTCTCAACTAGACCATATTAGAAAATATGGTCTGCAGAAAATAAACTTGGACCCCTCTTGGCATGTCCTGTTGAATGAGTTGGAGGACATCTGACGAGGGTAGTGGTTCAGACTGCCTCGGTTGTGTTCCCACCTCCAGCTCTGGCCGTGACCTTCAGAAAGGCTGGGCTGGGATTGAGGAAGGAAATTTTTTTTCTTTTCCGTAGGCCTACTCTCTTTCCTAAAGACATCTGGGGTGGGGGGCATACCCATTTTGAAATATTTATACATGAGCCACATTTCAGCAATTAAATGACATGAGTACCTCTCAGTTCTTAGAATCTGGGCTAAATACTGGAGTTCTGTGTCAGAGTTGACCTTAACACAGGAAGTATATATTTTATGATGGTTAATAGACCATCAACTAATAGCTGTTACTAGTATTAAAAGTTTGTATTAGTGATAATAAATAGACAACTCAACGTTTATCCAACCTGCACGATTCCTCCCAGATGGAGTCAATGAGCTGAGGAAGTGACTGGTTTTCTTTTATAGCTCATTTGATGTGCCTTAGATTTCAGTGGGGACACGATAGATTTGGGGAAAAGCTCAGTGAGAGCACAAAGGAGTCTTTGGAGATCTGGGGAAGGTACCTCAGCATTGGCAGAAGTGGAGCTTGCCCCTGGCTGATGCCATCACCTGGGGCAACATTTCTTGAAGGCATGGGCTCTCAACCAGGGGAGACTTTAGGAAAAGACCAAACAAAGATCTTTCTTCTACTTCAGAGGAATCACTGGGATGTTCTCATCAGGGAAAGTGTGGCTTTGTTGTGTGGGGAGTCACAATGCCATCGCTATGTGTTTATTTCCTTTGTGAAGAGTCTGTGCAAATGGTGATTCAGAGCAAGAGCTCTAAAGACAGGCAGTTTGTTTCAAGGAGGGTAGGCTCAGATAAGTTGCTTGAATTCTGTGCCTTAGTTTTCCCATCTGAAAGTGGGGCTCATAGTGGAGCTATCTCATAGATTAGTTGTTGGATTCAATGAGGTCATTTGTGCTCATTGTTTATTAGACTTACACTGACTAGTAGTTGCTGCATTGAGCACGTAGTATATGCTCAGTAAATGTTAGCTGCTACTGTTATGTTTCATTTGAAAATGGAGATCATAGAAATACCCACCTCATAAAACTGTTGGGAGGACTATCAATTACTATATATAAAATGACTAGAACAGTGCCCACCGTATTGCAAGTAATAAATGTTAGTGATTGTCGATATTGTTACTATTGCCATCTTGTGGGGGACTACCTATTTTTAGGACTCTAGCACAGTCAAATTTATGTCCTATGGCCTCTCAGCGGTATAGCCTCTCTCTTATCCTTGAGGTCCTACAGGCCATTTTCATTTAAGTATTTTTATACCAGTACCATGTGTTCTCACATTTGATTTGTTAAATACATGACTTGTGACACCAATGGGTTGGACATCTTCCTCACTATAATGACAGAACTCAAAAGCTTCCCACACGCTGCCCCTGTTTCTTGCTATTCCTATGCAGAGCAGTTACATTGGAATATATGGCTTCCTTTGAGGACTGAAAGTTCAGGGGTGCCTATGGGTAAGATCTCTTGAGTCTCTGGGATATCTGTAGAAAGTAGCCACTAGCTGTTGTTTTTTTAATAGCTGAGAAAACGGAATCTTTGACAAGTGTTGGGTTGAAAAATCAGAGAATCTCAAGTATGACCCAGAAGGGAACTTAGAGGTCTTCTATGCCAATCTCCTCATTTTACAGGTCGCTCAGAGAAGTTCGTTAACTTGCCCAAGGTCAGGCAGCTAGTGAATGACATAGCATGGGCCTAACTGTTGGCCAGTGCTTACCTGGTGATTGGTTATGTGATTTTTTAGAGTCATTAGTTGGTGGAACAGGGACTAGAAGTCAGCACTGCTGCAGACAGTCTGGTTCCATGGGGTCCCCTCAGGGCTAAGGCAAGAGGGTCAGTGGAGTGTTAGGTACAGAATGGCCCCTGCCCATGACCAAGCAATGTCACATTCTGCATTGGTCTTTGGCATTCTGAAGGATGCAGACAAAACCACCATATTCAGAATCACAAGACACTGGCTCTGCCCTGGCTTCATTTTCCTCCTTGCCCTCTGCCCCAGGTTTACTGAGATATAATTTATGCACGGTAAGCTTTTTGAGTCCACAGTTCTTTGAGTTTTGATAAATGCATATAGTCATTCATTATTATCACAGTCAAGATAGAGAATAGTCCCATCACCCCAAAATCCCTTTGTGCTTTTTGTATTCAACTTCTCTTCCCCTCCCCTCCCCCAACCTCCAGCTCTAACAAGCACTGACCTATTATTTAGTTTCTATTGTTTTGCTTTTTCCAGAACATCATGTACATGGGACTGTGCCGGCCTTTTGAGTCTGCCTTGTTCCACTTAGCACAAGGCTCTGGAGATTTGTACTGGCCACACTCTGTATGTCCGTAGTTGCTTAGGCAAGTTGCTTAAGTTTCAGTCTCAGTGTCCTCATCTGTAAAGTGGGCATAACGCTTGCCTTGCCTTGCCTTGGTGCCCTTGCAGTCAGGGGGAAAGCATGCACAGGACTGAAGAGGAAAAGCGAGTGCACAAGTCTCCTTGTTGTTCTCCTGGTGAGGTGGCCTTTTCAAGGGCCTCAGGGTCCAGAGGCAATCCTAAGTGAAGCAAAAACCCTGCAGAGCCTGGTTTCTGCTGATGAGCAGGACCAGCTCCAGCATCACTGCTATACTCTCCCCCAGCCCGAGGCCTCCACAGGCCGGTTCCAAGGCCTGAAATGTTACAGGAAACACCCAATAGGGACTGTCACCAGGGGAAATCCATCTCTGACATGTTGCCTCTGCCACCCACCTCCACCCCCACCCCGCTGCGGTGGGAGGCCTAACCTGTGGATGAAACACTGATCTGTTTGGATGGAAGGTACTTTGCAAACACACTACTATCAATTAACGTTGGTAACAAGTTACAATAGTGTTAGTGTTATGGGAAAGTGTCTGATTAGGATCTGAACATATTGCATACCACACAGTTGGAGGGAAAAGGCCTCTCTTGGCTCTAGATGCACAGGGCGGAGCGAGAACCCCAGATTTGCACTTTCTTGCGAGTGCTGTGTAATTCTGAGTTACAGAACACACGTGACCAACATATAGCCCCCAGGATGTGGACCCGGAGAGGCCAGCCTCTCAGACCGCCCTGCCCTCTGTCTGATTGGCTGTGGGGGGCAGATGGCAAGACAGGTGCAAATAGCAGAGGGTAACCCTGGGCTCGGATTCAGGGGGCCTGGATGCCACATGGGGCCTGGCCATTAATCCTGGGTGGCTTCACCCCTATTTCCTCACCTATGGAAAAGTCTGCTGGGCTAGGTCACCCCAAAGGATTCTCCAGTGACCCTCATGAGTGATGGAGACACTGAGTCCCAGCTCTGGGTGCTGGGGACTGGGGAGGGTGTGGGGGGTGTGGAGATGGGGAGCAATAGCCCCGAGCCTGAAGAGAGAGCCTTCAGAAGCTAGCTCTTTCCAGCACTAGCTGACTACGATTCTGATCAACATATTGCTGAAATGTTTGCTTCCGGGTGTCATTTTAGACTGCAAGTAGCTAAACCAGATTCTGCTCCTATATATAGATCCCACGTTTGGTTGTGTTTCTCCTAGGCTCTTATTACTATGTTCCCCATCCGGCTCCCTGCTGAGCTTTTGCCTCCAGGGATCAGATACTTGAGAGTCAGAAAGTCAGAGAGGAGCTGTGACCCTATTGAGGGGTCTCTCTCCTCCCACCTCTCCAAACCCTCCACCCCCCACCCCCACCCAACGAATGCTCTGCACTGCAGGTGGATGCCAAAGGGACAGCTCCTCCCTTCCTTCCATGAGTCCTCGTAATAATGGTGATAATGCTGATGGAAGCTGACCAGCCCCACTGTGGCAGCAAATACTATGAGCAAAACAGCTCTGATGTCCTGGTTTAAAGGAAAGACGGGCATAAATCAGGTTGAAATGAAGTGCAGATGATCACAAACAGCTCACTTTTCAGATCAGAGGACCCAGGACCCTCCACAGATAGAAGCAAAGAAAGGGACCATTAAGAGTGGGTGTTTTGAGGGGTGGGGAGTCGGGGGGGGGTGTCTAAATTTAACTAGTGAATTCTCCAGAGGAAGCTATTGCTGAAAATGAAAAGGTGAATGAAGGAAGGTGGAGGTGGCTATTGGAGAAAGAGATATAGGCAGGAAAGAAAGCAGGAAGAGGGGTTTCCTTAAAGAGACAATGCAGGACCCTGGCAATCTGGTTTTTAAACAAATGTTCCCAGTCCGTAACAGTGAGTCCCCCCAGCGTACATCCTTTGTCTCCTGGAAGGAAACCTAACCTCTGCCCCAGCTGGTGCTGACTCCCCTCACCTGCCCTTGCGATTTCTTTATGTTTAAGCATCATGGAGCTAAGCTGCCTTTCTGGTATCCATATTTCATATGCCTCACTACCTCCTTCCCTGTTTTTCTTCCTCTCTGTCTCGCTCTTCCCTCCTCTCTTTCCTGCTTTTCTTTCTTTAAGTCCTTTATTCTTCCAGACTTTTCTCTTCACCCTTTGTCCCCCTCCCCTCCCCTTCCCGTTTCACTCTTTTTCCCTTCAGTCCCTCCCCACCCCCTCCCTCCTTCCCCCTTTCTCCTTCCCTTTCCTCCCTCCCTTCTTCCTCTTTCCCCCTCACCCCCTTTCTGCTCTCCTGCCCTCCTTCCTCCCTCAGTTTTCCCATATCCCCATCCCCATCCCTTCTCCCTCTCCCTCTCCCCCTTCTCTTTACCTCCTTCCCCTTCCCTCTCTTTCCCTCTTGGTCCTTGTTTATCTCTCAGCTCCAATTTCTTGCCTTACAGATTTACCTGTAGAACAAGACACCGCTCCTCTTGCAAACACGGTGTAAGGAATCCATATTCTCCATATTCTCTCCCTTCAATCCCTTGGGCATGTCAGAAATGGTATTCCTCCCCCAACTACCCCCGTCAAAATAAAATAAATTCAGCCAGCTCCTGCTGTGTGTCCTTAAATCCATTCCCTCTGGCTTCACTGGTTTAAAAGCCTGTACCCTAGAAGGGGCCTCCTGCATTTGCTGGCAACTCTGCTCCAGCCTGATCGCCACAGATAGTGCTTGGGAGTGAAGAAAAGGGGGGAAAACCCTCTCTGGTTGGAGATTTCAAAACAAGATTCTACCAGCTCTCAAATCTGTGCACTTGCGGAGTGGCAGGGCTTAGGGGCAAGGAGTAGAGGACTGGGGTGTGGGTGTTTGTCATAAACAAATCAGCCACAGAATTTATATATGGATCTGAATGTGCGTTTCCTTTGGCATGTTTGGTGTCTTTCTGCCTGGCATCCAGGGTGGGTGATGTGTGAGTCTGACTTCTCTCACACATTCGCTGTGGTCTGGTGTGTGTGTTTGTGTGTTTGATGGAATTGGGGGGGGGTCGTTTGCTGTGTTTTTGATCTGATCCACTTGACAGATTATCTGAGTCCAGCCCACCTTTCCGCACATGTCAAACAGATGGGATCATGTTAAAAGCCTTCAGAGAGCCGTGGCTGAGCGGTGGGTAAGGCAGGGAGGGGAAAAGAGGAGGGGGACCGAGGAGAGAGAGGGGCACCTTCCAGTGGCTTTGTGTTTTCACACGTTGGAACTGACAGGAGCCCTGCTTCTCAGTGGGGGGCATCCTGGGGTAGGGGCTGATGAGGGGTGGGATGGAAAGGAGAGCGAGAGGTGGGGTGTTGGTGGGCAGGGTTATGATGTCACAGCAAAAGTTACAACAGGAGGAAAACACAGAAATGGTTCAACATTTTTTTTTTAAACTTTGGACTGCCAAGAGCTGAAGGAGAGTGGTGAGCAAAGGAATGAAGGGGAGAGAGAGAGAGACTAGACTGGAAGCTGGAGTTTTGTGTAGCTTCTTGAAAGCTTATGAATGGATTATGAGCAGCTGAGAGCCAGGAGAGACCTATAGGGGATGCAGGATCATCCCCACAGTAACAGGGGAGCAAAGCACGCGGGATCCTTCTTCCTTGCTGTGTTATCCCTCCTTCCTGAAATGAATGGTAGGAAACCTTTTTCTGAGGGTCGAGGGGGTGGCATGAGGGACGGGAAGTTTACTTCTCCTTTTCCTACCTGAGTCTCTTCCTTTCATTTCAACTAAGTTCCTCTCCTTCTTTTCTTTCCTGGTTTCTTCTCTCTCTGTCTCTCTTTCTCTCTTTCTCTTTCCCTCTTTATTTCTCCCTCTCCTTCTCCCCTGCTGTTCTTTTTCTACATCTCCTCCTGCCCTCCTTCCTAATCCCCAATCTTTATTGAGGTGCTTTAGGAAAAATATAAAGAAATAAAGGACTGAGTCAAGAGAGTGAAGGGAGATATGGGAGTGATAAGAGGAATAAGGACAGTTCAGGTTCAAATGATTTGTTTAGTAATATCCACGTGCCTGAACTGATATCTTCTTGGGGGACTTGCTTTGAGGCTCCAGTGGACACAGCCCAGGGAAACAGGACGTGCCCTGGATGGGGTATTTGGGGCACAGCATTCTTAAAGCAAAGAAGTCAATGATTAGCTGGGGTAGAGGAGTTTAGAAGGTGACGAGGAGACCCAAGGCAGAAGAGACAGCATGATCTTACTCTGAACTATGTGGGCTCTAGGTTTTTCATCTGGGTAGCACAAGCAGTGGTTTTAGAAGTATAAGTGATTTTTCCTATTATTGAATGAAAGACCCAATATATTTCTCTTCCTATTTTGTATCCATCCGAGGTCAAACATCCTTCTCCTTGTTGAGAATTCAAACCATAGTGTGTGTGTGTGTGTGTGTTCATGTGTATGTATGTATGTGTGTACACACACATGCATTTAAGGGATGGGACTCCCCGAGATAGCATCCATCTAAGCAAACATTATTGCAGAGGTTAAAATCATGTTGTTTACTTCTTCATATATCCATTCATTTTGAATCAATTGAAAAAAATACTTGCTTGGATCTAGCTGTTTATTTTTGCAAATTACTTATTTTGAATATCTCATTTGTTTATTTGCTCACTCAGCATATGGTGACTTTTAGTGACTCCAGAGTGAGAAACTTCAGAGAGAATAACAAGATCTATGTAGTACGCCTTCACGGCATTTCCCTTTAGCACTTCTTAATGCAGGGTGATACATTTTCTCCTCCCTCCCAGTGTTCAATATAAAGTGAACTTGGGTGTTTTGTTTTAAATCCCAAGTGATTAAGAAAAATAAACTTCAGGGGGTTTGTGCAAAAGAAGCAAAAGAGATGCAGGTGGTCCCTAAAAGGCTGGTGTGGATTGAATAGGCAGGTCTGCTTCTAACACGTGTGAGTGTGTGTGTGTATGTGTGTGTGAGAAAGAGAGAGGATGTACACAGGGAAGAGTGCTCCACCACTGTATTGATTGCTATTGATTGTGTCGGCTGTGGCTGAGGAGAGAGAAAGCCCAAGATGTTTCTGGGGAAACCGAGAGCAGTCTCCGTCCCCTGTGCCTTACTGAGGTGGCGAGGTGTTCAGGAGGAAGGAGGGGACAGGGAGTGGGCGGAGTGAAACACCGAACTTATTAGCTTTGACATCATCATTGTCTTTAAATGAAACACCAAGAAGATAATTACAGGGAGAGAAGAAAGGAGACGGGGAGTAGGAGGGACCAGAGCGAACAGGTCCCCTGAAGTGTATGTTCTTCTCACTCTCTTGTCTGTCTTTTCAGGGACCCACAGGACTCCCAGAAGGTCCAGTCCAGGGTTCTCAGACTCCTCAGGTTATTAGGACATCAGACCGGCACCCTAAAGGAGAACTTCACAGAGACTTGCAGCATACTAACAAGTTGGAAGGGGATTAAAAAACCAAACCAAACCAAACAAAAACCTTCAACACTCAACCACCCCAAGCCGGGAGCTGAGGGAAACGTTCTGACCTGCAAGGCAGCCTGGAGGCTGGGTGGGCTCTGGCTGATGAGGACACATCTGGACAGTGAAAGTTAAGTACCAGCTCGGATTTCTGCGCACCCAGATTCTTTGTTTTGCCCTTTTAGATGACAAGCATCAGATTCTGTGTCTCTGCATACAAGTTCTTCTAGTCATTTATTTGAAGGTGAATGTAGTTTAGGTTAAGGGCTACGAAGAGAAGGTGACTCCTGGGAAGGAACAAAACAAGAACGCAAGGAGAAGGGTCTTTGTGATGACCCCAGGTAGCGAGGGCTGTGTTTGTGAGCGAGTGTGTACCGGAGAGGCTTTGGCTGATGGCCACGTGTCCCTCCTCTAGAATCAGCAAGGGGAGGGGCTATTGAAAAGGGGGGGAAAAAGGAAAAGAAACCTGAGCTCTCTGGAAGAAATTCAAAGGAACCCAGAGAAATGAACTTGATTCTGAGAGGACTCAACTAGAGCAGGGTGCGAGGTGAGGGCACACACCGGGTGAGCCGCGGAGCCCACACTGGCACGGCGCCCAGAGCAGGTAGCCAGCAGAGGCACTCTTTTGGGGCTGCTTGAAAAAGTTTGGTCTGTGAACAAAACAGTTTCCCCGGTGACTGTGAATCCACTGCTGGCTGCCTGTCTCTTCCCCCCCTCCATCATTTTGGTGTGGTACCCAGAAGGTGACTCCTGGTGCTGTGTAAAGAGCTGGGGGAAAGATGATGTGCTTAAAGATCCTGAGAATGAGCCTGGTGGTTCTGGCCGGGTGGGCGCTCAGCTCTGCCAGCTCAGAGCCGGGCTGGACACACAAGAGGTCCCTAGCTCAGAGGGGACACCTGAACGAGGTGCTGTCAGAAGGAGAGCGCTGTTGGCTGGGGACCGAGGTTCGAAGAGCCAGAGCTTCTCCCCAGCATCACCTCTTTGGGGTCTACCCCAGCAGACCTGGCAGCTTCCTGAGGCCCTATCCTGTAGGGGATCGGGGTGCCCGCCATGCGGGACTCCGTGAGCCAGCTGCGGAGGAGGCGGCTGCCCAAGGTGCTCCCGCAGGCCCGCCTGTGAGTGCAGCAGCGAGGAGTGATGCTGAGCAGCCAGCCGCCCCGTGGGCAGGGGACGGTCCTATTGGGCAATCGGAGCTGCTGGGAGATGATGACACTTATCTTGACGACCGAGGAGCCAAGAAGTCTCTAGGTGAAGCTGGGGCCCGGGAGCACTCCGCCGCGGCTGCCACTGTGAACACCACCTTCGCACGCCGCCGGAAGGAACCCAAGCCAGAGACCCGAAGGAAGGCTCGGGCCAAGACCAGGGGACGTCGCCAAGTGGTGGAGGGGCAGGCAGAGGGCGTGCGGGGAGACCCCGATGTCCCTCCCCGGTATTTCCAGCCTTGGCCTAAGCGTCCCCTTATGGACAGGGTCAGAACCAGCCCTTCGGAAGACAGCATCCAGAATGGCAAAGGGAACCCCCACTGGGAAGCCAAGACCTTGAACCCTCACAGAGGAGGACTGCCTGTCTTGTACTTCTCTGGGAGGCGGGAGAGACTGCTGCTGCGGCCCGAAGGACTGGCTGAGATTCCCCGGGAGGCGTTCACAGTGGAAGCCTGGGTGAAGCCTGAGGGCGGGCAGAGCAACCCAGCCATCATCGCAGGTAATGCCCCTCCCCACCTCCGGGTCTTCCCATGCTCCTGGTCAGACCTAGGGGGCATCAAGGGGAAGGGGACAGAGCAGGAAAACCAAGAAGGGCCGGCCAGGGAGAGGGGGGCCAGAGTCTTTCTTCACCAGCACAGCAGGACTCCAGACCTCCGCTCAGCACAAGTGTGTCTGTCCCGGTATTGATCTGTGGTTCTAGACCTTATGCTGGCACGTAGGAGACCTCTAGCCCATTCTCTTACTCCTATTTAAAGGTGAGGACCTCTAGTTCTTTGTCACTGGTGACGATGTGTCACATCTATTTCTCATCGTCCAGTATGAGATACCTGGGTGACTTTAAAGTTATGTGAGAGTGCACGGCCCTGGGCAGTGAGTTATGCCTGGGCGGGCCGGGCCACCAAAGACAGGGCTGCCAGGTGCACAGTTGTTGTATCTTGACTGGGTCCCTCTGCTGTGGGCAGCCCTGCAAAGCAGCAGAGAGCTACCACCTGGTCCAGGTCCTGGGGTCCCCTGACAATCATGTGTGAGGCTAGGGACATCAGGGTCAATTGGAAATGATGGGTACTTACAAGCCAGGACCCTGGTTTCTAGCCTTGACTATTATAAGTGGGACCTAAAAATACACCTTGTATAATGCTATGGTTTTTGTTAGAGGCAGTGTCTGGGAACATTCCTCACATTTATTTTCCACTGTCCCCAGATCTTGGTTTTCACAAAAAGTCACCCAGAAGGACAGAAGAGGAGCAGGGTTAGGAATGACTTGTCTCCCTGGCCTACCTGAGGGGGGACTCGTTTCAAGCAAGGGGTGGGGATAGGACCTGCTACTTGATCATCCCCCACAACAGCACCGTACACAAGGCTAGGCACATGTAGAACCATCGTAATCTTACTCGTTTGGATCACCCACAACATGCGTGGATGTTTCCAGTCCCATTACATGGACGGGGAAACGAGAACGGCGCGGAGCGTGCCAGAGGCAGACTGGGAAGAGGAGCCCGCAACCCTGGAGTGCTTGACAGCTGTCCAGAGGAGAAACTTCTCAGGTTGCTGGGTGCCTGCAAATAACTTGCAGACCAGAGTAAGAAATCTGGAAGGAGGGAGCCTCTTTCAATGGGGTGTTGCTGGAACATCCCCGCTGGACACACTGTCTCCCAGTCTTTGGCTGTGATTTCTCCTTTGGAAGCTGGGATTCCCAGACATTGAGCACTCTAGAGTTTTGTGGTTTTGCTTTTATTTTATTTTGGGGTGGGAGAGGATGCGAGGGGAGGAGAGAGGGAAAGGGGCTGGGCTGCAATAGGTGGGGGGAAAGAGAGAGAGTCAAAGAAAATCCTTCTTCTGGGGCCAAATGGAAGAAATAATGAGATGATTATCTGACCAGAGCTGGCAGTGTCATGGTTTTTCCCAGATGACATCTTCAGGCTGCCTGATCTGGCTTCCTGGTGCCCATCTGCCAGGGAAACTGTGTTCTTGCAGTCTAGACTGAGGCCCACGACTGCCTACCCCTCTTCTCGCAGTAGCAACATGGGGGCCTGGGATCGGTTCCCTGGCTGTGAGGATTCAGAGGAGGACCCAACAGGGATATATGCAGGAAGTTCTTGGGGACTATTTCTTTGGATGGTAAAACCCAAACATGGGGAAACAGACTCCAGACAGGGGGTACCCAGCCCCTGTCCCAACCCTTCTGTGTCTTCCTGTCTCATGACCCACACGCTGGAGAGCATCGTCATGGTGTGATTCCAGTTATAGCATTCTTTGTCACACCTCCCCCACCCTTCCTATTCATTTCCCTCCCTTGCCCACCTGTCCATCACCACCAGCCGCCCCCCACCTTGCCACAGCCCACACACTCAGATCCTCCTCCACTCTGCCCATCTGAACTCTCTTAACCTCCCTAAGCATATAAAATTAGGCAGGAAATCTTTTGCAGACAGTCTAGCTTCTGGGGCTTCTTTCTCTTCAAATCAAAGTGACCCCTGTGGTGTACTGATATTTCCCCTTAAGTCCACACCAGGAAAGTCAAAGGGAGGGAATGCCCAGGTCTACCTCTTCTGTAACGCCCCCCCCTTCTACCTCTCACCCCCACCATATCTTTCTCCAGTCTTGTGCACATCAGGAAATATTCAGGAGAGATTTAGGGTAAACGTCTGGGAAGAATGGAGCTGGAAACTCGTCTTCGTTCTCCAGAATTCTAGCAACCAGGCTGTTGAGGGCATAGGCATCCTTGTCGGCTAATTTGCTGGGCTCCTTCTGCTTCATGGGGGCCGCCTGGCTGAGAACCATGCGGTGGTCAGAGGCAGTCCCTCTAAGGAACAGAGGGCTCTGATTGGCACCTGTTTACCCCCCTCACCAGAATAGCCCAACTTTCATCTCTTACCTTACGGGATTGTTAGTAGCTTGCTGCCTGTTCCTGGGGTGACTGGCCCCCACCCATGCAGAATGGCAACTACTGGGTCATGTTCCTGGGAGGAATATATGACTCAATTAATGACTTACTGCTGTTCTACTGAGGATAGCCCAGGTGTGCTACAAGACTTGGCTCCCCCATTCTCTTCCAACAGCTTTCAAGCCTTTCCTTCTATGTACCTAACTCAGATCCAGCTTCCTGGTTCTCAGTCTACTCACCTCGGGCATTTTCTCTTCATCAGAGACATCAAGCAATGCAGCCATACCAGCCATGGTAGAGGGAACCGACCCCCTGAGCTGTGGGGCCTTGGGGGTACTTCCCTCACAGGGCACTAGGTGGCAGTGTTGCTTCATGCACCGGAGAGGAGGCCAGCCTTTGGAAGCCACATAGTAGTGGGGGAATGTGTCTGGTTTCCAGGAGGGCTGTCCAAGCCCTGGCCCCTGGGCTGTATAGACTCACCCCCTCCAAAGTTTCACTGGTAGGCATCCCATAGGATCAGCTTCATCCAGGTCTTTTTCCGGGCCTATGGTGAAGGGGCTAAGTGGCATTTTGGGGTTGTGACTAACTTTGCACTTGTAGCAACTAATAAGGTGCTGTATATAAAAGTCAAGTCACTATGTTGTACACCTGAAATGAATATCATATGCCATGCCAACTATAATTTAATTAACTTTTAGGATGAAAATTAGGAAAATAAATAACAAATCAACTAGGGTTCTCTCCCACCCCCCCACCCCCCAAACTCTCTCATTCTTCCAAAATAGGAAGTTGGATTCCGGAATGAATTGCCAACATGCTGTTCTTTAGGGCCAAGGACTGCACAGGCTCACTGCCATTATGTGCTGAGTTTCTCTCTGTCCCTGAGAGGGGAGTAATGGTGCTGGCCCCCCTGTGAGTTAGACCCGTGGAGTTGCCTCTCTCCCATAGCTCGGAAGCAGGGCAGCAAGGTCCAGCTCCAGGCTGGGGCTGGCCGCAGAGGAACCTGGCAGTTCAGAGATCTGTGCCACCTAGAAGTAGCCTTCAGTCAGCAGCGCATTTGGATGGGCTGTTGGAACTCAGTGGATGTAAGCCAAATTCTGTCCTCCCCCACAGCCCCCCAGTGCGAAAACTTGATGCTCCAGTACCCAACCTCGAAACAATCCTGTCCCCTTCTTTCCACGTCACCCCCAACAAACTCAGATGAAAAGCCTTTTAATAGGTTCCACCTCACCCATAATTGATTTCAAATGTTCCCTGACATCGTCCAACTGGGTAACCACCTGCAGCTCAGCTTGCGGGACCAAGTCGGTCAGTCCGTGCAGGGTAGAAGCCCGAGCCCAGGTTTCTACATTCAACAAGTATTTGTGGAGTGCCTCACTGTGCAGAGCACCACAGGGAATACAGAGATGTCTAAGAAACTGTCCCTGACTTGGAGAGGAGTGACCCTCCTCCGAGGATCCAGGTTTCACAGTGTCTCCCAGGGCAGAACGTGGGAGTCAGACAGCCCTGGAGGCAGACCCGTCCCTGTCCCTCATCAGTGCTGGGATCTTTGGCAACCCCGTTGAACTTTTCTGAGCCCTGGTTTCCTCAGATCTCAAAAAAACTAGATAATGTCTTGTTGCCTTATTAGGATGTCTCAATAAGTCACGTATGTCAAGTGCCCTAAACACGGCCTGAACCATGGTGTTTATTTGTGGTGTGGCATTGATGACACAGAGGTCATCGTTGCTAAGGAACCTACTTACTTTTGGTTCTAACCCACTAACCTGTAATTTTTATTTAGTTAGGGCAGCCATGTTAATTCCTTAGAATTTCAGCTTGCTCCTCTGTCAAATACGAATGGTGGTGAATGGAATATTTTGCAAAATGGTCTCAAGATAATTGAGACCATGGTAGAATCAGAGTCCTGAAAGAACCCTATTATTTTAAACTTATTTGTTCTTTTTAGCCTGGGCAACATTCATTTGAGTAAACTGTACCATAGGACTAAAGCTTATATAAGGTCACAAACCCCTTTGAGAATCTGATGAAGGCTATGATGACTCCTCAAGAAAATGTATAGGTTCACGTAGTTAACCTACTGTTCAGAGTTCTCTGGACGTCCTGGTGTCCAGAGCTTGCTGGCCTTGGGTTTAAAGCCCTTGTTTAAGGCATATTAATAGTTCTTTTCTTTTTTGGTTCTGAATGGCACCTAAGCAATGAATGAAGTTTCAGAGGTTGTGGTGGCCCCTCCTTCCCCAGTAAGAGGGCTCTGTACTAAGGGGAGGAGTTTGTTCATGCCGAGGATGGAGCAGATATTAATGCAGATACAAAGAGAATTTTAACGGAGGGCCATGTGTACTATGTCCCCCTTTATCCATAGGACTCAGTGATAGCTGAAGAGTCACACCCATGCTGTCCCCAGAGCCCCTCTGAAGACAAGGGTCTCACCAACCCCCGCCGTGTCCCAGCTACCTCTTCCGAGGTTGTCCCAATGATCAGAATCAGGGTGTTTTCCCGGGACCCAGATATGCATCGGAGTCTTAGCAACCCTGCCCTTGGAGTGGAAGAAGCATGGTGTGAGGGCTGTTGTCAGTCCCTGGGAGTGGGTTCGCCCACCACGACTAGGATGAGCTCCATGAGTTTGCTTGTGTGGGCATGGCAAATTAGTGTTTGTCTACTGGGCTGTGTAGATCAGGTGGCTGTTTGGCCTTCCAGAAGAGAGGCAGTGCCTGGCTGTAGAAGTAAAACAGACTCTCCCTCTGCCCCCTCCGTTGACAGCCCATGGCTGGCCCCCTCATGCATGCAGCCTTCCTTGATTGCCTATGGGAAAGAGCTCTCTTGTACTTCCCTGCTGCTACCACCCATCCTGTGTGGTTTCTAGGGTACATGTTGCTTCCTGCCTCATTAATTCTGCATGTGTCTCGTTTTTGTCTATTGACGTTCCCCAGGAGTCAAATGCACGTCTGGTTCACTTTTGTCATCCCCAGACACTTAGCACGATGCTGGCTCGAGGGCTCTCAAGACCTTGTAGACGGTTCCTCGGACTTCCCAGCTTCTGCCCAGACTTTCTTCCCTTTTTACTTCCTCCACCATCCGGCTTCCATCATGGAATGAAGGCTCTCCTGGCCTTTCAGTCCCCACCTACAACATTCGGAACATTTTTTGGATCTGAGCTTTGGGGGTGCCCGGCATGGCTGTCTCCCTCAGGCCCACGTGGTTCAGGACCTGGGGTCTGACTCACATGGGTAGGGTCTGGGACTCAGGTGTTCTACAGGTGTCCAGGGTGTTTGTCCTTCTTACCGCAGTGCAGCGTCAGTGCCTGGCACTTTCGATTACCCTTCCTGTCCTCCTCCCTAGCCTTGTCCTGTGCGACCTTGGGGAGACAGTGCCTGGGCTAGGGCACCACCCACCTCGCGCTGCCCCCACCCTGCTAGCTCTGTTCTTTCTCCCCTCCTTGGGAATGCGGTGGGAACCCCTGGGACTCTTGCTACAGTTCTTAGGTGGAGTGCAGGTCATCAGGTTGGAAATAGACAGGAGTGACAGGGGCAGGGCTGGAAAATCGGAATCACCTTTGGCAGCCCAAATAAATCCAACCATTTGCCTGTCACCCGCAAGGCTTTGTTCTCCTTCCCACCCCCAACCCCCGCCCCCCACTCCCTCCTTCATGCTCTTGTTTATTGTTCCTCTGGGGCTGCCGATCTGAGTCACTCAGAATGTGTGCAACAGGAGGTCTGGCTCCTCTGTGCCTCAGGAAGGCCAGATAAACAGGAGGGGGAGGCTGCACCTTCGGTGGGATTTGGAGCCTGTGTCCTTGGGACATTTGCTGCCTTCAGTTCCTGATGCCATAAACAAGCCCATAAATTCCACGTTTCTGCACTTGGGTACATCGGATGAGGTTCCTCTGGGGGCTCATCAAATCCCTTTTTGCCCACATCGTACACCCTGTAATTCTAGCACCTTCCAGAAAGCATATCTCTGTGTTATGTTTGTGTCTGAAAAATAACAGCATCCCCTGCTTCTGGTGTTTAGTACCTGCCTGGAAACAAGCCTGCTCTTGGGATCTTTTCAAAAAGAGAGCATCCAGGGAATAAAGTGCAGTCAAACACAAACACCCCAGTCTCCTTATGAGTCAGAGTGTGTGGCCAAGGCGAGCGGTTATGCCCAAGCATGCTATACAGTCACTGGAACCCAACTTCTCAGAACCTTTTGAAGTCAAAGCATTGCCACAGCAACCATTTGGGCTACCAAGGCCGGTCATTATGGCTCATTTTGGAATTAGAAGTCCAGTTGCAGATCAGAGGGGAAGTCAAAGCACTTAAGAGTCGATCGGTTAGTGAGTCATCACTCAAGACGTGACTCGGCATTTACTAACTTTTATACATATAATTGCTGTACATTCTGGGCAAGTTAGGGATAAAGTAAAGGAGTTTAGTTCTGTTTACTCATCCATCCCTCCATCCATCTGTCCATTCATTTATCCAACATGTATTGAGCTTCCGTTAGGCGAAGTATCAGGTGTTTAACCAGGTATTGGAGAATCAGGAATGTGGGAGGCAGGGGCTGTCCCTGGACGGGGCTCATTGTCTATGGGATGCCCACCTGGAACTGGTTATGACAGCCCAGCCACTGGGAAGGCCAGCGCTGCCGAGATGAGTCTGAGGAGTCCTTTAGGCTGGGAAGGAGAGCTGGTAACTAGGGAGACCGAAGGAGGCCTGGGAGGCAGCAGACTTGGGGAAAAGAGGAAAGGACAGAGTCATTAGCATCAGATGCCACGGGGTTACCACACACACCAGCAGTCCTGAGGTGGGCTTACTGGATGCAGCGGTTAGGAAATCACTGGTGACATCGCAGACAGGAGTCTCACTCCAGAGTGGAATGGGTAGCACCGGGAGGGGGGCTCCACATTGGAGCAGGTGGAGATGTGCACGGGAGGGGAGGGGGGAAGACAGCCAGTCTCGTGTGTTCAGCACGACAGGGCCGACAGAGGTCAGAGGAGACCCAGGTGCAGAGTGGTTGGTTCTCAGTTAAGAGAAGCACATCTCCAGGCTCCGTGAAAAAGCACCAGTAATCTAAAGCAGAAACACCCAGGAAAACAATGGAAGATGAGGTCAGCTTTGCAAAGCATGTAAATGCAAGCTCAGTTGTTCCAATACATTACTGGAGACACTTTTACTGGACAGATGCTCATGTCGTACTTATTCTGGGCCAGGCATGACTATGGTCACTTCACAGATATTAACTCCCAGGCAGTTCGAGGAAGGAGACGGAGAAGTTGAAGCACAGAGGCAACTTGGACGTCGCCCAGGGTCACATAGCCAGTTCATGCAGTGCCAAGATGTGAACCTGAGCACTCTGTCCCTAGAGTGTACGCTCTTATCCAATGCGAAGCTGTTTCTCACTATTAGGGCAGGAGCGGTAAGAAGCAAAGGGCCCCGGCCTCTCTCAGCTGAACCCTTCTCTCTCAGTCCAACTTCTCCTGTGTCCTTCATCTCAGCCGAGGACCCGGTTCGTGCAGGACAGGGCTCAGGAGTTCTGGCCCCATGTCCATCCTCCTTGTACCGACCCCAAACATCACATATAATACCAGTAATCAATCACCAGATCACATCTCTTTTGCCTCGACAGTAGTTTGCAGATCTGTCCTGTTCATTCCTACAGCTTCTACCTGAGCTTTGGCCACATTCATTCTGGCTGTCTCTCATCTCAGAGACCAGTGTACCTTTAGCTACCTGACTACACCAGAAGGAATATTTGCAAATACAGAGCAGTTCCGGTCACTTTCCTGCCTAGAACTCTTGGATGGCCCGGCTGTGTGCCCAGATTGAAGTTCTGCTTCTTTAGTATGTGATGGGGGACCCTGCTTACCTATAAACCTCATCATTGCCCTTCAAGGTAGGTACATACCCCATCTGCACACACGCGTGCACCTATGGACCTGCACATTTACACGTGCATAGATACTCCTCCCTTACACTCACACCCCACTCACATGCACTCATGTGCACACACACACATTCTCATTCAGCTTCCAGCAACACAGTACTACTAACGGTGACAGTGATTTCTGTCTTTTTCAGTCTCTGCACTTTGTACCTTTTCTCCTAACAAGAAGCTACTTCCCCAAACCCACATTCACCTAACTTACCCTTGTCACCCCCTGGGTTTTTAGTTAAAATTGGTACTTCTTTCAGAAAGTCTCCCTTGGTCTCACTGAGTGGGCTTGTTCCCCAGTGGTTCCTCACAGAGCCTTGAACTTAACCTTGTCAGGGCACATACCAGCTCACCCTCATTCCCATGTGACTTTTTACTCATTGAGCTCCCACTGTGTACCAGGCACTGTGCTAGAGGCCAGTGCTCACCAGAAAAACATGGTCCTGTTGCCACACCCCTTCCTTCTTGGCTGGCTCCCCACCAGGCTGGGAGCTGCTTGCGGTCAGAGCTAAACATGGTTCATCCCGCACTCATAGCACCCGGTACATTGTCCGCGAGTGAAACTCCTCCAGCAGTTATCTGATGGGAGCCGGATGAATGTGGGTGTCAGCCAAGGGAGAGATTCAGCCTGATGAACTCAGAAGCGAATTCTGTTTGGACGTAGGCAGAGAAGGACGTGGTAATCTTTAGGTCCTGGTGGTTTGGAAGATGGCTAAGAGGTTTGAAATTCACTCAGTGATCACTAGAAGGGGTGGTTTCCCTTATATTCCACCTCAGCCACCCACATTTATCTATAATTGATCAATATCCACCAGGAACTAGTCTCCTGGAAAAATAGAATGTAATTGCAACCTATTTTAACTGGACTTACTTTTCAACTTTCAGAAATTATCCAGTTCATTTGCTTCTTTGTGTTTGTGGGTATGGATGCCTCCTTGTTCTCCCCAAAGAACTTTGGTTGTGTTTGGGGCATTTGTTCGCATAGTACTGGGGGGGGGGGGCAGAGGGTGTGCACTTAGGAATGCTCATTCTTGCCAGTCAGAAGAAGGGGCCAGCCTATGCATCTCCTGTGCTTCCTGTCATCGTCCCAAACTCAGGAGTTAGCACCAAGTTATTTTTTTTTTAATTTATTTTTATTTATTCATTTTAGAGAGGAGACAGAGAGTGAGAGAGAGAGAAAGGGGGGAGGAGCTGGAAGCATCAACTCCCATATGTGCCTTGACCAGACCAGTACAGGGATTTGAACTGGCGACCTCAGTGTTCCCAAGTCGATGCTTTATCCACTGCGCCACCACAGGTCAGGCCCAAGTTCTTCTTTTGAGGGGATGGAGTTCTTTCAACAGAAAACACTTGCCGTACCTTGCTCAATTTATTTTTTAATCTGCTCCCTCACTAGTTCACTTATTCGACAGATGTTTATCGAGCACAAAGTAGGTATTCAAGAACTATTTTTGAAATAAACTCCAACTTTCTGCAGAATAATAATAAACACTAACCACAGGACAGATCTATTTTAGACATTGTTTGTGTCAGGGCACATTAATTATATGAAATAATTGCACAATGGAATATCCTTTTAATCCGGCCCATGGCACACATCCTGAGCATGGAGGTAATCTTGGGCATGGTTCCCTCACTGGGTGTGGCTGTCGTACTGAGCCCTTGGATAAAGCACAGGGTGTCATTGGCCTGACCTTAGCCAGGACCAGCCATGGTAGGAGAGCAGGCACTAGGGAGGTGGCCACACCCACTCTGGTTCTGCCCATAGCGATCTGAGAGTTTAGGAAAGACAGGCCATATGTTGGGCTGCAGACGACCCGGTGGAAAGAGAGTGGCGAGTGCTTGTCCTGCTGTCTCCGATGCTCATGTTACCCCCCTCTCCTCCAGCCCTGCCTCCCGCTGGATGGTCGCCTTCCTTTTCTCTGGTCTGCTGCTGTCAGTGGTTTCCACTTCAGTTCAAGTTGCTCAGCTCAGCAGTCAGAGACTTTTGATTGCCTGCAGGCTTCTGGGGGCTTAGCCGGATCCTGATCATCTATGTGCCAACCCAAGCACCCAGGGGAGGGCCTGGATTGAAGTGGGCACTTTGGGTTAAAGAAGTGGATGGAGAATAATATGGCCTCTTTCTACCCCTAGAGCGTGATCTCTGCTGATTCCCTAGGGTCAGCCCTGTTCTCGGGTCAGGGCAGTCCTTCTCTCCTCTCCACCTGTTGCCCTCTCCTAGCCTCTTGTATAAGCTGTCTGCTCACCTCAAATGTTACACTTCGATCTCTCTGGCCATCTACATTTTTGTTGTTGTTGTTGTTAATGTAGTGGTTATGCATTCAGGATCCGAGGCTGGATGTTCTGGGCTTAAGCCCTCTTCTAGCTGTGTGAACTTGTCAAAGTCTCCTCATTGGTGAAACCAGAGTAAGGATTATTTCTTTCCGATAGAATTGTGATGGTTAAATAAATTAATAGACGTCACGTGCTTAGAGCTGTGCCTGGTGCATGGCATGTGCTCTATATTAGTTGCTGTTTTCATTTTTCCACAGAGAGGTGGTGGGGGAAGGAGCCAATCAATGCCTTGCCCTGAAGTCACCGCTGGCCCAGCAGGTCAAGGCTGTCGTGTGGCCCCTCCCCAGGGCGTCCCCTGTTCATTCTTCTCTTTCATGAACTCTTATACATGGATATGCTTGCATAGCTATGTGATTCAATTGAGCATTGTATTATTTGTAGTGAAACTTGGTGCCCTGGATTCCAACTAACCAGTAGCCTCAACTCACCCTAACGTTTGAGTTATTCCATTTCTTAGGAGACAGAGGAATTCAGAAGAGGGAACTAGTAAAAACAAAACCTGTCTGTCGAGATGTGGGTTCAGCTCAATCCTTTCCACTTTCTGTGGCCTCTGTCGCAGGACGTTCTAACAGTGAGGAGGAGCAGTCAGAAGCATGACCTTGAAGTTCTTCAGGATGAGCCTAGAGACTCCGGGCACAGACTGTCAGAACAGCATGGCCTGGTGGCGGCCCAACCTAGCCTCTCCTTCACAGCCGGGCTTGTGAGACCCAGAGAGGGCTCGGCACTTTCCTGACGTCACACAGCAGCAAGCTGGGACCATATCTCAAGTGTCTCAGTTCCCAAGTTAGTGTGACTTCGGTGCTTTCAGGCTGCCTTTGGTTAAGCTAAATCTCTTACTGGGAAGCAGCAGAAAACATTTTGGAAAGATTCAATAAGAAAAGGAAAAAAATATTCTGACTTTAACCATTTAATCTGAAATGTCAATTAATTAGAGCACCTATTTTTTTGTTCTCCGCCTTCCTCACTCAGAGGTCAGCTTTACATGTCCTCTTGGAGCACTGAGCTCTGAAGACCCACCCTGGGTTCAGGTTGAGAACAGACACCCTGTATTCACTGGCATCTTCTCAGGCTTTCAAACTGGTGGAAATAGGGCCTCTCAGCCTGTAGGTTCTGACTGGCATAGCATTTAGGTTTGTGTGGTTCCCGGATATCACTTGCTTCCTAGAAAGCAGTCGGAATCTCCCTGGGTTATTTGTGACCACATGGTAGAGGCCAAAATGTTCAGATATTATTAAGTAAATACGGGCCAGTATATATTCCCTGAGCGCATGGAGACACACAGCATGAATACTAATGCTGAAAAAGTTATGGGATGTCTCCTTTTGAGAAAGTTTGGTGGGCAAACACCCAGCCTTTGCTGGCTGATCAGTTGGGCAGTTATCTGCATTGCGACAGGCTCTAGTTCACGCTTCCCCTCTGCGAGACACCCCAGCCATACGGAGTGCGCAGTGCACACTGTTCCAACACTCCTTCTTAGGGCAGCATTGATTCTGTGACCTGTACCTAGGGAAAGAAGTGCCAAAGAAAACTTCTGAGAGGGATGTCAAAGTTATTTATTTGGCGGAGGAAAGGAAAAAAATAGAAAATGGATGTTGGTGTTGCTTAGCTGGAGCTGCAAAAGCAGGTTCTCAGAGGAACCTTGCTAGAGATGGGGGAGGGTGCGGGGAAGGACTGGCATCCTCTCTGGGTGCCACTGTGACTCTGTCTCCCAGGACTGGCCTGGGCTGGGCACTAAGGTGTCTCGTTGTGATTACGACATTTGGGGGTTGCCAGGTTCTCTAAGGTGTGGGGCTACACACCTTTCTCGTAGCTTCTGCACAAGCTACCCTCTCCGTTTGAGGGTTTATACTCCTTCTGTTTTTGTGTTGCTGGAATTCCCAGGGCATGCTTTCTGTTTCTGTGAAGGTGGAGATCAGACTGATAGAGAAGCCTGCAGGCAGCTTTTCACCTCGCTGAGCAGCCCAGCCCAGCCCACACCTGTCATATCTCAGACTTCTTGTGCAAAAGCACAATCCTTTATCCGTTGGGTATCAATAGGCTGTTTGTGGAAATTCATAGTCACAGGACCTGCAGAGCTTGTTGAATGCTCAGAAAACTTTACAGTGCTCATTTTCAAAAGTTATTAAAAATGGTTGAAATGACATTCCAAAAAAAATCCACGTGTTTAAAATTACTTAAGACATTGCTTCCCTCTCTCCCTCCCTTCCTTCCCTCTTCCCTCCCTCCCTCCCCCTCTCCCTCTCATCTCTCCCTTGCCCATCTCCCCTCCTCCTCTTTTCTTCTCCTTCACTACCCCTCCTCCTCCCCTTCCCCTCCTCCTTCCCCTCTCCCTTTCCCCCTCTTCCCATCTCTCCCTCTCTTCCCCTTCCTCCCTCTCTCTCCCTCTCTTCCTCCTCCCTGGAGTGAAGCATAAGGAAAACTTGAGAGGAAATTGCCCAGAACTGGCAGGGAGGTGACAGGAGTCTGATAACTGCTCTTGATTGTTCTAGATCAGGGGTCCCCAAACTTTTTACACAGGGGGCCAGTTCACTGTCCCTCAGACCATTGGAGGGCTGCCACATACAGTACTCCATACACTGACCACCAATGAAAGAGGTGCCCCTTCAGGAAGTGCGGCGGGGCCTGATAAATGACCTCAGCTGGCCGCAATTTGGCCTGCAGGCTGTAGTTTGGGGATCTCTGTTCTAGATCCTTCTTAGAAAGAGACAAGAAGGCAGCATGTTCCTGTGGAGGGTGCTGTAGTCAGTAGCTGTCCCCACTGTGGGGAGTGAGTAATGTAGGAGGGGGAAGCGGTTGCTTTTTATTAGAGGAGGGGCTTTTCTTTGTTAGAAGAAGGGAGTTTTTAGAAGGTCCTAGTCAGTTGGGAGGATGCTCTTTGCAGCTCTAACTGCCTCTTGTGGATTTAATTCATGAGTGAATTATCATTCCTACCATGTACAAGACACTGGTCGATTCAGTGGATGTAGGGGGGGAGCGTAAGACAGGCTAACCTGCTCTCAAGGAGTTTGCAATACACTTGAAGAGATAAGGTCTGTATATGTCGAAATGATGCTAGTATTAGCAATGAATAATAACATTGAGTGCCTATATGTGCTAAACAATGTTTTTATTGTTTTACGTGCATGAATTAATTTAATCCTCTCCAAACCCTACAAATTAGGTACTGTTATCTCTGTGTTATGAGTGAGGAAAACAGTATACAGAGAATTGCTTAATGTTGCTCAAGGTTGTAGAGTTATCAACAACCACTTGGTTGACCTAGTAGCTCTTACCCCGGAGTTTGCTCAGTGAGCTGAAATAGAATTAACTACCTTTTTGATTCTCAGTGGACTGCTGGACTGGCTCCACTTGGCTATTTTTGGGTCTGGATCAAGGTCTTAGAGAGTATGTTACTGAGGCAAGGTTGTTCTGGGAGGTCCTCACCAGGTCCCCAAAGGCATGTCCAGTCTCTGGAAAACACACTAGAACTCCAGGTGGGCTAGCCAGTTCGTTTTTTTCTGACCCTTGTGGATTATTTTCTCAGCAAGAAAATAGCCAACCGTCCTGGCGGTAGGTGACAAATGCCTAAAGCCACTCTGCTTTTTGCCGCGGTGGTCAAGGAGGCATCCTTAGGGATGAGGCTCCTGTCACCCCCAGGTCTGTGGCAGAGCAGAGAAGTCGGCTTTCCGAGTTTCCCTGTTCTCTCAGGCAATCATAGTCAACCCCTGCCTCCCCCGCAAACCCACTGCTCTATTCTCCGCTCGCTATGGCGGCCTGCGGAAAGCCAGGGAAAGCCCCATGCGGATGGCCATCATCCTCGCGTGTGATGCAGCCATGACGACAAGGGAAGCCGTGTGACCACGAGGAGACGCTGGGGAGATGCTCCCGGGAGCTCCGCCCCACTCTGTGCTCTAATGTGTAAAAGCTTGGGCACAGATAAAAGGCTGAGCCGAATTCTGTCTTGAAGGAGAGTTATCTAGAACAGCTGAAGACACCCCCTTGGCCTTCTTTGTTCACTCATTCCCACTCTTCCTGCTGACACAGCCCTGCTGGCTGCCAGGCCCTGGTGTTTGATGGATGGCCTGGCTCCGCCCCCTCGGTCCTTCTGTTCCCCTGGTGCTCTCTCCGGGGGGCGGGGTGTTGGGTAAGTAGTTCTGCAGAAGGCAGCCGCAGACCCACGTGTGAGGAGGCCACAGGCATAACATCCTGGGAAAGGACCTCGCCTTGTAGCAGGTTGATTTATGGTCATGACCTAACCTGGCCCTGTTTTTAGCTTATTTTCCTCCTAAAAACAAACTTGCACCACACAGCATGTTTTTTTAGTTACCAGAGCTGACGACAATGTGCGTGACTCCTCCATGTTGTTGAAGAGAACCTCACCTTCCTGGAAGCCGAGGGGCCTTTCTCGGAGAAGCGGGACTCTCACTCACCCCTGGGCTCTGGTCCCCGGGGAGGGAGGGTCCACGCCCGGGTGTGTGGCCAGGGCAGCGTTTCTGTCTGGATGTTAGCTTTCTCTTCCGCCTCCTTGGCCCATTGTTAAGTGATCTCCTCTTAGAGACCCTGCCGTGGGCAGGTGTTCCTCCAGAATGGTGATTTGCCCAAGCAAAGCCGTCAGTAATGGCACTGCCTGTGCTGTACCCCAAGCGTGTAGGGTCCAGAAGGGAGCAGCTTATGCGACGGCTAGGGAAAAGCACATCTTACATCCTGGGGAAGTCAAAGCACCTTGGCTGAATAAAGAAATAACTGCTGTATGGGGAGGCCCAGCAAGCTGCCAGGACCACTTTGACTTGGGCGGTCAAGGAAGACTTCAGGACAAGGCAAAAATTTCAGCTCACTTTTGAAGGTTGTGCCTGTGGACAGGAGGCATTTCAGACAAAGGGAGTGATGAGATGCTTTTATGAGGCTGAGACTGTTCTTAGAGTATCGGTGTTAGGAAAGTTAGGTGTTGGTGCAGAGCAGGACTTTAATTGGGAGCTGCAATTGGGGAGGATGAAGTCTCACTGTGGCTTTCCCAGCATTGGGCCTACATCGCCTCTGGGACAGTGACAGTTCTTGGCTTCTCCATTAATTTCATCACTCTGAAATATGTTCACACAGTGTTCCTGAAACGCAGATACTTCTCTGCTTTGAGGAAGAAAAGGGTATGAGGTGGCTCTCCCCACACACACACTTTTATTATTACCATAAAATAAGAATGCCAAGGACAGGTTGATTCCTGACAGTTCTCAGAAGATTCCCCTCCCCACCCCCCACTATATTGACTTACGTAACTACTGGGGTGAATAAACTTTTCTTCTCCTGAAACCTAAAAATTAGAGGGCTATGTGGTTTTGTGGTCAGAAGACTCCATTCTGTGACAACCAACCTACAGAGGAGTCTAGCAGGGAGGAGGGGAGATTTCTGGTGGAGAAGGAGATGAGTAGTCAGAGCTGTTTGATTGGCTCTGGTGAGGGGTGGAGCCGCCCTCACGAGGACCCCCTCACTTCCCTTTCTGGTCCCCTCTCCTCTCACACTGAGTCCTGCTCCCATAGTTGAGGCCTCCGCAAACCAAGGGAAAAGCCATGGGAGGTGGAAACTGCTGGCCTGCCAGCTAGTTTTTATTTGAGTCCTTTTCACTATAGCTTCCACCTGCGGCCATGGTCCTGGCTTTGGGGTGAGAGGCTCCCCCTTCGCCTGGGAGTCCTCTAGGATTGATTATGGATTGTTAACATGTCATAGAAAACCCCGCAGGACCACCCAGACATCTTACCAAATGTTCAGGAGGCAGCCTGTTGAGGTAGGTGCTGGCCACCAAGGAAATACGAGCTGCTGGGATAGCCAGTCTGTCCTCTCCCAGCTGTTTCCAGGTGTGGATGTTAGCCTGCATGTTGTTCTGAGAGCCGGATCCCAGTCTCCTTCAAGAAAGTGGTCCGCAAATTCGTGCGTGCTGCACCCACCAGCCCTTAGTCATCTCCTTCCTCCAGAACAACCACAACGTATGTTTTAGTTTGTGAAATAGTTTAGTGTAGAGTAACGAGCATGAGCATTTTGGTTGAACAGACCTGATTTTGATCCCTGTTTCTGGCCCTTCATCGATGAAAGACTGTAGACAAATTAAGTATTTAACTTCAGTGATCCTCAGTGCTTTCGTCCGTAAGTGAGGATATAAAATTCAGCTCATACATTTGTGGGAGGGCTTCATAGTGGTGACACTTGTCTAGCGCCTGGAGCGTAGAAGATATTTAATAAAAAATAGTGTAAGTCTTTTTGTTTCTTCTTTCCACAAGCAGCCAATCTTCTGAGTGCACAGAAAGAACCCCAGGAGGGGCAAGAAGCAGCTTCCTCTCCTCCAGACACCACGTGGAACTGTTTCCCCATCAAACAGCTCATAACACTCTAGGTCTGAGGTTTATCGTTATTAGGATTTCTCAAATCACTCAGCGAGACGGCCGCCCAGTTTTGAGAGAAGGCTTTTCTCCTTGAGGGAAGTTAACTCTATTCATTCCAAATGCTGGCAATTGATAATAGAGAGAACTGTGTCCAAATGGTTTTTTCCTATAGACCCACATGTGTGTAGAGCTCCGTAAAGCTACCCAGGGTCTTTCAATGTGAGTTTTGGAGTTGAGATCAGGAACCCAGTGAACAAGATACATCCCTCCATTTATTTCCCTTTCCAAACTTAGATTAAATGCAAGGTGAGGTGTCAGAACACTTTTAAATTTAGTCAATATTGATGCATAATGGAAGCCAGTTCCAAGCCCGAGCTAAAAGAATGAGTCTTAAAGTTTTAAGATGACACGGTCCAAATGTTTGGCTTCAGTACCACCCCCATATTTTTAATTATATCATTTGATCTGATTTTTTTTTTTTTACCCATGGGCTATCATAGTTCAGTCTGGTGTTGAGTGATTTTATAAATCATGTTGATGATCTGGTCCCTCTGTTCCTCCCAAGAATGTGGCTCACATGTACATCCAAAATTCTCAAATCTCAATGTTGCATGAGCTGAGTTTGACCACGTATCGTGTGTTGGCTTAGACTGCATTGGCTTTGTCAGTTTGACTCTGCTAGACTGGAGAAGGAGAAATCCCTGAAGGTGGGGAGTTAGTAGTTTTCTCTTTCGAAGCCAAGTCTGTTTTGCTCCTGCTTGGTGGAGGAGCCTCCTGGAAGTGTGCAGAGGAGGTGCAGGCTGCTCCGTGAGCCCCATCTGCAGCTGGAGGGGGTGGAGGAGCAGACCTGGGGGGAGCAGGGTTTTTTTTACAGGTACGCTTGGTCGCTGGGCACTCAGGAGGACGTCTAAGGCTTAACACCTGGAGTGGGGGCAACAGTGACCTTTCCCCACTCTTTAAAAAATACTTTATTTTTATTTTAGAATAGTTTTAGCCCTACAGTAAAGTTGAGAGAGAGGTCCAGAGCCTCCCCACATCATCAAGATCACCAGGGATGAAACTACATGAACACATCATAATCAGCCTGAGTTCCCAGTTTACTTGAGGGTTTACTGTACATGCTATGGGTTTGGACAGAAGTACGATGACCTATAACCATCATTATAATATCATACAGATTATTTTCATTGCTCTTCAGATGCTCTGGGCTCTGTCTGGTCATCTCTCCCCACAGCTCTGATAAGCCAGTGGCCTTTTTATTGTCCTTATACTTTGACCTTTTCCGGAAGTCCATACAGCTGGGCTCACACTGGACATGGTCTTCCCAGATTGGTTTTTTCATTTAGTGATATGTATTTCTGTTTCTCCCTTGTCTCTTCATGGCTTGCTAGCTTGTTTATTTTTAGCACTGTATTAATATTCTAATGTGTGGAGGTACTACAGTTAATTTACCCATTCAACCTACCCAAGGACATCTTGGCTGCTTTCAAGATCGGGCAACTCTGAATCAGCTGCTACAAACGTGTGCAGGTTTTTGCGTAGACAGAGATATCAACTCCTTTGGGTAAATACGAAGGAGTGTGATCGCTAGATCCTATGGTAAGAGTAGATTTAGCGTTTTAAGAAACTGCCAAACTGCCTTCTGAAGCGGCTGTACCACTTTGCACCCCCACGTGCAGTGAAAGGGAGTACCCGTTGTTCCATAGCCTCGCCAGCACTTGGTGTTACTAATGTTCTGGATTCTGACCATTCTAATGGGCATGTAGTGGGATCTCATTTTGGTTTAATATGCATTTTCCTGATGACAGGTGATGTGGAGCATCTTATGCCAACTTGCCACCTGTCTATTTTCTTTGGTGAAGTATCTGTTATAGTTTTGGGCTCATTTTAAAATTGGGTTTTCGGTTTTCTTCTTGTTAAGTTTTAAGAGTTCTTTGTATATTTTGGATAGCAGCCCTCTATCAGTTGTGTCTTTTGCAAGTGTTTTCTCCCAGTCTGTGGCTTATCTTCTGGTTTTCCTGATACTGTCTTCAGCAGAGCAGAAGTTTTTAATTTTAATGAAGCCCAGCTTCTAAATTATATCTTTTATGCATTTTGTCTTGGTGTTGTATCTCAACAGTAATCACCACATCCAAGGTGGTCTAGGTTTTCTCTTATGTTGTCCTCTAGGAGTTTTATAGTTTTTCATTTCAAATTTAGGTCAGTGATCCATTTTGACTTAATGTTGGTGAAGATAAAAGATACATGTCTAGATTTATTTATTTTAAATTCCATGAGGGGAGGAGAGGCAGAGACAGACTCCCACATGCCTTGATTGGGATCCACCCAGCAAGCTCCCTAGGGGGCGATGCTCTACTCATCTGGGGTGTTGCTCTGTTGCTCAGCAACTAAGCTCTTCTTAGCATCTGAAGCTGAGGCTATGGAGTCATCTTCATTGTGCGGGGCCAACTCACTCCGATTGAGCCATGGCTGAAGGAGAGAGAGGGGTGGATTAGCAAGATGGGTGCTTTTCCTATGTGCCCTGACTGGGAATCAAACCTGGGACATCCACACACTGGACCAATGTTCTACCAATGAGCCAACTGGCCAGGGCCTTTTTTTTTTTTTGCATGTCCAGTTGCTCCAGCACCATTTGTTAAAGAGACTATCTTTGCTCTATATTGTATCACTTTTGATCCTGGTCAAGAGTCAGTTGACTATATTTATAGGGGTTTATTTTTGGGCTCCCTATTCAGTTTCATTGATCTATTAGTCAGTTTTCTTTTTACCAGTACTATACTATCTTGATTACTGTAGCTTTATAGTAAGTGTTAAAGTCACATTTGTCTCTTTTAAATTTTTAAAAATCAGACCACCAACAAAGCAGCTGCATGTACTTGAATAGTCAGAGAGAGAGAGAGAGAAGAGGACACTTGGCCGCCTGCATCTGCTTTACTTGTTAGTCTTTATCCTGGTGGAATTGGCTTAGACTGGCTCACCAGAGCCAATGGTACACGTCTCTTCCAAACCCCCTGTTCAGTGACATCACATTGATATCTTGAAATTGGCCATTGGGGGAATATTTATACCACAGAAATTGGCAAGTACTGCAAATAAGGACTAGTGTTTTTTTTTCTTCTTCCTTTAGAGGACCAGTTATTAAAGATAAACCAGCATAATACTGGTTTTATATATAATTTGATTTTCCCTTTGATGTCTCATTCTCAAATACCTTTTCAGCATCATCCTTAATGTTTATTACTCACTTTGTATCACTTAGGCACTGTGCTAAGATCTTTAACATGCGTTCTTTTATTTAATCCTCACAACAACCTCATGAGGTAGGTCTGAGGTCTGAGCTTAGGGTGGGAGGATGCTGAAGAGCAGACACATCTTATGGTATAGGTGCAGTTTGCAAATGAGCACCCGGAGGCTCAGCATGATCTCATTTTTCCCAGGTCACAGAGCATTTAAGTGGTAGACTAGTGGCTGGAGCTTTTGGCCCAGTCATGCTTGTAGCCACCATCCACTCTGTTCTTCCCCGCCACGGGAAACTTTCCTGGGCTCGAAATCGTGACACCTTGGTTCTCTCCGCATCCAGCCTGACACCAGACCTCTCAGAGCCTTGAGGTCCTCATCTGTATAATGAGGCTGGTGATGTTAATCTTGCCTAGAGCACAGGATATATTTACTGCTTAAATGATAGTTTATCTAAGATTGCTTTGGAAAACTCAAGTACTGTGTAAATGGGAGATATTACATACTAAGAAGTGAAGGGGAAAATATTTATAAAAAGAACACCACGTCCCAATTTGGAAGACACAGCTGAAGTGGGTATTTTATATAAACACGGATTCTGAGGAATATGACAGGGAGTGTTTCTGGGTGAGCTGGCAGGACCTTTAACCTGGGATTGTCTAAACGTATCTCATGGAGTACTTTGGGTTTATGTCTCCCCAAGCTTCTCAGCTTGGGGAATCAATGTAGCAGTTGTTTCATGGGCAGACTTGGATGCTGGGTGTTTTCTAGGAATCAGGTTCTAGGAATCGGTCAATGCTGGAAAGTTGACATCTGGTAACCTTAGGGCACATTTCTCCCGTATTATGCTCATGTTTTAAAAAAGAGGTTCATAGCTACTTACACTTTCAACAGCCTGCATATTTTGTTGTAGTCATTTGTTAGGCTTTATCTTCTGCACTGCATGGAACTTTCCATGATGTCAAACAAGCATTGAATCACTGTAGAGATCCCCGGCACCAAGTCCTGAGGCTGGCATCTAGTATTGCTTCATAACTATCCCCTGAACAAGTTCATGGGCCCTCTTACGGTGTTCATGAACTTCAGGAGGCACAGTTGTCCCCTACAAGCTCTGGAAACTTTCTTAGCTGTCTCAGTTGCAGCTGGACCTCGTGTGCAGGGCACAGCCTGCAACCACAGGACATTCCATGCTGCGGGGACTCGGCGGAGGCTCTGGAGATCAGAATCATTGGGCAGCGGTACGAGAATCTCTGTGTGTTTCGTAATTTATGCAGTCCAAACCCTTTCCTATGTCACACTAGTCTTAACCTTGACCTATTTTGTCCCAGGTGCCTTTGTTCCTACTGTCCCCACTGTGGGGAATGACCTTCTGTAGTTCTTTGGCCTGGCCAAAACTTCCACACTCTTCAAGAATTAGGTTTGGGTCCCGTCCCCTCAGGAAATCCCGTCTGATTTGTAGGTTGAGATTCCCATCTGTCTCTGTTCGCTCGCCTATGTATCCCTTGATCTGAGTTCTAATACTATGTTGAGGTAACCTTTTATGTTTCTCACTTTCCCCTGAGACTTCTCACGGGCAAAGACCACACCTTTTCTTTCATTCAAAGCTGAGAAGAGAGTCTAGGTCTGGTAGTCCAGTGAATGTCTGATGAACTGAAATCACTGATCCCAAATGGAACCCCTTTTCCCAGCAGAAGCAGGACAGTGAGATGAGATGCACAGCCTCTGGGGTTTAGTAGAGTGACAGCCCTTCAAGTGACCAAGCATGACTCTCTTCCCACCACCTAGGGGTGGGGCCTAGAGCTTCCCGGTTGTAGGTTCAATGTTGCGTCTGAATCTGTCTGTCTCAGCACAGACTTTAGCTGCAGCCGAGCTGCTGACTGGTTTATTCAGTCTTCAGGGAGAGGGTAATAAATAATTCACACCCTCCAGATAAGAGGAACAGGGTTGCACATTAGAGGAGATTCCTGGGAGGGGGTGGTGGGTTTGTGACCAACGACCTCCAAGCTGCCTTCAGAATTCCTTCTTATCTGTGGTCGTGTTACATCTGAACTTACTACTCCTTCCTGTTGCCAACTTATTAGTGATCTGGTTCTGTGCGTGTGTTTCTCCCATTGTTTATTCCATTAATAGCCTTGTACCTGCATTGAGCAGATTGGTAAGGCGGCACATGATGAGGATCTTCATCTGTCTGGACAAGCTCTGCTCTGTACTGTGGTGGGCATTGTTGGTGACAGAGCAGTCATTCTTACCACTGACTTGACTAAGTTTTCAGGGTAGGGCCATGGGGGCAATGCCATTCTGCCTACTCTGGGGAGCAACTGTTCTTTGTGGATGGGCATCCTTGCCCTTAGAGAGACACCAGAGGGAACGGCAGGCTGGGAATGTGACAGTCTTCTATGATGGGACTCCCTGATTCAACTCCTTGTGGTCCCCAGGAGAATCATCATTTCAGTGTTCAATAGAGAAAAGGACTAGCTGAGGGGGTAGGAGGTCACTATCTTCTGTAAAACCTGTGACTGTTTTCAAGGCTTTGAGGAAATGGAAGGAGACAAGGATCAGGGAGAGAAGGCATGGACTCTTAAGTCCAAGCATAAGGGACATCTGTGACAAAGTGCTAGAGGATGGGTGTCCCTTGCATTAGATGTCCTTGCAAACTTCTAATTTGTTTGTTGAAAAATACCCAAATGACTTCAATGTGGTGGAATCTCAAATCAGATTCCTTTCCCGGACAGACGTTGCCAGATGGCTTGATGTGGGGCACTAGACAGGCATCTCAGGTTGGGGAGTCTGGAGCTGTTATTTTTTCCCATGAAATACCCCCATTCTTGCTATTCACATGGGTTTTCTTCTCCCTTTCTCTGTCCCCTTCTGTACCTGGTGTTTCTCCTCTCGGCTCTGCCTCCTTTCCCAGGTGTGTTTGATAACTGCTCCCACACTGTCAGTGACAAGGGCTGGGCCCTGGGGATCCGCTCGGGGAAGGACGCGGGAAGGCGGGACGCTCGCTTCTTCTTCTCCCTTCGCACCGACCGCATGAAGAAGGCCACCATTGTGATTGGCCACAGTCGCTACCAACCAGGCGCGTGGACACACGTGGCAGCTACTTACGACGGACGGCGTATGGTCCTGTACGTGGATGGCACTCAGGTGGCTAGTAGTGCAGACCAGTCGGGCCCCCTGAACAGCCCCTTCATGGCCTCTTGCCGGTCTTTGCTCCTGGGGGGAGATAGCTCCGAGAACGGGCATTATTTCCGTGGACACCTGGGCACACTGGTCTTCTGGTCAACGGCCCTCCCACAGGGCCACCTCCAGCACAGCCCTCAGCATCCAGGAGGGGCAGAGGACTTGACCACCCTGATGCTGACAGCCACTTTTGAGCACCTGGAAGAACAGTGGGTTCCCTTCAGAGAGGAGAAGTACCCGCGGCTCGAGGTGCTCCAGAGCTTTGGGTTGGAGCCAGAAGTGCTGTCGCCTCTGAAGCCCACCCTGTGTGGGCGGACAGCCTGTGACAATGTAGAGCTCATCTCCCAGTACAACGGGCACTGGCCCCTGCGGGGAGAGAAGGTGGTCCGCTACCAGGTGGTGAACATCTGCGACGACGAGGGCCTGAACCCCACTGTGAGTGACGCGCAGATCCAACGGCAGCATGAGGCACTCAACGATGCCTTCAGCCGTTACAACATCACCTGGCAGCTGAGCGTCCACCAGGTGCACAATGCCACCCTGCGCCACCGCACCGTGCTGGTCAACTGTGAGCCCAGCAAGATCGGCAACGACCACTGTGACTCCGAGTGCGAGCACCCGCTCACAGGCTACGACGGGGGCGACTGCCGCCTGCAGGGCCGCTGCTATGCCTGGAACCTCAGGGACGGCGTCTGCCATGTGGAGTGCAACAACATGCTGAACGACTTCGACGAGGGCGACTGCTGCGACCCCGAGGTGGCCAACGTGCGCAAGACCTGCTTCGACCCCGACTCACCCAGGAGGTAAGGGCCTGGGGCTGGGGAGTCCTGCCAGTAAGGTGCATTGCCAGCATCATTTTATCCTTTGGAGATAAAGGAGGGTTCACACAGCCCCCAAGCAAATATCCATCCACCCGGCAGACACCTCTGTGCTTTTGTGAAGTACTGGGTGTTAAGTACTCAGGGACACAGAGATGACTGGGACAAGGGACAGCCCTCACAGAACTCACTGTCTAGGGGGCAGACAGCGGTGTACGTGGTGTGAAGTGGGCCTGAAGACCAAGTGGCCCATGAGAGGAAGCCAGCGGGCCGTCCCAGAGAGCGCGCCAGGTAGAGAGGAACCAGTCAGCACCTGCCACACACGAGCACTCTCCTGTCACCAGGCTCCCGACAAAGTTCCATGAGTGCACGGGAAGGCCTCTTGTTGCTGGCTCTGGGGCGGTAGATATTCCACATCTCCTTCAGGACTGGAGGCTTCCCGTTTTGCTCCATTAACTTCCTCTCTCCACACAGCATCCAGAAGGATCCTTTATAAAACGTATTTTTTTCAGATCCTGCTATTCCCCTTCTGAAATTTCTGCCCACTGTACCTAGAGGAGGATGCAGACTCAGTTTGGCTCACAGGGTCCACTGTAGACAGGCCACTGCCTACAGCTCCAGCTCCCTCCCCCAGCTCCCCCCCCCCCGCCACATCCTCTCTCCTGGATCCCTCCCCCATCATCTTCTCCCATTACCCTCCCCCCAGCACCCTCCCCATACCCTCCCCCATCATCCTCTCCCATTACCCTCCCCCCCAGCACCCTCCCCCCCTCTCGCACACCCTTCCTGCCCACACTCATCACTTCTAGTGTCTTTCTCATGCATTCATTCATTTATTTATTCATTCATCTTTTCCCAGCTCCATGAAATCATGGCCCTCGTTCACCATGGTATTCCCAGTGCTAAAACCAGAGCCGACACCTGGTTTTCATCTCAGGTTTACTGTAATGCATAAATGGCTCTGATGTGAGACCAGGGCCAATAAGAGGATTTCCATCTGACGGTCCATCAAGGGTTGGGGGTAGTTAGAAGGAGACAAGGGAGGAGACGAGTAGGTGGTAAACTTGTTCATTTGTGCACATGGACAGGGCTTCCCTGTTACATAACTGGTACCTTTGTACTTATTATGAAAAGCTGTAGAATCAGTGGGAGGTGAGAGGGTGGCATGTCAGCTCCCATCCTATACCTTGATGGCTGCCTTTGTGTTTGCTGGTCACAATTTGTGTAATAATTCAGAGTGTACGTGTATGTAGGCAGCCAGTTAACACCAGTTAATAGGTTACCCTGTAGTTCAGGCATGTGATGTCAAAGAGTGAATGTAAGATTTGGCATCAGGGTACACAGTTGAAGTCAAGAGTCTTGATTACTTAATTAGCTATGTAAATTGTACAAGGTTATAAAGGGCTGGTGATTGCGGTAGTGCTTTGCCCTACCTGTTATATCCTTGGGTGGTTTTGTGAATCAGATGAAGTAAGTACAGGAAAGTGCTTGGTAACTCTCAAGTTTTCAGTGTGCAAAAATAGTTCTACACTAGCATTAGTTATTATTATCGTTATTAGAGCTGACAGATGGGAAGCTTTTGTTTATGTAATAACGTGCAGGGAACTGATCACATTACCAAAAATATTCACATAAGAAAGAGTCTGTTTGGGTTTGGCTTTTAGCTTTTGATAACCTTAAGCAGAAGCTAAACCTCATTAATAATGGCAGTTGCCAATTCTTAGGATCTCCAAAGAGACAGGAAAGTCTGGCTTGTTCTCCTTTGTCTAGCAGGTCATTGCAACAGCCCGCCGCCTTGGCTGTGAGAGCTGCCTTTCAGGGTACCCAGACAGCCTCCTTCTTAGTGTGGCCCTTGCTCTCTAAATCTCCACTGCCACTGCCCCTATCTGGGTGTTTATAGCTTACTCTACTTACTGCTCCAGGGTTGCCATGGTTACTCATCCCTTTATACCTATAGACCCAAAAATGTCTTGAACCTTCTTATCCCTATGTGGAAAACTTGCTTTGTGGACTAAAAGGAGCTGTTTATATTTTTTGATAGTGAAAAATATCCAAAGTACTAAATGCTCATGGTTAAAAATATCAAATTATATCAAAAGATGTAAAAAAGAATGATAGTTTGCTGCCTAACTCTTCCACCATCTTCCGCTCTCTAGCTTTGCTCCTGTATTTAATAATTTTACTTGTCTCTTCTGGTAGTTGCCTCCTTCCCAACCTCTCTCCCTCCTTCCCTTTCTCCCTTCCTCTCTCCCTACCTTTCTCTCCCCACTTCTCTCTCTCCTTCCTTTCTCCCTCCCTCCCTCCTCCCCTCTCTCCCTCCCTCCTTCCCTCTTTCCCTCTTTCCCTCTCTCCCACATTTCCTCCTTCTCTCCTTCCCTCCCTCTCTCCCTCCCTCCTTCACTCCCTCGCTCCCTCCCTTCCTCCTTCCTTTCCTCCCTCTCTTCTTTCCTCTCTTCTTCCCTTATTTCTTTCTTCCTTCTTTTTTGATATCTTTAATTATTTTTACATGTTTTATAACAGCTAGTTTATAGAAATAAAATGTCTTTTTTTTTTTTTTTTTTGGACTCTGCAAATCTAGTTCTAGGTCATTCGATTTTCTTCTCCACTTTGAATCTTGACCAGTTATCTTTAGATCTACTACACAGCTGTCATCTGGGAACTTCTCTTTATTGGGGTGTGTGTGTGTGTGTGTGTGTGTGTGTGTGTGTGTGTGTGTGTGTTGGAGCCACTGTGTCCTGAATTGCATGAATATCTCTTAACTTACTACCTTATTTTACTGGAAAATATCCTTAAGAAACTTTCTAAGAAAGGGTATTTTAGGTAACTTTTTTTGAAAATGCATTTTTCAAATGGCTTTATTTTTGCCTTTACACAATCCTGATAGTTTGTCTTTGTAAAATTTTGGGTTGTAAATCATATCTCAAACTTTTACATAACTTTATTGTCTCTAGCTTCTATTCTGATAATGTTGTGTCTTTTTAGAGGTGGAATATTTTTTCTCTTAAAAACTGTTTAGAATCTTATCCTTAGTTTTATTATTTTACGGATATTATGATATATTCTTTTTAGGAATGGACTTTTATTCTTTTGTTGAGCACTCTATTTCAACACTCATGTCCCTCACCTCTGGCAAGTTCTATTAAATTATTACTTTGATTTTTATAAAGTCAGTTTTTTCTGTTATCTTTTTCACCCTGAATCTCCTGAGGGTGGATCTCTTGAATTGATTCTCCTTTTTTTTCTGTCATATGACCTATTTCTTTGTTATTTTGTTCCATTTTTTTTCTTTTGGAGAGTTCCTTGGGTTTATCCTCCAACTCTTCTATTGAATTATTTTCATGTTAGCAATCATTTTTAAGATCTTCCTATTCTTAGGCTTTCTGTATTAATCTATTTTTAAGGATGCAACCTTTTTTTGATGCTAAAAATGAGATCCATTCTGAATTTATGTTTGATTGTTTGTTTTAGGTGTACTGTATTTGATGGATCTGTAGTCAACTCTTCTTTTTCCTTTTTTTCTGTAAATTCCTGTCTGCTTTTATGTTGGAGGATTTCCTCAAGTGTCTGGTGCTTATTCATTAAGGATTTTGTTCCCGTCCCCGTCCTCTACCTTGTCGTCCTTGTATTGAATTTTATTATTAAGACTATTGAGTGTTTTTCATAACTCTTACTGGCAAGAACCGTATTTTGAAAAACAACTGTCCCTATAATGTGCCAGATGCAGTGAGCTAAGTGGAGGGACAAACTAAAGGAATATATAAAGAATAAGTGCTAACAACTTAGTGGAGGGGTTTAGTAATTGAATCTACGTTCCCTGGGTTTAAATGCAGGCTGAGGCACTCAAAGCAGAACATGAAGTATGGGCTGCTTCTCTGTGCCATGGCTGGGATCGCTGGGATGGCTTTGGGTTCACAGACACAGAGGTTTCTGGAATGCTGTGAGGACCTCTGACCCGGTGGAGTAGTTGGTTGTCTCTGAACGCAGTTGTCTATAGGCAGCGTCCCTGTTCTTACCGAAGCCCAAGGTTCCATCATGTTGTGACTCTGAAAGAAATGCAGCTCCAGAAAATGTTTTGTCAGCTATTTTATGGAGCAAACTGAGGGTGCCAGGCACTGAGTCCTTCTGTTCAGGAGCTCACGGTTTAGTGGGACATGGTTGGGAAGTGGGGGACACATCTCTAGCTGGGGCACTGACATGCAGGGACCACAATGGGTGTGTGAACAATCCGCCTCATTTCTCAAAGCCCACTCACTACTCCCCCTTTCCCAGCCCAGCAGGAGACCAGAAATCTATCCTGAAGAAGTTCCTCTCCCAGATGCTCAGAGGAGAAGGGAGCCCAGGAACCCAGCATCAAACATCTGTAGCCCAGATGGGCCTATCAAAGGGAGAGTATTTATCAGACTTGGGGCTGGTCAGGAGCAGATATGAATTATAGATATGTTACCCCGCCAGTTGAACAGCGTTACTAAGATAGAGGAACTTGGCTGTGGGTAGGGACGGCTGCACGGCCAGATGTCTATTTCTCCATAGTAGCTGTCCTGAGAGAGGGTCTGCAAGAGCTGAGGAAGGATGGGGTGGAGAGTCTGCCTCAATGCAATCACGCTTGTTGTCGGCCACTCCTATGGCACACCCCAGGGAGCCCAGCCAAGGGACTCTCTCTGCCCTCAGGGAAACTGGGCTTCCCTGGTCCTTGCAGTCTTTAGCTTCTTTTTGGTCATGACTTGTTTGTTATTTTTCCTTCTGAAGTGATGTCTCAGAGATGAAGGGTTCTTTGATGCCGAACCTCCTTGCCATCCTTGTTCTTCCAACTCCTTTTCCCATCAGAGTTGAGCTGAGCACCCAGCGGACCCTTGAACAATGAGCTTGCCTCTCTGTTTTGGTTTATGTGTGTCAGATTTCATAATATTGTTATCACACAGGGAAAAAAAGAAATCCCCAAATAAAAACAAACGGCCAAGGTGGCTGAGCCCAGTTTAAGCAAGCCGTCTGTCACCGAGTGTCAGACCATGCTGTGAAGCAGGCCAAGGGATGCCTTTTAATTTTCTGAAGCCCATGGTGGGATAAGGGGCATGTGTTGGTGGGTGACTCACTGTCTCTTCTTTGTGTTATTCCCTGACCTTGCTGCTGGGGCGTTTGAGGACAGAGGATGGCTGTATAGAGCCATTCCGGGACATGGCCCACTTCCCCCTAAAAGGGTTGTGATGACGTGAGCGGGAGGGGCCCCACACCCCACAGAGGCATGGGGAGTGTCTACAGTTGTACATTACAGGGTGTGTATCCTGGGGCAGAAGGGCAGATGCACATGACACCGACAGGAACAGGTGGAGAACCCGTGCGGCACAGACTGTGTGGCTTTGCTGTACTTTGCCCACCCCACCCCCCGCACAGTGGCTGTTGAGCCAAAGGCATGACGGGGCGGGAGGGGGGGTGCAGTGGCGGCTCTGTGGAACATCAGCCAGGCTTCATCACAGGTTTCATTTGAAGTTGAGATTCAAAGTTCCCGCAGCCAAAAAAAACCACACGCTGGGAAGATAAGCATAAGGGGTAGAAGAGGGCAGAGAGCAAAGACACGGAGGCAAAGCCTTGACACTGAGCAGCGCCTCCAGGCACACAAGGAGTGTGGACTCTAGAGAGACAGGTCTCAGCTTCTCACGCCGTTTCCCCGGGCAGAGGAAACACAGGGTGAGAAATGAGAGGTCACCTTATAGGTGAGCTCAGGGAGTTTGCCGGCCAGTAGCAGTGTCTCCTGCTCGTTTCCCGACAAGCCACACTCTGCCCAATCCCAGTAGGTACACGCTGTGCAGCAAAGGCAGGCCAGTTGCTCTGCTCACCTGGCTGAGAGAGCTATTCTTCCCAGGTGAATAGGGGGAGGTTGCTTTTCTCTTTTTCTTTGTTATTTCATAGCCAAATAGATAGACTTAGGAGCGAGCCATGTGCTGTCTGTGGGTTAAATCATTTTCTCTTAGTAACATTTTAGGAGGGACCTTAGTCTCCCACCACACACAAGGTCAGACACTTGGGCATTTTCCGAGGAGTTGGGGTGCCGGCCCTGATACCCTGGCCGGATGCCAGTCTGACTCAGGTGGTTTCACGTAGGAATCCCTTCCGAGGATCTAAGCCTGGGGTGTAAAATACAGTCACCCACTTCCAAATGTTTCCTTTTCTCTAAGAGATCTTGTTGCTGGATCTTCTAACCCAGAGAGGCAGGTTGGGCAGTGGGTGGAGCATATAGGTAGTCTGGACGCCGGGACCCCCTCTCCCCAGGGATTTGTTTCGACAGGGTGTCACCCTCTGGAGGAACCTGCTGACCCATTAATGTCCTCAACCCCAGTGTGTCTGACTTCTCACCAGGCGCTCTGCCCGCGATGTAGACCTGATTTCCCCGGCCTGATACTTAGATGGTTCCTCCTTATCCTTCAGTCTCAGTTAGGATGTCCCTTTCTTCATCCCGGTACCATTCATTTTGTCCTCAAGTAGGATTAGCATTCGCACCTGAGTCACGTCTGCCCCACTCCTGCCACCACTCTGCTTGGGCCCCATGGTCTCTCATCAGTATTATCACAAAAGCCTTCTCCCTGGTCTCCCCACGTTTACTTCTGCACCCCACTCCCAGTCCGTTTTTAGCAAAGCAGCCAGAGTGACCCTATAAGAGTGTCACTCGGATCAAGTCATCCCCCTGCCCAGGATTCTCCAGTGGCTTCCCAGCTCATTCAGGGTCAAAGGCCATAGTGTCGCTACGACCTGGAGGGGGAGCTCCGTGATCTGGCAGTTATTTCTGTGGCCTCACGTCCCATCATACTTCTGGTCTGCTCCATCCCAGCCACACGGGCCTCCTCCTTGCCCCCTGACTAGACAGACCCAGTCCTACCCATGAGCCTTTTAATGGCTTTTCACTCTGCCAAATATTCTTCCTCCAGATTTCTATGTGGTTGGCTTCCCACTTCCTTCCAGTGTTTTTTCAAAGTCACCTTTGGCGAAACTTTCCCTGGTGACCTCATCTAGAGTTTTACACACTCCTCTGAGTCTTCATGCCTCTTTTCCTGTTTTATTTCTCTTTTTAGAGTTTTTCACTCATGGACTATAAGTTTTTTAAATTTTGCTTGCTGTCCATCTTCTCCACTAAAACATAAGTTCCATCTGAGATGGGGTTTTTGTGTGTTTGGGTTACTATTTTACCCTCTCATTTAGAACAGCAAAAGCAATAGATTAAGAAATGTTTAGCAAATAATTGTTGAATAAAGGAATGTTCTTACCCAAGTCTGGTGCTTGGAAAACTATGGCCCGTGGACCGAATTTAACTGCCACCTGTTTTTGTAAAAAGAAAAAATTATTGGAATGGACTTTTATTAGAATCTACTTATTTACACATTGTCTATGGCTGCTTTCATGTGGCCGAGTTGTGTAGTTACTACGACGGAGATTTTGTGGCCCACAAAACCTAAAATATTTGCTATGTGGCCCTTTACAGTAAAAGTTTGCCAACCTTTGCCCAAGTACATATTTATCATACTATATTATAATTACCCATTGTTGTCTGTCTCTTGTACAATACTTTAGGCCAGTGGTTCTTAACCTGGATTCTATCGAACCCTACAGGTTCAATGAGTCGGTCTCAGGGGTTCGGAGAAGCCTCTGCCGCGGAGGCCAGAATAAAGTAATACTGTAATTTGTCGTGAGTTCATGCACTTCATTGGTTTTGTTCTTTGAGCAAGGTGATGTTCATGCACGGCTCATTTTGTGCACCAGTAAAAAAACATATACCTATGTCTTGAATTTTGAAAAAAAGCCATCTTTTATTTATCACTAAAGAAGGGTTCGGTGAATGCGCATATGAAACTGGTGGGTTCGGTACCTCAAAAAAGGTTAAGAACCACTGCTTTAGGCTATTTGTAGTTCTTGTAACATTGCAAGTGCTCAACTGATATTTTAAAAATGAATTAACACATATATAAATGAAAACTCAATGGCATGGTGGAGTGACTGATAGCGGTGGGCAAGGGATTGATGGAGTAGGATATGCTACTTTGTATTGAAAATAGTGATATGCAGAATTGACACTCTAGTAATCCATCCTGCTTGTCTCACTACTGTGGGACAATGACCATGTTCAGGAGTAAGTAAGCTAACTAAAGATAACCAATAAAGAGTGAATATGTGAGCTGGGGAGGAAAGGCGAGAAGCAGTTTTATTTATGATCTCATTATCTGAGTAGCTGAGCTCCCAGATGGCTCTGAAAGTATGAAACATGAAGTAAATTTTGAAGATCAGAGAATTAGTCAATTACAATGGCCAAGACTTAAGATAAATCCTCTGTGGCTGGGGAAGACAATGATTGACAGAAAGAGCAAACCTCCCCAAACAGAGATACAGCTCCCTGTAATCAGGGATAGCCTCTTTGAAACGATGTTGCAGATCAGATAAGACTCTTACCAAACACTTCAGCTAGGATTTTGTGGTTGTAAGGAATAAAGAGATTCCATAACAAGTGAGTACATGATACGTGCCCCGCGTTTGTGATCACTGTGGAAAGACATTCAGAGGAATAATGGAGATAGGGTGCTTCCTGTGGAAGCAAGATCAAGGGCGTCCAGAAAAAGCCTCAGTGTCAGGCCGGCACTTGAGCAGGTGTCTGAGGGAAGTGTGGGAGTGGGCCTCATGGCCTCAGGGCAGTTGTTTCAGGCAGAGGAAAGGCGAGGGGCTACCATGGCTGGATTAGAAGGAGTTCAGCAGAAATCAGTTGGCACAGGCTATCAGGCATGGTGTAGAGTTTAGCTTTTACTTCCTATGAGTTGGGAAGCGGCAGGAGGCCTTGGTCAGGAGAGGCACCTGAGCACTGGAAGTCTGATGGAGAAAGTGAAGAGACGCGTCTGCCTGTAAAGGATATTGTGATGTTCCAGTGAGCTAATACCTGTGTAAAGGGCTTTGCAAATTGAAAACGCTTCCTGGGTTCCTCTGTGTTGTGTTCAGCAGTTAGTTTGAGGAGCTGGTGGATATTCTCAAGGGCAGTGGTAGTTAACCTGGTCCCTACTGCCCACTAGTGGGCATTCCAGCTTTCATGGTGGGCGGTAGCGGAGCAACCAAAGTATGAATAAAAGGATAGATTTAACTATAGTGAGTTGTTTTATAAAGATTTATTCTGCCAAACTTAGCAAAAATCTGACATAAAGTACTTGGTAAGTAATTATTATTATATGCTTTAACTTGCTGTAACTCTGCTTTATAAATTTTATAAAGTAAAGTTACTTCCCTACTTTATAAATCACCATTACTGAGGAACCAGTGGGAAGTTAGAAAATTTTACTACTAACAGAGATACAAAAGTGGGCGGTAGGTATAAAAAGGTTGACTACCCCTGCTCAAGGGGATGTTGAGTAGGTGAGGGAAAAAGGGATGTGACAAAGGGAGTCATCTCAGTGTGGAATTCACAAGCCAGGTGATGCCTTAGATGGTGAGAAGAGCAGGAATAGAGAGCAGGAAACATTAGTAGCCCCGACCCACAGGGACTCTGCGCCTTCCCATGTGAGTGCAGAGGGGCAGAACTGAGTCTGGTGAGCATCTCCTCCCTGCTGTGCTGTCAGAAAGGGTGTTGTTGAGGAAGGTCTGTGCCTGCCGCTGGGTTAGCACCCAGGAGGTACTCAGAATGCGGGCTGCATGCAGTGCTCTGAGCTCGTAGGGGTCATAGCACTTAGGGCTGTGACAAAGTCAGGATTCTGAACGATTTCACATAAAAATTGAAAGGGTTGGAAGCTGGGCTCAGCACAACATCATGAAAATCTACAGGGATAAACTTGTATTTTTGAATATAAATATATATGTAAAAAGTGTAAACCAAGCTGGTAGATGTTGATGCAGTCATCAATGTGAACAACAGTCATGAGCTCAGATTTCATATGAAGCAAAAGTGTGATGTGGCCATAAAATGTATGCCAGCAATCTGGGACTCCATTAAGAGAGCAAGAGTGTCCAGATGGCTGGGAGAGAGGCACCTTCCTGACACAGCCCTGCTTAGATGGTGTCTGGAGTCTCCGCACAGTTCTGGGCAGCAGGTTTTACAAGGAACATCGACAACCTGGCGTACATCCAAAGGTCAGGGAGGAGCGTGGTGATGAGTAAGATGGGGAAATGGCCTTGCTCCCCTTCGAGTGAGGATTCTAGCTTCTCCCCGCTTGATCGAGGAGCTATTGTAAAGGGAATTTTAAAAATGTTGCAATGGCCTCTTTAGCATCTCATTCGTTCTATTCACTCATTCACTTATTCATTAATTCATTCCATTTCTAGCAAACAATTATTGAATGCCTATTATGTTTTAGACACAGTAGCAGGCCTGTGATCCTGTCTTCAAAGAGTTCAGGTGGAAGAGACAGAGATATGAGAATATAATTACAGTACTGAGTAGAATAAAGCCAGTGCTATCTCTAATGATCTATAGTCACCAACCAACTTGTCTTTCTACTTTTAGTCTCCTTCCATCCTAACCCCAAATTAACTGTGTACACTGTCTTTAGAATAATTATTCTACGAATTGTGCATAGTTTCAGCTCTTCCCAACTGGAAGAACTCACCTGGGGAGGAGATGGGGTGTGAAGTTGTTCTTAAAAGATGAGTAGGAGAGACCAGAGGAAGCGTGTATAAGGGCAACAGAAAATTGGCACCTGTTATCTAGCATAAGATGGTTTAAGACAGTAAGTATAGTTATAATTGCCATTTATTCAATGACCTTACTATTAACTGTGAAAATATGGCAGCATTGTGGGTCATTCACTGTCCAATATTAAAAGGACGATTATTTAGACTGACTTGATGTGGAGCTTAATTCTTTCAGTTACATACATTTTGTAATTATATCTCACTCTCCTGCTTAATAATTTGGTCTACTCCTTTTCCATAGATTTTAATAGAATGGAAATAAAATCATCTCTAATTCTGTCATTCTGGGACCTTCCTGTGTATCATAGATCCTTGATCGGCAAATAGACAAAATCACACTTATTGGGCTGGTCTGTCACAGATAGTTTTGAAAAGTACACATAGTGCAGGTGGCCTATGCAGTACTGGTCTTCCTATTTTTAGAGTTCTTGGGGATCTATCACAGCATCTTTAAGCCATTAATTTGAGTGGGTGAATGTGTTTCAAGAATTTATTGTGACCTATACTAAAACTCAAATATAAGGACTCCTTTTCTAAGACTTATACCAATGCTCTTCTTATATGTTTGGACTTCATTTGTATGGCAAGAGAAATCCTTCTATATTTTAAATATACATTTCTAAATCAGAAATGCTTATTTGTTGAGGGGTGAATTATACTATACCTTATTGCAGATAGGACTTACAGTATCAATTTCTATTTTCATATGATACACACTTTAAGAAAAAAGGAAAAGAGGGGAAGTGAGGGAAAAGGGAACTGTGATAAAAAAGAAAGGATGAAGTCAGTGGTAAAATCAGAATGCCAAATGGGTGCATACATGTTGAGTGCAAGGTCAGACCACAGAGTTCGTGCTCCACTTCCCAGAATCAATATGAAGAAGGAGAAGGGTTAAGCCCCACAGCGCACTCTGCTTATGAGATGGGAACAAACAGCCGCTGATAGGTAGTGAGAGTGGACAGAAATTTTTCACGGGGACTCCATGTAGAGAAAATCGTCTAGTGCAGTGAACAATGTTCTCAATACACCCCTATGCAAAAACCTAATATTCTTTTAAAGGAGCAGTCTTGGGTCTCAGCATGAGCAAAAGGTTATTTTATGACCCAAGTTTTCACCTTTTAGAGAATGGTTGGAAAGTTTTATCCTGGAACAATTGTAAAGAAGAACAAGATTCAGAAGAATAGCCTTTCTGTGGAGGAAGGAGAGAATGGGCTTCAGAACCCAGACCGCAGTGGCAGGCGTGGACTGGAGGGAGGAGGCATCTTCTTCCAGGACAAGGGAAGGAGGTGAGGGTGGATGCAGACATGTGAGTCTTTGGCAAGCAGGCAGGGATTTCAGAGAGGCTTTGCCTGGTTACCATGATCTTTGTGGTGCAGAGACAGGCAGCTGTCTCTTGATAGGCGGGGGAGGATGGCTGACAATGTAGGTGCTTGAGGCAGGTTAAGGTTGTTCATACAAGCCTCTTTGTAGCCAGTCTTCATGTGCTGAAGTTGCAAGGAAACTTATGGTTCTAACCCATTTCCTTCTTTCGTGAGCTGCTATGAAAGCAGGGGATTCTGAAAGCAGCTTCTCTGACTCTAAGGAGGTGGACCCAAGGTCAGTTCTGATAGACACACGAGCCTGTTCAGGTTTAGAGTCAGGACATATCATAGCTGGATCTCAGAGATTGTTTACTTCAACTAATGTCATGTTATGTTGTTATGTTGTGTTATATTTGAGGAAGCTTGTCTCAAGTCACCAAGTGAGTTGATTGTCTGATTGGATAACCCAAAGGGAGGTCATCTGACTGCTTGTTTCCCCAACTGCACCTAACTACTCAAGTTGCTAGGCAGGAGGTGGAGGGTGCTACATATAAGTCTCTGCCTCAGTTTATTCATTTCATCCCATGCCTTTGCTTTGCTCCATAGCCTCAAAACTCTCCTTTGGGGATCAGAAGGAGACGTGTGAAATTACAGATTCCTTACCAGACTCCCTGGCCTGTGTGGCTATGTGCTTATCCTGTCTACTAGTTTCACATGCTACAATAATTGAAAGAGTAGATGCTGCTAGAAAAGGAGAAAAATAAGGGAGTTGATCAAAACAGAAGAGGAACTGAAGTCCAGGATGAGAATGAAGTCCAGTGCTGCCCAGCATCGTGGGTCATGTGACTTCGAGGAAATTAGAATGGGCTGACTCTGTGCTGTCCATGGCCAAGTGCCTTGGGAGGCTTCTGGCTCGGTGACCAAATTTTTGCAGTTGGCATGGACAGCAGCATGCGAGTCCCAATTTAAAAAATAACAAAGAGCCATGTGCCCGTGCTTCATTGCAGTTGCCCCAGGAGAGGTTTGGAAATCAGGAAACATTCCAGCGATAAGTGGACTGAGGAAGCCATATCATTTTTCCAGCGCTGGCGGCAGCTTTCTGTTTTGAAGAATGGATAAATCTTTAACCCAGCCCAGGGTGGGGTGGGGTGGGGTGAGGTAGGGTGGGGAGAGGAGAAAGCACAAGGGAGATGGAGAGGTTGCAGAAGGGGAAGAGCCCCCTTGGTGAGTGGAGGAAGAAAAGAAAGTATAGAGGCACACTATCTTTTTCTTCCCTAACTATGAACTTGCTTCTCTCAGATAGTATCTATTGCCAAATAACAAATTACTACAAAATATAGTAGCTTAAAATGACAAACCTTTGTTGTCTGAGGATCAGGAATCTAGAGATGGCTTAGCTGGAAGGTTCTGGCTCAGGGTTTCTTAGGAGGCTTCAATTAAGGGATCAGGCTGTAGTTATCTGATTCTAAGATCACTCATGTGGCTATTGGCAAGAGATGTCAGTTTCTTTTAAAAAATTTTTTTTACTTATTGATTTTAGAGAGAGACAGAGACAGAACGACACAAGAACATTGCTCTATTCCTGTCTGTTCCCTGACTGGGGATCGAACTGGCAGCCTCTGTGCTTCGGTTTGATGCTCTAACCAACTGAGCTATCCGTCCAGGCCACAGATGTCAGTTTCTTATCACGTGGGCCTCTCGTAAGGCTGCTGCACCACAAAGCTTTCCTTGGGGCATGTGAGCTGGGGGAACAACCTAAGCTGGAAGCTAATGTTGGAAGTACATCCTATCACTTCTGCTGTATTCTGTTCATTAGAAGTGAGTCATACCCAAGGGGAGGAGGTTTTATAAGGATGTGAATACCAGGAACTGAGGATCACTGGGAACCATCACTGATGTCTGCCACACTTCATTATAGTGACTCTCATTATGCAATTCTTAGAACCCTATGAAAAAATGAATTAATCATAAGGGCTATCCAAGTTTAGCTTGATCAGGTGTCCTGGTGACCTCAAGTGGTCTATTGCTCTGTTGGTACTAGGAGTGGCTTCAGCAATTCTGTTTGATGTTCAGTTTTATCCTCCTCCCCATACATTCACCATGCCCAAGCAGAGAAGATATGATTGGGCCAATGGGTCACAATCCAATATGGAGCATTTCTGTAGGGTGACTTTCAATGCACACACTAATCCCTGATGCAGTCAGTTATGGCCAACATCACAGAGTCATTTCAGTCTAAGCAGATGGCTTTGCAGAGCATAAAAAATGTCGTGTGAAGTTGCTTCTCTCAGAAGAGAGATATGTAACAAGCAGACACTTTGGGACTTCGTGGCCATTCCCAGAAGGGGCTGTGCACATAACAACAATATATACCAAGGGCCAATTCACTCCATGGGAATGCTTCCTGACAGCCATCGTGAAGGCACATGCTAAGCACATGTTTCTGGAAGACTTTTATTGCCTTGTTCCTGTTAATATGTCTTTTGGGAAAGAAGTGGCTCTTGGGAGTCTATATACCGAATTCTTGAGATGTCAAGTTACTGCCTGGCACTGTCAAATTTATTTATTTTTCTCAGTAAACTATAATATTTTTAAAGAAAGAAAGATGCTTGTTTAGGATTCATATCAGTAGTTGCTAATTGGGAAAATACTAAAGACTTACATTCAAGCACTTGAAGGATTACTGCATAGAAATTTAATACTAAAAAAATCTTTTCCCAGATGCCTCTTGGGATCATTAAACAGAAGATAGTGTACGGACCATTAGTGGCATTAAAATCCCAATCACTTTCAAGACAGGCCGAGATATGTATCTTCACAGCTGTGTATCAGATTTCTTCAGATAATAGGAGGATTTTGGAAAACACTGTGAGACTCAGTGTATAGAAATGTATTCTATAAACAAATAAATACTCTCAGAAAGAATTGAGGAAAAAAATGAACAAAACTTTGATTTGCATTTAAAATTCATGTACATTGTTTGAAGATAGACATTACTTAATTTCTTCTTTTCTGTATTTTCTTAATAAAGGCAAAATGCTATCCTTATGTGCTGTCCTCTTAGTGGTACGCTCTGCCCTCAGGTGCGGAGACACCAAAAAAAGAGATACAAGGTTCCACAGAAGGGGATCAAGAAGGGGGAAAAATTAGAGCAGCAGAGTGGTTCCTATGTGAGAAAAGACCGTGGCAACAGAAACCTCCAGGCCAAAAGGAGTTGTTGAAAAACTGGAAGAAGGCATCATTGCCATATTCATAAGAGGAAAATGTTGCTTCATAAATATGCTAATACCTCAAGCTATTCTTCTGAGGGTGAGAATATCTGATAAGTCAAATTGAATGGAAAGCTCCTTGGGGTCTTCTGAGATGTTCCCCAATTGAGTAGTTGTTTTGTTTGTTTGTACTCAACAAGAATTCCTTATAATGGAAGATGACAAACCCAATATTAGGAAGAGTGTAATGGGTTCACCTGGAAATCAAGCTGAGGCTTTGGGTGGAGTCATGGACGAAGGAGGGCATCTTCCCGGTTGTCAAAGCTGCTGTTCTCACAGTTGTCACCCCCAGCATCCTGGCTCCCTAATGTAAAATTTGAATGGAACGACCAACACCCTTATTCATTTTTATCCCTACTTCCCAATCACATTTTGCTTTTCCAAGTAACCAGGCACACGAGGTATTATTACATCAAAAAACAACCTGAAAAATAAAAAAGAAGGAAAAAAAGCACTGGCTGTGGTTTCAGACAAAGCCAATTTAGTAGCAATAAAGAGTAAGTTTCCATTCAAAACCCCAGGGAGGGTGAGCGGACGGCTGCAGTCTTCCTCTGGCACAGGCCGCTCCGGAGGGGCCCCAAGCTCTGTCCATGACAACTCAGACCCGGGACCAGTGGCCTGCCTGTCTCTATTGTAGTAACTGCCTCTAGTGGACAGAACAGCACCTCATGCCAAGAAATACTGCTCTCTCTGTCCCTTTCTCTCTTTTAAAAATAGCAGTTGTGAACACTGTCTACAAATTATAGAGAGTCTTGGGCCAGAGCTATTATTCATGTTGATCGTCACTTGACAGCCTGTTGGTGGTGTCCTCATTAATCAACTGTACTGAAATTTAAAAATAGTTCACACTTTTCTTTTAATTTAACATCAAAATGGGGTGATGGGGTTAGAGATAGATCTAGAATGCCTGCGGAAGAAAGCTCCGTGAGGTTCAGAGCCCAGAATGCTGAGAATTAAGGATGGGCCTGTGTCGGATGGCTCATTGCAGAACCCTTGAATGATGGCGCAGCTGTAGTTCACCTCCGGTTTATAGAGTTCAGGAACAGTCTATCCTGTGAGGTCCTTGAGGGAGGGAGAAGTCTCCCAGTTTTCCTTTGTGCTGCCCTACGGCAGAAAAGGACTATTAAGCCCTGACTATGTGTCAGGCACTGAGGTAAGTACATGAAACAGTTTTGTATCATTTAATTACTATTCTGAGAGGCAAGAGCATTGCCCTTGTTTGATAGAAGAAGCCATCAGAAGCTATCACAGTTTGCCTTGCATAGTCTTGCATAGAGAACATGGTAGGAATCCAATAAGTTTGTGCTAAATAGTTTTGTGATCTAAGGAGGCCAAGGGTCATCTCTAGAGGTAACAGGCCCTGGTATGATTACCTCAGGCCCATGACTGTCCCCAGAGGTAATTTATCAAGCAGTTTTTCTCATGTTTGGTATCAAGGTATCTTGAAGCAAGTGTTCTTGCTAGCAAACTTGATGATGAACCCTAAGAAAGCAAGTTTCCTTCTGAGTTTGGGGTTTTGACATTGTGCATGGCAGAGAAGCAGAGAGGTAGTCGAACACAATGGTGTGCTCTGTCCAATCCAGTGTAAGTTCTGAAAGCATTTGCTCTTATCAACTCCAGTTACACCCACCTCAGTCCAAGAGGAGTAAAAATGAGGTCACATGATACAGAAGGTCATTGACTGGATGCATAGCTTCAGCCATTTTGTTTTGTTTATTGTTAGTACAATCATCTGACCTCTGCCTCAACAGCTTCCATTTTGCTCTCCAGCCTGCTGTTTTCCCCCTTCTCAGTCTGTCCTGAACAAAGTCCCCGTGGCCGGTTGAGTCAGTATGTCTCTGATTCAGAGAGGTGAACGGTCCGTGTGTGTCTCTGATGACTCACTATTGGCCGTGTAGATCCCTGGGCAGGCAAGAGGCTCTGGCAGCCAGAAGGCCATTGAAATGAACAGTGTGAACTCCAGCGGTGCCAGGAAGCGTTGGGGCCAAACTTTATTATAGTTGGGCCGAGACAGCATCCAGTCCTCATTTCACCTGGGGCTGTCCCAGTGGAAGCCTCCTCTCCTTGAACAGCTGCCTCTGCTACAGAAGGCGGGAGAGAGTGTGGTCCTGGCATGCAGGAGCTGTAGGATCGGGTGTGCAGAACTCTAGGGAGATTTCCCAGAAGATCAGATTTTTGTTTGATTCAATTCAAATAACCATCAGTAGTTTGCTGGGCATCTCCCGGGCTCCTTTCTTCACTTAGTGACCTTAAATAATATGGAATCTAAAGAACAATAGAAATGAGCAAGCAAACAGAAACAGACTCGAAGATAACAGAGAACAGACTGATGGCTTTCAGAGGGAGGAGTGTTGTGGGGCTGGGTGGAAAAGGTGACGGCAAAGAGAAGTACAGATCGGTAGTAACAAGGTAGTCACGTGGAGGTCAAGCATAGGGAATACAGTCAATAATATTGTAATAACTGTATGGTGCCAGGTGGGTACTGGAAATCTCAGGTGAACACTTTTTAAAGTACGTGATTGTAAGTCCACTATGCTGTACACTGAAAACTAATCCAAAGTAAAAAAAAAAACAAAAACAAACAAGTCCATGAAGGTCACCATGCACCAGAGCAGGTATTCTCCCTGCCCCCATCACCTACCCGAGGTGCAGGTGATTACAGTCCAGCCGAAAGGGCTCAGAGTTGCTTGAATGTTACGCCTTATCATATGGGAGTGAGTGAGCCCATGCTAATCCCCAAATGACAGAATAGGTCACTCTGGTTCTGGTCAGTTAATTTATCATTATTGTGACAAGAGTAAAATAAACACATGCCTTATTTAGGCACAGATTTTTATTAGTAAGGCATTTCAGATCTTTCTTCATTTCCCTCTTATCTACTGTTCTGTTCTCATTTCTCATCATTCCTTGAATGCACCAAACTTCGCATCGTTTTCCAAACATGTCAGGCTTCTTCCCATATTTGTGCCTTTGAAGTTGTTCCTCCCTCGCTGGAATTGGTCTTTGCTCCTTAATCTGGTGCGCTTCTCGTTAAGAGTCAGCATCAGTGCTTCCTGCACTCCTATTCCCAGCCCTCCTCTTGCTTTCCTTTCATTCCCTTGTTGTATTTATTACATTGTCATCGTGATTTTAAGGGCTTTGGGAGTAGAGCCTACCGTCCCTGGTGAGAGGTAGGGAGAGGGAGAACTTGGCAGAACTGAGAACTGGGAACCTAACTGACCTGCAGGGAGGACACCAACAAGGGCAGGCAGCAACATGCTTGGTGGGCACTCGTGGGTGGGTGTCAGCGGCCAGTCAGTGGAGGGCTCTGCAGCTGAGGAGACTGAGGATGCCACCCAGGGGATCTTGTTGGGGCCCACCTACTGAGGGGCCACTCAAACCGAAGGAGGGCTGTGGTCAGTGTGCTACCCAGCTGGAAGGATGAGCTCAAGGCCAGTGCGAAGTACAGAAGCTGGTCAGTAGGTTTGGTAAATATCATGAGTGGGGAGTCCAAGGCTCACTCTGCCCTAATGGACACTGAGTCAGTTCCACACTCTTATCGCTCCCGAGGCTGCCGATAGAACTGTCAGGAGAGTTGGTTTGGAATCCAGAGTGAGATAATAGAACCAGAACCTCCCACAAGGAAGAAAGTGAGGGAGGCAGAGAAGGACTGCTGTTCTGGCAAATGGAAAAGGAGTGCTAGTCTTCCAGAATTAGCTGGTTCACTCTCACAGAATACAGCTCATGTGTCAGTCATCTTTGTGTCTCTACTGCCTAATACAGTGCCTGACATGTTAGAGGTTTTCAGTAAACAATTGAGCCCATCCCTAGCCCCTAGAAAATGTACACTCGCACACAAAGTGTACTGTTGTATAAAGACACAGTACCTTAGTGATATAGTCCATAGCTCTTTGGGTAACAGTCCCTTTTCCATGGTGTTATCTCAGTATTTTCTAAAAAAGCACAAGAAGTCAAACTTATTTCAAAAATAGAGTTGGCACTTATTTATTTATTATAAAAGTGTTACACATAGAGAAGAGTCTATAAAACATACACATGTGACTTAAAGAATGACTTTTTTTTTTTTTTTTTACAGAGACAGAGTCAGAGAGATGGATAGAGCCTGACCTGGCAGTGGCGCAGTGGATAGAGTGTCAGACTGGGATGCGGAAGACCCAGGCTCGAGATCCCGAGGTCGCCAGCTTGAGCGCGGGCCCATCTGGCTTGAGCAAAAACCTTGTCAGCTTGGACCCAAGGTCGCTGGCTCCAGCAAGGGGTTGCTCAGTTTGCTGAAGGCTCGTGGTCAAGGCACATGTGAGAAAGCAATCAATGAACAACTAAGGTGTTGCGATAGCAACGAAAAACTAATGATTGATGCTTCTCACCTCTCTCCGTTCCTGTCTATCTCTCCCTATCTATCCTTCTCTCTGACTCTCTCTCTGTCCCTGTAAAAAAATAAAAAACAAAAAATTAAGAAAAACAGAGAGAGGGATAGATAGGGACAGAAAAACAGGAACGGAGAGAGATGAGAAGCATCAATCATCAGTTTTTTGTTGCGACACCTTAGTTATTCATTGATTGCTTTCTCACATGTTCCTTAACCATGGGCCTTCAGCAGACCGAGTAACCCCTTGCTTGAGCCAGCGGCCTTGGGTCCAAGTTGGTGAGCTTTTGCTCAAACCAGATGAGCCCGCACTCAAGCTGGCGACCTCAGGGTCTCGAACCTGGGTCTTCCGCATCCCAGTCCGACGCTCTATCCACTGTGCCACCGCCTAGTCAGGCAAGAATGACTTTGAGACTTTGTTTTTAACATCTGTGTTGCCAAGACAATGGAGTATGTCTGCCTTCTGCCCTTTGGGCGGACGTGTCTGAATGGGCTCCAGTGGACATTCGTGTCCCTCTTTCAGAAAAGCTGAGTTGACAGATATTGAGAGTGGTTATTTATTTTGCAAAAGGATTTCCCGTGACAGTCATTTAAAATATGAATGGATTAAAAAAAATGAAAACTTAGTGTTTTGGAAATTCTCATCAAGAGAGTTATACCTGAGTTGATTACACATGGAGAGAAGTAGTTGGGAGCATTTGAGGGGTGGGGAAAGGCGCCTGTGTCATTATAGCGGGAGTTTCCTTTATCTTTTGCCTTTTCTTAAATGATCCAGACCTGTGCTGTCAGTACGAAGAGAAAGGCTGGCACTGTTTTCTGAGGGATGTGGCTACCAGGAAGGTGCATTTCCCTGTTCATTACTCACTAACTTCCATTGTACTATATAGGTTTTAAGCTAAGTCTATGACCATACATGTCCCATGCTTTAGTATCAAACCCACAATGTTATCAAATAACCCGTGGTTCTGAAAACAATTAGTTGGATTAAGTCAACAACTGGTTGATGGACACTGGACCGCTTCTAATCTTGAGTATTGTGAATAATGCTGCAATATTGAGGGTTTTAGCATCTATGTTCATCAGGGATTAGCCTACAGTTTTCTTTCTTTGTAGTGTCATTATCTGGTTTTGGAATTAGGATAATGCTGCCCTCATAAAATGAGTTTGGGAGTCTTTTCTCCTCTTGAATTTTTTAGAATAGTTTGAGAAGAATAGGTGTTATTTCTTTTTTGAATGTTTGGTGAAATTCACTGGCGGAGCTATCCGGTCCAGCACTTTTGTTTGTTGGGAGTTTTGGAATTACTGCTACAATATCATTGGCTGTAATCTGTCTATTCACATTCTTTGATTCTTCCTGATTTAGTTTTGGACGATTGTATTTTTCTAGGAATTGAGCTTTTTCCTCCAGATTGTCCAATTTGTTGGCGTATAATTGTTTGTAATATTTTCTTACAATGCTTTGTATTTCTTTGGGTCTGTTACTTCTCTTTCGTCTCTGATTTTATTTATGTGGATCCTCTTCTTTTATTTATTTATTTTTTAAGTGAGAGGAGGGGAGATAGTGAGACAGACTCCTGCATGTTCCCTGACCAGGATCCACCTGGCAACTCATGTCTGGGGCCAATGCTCTGCCCATTTGGGGCTGATGCTCACAACAGAGCTATTTTTAGTGCCTGAGGTGGAGGCTCCATGAAGGCATCCTCAGTGCCTGGTCCAACATGCTCAAATCAACTGAGTCATGGCTGTGAGAGTGGAAGAGAGATAGGGAGGGAGAAGGGAAGAGAAGCAGATCATTGTTTCTCCTGTGTACCCTGACTGGGAATTAAACCCAGGAGTTCTTCACACTGGGTTGATACTCTACGACGGAGCCAACTGGCCATGGTCTCTTTTTTCTGATTACAGTTTTGTCAATTTTATTAATCTTTTCAAAGAACCAGACCTTGTTTTCATTGATCTTTTATATTGTTTTTTGAAGTCTCTATTTCATTTATTTCTGTTCTGATATTTATTATTTTCTTTCTTCTACTCACTTGGTTGCTCTTTTTGAAGTTCCTTTAAGTGTAAGGATAGGTTTTTCATTGGAGATTTTTCTTGTTTTTTGAGGTAGGCCTGTAATGCTATAAATTTCTCCCTTAGGACCACTTTCACTTTGTCCCAAAGATTTGCATTGTTGTGTTCTCATTTTGAGTTGTTCTTTGATCTCAGTGTTACCCCATTCATTATTTAGTAGCATGTTGTTTAGCCTCTGTATCTTTTTTGTGTTTTTCTCTTTTTCTTGTGATTGATTTCTAGTTTTATACCATTATGGTCAGAGAAGATGCTTGACATGATTTCAATCTTCTTAAATTTATTGAGACTTGTTTTGTGTCCTAACTTGTAGTCTATCCTAGAAAATGTTTCATGTGCATATTTTGGTGCTTTGGGGTGTAATGCTCTTAAAATATATTTTTTTCCACCCCTTTACTTTTAGTCTGTGTGTATCTTTCATTCTGAGGCGGATCTCTTGCAGAGTGAGTGTATATGCATCTTCCTTTCTTATCCATTCAGCTACCCGATGTCTTTTGATTGGAGTGTTTAAGTCATTTACACTTAAAGTAATTAATAATAGCTACATGTATATTGCCATTCTTTTAACTGTATTCCTCTGGTCCTTTTTTTCTTCTCTCTCTGTTTCTTAAAGAAGAACCTTTAACATTTCTTGTAATGCTGGTTTGGTGGTAACAAACTTCTGTAGCTTTTTCTTATCTGGGAAGCTCTTTCTTTCTTCTTTAATTTCAAATAATAGCCTTGCTGGGTAAAGTAGTCTTGGTTGTGTGGGCCTTTACTTTTTATCACTTGGAATATTTCATGCCAATCCCTTCTGGCCTGAAATGTTTCTGTTGAGAAAGCAGCTGACAGTCTTATAGGAGTTCTCTTGTAAGTAACTAACTGCTTTTCTCTTGCTGCTTTTAAGATTCTCTTTGTCTTTAACCTTTGTCCTTTTAATTATGATGTGTCTTGGTGTGGGTCTCTTTGGGTTCTTCTTGTTTGGAACTCTCTGCTTTTCCTGGACTTGAGTATCTTTTTCCTTAACCAAGTTAGGGAAATTTTTGGTTATTATTTCTTCAAATAGGTTCTCGATAACTTGCTCCCTCTGTTCTCTTTCTGGTACCCTTATGGTATGGATGTTGTTGTGCTTCATGTTGTCCCAAAAGCCCCTTAAACTCTCTTTATCCTTTTTAATTCTTTTGTTCTTTTTGCTGCTCTGATTGGGTGTTTCTTTCCTACCTTGTCTTTCAAATCACTGATTCAGTCCTCTACTTCATCCAACCTACTGTTTATTCCTTCCAGTATATTCTTGATGTCAGATACCGTATTCTTCTTTTCTGACTGGTTCCTTTTGATGGTTTCTATGTCCTTTTTTTTATGCTTGCTATCTCTTTAGGTTCTTACTTTGTTCCTTGAGCATTCATATAGCCATTAATTTGAATTCTATATCTGACAAATTATCTCCATGTCAGTTAGCTTTTTTCCTAAGGATTTGATTTTCTGGAAATTTGGTGTCTGTTTCCTTTTCTCCCCCTTTTGGCTGCCTCATTCTGTTTGTTTCTGTGTATGAGACAGATCTGCTCTGTCTCTAATCTTTGTGGAGTCGCCTTGTTACAGTAGGTGTTCTGTTGGCCCAGTGGTGCAGTCTCCTAGATCACCGGAACTGAGTGCTCCAGGAATGTTCCTGTGTGGGTTATGGCCCTCCTATTGTAAGTGCATCTTGATTGCTCTTGGACCACTGTGTGTGGGATTGACCCTCAGGCTGGTTGACTGTGAGACTCTACCTCAATCAAAGCAGGCAAGCTGCTGACCACAGGAAGTAGGATTCACCTCAGCTGGTTTGGGTGCCTGATAAGCTCTTTCCTTGGATATGCTGCTTGTGAAGCTGTTTGTATCCTCCTGTGACACTGTCTAAAGCTGGCCACTGTTTGTGTTTTCTCTGGGCCTCTTGGGGGGGGGGGACCTGGTTCAGGCTTATATAAGACACTGCCTGTGACTGTCCCTCAGCCGCCTGTTTGGAGCTATAAGTGATCCACGGTTTGTGGCAGCCTCTGCTGGGCTTACATGTATGTGAGGAGGATCAAGCTGCACACCAAGGCCAGCACCTGGCCCAGGGCCAGGTCAGCAAAAGTCCCAAGGCACCCTGAGACCTACCTCCAGCTGTCTCTACCTGCTGGCTGCCTGTTAGGCTCTGTCATTGCAGGAGGCTCTGGTGCAGTTGGGATGGTGGAGCTGTTGGGTCTCCCCTGAGGGGGAGGTGCCAGTCAGGCTTTAGGGAAGGTGGGGGGTGTGGCCCCCACCCCAGAGTCACAGGTCTTAGTCTGACCTCAGCTGGGTGGAGCCACTAAAGATCTGGCGGGTCAGGCCTTGGAGTCTAGAGTGTCAATCTCCTGGCTGTCAACAGGGTAGTTCTGTTGAATCTCCCATGAGGGGAAGCACCAGTCCAATTCACAGGAAAGTGGGGGCCCTGCCTTAAAGCAGACAACTGAGGCACTGTCACTCCCTGAGTCTGTCCAGACCTCTACTCCTTGACCAAGGCAGCTGACTCCTCAGCAAGGTCTGATCTCTGCAAGGGTAGGGCAAATTTCTTTCCCCGGCTGTTGCTGCATTGGGATGGGGGGTGGAGGGGTGCTGTGCCCAAGAATGATAGTTACTGCAGTATAGGAGAGGGGCTCTAGTCTGCTCAGCCTTCCCTCTGCCAGAGCCCAGTGTGAGTGACTTCAAACAAGATTTTTGTGTTGGGCCTTTAAGAGGGTACCTGAGTCTCTGAAGACTCCTGTCTCCTTATGGCAGACAGAAATCTCACTGATTTTTACAGCTGAAGGGTGTGTAGATGCCTCTTTCTGACTCTGGTGCTCTGGGCGGGGGAGCATGGTTTGGGGTTTAGGCTTCTCCCTTCTCAGGGGGATCCCCCATCCCCACGGCTGAAATATACCTCCGAAACTTCAGCTGCACCTGGTGGGAGCCGGGCAGCCCTTTGGGCATCTCTGCCCTCCCTACCAGTCCAGTCTCGACTTGGCTTCTTCTGTGAATCCCTGATTTTAGGACTCCTCTTCATTTAGTCCTGAGTTGGTTTTTCAAGATGATTGTTCTTAAATTTAGTTGTAACTCCTCTTTGGTCCTGGAGGGAGGCGAGTGAAACAACCACCCACACCACCACCAGCTTGGCTCAGAATTTTATTTTGATGTTACTTATTGAAAAAGAATGTAGACATAGGTATTATTTTCATTATTTAAAAGTCCATCTTTTCTTATATAGAAAAACTTATGAGGAAGATACTCTTAGAAGCCGGAATACATCATTTAAAAGTTAATCAAAGTTAATCAGTTTTGGGAAGAACTACTGAGTGGTACCCTAGAGAGGATAAAGGAGATGGGATTTAGGGCACAACAAGAGGGCTGGTTTTGGGTCAGAGCCTGCGCAGCCCACTTATCCAACAGTTAGTGGAACAGAGTGTAAGGGTCTGGCAGGACCACGGGGTTAGGTGATAGTGGGAATTTGTGGGAATGTTCACAGTTCTCTTTCCTTATGACAGAGGCATTACGGTAATCAACCAAGAGTGAGGAGGAAGGTGTTGTAGGTTTGCGGGGAGAAAAGAAGATGGAATACTTTTTAGGTGAACAGGAGGGTGGACAGACCAGGGAAGTGTAGTAGGATCCAGGCAGCACAGAGCCCACCTGAAATTAAAGGCCATGCATTTAAGTTGAGTCCAGATGGCGTATTCATGTGTTCTTCTCTGGTCACCTTAAGTTCCATGGGTGCAGACAAGTCTGTAGAAATGCTCTGTGAACTAGGTGTGGGGTTCTGCCAAGGGCATATTCAATGAACTAAAATAAAGACAAGGGAGTTGAGAAGAGCTGCGAAGGAGTGATTTGATGATGAAAAATGATGATCTCTGTGCCTCAGAAATCGTTGTCATCTGTAGATCTATTTGACAAATTTAGAGCTATATTCAGACTGGGGCATAGTAGGTTCTCAATGCATGTTTGTTAAATGTATGACTTTCAATAAATAAAATCATTATTAATCCTACTTTTGCACCACAACGCTAGGTGCTGTGAGGTATGCCATAATTTCTACCCTAAAGAACTCTTTACTCTAATTGATAAATAGAATATGATGTACAATTATAATAAAATAAAAAGCAATAGACTTTTGTGAATATATATATATATATATATATATATATATATATATATATATATATATATGTTTTATAATACCACTATTTGATTACTGTTGTTTTTTTTTTTTTTTTTTTTTGAATGATGGCTGTCCTCTTGAAAATCTGCAAGTGCAGATTGGCCTCTGGTTGATAAAACCAAGCAAAGCACATGAAATAATGGGTCCACGTAGGCTGGCTTTTAATGTTTCTTTTCAAAACATAGTCTTGTATTTGCCTTTTCATGTGGGTTATCATCTGGAATGGCAGCTCTCTCTCAGTTGTTGAATAAGGATTTGCAGTCTCCCATTTTAAAGAGATTGCTTGCAGATAAAATTCAATTTTTCTTTCTGGTTCTGCACTTCACAAGACGTATTGCATGTGACAGGTCTTTTATGTTGAGAGCCGGATATGGAATCGTAGGCTGCAGTGGCAATTTACGCTATCCATAAACCTTAAGGCCTTCACCAGTAATGTAAAAGCAATCAAAATTGGTGTAAACAGACCAACCTGACCCCCATCCACTGTGGTTTATGGTATTTTCCCAGGGAGAGACATCTATTCCAGTAAGTCCCTCCGATATTAAAGAAAGTTATACACCGTATCAGAGCCAGCTTCCTCTTCAGTCAGTGGATATATGTGGACACACAAGTGGTATAAATTCAAAGGAATTGAGTCCATCAGAGAGTGATTCCTCTCATCGGCTGCTAATGCCTGAAGTTTCATGAATAGAATATTATGTTCATGATTTCCACCAGATAAGAATTTGGTCTTTGCTAAAAGGAAAGATAACGTTGTCTTATAATCACAGATCAAAATATTAAACAATGGAATAAGTTTTAGCATGTATGATGAGTCTTTGGAAGTCCAGACATGCAGGTAGGCAGGTGGGCTGGCACTATCAGGTTACACTGTCAGAGCCTCAGATATCAAGATGGAGTTTAGCTTTTTAGACTCTGAATGGGGTCTGTGTGTGAGTTTGGCTGGGATCCAATTCTGTGTGCACTTATAGTACTCAGCAGGAAATAAAAAGATCAACATAGGGACAGTGGCACAGATCAATGATCAGGACTGGGACATATGGCAGAGGCTGGCTCTTATGATAAGGTTTTCTTTTATATATTCTAATTCAAATATTCTTTAATTAAGCAAGTGTTTATTGAACATCTACCATTTGCCAGACATTGGAAAGGAGTCTGGGATATGAAGACAAACACGACAATTCCCATGCAATGTAATAGATATTATGAAAGAGTATGTCAGTTATATTTTAGAAGCACTTGAGTGGATCACCCCATAAAGATTGGGACAAAGAGAGAGAAAGCATTCTGAAAAATGTAAGCTCTAAGGTTCTTAAAACATGTTTGAAGGTCTCACATATGCCAACCAATGTGCTAAGTGCTCAGGGGTGACAAAGTTACATGGGACGTGTGTCCTGTCTTCAAAATCTTATAGCATGCTGTGATCAATACTTAATCATATTGCATCAATGGGAGTTATGGACGTCAGACCGGAAGTGAGAGGAAGTTTCCCTGCTGCTCAACTTTGACTCATATGTTATTTAGGTAAAGGATGATTAAATAAAGAGTTATTTAAGTAAAGGTTATTAATATATGTATTCATATTTTTTTTCTATATTTCCCAAACTAAATAATATCTTTTATAATTATTTAAAATATTTATATTTGTAAATACATCCTATGCAAAATCAGAAGCTTGTCCAGAAGCAGACAGATGTGAAATGGCAGTGGAGAGGTAGAAAAAATACATTAGGGGAGAAGCTCTCAAGGCCAGGAAATCAGGCAAGAAGGAAATGATGAGAACCTTGTGTGCTAAAAACTATGGGGAGCTATTAAAGATGAGTTAAAAAGATGTGACAAGATTAGCATTTCGTAGAAATAGGGAGAATGGGTTGGAGGGGGCAATTGCAGAAGTTATTCTGGTACCCTTGATGACCTGGAGGCACACCTTCCAGCATGCTCTTTCCTATCCCTGGGTAGCCTCACAGCATCCTAGGGCTCTTAGCAAAATCACTGCTCTATGAAGGACTTCAAGAAGCAACTAGTAAAAACAATATCTGGAAGAGTAATAATATCAACAAAAAACAATACCAACAAGGTGAAGATGGAGGAGAAGGAAGGGAGAGAAGAAACTCTTACTGAGCGCTGCTTTCTCTCCAGACACCAGTCCAAGTGCTTTGTATCTAATCTTTGCAATAAACGGATGAGTTAAGAGAACCTGTTGTCTTTATTTTTAGATGAGGCCCCAAGGCACAGAGTGATATGTCACCTGATGAAGGGGGTCTGGCTGATGTGGGGAGCGGGAAGCTGGAGCACTTTGTGAGAGGAGCTCAGTGCTCATCTCTGAGATGGATGCTCAGCTGGACATTCTCCTGCCCAGGGCCAGAGACAGGAGCTCTGGAAGGGACAAGGGACACAGAGGTCCCTCACCTTCTCTCTTTCTCTTGTCCTGACCTAGCATTTATTTTCTTCTCCCTTCGTTTCCTGTTTCCCACTCAAACTTTACTCAGTCCCTTTGGTTTGGAAGTTAATTCTTCCTGAGTTTGTTGCTCATTTCATTGTTTTTCCTTTTTTGTAAATGAATTAAAATCATTTTAAGGCTGACCTTTTCATGTCATTTGCAATCCTCCCTAGTGGCTGTTTTATGCTTAGGCATACTGTACCGCAGTAGGAGCTTGAGCATTTTACTGTGTGGTACATAGTTTTCATTATATAATAATTTAATTATATGACAAATGGGGTTGCAAAACCAACGTTCCTCACAGCACCTCGCGCAGTGCTGCCAAGTGCCCCGAGTTAACCTGACGTTACCAGGAATGAATTCTGGAGACCCAGAACCCGCAGGTCCAGGAATGCCAAGTGAAGTTTGTCATCAGTTCTGAAACCAGGAAATCAGAGTAAATAACACCAAACAGTTTTTTTTTCATTTTTTTTTCAGTGTTGCCTCTGTGGCACCCCCAGAAAATGGTTTCTTTCTGACGCACTCTGCTAATGAGAATATGAAAAGGACACGGTCCGCAAACACAACTGTAAAGTGACAGTCATATGAATTAGTAGAGAGCTTCTTGGAAAAGAATTTTCAGAAATATTGACTTTGCCTATTTCTTTCTTTCCATGTTTTGATCAAAGAACCTGAGGTTTGAGGGTTTAAATGGCTTAAAGATTCCCCAGCTACGAATTTAGACAGCCAGGAATAGAATTCAGTATTGGAACTTGAGTAAGTGCTAAATTTAAATGGCCAGCAAATCTCTCTGAACAAATGCTTTCTCAGAAAGGTTGGCTATACCTGTTAGTCATTTAGAGTAACCAATTGGATAGAAGGTCAGGGGGGAACATTGGCAAACAATTTTGTTAACATCGTTTCCAGATGGGAAAGTTGGTAGAATTGGTGGGCTGCTTTCAACCTCTTAGTTAAAGTTAAATATTTGGGATTACTGACTCAAAATGTTTTCCATCATTAAAATTTTATAGATTTACAGCTTCACAGGTTTTGGTGTGGATCAGAATCATCAGTTTTTTAAAAATTCTGATACCTGGAATGCATTTGCATATATATTTTTAACTTCAGAGGTGATTGTGATGCATAGAAAAGTTTGGAAATTCTCGGTATCATAAATGACACATTTTTGGCACATAAAGACAGGTTCATTGATTTATAAAATAAAGAATTTTTTTTTCTTTTTGACAGAGACAGAGTGAGAGAGAGGGACAGAGACAGACAGACAGACAGAAAGGGAGAGACATGAGAAGCATCACTTCTTTGTTGCAGCACCTTAGTTCTTCATTGATTACTTTCTTACATATGCCTTGACTAGGGGGCTCCAGCAGAGCAAGTGACCCTTTGCTCAAGCCAGCGACCATGGTGTTATGTCTATGATCCTATGCTCAAGCCAGCAAACCCTCACTCAAGATGATGAGCTCCTGCTCAAGCTGGATGATCCTGGGGTTTCAAACCTGGGTCTTCCGTGTCCTAGTCCAGTGCTCTTATCCACTGTGCCACCACCTGGACAGGCTAAAGAATTCTTAAGTGTACTCCCTTAGAACATAGGTTCCTTATGGGAGGCAAAAAAGAAGACGTATTCAGTGAATTTAGATGTGTTATGGATAAGGGGAAAACAGATATAAATATGAAGCTGGGTAAAATATGGTTACATGTTAAAATGAGGTATGAGGTTTCATTGTAGCTATAATACAAGAGTGAGCAGGTAGGAATTAGGTCTACTTCTGAAGGAGATAAAAGTTCATCTGGATGTTGATAGATTGATAAGACTGGGTAGGTAGAGGTTGAAGGTTCAGGCAACAGAGACAGTGTAAATGAAGGTTTGGAGCAAAGTTCCAAGTGTATTCCGGAAATTGAGTAGTGCCATCAACTGGGTCAGGGTATTTGCTGAAGAACAAGGGAAGAGGAGGCCAAACATTAAGAGGCTAAAAGAGCTTCAACATAGAACTAGGGATTTTGACATTAATTATTAGGCAATGAAGAGCCGTGCTTGGTTTGTGAGCAGAGACTGACCTGGTCATCCCTTATTCCTTGAAATATTAATTTGCAGCAGGTGCGGGGTGGATGGAGGGGGGACCTCCTGAATCTGAGCAGATGGGCTACGGGACTCACTGCATTGCTTCAGGAAGGAGCACCCTCATGGCTTGCTCAAGGTCTCTCCTCTGTCACGATGTATCTAGCAGCATTTTTCACCTGATCCTTCCTGCTTTTTGAATCTCTGACTCAATGTTAACAGATTCCTCCAGGCACAAGTTCTTGTGATCAAGCCAGTACTGAACCAATGCAAAGTGGCACCATTGTATGCCACATAAGTGGTAATAAAATAGAAAACTCTTGTGGTTTTCATAGGTATCACATTGGATCAGAAAACCCGAGGACATGTTCCAAATCATAGTGAGAACTCTATATTCTTTTGAAGGAATTGGAAAGAATTTTATGACTTTCTCTTGATAATTTGAAGTTTGGAAGCCATCGGATCCAATTCTGTCTGGTTTTCATTGTGTTTTTTTTTTTCACACTGGGGTGGACAAGCATTGTCTTATTGTACAGTGGTGACTCTTGATTCAATTGTTGGAGGCCTTGCCCCATCATGAACATTTTTTTTCCTCTTCTCTTTGCCTTCTCTCGTTTGCTTCTTTTCTTACTTTATACTCTGATCCAAATCTCTTTTTTTTCTTTCTTTTCTCCTGATTGCCAGTCTGTTCTTTAGGTCTACCCCAAAGCGTCCCCATGGCCATGTTCCCGTGGGAAAAGAGGAAGAGGGAATTATTTGTTAATTATTGTCTAGGGTAGAGCTCTTTTCTTTTTAGTTGGATTATCTCTGTGTCATCCCAAGGGCCTTGTACAATGCTTGGAAATGGTTAAGTTCCCCCCCCAAATAATTTTTTGAAAAAACCTACTTGGCTTTTTCAGGACTGTCATGATTTCTGATTTTTCCATTCTATGGTTTTACAAAATACCCTTATCCTATAAAACCACTTCTTGGTTTTTTATTTGTAACTATGCACACCATACCCATGAAAAGTGAACATGCATCCATGTCCCAAACATAATACCTGTTGAAAAGAGAACATTCTTTGGGTATTTTACATACTCCTCTTGGAAAAGGCCAAAATGAAATTAAAATAATAATTATAATAATAAATGAAAGAAAGAAAAGAATTGAGTGGCAGGAAGGAGGAGGTGGTGGGTAGAGACTTGGCGGGTTTTATGAGCTCTGGTAGAAGCTTCCCTGGAATGATTCAGCCAGCATTTTCATTGGCAGGTCTCAGCTGGGCCATTAGAGCTATTAAACGAATGCATTGTTTTGAGTTTTCTTTGGCCCAACCTCCCCTATTATTTAGGGAAACAGAACTGCACACTCACAGGGAAGAGCAAAGTCCGAATGTCAGCTAAGTCGAACCCCCTTCATGGCGTGCCAGGCGTGGGTGAACAGGCAGGAGGCGGCAGTAGGGGGGTTACTGAGCATTCCTAGCCCCTGCACATTCCCAGGTGCCAAGTACAATACTGGATTTGATCAGGACTCTTGGAGTGTGTGTGTGTGTGTGTTTGTGTGTGCGTGCGCGTGTGTGCGCACACACATATATAGATATTTACTTTCTGGTTAAAAGGTAATCAGAGCTTTGTGAACATTGCTCTCACCAGTTCTCCAGAGACCTTTTTCTATCTGGCAGCGAAGCCTTTTGAAAAGGTCCACCGAAGAACAGAGAGCCCTGATCTGGAACACCCGGTCTTTCCAGCCTAAAAATAAACTTGGGTTCTAAGAAAGTGTGTGTGTAGGGAGACAGATGAAGAATGCTGAATGTAGAAACAGCTTTGTTAATAGATCCTGGAGCTGGAAATGCTGACTTTTTTTTTTTTTTAATAAAGGTTGAGGCTAAACAGATGACCCATCCATCCTTGTTTTCAGCTTTTAAGAGTGTCTTTGGGAGAAATTCCAGGTGAAAAAGTGAAGATGCTCTCACTTGGTTCTTTCTCTTATGTCTCTATTATCAGTTTTTGTTGGTTGGCCCTTTTTTTTTTTGTTGTTGTTGTTGTTCCAAATACTGGAGTAGAATTAAAATAATACTCAGTGACCTAGTCTCTTCCTTGGGAAGCCTGTACCTCCAGAAGCATGGCCCACCTCACCCACGTTTGCAGAGCCAGATGTGTCTGCCTCGGAGTGCTGGCCTTTTCATTGTGAAGCTGTTTTTGTGGTAGCAATGAAGACATTTGTATGATATAGGGTGCCTATTGTGACCCAGGTCTAATGGGCTCTTTTCATTCTTTACAAATGGAACTTTCAGGTAAATCATTCTCCTTGTAAATTTTCAAACAGTAAATAAATAGTTATAAGTTCTGTCTTTGTTCCATTTCCCCTGCCTACTTCTTTCCATAACTTTTAAAAAATAAGCCTCATAATGAGTTTAGGTCAGTTTGTAAAACTATGTTCCACTGGTTTTTAAATAGGCATTTTTTTTAGTGTGTCATTTTCAAATGTTTGAGGAATGACAGCTGTTTTCTGTGTGCTTGGTATTTTGTCATGTGCTTTATATATACATTATTTCATTTAATTTGCATGCCAATTTTAGGAGGTCGGTACTACTATTATCCTCACCTTTCTGTGTTCATTATTTTTAAAACAATCACGATCATTTCTCAAATCATGATCCATGCTTAGTGATCATCCACAATGGTCCAAATGATACGATAAAATGGCAGAGCCCACGTTAACCCAGGTCATCTTAATTCAGAGTTATAGTCTTTATTACTACTTATGCTATCCCCTTGGAATTTAAAAACAAATTTTAGTTTAATTTAGTGCAAGAGGTCTCAGAACATTTAATAATCTGCATTTGGAACAAAGAAGGAGTGCACGTTCCATGGGCTCCCTTTTGTGAAGAGCTTTTAAGGAGTCATTGTTTCTCATGAAGTTCCTTCTAATCTGAGTCAGCCTTGCCATCATATTGACCTTCAGAGCTTGTCAGTTACCCATGCTCCTCAGCCTTGCGCAGCTATTGGCACCAGCGCTGGGGGAGGTCAAAGAGGTCCAAGGTACTGTGGACCATTTTGCAGCAAAGTCAGCTCACATCTCCCAGAATAGCCACTCGAATGTCGCACCGAATGGCATCTTGTCTGTATTGCCAAATGCAGACGAAATTGTGAGGCAAGAAGATTTTGTGCTCCCAGATTTAGTTTTCATCATGTGCCCTGTTGAGAGAAAATGCTCCATGTTTCTGGGCAGCAGACTAGCCGCCCTTCCTCTTACGGAAATGCCTCTGAATGAGATGGGGAAGTCTTTTGCCCAGAGAGTAAATAGCCGAGAAAGGCACGCTTGTTCATTTTTGTTCTTTTTTTTTTTTTTTTTTTTTACTATTTAAATGACAATAATTGCAGAAGATACTTGTTGAACAAAATAAACTTGTATGGGTTCAAAAAAAATGGTGAAATGCCAGCAGCTCAAGGGCTTTAGGTCTGTCCATATGAACTGAATCATGCATTAGAAACATACTTAGGTATAGTACAGAAATCGGCAAACTCTCCTATACAGGGCTAGATAGGGAATATGTTAAGCTTTCAGCCACATATGTGGTCTTTCTTGCATTCTTTTCCCCTTCCTCCTCCTTCTCCTCTTCTTCATTCCTCTTTTTTAAATAACTTTTTAAACATGTAAAAACTGTTGTAAATTTATAGATCAGACAAAACCAGGCAACGGCAGAATTTTGCCTGCAGCTTATAGTTGTATAGCCACAGTGTAGAGCACATGCACACAAACACATGTGCACACCAGCACACATGCTCACACACATTGACTTTTTGTATTATCACTTACACACATTGATGGGGAAAGGGTAATGTGGCAGGAGACAAACAGAGAAATGGCTTTGCTCTAGGTTGCCTGGGGAAAGGGAAGTCCATCTGGAACTGAATATCCCTGGTAAACACAAGGAGACCACAGGGGTGTGAGTCATGGCGAGGCTGTAGTCTGAGTGCAGTCTTTTAGCCAGCAGGAGAGCCTCAGCTGGCTTCAGAGCTTTGGCATCGGGGGTGGAGGAGAGCGAGGTAGGGGAGAGGAGGTGTGCTCTCTGGATGAAACGGTGGCCCTGTCCGAAGCACAATAGAGTGGCTCACAGGCATGCTGCTGGGGCCCCAGCTCTCAGAGGGAAGGAGAGGGGGAGGGACAAGCCAGGGGGTGTGAGTGGAGAAGGGAGGCCAAGGAACGTGTTGCTATGGATGTATCCAGAATTCTCTTTCCTCGGTTGATATAACACTTGGAACTTTCAGATGGGCAGAGATGCTCTGACAACTTTCTGGACTCAAAGTTTATAAGTGATAGGGCAAAAAGTCAAAGAAAAATTCTCTGTCAGACACCTCTTCATGAGGAAGCACATGTATGGAACTTCCATGTGGCGTCTTTGGGCTTATGAGGACCTGTCAGGCAAGAAGGTGGAATTAGGAACCCTCTGCCTCTTGAGGCATGACAAGTGAGCCCTGACTACAGGTGCAGGCCACCTCTGGGGACACAGTGACACGGTCAGCAGGGCCTGAAAGCTTTGGTGCAGTTGGGTCGTCCTGTCCCAAGTCTCCTTACACCCACACAGACTTGTCCTGGAGGCCACGGGTCTATTTTGTCAATGCTTTTGTTATCTGGCAGTCCTGTGCACTTCATTTTATCAAAAGGAGTCCAATATGGATACAGAAATGGCTGTTTTCTGTAAACATACACTGTGTGCATCTCTCCCAGGGCAGTTTATTTTAATTCAGGGACTCAGTATTGAGAAACATTTAGTCTATTAACAGAGGCAGTACTGTACCACGTTAGAGGAAGGACTCTGGAATCAGAAGGCTTCGACTCAAGTTGTGGCTTTCGTCCCAGTCACCGCCATATTGCCCTGAGTGCTGGCTGGAGGGGCACGGAGTGTGCTAAGGTAGTACCTCGGCTTAACCAAATCTGTGGTCAGGACTGATCTGTGATAATGGGTAGCTGTTACCAAAACAGTGCACAGAAAAGGAGCATTCTAGGCAGAAAAAGTACCTGTTCTCTTTCATGGAACCATGAGAGAGTATACTGCAGATGCAGAGCTGTGAGCACTTTGGGGATTTGGAAAAACAAACTTAAGAGAAACAGTGGCCAGAGATGAAGCCAGAGAGGTAATGAGGGGCCAGATCATGAGGGGTTTCGAAGATTTATTAAGGTCTTTGGATTTTGTCCCACATGCACTGGACAGCATTGGAGTGTTATAAGCGGGTGATGGCTTGCTCAGATTTCCATAAGGAAGGTGGAAGAAGGTAGGGAAGACTGGGAATAGGCTACCCAGTAAAGATTTTGCTCAATAAACCACGTGAGAAAGGCATGCTCGCTCAAAGCAATGGCAGAGTGGACTGTGGAAGGGAGAGATTTTAGAAATAGTCAATATGGCACTTATTGGAGCTGGTGATTGATTGGATTGAAATTGAGGAAGAGAGGAGTTTAGGATAACTTCCTTCTATAGTTAGACATCCTTACCTGGAGTTCAGAAGACAAATCTAAGCTAGAGATGCACGCACATTTTGGAGTCATCATTGCAAAACAGCTGCAGGAGTGAGCATGCCCTCCCTCCACCCAGGAGAGAGTAGAGAAGAATATATATGTAAAAAAGCAGAGGATGGGCCCAGGGGAAGCAGTACTTGGGAGAAGGGAGAGAGAGAAGGGTCCATGAGTGGTGATGGGATGGGGTGTCCATAGCGACAGGAGATAAACCGGGGGAGTTGACTTACTGAAGCCAAATGCAGAGGAAGTTTCCAGAAGAAAGGGGTCAGCAATGTCACCTGCCTTGGAGAGGACGAGAAGGTAAGGAAAGAAGGGTGTTCTGGATAGAACAGCTGGAAGATGATTGGTGACCTTGGAGAGGACCGTTTTACAGAGAATGCTGAGGATGAAAGGACATCTTTAAGTTTATACATAATTTAAGTGCATGTACAAATCTATGGTCAACAGAATATATTATTATATGACATTTATAACGTCCACATCTAGGAAAGCTTTCTGTAGTGTGCTTTGACATCATAAGTTCCTCAGTTACTTCTAAGTGGGAGTTCTAACTGCTGGGTATATGGGAGGGTTTTTTCAGGAACTCCATCTAAGTAATCCCCCACCATCATCTGTATCTCCCTAGTAAGTGGCTTCCTGTTCCCTGTTCCCCCACAGTGATGTTTCACACCTTCTGGGGCTTCTTAAATTTCTGCCCCCATCTCCTAACTTCCCACTCTGAAGGGATCCCCTCACTTATTTATTGGGAAGGCAGCCTAGAGGAGCTTTGTCCCAAAGCACTGCCACCAGCCCTGTCCCCTCCCCTTCTAGTGTCAGGCCATGTGCTCCTCTTTGTCTCCCAGGAGATTCCCGAGAAGTGGTGCCCGAGACAGGGATTTTGGGATTTGTGATTTATGGAGGGTTTCTTTGGGCAGAAAAGTTTGCGGGAAACAGGAGAAGGCAGGGCCAGAGGCTAGGCACACTGGTCTTGGCGGGAGCAGAGCGGGGAATGCTGGCCCCGTCCTGGGGCAAAGGGCTGGCTTTGTACCCTTTTAGCCAGTCACTGTCTGGGAGCTGCCCCTGGGAGGACACAGCAGACTCCAGTGAGCAGCTCCTGTTTGTCTAAGAGGAATTCTTCAAAGAAAGCAGCTTACAGGGAGGCGTTACTCACAGTGGCTCGGGGTGGGGAGGAGGGGGTACCCGCATACTGGCACCCATTGTACCCCACGCTCCTGTATGAGTCTGTGAGGGTGGCTCTCCTGTCGGGCTCTGTATGTAATTCATACTTATCTCTTCCTCTCTCTTTATTCCTCTCTCTTCAGTGATGCCTTTTTAAAAGCTAATTTAACAATGCAACAATCCCCTGTATAGAAACGTGCCACCCGATTCTACGTCCATGCTGCCGTGCTTCCCTGCGAGGTTTTTGTCTCTACCCATGGGCTTCTCTTCCCAGAGACTCCTCGCTTTTCCAGCTGCCGCAGTCTGGTCTTGGCCTCTACAGTTTTTCCAAAACTGCTTCTGTCGGAACTACCAGCCTTCCCCTTGTTTCTACTCCTGAAGGAGATGTCTCTGTTCCTCTCTCACTTCAATGCCAGGGATGTTCGGATTGACCTGATCCCTTGGCTCTGGAGACGCCAGATCTGAATCTCTTCCGAATTCTTCACCTCTGTGTCTCAGCCCTTGCCAGCCTCTTTTCCTCTGCTCACTCCTTCAAGTTACCGTGCCCTTGCTCCTCACTCTGTACCCCTCTCCCTGGGTCAGATCGAGGCTTTGGGGACCGTCAGGGAAGATCACCCCTTCACTGTCCCATGATAGCCAATTCAAGAGTAAACATGTTTTTAAACAAAGCAAAATTAATATTGCCTCCCTTGAGACTTTGTGATTGCACAAGTTTGGATATATTTTTGAAAATGAACTCTCTCTCCCCCCTGCCCCTGGTTCCCCTAAGCACATGATGTTGTGTTCAGTGTACCTCACTCTTTCCATCGTTTTTATTACCATCTGAGCATTCGTGTTTTCTGCATTCATATTCTGCTCAGATCTAAAGAGCCGTATTGACATGTGCCTGATAAGCATGGATAATGTGATTATCCCAGACAACTTTAGGCTGCCACTCACACGTGTTTCTTCTCCTATTTTCAATTTCAGTGCATGGTGCTACCCACCCAGTGACTCCATTTAAAGACCCAGGGATTCTTTTGGACTCCTCTTTTTCACCCCATCTCATTCACCAGTTCCTACAGATTCTCTGCCTGTCGCTCAAAAGAATCCCCAGCCCTCGACCGGCCTCCTCCTTTCTGGTTTGCACTCCTCACATCCGATCTCCACACATTCTCAAGATCAGTCTTTCTAAAAAGCAAACCTACTCATGTTCTTTCCTTGCTTTAAAGCACTCTCAGCTTCTTCCCATGCTGCGCAGACCCTCCTGGGGGCTGGCTGCTGTGTCCTTTCCATCCCCTCCAGCTCTCAGGACTGCTCCCTCCGTCCCCAGGCCTCCTGGCTTCTGTTCTGGGCGCTCTTCCTCCCTGGCCGACCCCCCTTATGGGTGATGCCTTTCCATCTGCCAGGTCTCAGGGTAGATGTCAACCCGAGATGATTTCCCTAGTGCCTCACACCCTGATCCGATGCTCCTATCCCTAGATTCTCACCACATCCTTTCCTTTCTCTACCAGAGAACCTTCTCAGTCATACACAGTACACCTGCCCATTTCCCATCACCCCCATGAAAGGCCACAGACTTCACGAGGGTAGGGGTGCTTCTGGGCTCATTCAGCACTGTGTCCCAGGTGTTCAGTCCAGGCCCAAGATTTAGCAAGTGCTCAGTGAATACGTCCTGAATTCAGGGTGTTGTCCTGCCTTCTCAAGTCAGAGTGTGAAGGATATTTGATGATCGGTTTTCTTATAGGGTTTGTTGACCTTCCCCGTGTCAATAGAAAATTGAGTTCAGTTTGGTGCATGTATATCGTCAAAAATAACTGACTTCAGTGTGTGTGTGTGTGTGTGTGTGATGTACTATAGAAAGAACACTTTACTTGAAAATAAGATTTGAAGAAAACCTTCTAAAATATTCTAAATCAATGAAAGAAAGCACTTTAAAAGAAAAGAAGCACAAGAAATGACTAAAATAGTAGATGACTTCATGGGTTTTTACCATGAGTTAAAATACATCGTGTCCGCTCCAGTTACCCACAAGGACCACTCCTCTGGGGAAAAACTTCCTATTTTTAAACCTGAATGTAATGCTTCTGGAATTACATTGCCCATTCCTGCCCGAGCCCCAAGAGTTTATCATGTGCAGTGTTTTTGCCAAGGATCTGCTCTGTCTTTAGTCACCAAAGGAGTTGTCAAAGAGAGCGTGCTTTGGCTTTGTCTTTGGGTGTATTTTTGTCTCTTGTTCTCTACCAGAGGCAGCAGGTCCTAGAGTTTGGCTCCTTTAAGTGTCACTGGACCCTTGTGGTTTAGGAGGCTCTATAGCCAGGTGGTATCGGTGAAGCTGGGTAGAAGGAAGAGCAGGGCATTCGCTGTCTCTTCTTCCAATCACAGCTTATTCCCACCATAAATATGGTCAACTAATACTACACGAGCATTTGATAATATGCAAGATGATGTTCCTCTCACACTGAGAAAGGCATTGGACTTGACTTCTGGAAACTCTGTCCCTCAAATGAAAATGGAATAAGGAATGCATATATGACCAGTTCAGAGAGTTGAAAATCATAGACATAGATTATTTTTAATGACTTCTGGTACAAATAATTTTGCGCTTTGAATTTGCCTTGCCAGATAGATCAATTTCAAAGAAAATTTACATTACCTACATTTTGCTATTATATTTTTTGCTATTATATTCTTAAAATAATACACTATGCTATTATATCATATATTTTTTTCCTATTGTACTATTCTTGTTGCTGGATATTTAAAACTCATACAAATATCTTAAGTTAAATATCTAGAGGTAGGAATGTTTGACAAACACTGTCACAACAGGCTTACATGTCACAGCTGACCTGTTATAGTCCATTGTGTTACTGACTTGAGAGAATGACATACAGTGATTTGGAGGTAGGGGCTCGTCTCAGGCTGGGGGGATCGCTGTGGGCCTCACGGAAGACAGACCCTGAGTGTCAGATACAATTTTGGTAATTGTCTGTGTAAGGGGAGAAGAGCATAAGCAAAACAGAGAGGCCAGAAACAAGCAGAAACAAAAACCAACCAATTAACCAAACAAGCTCGAAACCAACAAAGTCCAAGGCATGCTTGACCACCATGGATAAATGAGTTTAGCTCAACCCGTGGCTTCAGTGGTGCAAGGCCAAGCCTGGAAGGTAGGCTGGGGTTCAATGAAAGGCTTTGAGGGGCGACTCAGAGAAAATTTAGAGAACTTTATAGTGCAGACCACAGGGAACCAAGAGTGAGCAGGGACACACAAGTTTGGATGTTGTACAGGTTGGGCTAGAGTGAATATGATATTAGGGGAAGAAAAATAAGACATTTTAGTACATGACAAATAAATTAATGAGGAGCTATTCCAGCTCCTGACTTTGGGAAGGGAAAAAGAGGGATGTGTTTTAAAGACTTTGTGAAAGAAGATTGCATAGAAGTTGAGGATGAATTGGACACACACACACACACACACACACACCACGATGTGAATATATCTTCTCTAACCTTTCTTCCTTGAGAACTAAAACCAAACATTGACAACATAACTGGAATATCATTCTGAATCAGTCAAGCTTTAGTTGCAGAAAACAAAAAAGAAAACCGTAGCTGTTTTAACCACGGAAGGATTCAGAACAGGAGGAATGGAATGCTCACAAAGGTTTGTAAGGGCTGGGTAGTAGGATTTAATTTGGGCATCCAGGAAGATCTCTCAGAACAACCCTGCAGGTGGAGGCGCCACCAGAAACAGGGAGGTGGGGAACCCTGGGGACCCCAGGGCACTGCAGGTTTTGGGAACACACTTGCATGCTCTGTCTGGGGAACAGGAAACCACTGCTGTGGTCACCAAGTTATGCCATGCCTGCTGGTTCTGCACCCCCCATGAGTGTGTGCCCCACACCTGCTCCTCCATGCCCTCCCTGCTGGTGGCCAGGCACCAGCTCACTCGCCCTGCCATGTAGGCAGGAAGAGGGAAAAAGGCAGTCAGAAGTCAGGTCATCTCCCTGTCACCATCCAACTCTCACTGGAGCACAACTGATGGGCAGACTGTCTACATCACCTCCAGACCCCCAGGTATAAGGAAGTTGTAGAAACGTAGAACTTAACTTCTCTGTCCTCCAAAAGAGGGAGGCCCACGAGAAGGTGGTGGACATGATATGTGCACACACTTATTCATAATGTCCTCGGGAATTCTGCAACACTGGGTGAATGTCTGGTCCTCTGAGCTGATGTTTCAACCCCTTTTCTGTTCTTGCAGTTAATTTTGTAAGAGCACATGGCTATTTCCGTGCCTGTCACTGCATTATAGCGATTGGTGTACGTGGTTGTCTTCCTCAGGAGATGGAGCTTTCTGAAAACCAGTCATGCCTTAGGCATCTTTCCATTGCCACGGCCAGCACAACATGGTGACTCGCCAATATTAGGAAAACCTACTGAAGTATCGAAGACAGAATGTGGGCTTTGGGGTTAGAGAAACTTGGGTTTAAAACTTGCCCCCCAAACTTGCAGGCTGTGGGGTTTGGGATAAGTGACTTTATCTTTGTAATCTTTAGTTTCTTACCTGTACAATAAGATGATTTGCTAACCCCATAGGATTGTCATGAGCTTTACATGAGAAAATATATATAAAGCATGGGAAAAGTGCAAAGAATGATACATTTAAAAATTTACACTCTTTTAAGCAAAATAGAGAGACTCCATTGGTCCAGAAGGAAAAAACCCAAAAAAACTAAATTCTTCAAAGTCTGCCTTTTTGCCAAAATAAATAATTATTGAAATGAAAATCCAGTGAATAATTCATTAATGTGGCAATAACTTATTTGCCCCTAATCATAATAGTGATCACAATGAACTGAGTCCCAACTCTGTGGCAGATTCCAAGTAAAAGGTGACTGATTTTCTTTTGTCATTTGTGGATAGAGACAACTAGAAGGCCACTAGCAACGTTAACAAAAGCAGCTTTGATGAGGTGATGATTAAACCCAGGCTACAGTGTGATTGAGGAGCACGTGGTAAAGAGAAATGAATGGGAGAGGAGGACATTATTCTCTCAAGGAGTTTGGATTTCAAAGGAAGAATGAGAAAGAGGGTATTCACTCTGGTTTTCTCAGAAATCTCATCCAGTGGGACCTAGGACAGGAAATAGAAATAGGTAAGGAAGTAAATGAGAGAGAGAGAGAGAAAGAATGTGTGTGTGTGTGTGTGTGTGTGTGTGTGTGTGTGTGGTAGATCTCTTGATGAATGACCTCAATTTTATCAAATAAGGAGGCATGATCATTTACTTGAGTCAGGAGAATAAGAGATTAAGGTTGGTGGGGGAGAAGGGGCAAGAGAAGAATGGTGACAATTTAAAATAATTTCTGGAGAGAAGAGGACCATAAACCAATAAAAGTATAGACAAGTAGAACTAAAGATCTACATCAGATTGGAAATTATAAAAAAAATATTCTGAGTAAGGGCGACAATGAGAATGGAGTGCGAAGGTCATTGGAGGTAAAGAAGTCAAAAATAAGAATGTGTTTTCAGTGGCTGTCTCACATAACTGTTGCAGTTTCCTCAAGGGATAGGAGCAGGGGTGCAGGGGTAAACTGTGAGCCAGACGGTGAGGCCCTCGGTGTGTGCAGAGTAACCAGGAGATGGGAGATGAAGGGAGGAGGGAAGGATGTGTTGATGTAGCAGTGTGCCGTGCACCTCGCAGTAGGAGAAATTTTCTTTCTTTCTTTCTTTTTTTTTTTTTTTTACAGAGACAGAGAGTCAGAGAGAGGGATAGATAGGGACAGACAGGAACGGAGAGAGATGAGAATCATCAATCATTAGTTTTCCATTGCGACACCTTAGTTGTTCACTGATTGCTTTCTCATATGTGCCTTGACCTCGGGCCTTCAGCAGACTGAGTAACACCTTGCTCAAGCCAGTGACCTTGGGTCCACGCTGGTGAGCTTTGCTCAAACCAGATGAGCCCGCGCTCAAGCTGGCGACCTCGGGGTCTCGAACCTGGGTCCTCTGCATCCCAGTCCGACTCTCTATACACTGCACCACCGCCTGGTCTGGCAGTAGAAGGAATTTGACAGGAGGAATAATCCCTAAGTTTCTGGAGTTGCGTGGGCAGCTGGGAGAATGCTGGTTTGGTACTCTGGGGAGTACCCTACCAGTCCCAGGGTGTGGGCACAAAGAAGGGGGTCATGGGAGGAACTCGAAGCTGACATTCACCAATTGGAGGAAGCACCAACATGACCACATGGAAGGTGGGTGGGGGTGGAGGAGGGAGCCCTTCCGTACATTTGGGTGGAGCACCATGGTGTGCGTTAATGACAGGAAGGCTTAGATTGAACTAAACCAGAGCATCCCATCTTTGGCACAGGTTGTCTCTGTGAGGGAATTGGCTGAGGGCTCTTGAGGGCACCTGGTTTGGTTCCCACCTGTAGGATGCCATCAGTATCTTTCTCTAGACGGGGCTCGCTCTACCTGGGATGTAGGGCCATGGGTCCCAGTCTTGGTGTGCGTGTGCATCCTTTATGCCTTATTATTTAACATGCTAGCTTTTGTGACCGGCTCAACTTTCTTTAGATGGCTCAGGATCTTTTCTTCCTAGCTTTATTCTTGGATTATTTCTGTCTACAAAAGAGTTAATCATCTGACTATTAAACTAGAGCACAAAGAGGCCCTCTATAGCCTTCCGTCATACTTGGTCAGACACAAAGCCAGAATCGGAGCTCACATGTATACTTAGATGTCGAAGTGTGGCCAGGGGTCCGCGATCAGGGAGCAAGGTAGAAGTCAAAATGCGTGCAACAGGTGGGGGGACAACGGAATACGGTGGGCAGAATGCCGGGCGGTGGTTAATCCCAATCCAGTAGGTGGCAGTCAAAAACTTGGTGAGGTAATGTGCCTTCTTCCTTGGAACATGTGGGCACAACAATGTGGAAGGCCAACCTCAAAGGTACCTTGTTTCTGAGATACCATCTATGACAGTAATGACGCAGCTTCACTCAGGTTGGCCTGAGTCCTCAAGGAGAAGTGTACAGTGCATGTTTCAGTCTCAAGTGTGGGGAGGGTGAGGAAGGGGGTATCCTAGCAGGGTATAAGCAGATCAAATGCAATTCGTCTCTCGTTTCCCACACAGTCCTGGTTAGTTTGTGACTCTCATGCTTCTTAGGACATTTATGTATGTGACTTTACCTTCCATTGACTATTAAGGCCTTTTGGATAGCAAGTCTGTCTCTTAATACATCTTTTCTGAAGCAAGATGTGAAGCTCTGAACTTAGGGATGATATCCATTTCCCCCACCCTAGGTCGGAGCCAGACTCTGGTCACATTAGTTGATAAGCTAAGATAGTTGTTGTTATTAGCTCCAGTTGAACTTCTGGAATGCTGTACGTGTATTATAATGAGCGAACATTCTACATGCACAGCAGAGCTACCGGCCTCTGTATTTTTACCCTTTTTGGTTCAGGGAATCATTTGGACAAAAATCCTTATTCCCAACAAAATAAGGCATTTTTCTATGCATTCGATTAGTGACTGTTTCCAACAGTCTCGGGCATTTGAAAATGTATTCTCTCCCTGTCCTTGCCAACTTCTATCTACATTTCTGCGGCATGGCAGGGTCAAAGCAACCGCACCCAGTTTGCCTCTGGAAGGATAATTTATGGTTGGAGAGAGGGCTGGGCAGGGAGGAGAGCGAGATGAGTAGAACCAGCTAATGAGGTCGGTGGCGGAGGAGGAGGAGGCCTGTTGGAGGATGCTCAAGGGAAATGAGTAGATCCACTGGGTTGAAGGAGGACAGAAAGGCGGCGGCCAAGACTGGTAAATGGCAGCCGGGCAAGCCAGTAGCACACCGATAGCCCAAATAAACCATGCCAGGGGCAGGCGGCTGGGGGAAAGGGAGGGAAGGGAAAAGAGAGAGAACTGTCAAGTTACCAATGCCCAATTTTAATGGGAACCTGGAATAGAAACGGAAAGGGTGCAATTCTTCTCCCGTGGTACCCTGAGCTGTGCGTGGGAGCAGTCTCTGGTTTTCCCTGCTTCTCTTTGCTTTTTTTCTTTTCCTTTCCTCTTTTTCCTCTTATGTTCTCTTCTCTCGTCCTTCTCTCTCTTCTCCCGACTGCCCTCCACCCCGCTCCTTTCTTTGGCCTATCGAAACATGTCCATGTCAAAGAATTATTTGATGTCATCACAGCTCCAAACCATCAATTTGTCAATACAGGAAATTGTAATTATTTTTAATGAAGGGGAAAGGAATAGAGGATGTGACTAATGTTCAGGGAAAACCAGGCGGCAGTCCAAAAAACACTGTGTCTCCAGGAAAGCGGCAGAAGGAATAGCCCTCTGATCGCATCTGACATCACCTCATGGAACTGCATGATTTCTTGGGGCTGAGGACTATTTTTCCAAAAAATTATAATGTAATAAGAAAGAATATTTTTCAAATCCCCTTTCTCCCAAGCATCTCTGGTTCTAAATCCAAATCATCTTTGTTTCCTTACTTCTATTTCTCTTTTTGGTTCTGTTCTGATGACTACAAAAGCAGTCTTCGGGATGGGACCTCTAGTTCTTGGGTACGCCCTACTGGTATATCCTACATGCAGGGTAGGTAGATGGCGGCCATGGTGTGGTTGGGAGACTGAGCAAGCAAGCAAAGGGTCATGTTGTCCTAACACGAGCTTCTGGGTTGGGAAATTTCATTGTCTCCAGCTTGTCTACTAGAATAGCAACAAGGAAACATGACTCAACTTGGGTTGAGGGTACTGTCTGTCCAGTCGAAGCTGTCATCAGAACATTCCTATCTTTGGAGTGGCAGACCATGGCCCTATGTGAAGCGTCCACTAAGTTCTAGGGGCCACTGAGCTCTGGTTTAGTTGTTTCTTCTTAGAATAGCTCTTCAGTGAGAACAGCAGGCTCTGTTTGCTCATAGGAAAGTTTTCATTTCACCAATGCCAGGAAGATGAAGGTCTTTGACTATATATGAGCTTATAAAGAGATGAAATGTTTGGGGGTTTTTTTGGGTTTTTTTAGTGAGCCACAGGGTGTGTGTTTTTAATAGACTGTTCACTTTGTGCAGAGGTGTAAACATATTGCCTAGAGCTTTGAAGGCCACCAATAAAGATAGTTGGTATCATATGGTAGTTGAAGGTAGGGGGAGCATTTTTGTGGGTTAAAGGACTAAAAAAAATAGAGAAAAATACATAAAACATCAATATTCTTTGCAGTAGCTTTCAGATATTCTCTCCTATCTATCACTCATCTCCCCCCACATACACACTCACCCACACCTCTTTTATCTTCTTTCCAGCCACTGTGTCCCTTTTAAGAAGTCATGTCTGGAAATAAGCACATACTGAAATAAAGATTCAGGTGATCTTGCCATAATAATGAGCATGCAGTGTGGTAGAAAGCATCAGGGAAAAGAGCTGGAAGGCCTCTTTCGCGTGGCCGGTGGACAATGCTCAGGGCAAAGAATTAGGAGTCTCACTGGGTTTATCTTGCAGAAATAATCCGGGTATAGCATGGGGATTTGAAAGTGCTCTCAAATACTGAGTATTCCTATAAATATTATAGTGCTAACAAGGTAGGGTATTATTGACCTTGGTGTAAATATCTCACATGTGTATTAGCACCTCTTTGGGGGTCTTCTGCCTCTCTGCCCCCTACAAGGCAATGCCGGGAAGGTCAGCATCTGAGCAGGGTGGTCCTCTGTCCTCGGTGCACTGATTCCGTGGTATGACACTGTCCCCTGTTGTCCCCCAGGTCCTACATGAGTGTAAAGGAGCTGAAGGAGGCACTGCAGCTCAACAGCACGCACTTCCTCAACGTCTACTTTGCCAGGTCGGTGAGGGAAGAACTTGCAGGTGCTGCCACCTGGCCGTGGGACAAGGAAGCCATCAGTCACCTGGGTAAGTGAAGCGGAGACTGAGCGCAGTCGAAAAAAAGGAGAAGGCCCAAGGAGAATTTGTGAAAATGAGTTGGGGTAAAAAACAAAGAGAAAAACATATATTTGCTCAGTGAATTAGTTGCTCTCGGCTGAGAACGGCTTATGAAAGAATCTGTCAGCATGTTTTAATGCAGACATGAAAGAAGTCTTGGAGCACACAGTGGGGGACATTCAGGGTATTCTGGACCAAGTCTATAGTCTAGGTGCAAGTAAAAGGGTGACATGGAATGAGGTCCACTTTATGTTCAGAGGCATCAGACATTAAATTGAAAGGATGAAGACAGAAGGAAGTAATAAAAATAAGGGAAAAAATAAGTAAAATAGAAAGTAAGTGTTAATTTGAAAATATATCAACAGAGCCAAAGATTTTTGGGGAGGTATGGACAAAGGAATAATAAAGCCTTAGAAAGACTAATCAAGAAAAAAACACTTCTCTTCCTCTCTCTCTCTCTCCCTCTTCATTTCCCTCCGGCAGCCATGGCTTGATTGACTCACGTTTGTTGGCCCCAGGCATTGAGGATGGCTCCATGGCCTGCCTTAGGTGCTAAAATAGCTCAGTTGCCAAGCAATAGAGCAATGGCCCCAGATGGGCAGAGCATCACCCCCTAGTGGGCATGCCAGGTGGATCCCAGTCGGGGCACATGCAGGAGTCTGTCTCTCTGCCTCTCCGCCTCTCACTTAATAAAAAGAGAAAAAGACAACAAACATGAGAGAGAAGAAATATATTACCACTATAAGGAATAACGGTAATAATCTTACATGTACTACTGACATTAACAGGCAGTCAGTATTTTCCACAAATGTTATTGAAGTACTTGGGCACCTGCAGGCACAAGAAAATAAATTCCAATGTGAATCTCACACCTTGTACAAAAATTAGCTCAAAATAAAGCCTAGATTTAAGTATAAATAAAAATTTATAAAATTTTAAAAAGAACCAGAAAAAATTATTTGGGGCTGGTCTGCAGGAAAAGTGAATGGATATATATAACACCAGATGAGTAGCCCATATAAATAATAACTGATAAATTGTGCTTCATCAAAATTTAAGACTTTGAGAAAAACTGTTAAGACAAAGAATCTTTGTACTTGGAAGAAATATTTGCAAACTGTACATCTCTCAAGGGTTTTGTATCTAGAATATATAAAGAACTCTCCAAACTCAACAGTAAAACAATAATTCCAGTTAGGAAATAGACAAAGACATGAACAAACATTTCACCAAAGAAGATCTACAGACGGGACACAAGCACACGGAACAGATGTCTAATATCATTAGCCCTTAGGGAAGTTCAAGTGAAAACCACATGAGATATAACCACACACTTTTTAGAATAGCTGAAATGTAAAAAAAAGAAATACACAGGGTGTAGGGTGCAACACAGAGAACACAGTCCGTAATACTATAATAAATTTGCACGCTGACAGGTAGTGACTAGACTTATCATGGTGATCACATTGTAAGGTATATACATGTCAAATTACTATATTGCGCAGCTGGAACTAATATGTTGTATGCCAACTCCACCTGAATAATTAAAAAAGAAAAGTAGTGACAAGGCTAAATGCCAATGAGGATGCAGGGAAATCAGATATCTCATACATCGCGGGGGGAGTGTAAGAAGGCACACTCTGCGGAGCACTTTGGAAGGTTCTTGTAAAACTAAACATACACCTCCCATATGACCCAGACATTGGCCTCCTGGATGTTGAGCATAGAAAAACAAAAGCATATGCATTCAAGAACTTTATCATCAATCTTCACAGCAGCTTTCTCTGTAATAGCTTCAGACTGGAAATGACAAGAGTGCTTTCAGGACTAACCGCCTATAATAAATCAACCATAGAAATTCTGTGGTACAGCTGAATACTACTCAGCCATAAAAAGGAACAAAGTATTGCCTGACCAGGAGGTGTCGCAGTGGATAGAGCGTCGGACTAGGATGCGGAAGACCCAGGTTCGAGACCCCGAGCTTGCCAGCTTGAGCACAGGCCCATCTGGCTTGAGCAAAAGCTCGCCAGCTTGGACTCAAGGTCGCTGGCTCCAGCAAGGGGTTGCTCGGTCTGCTGAAGGCCCACGGTCAAGGCACATGTGAGAAAGCAGTCAATGAACAACTAAGGTGTTGCGACGGCAACGAAAAACTAATAATTGATGCTTCTCACCTGTCTGTTCCTGTCTGTCTGTCCCTGGCTATCCCTCTCTCTGACTCTCTCTCTGTCCCTGTAAAGTGAAAAAAAAAAAAAAAAGGAACAAAGTATCAATGCATGTGGAGTGACTCAGGTGAATCTTAAGGGTATTATGCTGAGTGGGGAAAAAAATCCCAAAAGTTACATGCTATATGATTCCATTTGGGTAGTATTTTCAAAATGTTGCAATTATAGAGACAGAGTACAAGCTCATGCTTGCCAGGGGTTAGGAGTGGGGTAGAGGTGGGGGGAAGGGGTATGAGTGTGGGTGTGGCAAACAGGAGAGCAAGCCGGTGGGAGATATTAATGGTGATGGGACAGCTCAGTGTCTGGACTGTGGTGTTGGTTCCACAAAGGTATCCCTGTGATAAAATTGCATAGGGATGTTCCCAGACTCGCGAGTGCATGTAAGAGCTTGTGAAATCTGTATAAGGTCCGTGACCTTCACGCAGAAGCCGAGCACTTGGCATGTAGCAGGTGCTCTGTGAATGCTCACTGAATGAAGGGATGAATGATTAAATGAATGAACGTATTAAATTTAAATGGTTTCCAGAATTACCTCATGAATTATTGACCCATCATAAATTGCAAAAGAGGCAGGGGCTACTTTTATATCTCTCTTAAATATTTTAAGAACAACGAGCCATGTTCCCCTACAACATTGTATATAAGTGATTTTCAGAAGTTGACTGAGCAAGTGAGGGATTTGACTCGATGTGATGGAAGTTTGTATTTATTTCTTCTTATTCAATCAGAACTGTGATTGAGCAAAGGGACTGTATTAACCTAAACCAAGTGTAGAATAATAGAGGCAACTGGCATAACATGATAGGGGAAGATGTTTCAGATTTTCTTAAAAGAGTTTTTTCAAGATTTAAGGTCATCTGTTTGTGTCAACATGTAAGACTCTTGCAATTTCAAGGTCACCTGAGTGACCTACCAAATAAGTACACTAGCCCAAATGTTTGAAGAATGTATTTCTGATGACCAGTGGCTTCAGTGACTATCCAAAAAGACCCAGGTGATTTGTGGTCCTGCTTTCCATTAATGCCATTTCTGCTGTTTAGCATAATTTTGTACTTTTAATGCTGTGGTAAGGCAGGGCAGAACTTTTTATAACTGGGTGAATAAATGAGATCCCCTTGAACGCTAATGTTCAGTGGTTTGAGTATCGTTAGACTTAGTACCCAGCACTTAAATGGAAAAAATATATATCTCCAAAGGCAGAAAATTAATTTAAGTGGTAAACAAGTTCTTTTATAAACTTTTAATCCCAGGCTTATGATGAATTGTTTTTTAATTAATTAATTAATTAATTAATTCGTTCATTCATTCAAAACTCATGAAATCTATTTTGTGGCCATACCAGGGATAGGATAATAAGGGAATTTACCCTACAGGTTTGCACAGCATCACTGGGAGACAGACAAGTAAATGCACCCTATGGAACAATGTGATGATACCACACATGAGGTCAGGCAGGAGCAGGAGTCATAGGGCTACTTTGTGCCGAAAGCATGTGGGAAGGGTTCCCAGAGGGGCTGGGGCTAGGGAGGCGAGTTGAAAGAGTCTTGCTTGGCAGACAATGAGAGGGCATTCCAGACTGAACAGGCTGATAGATGCCAAGGTCCGGGCTGTTAGAAACCTGGGCCTACTTAGAAGTGGAATGTACTTGGCTGGAAGAGTGCTCTTCAACTTTATTTTTGCTCTTTCATACCCCTTAGAAGACTTTGGAAAGTCTCTGTACCCCCATGCAGTCTAAGAGTACCACCTAAAAATCCAATCATAAGTTTAAACAGTAGCAAATAATATAAGTTCCTGTATCTATTTTTAATTACTGATATTTTAAGGTAAACTTTAAATCTGCCCTTCTAAATGTACCCTCGGAAACATAACAAGTTGATGAGCACTGTCATTCATTTAAAAAAAAAAAAAATTGTGGCCATATGTATGGTTTTGTTTTTAAACATTGAGAAATGCTTCACCGGTCCTTTTTCTCTTTGAATTTGTGTTTCTGCTTCATTTCCCCTGTAGCCCTTTATACAAATGCAGCATGTGCATACTTGTTTGGTTGTTTTCAAAGTTCTCGGTCTCCTATTTCTCTGCTAAAAACATATTTTGAATAAAACAGATCCTTTGCAATAAAGTTTTTAAACTAAACTTTACATTTTGATACAATTGTATATTTAAAAAAACAAGTGGTTGGAGAAATAACACAAAGACATTCCCAATACCTTTACCCGTTTTCCTCTGATGGTGACATCTAACAAAACTGTAGTACAACAACACAAATAGGATATTAACTTCGATACCGATGATAAGATTTAAATTGTTGACAATTTCTTCTCCACAGAGTTATCATTTGAAATGATGACTTGTGCAAAAATGATAAAATGGACATGTAAAGATGTTGATTAATGACTCATAAACAATGGGAAATGCATATTTGAATGATGTGAACAGGGTTTTTCTTTCCCAAATTAGTTCTTGGGTCGGTAGCCGAATAGTAATTATGGCTGTAATGAGACAGCTGTAATACTGCTTTTAAAAAATTCAGTAGCTCTAAGTACTGAGAAACTTTGTTCCCATGCATAGATAAATGGGGGATAAAAGTTCTCTTTGACAGACTGAGTCGATGGGGGTGCCAAGGTAGACAATACGAGGGTAGGAGGAGAGAAAGAGGCTATGTTGTGTTCTACAAGTCTGACTCTGAAGGGCCTTCCAGAAGGAGGAGGCAGGAGCAGGACTGAAGGGTAGACCAGCCACTGAAGAGGGAAAGGTCTGAGAAAGTCCCCGGTGACCCACAAGTCCATGGGCTGCTGAGATGAGGTTGGTGCAAGGGCATTTTGGCCAGGCTAGAGAAGAGACTCTGTTACTCTCTGGCACAGGAGTGAGACACTTCAGAGCATCCGGGGCCAGCCACTTTCCTGAGTTGTTCTAGAAAATGTCTGTCACGCCAAAGAACATGCAGACGTCCCGATCAGATCACAGGCCACATGGCTCCATGTGCGTGGAACCCAAGAACCACGTGGGAGGGAACCTGAGCCTGGCTCATAATGGGGGTTTAAACATGTAGGATCTTCGAATGAGTCCCAATAATGTGACCCTTGTAGGAAAAATAGTTACTGAACAACCGAGTAGAATGTGGCTTCACACAGACAGGAACAAATGGCTCTTGAGCAAGTCACCAATCTGGGCCTTAGTTTCCCCGTGTACAAAATGGGGGTCATAAGCATGAGAAATAGTACCTGGAGCAAAGTAGGACCTCAGAAATAACTAGCTTCATGAGTAGCAGCAACAATCACCTCTGCGGTGTAGAGGCTCCAACAGTGTGTGTCTGGCTGAGCTTCCTGGGGTTGCCCCAGTCTCCCCTCTCACTTCTAACCTAGAGGCTTTTAGTGCCCTGGAAGGGTGTCGGCTCCTTTATAAAGGAAGAATAAAACAATATGTGTGTGTGTGTAGGGGTCCGACGGCTTGCACTGGTAGAGTGCTTCTAAGTAGCAAAGGGAGCCTCCTTATAAGCCAGAGAAGGAAAGGAATGATGGTTGGCAGTTTGGGGAATGGCTGGCTACTGCACGCGATCTGTGAATGTCACAGGGCCCAGTGCACTGGACGCAAGCAGCTGTCTTGGGGTGACACGCAAAGGACAGCTGCCTGAGGAAGTCGTGGCGTGAGCTGTGTGGGCGTGGGGCAAGGCGGAGGCAGCAGCATTGAGCTCAGAGGTGGACGCCTTTCCATCACCCAGAGCTTCTGTAGGGGTCTCCCAGGGTAAACCTTGGCTTCCTCCTAACCAAACGGCTGACATTGAGATTAGGGCATTGTCATCAGTTATGCCACGTGCATGCACAGTGTTGGTGTGGCCTCCTGGGGTTGAGGCAGCCACAGACTTGCCAGGTGGGAAGTCTTTGGGGTCTCAGCCGGGTTGTTCTGGTGAGTATAAGTGCCGATAGCAGAGTGTGGAGGCAGAGGAGTCTACAGGAGGCAAAGAAGGAGCTCCACTGCAGCTGGTAATTAAATGATTGGGTCACAGCAAGGAAGATATTGTCTGCTATCCACTGCTCTTCTCCTAATGGTGCCCAACCAGAGCGATTCTTCCTGGAGATGAGGAATAAACAAGATACATACAGTGGAGTGCACCATGTAAATACAAGGAATTCTAGAATTATTAATGAGACAGGCTCCGTGACATGAACCCAAGGTGGACAGTGTCCTGGAATTACCCACTGGCTTCTATTGTTGATTATTTTCATTGTCCCAAGATGGCATTCAGCCAATGGGGTTATTCTGGGTGCTCTGGGGTTTCAAACTTGAGTGAGCACTCTTGGATATTGAAAATTTTAGACAAAATTACCCTAGGATCTGAACTTCAGGCCCTGATAGTGGGGTGCCCCAAAGGTATGTTCAAGCATTTATAAGGAGGTAGAGAGTAAATAATGACCTTTATGTGTGATTATTTACCTATAAATAACTTTTATCTCTTCTTTTCAAACATATCCTAGTAATCATTAAACTCCTTGGTGCCCAGAACGCTGCCTGACATAGAACAGATGCTCAATAAATGCTAAGTTAATAAATGAATTATAGTAAATATTCTGCATATTCTTTAGTGCCTAAAATTCTGGCATGTCGAGGTGTGTATGTGTGTGTTTGAAGCACTGCCCTCATTCAGAAACAGGGAAAGAATGACATCCTAAGTCTTCAGTGCCTCAGTGATAACATCTTCAGTTTTATCAGATTACTTTTTTTCCCATGAGGTGGGAGCAGGTGGGCAGCCTGGAGTATTTGGCAGTTGGAAGTAGGAAAGGCTGGAAGGGTATCGGAGGAGATCCCCTCCCCCAAAAAAGTGACACCAGACTCCGCAAAATCTTCACCCTCTACACATTCTTGTCTTGGTTTAGGCTTTCCTAGAATATGGAGTCCCTTCTAATGAGACCACAGGCTATAAAACTAAGATTTGGAGATGAATGGCTTCAGGGTTGGTTCTGTTAAAAATGTGCTTTTCTTTTTTAGCTCCTGCAATTTTTTAAAACTTTCTTCTTTTCTTTCTCTCCCTTTGTGTAGCAGTCCACCTCTGTCACTTTTTCCACTCCTTCCTTGGACCCCCAGGCACACTTGGATAGTTTTGTCCCTTCATTGTGACAAGTCTATTTGGAGGAGCATTTATTTTTTTAGCCCCGTAACTGGAAGTAATTATGTAAGGCACCTGCAGATCAGCCCTCAACCTCTGTGTTTTATGGGCATATAATATTCAGCCCTAAAAGTTTTACAGACCTATTTTAAAGTCATTTCCATTTGTGTGCTCTTCTCAAACTGCCTGAGGGTTTTTTTTTCTTTTTTTCTTTTTTAAATGGAAGTGGCTTTGGGAATCATTCTCTTTGCCACGTGCGGGTCAGGCGGTCTTGTGCTAAAGACTTGCCAATTGGAAGCCGAGAGAATACAGCATCACTGTGGGCTTGGCTGTCTGCTGTGTAGATTTGATCTTTTAATCAGCAACTTCCCCTATCTTCTCTTCTCCCTACACCATCCCCAAGACCACACAACAGCCCTGTCTCCCTCTGTTAGCTCGTCCTTGATAATCAAGGATGAGAGGTCTTCTAAGAAGGCATCTGGGCCTCCCGGCAGTCCACGACGCAACAGCTGTGCCACAGATGGCCACCCATTGCTAAATGCTGGAAGCCCCATTCTTCCTGTGTCCTATGTACATTAGTGGTACTTGAAGGTGAGTTTAAGTTCCAGCATATACATTCAGGTATGCAAGGAATGCAACTCTTACTTATTCTTCTATACTTGAACTTCATTCCTATTTTGAGCCCCTGTGTTGCTGGGAGGTAGAAATTTCCTCTTAGTCAGTTAAGCTTGATTTGCCTGGTTTGCCTGGAGCTGTACCTGTTGGAAAGATAGCTTATCAATGTCAAGGCTGGAGGGGTAAAGGCCAGTTTGTCCTTAGTTATCAGGCGATGCTGGGTACCTGAGTTAACCCTTGTTCCCATCACAGGGTCCCACCTTCAGACTGTCCCTGGGAGTCTCTCTGTCACCCTTCTGTCTCAGCTTCACTGGGCAATTACCCAGGCCATTTAGCCAGGAATCCATCACCAGAATGAGGCAAGATCCCCCGCCATCAGATCACGCACCTCGTTAGGAATCTATCCCTTTACTGGGGTCTCGTCAGGGACAGCGCCGTCCACTTTACCTGGACTCTTGACCCTCCGTACGTTCCCATTATTGTCCTTTGATCTCTTCTCTCTTCCTCCAACCTGGGAGAATCATGTCTAGGCTAAGAAGTAGTGGTGACATTGGTAACAGGAGGCAAGGCTCCCTACCCTCTGTTCATCCCCCGTGCTGGCTGAGCCATGGAGGCTGCTCAGGGCCCTAATGGCATAGGCCTTGGAAACCCCACAGCCAGAAAAGGACTGCTTCTTCCCTCCCTTTCACTCTGTGTCTCTGGGTGAGGTAACGCGCAAGGGCAGCAGAGCCTGGCCCCCTGAATTGACCGGGAAGTAAGGGGGAGGGAAGCAAAGAACCCCTGGGTAAAATGTTAGTATCTCCAAGTTCTCAGCCCTCCATTCATATGGTTGCTTCTTAGTTTCCCCAGTGTAGATACTTCTGGTCTTGTCACTGGTCTGTGGGCAGCCTTGCCGGACAGGGACTGCTGGGGAAATGGACGAAGGTAGAGGCAGTTTGAAAGGGTCTTAGGGGTGCCAAGGTGTGGTGGAAACCATACATCGGCGTTTCTCCGGCTTCCTGTTTCAGTGTAGCAGGTGGGAGCGGAGAGCACAAGGGAAAGGATTCAGTTATAAGGGAGGAAATCCCATACCCCATTCTAACACCATACTTTATCCCTTGTCTGGTTTTAACCCGCCAAGATGAGGAGAAACAAAAGTGAACCATGGTTTCGAATATCGGATATGATCATTCTGCCTTCTATAAGCAGAGGAGTGGGCAGGAAAGGATGGTTGGCACTATGGGATAGAAGTGTCCTGTGTACAGCTAACCTACCAGCAAGGTGGATGAAGGATTAAGCTAACAGTCCCAAGCCCGTAGTGTCACTTTTCTTCCTGCTATCATTCATTTCAGGCTACTGCAAATCATTTTTGCACGCAGTATGTCATCTATGAAGAGAATGGGTGCTGTCTATTTTCAACTCTGTCCAAGCCTCGTCTGTCTCAATGGTTCCGTGGGTCTCAGGATCAGAATGATGTGGAAACCGAATGTGAGCAGCGTAGGGGCCAATCGGAGCTCCTCGTGTGAGGGTGTTTGTCTGCTCTCCCCGACGTTGCCTGGTTCTGCCTTGGAAGCTCCGCCTCATTGGTGGTCACACTCCAGCTTCCGTTCTCTTAATGGATGGAGGTGGTCAGGAGAAAGCTGACCAGGGCGGGGCAAATGAGCCTGTGTGGCCAGGCTGCATTAGATAATTATAGTAATATTGACAAGTGAGCTCACACACATCTTGAGGCACTTTGTTCTAGAAAATAAGCTAAATGCTGATTTGTCTGCATTACTACTTCAGTCTTCCTAACAACCCTTTGGGATGGAAACTCTTGTTATTACCATCAAGCAGGTCTGGAAATAGCCTTGAGAGCGTTCAAGGACTGTTCCCAAGGGTGAGGACCGATGCATTTCCACTGAGTGTCCACAGCCAGAGAAGGAGCCCTGGTCACTGCAAAGCCCACCCTGTGTGAGAGAGGTTTCTGGGCAGTGGTGGACGGACCCCTGGTCCCCCGCAGAGCCTGACCTGTCTTGTCACCAAGGGGATCAGAAGAACGTGTGGAGCACCAGTCCCAGTGTCAGGCGATGCTGCTGCTCAGTTTGGACATTAACATAAACCAGTACTGGGAAGTGGCAATTGTGCTGCCATTTCTCTATTCCTGTCCTGTTGCTTTTGGGACAGGATGGCACATTTCCCTGCAAGTGTGGGCATTGGCAGGCCCTGGGACTCTCCCTGGTCTGTCCCAGATGGTGGAGAGGGCGGGGAGGGGTTGCCTTTCCGAAGACTCGGCTTTTGTTTACTATTTATCACGTCCTGTGTCTTCTTAATGAAAAGGAGTTCTCGCATTCCTCCTTAGATTTTGGGCAACGAGTCTTTATGCCTCACTCAGGGTTTGGCATGTAATGCGTGCGCATGTGTGTTGTGTGTGTGTGTGGGCGTGTGTATCATTTTTATCAAAATGTGAAAGACCTTTTATAAACTAAGCCGTGAAATAATGTCTTCCTTCTCTCACCCACGCGGGTGTGTGTGTCTGTGTTTATGAATGATTAGGACCCACTCCTCTGATCATTTAGCAGGTTTGGCTCAGGTGGGATAGGGAGGAGAACAGTGTGGGACCCTGTGCGTGGGAGAGAGGGAGGAGAGGACAAAGGGGTGGAAGGCCACGAGGATGGCCAGGCAGTGACTCTGGACCATGGCAAGGTCCACGGCTGTTCCGTGAGCAGGATGTCTGTGGCCTCTCTCTTCCAGCGTTTTCCCTTCCCTTAGGCTACGGAGCGACGGGAATCTTGGAACACGAGTTACGAGGCCGAGGTGGTGACAGTCCATGATAACAAATTTCTTCACGTGGTATTTATGGCTGTCTCGCGCAGTCCTGCCTGTTCGCTCTTAGCGGCCTGGGTGAGAACAGAAAGGGAACTGAGGGATGAGCCCGGCCAGCCCCCTTCGCTCTCCAGATGGAGAGACGGGGAGAAGGTTAAAGGGCAGAGCCACGCTCCTACTGCTGCTTGGTGTCAGAGGCACAATCCAGCTCCTTCCGTTAGGTCCAGTGGGACTCCACAGCCTTGGCTCCAAGGGGCAGAATGCTTGTCAGGGACCCAGAACCTCGCGAGCCTCCCGCACGTGTGTTGGTGTACACAGATCTGACTCCCCAATTAGAATGTGCACCCTTCTCTTTAACACACGTATGGTAACTGAGCATGCTGACAGCTTGGGGGAAGACGTCCCATCTCTCTGGAATAAAAACTTTGTTAGTAAGTGTGTTAAAAGGCTTATGCTTTTTATTAAAAAGTGAGCACTGTCTGGTCCCATCTATGGTCTCCTGTTTGGGGATGTGCGTCAGGAGCGCCATGCAGGCCAGTTGTCATCGGGGTGAGGACGTTTGCTGGAGGTGTTGAGGATGTGCATTTTTTTATGCTTCTTCCCTCATTTACAAATAAGCTGGTTTATTGAAAGGTCACTATAGATCTGTTGAGGAATATTCTTAGATTTGGAAATATCTCACTTGGGGTTGAGACAGAGACTTCTAGAAGTTGATGAGATGCCCACTATAATATAATGACCACCCTAATCCCTAATGTCCTCCTTGAGTGCCCAGGGCCACACTACCGGTCATCCCTCCTTCCCGGATACATGCTACTGTTTCCATCCTGATGCTGCAGTCTTCCTCTTGTGCAGCCTTAGCTCTTTTCTCCTACAGCTGGAGCAGATCCCGCAAGGCCTGGGCCTGAACTGACCATAGAGTGAGGGGATGCTTAATGTTTGCTCAGAGGTAGGGCGTACAGGTAGGGCATGACTATGGATTAGGTGTGCTCTGTGTCACTGGTCGTGTGTCATGAATTGTGCTCCAAGGAATCCAGTATTCCAGTGATGTTCAAAGGTATTCTACTCCTAACAGGCTCTGTGTTGACATTAGTTTGGGAAGCAAAGGTTAAGCAACATTGATGCAGGACTTTTCAGGGGGGTTTAACATGATGCTCATGTCAATGTGAATCTTCCGGGGGAAGAGATGATATGTTGAATTTTTCTCAAGCATATTTCACTACTAATGGCCACCCCCCTCTTTTTTAAAAAGTACCACCTATGACCAGACTGTAAGAACTTAATTTGGGAAACACTACCACCTGTGGACACTTAGACCTTATAGGTGAATGGTAGCCTTTCAAAGTCCTATTCTTGGAAGACTGTTTTATTGTTGTTGTTGTTGTTTTGCTTTTGATTTTTGTTTGTGTTTTTTTAATCCAAAGCTTATTTAGAAGTGGGGTGGGTGGAGGGAGAGAAAGATACAGGAAAGAAATTAAGTGTATATAAAGAGAGAGAGCACTTAGAACAGAACACCAGTGTCTTAGCACATCTGCACTGATGTGAAGGTCCATGTTGCCGCCGGAAAACAGAGGAGAGCATGATGTTGTGTGGACTTTGTTGATGGTGACTGCTGCCCTTGGACCCACAAACACCAAGGGGGAGGCGTCTTGAAAAGTGGAAATGCCCCATTTCTCAGGGTTCGTTCAAATATTGGGCACCCTGGGCATTACTGAAATAGTGAATAAATCTTTCTTCAAATTACTTTGTGTTGACATAATGATGTACCCATGAAAGAAATATATAGCAAATAATTTTATGAAAGGAAAAAACAGTCACGTTGGAGAGTAAGAATTTCTACTGGAAGTGATAGAAACACAAGGGAGCAGATGTCTGGCTCTGTTTTGGATGTGAAAGTGGACAGTGTATCTTAGGACAGGTTTGGGCATGGGTGGTTTGGGCATGGGCGGTTAGTGTCAGTGAGTCTGAGTCCCCGGGGAGAAAGGAGAATATGGGCTTAGAAACTGCTCTTTGCTATATGGTCGTCACTTAAAGGCAGAGTGAATTGCTTGTGTATTGTATGTAGCACAACCGGTGGGAGTTGTGTCCTGGCATTCAGCACTGCCCATAAAACCATGTGTATAGTTGTCTAAAGGACATCTTAGAGAATTCAGGAATGAGACGTGGTCCCTGGGATGTAATCTGGCAAAAAAAAAAAAAAAAAAAAAAGAGGTCTTGTTCTTTTGGAGGGCTCATGACACTCAGCAGACTGTTGAGCTAGAGAGGGCTCGGGTGGGGGTAAATGAAGCAAGTCCTGGGAACTGGGAGCAGACCTGGGCCAGAAGGGCAGGGGCAGCCTGGAAACAGCCAAGGGGGACTGGGTCCCAGACAGTTGGTGCAGAGTTGTTGACATTTCCTGTTTCAGGTTCTGGAGATAAGGGTTGGCCTCATCTTGACAAGTTTTGAAGCTGAATAAGGAAAGTCAAATGCTTTCAACCCTGGGGCTTAGGGGAAGGAGTGGGGAGAAACAAGGATGGGGAAGCTATAAGTTGGGGTACTCCGTGGTCTTTAAACTTTTCTTTTGCGAGGTTGCAGTGAGCCCACAAGGTCTTTCATCTAAACCCAGGTTGAATGCAATGAACTCGGAAACCTTCCTCTATGCTCTCGGGGAGATTTTTGGGGAGTGAGGGTAGGGTATAGTCCTGTAGTGCCTTCGACATCCTGAATTTCATGACAGTTCATTTAGATTTGCCTCTCGTCTCTGTGATGGTTAGCTCTTGGCGAGAAGGGGCCACTACATCAGAAGCAGCACACATGACTGTCACTGACCCAATACCTACATGGTACTAAATGCTAAACCAAAAACAAGAAGCTGGTGTTGCCATCTCCACTTTGCAGCTCAGAAAACTGAGGTTCTGGAAGGTCAGATAGCTATTCACATCCTCCGAGCCGGGACATGGAGGGGCCAGGAGTCAGACTCAGAACCCCCTGCCTCCAATCCCATGTGCTTTTTCCTAGACCAGTGGCTCTCACTCTGGGAAGTTTTTAAAAGATTCTGAGGTGTGCACCCCATCCTCAAACATTTTGATTTGTTTCACTTGGGCTCTCATTTGGACACCTGTGTATTTTAATTTGTAGAGGTGATTTTTAATGTGCAGGCAGGGCTGAGAATGCTGGTTCTTTGTCCTGTCATCTTGTGTTTATTGTTATCCCTGGCATAGGGGTAAAGACATGCTTACTGATTAGCTCAGAGAGTGTGACCAGAGGGGCAGAGCAGAAACTGATAGAACTAGAAGTTACAAAATGTCCCCTTAGAGGCTGAAAGTGCACATTTGATGTTTATTAGAAGACATAATTAAGGATCAGAGGGCTGCTATTTCTTACATGCTTAGAGATGGTTTCCCAACCTTCTGTTGTAGGTGGTGTTGTCCTCAACCCGGCCTATTATGGAATGCCTGGCCGTACCAACATCATGATCCACGAGGTAGGCCACGTCCTGGGGCTCTACCATGTCTTCAAAGGGGTCAGTGAAAAAGAATCCTGTGATGACCCCTGTCGGGAGACGGTGCCTTCCATGGAGACAGGAGACCTCTGTGCTGACACTGCCCCCACTCCCAAGAGTAAGCTGTGCCAGGACCCAGGACCTACCAATGACACCTGTGGCTTCACCCACTTTCCAGGGACTCCATTCAACAACTACATGAGCTACACAGGTATCACAATAGCCTTGATGTGCTTGTTTTCTGTTAAGATTACATGGGGGGCTTCTGGGGCTGGGAGGGTGGAGGGGGAGGAGGTGGAGAGGATTATCGCGTGATCATTCATGCCAGAGGGTTGAAGTGTATTTATCACGGTATATTCTTGTCCTCATGTCTTTGAAGAATTTAAAGAAATACTGAGATAGTAAGGGGTCCCATTGACTAGGTTCTTCTTCACTAGCGATGAAAAGAAAAACATTCCTACATTAGATATTTGAAAAAAGGGGCAAAACCAAAAGCTTCCTTGAGACCCCTCTGACCTCGACCATGTGGCTGTCCTTGTTCTTGTCCACATTCTTAGAAATTCACTCTGAGAGTCTAACAGTGATGGGAAAAGAGGCTCTTGTACTGTTTTTGAAGTTGGTCAAGAAAATGGCCTTGGTTATGTAATTTTGAGCTCAGCATTTCTTTTCATTTTATGTTATTTATTTTTCTTTATATTTAGATGATTAAATTTAACAGGGTGACATTGGTCAACTAGAGTACATAGATTTTGGGGCAAACATCTGCACATCATTTAGACTGTCGATTATGTTATAGACCCATCACCTAAAGTCAAGTCATCATCCATCACCTTATATTTGTCCCTCTTTATGTCCCTCCCCCTTCCTCCTCCTCCTCCTCCCTCTCTCCTCTTCCCTCTCTCCTCTTCCCCCTCCCCCTAGTAACCACTGCACTCCTATTTATGTTATTTTAAAGTGTCAGATTTCTCTTCTTCCAACATAAGCCATGTGCTGATTCGTAGCTTGCCTCCCCTCCCCTAGATGGCGCCTTTTCATTTAAGAAATGATACTTTCCTGGCCTTCAGATCAACTATATTGTCTGGTCTTGTCCTACATTATGCATTTTTTTTGTCCCTTGACAACTTCCTCTTTTCTGGCAAAAAGTAAGACTAGTCATGGTCTCCCAGTAATGGACTCAAATTTATCATTTATTCCTAAAATTAAGGATGGGTTTGATTTCATGACTGATTCCAGTGCTGAAGGATAAAGATAATTTTTCTGAAAGGCTCGGGGGCTTGTTTGGTGATAAGTTCTAGAACTACCCTCCCCCCCAAAATAAATGAACAAGTAAATCACCAATAGGACCCTGGTCATGCCTTTGAAGGGAAGAAGGAGGGATGAGCTGGTCCTGTCTGTAACCTGTCAATAAATTCCTATCCGAGTCTTGTTTTGATATGTAATAAGGTGTATCACCTCCCTAAGGACCAGCCTCCCTTCCTCTCCCAATGAGAATACTCTGGCCCTTGCCAGGGCAGAGCTGTCTAAGCCCCACCTTTGAAGAGGGCAGAGGGGACATCTAAGAAGCAAGGGGGAGTGTTTAGTGTGCTCCCGTTAGAAATGGTCCTGAAGCTACAATAACTGCTTTCCTAACCCTTCCAAAAAAATATGTATCTACTAGGGAGACTTGGCCAGCTCTGAAAGTAAGGTGAGGGCTGCAGTTCTAGTCCTGCTGCCTCCTTGACACTTTGGCTCTGTCTCCCCTTGAGCATCTCCACTGACTACTCATGAACCTTGGCCAGACGCTGGCGTGAAGCAGGTGTCTGCAGCTCCACCTATGTTCCCGAGTCAAAAGGCATGTGCTGAAACACTGCCATCTTGTGGCTTCCCGAATAAGCAGCCATGAGCTCAGAGCCGCCTTGTACCCCTGGGCTTGCCCTGGCCCAGCCCAACGTCAAGGTCATGGCCCCAGTTTAGAGACAAGCCAGTGCTATTCCCTGCCTCCTGTTTCCCATGTGCAGCTGAGATACTTGCAGGAACAGAATACATTCGACAGGTGTTTGTGGAGCCAAACAGGTGTGCAGTGTTGGGTGAGGTGCTGGTGGCTCGTGCGTGAAAGAGGCAGAATTTGTCCCCACCGTGGTGGTCTCAGCAGGCTAAAACCTCCATCTCTCCTGTCCCCCTTTTTGTCTCTGCAGATGATGACTGCACTGACAGCTTCACCCCTAACCAAGTGGCTCGAATGCATTGCTATTTGGACCTTGTGTATCAACAGTGGAGTCAAAGCCAGAAGCCCACCCCCATCCCCATCCCACCCATGGTCATCGGGCAGACCAACAAGTCCCTCACCATCCATTGGCTGCCTCCGATCAGCGGAGTCATGTATGACAGGTGAGCTGGGCCCTGGTCCTGGCTGAGTGGGCAGATCTCAGGTGAGCGGGGCATTTCTCCTGCTCATGTGGAACGGGAGTTATGAACATAAGCAGGTGCCAAGCGCTGTCTCCTCCATCCTGAGTCTTGTTGCCGCGGCAGCACTCGTGGGCTCTCCTAGAAGCCAGTGGCCCGTCACCTGTGTGTACTCCCTGGCCAGGGGCCCCACAGAGGTTTCCTGTAGAACGTGCTGTTGGGCAGGCTTCCGGGAGTTGTGAAGAGGTGGGCAGATGTGATAAAGGTGAACTGGCGGAACGGAGGTGGCCCTCGCCACCCTGCCAGGGCAGCCCTTCTCCTCGGAGGAGGCCCTCGCCCCCCTGCCAGGGCAGCCCTTCTCCTCGGTGTGAGGGAACACAGGCTTGCTACCTGCATAGTGCTGTTGGGCGGGGAGGGAAGCTGGGTGCATTCTTGCAGCCAGTCCTAGGGGATGAGGCCCGCTGGCAGCCTACCCACCACCACAGCTGGGCATCAGAGGCTGACGACCACACGGGCATCTGTGGTGCCCACCCTGCCACCTGCCCCACTTACCATCTCGTGGAGTTGCCACTGTCTGGTTATTTTTGTGTCCGCCCCACTCCCCTGGCAGCTCCCAGGGGCAGGGGCGTCTCTGTCTTTTGGCTTGCCTCAATGGACGCCTAATACATGCTAATTGAAGAAAATCGTTACACCTGAAATTAGCTTTGATTTATTTTTTGCCTATCAGTGTAAATGGACACCAGGGAAATTTGTGTCCAAAGGGGAGAAGGCAGGAAAAGATGACGTCTTGAGAGTTGGTGGGAGTATGGGGTGGGGATGTGCTTTAATGAGAAGGAGCGAGCACTCTCCAAACATGCTTCTGTATTCCGAGTGATAAGAATGGCTGTGGTCTGTTTGGTCCTTCTGTGGGGGAAGCTTGTGCCAGGCATCCGACCTGCAATTTTCTCACTTAGTCCTTACAATACTCACAGCCTCTGCCTTGTAAGCGAGATGTTGGAGGCTAGGGAAGCAGACAGTGTTAGCCCCAGCTCCCGCAAGTAAAGAGAGGTGAATTTAGGGTGATTCAAAGGAAATTCAGAAATGGGGAACACGAAATGTATTATCTCTTTTCATTTAGGGCCTTCCTGTTTATCAGGTGACTCTTCTTCTCTGTGTCACACTTCCCCTCCAGTGTCAGGCCTCCACTAAGAAGCTGGATGTCCCTGGAGCAGGTCTCTGTGTGCCCCAGCTTTCCTGAGAGCTGGTGGAGGGGACAGGGGGACAGATGCACAGATGGGGAGGTAGCAGGTGCAACATTTTCCCCAGCTGTGATCCCATCCATCTGGGCTCCTGCTACCTTGGTTACATCACATGGGCCCTACAATCCTATAAAGCACTTTTGATTGTCACAGCACCTGAGCTCTCACAGAGGGGACCTCCTTCGTGAGTCGGGACATATCCAGTGACATGTGTAAGCACCCGCGTCTGGCGTGTGACCTTGTGTGGCTTTGGTTGGACTGGCCGCGCAGTAAGTCCTCTGTGGGCATGCGCAGAGCGGAGTTTTACATCCGTTTATGTAACACATGTAAACAGTTTAATCTTTCCATTCTCCTCTGGTACACGTATTGCGATAAAGCAGACATCGGGGCTGGCAGCCTGCGAGGCTGTTGGCAGAAAATGTAGCACTGGCCTTCTCCTTTCTGCTCGGTAGGCCGCAGCCTGAGGCCTTCCCGCACGTGTGTCCGGGCAGGCAGATGCACGTCACATACTCAGCGATTTGTGTCACGCTGGGAGCTCTGTTTACTCCTCCCCAGTCGCTATTTGGAATCCTTATGTCAGCAAGGAGCCCCTCCACGCACTCAGCAGCGGCCCCCGCAGGGCCAAGTGCATCAGGGAAACGTGGTTTGGAGCTGGGTCCTCAAACCTGAGTGCGACTGCGGTCAGAAGTCGGAGTTAATGACACCTTTTCGTCACCAGAGCACCGGACACTTCACGGTGTTTAGGAACTTGTTGTGACCTTAGATCCATTTACTTAATCTCGCTGAGCCGGAGTGTCCTCATCTGTAAACAGAGGCTTCTTACAGAGAGTAGCAATAATTTATGAGCAGCACCTCGTGGCCCCATGCCAGGCATGTTAGGGGCTGGTGGTGTAATTAGGACCCCTCTCTCATAGTATTAGCTTTCTAGTACATTACCATGTTACTAATTTCTCCCTTCCTGTTGCCAGACCTTGATTCAGTGCCCCCCACATTCAGATGCATGGCTCACAGCTGGGCTTCTAAAAAGATTCAGAGTATCAGAGATGAGCAGTCATGGAGTGACTGCCCCTTGTTTGGCTGCCGCTGTCTGTGCTTTCCCTGGTTGCCCCAGATGTGGTGCCTGAAGGGTTCTTCATAGGCTGTGTGAAAGGTCTCAGGGATGCCCCTGAAGCACCGCCCCCTGATGGACTATTGGGGCCAGTCCTGTGCTAACAGCTGGGCAGAAGACCATTGCTGTGTCTGGACCTGCTCACAGGCAAAGGAGGAGTAGGGTTGGGCATTCCCAATGCCCCAGAGAGATGACCTGAGACAGGAGCCAGAAGGTGCAGGCCACTCAGAGGTGCCACTGCTAAGGTTACATTCGAATGGGTTTTAACGGGTATGTAGGAGTTTGAGGCTTGGGAAGGTATTTGGCAGGAGCGAGAACAGCATGTTTCGGGGAACTGTGTTTAGGGTACATAGTATTTATGGAATAGTGGTTAGTTTATTGTATGGGGACATAAAATTCATGAAGGACCTCCTTGTGAAGGACCTTGGATCAGGGTAAGGAATTCCCTTGTATCCCCATAGGTGATGGAGAACCCAGGGGCATAACATTTCATAGGACTTTTATGTTATGTATGTGATTAAATGAAGAGAGTTTAAAACATAAGTCCACATATAGCAAAAAAGGTTACTCTAAATATTGATGTCTGGTTTTTTTTCTGGGGGAATGCAAGGGGTCTTTGTGTGACTTATTGACAGAAGAAGTCTTATACTGGAAGATTTGGATCTCAATTCCTTTGTGTTGAGTGCTTCCACTTTCCTCTCTGCTGCCTCCTTCAGAACTTAGTTCAATTCTCTTGCTCCATCACCTCGCGATTTCTCATGTTGCTACTTATTTTACAAAGATGAAGCTTATATGAGATGGAAACGAAATGAGAAGTTGTGGTGTTCCCCATCACTCTCAGGGTCTCACTACCAATCGCAACCCCGCCAACCCCAGAGGTCTTCACAACTCATTCTCCAAGTCATCTGATGGACTCTCCCATCCCCCCTCTCCATCTTCTCAGGGCCCCGAGCAGCGTGTGCAGCGCCTGCAGTGAGGATGGCACGTTCCATCAGTACGTGCACAAGGCCTCTTCCCGGCGCGTGTGTGACTCCTCAGGGTACTGGACTCCGGAGGAGGCAGTAGGTAAGGGACCATGGCTTTTCCATTTAGACCTTGGTGGTTGCTGAACATGGGGGTGGAGGTGAAGGATGGAAAGGTAGTGTGTGTGTGTGTGTGTGTGTGTGTGTGTGTGTCTACGTGTGCATGCGTGTGTGTCTTTCTGAGAAACACTCTGCCTGGTACTTTTGTGTGCTGGATGTCCCACGTCCTTAATGTGTGCCCAGTGGCTGTGGAGGGGCAGAGGTCAGCCCAGAGGACGGGGGTGGAGGCATCAGCTGAGTCAGGAGGTGCTCATATTCCACGGAGCAACCTTGCCGTAGGACAAGGAAGGCTGACCTGTCTCCGTCAGGAGAGTAACAGAGACCTCATTGTGGGAGCACTCATGCATAGGCAGAGCCACTTTGGGTTTGGCGTGGGATACACAAGGGCTTCCAAACTGACCGTTGTCATTTTTGTCATTTTATAAGTCCCAATAATCGCCGGGACTGGTTGTGCTTTAGATAGAATCCAAGCTAGGCTCGGGGGAGGGGAGGTGTTCTTCCTGTTCCTTTTCCCTTGTCTGCCCCAACTTTTCAGTGGTGCATTCACTCGTGTATGTACATCAGGGCCTCTGGGACACGTTAGAGCACAAACGTCAGCCCAGCTCAAGTCCGGAAAGTGCTGTTACATGAGTTTTAGCACCTTCCAATGACTGGCTTGACTCTTCCATCATCACCATCTTCAGTGTCTCCCTCCTCGTCATCCTTCTCTTTTTCTTATACTTATTAAGATCCTAAAGGCTTCTCAGTACGCTGTGTTGGATACGCTCCTCTTTGAACTGGCAATCTTGACTCTGACAAGAAGGAATGGAGAACATTAGTCTGCGAGTGGACTGTGCCTGCAGGCTGTCCTCTTGGGCTCCCAGTCACTCAAAGAACAGGAGGCTCGAGGGGAAACCCGGAGGGAGACAATTTACTTGACAGAGCGAATAGGACTTTTTTTTCAACTGAGTTTTTGGGACAGAATGGAAAGTTACTGTAAAATTCATGGTGGCATTGCGTTGAACTCGTTTGGAGATTGGCATTTCATCAAAGGCTGTTTATGTGGCAGAAAGTTTGTCCTGTGCTGGTGTTTTAATGCCCATGCACTTTTTTTTCTTTTTAATTCTTGGAAAAATTTAAAGTTATCCGGTATATGTGAAAAGGATGAGAAGCTCTGGGTCCTAATTCTTGTTTTGTGTCTTGAGGCAAACCGAGTCTACTTTGAGGGCCTTCCATCGTGTTCTAACGTGAGATCACAGGACAAACTTTCAGCAGGCAGGGCTGCTTTAGGGTTCGCTTCCAAAGGCCTTTACTCTGCTGGTATTATGAGATGACTGTCAGAAAATACTGCTAAGGAACACTGGTCTTCCTCTGCTTTGAAAAAGGCAAAGCGGCCCTGGATGGTTGGTTCAGTGGTAGAGTGTTGGCCCGGCGTGTGAAGGTCCCGGGTTCAATTCCCAGTCAGGGCTCACAGGAGAAGCGCCCATCTACTTCTCCACCCTTCCCCCTGTCCTTCCTCTCTGTCTCTTCCCCTCCCGCAGCCAAGGCTCCATGGCCTCTACTTCAGGTGCTAGAATGGCTCTGGTGGCAATGGAGTAATACTCAGATGGGCAGAGCATCGCCCCCTGGTGGGCATGCTGGGTGGATCCTGGTAGGGCGCATGTGGGAGTCTGTCTGACTGCATTCCCGCTTCTAACTTCAGAAAAATACCCCCCCCCCGCCCCAAAAAAGGCAAAGAACCAAGTCATATTCTAAATATACACAACAAAAGGCACCGATACCCTGTGGAGCATGCATAAACACGTATTTTTATGGACACAATCAAAACCTATTTAATGACACTGAACAAGCACTTGTTGACCACCAGTTAACTGCTTTCTAAATTCTATAGGGAATAGGAAACTAAGCCAGACACATGCCCTGCTCTCACATCATCTTCTTGGTGAGAACTCCCCGGCTCCCTAACCTAACATGCCTCGCCCCACCCGTCACTGTCTAACCCCTGGTTCTCCATCAGTTTTCTTCAGAGATGCAGCTACCACTTGGAACTGCCCTTACACCTGTTACCTGCGTAGTGTTGCACCTGTCACCCTATCGTGAGATATATGAGGGCAAGTGCTTTATCTCTCTTGTTCCCCAGTCTATCTCCGATGCCTAGATTAGATTAGTGCTAAGTGTGAGAGACGCACGCAGCACATTTTTGCCAAATGAATTAATGGGCTCATAATATAGGCAAAGAATAGTAAGGGCTGTAAGGTGCAGTACACACACACACACACACACACACACACACACACACACCCTGCACACACACACACACACACATGTACGTTTTAACTCATTTTCTCTGGGTTTGGAATGTTATTTCCCAAATCCTAAAAAGGCTAAATAATTCTATTTCGCAAGTGTGGTTCACAAATATTTCTCTAAAACATTGTATAAATCATCCATGCTAACTAGAAAAATAGGGGTTAGATAATACTTATATTAGAAATCAGGAGAGAATGACTTCAAAAGACCTGTCACAGTCCCCCAGCTGAAGGCACAGCACCCACTGGAGCGACCTCTGCTCTTCCTCATTTAGTGCTTTTCCTGCGACCCCCCTCCTGTGATGCAAAAGCAGGCCACCTCGTATAGATATTTTCCTCAAAGCTGATGCTACAGCATTTGCGGTTTTGGGTTCACACCATTCCAATTTTCCTTAGCTACTGAATCTCCATTCTTTCCACTCAAGAGTCAGTGCTGTGCTCTCCTGCCCACAGTGTCCTCCGGGCAGAGACTGGCCATGCTCGCTCACACCTGAACCGAATGTGTCACTGCTAAGGTGCCACCTTGGGCCTGAAGGAAGCTCTGTGGAGCTCCGTTAAACAGAGTGTGGTGTCAGATCAAGACAAACGTTGGCCTTGTTGACAAATGAAGTGGGGCTTCAGAAGCATTAACTTATCCTAAACTATTAATGAACTAGGTAGAAATAGTTCTCCTCTGCTCAAGGAATCTCCAAGGACATGACGTAGCTTCTCTGTGTCAGCTTCCTGTTCTCACCCCAAACCTGGGACCCGGTAGCTCTACCTCCTGTGCCCTGTGGGATCTGTCTTGCTGGAGAGGACCTGGTAGAGAACATGGGACAAGGACATAGTGCTTTGGGATTGTTACACCTTTGACCTCAGGTGAAGAGCTAACCCACTGAGCACACCAGCTTCTCCGGGAACTTGCTCAACGTTTTCTTCTCTTCCCTCTTCTTTCTGGCTGCTGACCTGGGCTACTCATTCGCAGACTTACAGTGGTCGTACCTGATGTGTCTGTCTTTCTGTCCCTCTCCCACAGGGCCTCCCGATGTGGATCAGCCCTGTGAGCCTAGCTTGCAGGCCTGGAGTCCTGAGCTCCACCTGTACCACATGAACATGACAGTCCCCTGCCCTGCAGACGGCTGCAGCCTGGAGCTGCTCTTTCGGCACCCAGTTCACGCCGACACCCTCACGCTGTGGGTCACCTACATCTCCACGGACTCCTCCCAGGCACTCTTTGACATAGAGATCTTGCTGGAACATCAGGAGTCTGTGCACCTGGGCCCTTTAGACACTTTCTGTGATACCCCACTCACCATCAAGCTACACGTGGACGGAAAAGTCTCGGGGGTGAAAGTCTATACCCTTGATGAGCGGATGGAGATTGATGCAGCTCTCCTGACGTCTCAGCCCCAGAGTCCCCTGTGCTCTGGCTGCAGTCCTGTGATGTACCAGGTCCTCCGAGAGCCCCCATTTGCCAACGGCTTACCCACTGTGGTGACACATCCTCACAGGAAGTTCACGGACATGTGAGTGGGGGTGTAGGGCTTGTGGAACCGTGCTGTCTCCTGGGGTGTGGGGAGGGGTTTTGCTTCCTTTCCTTGCTTCTTTGCACCCTGACCTACCCTTAGCTGGAGAAAGGTTCAGAATCTCGAGGGGACTTTATTCTAAAGTGGCACATCTGAGATGCAGAAAAATATTTCCCAGGAAATGACAGGCAGGTGCTCTGACAGATGAGGTCATCATTATGGGGACAAGAGCTTAGTGCATGGGCACTTCAGTTGGACCGAAAGGCAATGGCATGCATAGTCCTATCTGGTGACACCGTTTAATTTCTGGTCCTTTGCTTAAGTTTTCAGATAATCTGCCACAGCTCCTATAATAATACCCGAAGGTTAAAGCCAACTCTTCCATGGCTAAGCAAAGGAACCAGCTGTCTTGAGACACAATATAGTCCCATGACTCACTCATGATGGTCATTTCATGTTTTCCTCTGTCTTGTTCCTCCCTTCTTCCCTCCCTCCTTCCTTCTCTCCCTCCCTCCCTCCCTCCTTCCTTCTCTCCCTTCCTCCCACCTTCCTTCTCTCCCTCTCCCTCCTTCCTTCTCTCCCTCCCTTCCTCCTTCTTTCTCTCCCTCCCTCCCTCCTTCCTTCCTTCTCTCCTTCCCTCCTTCCTTCTCTCCCTCCCTCCTTCCTTCTCTTCCTCTTTCCTTCTTTCTCTCCCTCCCTCCTTCCTTTTCCCCCTCCTTCCTTCTCTCTCTCCTTCCTTCCTTCCTTCCTTCCTTCCTTCCTTCCTTCCTTCCTTCCTTCCTCTTTCCTTCTCTCCCCCCCTCCTTCCTTTTCTCCCTCTTTTTCTTCTTTCTCCCATTTTCCCCTTTTGATTTTCTTTTCTTAGTAGCAGACTGCCTTTGACAACGTCACATCATGTAGGTTAGGGCTCCCTGCTGCTGAGTACCCCCCACCCGCCCAAGCAATGTAAAAACAAGCTGACACTCCCTGCCCACACCTCTCCAGCCATAAAACAGTGTGAGACTTATGTATGGCTGGTCGAGAAGTTGGACAGAAACCACCCTATAGGGAAGCCGTCAGAATCGGTTTTAGGATGTAGAATTGGTTTTGTTTTCAAAATATCTGGCATGCTTATGAGGAGATTGCTTCCCTAGAGAAAGCTAATGCAGACATTGAAAAGTCTTTAATATTTAGTTGTCTTTCATATTAAAAGCCAAAAGCCAGTACAGAGGTTGTTAAAAGTGTTTTGGAAATCCCATGACATCTGTAGTTTGATGGTGGCAGCATCAGCAAGAGAGAAACTCTGTGGTTGAGCTGGAGAGTGGGTGAAGAAGAGAAGGTCTTGGCAGAGGATTTATGGTGGACACTCAGGGCAGTCCCAGCAACCCTTTGAGAGCCTGTCCTCAGAAGTCACTCCCACCCCACCTTGACTTTGGTGGTCGTGTTCTGAGTATGGCGGGCACTGGACAAAACTAAGATGAGGGAAGACTTTGTCTTTGGAACCGGGAGCCCCCCCCCACTTCTAAATGTTCTGTATCTCATGTTTTCCACTGGCTCAGTGCACTTGGACTCTAGAGTCCGGCAAACTCCTTCCGTCTCTGCGGTCAACTGATACTGCTCCATGCCTGGTGTCTGTGCATTTGGACAGGTTTGGCGGTAGGGAGGAATTGGATACATTTCTAATTGTGGGATTTCTTGCACCCCTAAATGATGTTGTTCTCACCGCCCTCTAGAAGATTGTGCTCTCTGCCCTATGTGTTCATTCTTCTCAAGACAAGAATTTCCTTGAGAGACACAAACAATCAAATAAACAAAAACCTGAAATGTACAGACTCAAGAAGGGCCTTACTGAGCCCAGACTGAATTCTCCCTTCCGTTTCTTTGATTGCTTTGCAGGTGACACTGCCTTTTCAATAGTAGGTAACTTTTTTTTTTCTTAACACGGTAAAGATATACTCAGAATACGGCCCTCTGAGATTTTGTAGGACTGTTGGCAAGCTCAGTGTTAGTTCCGCCGTCCTTTATTGCCCGTTCACTAGGTGGGATGTCCTGGGAATGCAGCAGTGAAAATGGGCTAAAACTTCCATGGGCCCTGATCTTAGTTTCAGAAAACGGCACATGTTCAATGTCTACATTCCCCATTTCTTCCTTTTAAATGCCAGCGAGCTTTCTGGATGTGGCACTTACATCCCATTGGTTTCCACAGGGAGGTCACACCTGGGCAGGTATATCAATACCAAGTTCAAGCTATGGCTGGAGCGGAACTGGGAGAAGCTTCGCCTCCTCTGAGCCACACCCACGGAGCTCCTTATTGTGGAGACGGGAAGGTGGACAGGTGAGTGTCATCGCGTGTATGGAAATGTGAGAGCAGGGCCCCCTGCCCTGCTCTGACCCGGGGGATCAGCCTCCAGTTTTCAGTTTGACTACTTTTGGAAAAGCGAGTGGCAGGGTATTCTAGGACCGGGTAGGGATCTTGGGAGGTCATTCACCTTTCTGCACAGGTAAGGAGGGGCCCACTTTTATTTAGATTTCTCCCCAGGGTGCTGAGATGTTTGGGCTATTTAGGGGTGGGTGGCTCTTAAGGTTTCAGAGAACACCTGTGGTTCAGGGAAGAAACTCATATGGAGAAGAAGATTACTTGTCAAATGATGCTATAAGAGGATGTGAGGATACCTCCTGGACCGGTGGCCTGTCCCATGCTACTAACCAGCTGTGTGATCCGAGGAAGGTCAGGGTGGCTTTCTGAGCGTCACTTGCTCCCCAGACGCCAGGAAGACCTGGCTGCTGTGTAGTTGGCAGCTATTCTGTAACATCACCTAGGGAGAGGCGGAGTCACGCCTTTGGTTCCTTAGCACGCCATGTTCCTATCTGTGCCCTGTTGAGATGCCAACCGAGAGGACTAATTCATTCTGGTTTGCCTGGGACTTTGCCAACCTTAGCATAGAAAACTCCCATGTCCCAGCGGTCACCCTATATTGACTTGCCCTGAATGTCCCTCTAACCTCACCTGTCACTTATGTGAAGCGTCTGGGAGGAGGAGGCTATGATTTGTCTTAGATTCTGTATGCTAATAACACAGCCTATTTTTAATTTCCTACATGAGGTGAAACTATGTTGTGTCTTGCAGCCGTAATAGCAAGGAATTCTAGAGCCTTTCTTGGGGTCCCACCCCATCATCTAGCAACTACTAAGCATTGTTGATCTCCTCAATCTTCTAAGATCCTTAAGCTTTAGTGTAAACCTATTCCTTCTCATGGAGTATAAATGCCATGTGTTCCCTGACCTCAGTGGTGTATGGAGGTGACTGAGGCTCCTTGAATACCCACACCTTGCCAGTTTGCTGCCAACTTTCACCTAACTCATTCTCTGCAGGACACCTCCCTTCCCGTTGCAATCAAATTTCTCTCTGGGGAAGCCTCCCATGTGCGCAGAATAAGTCTGGTTGTTGTTTTCCCTGTACTGTCTGCCTCTTTTTGAGTCTTCTGCCCATCAGGTAGGGTGTTTGGTGGGCTTGGTCTTCACTGCTGCTCAGATGGAGCCTTCCTTGAATAGAACACTATATATGCGAACTACTATATTTATTTATTTTTTTAAATATTTTTTTTTTAATTCATTTTAGAGAGGAAACATGGAGTGAGAGAGAGAGAGAGAGAAAGAGAGGAAGGGGGGAGGAGCTGGAAGCATCAACTCCCATATGTGCCTTGACCAGACCAGTGCAGGGTTTTGAACTGGCGACCTCAGTGTTCCCAGGTCGTCGTTTTATCCACTGCGCCACCACAGGTCAGGCTATATATGCGAACTACTATAAACCTACAATCGCCCCATCCTGTTAGTTGTTTCTCCCCTGCAATACATGTTAGCAGCCACCAGGTGGTTGTAGGGAGGAAGGACGGAGCCCTGAGCCTTAGAGGTGCCTGGACTGAGGGAAGGCTGCAATTGGCAACTAAGTCTCTTGATATTTATACAGATTCCAGTTCTACAGAATCCTGACTTTAGCAATGACGGCATTTAGATTGAACAAAACAGCGAAAACTAAGTAAAAAGTAGATAAAAGTGAACAGGAAACAAAACCCCACTTAGACCAGCAGGTTTCCTCTTCAACAGCTCCACTTGTTCTCAGACTTTATTTATAGGGGGGCTGGTAGACATTTCCTAGCTTAAGACCACTTACCAAAACACTGTAAGGACCCTCACGAGTCTTCTAGATGTTTCTGAGCTCATGAGCTACTTGAATTTTGGGAATTCCTTCAACACACTGGACATGCCAATGAGCAGTCATCGATTAATTTCTGTCTTCTATAAACATCTGTATACTTATTTGTGAGTGTGTTAAGGGGGAACGTATTTTGTTAGCTCCCCCAGATTGCACTTTTTAAAAAATTTTTTCAATTACAGTTGATATTCAATATTATTTTATGTTTGTTTCAGGTGGACAGTATAGTGGTGGTCTGACAATTATTTAACTTACAGAGTGTTCCCCGAATATTTCTAGTGCCCAACTGGCACCTTGCATAGTTATCACACTATTATTAACTGTATTTCCTGTGCTGCGCTTCCCATCCCGTGACTGTTTTGTAACTGCCAATTTGTGCTTCTCAATCCTGTCACCTTTTCCATCCGCCCCCCAACCCCCCTCCCCTCTGGCAGCCATTAGTCTGTTCTCTATGTTTATGGGTCTGCTCTGTTTGTGTGTTTGTTTTCTATATTTTCCACATATGAGTGAAATCATTCCAGCTTGCACTTTTGAATATATAATGAGTTTTAAGAAGTTAAAATGATGGTTGTCTAAAAGAAAAATCACTTTGTGTGTGTGTGTGTGTGTGTGTGTGTGTGTGTGTGTGTACACACATCTATTTTTACCTTCTAGGGACCTGGGAGAAGAGTGTGATGACAGAGATCTTTTGAGTGGAGATGGCTGCTCAAGGGCGTGTCACCTAGAGGAAGGCTTCAACTGTGTGGGTGAGTTTAGGGGCACCTGTGTGGGCTTGGGTCCTAGTTTTGTGAGCTCTCAATGTCCTGTAACATACAGCTTGGTGATGATGATAATAATGACCGTAAGCTTGGATGTGTCTGTTGTGTGCCAGGCACTAATTGTTTCATGTACATCATGTCATATGTGCACTGCTCTTAGTATGAGAACACTAAAGTAAGGCACAGAGACCTTAGATATCCTGCTCCCTATTATACAGCCAGAGGTGGTGATGTCAGGATTTGAACCAAGCAAGTACAGCTCTAGGATCTACAGGTTAAACCGTGAGGTGATACTGCCTCCTAGATTAATGTTATCAAGGATTTCTCCTGGATCCTCATGTCTAACATCAGTGTCAGCTAAGTAACAGAGTCATGTAGATTCTACATAAACATTAGGGTAAGCAATCATTCTAAGCCAAAAGGAGTGCTGTTTTTAATAGGTAAGATATCATGAGGAATGACTGGGGGAGAATGTTTCTTAATCTTGGAGAATCACCGTTAACGAATAACAGCTAGGTGGCTTTGACTCTGGGCTCCTGTCACTCAGGGAGGCCGCTGAGCCCACATCTCCCAGTTTTGATGAAAGCCATCATCAGCGGGCTTCTTAGATGTTTCTTATTTTTCTATTCCCATCTGCATACATCAGAATGAGTCTGTGGAATGAAACCATGCAGCAAAATTATTTTAATCAGCGGTGCATTTAAAAGTTTTTGTAATGTCTCTAAATCTCAAGATAAAGTGATTAGAGTTATGTAGAATTTGTCAAGGTGTTAAGCAGTGTACAGAACACGCAAATGCCCCGGCTTTCTAGAGCAGAATTGTAAAATTATAGAATCTTAGCAGTCTTCCATTCATCCAACAAAAAACATTCACTGTGCGCCATGCACCACGAGTCTCATAGACACCCAATCCCTGTGTGCACACAGGCTAGCGAGAACTTAAGTCCACCTCCTGAGAGATGCGCCCCTTGTATGTAGCTTCTGCACACGTACCTCTAGCAGGGAAGAGTGTACCTGGACACAAACCGTTCTGTTTACAAATGGCTTTATCTGTTCTAAAATTCTTCTCTCCTTTCCGGTTCAGAAACTGAGGCTCAGAGCATGTTAGTGACTCATGTATAGGTGCTGTACAGCAGAGCCAGCCTGGACCTCAGCTTTCTAAATGCTGAATCAAGCGCTTTTTTATTTTTTGCTATGAAACTACAGAGGATAATTTTTCCCCCTGTTTTATTTGACTACCATTCAGATATTTGAAATGCCTCCCCATTATTCTCCTTTCCAACCCAAACATCCCCTCATGTGATTAGCTTTCCAGACCCTTTCCTATTTACCCTGACCTGGCATGCTTCATGTGGTCAATGCCCAGGAAAGAATCCAGTACTCCAGCTGTGGTCTGGATGTGCAGAATATGCTGACCTGATCACCTGCCCTCGCCTGTCTACAAGTATTTGTTAATCCCACCTCAGTTTGCATCTGCTTTTTGCAGTACATAGAGAGCTCATGCTGAGCACACAGACAGACACACACACACTCCCCCTGCCAAACACTGTGCCTTCTCCAGCTGAAATCTCACTGGAGCAGACCTCACTTGGGTTGCTACCGCATCTGATCCCATTACGTTTGGCTCATGTTTCCTTTGTCTCTAACTCCAGTAAGACTATACCTAAATTTTACAGGGTGAAGTTAACTGATATATTCCACGGTTGGACATCTGTTTCAGTCAGTAACACATTTATAGTAGGCTAAGTATATAGTTCCATTTCATTATTTCTCCAAAAGTTAGGCTTAAGAGCATTATTGTAAAATGGGTTTTAAAAGTACCTGTTGTTTTTAGATGGATTTGAAAAAGTCAGAGGCAAAAATTTTAGGTATGTGGTAAAAAGAAATAGAGAAGCAAAAAGAAGCAGTCACTGGTTCATAAACAAAAACAAAACAAATATGTATGTTATAAATAATATGTATGTTATAAAATATATACACATATATGTATGTCCATCTAAAATATGTACATATTTATGTACATAAATACATGAATACATACATCTCTATTCACACACGCACACATAGAAAAAATGAATTATCATGGGAAAGTCATTCCAAACACACACACATTGACTTTGGAGAGTGATTTGGGCAGGCTGTGTGTTTGATGAAATGTAGGAATTTAAAGCCCCAAATAGGCTCAGAATCAAGTCCTCAGAACAGTGGCTTATTCCTGGCAAGTGAAACTTAGTTTACCACAGAAGGTCATAGACTTGAATAAATTATTAAGGAGAATGATTAATAAACACGTGTTGATGAGCAGTGAAAATTGCTGGAACAGCCCTGCAGTATTGCTGTGAATGAAAAAGGTTGGTATAGCAACGGTACATATTAGTAAGGATGTTATTGAATGTGTACCTATGTGTTGCCTTTTTTTGGAATCGTGACTTTAATTTCACGTCCAATTATTTTCAGTAGAATTAGAATTGTGCTGCTAATATTAGTTGTTCCACATTTTGGTGGAAAATGCAATAGAACTTAATAAATGGCTCTGTAACTGCCTCTCAGCTTTCCATGTTTGAAACCAGTTTACATTGTGACAGTTAAATACTATTCACTTAAAGTTATCTTATGAGCAAGTATAGAACACATCCATACAATACAAGCTTGATTTACTAGTCTGATCATTTTTTCTTAAGTATTCATTTCTCACCTGCTTACTCTTGAAGACAGTCCTATGTGAGCAATAGGCAGTGTGGTGTAATGCGGACCCCCCGAGCCTGCATTTTGTAAGCTTGAGTCAAGCTTACCGAATGCTCTATGGCTTATGGGTCAAGAGACTTTGACAAGTCACTTAAAATCACTGGGACTCAAGTTTCCTATTTATGAAGCAAATAAAACACATGCCTCACATGGTTGGTGTGAGACTAGAAGAAATAATAGGTAGTAACCCTTGTCAACATGGAGCCCATGTTGTCCAGTTTTAGGTCAGTTGCACAGTGAGTTTAAAATGTTTTTATTTATTTTTTACAGGGACAGAGAGAGCCAGAGAGAGGGATAGATAGGGACAGACAGACAGGAATGGAGAGAGGTGAGAAGCATCAATCATTAGTTTTTCATTGCCGTTACGACGCCTTAGTTGTTCACTGATTGCTTTCTCACATGTGCCTTGACTGCGGGCCTTCAGCAGACCGAGCAACCCCTTGCTGGAGCCAGCGACCTTGGATCCAAGCTGGCAAGCTTTTGCTCAAGCCAGATGGGTCCATGCTCAAGCTGGTGAGCTCGGGGTCTCGAACCTGGATCTTCTGCATCCCAGTCCGATGCTCTATCCACTGTGCCACCACCTGGTCAGGCTGTACAGTGAGTTTAAGAAACAATTCAGCAGCAAAATGTAACTGGAAACCAATTTCTCAAGGGCTTCATTACTTCTAGAACTGTGAGGGGGATCTGAATACCTGAAGCATTGTACCATTTATTTAAATTCTCTCTGTTCTTTCACGAACTTCTCTAATATCCCCAGTTTTCCCTAAGTATCTTGTCTAGCTATTTCTTATAATTTTTTTCTATGTCCAGCCCACAGCCCCTTTCCCCTCCCTGTTTCTTCTCCCCCAATCCCACAGCTTTCTATGCCTTTATTATATAGGTGGATTTTATTGTTTTCCCAATGAAAAATAATTCTGCTTCTTTTAGAGACAGTGTGTGTGTGTGTGTGTGTGTGTGTGTGTGTGTGTGTGTGTGTGGTCTGCTTGTATGGGGTGAGCATTTTGACTGTCAGTTATAGGACTCTCTAGTGGGCTGAATAAATAAATGTAATTATTTTTACGTGACATATATAAAAACACATTTCCAAACGTCATGCGATATTTTTTGGCAGGAGAGCCAAGCCTGTGCTATGTATTTGAGGGAGATGGGATATGTGAGCCTTTTGAGAGGGAAACCAGCTTCACAGACTGTGGCCTCTATACTCCCAGTGGATACTTGGATCAGTGGGCTACCCAAGCCTACTCCGCTCACGAAGACAAGAACAAGTGTCCTGTTTCCTTGGTAACAGGAGAACCTCAGTCCATGGTAAGTTAAGCCAGAAGAGTCAAGTCTGAGAAAATTGTGAAGTGATATTTTTCTCCTGACTTTGACATCAAATTCAGTCCTTACTGAACTCTGAATAAGAGAATGTGAAATGAAAAGTGTCCAGACTAGCCGTTAAATCTCATCCCCACCCTCACCAGTTTTCACCTAGGAACCTTTGGCTATGCGACGGTTGGTTTTAAGGTATACAAGAGTATCTCAAAATTAACCCTTGAAGAACACATATCAGGAATTACCCTTGAGCTTTGTGTTTGGGAGAATTTGTTTTAAGTGAAGAAAAAGGAGCAAAAGTCAGAATGCCTGGGTTATACTACAGCAGGGGTCCCCAAACTTTTTACACAGGGGGCCAGTTCACTGTCCCTCAGACCGTTGGAGGGCCGCCAGATACAGTACTCCATACACTGACCACCAGTGAAAGAGGTGCCCCTTCTGGAAGTGTAGCGGGGGGCCGGATAAATGGCCTCAGGTGGCTGCAATTTGGCCCGAGGGCCATAGTTTGGGGACCTCTGCACTACAGGATTCACCAGCAATACTAGTATTATTAACTAAGTAATAGTCGACAAGTTGCTTAACCTCAACTCACTGGTTTACTACAAAGATCAATAAAATTTAAAATTTATCTTAAAGATCAAAGTATAATTTGATTTAAATAATTCTTAGTATTGAAGAGATTCTAGAGTTAATACTAAAAACAAATGTTTAGGCATACAACTTTTCTAGAATACGCATCTAAATAAATAGGAGACCCTCCTGAGGACTCTAAGGGCTGACTTCTGTGAGTTATAGTTGAATACTGAAAAGCAGATTGAGAACTTGACTGTTAGATACTATTCCAGATGTGTCTATTGCCAAATAAACCCTTCCTTTCATCATAACAGGTAATACAGCCCTTTCGAGAGTAGTGGGATTTAGCTCTCAGGTATGTTAGGTCAGGATGGAGTCACTGGATTTTAGATTTGAGGAGGTGTCCCCAGGAGACTGAGGAACCAGCCAAGGTTGGTGTTCCAGTTCTGGAAACTTGTCAATCAAGGGCCAAGGTGTCTTCTGGGGTCCAGTTCTTTGCATCGTTGGCTTGCAACTTCCTTCCTCCTGCTGATAAGATGACTGCTGTTCTTTGAGGCATGAAGTAGGCATTTCACTCAGGAAGAAGGGGAGTGGGTGCATGCTAGCTGCCCCTTTCATTTTTCATTGGAAAAATGGCAGCTTTTCTGGAAGTTCAACACTGTAGACTTCTACCAGCATCTTCTGGGTCAGGTCCAGGTTACTTAATCACCTTAGTTATAAGGTGATGAGCATTTAGAATGAGATACACTGTCCCTTGAACAAAATTAGAATATGTTAATATGAAAGGAAGGGGAAATGGATATGGGAAGGCAACTAGCCATGTGTCTGCCACACTGCCTCAGCCCAATCCTGGCATTTTTCTCATAAGTTCTGGTACCCAATGGCAGGAAGCCAGGAAAGTTGGGAGATTCTGAGCTAGCGACAGCTTTCTACAGTGGCTTCTCATCTAGCCTGTCAGTCTTTGCGAAATGAAGTGTAAGAAATTTCCAGGAGTTTCTCGTCTCTAGCTCCTCTACCCATCTGAGCACTCAGCAGTTCCCTGACTCGGTAGCCTCTCTCCTGGGGCCGATAGGTTCTTCAAAGTAAGGATCTGACCATCGTCCTGCATGGACTCCCATGGCTAATTCCAGAAGCGCTTGCCTGAAATGTGCCTGGAGTATTCTGTGGGCAAAATCTCCTGATTGATGGTGGGCTGAGAATTGTCATTCATGTTTGTCTACCCAAACAAGTTATATCTGGTGGCTAACAGAGAGCACTGAGACATTGCTCTGCATTGGAAAAGGTTTCTGCCAGTGACGCAGTCATTGGGCACTCAGAAAGAGGGGAAAACTTTGGATTTGAGCTGGAGAGTTTTCTCGTCTCGTCTCTAACCCTCCCCATTGAATTCTTGGTTGAAATTGTATTTCAGATTTGCACATCATCCCATCCGCATTTGCCAGAGCAACGTCCCCTTCCTGGCTGGTTTCCCTGTGTCCCCAGTGGAAATAGATCTCGGGATGAAGGCAGTGAGCAGCAAGGAGGTAGCCTGGACAGAGAAGACGAGGTGTGGCTCAAAGTAAGTAGCCCAGATGTTTCTTCATGAAGGCTGCAGATAGATTGTGCGAGGGTCTATGTATATATATACATGTACGTACGTGTATAAATATGTGTATGTGCGTGCATGTTTACATGTGATTCACTGGAATGGCTTGTCAGGAAATTTCTTTATCACTGTGTTTACATTTTGAATTTATTTTTACCTCTTTTTGAAATGTGTGCTTCTTTCTAAGTAATCAGCTTTTAATGGAACTGTAACACACACATCAGAAAGTGGCAAGATAGAAATGCACAGATGGATGAATTTTTACAGTGTGCATTCTGACCACCGCACAGGTCAAGAACCAGAACACTAACATCACCCCCAAAAGGTTCTCTTCGTTTCTCTCAGTTGTTATACCCCAGGTATTTACTATTCTTACTTTGACACCATTGATGGGTTTTGTCCAGCTTTGGTCTTCCTGCGAGAACCTTTACAGCACGCACCTCGTGTGCCAGGTTCTTTTCCCCTCACGTTTACACCGCTTTGCTCAGTGGCAGTGTTTGCACCATGCTGCACGTTCCAGTGCATTGACACACCGCGATTTATTTACCCATATTGGTGAACATCTGGGTTATTTTTTGTTTTTCTCTATTCTGATATTACAAATAGTTCTGCCATAAACCTTTCTGTACACTCCTTTTGGTGACTGTGTAGAAATAGTTGGGTATATTTGGAGCTGCTTGAACACAGGTAGAGAGATGGCCAACTTTAGTAGATAATCCCAAATAATTTTTCACAATCGTTATGCTTCCACCAGAGGCTTCTGAGTATTCCAGTTGCTTCACGTTTTCACCAAATGTGGTGTCGGACATCCTAGATTTAGCCATCCTGTTAGATATGTAAAGGTATCCCGTGATGGCTTCGATTTATTCTGTTTATGGAGTCTTTGTTCTGGTCTACTGGTTGCATAGTCTTGCATCAATATCATGCTCTTACTTCCTGTACATTTTGACAAGTCTTAAAATCTGATAATGTCAGTTCTAAAATATTTCCTTTTTTTCCCCAGCATGTATTGGGTATTCTTGGTCCTTTGAATTGCCATGTAAATTTTATGATCAGTTTCAAGTTTCACACGTGGAAAAAGAAAATCTGATTCAGTTTTGACTGGGATTTCATTGATTCTCTTACTAGTCTTCTGCTATGTTCTTACAGTTACTTAAATCTTTTTTAATTTCTCTTAACATTTTATAGTTCTCTGACAGAAGGAGTTGAGTTCTATCAAAGGTTTTTCTGCATCTGAGATGTTCATATTATTTTCCCCTTTGTCCTGTCAGTGTCTTGACTTACTTTGATAAACTTTTAAATGTGAACCAGTCTTACATACCTGGAAAAGTAACAACTTAAAGTTGATGTATAGTCCTTTGTCAATAGTTTTGTGGATTTTAAGAGATTTTTTAAATCTATGTTTATGAGAGCTTGGCTCCAAATTTTTTTGTGTTTTACTTTCTTGTCAGGTTTTATGATAAAGGCTAGATTTGACTTCCTTTCCTTCTTTTTTTTTTCTTACAGAGACAGAGAGAGTCAGAGAGAGGGATTGATAGAGACAGACAGACAGAAATGGAGAGAGATAAGCATCAATCATCAGTTTTTCGTTTTGACACATTAGTTGTTCATTGATTGCTTTCTCATATGTGCCTTGACCACGGGCCTTCAGCAGAGCGAATAACCCCTTGCTTGAGCCAGTGACCTTGGACTCAAGCTGGTGAGCTTTTGCTCAAACTAGATGAGCCCGCGCTCAAGCTGGAGACCTCAGGTCTCGAACCTGGGTCTTCTGCATCCCAGTCCGATGCTCTATCCACTGCGTCACCACCTGGTCAGGCTAGATTTGACTTCTTAAAACAAGTTTCTTTTTTCTCCAGTTCTCTGGAATATTTTGAATAAGGTTGGTGTTAATTTTGGGGGTATTCATCAGTGATGCAATTTGAATTTGGGGTTTTCTTTGAGGAAATATTTTAAATTATGTGTTAAGATTTTAAAACCAATATAAAAGAATTTATTTGGGTTTTCTATTTTTTCTTAGGTCAGTTTTGGTAAGTTGATATTTTTCCAAGTTATTTGTCCATATTTTTCTAAATGTTGAATTTATTGGCACTAAGTGTTTTTATTATGGCCTCTTATTTTCTTTGTAATGTTTCCATGATCTCTAGGACTTTTTTCACTATTGCTAATTTTTGGTTTCTTATTTTTTTTCTGCTCAGTCCTGCTAAAGCCTTATTAATTTTATTAATCTTTTATTGATATATTTACAATACCACCTAATAAACATACACAAACATATATCTGTAGAAGTACCTCACACTAACCAATTGCGCCACTGGTGAAATATTTATGATTTTCTATATACAGTATTATGTCATCTGCAAATAATGATAGTTTTGCTCCTTTTCTGATTTGGATGCCTTTTATTTATTCTTCTTGTCCAATTGCTGTGGCTAGGACTTCCAGTGCTGTGTTGAAAAGAGTAGTGAAAGCTGACATCCCTGTCTTGTTCCTGATCTTGAGGGAAATGCTTTAAGATTTTTCCCATTGAGTATGATGTTGGCTGTGTACTTTTACAACTTTTACTTCAGAAACATACCTGAGAAAGCATGTTCTCCCTTTACTTTTTATACATTAAAAAAAACATTTGCATTAGTTATTCATTATTTATGAACACTTATTTTCCATATACATTTTAGAATAAGCCTTAGATCATTTCTTTTGCCTCTTGGAAAACAGGCTAGTATATATGAGCTGAAATAATCAAACACTTGATTTTCATCAGTTGACATAATCACGTGATTTTTCTCCTTTGATCCATCAATATATTGAATCGGATTGATAGTTTTACTTTATTTTTCAGATATCAAATCAATTTTGCCTTTGTGAAGTAACCTTGTTTATATTTAAATTATATTTTTTGATTAATTTTTTTATTTTGAAATTTTGCATTTTTATCCATATGTGGAATTAGTTTATATCTTTTTTTTTTAATTTTCAGGTTATACAAGCCTTATAAAATTGGGCAGTTTTCCATTTTTATACATTTTTTGAGACTACTTGTACAAAATAGGAGTTATCAGTCCTTTCAAAATTTGGCAGAATCCACCTGCAAAACCAACTGGGCCTGGGGTTTCTTTAAGAAAAGACTTAGAGACGAGACTCATTTAAATGTCTTTGGTTTTTATTAAAATAATCATTTTTCTTTTCCAATTTTGAACTATTGGTTATTTCTATAACTGTTTTAATTTTTCCCACATATTCAAATTTAGTGCTGATGGTTGTTCACAATGTATTTTTATTATTTCTCATATCTGTTTAGCTGTAGTTATCAATCCCTTTATATTAATTGTATGGTTTTGAACTTCCTTTTTCTCTTTTTCTTGATTACTTGTGGCAAGGATTTCATCCAATAACTATTTTTTTTCCATTTTAGTTTTCTCACTAATTTCTATGTTCTTATTTTTATTATTTATTCTCTTCCTGTGTCTCTGGATTTACAGCAGTGTTCTTTGTTAGCTTTTTGTGTTGAATTCTTGAATGATTTGTTTTCATCATCCATAGTTTCCCCCTCTCAGCACTACTTTAACTCTTTGAGTAGTGAGTTCTTTTCATGCTTGCTGACCCCTGGGAGTGAGATTTTTTTCAAAAAAATGAAATCAATTCCAGTTACAGTTTTATTAACTTAAAATCATGTTTGTTTGATAATCAATTTATGGAACATACATTTGCCTTTTTTTAATGTTGCCTTACACATTTTTAAAATAAACCGATTGTACTCTGGGTGGCCAGGAGGCACGAGGATGTACATGAATGTTCGTACTACTCAAAGGGTTAATTGTACCCCATAAATGTTGGCTTACAGTACTTTCACTGACAATCTGCCCTAAATATTTTGTAATATCCCATAATTTCTTTGTAAAAGGATGGATTTTTAATAGCCTGGTTGGCTTCCAAGAGCATCAGTCAGCGTTGCCTGAAAGCCAGGTGGAAATGCAGAATGTCGACTAGCTAGAGGATTCTCTGTTGGAGAGGGCACAACTTCTCATTTATGTTGTAATTATTTCTGTACACATAATTGAAATTTCTAAAATGTTCTTGCCTTTCAAGAGAGAACCTTCTGTTTGGAAAATTAACCTCTGTGGGTGCCTGCATCTCCTGGGAATCCTGAGAAAGCAAAGATGACTGTATATGGATAGCTTTTCATTTCCATCCAAACCCAGCCTGGTGCGTTATAAGGGGAACGGCATTTCCCAGTGTCCTCGGAGGGGAAAGCACACGTCGTTCACTTTTCTATCAGATCACCATTCATCTAACTTTTTGTTGGTCCCACACGCAAGCTGTTGCAGGCCTAGACATGGTGACTGAGCAAGCTGTCAGGGTCACAAGTAATCGAGAGGCGCTTTCCTGGCTCTGCACTGTACACCTGCATTCCCTCGCTTCTGCAGTCTTACTCTCCATCTACATTTTATACCTTGTCTTATTCTTAGACTTTGTCTTAAGTGGTGTTTCCCCAGGATTTAGGCTCTGAGATCAAGAGCTGCGTGCTAATGTGGGTCCACCAGCTGCAGGGGAGTGAAAGAACCAGGAGTGGGCAGGAGAAGGAGTGGCCACATGAAAGTATCAGCGTCCTGTCCAACAGGGAGTTAGGATGGCCCTTCTGAATTGTCCCACCTGTACGCCACTCACTCTTATTAAAGCCCATTGGACATGGCCTTGTCCCCTCTCTTCCCATTCCAGGAAAGGGATATGACCTTGTGACGGCTCTCTCCCTCTGAGGGCAATTTCTACACACAGATGGCTATGGGCTGAGTGCTCAGCCATGAAAGGGGGCATCTGGGTGGCAGATCACGGTGTTCACTAAAGATTTGATTTTGTCTCTTCCTGATCCCCCTTCTGAGTCCCACACATTCTGCTAACACAGGCTTTCTGCATACTCAGCCTTGGTGTCTGCAATCACACGTGAGGAACATTGTTTAGAGGGAACTGAGCCCATGAGTTAGTTGATTCTGATCCAAACCCTTGCACAGACCTGCCAAAGCACATATTGTCAAATGTCTCCCCTCGGACAGTGAGGGTCCTTGTGCTGGTTACCTCTGCATTTCACAAAATGACCTCACTCTTTTGCAAAGAGAACCACATAAGCTCATCATGTTTATAGCCTCCCTTGTCCTGTGAAGGAACAACACAGGAAATCACCTTGGTTTTGTCCAATACCAAGAGAGACAGGGCTCGGACGTGGGAAGGAAGTCAGACCAGGTTCAAAACCCCTCCCATTTTGACCCACATCCTCTAGTATGGAGACCACCAAGGCAGCCCAGTGGCAGGAGGCTATTTGCCACACACCTGTTCTTTATCTATTAGATTTGGACTTCAGGTAAAAGCCTCTGAAACATTGAGAGTTAATTTCTCCCTTGTCAAGTTTCTGAAATCTACACAGCTGGCTATCGCATTAGGGAAATCCATATACAATTTTAAATATTTGATCATTTTTACTTACAAAAAAAGACATGTGGTTCAACCAGTCATTCAAGAGTTCTTAATCTATTTTCTTTTGACCACCCTCCCCCCACTGGACTGCTAATGGCTTTTAACAGGTTCTCTTAGCTCTCTGAAGTTGTTTGGAGCTTTTATGCCTAAGTGTTCGTGTGACTTCATTTTGGGAAGAGGGGAGAGGGGGAACAATTGTCAACCCATTTTCTAAGGAATCTGTGATTTCCTGCTCACCCCAAATCAAGAACCAGTGGGCAGTCAAAAGAATACAGAACAAAGCCAGAAAACCTCAATTCCTGCCTCTCTAGCATTTCACTAGAGGAAGTAGGTCACTTAAGCTGTCAGAATCCTGCTCTTTACATTTCTATAATGTAACTTTGGTATCCTGGGGATATTACAGGACAAAAATCTTGAACAGAAGTAGAAACCCAATGAGCTTGAAGGAGGTCCCGGCATATTGTGGGATCACATTTGGCATGCTGTCAAGTGCAGCATGGACACCCACCTCCTCCTGTGCAGGATCCTCCCCTCTCTCTCTGGGATCGGGCAGTGCCAGAGATGAGGGAGGGTAGAAAGACACAGAGAAAAACAACCCAGTAACTAACCAAAAGCATTTTGAAACCTCAGAGGAGATTCTTTTCAAGTTTGTGGTATAGTTTCAGGGCCTACTCTCTAGTGACCACCACAAAGGGTGACCTGGAAGTTGAAATGCTTGGGTTGGGGGTATGGTAAGTGTGTCTGTCCCCAGCAGGCACACTGAAGAGGGCTTTCTTAAGCCCAGACCATTCTGCCCTAAGAAAACATTCTTTCAGCATTAACCTCACCAGTGGGCAGGGGTTAGATCTAGTAGTTAATGGGCAGGCTTTGGATGAAAAAGCAACCGAGTATGTGGGACTGGTTTTGTACTTCTGTCTGTCACCATCCATCCATCCATCCATCCATCCTCCATCCAATATATGTTTTCTCTGTTTCAGAGTATTTTGTGATGGATTCACTGAGCTAATTTCACAGGCAGTTCTTCTATCTTGAGACCATGCCTAAGTCCTGAGAATCCCTCGTTTTCCTAACAGACTCGCACCTCCTCTCTGATGTCTAGCTATAGTGTTTCTTCTTCATCAGAGCCATGTTCATTTTACATCGCCTATGAATAACATGAATGCGTTATCCTTGTTAAAACAAGTAATAAAACCTTAAAGATAAAGTCACAGTCCTCTTGACCTCTCAGCATCTTGGCTTTGTCTCTTAGGGCATGCCCGGTGCTCCTGTCAGAGCTGAGTAGTCCCCCAGGAGGTGTGTTTGGGGTGCTTAGTCCTGAAGGGGATGGGACCGGCTGTACACATACTGCACTGGTGTGGTGATTAGAGGGTTGTCACACTTGTCATTGCAAAGGTGGCATGGTGGTAGAATTAGTAAGAGTTTCATGGGGCCAAATTCTCTGCTTCAGTCACTATCTGTCCCTCATATCGAGGAACATAAAATTCATTATTTTTATGTAAAGAATAATGTGGACTATAATATGTATTAAAACAGCTGTGGCTTGGCTATAGAAAGAGCAACTTTTAAAAATATTATCTTTGTTTGAATAAGGAATATACATTTACTATTCTAATTATACTGTAAATTCTAGAAGTTTATATGTACAAGAAAAGTAGGTTTTTAATAACTGTATATTGAATTGAATTTCCTGAAAGGTCTAATATAAGAGTTATATATGTATATATGTAATGTGTGTGTGTGTATATATGTGTGTGTGTGTGTGTGTATATATATATATATATATATACGTATATAATGCATTTTTCATAAATTTCACTTACACAGTAGAGATACATTCAAACCAAGAGCATCAAATATTGCCTCTTTCTGTGGAAGTGGAATAGGGCCCATCACATTTCTATAAGTACCCATTTAAAATAGTATATATAAAATATTTTAGTCTATACCATTCAGAAAATCACAGTTCTCTGGATACCCAAATATGCAAATTATGTTTCACTTAAAATTTTCATTTTGTTACCCTTGTCTTCTTGAAGTGTAAACAGAATAAAAAATGTGTTTGTTTTTTTTGAAATAAGAATTCTTGAACATTGAGTTCTTACTAGACGACAGGCACTGTCCTCTGTGTTTTCAGGTGATGTCATCTAACCTGCGTGGCAGCCTGGTGAGATTGTCAGTGTGCCTGCTTCTCAGGTGTGGGGAAGAGGCACCCTAGGCTCAGAGAAGAGAGGTGATGGCTCACTCAGGTTTACCCAGTGAGTGAAGAGGGAGCTAGGAGTCCAGCCCAGGGTTCTGCCCAGTCAACTCGCTCTCCAGAAGGATGAGTTTAGTCGGTGCCTTCTGTCCCGTTCTGATTGGCTATGGATATATGTGCAGATTCAAGCTTAGCTCTGGTTCTGAGGCCCCAGGAGTTCTATGAGATAGCCCATATTTTCCTGGCTTCCCGTTGATGTTTTGAGGCGCACGTGGTATTCAGATGAGAACTGACTCTGGCCACCTCTTCTGGGTTGCTCTGAGAAGAAGTTCCCAAGTGCGGGCATCTCGTACCTTTCTCAGGTCCCTGTCTTCCTTCATTGTGTATCCCAGCACTCCTCCGCCTCTGTCCTCTGGGTAAGCCTCACCTGTGGTGTTTCCACTTCAGCCCTGGCCTGGAAATCCTGGCATAGCCACTGCCCGCTGCCCCCGGGAGCCAACTTCAGGGTTCAAAGTGACTAATCTTCAAAGACCCTGAGAGCAAGGAGACACATTGCTGGGACACGTAGAACAAGTCAGAGGTTTTGGACACAGGTCCTCAGGACAGAGAAATCCGCACCATTAGATCTTGCCCCGCTAATTAGTTTCACATGGGTGGTGTCTGTTTGGGGGGGGGGGCGACGGCAGGTGGGAGGACTGGGCTCTCCTGTTGCCCATTGAAGCCACCTCACTCGTCACATCTGAGGCCTCGTGGGGTAAAGCCACCAGGTGCTTGTTTAGACTCTGTCTGTTCCTGGCTCAGGAAGTGACCCAGAACTTTCTTCCAGCTCTCAGGTCTCTTTTGTGGTGTGTGGAAAGGAAGAGGTTGTGGGAGTTCCCCAGGGGCTTTGATGCTGCTTGCTGCCGGAGGTGAGGGCCGTACGTGAGACCGTTGGTTACCTAACGGCGTGTTTCATGTCCAGCCCTCATCCAGCTAGGGACAAAGGACCTCGCATTGCGAGCCATAACCTAGGGGTCTGGGCATTTCTTAAGTTATAAAGGGATATTTATGACTTCAAAGAGGGGAAATGGAAAAAAGGGGGGAAAGGCACTGTAAAAAGAGAGTGTGGCTGGTCTTTCCCTCAAAGAAGGAGTGGAAGAACGGGGACTTGTGCTGCGTCGACCACTGCAAACCATAAAACCTCCCTAATTAAGCCAGCAGCGCAAATGAACACTATAAACACAGCACAGGGCTTGGGAAAACCCAGTCTGTGGATGAGGAAGAATTCTCGTTAAAATGGAAAACATGTTTTACTCGCCCGCCCCCTGTTTTTTAGAGGAGGTCCCTGTCATTTGATGTGGCCCCTTGCTTGCGCTCTGAGGACCGGTTTCCTGGGGCTTCATGACCCCCAGAACCTGATAAACAGCTAGAGACATGGACCCAGGCTCTAACAGTGTGCCTCCCTTGTCACTCCAGGGAAGGGTGGAATCTCTTCTCAACAGAAACTAAGAGAAATGTTGAGCTATAGGAAAATAACTCCAAACTAGAATGACACATGATCTCAGTGTGCAAAAGAAGCTCTCCAAGTCATCTCTACAATGTTTTCTTTTATATCAAAGGATTTCCAGGGAAAAAGATGTCCATAGTTTACTCGGAAAGACTGTTTTATAGCTAATCAGCCTAACCATCTAGGAATATTCCTTATTAAAAAAACCAAACTTTTTTGTGCCTTAGTGTTGCTTATTTTCCAGCCATGGGCAGGGCACATATGCTTGGGGCACCAGGGGAGAGATATCCCCCATGTCATAGCTCTTATGCTAGGTGAGACGTTCTGATAAAAATGTTAGAGGGAGATGTGAAGAGTCGTTGCTGTGCGGGTTCAGAGCCAAACCAAATGCTCGCTGGGTGACCGTCTTGCCCACTTCTCTCACTTTGGGGACCAGGCGGCATTGGCTGGCCACCTGGTGTTTCATTGTCTCTGGCAATGGCCTCTTTGAGTGATCTTTTCTGAGATATATAGAGAAAGACAGGGCTTCCTGCCTTTTTCAACCCTCAGAAAAAGGCAGGAAGCCCAGTAGCTGAAAGTTATCTTTTCTTTGCGTCTAATTCTATTTAACTCGTGGTGTGACCTTGGGTACTTTCTGTGCCTGCTTCATGTTTTCCTCATTTGTAAGGGAGAAGGGAGTGCTCACTTCACATGTGGGGATAGCCCCGTGGGGAGAAGGTCTCACACATGCATGTTCTTATGCCTAGGTGTGTTTCAGTAGACCAGGCGTGGCCACAGCGATTTTTATTTTCCTCACATCTGATAACCTGGCACCTGGGAAACGTCCACGGCCCACAGTGACCCTCCATCTGGTTGATGTCAGTGGCAACAACCACTCTCTTGGTGAGTCTGATGGCTGTCTCCGCAGGGCCACTGGAGGACCATTCAGTAGACCAGGAGTCAGCTCCTTGTCTATCTCTGATGTCACTCGGGACCGTGCTTACGTCACACAGCGACTGAGAGAATAAAATGAATACTAGATATGGGAAAATGGTGCTATGTCAGTGATTTTCAGTCTTATTCATCTCATAGCATAATATAAACTAAGGACTAAAGTGCTGTGGCACACCGAAAAATAAATATTTTGCTGATTTGAAAAAAAAAAAAACCAAATGGGTATAATTTTGATTCATTCTCACCGGATGGCTATTGCGGTGTTGACTGTTGTTATTTTTATTTGGCAATCTAAGGGAAAACAGATCAGTGCCCCTGGCTAAATAGTCAGGTACCGCATGTTTTTAAAATTCTGGTGGCACACCAGCTGAAAGTCGCTGTGCCACGCACATGGCTTAAATGCAACTCATGTCCTTCTGTCTCTTCAGGAACCTATGAACTGTCCTGCCAGCATAACCCACTGGTTGTCAATTTGACTCATCACCCGACTGTCCTCTCCCACCGGACCGCCTCCGTGCTGCTCAATTTCTCATCCCCGGCGGTGGGCATCTCAGCGGTGGCTCTGAGGATGTCCTCCTCCCACCTGAGTCCCTCAGTCCCCACTAACTGTGTCCCAGAGCACAAGGGGCAAAATCATCAGGGACAGAGGTATGTAGTTCCCTTCGTTCCTTTATTTTTCTCCTTTATTTTTTTTCGTTTTTAACAAATTTTTCCTGAGGCTGTGATGAGCTCCTGTCATTTCTGTACATAGCTTAGTATGTGCCGTGGGCGCTTAATCACAGAATAAAAAATGGTTCGAAGAACTGCTAAAAAGACCTAAGAGGTCAGCAAAGAACCACTGATAGAAGGCACATTTGGGTTTTATATTTTGTTTTTCATTCCTTAGCTGAGCATAATATTTTATGTAAATATTTAACATCTTTACAAGGTCTTAAAACATTTTTTTTCACATATAAAACCACTGCCTTTAAATTAACCTTGTTACATAAACTGCCAAAAATTTGCTGCCAAAAACCAACGTTCCCTAAGCAATCTGTGATTTTCCACTTGTTCCAACACGGACAGTGTCTGCAGCAGGTTTAACAGTGACTTTCTGAGGTGTGTCATATAGCCTATCAGAGTTACATTTGGAAAGCAAGAATACCTTAGCTGCATGTATCTCTCTGTGGTGAACATTGATGATTGCCACCATGTAGAGAGAGGTTTCCTGGACTTCGGCCACAGCTGGTGGGAGGACCGTAATCCATAGGGTTGGTTGGTGTACCCAAGGTTGGCCCTGATGGGGGGAGCATACCAGACAATAATCTGTGCTGTAGTAGAGCTGGACTTGTTCTATGAATGGTCTGATAAAGTTGGGTGGGACACTTGGTAACAAAGTTTGGTCCCTTAAAGAGTTAGGTGTCAGACAATTGGGATCCCAGTCACAAAAGCTGGGTTTCCAGGCAGTACTCTGTCACCCAGGAGAGACTCTTAATATCATTGGACCCAACGTAGGTATACCAGAAGCCCAGCCTTGATTAGGCAATAGGAGTAGACGGTACTAGCATAGTATCTTAGCAAATTACACCAACAACTGTGGCTTATCACAGTTTCTGCAGGTGAGGAATCTGGGTGCAGATCAGCTGGGTGCCTCTGGTTCAGAGTCTCCTATGAAGTTTCCCTCAATCTGTTGGTCAAGGCTGCCCGTGACCTCAAGGCTTGAGTGGAACTGGAGAATCCACTTTCAAGTTCACTCCTGTGGCCATTGGCAGGCCTCAGAAGATGTGCATCCAAGCTCACTCACATAGGTGCTGACAGTGGGCTTGCTCACATGGGCGTGGCTCAGTTCCTACTGCTGCGTGGGCTTTTCCATAAGCCACCCGAGTGTCCTTATGACATGGCAGCTAACTATCCAAGAGACAAAAGAGAATCAGAGTGTTTGAGTACACGAGGGACTGCCCAAAAGGGAAGCCACAGCCTTCTTATAACGTAACACTAGATGTGACAACTCATTGCTTCTAGTCTAGTCTGTTCCTTAGACAGGGGTTTGCAAATCCAGCCCATACTCAAGGGGAGGGCTTTGCATCAGGACAGGGATCATTAGGGTCACCTTGGAGGTCATCCACCCCATGCATTATAGTAGTTTGCAGTCCTTAAGTGCTGACTCTGCACCAGGTATTGTTGTCAGCTGCTAGGACACTAGGAAGGGAGTAATGGTAAGGGGTAGAGCCAGGAGAATGCGCATTGTAACATTAGCAACTCTTAAGTCTTGTTAGTGAGCAACTGGCTTGAGATATTAACACAAGAATGTAGACTATTAAAATAACATTGTTTACTAGAATGACTGCCTCCCTCTCATGGGTTTTCAAATTACTTTCTCTCCTGGCTCTACCTCTGGCCTCAGGCCATCCAGAATTTCTTTCAGGTCCCTGAAACATGTGTTCTTGATGAGCATCATGTCTTTCTTTGCACATAGTGTTCCTGCTTTCTTGACTGCCTTCCAGTCCCTCGTCACTTAAGCTCATACTTCGCCATCAGGATTCACCTTCTTCTGTGGAGTTCTGGCAGACCCTCCTTGTTTCCGTAGGGTCTCGTGCATGGCTCACACGCTACACGAGTGAGCGAGCAGCAGCCACCCTGGGTGGGAACTCTTTATTTACGTGCTGTCCATTCCACTAAACTCTGAGCTCCCTGCACTGAGAATTCTGCTCAGTCTGTCCCAGTACCTAGCAGAAGGGCCTGGCACCTAGTAGGGATCAGTAACTGCATCTCTGGTAAAGACTTCATCTCTTAATGCTCCGTGGAACAGAACTGAACCAGCAAGTCAGAGATATAGGGGTCACAGCCTCTGTAGATCCAGGGACAGGAATTCTCACCATCGCAGCTGTGATGGTTTTGACAGAGATGCTGATTAACTGTGATGGCTGCTGCAGTGCTGCTGGTTCTCCACCCCTTTTCACTTGGCCTGGGGGGGAAACAAGCCATTCCAAACCACATATGACCGACAGGAACCATGCAAAGTGGCTTGTCCTTCTCTGCCAGCAAATCAGTGCAATAGAGTATGTTTTGATACATAGGGAACCTAACAGAACCTGTAGATTTGCTTTGTGAACCTTTAAAATCTGAATTCCTTGGTACTTTCAAAAACTAGAAGAAGTCTTTTTGCATCTTTGTGTCAGTCACAGTTGTAGATGTAGATAGACCATGATATAAAACCCTCAAATTCTGGGCATAGTGAGAGGAAGTCCTGGCTACCTCCTTCTTACCCCTTATGACCTGAATGCCATTAATACTAAAACGGGCAAGGGAGAGTTGACAGAGGCCTGGTGGTAGGAAGATGCGTTATCCATTTTGTATTTAACCAGTAATGACCAACGGCCTGACTGTCCTACAACACTGTACCTTCAAACCAGGCTGACTGGCCCCCAGAGCCTCAGCTGAGAGCCAGCAAACCTAAGTCTGCCTCTCCAGTGATGTTCCCAATCCTTGGCTTGAACCCATTGGCTTTGAGCTCTCTCTTTATCTTGTTTCCCATTCTGTTATGGTGGCTACCCAGTTTATGACCCTTGGGGCTTGGTGTACTGATAAGGAACCCCCTTTGTCTTGCAAACCAAGTTTAGTGTTCCAGGTTTTGGCCACCAGTGCTCACTAAGAGTTCAATTCCTTTTTACTTTCCAGCTGTTTTCAGCTCTAGCCACTTCTAGGGAAGGGCCCTGCATAACCTGCCACAGCCTCTCATGAGCTAGAGTATCCAGTAGACCCCCCCCCCCCCAACCAATTCAGGACTGTGTTGAGGATGTGGGATAGTGGGAATCATCTCTTTGATTAATGCAGTGGGATTCTAATAGGTCACTTTGCTTATAAGTGAATTTGCTTGCAGATAACCAGAGCTCTTATTATCAACTTTAGACATTCAAATCTAGAAGGATTCTCTACTAGAGAATCACTGGTGGACAGGTGGTTTCTCCTACAACAGAATTTTGTTCTTCCAGTCACATGACCCAGTGGAAGCATTGATTGTTAACTACTACTTCTTCTTTCTCCTCCTCCTCCTCCTCTTCCTCCTCCTCTTCCTCCTTCTCTTCCTCCTCCTCTTCCTCCTCTTTTTTCTGCATCCGTCGGGTCCCCAGCATGAAATTTTTGGAACATTACCTCCGTTCCCAGGGCAAGGGCACATGTCAGTGGCTAAAACTTCCAACTACTCACCTCGTTTCCGTGTTTGCACTTTTCCTCCTATTGATTTTCCTTCCTACTGGCTCTGGAAAAGGTTGAGAATGCAGTGGAAACTTCTAAACAATTGTGCTTCCTTCGCTTTTTCCTTGTATTGCGAACCTGTCTAGCTTTCTATCATTTGATGCTAAATAATCAGTTGTATAACTGTGACTATTCTGTCTTTATTAGGATTGTACCTCCTGCCAACCCTTTTGTCCCTTTAAATGCTTCTATCTTTTGTATTCTGCTTCATCTGGAATTAAAATTTTCATCCCTGATTTCTTTTTGTTTATATTTGTTTGATAAATATTTGCCCTTCTTTTATTTTTAACATTGCTTCACTGCACTGCTTACAAAGACAGTAGGACTTCACTGTATAAAACTGCTCTAAGCTTTTATTCTGAAAACTTATCTCCTGGCCTCATGCCTCTAGTATCCTTTGAGACTCTAGCATTTTTACCTTTGGGACATTCATCTCACGGGATCCTGTGGCATTTGACAATTCTCCCCACTCTCCCATTCCACCCCACCAAAATCGTTCCACTCCCTGACCCGAAGTCTTGGGAGAGTAAAGGCAGGTGGTACCGGTGAGGACTGGTGGATGGAGAACAGTGAACACACTGGTATGTGCATGGTGTTGCTGAAACTCGCTGGGGAGTGAGCACTGCTGGACCAAAGTTCTGTTTGACATGACGTGTGGCAAAAGCAAGTCAAGGAAACTGTGCAGGAGTCAGGAAGAGACAGCCTTCTTTCTGCAGTATCTCTGCAGTTACGCCTTCTGAGAATCAGGATGTCATGTTAACCCTTTGGGTAGTGAGTTTTTTTCATGCTCACTGACCCCTGGGAGTGAGGGTTTTTTTTCAAAAAATGAAATTAACCTGACCAGGTTGTGGTGCAGTGGATAGAGCGTCGGACTGGGATGTGGAAGACCCAGGTTCGAGACCCCGAGGTCACCAGCTTGAGCGCAGGCCCATCTAGTTTAAGCAAAAGCTCATCAGCTTGGACCCAAGGTCGCTGGCTCCAGCAAGGGTTTGCTCAGTCTGCTGAAGGCCCAGGGTCAAGGCACATGTGAGAAAGCAATCAATGAACAACTAAGGTGTTGCGATGGCAACGAAAAACTAATGATTGATGTTTCTCACCTCTCTCCGTTCCTGTCTGTCTGTCCCTATCTATCCCTCTCTCTGACTCTCTCTCTGTCCTCTGTCCCTGTACAAAAAATGAAATTAGTTTCAGTTACAGTTTTATTAACTTAAAATTATGCTTGTTTGATTACCAATTTATGGAAACAAGAACATGCCCCAGCTCCAAGTTTAAAGACGTACATATATGATCATACTCTGGATGGTCAGGAGGCACAAGGACGTACATGAATGTTCGTGCTACTCAAAGGGTTCACTGGCAAATAGCAATATTTACAGGGCCCATCTCTAGGCAGTGAAGGGTGGATTTGGAACTGAGAGGGAAAACATAACTGGCAGAAAACTCATGTCAACAAAGAAGAAACCCCTTTTCTCTATACCTTTTATGATTCAGATCAGTTTGTTTTGTTGTTGTTGTTGTTCCTAGTTTTAATAATAAGAACACTTTTCAATATAACTTCTAAGTAGATTGACCTCACTGGAAATGCACATTTTCTTTTTTAAATGTTTTGAACTTATTGAAGTCCAAGGCAAACATAAAATAGAAGTACATCATTAGCTTATTCAGTAGAAAGACCCTTCTGATTGAGATGGGAAACAAGTAATAGATACTCATAAATGTAAAATTATAGTGGGTCCTGATTTACCTTGAACTATAGCTTATCAAAGCCAAGTATTCTAACTTAAAATTGAGTGGGATATTAATCTTTTAAAATGAATATCTGTGTGGAAACCTGGGTTCTTCCTTCTCTCTCTTGTTTTCACCCCCTTTGTATAGTCATGCTTCGACCCTTTTTATCTTTGTGGATAAATTGATAGCTGATTCACGTGACAATTTAAATCTAATATAGTGACTCTGTGTGTGTACGTACATTGTATACACATTGCTATATTTTATTTCATGTAGAAGAAAAGCTTCTGAAAAGTATAAGATAAATTGATTTGGAAACTTATTCTCTATGGTGTGTGTATCTATATGGGCCTGTGTATAGAAGGAGACTATGCATCATTCAGAAATGTTTATTAAGAGCCTCCCGTGAGCCAGGAATCGTTTTCTGTTGAAGGCAGAGACCCAGAATTCACCTTACTTGAGATTAGCACAACTAAGACTAGAATCCAAGTAATTTGTTTTTTGCAAAGAAAGGTTTTATTATATGAAAACTGTTTCGGAAATATACTCATGTCTGCTGCTACCCAAGAAACCTGGCTACCCTCCCTCACACTGCATTTGGATTGGGGTAACAAGAGTTTAACTGACCCTGGCCATACTGAGGAGAGCCTATAGTTGATATGTGTTTATGTAAATGGCATGTTTATTTTGAGGAAACCCTGAAACCAAAAAAACGTCTATGTGGGCTCCAAGTAATGTAGGTACGCTAGTGATATTTGATGAAGTAAGTGAAAAAGGCTGGAATTGAAAACATACATGGGCCTTTGAGGCAAGTTCAGGAAATGAATTTCTAGATTAGAGCAATTTTATGGGCAGAATCCAGGGGATTTGGGGTCATTAGAAAAAAGAGAAGTTTTGACTCAGCTCCAATGGGGTCCTAGCTCAGACAAAAAAAAAAAAAAAAATCTTAATCCTCAGAAGAGAGAAAATATATTTCACTCCTTTGGAGATTACAAGTGCAGGTAAGCCAGAAGGGGACCTACAATTTTGAAAGCCTGGTTTATGTATGTATTAGTTTTCTGTGGCTCTGTCATGATGTTACTGCATACTTTTCAGCTTAAACCAGCACACGCGAATACTCACGGTTTTTGAATTCAAGCTTTTAGACCAGGATTGACTGGGTCCTGTGTAAAGTTACAGTGAGGTTCCAGCCGGGCTGGTTTTCATCTGAAGGTTCAAGTGGGGAAGGTCACATGAGGGTTGGCATTTGGTTCCAAAAGACTGAGGGCCTCAGTTTCATGCTGGGTGTGGCACAGAGGTGCCCTCAGCTCCTTGTCACATAGCCCTCTCCATTGGCCAGCTCTCAAATGATCACTTGTTTCTCTACAGCCATCAAGAGAGACAACCTCTCTTCAAGAACACCTTTCCATCTTAGGTGACATAATCAGAAGTGACACTGTTACCTTTGCCATATTCAAGTGGTTAGAAGCAAGTCACTAGACCTACCCACATTCAAGTAGAAGGAACTACACAACGGTGCGGATTCTAGGAGGCAGGGGTCACACCCAGCACAATGCTTTAGTTTGGGCTGCTTGAGTGTGTGTGTGTGTATCTCGGATCCTCACAGAGGCCCATACTATACTCACATAGTTTTAATTTACTACACAGCTTGGGCCACGTGGGACATGTGAGGAATTTGCATGTAGGACAGAAACACAAGGAAAGAACAGGAATTCCAAAGAGTAAGGTCTTCTCATAGGAATTCCCCAGTTCTTGGTAGACTAGATTGTCTAAGCCACCTTCTACCAGAGAACGTCCTCTTCATTTTCTAGATAGATCACATTTATTTTAAGAGTGGTCCATACCCACATTTTATTCCCAGGTTCATTTTCCCTGTACCCCGAAGCCTGAGCCACCTGCAGAGCCCCGGTCTCCACGGCTCAGCTAGAATTACTATAGTATTTGTTAATGTAAATTTAATTAGTACTATCAGTTTGTTTTCTAGAAGATCTTGAAATTATATATAAAATCAAAAAATTAAAAAAAAATTGTGCTTATTTTTCAAATGATCTGTATCCTGGCTATTTCCGTAATGTTGGATAATTGAGAGTTAATTGTTTTATTAGCATGGTCCAGTGTGTAAATGTGTGTGTGTTTCACTTTATGCAAGGCAATTTATTAGAAAAGGTCAATGTGCATTGAATTATTTAACTAAGTTTTAAAATGATTTAACTTTTACAATGATAGTGCTATTATAAAATATTATTTTTAAGGAAAAAAAATTTTTTTTGTAAAGAGCATTATCCCAAGAATTTTTTTCTCTCTATTTCCTTTGGTTTTTCCTGCATCAACCTGCATTTTCCTATTTGCTTAAAGCAAACTAAGCATGAACGCATGATGTCTGCACCTCCCCAAGTAGAACTGTCACCACCAGGCTATTTGTCAATCATCACCCAGGACAATCAGAGTCTGACTTGGACTCCCCTCCTTCCCCACTATTTATGGGCAAATCATTCTGGGAAAAGGAAGATGTTCTAGAAACCTAGGGAACAACTAAGTCTTGAGTCAAGAAAAAAATAATGAACACACACGGTATGCTCCTGTATGATTCTATATTCAAGGCAACAACTTTTAAATAGAATGTGCCTTGTATGTTAATAAACTTTTCCTACTGGGCCATTATTGTGGACATCAGAATAACAATAATATTGGAGTTCAAGCTTCTGACTCTTGTATATGAAACATGGAAATGCACGCCGATATTATTAACATACCTGCCCTTTTTTTGGTGTTGTATGTGCTTTGTATAAAGAAGAGGATTGTGTAATTAAAAAAAAATTAGTAGTCAAGGAATACTGTAGCTCTGGTTTGGTTTGGATGCTCAAGGCTCACAGAGACCTGCAAATTTACATACACGGGCACTAGTTTAGGCACCATTGTTAGCTCTGGGCAGCCTCTGTCCTTCAAGTTCTGTTTCTTGAAGCAGGAACTACCAAAAGTAAATAACCCAGAAAGGAAAAGCAACAATTAGTTATCACCAATAACTCATAATTTTCTGTTTGCAATTCATGAACTACGGTGACATGCAAGGTTGATGCCATCTCAGGCCAACTCACCCCACCTGCCTGGCCTCCTCAGAGCCCTCCTTCAGTGGAACCCTGTGTTGTGGCACAAAAGATGTCTTCGGCCTGAGAAAACTCTTCTTGAAAAGGTGGATCTGCTGACTGAGAACAGAGCATGTGTCACTTGTGAAGTACGGAGGATTTCTGAGCCACCGTCCGTTGTCCATGCCGAACCCACTGTAGACATGCAATTTCGGCTGAGGGTGGAAAAGATGTGGTAGAAAGTCAGCTTTCCCAGAGAATTGTGGGAGGATATGGCTGTGTTTGCCACTTGGGAGCTGTTGGGACTCAGGTATGAAAGCGTAACTTTTTGGTCGTGCTGTAGAGCGCAGCTCGGGTTGGGCCAGATGGTACGACCTCTGAGCCCCAGCACAGGCGCCTGCAGCCCAAGTGTAGCTCAGGGCTCTGGCATTCCATCCCTGCCATGATCGGGGTGTGAGCCCACTGTAGGGCATGGGATTGCTCCGTCCCTGTTACCCGTCATTCTGCTTTATGCCTCATTATTCCCTGGAACCCTCATTGCTGCTGCTTGACCAGCTCTTATTGCGCTTCCATTGTCTGGAGCTCAGATTGTAAATGCCAGCACTTTCTCTTCCTTCTTGGCCTGGTCTCTCTGTTCCTGACTTGTCCTGTGCAGAATGTTCAGATCACCTATCTTTTGCTGGCCTCACACAGCGAAGTGCTTCTTCCTGCCTTGCGCAAGGACTGCGTGTGAAAATATTTGTGCATTCTCTGGCTCCTTATCTGTCACTTTTAGGAGAGGAGTTCCTTTTAGTGTTCCGGGATGATGGTCTCTCTCGCTGCAGGGAAGGAAAGGCATTGTAGAAATGGGGGTTGCATTTCTACTCCTTTGATTAGCTTCTTCCCCGAAGCAGTTTAGCAAATGAAAGTTGAATCTGTTTTTGTTTCTCAAACATGGAAAGAATTGCAACTGCTCAGTTTCCTACTTCCTTTTCCCAGAAGGATTTGTCCATACAGTAGAGGGAAGGAGGAGAGTCCACCCAAGAGGGTTCTGAGGGTCCTGGCCGGTGATGGACGGCCTTGGAGGATGACAGGTCTTCTTGGGGAGGTGCCGCGAGCTTTCTGAGTCTTTTCAACTGTTTGCTCTCCTGAGGTTATAGGGGAACAAAGAGGAGGTCATGGACATGATCACATTTAGGCAATTTATTGGAGTATGGCTAGAGTGTTCTAGAACTACCCTTTATTAAAATGTCACCTTGTCTGAGATGACTTTTAGCGGGACCCATCCTGAGAAGCAGTTGAGTGACAGCTTCTGGTGGGAAGCTAGGAACAGGCGCACACAGCTTAGGCGAACTTGGGGTTGGTGTCTACCTCTAAGGAATTGGCTGGTTTTGAAACAGTGACTCTGCGGTGCCTTATCACAGTGTCTGAAATTTCACCCCTTGCCGTTGCTTTTTTCAAGTCTTGACACTCTGCAGAGGTCTCTTTTAAAATCGCAAAAAAAAAAAAAAAAAAAAACCATTCGATAAAAGTAGAAATGTTTTAAGCCATTTTCGACTGTTTATACCAGGAGTATTCTCTTACGGATGCTAACAGCTCAAAACAGGCAAGGGCCCTGCTGGAGGGCACCCCAGGGTGGGTACTGGGAGGGCATGAGATGCAGACAGGGGTGCTAGAAGGAGAGATGAGTTTAAAGTGCCACCTGCTTTCCTGTTTTGCTTACGCCTGTCCTGTCCTCGTGGTCTCCATTCATGGCAGCTGGTGGAGAGAGCATGGAAAACAAAAACCAATATTTTTGGGTTCTGTCATTTTGCCAGCCTGCCAAGTGGATGGACACTGTTGACAAATGTGACCATAGGTTCTGGTTAGAATGACACTCTGGCTATGTCTGGTTCTGTGTAGCCATGACCATGGAGGCAGGGGGAATGTGGTGATTGGAGTGGTTGAGAGCCCAGGGCCCAGACCCCTGCTTCTTGCTTTTGGCTGCGCCGTCTAGTCTCACCGCCTTATTTCCAGAGTGCCCGTTCCCTTCCTTGGGCCTTGGTTTCTCCAGATGCACATGAACCATTGATGCTGCAAGGCTGGGAGTGCTTGGGAGAGCAAAAAGAACAGAAGGGAGTCATCTTCCAAATCTGATGTCAACCAAGAGCTGACAAATTCTGGGGTACCGAGGTGATAGGAACCGTCTGAAGCTTCTGTTGGAGAATCCAGAAACTTGATAAGGAAAGGGAGCCAAGGGCAAGAGGAAGATCCCCAGAGGGGCTCTGCATGTGTCTGAGGTTCTACTTAGATAGGTAAATGGGGAGCTCATTCAAGGTGTGGCTTGCAAATCCTCAAGACCTCAACGTACACATCATTTATGTATAGCCATGGAGACGCCACCTACCCCTTCTTCCTGCCCCAGAGGTGCTGCTCCAGCCACACTACAGACAGCCGCTCATGCCCACTCAACGTCATTCACAGGGCTGTGCCATGCCTTCCCTTAATCCATATTTCCCAGTCCCCCAGGCGTGGCCTGAGAATGCGGCCAGGGAAGTGTCACTCCTGAATGACCATGCAATCACCTGGGGGCTGCAGCGACCACTCCTCACTCCGAAATGCCCCACATGGAGAAGACTCCTTGCTCCACAATAGCAGGAAAAAGTGTATTTATCTCTGACTGTCGTTCCTGACAGGCACTGCGGCTCTCTGGGTGCCGTGCTCGGAAGCACGGTCTCTGATGGTTAGCCAGCAACTGTTTTGACTCTTCCTAGGGTCTTCCACATGTTTTATGGCCTACATTAACATCGTGGGTTCTGAAACTCGGCAACATGGGGCTTTGGAAAGGGAGTGTTTTTGGCTGTCTCTTTAGAAGGACAGGGGGCATCTGGATGGGACGTCAAGTGTTGCAACCAGGCATTTTAAGAACTGTGCCCAGAATCAGAAAGGAGTGAAGCAAATTATCCAGGACTGGAGCCACCAGAGTCCAGTCCTGAACTTCCGAATAGGTCACATTCTCGAAAGAGATGGACATCTCCTAACAGGGACATTTTAAGGGGCCAGCTCTGTGCAGGGACATCTGTAGAGAGGCAGAGGCATGCCCACTTCCCCAGGTGACCAAAATGAAAGGAGGCGTCAGCTCAGGGCAGTGCTTCATTGTCACTCAGTCATGGGCGGGAAGACCGAGCGCTACTACTGAGAGTCCTCTGTCACTCTCAAATGAGAATCTTCAGACAAGAGCTTGTATCAAATTTTCCTTCCTCTTTGGTATGATCCTTCAGTGAAGCTCCTTAAGTACCAGCATGACTCTGCCCGAGGAGGCTGACGGTCCGTGTCCCGTGGAGTAGCGATGGGGCAGAGTGAGGAGGAGGCAGCATGGGGTGCTGGCGTGGAGGCTCTCTCCCATTGTTCTGGTTTGGAGAGAGAGCAAAGCTCTCTAAGGATGGATGCTCGCATCATTATTTGGTTTTGCTGTTGGGGGTGGGAAGATTAATGAGGACTCAGTCTCTTCCAGTCCACTCTGCATTCCGTCCACCGTCTGCTGCCAAATGCAGAGCATACATTCCTTCTTTGCCCGCACCCTCTCATTTCAATACGAACCCATAAAACACAGTGGGGGAGCAGAGAGATATATGATCCTTTTTTACTAGTTAACCTTAAAGGAGCTACTTCTGCAGAAGCTGCTGGCCCCGCTCTTGGGTCAGTGGCAGCACTTCTTGGATAACTGAATCGCAATCTTGTGTCGAACAAAACAGCTGAAAAGTCGAGGCATTGAGCAAAAACTTACACTGGGCAAGAAAGCTCGCGTGAAACTCTTTGTTGGTTTCTCCACCACATCCTGCCCATTCGTGGCTTTCTGAACTCCCACCCCAATACCACCAGCACCTCATCTATGAAATGAAATATCATGTTAGAGCTGGAAGGGGCCTTCGAGAGAACCTAGTTTAACCCCATCATTTTACAACGTTGCAGAAAGAGGGCCAGAGTTGTTAAGAGGCTTACCCAAGGTCGCAGAGATAAGCACAGGCCAGCCAGGACCAGAACCCAGACCGCATGGGTTCTGCTTCCTGCATCATGCCATGCCACAACATGCCATGCCATGCCACGTCATGCCATTCCATTTCTCCTGAACTGGCTCAGATTCCGGGTGTTGAATAGTGGTCGGCCTTTTCTGGCAGCCCAAGGGAAGATGGCATATTAACTAGAAAAGTTCATGAGCTAATATCATCCTGCTTTTGAGTTCAAGCCAAAGTTTAATTAAATGCTTCTTTGTTTCTCTATTGTCATCTTAGTGTGGTAAAAAGTTCTGGAATAGCCCATCATTTCTTTTGGTCTCAGTTTCCTTAGTTAAACAACCTTTAAGGTGCATTTATGTGTTAACAAGCTGAGGATCCTCTAAGCTCACTGTTAGAGGTCACCCGCCTCCCGCCCCCAGCAGTTATACAGTGTGTAGGAAATGGAGTCCTTTGCTCATAATCTTCCATCCATTTTCATATGGGAGAAGTGGGACGATTGGCTCTGACAGAATCCAGACTATTGTCATAGCCTTCTAAAAGTCCTCCAGGGTGCCTCAGACCCTTAGGAGACCTTGGACCAAAACAGAGGGGAGGCTGTGGGCAGGACAACCCGGACTTTGCTTATCCATCCGGAGTCACCCACCTTCCCACATGTGGGTGTTGGCTGAATGCTATGCCAGCTTCCCTCTAGTGGCCTCAAGGAATGGAAAACTAAGAAAAGCAAATGTGCCTGGTTTGGCATGCCCTGGGGGACAGCTCAAGACAGGTTTGTTAGTGGGTCTGTCCGCTCCCTCCACAGAGGGACATACCTGCTTTCTGGTGTCAGCCTTACAGGTCCCTGGTCAACCACTGGGCGGCACAGGAGAACTTTGGGACTGTGCCTTAGTCTATCTTTAAATACAGCTGTTCACCTCTTTCAGTATAAGTTCTCCAAATTTCTAAGTCAAAATTGAAGAAACCCACACATACTGAATTTTCTTCAGTAAAATAAAATGCTTAGTTCTCAGAGGCAAAGGGGAAATGGTAATTTCTGTCTAGGTTTTGAGAGTACCGTCATGCCCTGGGTCCTGTCTGGATAGCAGCACCAGAGGTGACATTCCAGGATGTTATCTCTTTTGTTTTCCCCAATCCTGCTCTTTCATGGATGACAAATCCTACCCACTGATGAAACTTTCTCTGAGACAGCCGCAACTGTATAACCAGTAACACTCGACTTCATTACTTTCCCTCTTCTGCTGTATTGAATGTTTCTTCAATACGAGGGGAATGTTTCATGCTTTTGATGTATCTTGTGTCTTCCACATGATAATTTGTGCTTCATACATTAAAGCGGGGATCGAGCAGTGGGACCGGTTCCTCTTGGCCCCAGCCTTGTTATTTTAGAGTTTTGTCCTATGGAATTTATTGACACCTCTCAGGTCTCCCGTATCCAGACCTTTATGGTGCCAGGTTTCACTCCTGGTGAAAACAAACCAACCACTTTGAAACTTAAAAACTCACAGATGCCTGGATCTCCCTGCAGAGCTAGAGAATCAAAGCCTCCAGGGGACAAAGTCTGGATGTCTATGTTGTATAACCTTTCCTGAGTATCGTGCACGCTTGTGATTGAGGAGGTCTGCCGCATGGCATACAGAGGTCACCCCTTTATTAAACTGTGTCACCAGAGGTGTCCCGAGTACAGGTGTCCCTTACAGACCCTGAGGAGAGCCTAGGAGCTGAGCCAGGGTTACGGTGGGCGGGCAGCAGCCGGGTGTGATTTCTAAGGCTCCTCCTGACTTAAAAAGTTCCATCAGGAGAGACTCATTCCTTTGGCTTCCAACTTTGTCTCCTGTTAATATGGAAATACCTGTGAATCACAGCGGACTGGGTTCATCACATGCCTACCTAAGAACACTTTGTGATGAGGTGTGAGGAGAGATTTGGAAAAAGCGGGTGGGAGGATGAGGAGTGGCTGCCAGAGGAGGGAACACCTTCAGCAGGGCGTCCTGCAGACACCAAAGCCAGCCGCGGGACCAATGTGCCCGATTCCATTCGCTGTTGTTTAAGAGACAGCTGCTCAACATGGAGACCAGCCATTAAATATTCTATGCTTCTGTCCCCGACTGCCCTGCCAAGGAGCTTCGTGGCTCACCCTGGCCTGCACCACTAGCTTTTGAAGGGAGAAGAAAGGCAGAGGGAAGGGAGCAGCCTCGCCACAGAGTGATGGCCCATGGTCCCCGCTGGCCCCGGTGGCTCAAGCGCTCCGAGACCCAGCCACCCAACCGAGGGCTCTCCCCAGGCTCGCGGTGTGGCCTCCACCCCGGTCTCCAGACAGCTTCAGTTTTCTTGTATGTCAAACCAATATAAACACCCAGCTTCCCACCTCTCCGGGCACTGCAAGCTTCCCCACCACCTCCTGTCATTAACGTGCGTCCAGGGACCCTAAGAAGAAAGCTTTGGAGACCTTTCAGAAACGTTTCCTCTTTGCATTATCTCTGCGATGTTGGAGCTTGTTCGGCAGCGCCCGGTAGAGAGGCGGCTGCGGGGGGTGGGGGCGAGCTGGGGCCGTGACTCCACTCAGAAAGGCAGTGTTTGTAGTGGAAGAGAAACACAGAGGGCTTTGGGGTTGAGGTGTGAGCGAGAAAAGCCTACAATTGGTACCAGATGCCATCAGAAGCTAACGACCTGACAAACACCATCCTCGTAAAACAAATTCCTTAAAAAGGAAGCAAATGGAAATCTAAGCTAGTGAAAGAATTTGCTGCCGCTGCCCTAAAACCATTTCTCACTTCATAAACAGGTCTGGGCTCAGTGGACTTTGTATTTTTTTTTTTTCATCTTGGTTTTATTTCATGTCACTTCCTTCCCCCCTCCCCACCCCGGTCTGTGTTCCCCTGTCTCACTCTTTCTCCCTCCTGCCAGTGCTGGATGGACTTCGCACACCACCGGTAGTCATGGCAACGGCAGCGCATGGCACCCCATCCTGACGGGAGGAGGGCTCATTCACAGGATGTGTTTTGTGTCGTATCTCAGCAAGGATCTGTCCCCAATGGCGACAAGGCAGAATTAGACAGCGTCGCTGAAAAACAGCACATGCTATTTCACATTAATTCCTTGGCAATAAGCTGACCCGTACCACAACTGTTATCAAGTCTCTGTTTCCCAGCACTCTCTCTGCTTAACACACTGAAGAAGTAGTACGTTTCGTAGCCATGAGGGCCTGAAGCATCTGTGGAACTGGAAGCGTGTCAGCATCCCCGATGAGGTGTTCTGACCTCATCCCAGGAAGGATAGTTGGGATCAGATCCCTTCTCCTGGTAGGCTGAACAGAGACTCAGAGGCAAAGATGTATTTCCTGTCTTTCCTGCACAATTATCAGCTTTGTGTTTGGGGAATTCCTACCCACAAGTAACAAACCCCTACAACTCATATATTTTTCCGTCTCTGTTGGGGCTCTCATCCCTTCATCCATACCTAAAAAGCATAGATAAAAAAGTGAGAATATGTCACTGACATGTGACTTCAGTCCATGGGTACAAGATCAGGGGCAGCAACTCTAGCATATTCAGATCAAATCCATCTCTTTTTTGGGGTGGGGGGGGACGACTAGTGATTTTTAACTCAGTTCTCAATTATTTCAAGGCAGTATGTAAAATGACATTTTTCACCTTCCTATATTGTTGCTGTTTTGATAAAGTCACTTCTACAATTCAGGAGAAAATAAAGCAAATTGATGACAATGAAATCAGTGTAGTCATTTTGGCTAATACTTAGCATCACTGCCAACAACTTTAAGAGCAAGAAAATATCTTGTTGGCCCCTCCCACTAGACTTATGAGTTCCTTAAGGGAATGCCAGTACTCAGACCACTGCCTTGCCAACAGTACTTACTCAGTAAATGCTTCTGAATGAATGAATGGATGGATGAGTAGGGCAAGGTGGCCAACTCAGTTTTGGTAATAATATTTTTGTATTTCAATTTCCCATCTGCCACTAGAAAATTGAACAGAGTTCCCATTTTGAGAGCTATTGACTTACGTTGCTGTCTGTTTAGAAAACATTTAGATACCAATTGCCTTGTGGAATGAAGGATGAGTTAATTAACTAAAGAACAAGCAAATGCATCTATGATTATAATGCAAGGTGGAGGAAACGAGGTATTAGAAGAGAGTTACTTATTTTTACATTTTCCTGGGATGCTTAGAGTAGGAAGATACCGGGAGGGCTTCTTATTGAAGGAAGGTCTTTTAGAAATCTCAGCAAATTGAGCAAATGTGTAGACGTGGGAAAATTAAAAAGTGTGGGTGGCTAACAGAAAACAGCCCACTGCAGGTGGGTCCTGGACCGTCTCTGTAGTGGAGCTGGAGAGGGGATTTGCTGGAACAATGACACCCTTGTGGGATGGGCAGCATTATTACCCTCATTTTGCAGGGGAAGGAGTGAGTGACTCAGCTGAAATCACACAGGTAGTAAATAGTGCACCGGGGTCCCAGTTCAGGCGGTGAGGCTGTTTCCTCTGTCGCATCCTGATTGATGTTATGGTCCAGGCTGAGTCTCCCTGACCTGTGGCAAGTTCAACTCTCCTGTTCCTGGTTGGCCCTGGAGATCCAGGCCGCTGTCTTCCTCTGCTGAGAAGAAGTCCTGGGAGCCCAGCGTCTGGCGCGTGGGAGTGTTTCAGTATCCCGGGTCCTCGTCCCATCAAGGGCTTTCTGATATTCAGTAGTGTGCACGGCTGTGGCTTGTTGTCAAAAATATTTCCATAATATTGCCTTTTCTGTCATCTCTGGTACCCAGACCCCTTTATAAAGGACCCCCTAGGCCCAAACTGACATCAACTACAAAGTTAATGCCTGAAAACCAGGAACCCCCATGATTCATCTTTGACCTTCGTCCTGGGTCTGTTCTGGCTGTTTGGGGCGCAGAAATACTGGCTGTTGACCCTTTGAGTAGTGAGTTTTTTGTTAGCCCTTTGAGTGAGGATGTATGTGAATGTTCATACTACTCAAAGGGTTAAATATGTTGAGGGTTACTTTTTTGATCTGTTCATTTCTGATGCCACCCAGAGCTTTGGGGACACACTCCCTGCCTTGTCCCATATCATATGTTCTCCTGGAAGAGCCCTACAGAGTCACTTCATCATTACTTATTAGCTGAGACTGTTCTTGTTGATTTTATGTTGTGTGATTCCAGATCGTATAGAAGGAGGTGACGAGTTTAATGTAGGTTTGGGGGAAAATAATCATTTTGGTTGAGGGGCACTTTCCAGAAGGCGCTGCAAAGTCTTCGCTGCCACCCGTTGGTTCTGGGTCCATCTAAGGTGCTGTGTTTCTGTCACCCCCAGTTGTGTCCACCAGCCCTGTGGGGAGCAGGACAGCTGTGCACCATTGCTGCTCGATCACACGGACGTGGTAAACTGTACCTCTGATGGCCCAGGTCACATGAAGTGCTCTGTCACATGTCAAAGGGGGTTTGTTCTCCAGGCCAGCAGTGGGCAGGACCTCTGGCCCATGCAGGTGAGTTGAAAACCTGTGGTCATCAGGTCCAAGCCCCTGGGGAGGGAAGGTACTCATGCTCCTCACCCTGGCCCCACTGGGGGAGGGCAGGTGTTTGTAAGTCATTTAAAAGGAAAAATGAGAAATGAGAACTCCAACAAGGCAGGGGAAGCATAGCTTTAAAGAAGTGCACAGTGTATAAGAACCTGTGCTGTTCCCACGACCCAGGTGTCAGCTCTCCAGGTGGGCAGTAGATAGGGATTCTTATATCATCCTGCTCCCTGCTCTTGTCTTCCTGTCAGAAATAACGGTCCCCACTTTTGCCTTCAAGATGAGAATGTTCCAGTTCAGTTTAGCTTTGTCCACAGTTTGAAGGCAAGATAGGTTGCAACCAGGTTATCTATGGTTCATTCTCCTACCCTTCCCCACCCTGCCTCCAGCCCTTCTTGCAAGAAGGCTGGAGAAAGAGTTGAATCTCCTTCCCTCTGTTATTGAGGTGGGAATTCTATCACGATTCAGGCTTTGCCAGAGTTTTCCAATTTCTGCAAGCTGCCACCATTTCCAGGATTTCAAGGTGGTTAAGAGGTAAGGATGTGGCTCAGGCAACAGATCTGGAATGAAATTTCAGCTCCATTGTTGATTAGGTGTGTCATTTTAGATTAAAACAAAACAACAAAAGAAAACTAGCCTCTTTAAGTTTGTTTCCACATTTGTAAAATATTAGGACCAGAGTATTTCTGTATCATGAGGTTATGATGACTGGTTGGGAATAATTTAAAAGCTTCTAGCAGAACGATAGGCATGTCACACTGTGTTCAGCTGCTGTTGTCATGAAGATGATGCTGTATTCTCAACTAAAAATGTTTTCCATCTTTTCTTTAGAGAACTTTCAGTATTCTACCGCGCAGTTTAAACTTGAAATCTACCCTTAAAACATGACCATGATAGAAGCCTGAGAAAGGTGCATTAGGGCAGAGACAGTGGTGCTCTAGGAGAGCTCCCAAAGGGGGTAGCCCGCGGAGGGGGGCAGGGAAGCACAGCTGGCCATGTGATGGCGATGGTTTTGAAGGAAGAAATTATTCTTTTCATTTTGTACCAGCTGACTCCTTAGCAGAGTGTGGGTCAGTGGAGAACTTCACTTGCTTGGAGCAAAGACATAATCATGGGCTTCAGATGGTTTAGATTCTGCACAGAGAGAAACAGTTTTAGTATACCTTGAGCCACCCTTGTCTATGGTGCTCTGGTTGACATGATGCTCTTGTCACCTACCTGTTCATAGCCCGGCTTAACTTGCTCTAGAAAAAAGAAAGCAATGAAAAAGAACTACAATAACAAAAGGGTAGGAACTTGATACATTTGTGTGTTATGAAAGGGAGGGAAGAGAAGAAAAGACAGAGTTTGCAATGCATTAAAATTAAGTTAATTCATAAAAAATGGACTGTCCTTAATGAATCCAGGAGAAAACCCAGGTGCTCTATGCAGTACGGGAGATGTTCTTTAAGTGACCGTTGTGGTTTGGGCCAGGCTTCCAGGCTGTGAGGGCATCAGGGGCGGAGTCTAGGCTGGGACCTCGCCTTTACCAGCTGTCTGGTGGAGTCAGCTCTCCAGCTGACCTCTCCTGTCACCAGAGGCGGGTCCCACTAAGGAAATTATACAATCCCGGCTTGCGATCACAAGACAGTGGGGTTATTTGCTTTTTGTTGACACAACTGAAATTAAACAGAAAAATGTGTCTGGCTTTGAGTTGGCTCCTCCTGGCAGGCCACTGGGGAACGTCGGGAAGCAGAGAGGAGCTGCCGGCAAGGAGTGGGTGTCAGGGGTGACAGGTGCTTTCACTAGTCCTTGTACCTTTGGCTTTGGCCCCTATGGTCTCCTGCCTGGCTGGCTGAACCACAGAACCAGCCCCCTCACTCTCTCTCTTTGACCTTCGGTAACTCTTTGGCTAGAGTGACAGCTGTGCTTTTTCCCAAACAAGCCCTGAGCTTCCAGGTCCCACAGTTCCTGCTCATTCTGTTCCCCTCACTCTGAACACTTTCTTCTCCCCCCTCCACCCCCCCTTGTTCCCCCCATCCCCTCTCCTGCTGGCAAGTCCCACTCCTCATTAAATAGCCAGTTCCTGCGTCACCTCTACTCTGTGAACCTTCCCAACACACTGTCTCTGCCTCCCAAGCATGGGCAGCCCCTCCTCTGGCTAGCCCCTTAGTGCTCCCTCACTGCCACAGAACAAGCCTATATATAGGACATTGCTGTAGTTTTTACGTATTTATATTTTCTTCCTTTGCGGTTCCCTTTTCCTACTTCTTTCATCTTAATCGCTTGCATTCTCTGAATCGTATTCTCACTGATCTTCGTGGAGGAGGGTAGGATATAACGAAACTGTATCTCTTGCATTTTCGTTCCAGACCTTCTTTCCTCTCTCTGTCCCTCTCTTGCTCCTTGTTTGCATTCTTTCCCCTGCAGGTGTTTTCAGAGCCACTGGTCCAGCCTGCACTTGGCTCTGCTGGTAGCTGCTCAGCTCCCTGAGGGCGTCCTGTGTACCCAGACCTTGTAGAGGCTCAGGCTCTCCCAGGTGCTCAGTCAGTGTCTCTTCATGTCCTTACTGGTGATGAACTCCAGGGCTACCCTGCAGAACCGATGCCCTGGGAAATGGCTGGACTCTCTCAAACTTTAGCCCTAGGTTTAGAAGACTCTTACCATGAATTAATTCTCAACTGTTCCCAGGTACCTGCGCCATCCACGGTGGAGGTGATGAGGCCTAGTAGCATTATCAGTTGACTTACTGGTAAGGGTTCAAGCAGGAAACAGAGGACATGCTCAAAAGTGGGCAGTTTGAGAGAATTCAGTAAAGGGACCACTTGCCAAGGTGGTGGCAGAACATGAGGAAAGTGCAGGGAGATGCTGCTATCTTGCAGGGTGAGGGACAGCTGTCACCCGAAGCCGGAGAGGGAACTGTAGGGAGCAATGAGAGAACCCACAGGAAGATGCAGGAGCTGTATGGGCAGGGCATCCCCCCGGGGAGGGAGCAGGACTGATAGGCACCTGACCCCTCTGTCCTCCGTCTTTCTCCCTCCACTCTCCTGCCAGTGTGTCCACTCAGAGGCTTGATGCGCACGGGCCAGCGTCCCTGCACACGGAGCGGGGTGCAGGAGGGCCAAGGGTGGGCCAGGAGGATCACATGGAGGGTGCCCAGGAGTCGGCCTGGGGGAGTGTCTCCCTGTCCTGGTCCTCTTGCACAGACAGGTGTTTCCCATCAGCATCAGCACTGTGAGGCCATGTGTTAGGACAACAAGGCGTAAAGAGGGGGAAAGGCATCAGAATTTTTACCTGTTTTGCATGTCTGCGATAATAACCACCACAGAACTGTTTTGATAAGCCTTCTTTTTTATGTGAGCTTGACAGAGGAATGTTCTCTGTTTCTAGAAGGAAATCCTGCTCACGTGTTCCTCCGGGCACTGGGATGGGGCAGTGAGCTGCACGCCCCTTGATTGCGGTGTTCCTGACCCATCTTTGGTGAACTATGCGACCTTCTCCTGCCCAGAGGGGACAGACTTCCTTAAACGCTGCTCCATCTCCTGTGTCCCGCCAGCCAAGCTTCAAGGTATTGTCTGGCCAGTCGGGAGGTGTGTGCAGTGTCACTCCCTTTGGGGGTCCTTGGGGGATCTTTCCTTTACCCCAATACTCTTCCCATTTGCTCTGCTGGACCACCCTCTTATAACACCAGCAAAGTCCCCAAGAGCAACACCATTCTTCCAGATCCTCCGAAGGACACCCTGGCTCAGAAACTCATTACCAAAAGAAACAAAGGCTTCCTTCTGTTTTTTGTTTGTTGTATTTTTTCCGGAAGTTAGAAGCAGGGAGGCAGTCAGACAGCCTCCTGCATGCACCCTTCTGGGATCCACCTGGCATGCCCACCAGGGGGTGATGCTCTGCCCATCTGGGGCATTGTTCCATTGGTGGCTGGAGCTATTCTAGTGCCTGAGGTGGAGGCCATGGAGTCATGCTTAGCACTTAGGTCAACTTTGCTCCAGTGGAGCCTCGGATGCAGGAGGGGAAGAGAGAGAGATAGAGAGGAAGGAGAGGGGGAAGGGTAGAGAAGCAGATGGGCACTTCTCCTGTGTGCCCTGGCTGGGAATCAAACCCAGGACTTCCACACACCAGGCTGACACTCTACCGCTGAGCCAACCGGCCAAGACTGTTTTTCTTTTGATTGTGTGGCCTCCAGAGGCAAGCCAACCAACAGTTCTGTATAATATTAGTGATAAAGCTCTACTTTATTGTGCACATTTTAAAAATTTTATATTTACAACCACCCTATGAGTTAGGTGCTTCTAGTTCAGTTTTACAGATGAGCACACGGTTATAAGATTTGTTTCTGACTGTATCGCTAGTCACAGGTGAAGATAGGAAGGAGAACCTGCTTGAACTAACCCCACAGCTGCTCTCGACCTCTCCCCAGCCTTCCTTGTGCCTAACAGTGGCTTGTTCCACATGCAGCTCCCGAGCCCCACAAGGACAGGTTTTGACTTAGAAGGGCTGGGGTGGGCTGGCGGTGCATCCGTGAGAAGTCCCTGGATTGTGCCTTAGAGCAGCCGCGGCTCTGAGTGGGCATTCAGGGCGGCGTCTAAACCCAAAACTTGGCAGCCCAACAACCTGAGCTCAGTCCCCACCTCTGCCTCTTACTAGTTTGGGCAAGTTACCTAAACACAATCTCCCTATCTACAAACTAGGGGGTTAACAATGAGATCTATTTCATAGGGTTGTTTGAGGTTTGAAGTTTACATGAGTGAACAGGTATAAAATGCTTAGAACAGTGCCTGACCTATACAAAGCAGCATAGAAAGGTAATCTGTTATTATGATGATGCTTTCCATGACACTGTTGTGCTATATTTTTATTATTTGTAGTTTGGAAGCGAGGGAATGATAGGGGATTAGCCCTTCTTTCTCTGATGTCAAAGAATAGCCATCTGAGCCCTACTTTATATAACAGATCACATTAGCCCTTCTGTGGGTGAGAAATATAGAAGGATAAGCGTCTGCCCTGAGATTTTAGAGAAGTTGCTCAACAAAGGATACGGTACTTTCTAAGAATGCCAATGTATTGGCAGAGTTGGGTTCCTAGTGTTGCTGTCATGTCTGTGGGCACTGTATCCTGAGCACCCTGTGCCTCTCTTTCCCCTTTCCCGGGGCCAGGACCGAGCCCGTGGCTGTCCTGCCTGGAGGATGGGCTCTGGTCCCTCCCCGAAGCCTACTGCAAACTGGAGTGCGGCGCCGCCCCTGCCATCCCCAACGCCAGCCTGCTCCTGCCCCGCTGCCTTCAGGGCCACCACGACGTGGGTTCCACCTGCCGATACGAGTGCAAGCCGGGCTACTACGTGATGGAGAGAGCGGACAGTCAAGCCAGGAAGTAAGTGGGGTCATCCCTGGTCTTTGCGGTCCTCTCTGCACCTGTCCCTGGCTCCTGTTCCCTCGTTGTGAACCCCAGACCATTGTTTTGGGAGTAACACGAAGACCTTCCAGGTTGTCCAGTGCTCGTTTTGCTTTTGGTTTCGTTTGTTGGTGTAATTTCTCTTTACCTGCACAGACGCCTTCCCTAGTCATGACAGGCGGGTTGGCCAGGTATGCTTTGTGTAAAGTTACTCTTTTCTCTCGGAGGTCCCACGTAATTGCACCGAGGTGCTTTTTAAAGGAATCTCTCCCCTGGTTGTCTTCTTTCTTTAAAGTAAGTGTTCAGCGCTTCCCGGGTGTTCTTTGTGGGAACAGCCTCGTGGGGAACAGTTGGGGACTCACGCTTGCGCCTCTGGGAGAACCCACGTGGGCCAGTGCCCGACCAGACCCTTATTGGCTCTGTGGTGCTGGGGAGGTGGTCCCTCTGCCTGGGTGGTTCTCATCCGTCAAATGAGGATGCAAGTGATAATACCTACCTGGTACAGCTGACATGGGGACGGATCACATTCATAGGCTTCACACATGCTATTCAGCAGCTTGATTTTTAGAGTATAAAACTGAACACGTGTTAGCTGTTTGTATTGTCACTGCGGTCTCTCACTCATTTCTTCCTGGGCTTTGGTGTCCATACTCTGAGACCCAGAAGCCAGCGTGACCTCTGAAGGTCTGGCACTCAGAGGGACAGAAGCTCACAGCGCATTTATGAGGAAGGGCTTTGGACACAGTCATGCTGGGGCCTGAACCCTGGTCACCCCCCTCCTTATCAGCCGGGTAACCTCAATCACGTCATTGAACTCTCTGGGTCTCAGTCTTCTTTGTAAGTCAAGGATAATGCCCATGTCCCAGTATTGGGTTGAGGGTTGAAGGCAATAACATATGTCAAGCCCAGTGCCAGCCTTGTACCGGTTGCTCAATAAATGGTTTCAGAAAAATAACCTTTTTTCTAAAGAAACAAACAAAAAACTTTTTAAAAAAAGAACTCCTTGTACTCAGTAAAGAGTAGCTCCTCTTTCTCTACCATAAATCTGTCAGTATAGGAAAATATCCAATTCATTTCATACCCAGGATTTTGTTAGAAGTCTGACTATAGTAGTAGATATGTTAAGATTAAAATAAAAGTCCTGGCCAGTGGCTCAGCAGATAGAGTGTCAGCCCAGTGTATGGACGTCCCAGGTTTGATTCCTGGTCAGGGCACACAGGAGAAGTGATCATCTGCTTCTTCCCCCAATCTCACCCTCTTCCTCTCATCCTCTTCCTATTTCTCTCCCCATCTTCCTCTTCCTCTCCCACAGCCAGTGGCTCAATTGGTTTGAGCATGGCCTTGGGCACTGAGGATAGCTTGGTTGGTCCAAGCGCACTAGCCTCTGATGCAAAAAATAGCTCAGTACACTCGAGCACTAGCCCTAACTGGTGTTGCCTGGTGGGTCCCAGTCTGGGCACATGTGGGAGTCTGCCTCACTATCTGTCCTCTTCTCACCTAAAACAAACAGAAACAAAAAAAATTTTAGCAGAATCCCAGCCATGGCATTTCTAGTGATTCCAGGAAATAGAAACTTTGTGAGCTAGAGTTCTGTGACAGGGCAGAGAAAAACCGGGTAACTTGCTGTCTGGCTCACAGTTACCCTTTTCTAGTCATACCCAGCCTTCTGAATGTGGGTGGATTGAGTGTGGCTTCACCCCAGATCTCCCACTCTAGAAGAAGCCCGGCTCACTGGTGGGAGCAGGGGAGGCAAGCCCCATCTCCATCCTCCCAGTTTGAGCTGAGAGCCAGGCTGGTTGGAACATGAATAATGCTGATGCAAGATTCATAGGAGGCAGCACTCTGCTTCAGTGCACTCTAGCATGCATAGTCAACGCTTTTTGACTATGAGGGGGAAACACATTTGCATGTGGTTTTCATGATCTGGGTCAATTTGCATAGGCAAATTGTTAACAGGTAGTGAGTGCACTGGTCACTGCCTGTGAGAGTGGGTTCTCTACCAGACTGGGTGCTGCGTTTCCCATCTCTTCCTGCCTCCAGCTTACATACCTGCACCCCACTCAGGTGTCTGCAGAGGAGTGCAGGGAAGGATCACTGAGGGGCAAAGTCTGGGGACCCCGGAGACTGAAGGGTGGCGGGATTGCTGCTTGCTCCTTCTCCGTCAGTCCAGTGAGAGTCCCCCTGCACTGTGGGCTCCCTGCCTGAGCCCGAACCTCCACCCTGGGCAGGGGCACACAAGGGCCATTCATTGGCAAAACGTCTCTAGTTGAGAAACTGGAAGCTTGCATCACAGCATTGGCATTGCTTTGGGTTTAAACATTTACATTTGCAAGCGCCTCCGAGTAGAGGATATTACTAAATTACGTACTGCCCTGTGTAAACTGGTTTAAATCTCAGTTTATACCTGTTTACATAGCAGGCAGAGGGTTGGTAATCAGACGTTTGCAAGTTGGGCGTAAATCACTGTCACTTGCCACTTGTGTTTACGCAATGAACTATGTCAGCCTTGTTCCTTGCCTGGTGGAAAGAGCCCGGAGTTGTATAAATGGGGCCCTAAGCTTCTTTCTAGGACATGTAAGCAGGAGGAGAAGAAAATGAGAAAAACAGGCAGGGAGCTAAATCTGGACCCAGTGGACACATGCTGATTTTATGCAGTTCTACAGCACTGGAAAAACCCACTTGACAGATGGATTTGCACCTTACTGTGTGCTTCGTATCCATGTGTCTCAGCCTTTGTACCCACAGTGGGAGGGGTAGTAATTATTTCTATCCAATAGTGTTGTTTTGAGGCTGAAAGTAGGTAATGTACTGAAAACATTTTATAAACTATGAAATTTAATTCATGTCTGGGTTTCACTTTTTGTTCATTTTACTTATTTATTTATTTTTTGTGACAGAGACAGCGAGACAGAGAGAGGGACAGATAGGGGCAGACAGACAGGAAGGAAGAGAGACGAGAAGCATCAATTCTTCGTTGTGGCTCCCTAGTCTCCTTAGTTGTTTATTGATTGCTTTCTCATATGTGCCTTGACCTGGGGACTGCAGCAGAGTAAGTGACCCCTTGCTCAAGCCAGTGACCTTGGGCTTCAATCCAGAGCCTTTGGGCTCAAGCCAGGGACCATGGGGTCATGTTTACGATCCCACGCTCAAGCCAGTGACCTTGCGCTCAAGCCAGCAACCTTGGGATTTCGAACCTGGGTCCTCCACGTCCCAGTCTGACGCTCTATCTACTGTGCCACCACCTGGTCAGGCTCATTTCATTTATTTTTTAATTATTGATTGATTTTAGTGAGGGGCAGAGAGAGAGAGACAAGAACATGGACCTGTTTCTGTATGTGCCCTGACCAAGGATCAGACTAGCAACCTCTGTGTTTGGGATGATGCTCTAACCAGTGGAGCCATCTGGCCAGAGCTGTTAATTTCTTTTCAAAAATATTAAACAACTACCCAGATACAAGCCAGGTTCATTCCCTTCCTGATTCTCCTCAAGTCTGTTGAGAAGTATTTCAGGAGAAAAGAAAAGAAGTGCTGGCTCTGTCTTTACTTTTCCATTCAACCTGTTCAAGCTTTGTCCCATTCAACTTGGGGACGGCTGGATGGCACAGCAGCAGCTGGAGGTCACCTTCTGCATGTGCTAAGCCAGTTTCTGGGTGGGCACACGCATGAGTAAGACCAAGGCTCTGGCCTCAGGGAGCACAAGTCTCCACGCTCCCTGGCTCATGTGTAATGCTTCTCCTAGAAGCGTAGTGTGGAAGGAGACATGGATATGGGTTGGCACTTCTCCTGACCCTGTACTCCTTGCCCCTCTTCCTGGAATTTGTGGGTGGTGCTGTCCATACTCAGTCTACTCTCTGAGGACAGAGAAACGCAATGACTTAGTCCTGGTGTCAAGGACGCATGACCTTGAAGTCATGAGTGGAGTTAGCATCACCCAAAAGCCATGGTTTCCCCTGAGGAAAATTGCGGAGGAGGATAGAAGTAGATGTTTGGGGGAGGGGGACAAAAAAATCAATAAAACAAAAAGAAATGGTCATTATTTAGTGCAGTCAATACTATGGCACAGCCATATCATAAGATATGCTACCGCTGTTAAAGACGGTTGGAAGAATATAGAACACATGGGAAAACATTCACTAGACAATCAATGCTAAATGGATATAAGCAAGAAAGTAATTGGTATAAATGGTTCGATCCCTATTTTATTAAAAGAATATTTGAATCACTTTTTAATATCTGAAACGATTATGATATTAATAATCATAACCTCAGGTAGTAAGTTTAACAGGACTATAACTTTTTCTGCTTGTTTATAGTCTCTAAATTTTCTAGGCTCTATAATGAGATAAATGGATAAACAGCTTAAAAACAAGATAAAGTAAGCTCTAAAGAGTAGGTTATAGCCCTGTGATGGCGAACCTATGACATGCGTGTCAGCACTAACACACGTAGTCATTTTCGATGACACATAGCCACATGTGGCCGCATAGCAGAGAAATATGGAACTGAATGCTGAGAAGGACGTTTCATCCTCAGCTCCTGCATGGTCAGGTGCAGTAACCGAGGATAGAACATTTGCTGTAGTGTGGACACTCTGTGCCGGAGGCCAAAACATTTTTGTTATTTAAACTATAAATATCGCAAAATTATGGGTTTTTTTCTCGAAGTGACACACCAGCTGAGTTACGCTCGGTTTTCTGGCAAATTTTGACACACCAGGCTCAAAAGATTGCCCATCACTGTTATAGCCATTTGTGTGGGGACAGAGAGGAAAGAAAAATAGGCATATTTTTCCAAATAGGCTAACCGGGAAGAGATCAGCACCCCCAGATGGTAGGAGGACAGGTGGGTGGCCCTTGTACCTGTGCCCACCTCCTTCTGTGTGCTGAGGACAAGCGCTGTCTCTGTTCCTGAGGCCAGGTCAGAGCTCTTCTCCAATCCTGCCACCGTCTCCCTCCCATCCATCATACCCCTCCTGGAGTGTCCAGGTCTGCCCATGGGTGTGCAAGCTGATCTTCCCCCGAGCATGTCCTTCCTTCATGTTGTCTAAAATGAATTCCTCCATCTGGCTCTGGAGGCCGTGTCACCTCTTGGGAGTTTGTCACAATCCCTTTGCCTTCCTCTCTCCTGTCTCTGGACATTCCCGCTTTCTCTCACCTGGTCACCACTCTGTATCCGTGCTCAGCCTCTTTCATGTTAGCACTCAGACAAGCAGAGCCTTTCCTGACCCCATGGCCCGCCCAGCCGTCACGCCCTTTCTCCCTCCCTTTTGCAGCAAAGCCTGTTGGGAGAGTTGTCTGGGTTCACCATCTCCATCTTGCCATTTTCTTCTCTGTCCTCCATACTTTGACACTCAATGTTTACTTCCCTCTCTCCACTAGAGCAGTACCTGTCAGAGACCTCCCTGCTGCCAAAGACAGTGACTCTCGGACCTCACGTTAGTCACCTGGGGCTATTTGGCTTATGTTGTGGTCACCCTGAGAGAGAGGAGGGACCCTCCCACCCAGAATTAAGGTTTGGATGTGAAACTCACAGTGCCACATGCTGACCGAGAGAGTATGAAAAGGTCCATGACTCGCATAACGAGGCTTGCCAGGTTGCTGTTCAGGTGGCTTGAGAGCTCAGGGGAAGAGACTGGCTGGGGTTTCATGGCGGTCAGAGTGGGGCTTGCAGGAGGGTCCTGCTTGTGCCGGAAGAGAAGGCGCCTGGCTTGCTTACAGGCTTGCTGATGTGTGGATGGGGGTCCAGGGGCTTGAACGTTATAAGCAGTCACATGTCAGAAGTGGAGCCAGGCGCTTTATTGCAGTGCGATTGGTGACACCCTCCTTACATCTCTCCTTCTTGGACCTATTTCACCTCAGTCCCCGGTTCTCCTCCGCCACCGCCTCTCCTCCATTTGCTTTTCTAGCTTTTCTTACTCAGCCTAGTTCCTCAGCATTGGGCTTTCTCTGAGCTCATGTTCTTCCTTGCTCTACACAGTTGTTAGGAATGAGGCTCATTTACCCCATGACCTAGACCAGGGGTCGCCAAACTTTTTACACAGGGGGCCAGTTCACTGTCCCTCAGACCATTGGAGGACCGCCACATACAGTACTCCATACACTGACCACCAATGAAAGAGGTGCCCCTTCCGGAAGTGCGGCGGGGGCCGGATAAATGGCCTCAGGTGGCCGCAATTGGGCTTGCGGGCCGTAGTTTGGGGACCTCTGATAGACTACCATTTGCATGGCGATAATTCCTAACTCCACGGCACCACTCTGCTCTCTTCCCTTCAGGGCCATAAGGCCCAGGAGGACAACTGCCAGTGGATATAGCCATTGGATACCCCACTTGCGTCTCAAACTTTTACTCTGCACGACAGAGCTTGTTACAGTCTCTTCCAGATCTTGCACCTTTTCTGTGTCCCATGTGGTCATTTTGGTCCAGGAACCTGCACATAACCCGGGATCTTCAAGGTCCTTTACCCTCAGTCAAACCAGTCATCAACCCTACGGAGGGTCATCATCTTACTGGCCTTAGATATGCCCGTTTCTCTCTGTTCCTATTGCTACTTCTGCCATTTTATTTAGGAGGAAACAAAGGCTTAAACTTAAAATATTTTCCAGGTCTTGTGTGGTCTTGCTAAGCCTTACTGCTCCAGCCTCATCTCTGGCTCTCTGGCCTGGGAAGCCACCTCCCTCCCTGGGTCACATATAGCAAGCACCTTCTGTAGGGCAGGCTCGGCGGGTCTGGGACTTCCTTCACTTTCCTGTCTGTGCTATGGCCAGCATGCGGCCGGGCCTGCAGGCATGCTACTACTCCTTCTACCCAGAGCTCCCTTATCCCCGGACAGCAGCCTTTTGCTTAGCTAATCCTGCTCTCCTCAATTTTAGCATAGGCGTCACTTTATCTAGGGAGCCTACCAGATTGCCCCAGTCTGTAGGAAGTGCCCACCCTGGGAGGCAGTTCCCATTGCACACAGAACCTCCCTGACAACATCATTCACCTCACCGAATCGAAGTGGTGTGTATTCTCCAGTAGCCAATGGTATTTGTCCAGCATCGTGTGCCCAATGGCTACTATATTTATTGCTTACTTATTTACTCAATAAGTGTTCTCTGAATGGATGAAAAGACTGAATTTATAAGAAGAATTATGGTAGGATTTTGATGTTAAAAAATGATGAAGGAAAGGAGTTTTTCCTATGAAGTGGTAGAGATCTCTATTTCGGGTGCTTTGGAGTAGAAGGGAAATTTTCAGATCTGTGTGTTAGTTTTTCTTCTAGTAATCATCTTGGCAACATAGAGGGAACGGTCCTTCTCCAAAGGCAGTTTTAATTTCATTTATTCAGCAGGCGTTTAAGCCTGACTAGCTTACCTCTGTCAAGTTTAGGAACAGCAGAAGGATTGGAGCTCTCAGAAAGCTCAGCAGAATAGCGGTTCTCATACCTCTCATCTTTTTTTTTTTTAATTAATTGTGTTTACATAGATTCTAGGGTGACCCTGACTGCATCCCCCCTCCCCCATATTCCCCTCAACATTTCCTTTACCCCCCTCCCTATAGCACCCTCCCCCCTTCCCTTCAGGTTTATCCCATCCTATCATCCCCTTTCCCTCTGTCCTCTTTTCCTCTGGTCTCTTTGATCCCTCCTCTGTCTCAATTCCTTTCCTCAGTTCTCAGTGTTCCTTGGATTCCTCAAATGAGTGAGGTCACATAATATTTTTCTTTTTCTGCCTGGCTTATTTCACTCAACATAATAGTTTCCAGGTCCCTCCATATTGTTGCAAAAGGTAATATTTCCTTCTTTTTCATGGTGCCATAGTATTCCATTGTATATATGTACCACTGCTTTTTAATCCACTCGTCCACTGATGGACACTTGGGCTGTTTCCAGCTCTTCGCTATTGTGAACAATGCTGCCATAAACATGGGGGTGCATTTCTTTTTTTCAGTTGGTGATATGGTGTCCTTGGGATATATTCCTGTAAGTGGGATAGCTGGGTCAAAGGGTAGTTTCATTTCTAATTTTTTGAGAAATCTCCATACTGTTTTCCGCAGTGGCTGCACCAGTCTACATTCCCACCAGCAGTGCAGGAGGGTTCCCTTTTTCCACATCCTCGCCAGCACCTATAATGTGTTGTTTTGTTAATGAGCGCCATTCTGCATGGTATGAGGTGATATCTCATTGTGGTTTTAATTTGCACTTCTCTAATGATTAGTGATGTTGAGCACTTTTTCATATGCCTATTGCCCATCTGTAGGTCCTCTTTGGAGAAGTGTCTATTCATTTCTTGTGCCCACTTTTTGATTGGATTGTTTGTCTTTCTGGTGTTGAGTTTTACAAGTTCATTATAAATTTTGATTATTAACCCTTTATCAGATGTGTTGTCGAATATGTTCTCCCATTGTGTGGTTTGTCTTTTTTTTTTTTTTTTTACAGAGACAGACACAGAGAGAGAGAGAGTCAGAGGGAGGGATAGATAGGGACAGACAGACAGGAACAGAGAGAGGTGAGAAGCATCAATCATTAGTTTTTTATTTCCATTGAGACACCTTAGTTGTTCATTGATTGCTTTCTCATATGTGCCTTGACTGCGGGCCTTCAGCAGACCGAGCAACCCCTTGCTGGAACCAGCGACCTTGGGTCCAAGCTAGCAAGTTCTTTGCTCAAGCCAGATGGGCTCGCGCTCAAGCTGGCGACCTCAGGGTCTTGAACCTGGTTCCTCAGCATCCCAGTCCGACGCTCTATCCACTGCACCCCCGCCTGGTCAGGCTGGTTTGTCTTTTTATTCTGTTCATATTATAGGCCAATATCCCTGATGAATTAAGATGCTAAAATCCTCAACAAAATATTAGCAAACCGGATCCAGCAATACATGAAAAAAATCATACATCATGATCAAGTGGGATTTATTCTGGGGAGGCAAGTATGGTACAACATTAGTAAATCGATTAATGTGATTCACCACATAAACAAAAGGAAGGAGAAAAACTGCATAATAATTTCAGTAAATGCAGAAAAAGCATTTGATAAAATCCAGCACCCATTTATGATCAAAACTCTTAGCAAAGTGGGAATACAGGGAACATACCTCAACATGATAAAGGCCATTTATAACAAACCCACAGCCAACATCATAATCAATGGACAAAAATTAAAAGCAATACCCCTAAAATCAGGAACAAGGCAGGGGTGTCCCCTTTCACCACTCTTATTCAACATAGTACTGGAAGTCCTAGCTACAGCAATCAGACAAGATGAAGAAATAAAAGGCATCCAAATTGGAAAAGAAAAAGTAAAACTATCATTATTTGCAGATGATAAGAGACTGTATATAGAAAACCCTATAAAGGCTCAGCCAAAAAACTACTGGACCTAATAAACGAATTCAGCAAGGTGGCAGGATATAAAATTAACACAGAGAAATCACAGGCATTTCTATACATGAACAATGAAATGTCAGAAAGAGAAATCAAGGAAACAATCCCCTTCACTATTGCACCAAAAAAATAAAGTACCTAGGAGTAAATTTAACCAAGAAGGTTAAAGACTTGTACTCAGAAAATTATAAAACATTGATAAAAGAAATCAAGGAAGACACAAACAAGTGGAAGCATATACCGTGCTCATGGCTAGGAAGACTAAACATCATTAAAATGTTGATATTACCCAAAGCAATTTATAAGTTCAATGCAATACCAATTAAAATACCAATGACATACTTCAAAGATATAGAACAAATATTCCAAAAATTTATATGGAACCAAAAAAGAACATGAATAGCCTCAGCAATCTTGAAAAAGAAGAATAAAGTGGGAGGTATTACACTTCCTGATATCAAGTTATACTACAAGGCCATTGTATTCAAAACAGCTTGGTACTGGCATAAGAAAAGGCATATAGATCAGTGGAACAGAACAGAGAACCCAGAAATAAACTCACAGCTTTATGGACATTTGATATTTGACAAAGGAGGTAAGAGCATACATTGGAGTAAAGACACTCTCTTTAACAAATGGTGCTGGGAAAACTGGACAGCTACCTACAAAAAAAATGAAACTAGACTACCAACTTACACCATGCACAAAATAAACTCAAAATGGATAAAGGACTTAAATGTAAGCCATGAAACCATAGCATTCTAGAAGAAAACATAGGCAGTAAACTCTCTGACATCTATCGAAGCAATATATTTGCTGATTTATCTCCACAGGCAAATGAAATAAAAGACAGGATAAACAAATGGGACTATATCAAACTAAAAAGCTTTTGCACAGCTAAAGACAATATGAACATAATAAAAAGACAAATCATACCTCTCATCTTAATGTCTAGGTCACACCCCGTACCACACCGATTACAATCAAGTCTCTGAGGGTGGGCCCCAGGCATCAGGGACTCTCCAAGTCACTGCAGGGTGCAGCCCAAATCAGGAAGCACCCATCTAGCGGGATCTTTGTTCCTGTAAGCACAGGATCAGTCCGGGGATTTTGACTTTCCTGAAAAAAAAAAAAAATCTAGAGTGATGTTTGTCTTCTTTTCAAAATGAGTGTAGTGGCATTGTTGCATGCCAGATGTTTGCATGTTTCTCTGAGGCTTATTTATTTCCAGAGTGCTTTCTCACTCACACTTTGTAACACACACACATACTCTCCTTTAGGCTCTCTCCTTTCCTCCCATGCAGTGTAATTCTAATACACATCCTCATTAATCACTGCTGTGCTCTATTAACCTGACTTCCTAGGACGCTAAAATAAATGTGTCTAACTTATATTCTATCAAAAAAGATCCTATTATCTTCCTGCTTATCTTTCACACTGAGAGTTACCTTTTTCTCATGAGGTGTTATCTTTGTGTGGGAAAATTAGATTAACCTCATTAGGGCCCATAATTAATTTGACATCTAAATTATTTCACAGCTTTCTAACTTTACTTAGATTGGCTCTCGTCCTATAAATCATTTGTCAAGATGGCATCCGAAAGGTACTTAGTCATCAGATCTTCTAGATCAGGGGTCCCCAAACTGCGGCCCCCTGAGGCCATTTATCCGGTCCCCTCTGCACTTCCGGAAGGGGCACCTCTTTCATTGGTGGTCAGTGAGAGGAGCACAGGATGCATCCGCACCCATAGTTCCCATTGAAATACTGGTCAGTTTGTTGATTTAAATTTACTTGTTCTTTATTTTAAATATTGTATTTGTTCTCATTTTGTTTTTTACTTTAAAGTAAGATATGTGCAGTGTGCATAGGGATTTGTTCATAGTTTTTTTTATAGTCCGGCATTTTAATGGTCTGAGGGACAGTGAACTGGCCCCCTGTGTAAAAAGTTTGGGGACCCCTGTTCTAGAGAATCATTGTGAGCAGCCATCTTTCGGAGGATTGTCCATGGGATCAGCTTTTCCAAAGTACGTAAATTTATTTCAGTCCTCTAAACACAAATCCAGGTCAGGAATGCAATAAATAAGCCTCAGTTTTTACTATTTACTGTTTACCAAACATTTGGTTGGTAAACCTCCTCATTGAGGTTGGTCTGATCTGACATAGGGGAGGGCCTGGGTTATCCCTGGCATTAGATGTGTGGACTTGACCCACCTGCGTACACATAAGCCATGTGAGTGGCAGAGAGTTAAAGTATAAGGTCTGGGCTCTGTTCTGTTGGGTTGATGATGATGTCGGTGATGTTGGTTCCTCCTATGTGTTATGTGTGCTTCTCATGGCACTAATAAACTCTACTGTGTAATAAAATAGCAGTATATAGCATAATATGATATTGTAATCTGTAACTTGATGTGATATAATAATAACTCATTTCAATATGTTATCCCCTATAACAGATTAGGAAACTGAGACTCAGAGTATTACCAGTATATGCTATTAGAACTGCTGTGACCCCAAAGCCCATGACCTTGGCTAATATAAGACTTTCAAGCTTGATTAAATCACTTTGTTTTTATGGGCCTTTTGTGCCACATCTGTAAAATGAGAACATATCTCAAATGACTTGAAGTTGTAAAAACCTGTGTTTCATTTTCTATCTCAATAGAATCAATGAGAAGAGTTCATACTTGGGTATGAAAACATTGAGAGAAGTGATATACGTATTAATAATTCATGACCACTAGGGGATCAAAGAGAAGTAGTGATGTATTATAAAGACAAATACTATACAGGCATAATGTTAGTGGATGATATTTAAAGTTACACAGGGAAACTTCTGGTCTGAATGGATGGCCAAGGTCTTCCCTGAAGATAAAATTCAGGGAACTTTTTAACAATTTCTAGAATCAAGTTTCACTCAAGTTAAAACTTTCTAAGAGGATGATTTAGTCAAGTTGCTGAGAAAGCTGCCCTTAAACCCAGTATTCTCTTGGCTTAGTGTTTAATCACACAGATTCTAGGGTCAGCAAGACCTAAGTTGGAGCCCCAACTCTGGTATTTGTTTCTTAGCTCTTGGACCTGGGGCAAGTTACCGCTATGCCTTGACCATCCCTGTTCTTATTTACATAACAAAGATAACAGGAGATGGGGTACTTGAGGGTTTCTATGAAGATGTAACAAGACAACAGAGGTAAAGAACCAAGCACAATTTTTGGTGCCATTAAGTTTTAGGTCATCAGTAGCTGCATTTCAGCCAGATTGGTCGCTTCTGGTGTGTTTAACAGGTGACCTTCTTGAACAGAAAAATATTCAAGCTGCATTTTTTATTGGGGGCTATTGTCTCCCCAACATGGTTGCGTCCTTTGCCCCAGAAAAACAGCATAGAAACCAGAAAACGTGAAGTCGCCATTTCACGTGGGAGGCTCAGGTCTTCAGTTACCAGGTTGGTAGGGGCACGCACTTTCCCCACCTGTAAAAAAAATGCACGCACACATCAAAATAGAAAGATCATAAAATTTTTAAACGTGCACTTTCTTCTCCCGATCAGAACCCTCTGTGAATGCTTTATTTCATCCTTCTGTCAGCTCACTGAGTTTATCCAAATACTACAGAGGCCGCCAGTGAACCATGGAACAGAAAAGGGGGTGTGTGGGTGAAGAGACGTGGAAATGAATTAGTCAGCAGGATAGAGCTGGATGCAGTCTGAAGTGAGGGTGGGCGGGCAGGTCAGGCTGCTGGGACATGGGGACGGCCATGTCCTAGAGACATTACCTAGAGCTGTCCGCTCTTCTCAGCTGTTTGAACCATAGCTTGAATCTTGGAGGCTCACCTGATTTTACCCTACTATAGGAAGGGAAGAAAAAGAAAGACTAGAAAAATGAAATGTGCAGTTAAGGCAAATGCTAAAACTCCTAAAGTATCCTAGATTTGTGATTTTAAGAAAATCAGTAAAATACTTGCCCTAATTGTTGAGCTCTAGGTCATAAATGAAGAGGTGCTGAACCTGTGGATATCTGTAGACATGTACTATCTATGATTTGCCAATTAAGGGACACATTGTAGTCTCCAAGTACACTCAAACAGAAATTCATTTTCATCCCATGAAAACATTGTCTAGCTTTGTAATTAGTGTTTATAATAAATACATTCAAAGTTACTTGGAATCCTCAGTTCTCTAGCCATGCTGAAGTCGACCCGTTCTCCACTGAGAAGCCAGGTCTGCAGTTTGTTAAGAAGAAGCTGGCATGCAATTTGGCAGTGCCGATGGTTCTGTCTGGCCTGGGGTAGAGGACTGTCGTTCAGGATGGTCTAGATCGGTACCTCTCCAGGGACACAGTCACATTAGGCTGCTTCCCTTTCCACCTGTCAGCTTTTCCTTTTCTCTATTTCACTGATATTCTGGTTGTCCGCAGCGCAGGACCTATTCCATAGTCTGGGTACCATCCACAACACTCAACTCCCTCTTCGCCGCCCTAGTTTGATGATCTCCCTTCCTCCCCGAGGTTATTAAGCTACAGAGGACTAGATGCAGTAGACATTGCAGAATGGCTCTTTACTCTGGGCAAGGGAAGGGTTGGGGACTGTCTCCCTCATTGAAGTCTTCCAACCAACTCAGAGAGAAAAATACCACACAGAGTATATACGATTATCCTGGCCAAACAAGGGTTTTTCTTTCTGGCCCTGCTGACATGCACAGTTTTACAGCTGTGCCTCTCCCCTGGTGTCGGGGATCCCCTGCTCTCTACAGCGGGGCAAGGTCAGTTCAGCAGAGGTAGGGGAGGGGTTTCATCTGGGGGAGGTGATGGGACGAAGAGAACCCCTGGGAGAATCAAAACTCTGTAGCGGAAAGAAGAATAAGGTATCAGGTTCAGGAGAGGGACAGAAAGAAGCTTCCTTATAGTGAAAACAGCAGCTAACCCTTCACTGAAAATACTATGGGGAAGAGATTTTAAGATGACGTCTTCCATTAGGGAAAGAAGCCGTGTATATACCAGAGTACATAGTGTGTGATTTCATTGATCTCAATGTCAAGAACAAGCAAAACTGATCTATCTGTGCTGATGAAAGTCAGAACAGTGTGGGTTGCAGGTGCCTGGGGGGCGGGGGTTACCTAGGAAGGACACCACAGGAGCACTGGAAGGGGCTCTGGAAATGCTGTGTCTTGATCTGAGTGGCCATGACCTAGTTGTGTTCACGTGAAGAATTCCTTGAGCTGTCTGCTAAGATTTGTGTAATGTTACGTATGAAATGTGTTACCCAGTACAAAAGTTTTAAAGGAATCTTCATTTTCACCGCACTGATAAACGTGGCATCAAGACCAAGGATGTCGGGGATGCTCAGTAGGCTAGAGATGCTATTAATATTCAAAGCAGACTATTGAGCGTGACGGGGCAATTGAACCTGACCCTGTGGATCCTTGAGCTAGCTTTAAATCTCTCTGAGGCACAGATTCCTTCTCTCAAATATGGGTAATAATATTTACCTTTAACTGCTGTTTGGGAGAGTCAGTGAAATACCGTATATAGGTGTCTTGCCAGATGCCTGAAATAGAGCTCCAAAATAGTATTTATTATTAACAGGCAGTGGATATATGTCCACATAAACTATGGTGCTAAAGAATGCCAGTCATAAAATCAGATTTCTATCCTAAAATAGCAATAAAGGTATGAATAACAACCATTTAATACTAGATGGAACTCTCCACTTATTTCTAGGTAAATATTGTTGAAATGTTAAATTATTAAAATTTATTTAAATTATTTGCAGTCAAATACATTCTGTGCTATAAGATCTTGAACAAATTACTTAACATCTCTAAGTATGTTCCTTAATTGAATGGGAATAACAATAACACTTATTAGGAATATTCTGATGATTTAGTTTGTTAAAATATGTAATGTGCTCTACAGTGTGCCTAACACATTGGAAATTTGGGTTAAATGATTCAATTTGGCAAATATTTAATCAATGCCTTATATAAGCCAAATATTATTTGGTTCCTGTGAATTAGAAAAAGAAAAACAAGAATAGGAATCTGTGCCCTCAGGAAGCTTCAACCTAGTGGGAAAGACAGATGTACGTGTTTATATAACAATGTGATAAATATTATACTAGTGTAAAATTAGAAAACTGGCATGTACACAGGAGACATTATACAATAGTACATAAAAGTGTGTGAATGATGGGCATATTTGAATTTACAAAGAGCATCATGACACTGGAAAACAGCCATCTAAGACCACCATGTGGTTGAGTCAATGGCCAGAGGATTAATTATTTTAAAATGACAAGTGTACGTACCCAGGAATGTTTGGAATGCTTTGAAGTGTCTTCATTGAAACAGCAAAATGGAAGCACCTTCCAGTTGGCAGTGGGTCAGAAGGGGTGGAGGTGGGATGGAATTTTCAGTCACAAGACCTAATTCTGGTGATTCCCATCTGCCTCCACCGCAGTCTTGCAGTTTGGAGACCATGTCTATGCATAAGTAGGAAGGGCCAGTCTTCCAGGACAGTGTTGAGTCGTGTCTACTTTTGAGAATTTACTAAAAGCCACGAACACTTTCCACAGGAAAGAAATCAACGTGTAAACAATCAAAATGACCATGATCATCTCCAGCAAGACTCTTCTTGCCCTTTGGAAGTTCAAGGTTGAGAGCCTCTATTTTAAGGTTGCCAGTTCGAACCCCGGTCAGGGCATGTAGAGATCAATGCTTCTCTCTCTCTTTCTCTCTCTCTCTCTCTCTTTCTCTCTCTCTCTCTCTCTCTTCCCCTCTCTCTCTTCCGTTCCTCACTCTCTCAAATCAATTAAAAAGGAAAAATAACTAAAACAGAAAAAAGATTCATGCAGTTGCTTTCCCTGCCCCCTTTTCTGGAGAACGTTTAAATATTGGCAACTTGAATTATATCACCATATTAACATTGATGACCCTCAGGTCCCTTTCTGGGTGTTCCCCTGAATGGGTGATAACATCCTCTGTCTTCCACCCTCCCTGGAATCTCCCAGTGCACGTAAGTGCCAGACTGCTCCACAGTGACAGACTTAGAGGAAACCCAGCTGTAAATATCGAGACCCTGCCCTGAGACTGACCAATCTTCTTTGAGAGGATTGTATCAAAGGTTACCATCCACTTGCTACCGCTGTCACCGTTCAGCGTACATTGCTATTTTCACTTCCATGACTTATAAAGTAAACTGGAGAGACAGGACATTTGGCCAACAGGAACCAACTGCCCCTGCCTATTTGCCAACTTTTCTCCCACGTTACTAAGGATGCAGTCTTCTTTCATGACCTCCTTGCGGGAGTCTGATGGGCTATTGTGCTTTATATCTTACCAGCAAGTTCCTGAAGATCCAGTGCCTGGAGGACGGCACCTGGGAGCAAGGCGGCTGTGTGCCCGTGGTGTGTGAGCCTCCCTCTCCCGTCTTCGAAGGCATGTACACGTGTACCAATGGCTTCAAGCTCGGCAGCCAGTGTGTGCTCAGCTGCAGCCAGGAAAGTGAAAGGGTAAGGATGACCGGATCTTGATGAGCCATTTAAGAATGTTGAGGAGAAATGGTACAACTGAATCCCAACAGGCAGGGTCCTGCTGAATTGGAATTCTAACTGGGGTATTAATGGTACTTGATTGGAAACTCGTAAGCTACCATGTTTTTGGAATATTACTTTAGAACTTTCTCTTGGATAAGAAGAGAAACCTGATGGTTTGTGTGCCTGCGTGAATTCCAGAACATGCTGGGGTTTTGATTTGGCAATGTGTTTTCCTCCCACGTACCCAACATGGTTAGGAATAACGGTACTGTATTATGTTCTCCCATAGAGCAGGGTCCTGAATGGGTCCGTGACTTCCTCAACAAAGGCAAAGCTGCAAGTGCTGTTTGCCTGTTATTCTCTCGAGGATTTTGGCAGAACGGGTCCCAAGTGAAAACCACACAGTCTTAAGGTTTCATGACTAAGATCAGCATTATTTTAGAATCTTTACAAGTGCCACACACAAGCACAAGACAGGAAGTTAAGCAGACTTCTTAGGCCCCTGGTTGGCAAACTGCGGCTCGTGAGTCACATGCGGCTCTTTGGCCCCTTGAGTGTGGCTCTTGCTCAAAATACCACATGTGGGTGCTACCTCGATAAGGAATGTACCTACCTATATAGTTTAAGTTTAAAAATTTGGCTCTCAAAAGAAATTTCAATCGTGGTACTGTTGATATTTGGCTCTGTTCACTATTGAGTTTGCCGACCACTGTCCTAGGCCAAGGTCAGTGACCTTGACTACTCCCTGGGCCCGTGCCCTTAGCTCAGCATCCAGCACTCCAGGATAAGCTTGTCAGGACAGATGTGGAGAGAACACGCCATCACTACGACAAGAAACCCAGCACATCTGTTTGCGCAGATTGTTTGAGGGCTTGCGAAGCTGGCCAGTCGAAGGGCGAGTTCCCTGTAATTCCAGCATCTCCCTGCCTTGGGTTTTGTGAGTTAGTGTTATTCTGTATGTTCTTTCTGTAAGATACTTTGTGTTGTTGAGGGTGTGAATCCAAGAGTCACACAAGCCAGCACACTTGTGGAGAAAGGCAGTAGGATTTTGGTGACTTCAAAAGCAACTATATTGTATCCAGGCAGAAAGCGAAAAGTACCTTCCGAAAGATTATGAATTGGTTTCACTGGGTTACACTCATCTTGAGAAAAGTCTAACTTTTGCCCAGTTTAAAAGTCTACCTTTTAAATTTGTGTGACAGTATGGATGAATCAATGCAAAATAGTACCATCTGGGGGAAAAATTTCCAACCTGTCCCAGGATACATAGGCCATAGTTGATAGCTCATCCTGTTTTTCTAGCCAAAGGAAAGCGCCTTGTAAATACATTTCATGAATAACAAAGTCCTTTGTGATTTCTTCACATCAAAACAGCAAAATTAAAAAATCATCCTGATGCTTTTAGGTCAGTAGCAACATGATTTATGATTTCAGTAGTGTCTTTTAGTCTGAGTTCTAGAAGTTGGGAAACACTGCCATGTGGTCAGGCCACTCTCCCCTGCTCTAACTGAAGCTAGCAGAGTGATAACAAAATGTTCTTTACCTTCATATCCTATAGCTACCCATCCTCTGCACTGAGGAGGGCCTGTGGAGCGAGGAGTTCCGGCTGTGTGCGCAGGTGCAGGGCGAGTGCCTGCCGCCCCCCTCAGAGCTGAACTCGGTGGAGTACAAGTGTGAACAGGGGCACGGGATTGGTAAGTCCAGGAGAGGGGCCGACTTCTGCTCCCACGTGACCCTTTAACTAGGCCCGGCTGGGTCTTGGTTCAGAGCCTATGTTCACCCCAAGGAGTGGAAGGAAATGCAAGCTGACTCTGAGCTGCTTCAGTAAAATCGAAATGTATAGCAAATTCATCCCTTTTACTCATTGATGTGTGTGTAACGTTGGCATGGCTGCTGAGCCATTTGCCCAGTGTCTGGTCATGTCACCCGCTTCGTTCCACACGTCGCGGGGCATGGGCCGGGCTCCTCCTCCATCCCCTCTGTGGGGTGTGGCTGCAGAGGGGGCTCCGGAGAGGGGCGATTTGAGATTGCATTTGCTTGTGTGGCTCTTCATGATTCTTTCTCTGCAGAGGGCTGGGCTCCAGAGCCCCTGGGCAACTTCTGGATTGAGTAATTGCAATGAGAGGTCTCCGTGGCCAGAGCTGACTCACAGTGATGTCAACTCAAGTTGGCCCTGGCTGGACCCGAGCATCATGGGAAAGTGACACTATTGGTGCAAAACCTTGGGAGATTAACCCTAAGTCCTGAACTCTACAAGCAAGCAGTGTTTTTAAGTCACTGTAACTTGTGTGATGCCAGTGGGTATAGTTTGAGTTAATGAGAAAGCTTGTTAGTTTCTCAGATGGTTCTTTACAGTCTTCAACTGAGATATCTTGAGGTCAGGCCTGGGCAGTGGGGGTGCTTGGCAATGCCCCTCAAGAGGTTTCATGAGAAAATTCTCATGCCTCTACCCTCTGATTGTGACATTAAACTGTCATGCACTCACATGTATAGAGTCCTTCAAAGTCATGGAGCTCTGTGAGTTATTACATAAGTTAGCAGAAAACATCAAAATAGAGATAGTGAGAGCTGGGAAGACACTTGGAGTTCATCAGCTCCGTAGATGAGGAAATAGAAACCCTGCAGTAGGCCTTCTCTGAACAGGAGTTTGGGAGACACTGGACTCTATCTACTAAGAATGGAGGAAGATTTTCCTTTAAGAGGCCAGTGTGTGACCAAAATCTCTGCTTCTGATTTCCCGTTGTTTCCTCTTTTAATTACATAGGGTTTTGGCTACCAGCATAATGCTTTTCAGTGTAGACATTATAAATCTGCTTTTATAATCTCTGGGCCATTTTTTTTTTTACCCTGGCTAATAAAGTTCTTAGGTAATAGATGTTACAGTTATAACCTTTAATGATCTTATAAACAGGAATTATATTAAATGTACTTTAAAAGCATCAATCGATCAAGATAGAGTTTGGCTATTCAGAGTCCTAGAGTGGGGTCTTGGAGGTCTCCTGGATCAGGACTCAATCTTTTAATTGCTGGATCATACTGAGACTCAGAGATTAGAGAGGAGTCCCAGACCAGAAAGAGGAGGGGTCACTTGGGACATGGGACGTGAACTTGGGGACAGAGGCTTTTTGCTAATTATTGTGGAAAGTATATTTACAGGTGCAAAGGAGACACGTATCAGCCCTGCCTATAACCATGATGGTGGTGACCCCTAACGTAGAAAGATATTCCTCCTGAAAAATCAAAACTATTTTGAAAAGACTGAGATCTGGGATGCTCAAGTGTCTGCTGTAAATTTGTGTTCCATCAGGTGCAGTGTGCTCCCCGACATGTGTGGTGCCCCCGAGGGATCCTGTGGTCCTGCCTGAGAACGTCACTGCCGACAAGCTGGAACACTGGATGGAGCCCGTCCAAGTCCAGGTGAGGGAAGGGACGTTGCCACGTGCCATGGACGGAGAAGTTCTCTACAGACAGCATATTCCCTGGAGTAATTTCAGAGGTTTTCAAAGCATCCTTAAAGCAGACAACTACATGGGGCATTCCTAAAGAGAAGGATTACAAGGAAAAGCTTGAGAGAAAAGATGGCCCACATCCAAAGGAACATTTAAGAGATAGTGGAGAAGGAAGACTCTGAGAGCTGAAGAACAGCAATACAGGAAGGGACGTGTGAGAGAGAAATGACTAGTAATGAAAAATGGGGCTGGAGGGAAACAAGCTTCAGGTGGTGAGCTCGCAATAGAGTCCATGGAGGTCGAATTACCACACTGTATGCCTGAAAATTATGTGATGTTATCAACCAGTGGTACTCCAATAAATTTGTTTTTTTTTTAAAGGACAGAAAAACTAGGATAAACTAAAATGAATGATGATGAAAAAAAGGATGAAAAGGCAAGGATGAATTAGGAAAAGATAAAAATAAAGCCAAAAATAGGGAGGGAATGATGAAAGGAACCAAGTACATTGGTCCTGAAGTCCCAACTCAATATTCTTTATGCCAAAAGAAAACCAAGGGTTACCCCAGTGGTTCGCACTAATTATCCTGGAGTTGGCTACGCAAGCTGTTCCCTGTGCTCTCTCAGCTCCTTCTTAGTATTATGCAGTTAGAATATATTGCTTACGAACAACAGTTACGTAGGGTGGTTCCTTTTAAGGAAATTTAAACTTCATTGTCACAGAAAAACAAGAAAAAGAAGTCAATGGGAGCGATGGGAATGAGGACCAGGTTATTATTGCTCCTGTGTTCCCAGGTCCTCAGAGATCAGGTCATGCACTAACCAAAGATGTTCTGATGACGTCAACCATTTTACGGCACTCAGTGTGGCCCACAGGGGTGCACAATCTAACCTTATCCTCATGGACATAGCAGCCAAAAGCAGTTATATTAGATGAAACTCTACGTTGAGTAAAATCCTTATACCGTATGTGGATTGCCTTTAAAGTTGTATATATAATATGTATTTTAAAAACATATTTATAATCTTATTTGCATCTTATCACAAACCAATAAACTAGGAAAGGAAGATTTTATGATGATTATTTACTGATACAGTTGATGTTGTTGGATGATATGTCCAAGATTTCACAGCTTGACCGGAAGTGGAGGAAAAGTATGCACAACCAGCTTTCTCAGAATTGCCCTGTTTGCTCTGTTTGCTGTAGTTTTTGTTTTTTCTTCCTGATGTCATGTGGGTTTGTTTGCCTATCAAACAGAAAGTAAGTCACTTCTCTCAACTATGAGAACTCCCTCAATAACCCCTTCCTTATCCGTCCCCATGACATCTAACACAAATAATTTAGAGAAATATTTCCCTACAATACTGCTTTTTTCCCCATTGTGAGAGTCTTTTTGCAATGAACAGTCGAGTATACTTTTTAGATGCCTACAAATTGTTTGCCTGTCTCTGGGGGTCCTATGGGTTCTTTTTCTCTGATTCTTGAATAATATACTTTTTATTCAAGGAGGAATTTCTGAGGACTTAGGTGGCCTGGGGTTCTGATGGAAAAAGGATAACATAGCAACTGACGTAAAGGCCAAGATGGTCTTTCTGAGTTCAGATAATGTGTGATTTACCTTTGGGGACTCTGTCCACTCATCATCCAGGGCAAGGACCATAGTCTCTGTGTCGCAGTGTTGTCACGACACTTGTGAAACATCGTGCACGATTTCTAGCACATAGTTTTGAATTAAGTAAAAGGGGCATTTCTATACATTATAGGCCAACTCTTACCTTTGGAAGTCTTCATTTTAGAAAAGATATCTTTAACTATCTCTATAAGAAAGAAAAAATATCCTTCTATTGTGTGTGTGTGTGTGTGTGTGTGTGTGTGTGTGTGTGTGTGTGTGTGTACCGAAATGTGTAGATCATTTGTCTTTTTTCAGTCCCTTTTCCAATCGGGCCTGGGCAGAAGTGTCATGACCACTCAGTGTTTCTTACTGGAACACCTGTGAGTGAAGGAGCCATTCCTGACAGTGTTGGCTGTGACAGCATTGGCTGTGTGACAGAAGGGGGTGAGGCTGGAAACACACTATTGCTTTTCAGTGTCTCGGGGCCTGCTGGCTGTGGAAAGCAAGAGGAAGGGGGTTGAAATCAAGCTCCAGTGGACTTCCAGGGCCTTTGTTGTTGGAATAGCATCTTCCCCCACACTGACTGCACACAGATCTAGACCTTTTTATTGTGAGGGCATCAGCAGAGGAACATCCTCATAGTGAGAGGGGACACCAAGCAAATGGGCACTTGGCAGTCCAATAAACGCCTGCCAGTCAAGGTGACAGAGCGGTAGAATTCTGTAGTTGGGACAGGCAGGAGATGGCAAAGGTCCAGTTAGTGCTGTTGCTCTGACTGCAGGGCCGGGCTCCTGCTGCCCAGGGCGGCTCAGCAAGGGGGTGGTGGACCCCTCGGACCTCTGCTGGGAGCACTTGGTGTTTTTCTCATCTCTGTTTTTCCTCTTCATTTTTTTCTTCCCTTTTTTTCTATCATTCTCACACTAGAAATGTAAGATTCTGAGGTAGGAGGGATGTCTAATGACTCATTTCATTTGGTTTTGGATAAAAGCAGAGCCCAGAGAAGAGCGTGGCCCCCACTTCTCCAGAACCATTTCCCAAGGCAGACCCTCTGCTTCTGCCAAAATGCCTGTGTGTGCAAGGTGGAAGTTTTATGATGAACCATTCTGTCGAGAGAGTGTTTCATTACAGCCCATGACTTTTCTCTTTAAGATAGGAAAATTCAGGTTTTTGACTTAGGCTGTGAAGAGGTAGTCCTTGAGGAATCTGATTTCATGGAGAGATGTGGCAGTTGTTTGTGTGAAAATGGATTTTTCTAAATTGTATTTTAAAGTGTTTTTTCCCCCGAAGTACAGAAGCATCCATTATGACGTCCGATTTGCCCTAGTAGTAGGCTTCATAAATCCATTTGTTACAGGCAATGCCTTTCTTTTTATTTATTGTTTTCTAGTATATTAGAGTTATGAAATCCAAATTAATATAGTGAGGCCCAAATTAATGAGATTTTCCTGTGGCTACCCATGTTAGGTTTGCACAGAATCTCAGAACTGCAGGAAATCTTTCTCAACGACTTCGTTTCTTCAACAGAATTGCTCAGTCAAAACAAATCTTATAATTTCTGGCTCTGTGTTCCAAAGCCAGTCCCCAAAGGATTAATACTTACTAAAATAAAAACAAAATGTTTTCAGAGGAAGAGAGAAGCAGGAAGAAAAAGAAAAGATAGTGCTCTCCAGGAGCCATAATTTTCATTTCCAGCTGAAGCGTCTCACCTACCCTGTCTCCTCATGTCCTTGTCCTTCCCACCCCCACCCAAAGTGTCCTCTTGAAGGGCACAATACTAACACTCCCGTGAAACTTGCCACACATTAGTGGTAAGACACATCAGTCAGTCCCCCTGAGCCATGGCAAAGTCTTCTTTTTCATCAGTTTGAAGCAAGGAGTCGCTCACTATGAGTTTGAAAATGTCTCTAGTCATTGAGTCCCTCATTGCTGGAGAAACTGGACAAGAGGGTCTTGGAGGACAGGGGAGAGGAACAGAAGAGCAGGTGGCAGGGTCATGTGCTGGGGCCCAAATCAAGATGCAGAATAATGCTGTATTGTAGGTAGTTTGAGTGCATCTATAGAAGTAAGGCAATTGTCACAAACATGGGCAGCAACAGAGCTCTGTAGTCTGATGTAATGAGCCAAGCAACTACTGAAATAGAACACACACACACACACACACACACACACACAATGAGCAATTTTGTGTTAGATCTCAATGTTGGCTAGCCATCTGTTTTGTGACCTTTAACTAGGCATTCAACGAGGTAACAGCCTTTATACAGCCATAAACCAGTCTAATAATCCTTAATTGTATCTCTCTCTCTCTCTTCCTCTCTTCCCTCTCTTTCCTTCCTCCCTTTTACTGATCTTTCTTTTCTTCCTTTTTCTTTACTTGCTTTAAAATTTTTTTAAATGGCCCAATTACTTGAATGACTCAAATATTTAACTTCATTTTCTCTGAACCTCTATTTGAAAATTCAAAACAAATTTTGGTGCTTACTGTGCACAATACGTTCCTCTGAGAAGTGACCTACCAATGGCATTGCAGTAGTTGTAACCATATACAAATGTATAGAAATATCAATTTAAAATTTCAGAATAGTTGTTACCCAATGGGAAGAAAGGAAGCAGAATGATAACGGAGGGACACATACAGGGGACATTAATTAAATCTCTAGTGACTTATTATACTATGGAAGCAGATACAGAAAAATGTTAAGATTTGATAAGTTTGAGCAGAAGATATCAAGTTGTTCTTCCAATTAGTCTATAGCCATCCTGATGTAGTATATATGATTATAATTTGTCTAAATGTTCCAGAAAATAAGAAAATCATTTGGGGCTGTTAAAAGATAGACTGAGGTATATTAAAATTTAAGAGTTTACTTAAAAAAATCCATTTTAAATTATTTTTAAATATTTTTTGATTACAGTTGACATCCATTATATTAGTTACCAGTATATGTGTAACGCTAAAGAGTAAAAATCAATTTGAATGTGCAGTGCCAAACCAGAAGTCATTAGTAATGCTCCTCTGGGGAAAGACTTTATTGTAGAGAAAAGGCAGAAACTAAGAAAGGAAATTATTGATTGGCTATAGCTTGTCTGTTGTTTTTCCTTTTCAATATATTTTGAGAATTTCTAAAGTGTTAAAACAAAAAAACAAAACCCAAAACCTAACACTCCTGCATTTATAAAAGGGGTGGTTTGGGTAGAATGTCTGGAGGATATAAGAGAAGCTGACACCCTAAGTTCAGAGTGTTCTGGAGAGTTCTGGCCATGGTCATCGTGAGAGGGTTTCGAGGCCAAGTATCCCTTTATTGGAAGGACTTGACATTCTTCCACGTCCTCCCCCCCTGCCCCCATCTCCCACAGACGTTGAGCACTCTAAGGGCAGAGGCTAGATTGGGGGAATCTTCATAGCCCTTTTGCTCACTGGGGCATCTGTCTGGCTCTCAGCGAGTGAGGTACATACATGGGGTCTGAATAGAATGTCTGACTGATTAGGGTGGGGGCTGGGGGTCCTTAACGGATGCCGTGCTAAGAGAAGGGACGTGGTGGCCATGTATTTAGATTTTGAGGGTATAAGTTACTGTATTTTTCCAGGACCATTATTTGGCAATAGAGTTCCGCTGGTACCTGTTTTAAACCATAAAGGAGAGTCGTTCCTAGGTAGCAGAGCCACTGTTTATATCTAAATAGTCTGTGTAAGTGGCTCCGCAGCAGGAGAATGGCTCATTTTTCCAGCAAGCTTAACAGCCCTCTTGTGTTTACCTTAAATATCTAATCCTGGATAGATTTAATAATTCCTTTTATTAAGTGCAATGATAACTTATGCCAAGGCACCTTCTACGTTATTACAATATGGAATTTTGAATCTCAAAATGTGTTAGGATTTATAGAATCTCTTCCCTCTTTAGGGAAGGTGTGGAGAAGGAGTTTTATTTCACAGTAGTATAACTGCAGGAGAATATTGCAGATTCCTAGTCTCATGGCTGACTATGAGGTGTATATTCATATATCCGCCTATTAATATATGCCAGTGTCTCCAATCTCAATAGTGCAGTCTTAGCATTGTAGAGTATCATTTCTGATACTAGAGGTGCTATCTTGTGTAAAACTTGTGTCTCCCTGTATATCTTACCATTTAACTGAATTCTTATTGTACCAAATTAAAATATGAGTATGAAATTCTGCAAATGGGAGGACTGGTGGCGGGTGTGGAGAGAATCTCCCTTTCTCTTTGAAACCTGCTATGGCACCTTCTCTTTACCTGAAGTGTATCTTCGAAAAATTTCAAAAGACGAACATCAAAAGGAAAAGCTCAGTGGGAATGAGTTACTGTTTAACAAAGATTAGATGACTGTTTCGATGTGTGTCTGGATGTAGCCATTGGGAATGAGAAAGTCACCTGTGTCCTCGCATGAGTGTGTTTCCACACTCACCAGCTTCGTGTTGGTGCCAACTGGAGTCCAGGTGGTTTGAAACTCACCAGATTGGTCTAGTGCACATCCCCTCCCCCGATGAGGAAGAGGATGCTGTGCTCATGGGAGTAGCAGGGAGCACAGTTTCTCCTCCAGGCTTTGCGGGGTGCTCACATCTTAGGAGTTGGCGTTCCTGGGGACCCTTCTAGTGCAAGACCCCTCTTCTGAAGCTATAGTCCTCAGCCTTTAACAACCCACACTGCTTCCCGATCAGCCTGGCCATCTCACAATTTCTTGTAACGTGATTTCAAGTTTCAAAACAAATGAAACTAATATTATGCCTAAAACCACATTATACTCATTATGACATCGAGGATGCTTTTTTTAACTACGCCTACACCATGGCTCTGGAAATGTTGGTGCCTTGAGGAGAAAGGAGGAGGTAGAAGAGGATGAAAGGTCCCCTGCTCTGAGTGTTTGTGCCACCATGACACCGTTGGTCGGGACCAGCAGCTCCCAAGGGAAGCCCAGACGGCTTTGATCTTCTTCCCGGGTCACAGTCTGCGTCTCGCACCCAGGGATGGGGTTGGGCTGGTGGGAAAGCTCAGGGTTTGCCTCTTCCCCCACTGACCAGGTGTCTTTGTTCTTGTTCTTTCTGTCATCTTCAGAGCATCGTGTGCACAGGACGGCGTCAGTGGCACCCAGATCCTGCCCTGGTCCACTGCATCCTGTCATGTGAGGTGAGTCACCGCCCCTGCCCCACACCTGGCCAGACTTCTCTGCTGAGCTCGCAGGGCCTTGGTCTTTCTAAGTCAGCATCCTCTCCTCTCTCCTCCCTCTTTTCTCCTCCCTCCTCTCTCCTCCCTCCTCTCTCCTCTGTCCTCTCTCCTCTCTCCTCTCTCCTCTCTCCTCCCTCCTCCACTGCCTTTTGTTCAAGTTCTTGGATTTAGCTCCGCAGTTCCACATTACAGACACTAGGATTTCTGATTCGGGCTTTTGTTTCTTTCTCCAAACAAAATTCAAGGTTTCATTTCAAAAGGCTTAAGAAAAAGTAAGTTAAATGCAAATCAGAATTATATATGGTTTTGAGATTCTTGAATGGGCCTCGTTCGAGTTTAGTCAGACCCAGGTTCTGTAGACCGATGGCCCAGAGGCAGGCTTGTTCGGCCAACGCATGTCTCAAAACAATTCCATTTTGATTGCTGATCTTCAAAAATTTGATTTTTTTTCACGTGAAATTTATATGTGTATATAAAACATTTTGCGCATGCATGCGTGCATACACACACACACACACACACACACACTCCAAGTAAAAATAAACATGAAACACTTGGTACAAAGACTTTTTCCTTTTGAAAAACACAGTTTGGCAACCTTGGCTGCAGCTAGCAGGGTCTGAGTAGTAGCTCCAACCCCAGAGGAGCAGCTAGCTGCTCTTTGGGTCAGTGTGGTTCTCCCCTCTCCCTGCGGCCTCTTCCCCTGTGGTTCTCCCTTATTTACGCCAGCTGCCCAGTCCTGCAGGCATCTATGTCCTCGACCTCGGAGGTGGGCCTGCAAGTGGCTGCGGAGGAACCCAGACCCTTACTGCCTCAGGGACCCTGTCTGCCTCTTCCCACGGGGACTCCCACCGGTGTGGGCACAGGGTGCTGGGAGTACCCGAGTCTGGGTCACAGGGGTCATTGCGAGGGAGAGGCATGAATGAAGTGGAGCCCTGCTGATGGAGGATGACCCAGGAACCCCGCCGTGGGGAGGAGGGGTACGCGTCACCCGCACACACGCCAGTGACAAGTATGAATACTGTAGTCTCAGTCACAGCAGGTTTTCTCATCCAGATCTCTCCCTGGAAGTAATTAGGCCACTTAGCAGCCATCCCCAGGCCCTGCTGGCTGCTGCTGTGTGCTAGAGGGGGCTGTGTAAGGGCCGTGGGCATCCCGCACCCTGCCCCACGCACGCCGCCCACACGCGTGAGTCCCTTCGTTCTCCCATGTCTCTGTTTCTCTTGGTCCGATTCTGAGCAGTGGGAACCTCCCTGGGACCACAGAAGGGGACAGGGTGGGATGTGAGACCAATAAAACAGCGTCCTGAGAGGGCACCAGGAAAGCACATGCAGAGTGTGCTTTGAGCCGGTGTGGCCAACAGAACAGCTCATCTCCTGCCCTCATTAGAAAAACAGATGACAGCCTGGCAGAAGGAGGGAGTGATTCACGCATGGGGCCAGAGACAGGGACAGGGAGCCAGGGAATGAGGGCCATAAACACACAGAGGACTGGGGGGCTGGGAAGGGATCAAAGGATCCTGAGAATTCCCTTCTGCTGCTTCGACGTGTGACCGCAGGAGGGAGGGTGTGTGACAGGCATGGAGCTGGCGTCGCCACTGTTTCCCAGAAAGGGAAGCACAGAGCTTTCCCAGTTTCTTCCTCCTCTGGGTGCCTATTCCAGAGCTTCCCAGGCTTCTCTGAGTCCCTCTGTGGATGTGACAAGGAATGAAACGCCGTCCCCTCTTAGGACTCCACTGCCGAGTTGTGGACATGCTTGGCCAGCCTTGACCCTCTGACTGCTGTTGGTACTCTCACTTGAGTGACTCCAAAGTTGGGCCCCAGGTCCCACACCGTTGGCATCACCAACGAATCTATTGGGAATGCCCAGTTTTGGGCCACGTCTCAGACCCCCTGAGCCATGGCCTCCAGGTGTGCGGCCCTGCACTCTGTGTTGTAACAAGGCCCCCAATGGTCCTGAGCAGTGCTACCCTTTGAGAACCACAACTCCCATCGCTGCGGGAGCAGACAAGAGAGTGCCCAGCCTGGAGATCCCCCAGTATGAAGCTTTCTTCGTCCAGGAATGAGTCTAGACAACATTATTTACATTGTGATTTTTCTACAGTATTTCCTAAGATGCTCTGGCTAGGACTAGATTTGAAAGACCGAGATTCTACTTCTGGTCTCCCGACAAAGGCTGAGAGGAGAAGAAAAATCCCTTAGAGGAGTGGAATAAAGAAGGAAAGAAAAAAAGGAAAATCAGTAATCATAGGAAAGGAAAGTGGACAAAGAGGGAGAAACGATTCCAAGGAACTGAGAAGAGACGCAGAGAGGAAGGGCGAGAAGAGAAGTGATGGACGAGAGAGGCAGACACTGGCATGTCCTTGGGGCAACTTGGCAGACACTTCATTCTTTACTGGAAAAGTCAGCTAGATACATTAGGGGAACTGAAGAGTGTCAAAGGTAGATGGAGGAAAAACAGACCCAGAGGCGAGATAACCCGAGGACGGCTTGGAGGAAGAGGGAACATTTTATAAAGTGTGGCACAGACATCTGAGCTCAGACCAGACACTCTGCTCCCCATGATCTAAAAGGGTATTTTTATTTTTTGCTTTTCAATACAGAATGTAATTCCAAGATGCGTCCTTTAGACACTTAGCCTTGTAAGAGCGTGGAGTCTCTCCCTCTTTATTTCTCTCAATAAGCCCAAGACAGTGAACCCCTCCCCTCACTACCCCAGCCTGTGTCTCACTCCGCATCACTTCTGTTCCTTTGTGTGTGACGTTTCTGCTCTGCCATGGAGACCTCCCCTTCAGTTCTTCACTGTTCGATGCCTCCCATGTTCTTTAGGTGACAGTCCTGAGGTCTTCTCTAAAGAAATAGTCATGTGTAAACAATGCCATTGTCATTTGTGTTCCCATTGTCTCAGCAAGAACACATCTGTACTGCCCATCTGCAACCCAAATGTGTTCAGACCTTAAATGCCATTCTTCTCCTTTCTTATGTTTGACCTTCTTGACCTGAGCACTCCTTGTAGTTTCTGTTGTTTGTTTGTTTGTTTTGTAAGTTGCAAATGGGCAAGAAATAGTGATTAGGTTGGTAGAAAGGTTTTAGAGTCAAACAAATGTAGATTCAAGTCATGGGTCAGTCAGTGGTGTGAGCCTTTTATCTTAATCGGTACTGAAAAATGGGGGCAACAAAACTATGTTAATGAGCTATAATGAGGGACTAATGTGATCGTCTACATAAAGCATTTGAGTGCCATGTGTTGTCTGCTCCATAATAGATGCTTAGAAAGGGGTGGCATTCTTCATGAGCTGAGTAAGTACAGCAGAAAGCAGGGTCCCAGCACCATTAGGTGCAAACTCTGAGGACAGGAGAAGAGAAGGAATGAGTGGCAAGCAGGCCCCTCCTGTGGAGCTCCACTGAGCTCCCTCATCCACCAGTCACTTGGAGATGGCTGCTATATCCAGCCAGTCACAGGGGCCACTGGTTAAGTAGCTCTACTCACCCCTAGCTGGGATCCCACTGTTTCTCACTTGGGCTCATGCTTTGTTTTCCTAATTGTTCTTTCTACTCCCACACCTGTGCCCATTCAAATGATAGATGAGCATACAGAAGTCTGTGTAACTGTGCAGAAACAAATACTTATTCTGCCAAGTACTTGTCCAATCAAGTGTACCCTTTTCCCAGCATGGAGAGAGAAAGAGGGAGAGGGAGATAGAGAAGGAGATCGATTCCTCCTCTTATGGGGTAATAACTGAAGTGAGCGTTCATCCCACCATGAACTCTGTAGGATACTGTCAGATCATTAAGTGTTAGCCTCTGTCATCATTCCTTTCTCCCTCCCTCCCTCCCTCCCTCCCTCCCTTCCTTCCTTCTTTCCTTCCTTCCTCCCTCCCTCCCACCTTCCTTTTTCCTTATTTTTTTCCCTTCCTTCCTCCTTTCCTCCCTTCCTTCCTCCTTTCCACCCTTCCTTTTCATAAGGTCACATTTATTAATTTTTCAGAAGTCCACCATCCTAGGTTCCACTTGAACTAAGAACATCGTGTTCCCTGGGCAGTGCAGCTGAGAGTAAAGACCACGTTGACTGCCTCCTTGTGGGAGACTGACTTCCTCCCTGTGAGGAGAGTGACCCTAAGTGCCCACTGTCCCCCATTTTGTCCCTGCTTTTTCTGTGAGCATGTAATTCTTGCAGGTTCTTCCTAGGAGCCTCCCTTGTGGACTACAGTGTCTGATTCTCTCATCACTCCTTTGCTGGTTCTATCTGGGTTCTTTCTTTTTTATAAAAGGGAATTGGGAGGAGGACGGAGGCAGAATGATGTCAGGAGAATTGGGTTTAGGTTCTGACATTACCCTGGTTAGCTACACGTAGTATCTGCCTGGCTTTCCCTCAGAACTCCTGCGAGAAGCAAGTGGAATAACTGATATTGCTGAATAATTTAACATATTAATAGTGATATTGCTTAAGGAATAATATAAATAACAGTGTAGAGACAGTTTTATAAGGAACAGTCCACTTATAGCCACTTTATAGCTTTTTGACTGGTTATTGTTTATTGCAAGCCGCTGTGGCTAATTAATGTTCTTGTGGCCTCCTCTACAACTTAGAAATAATTTGAAGGTTTTTTTTTTGGGGGGGGGGATTTCCAGTAAGTCTCTGCAAGCATTAGCTGACATTTCTCCTTTAAACCCTATACATACCCTTGTAAGGCGTGGTAGCTTACTCATGGCATTATTTCAATATTCTGTGATAGATCTGTCCAACAGTGTGCAGGGACAGAGATTCGAAGGGAGAGCTTTGGCTTTGAGAGTCTTATATTGGAAAAAATTGGATCAGTATTCTAGGAAGTGACGTGAACACCACAGACAGGAAGTAAAGGCAGGGGAGAAATAGGAGAGAGGAAAAACCTTCCCTGCGCAGACTCAGGAGTCCTTGCTGTGGATGCAGGGAGGGGTGTAGAGTAGGAGTCAGGCATAAACCACTGTTCCCTTCCTTACTCCATGTTTTCTGGGCAAGTCAGTGAACTGTGCCAATTTGTTTTCTCAGATTTAAGATTTGACAGATAAATGTATCTTTTAAACTTGTTGTCAGATACCAGATTTGGAAAATAGGAAGACAGAGACATCGGGATTGTGGTTTGGGAGCTTTGGGGAGGTCACAGCTCTGTAAAGCATGTGTCATGCTAAGTTTTCAGGAAGAATAGCAGAACTACTCTTGTTTCTGAGGAATTTTGCCTTCCACATTGGTTTTGACTTTGATTATACCTGTATGGCCTTCTCTTAAGGGCCCCTGCTCAGGTCTGGAGCCTTCTAGGTTTGCCTTGATTTCTTCTCCACTGATGGGTTGTATTTAGGAAACGTGTTGGCATGGTTCTAACGTGGCATCTGTCCAAGGCCAGTCCTGCTTTGGGTTTTGATACTTCCGTCCTGGCAATAGTTGGCCAGAGAAGCTCAGACTAAGATAACTAAGATACGAGAGTCAGAACCAGATAAAAATCGTGCGAGTGCCTATTGTGTGAATGTTCGGCAAACACTGAGTGTGTGGTAAACTTCAATGAAATGCCATGGTTTAGTAATTCTTAGTGACTTCTGTTATTCAAAGCAAAAGTAATGTTTTTTTCTAACTATTCTAAAAGACAGGGGCGAGCAGAACCTGTATCTGTGCATTAGCATTGAGAGAGTGAGAGGCCAGGCTGATCTGGAGGAAGATTGGATAAAAGATCGCTCAATAAGACCCTTTGGAACCCCTCCTTAATCATTTTGATAGTCTTGAAGGAAGGAGGAGCTTACAGAAGGCTGGAGGAAAAGTCATGCAACATACCATTTCAGAAGAAAAGGGGGTTGAACAAAAAAAGGCTACATGCCTGCAAGTGTGGTTTTTCTGCTAGAAAATGTTCCAAGTCTAAGTCTTAGATTTATGAGGAGCAAGCTTTCCTTGACCAATGTCATGTCAGAGAGGTGAAGGAGGAATCACTTCAATTTGGCAGGTGTGCCATTCTAATCCAAAAGCTGTACTCCTTATTTAAGAAGGCAGCTAAGGAGCTGACCACACAATGGTCACCACTGTGGGGTGTGCCGAGCTGGGGAGACCCATCTAGTTGAACCCTGGAGACTTGTCCTGGTCACATCTTGCCTTAACTCATTTCATATCAGTGGTAGACTTGGCTAGTGGTTTTTGCTTTTTTAAAATGTGCTTAAGAATTAGCTGGGGTGATTATTTTAAAAAACGCAGATTCTTAGATTCTGGTCCTCTCTCTCAGGTCTTACATATCAAGTCTAGTGTGACATCCAATAATTCACTTTTTTAACAAATACTACTTCAATGCAGGGGGTCCTCAACTACACCTTGAGATACACTGAGCAGGGATGAATTGACACACTCACAGATCATTGTAAACACAGATAGCATTTTGGAAAAAATTCATCTTCCAATAGTTCTTTAATAAATGAAGAAAACACCTAACATAGAAAGGTCAAGGAGAGAGAGAGAAACATCTGGCAGACTGGTAAAATTGAAATTCTTATAAGCTGGAAAAGACTGAATTGTTTTTAAATTATGGCTGATCACAAGTAAACAGCAACAGGACTCTGTTCTTGAAACACCCAGCCACAGTATAAGTGGGACCAACAGAAAACCCATGTAGTTCATTGACTTGTCATTATTCTCACCAATGGTTTGATCCTATTTCCTCATTAGATCCAGCTTTCATAGCCATTAGCAAATATAGAACATTTGAAGGTAACAAAAAAAGAATATCAAAAGCTAATAATATCACTTGGGGGAAAAATATCAAAAGAACTAGAATTTTTAAGCCTAAGAAGAAAAGGATAAAGATGAATGTAATAAATATATTCTTGTAATAAATAGTCTCCATGGAGAACAGTTAACTGTCACCATCCCCCATTAAGAATAGGAAATAAGGCCCCAGCCAGTTGGCTCAGTGGTAGGGTGTCGGCCAGCGTGTGAAAGTCCCGGGTTCGCTTCCCAGCCAGGACACACAGGAGAAGCGCTCATCTGCTTCTCCACCCTTCCCCCTCTCCTTTATCTTTATCCCCTCCCGCAGCCCAGGCTCCAGTGGAGCAAAGTTGGCCCAGGCGCTGAGGATGGCTTTATGGCCTCTGCCTCAGGTGCTAGGATGGCTCCAGTTACAATGGACCAATGCCTCAGATGGGCAGAGCAGTGCTCCCTGGTGGGCATGCCAGGTCGATCCCGGTCAGGCACATGAGAGATACTATCTCTCTGCCTCCCTGCTTCTCACTTCAAATAAATGCAAAAAAAAAAACCCACAAAAGAATAGGAAATAATGGGCTTAAAACACTGAATGAATTATTTAAGGTAAATTTGTGTGAGGATATCCTGAAAGTGTTCGACTTTACACAAAGTTGTAAAGGAAAATGTTTAAAAGGCATATTAGTCTTTGGAGCATTTTTAAAGGAATGTGTATTGTGATCTCTCTGACATGGTTGAACACCTTCTGCTATCTCAGACACAAAAGATATCCTCTTTCCCTGTAAATCTAGCACACCCTGGATTTAAATGTAAATATATTTGTTTTCTTAAAGCATCCAGTGGGGAGATATGTTAATGTATCACTAGCCTAAGAGTTACTACCTTGATAAAAGTTTGTATAGGAGGGAATTGTGAGTGGAAAGACCAGGTGAGGACTTGGGGACAAATGTAGTTTAGGATGAAGGGCTGCATGTACTGAAATGTTAGGGGGTAGTTACATTGTCTTTTTGCATTTAGTAGTTGGTAACAAGAATGCTTCCATCACTAATTCCTTCCATCTGCTGCCGCCATTCCTTGGATTCTTCCTTCTGTGTTGTCTTGGACCTCTCCCTGTTGCTATCCGTATTCCAGATGGTGGCTGGCTGTGTGAGCTGTGTCTGGGCCATGTGCTTCTTGATCACTCATGGGCATCGCCTGGGTTTGCTGCCATAGCTCGGCGGGCTGCAGGGGCCCATCTGTAATTGATGAGGTGGAGATGATGGCACGGAAACTGAGTTTTTATTGTACCTCTTTCTCTTGCCCAGAGTTTGAACCAAGACAAGAGAGAGAGAGGAGCTGGAGACAGACTAACAAGCTCTGTTATTGTAGGAGATGTGTTTTATTCTGGGGTGCGGAATGCCTGCATGCTACTATGAATAAGATCAGAGGTGGGGGCGGGAGGAGGTGACAGCTGAGCAACAGTGACAGTTGTGGGCCTGTGAATGATGTGGGGCCCTGATGGGGGAAGGGCTTTGTCCCTTGTTAGGATTTCGTCCCTTGTTTTTTATGACAAGATGTGAGGGAGGGAGGTAGATAAGTAGGTAGGTAGATCGATGGATGGATGGACAGATAGATAAAAATGTTATAGTTCATCATATCTGACCCTGTACAACTCCTCTGCAGGTGGCAAAACCTTCAGCACAACCATAAGTTTGTGGAGTCTTTATTCTGAAAGGTGAAGTGAAAAGTGTGTGTCTGGAAGATGGCAATGCAGGAGTCCCACATTCCCTTGGCAGCTAACCCAGGCCCGGGCCCCCTGGGGGACGGTGGGAAGGGGGCATCTTCTCCAGTGCGAGAGAGACTTCACGCCCTAGTGAGTCAGGCCCGAGGCTCCCTGAGACTCAGGACCATCTGTGAGAGCAGTGACACTTGGGCCTGCAGAGAACTAGGTGAACGAGGGCAACCGGGGTCCCTGACCAGCAGCGGCAACATCACCTGGGGACTTACTGTAACTGTATTAGAAATTCAGACACTCTCAGGTTCCCTTCTAGACTTTGGAGTTAGAAACTCTGGGGATGGGATCTGGCAATCAGAGCACAGAGCCCTCCAGAAGGTGTCAGAGCACTGTCAGATTCGAGACCCGCTGGCCTACCATGGGAGGAAGATAGCCCAATAGTGGCCGTTAGGAGGGACCTGACGAACACACCAATAATAAGATTCCTTCCCTGATTCCAAAGCTCTCTCCTTTCTCTTCCCCTCAGCTGCATAGTGAAACATGCCCATCCATTCTTTATAGACTTTGCTCCAAAGATTTATGTCTATTACTATGCTTTAGTAATGCCTTGTTGTTTTTTTTATCACTATCACAAATTACTTCTAGTAAATGCCCAAGACTTGAACTTTGAAATTTGACTAGAGGAAATTGCTACCCATCATTCAAAAAACACTGACCTGAGCCTTTATAAATTCCTCATTAAAAAGAGAGAAACGAATCTTTTCAATGATCTCTATAGACAGAAACCCCAGGGTTTTATTCCAACTTGATTGCTTGGGCACTGTGTTTATTGTGAAGCTGTCTAACTTCTCTCGTTTCTTTTTTATTTATATCTCATCATTTAAATGATAACCAACTGTCTGACTTCTCTTTGCCATATTTTAGCTGTTGCTGAGTCAGGTGTAACCATTGTGCCTTCCCTGCTTCTCAGAACACAGGTCATGTTGGCTTACTTCTCTTTTACTGTCTTGCCAAGTTCATTAGTATCTCTGGTTGAAAGTGGTTATTAAAAAGGGTGGGGGGGGGGCTAATTCCAGTAGGAAGAATAATGGCCTAGCAGCCCGTAACAGGGACAGCTGTCCCACTTCTGGTCAGGGCAGGGGGGTGTAGGTCCTTACAAAGCTAAATCTAAGTATGTGTTGGACCTGTTAAAATCCAGAGAAAAACTGAAAATTAGCTTAAGTTGGAGCTGTCTTCCAGGCCCACCGGCTGCCAAATTTCCAATCCCCCAGAGATTTGTTTGTGCGTGTCGCCGCCAGATTTGTGCAGCCCGCACCAGACTGGAAATCTGGGCATGGCTTTTTAGGCTTGTCCAGGGTCCCATTCGGCATAGGCTGGACATTAGATCCTCCAGCTTGACTCTCTGAGAGCCCAACTCCAAATGTTCATTAGGACTAAGTTTGCGTCTGGAAAGCGAAAACCATTGTTTTCTTCCCCTTGCCTTTTTTTTTTTTTTTAATGAAACATTAAAAGCATAACTGTGCAAATTGTAAAACCTCATCTAAATGAACAACATTCGTGAGGATTTATGCTCATCTGAAACTCCCGTGGAACCACACTGTGACACCCTGGTGGGCTTTCTTGCCTTTTGCTGCATCTGTCTCCTCAGCCTCCTGGGAGGGAGGGCCTTTCTCACTCTGTTCATTCTCCTTATGACATGGGCTGTCCCTTCTTCCCCTCCCACCATGCCGTTTTTCTGATTGACTCCACACTTTCCCCTATTTTTCTGTTGTTTTGATTTTTCCTGTCTAGCCCAGGCTTGCAGGAAAGTTTAAATATCACTCACCTGCAAAACTGACATCACTAAAACACAACCTTCTTTTCTCCAACCTGCTGGACTTCCCAGATGCTTTCCTGTCATTTTGCTAGGGTTACAAGAATTTGCAGGGAGCAAATATAATCAGGTTATAGCTATAAAAAATTCTGCCCCTTGCCTCTTTTCATAGAGACTTTGCTCCACTAATATTTCTAACGGTGCTTCTAAAATGTGTTTTAAATGCAGTATAAGCAGGACTCTCAGTACCTGTCCTGAGATTGTTCTTAAATTCTATAGACCACAGGTTGGTCTACCCCTTACCATCCTATTCATTTGTATAACCCCTTCGTTAAATCACCATACAGACAAGCTCCTGCAGAAAGGTCATCTAATTTGCATTATTTCTAATCCATTCTATGAGAATAAATATTCCTTTAAGTGAAATTAGCTTATTAAATACTTGTTTGCTATAATGACTGAACGTTAGCAAGGTATTCTATTAAGTTTCTTATACTTTATTTTTCAAAGTGTGTAAAGTATATGTGTGTGTGCATATATATAAATGTATGTATAGGTGTGTGTGTGTGTATTCTCTGCTTTACCCATCAGGGAAGTGATGACAGAGAAAAGGGTGACACTCCCAAACTGATTGCAGTTATTTACAAATCTCAGCAAACAGCAAGTAGAAGAAAGGGCACATATTTCAACCCCTGGTTAATGAGTTTAAATCTCTGCTTTGCTATTATTAGCTATATTTCTGTGTAATACTTTTAAACTTAATTTTAATTCTACAAAAGTAGTACATGGACCCAGTTTAGAGTCAGCTAGCACCTGGAGGTTTATTTGCAGGACTAGCCATGCCTGGCCCGCTGCTCTCTAAGCTCAAAAGAAGGAGTGAGATCGGCAGCAGCTTACGAGGAAAACAGTGCCCACAGAAAGACTTTTGACATGGATGAGGCTTGACTGGTCATCTGGTAGAGAGTCTGGAGGCTCAAAGTGAAGAAGGAATAGAAGAGAATCCAGACGCTGTCGGCTCTGAGGCGGGCGGGACTGAAGGCAGTAGCAATGACTAGAGATCAAGCTTGTGGAGTAGCAGGTGGAATTCAGAAAAACTCAACGACTTCATTTGTGCTGGTGTCCCATTTTTCTGTGCAGACCTTCCCATCCACCCTGCTTAGGACAGAATCCTTGGTGTCATCTTAATCCCCCCTTTCTCTTATCCTCCCCTCTAATTCATCTGGCCATCCCCCTAGCTCTCCCTTTCAAAGATATCCATAGTGCGACCACTCTCGCCATCTCAGCCACTGTCCTCCAGTTGCAGCTATGTTCGTCTGCTCCCTGGATTACTGGGACAGCATCCTGACTGGTCTCACCACTACCCCACCCTACCACAGTCTGTTCTCAATGAAGTAACCAAAGGGCCCTGTTAAGATGTAGCTTAAACCCAAGCATCTCTCTGTTAAAGCCTTTCAGAGATTTCTTATTTCACTCAGAGCAAAAGCCGAATTCTTTCCAGTGGCTTACACCACCCTCCCAATGTCCCTGTCTGACTGTTCAATTGCAGCTCACATCTGTCCTTGCCCATTCTCTACCTAACCGCCGTTCACAGGCTCCTTACACTGCCCTGATTTTTTTTTTTTTAATAACACTGTTACTTTCTGATCAGTTACTTTATTTGTTATAGGTAAAGTCTATTTTCCCCACTGGGTGGAACTTTATTTTAGTCACTGTTATATCTCAAGCCCTTAGTACAGTAGTTGTGACTGTCACACGGTAAACACTCCGTAAATATTTTTTGAGTGACTGAAGGAGGTAGGAAGGTAAGGGCGGCCACAGACTGCAGAGAGGGTTGGCAGGAAGGTTAACAGCCTTAACAAGCAGCTTTATTACCAGAGGGGAGAAGAAAAATTTTACTAAATTGTGAAGAGTAAAATGATTACCAGGAGACCCTGAGTTTTAGGACTCTGTTAAGAGTCTTCTTACTGAAGGCTTTTCGGTTGTAGTGGTCGTGGAGGTATAGTACCATAAGTCTATAGTAAGTGTCGCCCCCTACTGGGACCCTGGGCTTGGGCAGAGTTTGGGCTCCCTGGGTCCCTTCAGCTCTTTGAAGGCTCTTTGAGCACCAAGGAAAGAAGGCGTGGTTCCATCTATTGCCTTTCTTCTCCTTGGTTATGTGACCTGAGTCAAAGTCATTTGTCTCTCAAGGGAAAACGGTATCTTCCTTGGTTGACTATAACGCCCTTCTGCTCTCCAATGTGATGATGTTCACGAAAGCCTTTGTAGATACTGAAGTGTGACATACAGGTATGGGGTGATCGTCACTGTCCTCATCCACAGGTGAGAAGCCTTGTGAGGAGAGGCCAGGATGAGGCAGGTGACAAGTCCTACATGTGCCGCCGGCCCCCCCACCAGGGGAGCAACCAGGATGCGCACCCACGGCTGCAGTGGGAACCACTGTAGAGCAGAGTCCCACTCATCCTCTTCCCACTCAGTCTGGTTCCCTCCAGCTTTGAGCTGGTGTTTGTGTCTCTTTGGACCCAGCTTACCAAGTGTAGGCAGCCGGCTGTGCGGCAGGCAGACCCTTGTGTCGGGCAGACCACAGCTCGGGTCTGAGGCTTGCTGGCAGCACCCCAACTCCAGCCCAGCACTTGGTGTGACCTTGCTTCACAAGCTCCCCCTTAAGACGATGCCCACCATCCACAGAGCATACAGACCCTCCACCTTATCTGTCCTCTATTTCATTGAACAGAGTAGTAAGAAAAGGAGAGAAAATAGTCTTTGAATGCTTAACCAAACCACACACACAGCAAAACAAACCAACAAAATCTTAAAACCATGCACCTCTTTCGTAAACAGACTCCTTGTCTCTCCCTTATCTCAGGGTGCCAGCTGGGCATCCTTCACCGCCTTTGGCTTCCCTGGTGGATACTCCAGTGCCAGTTCAGTGTTATACATTGTTTTCCGGCAGATGCAAGATCAGTAATGAGGACTTGGCAGGGGCAAGATTCAAATGGGTCTGGAGGTGCTTGTGGCTTTTCTCGAGCTTGTTTTCTACAGCCCATTCTAGCCTGCGACATACCTCTCAAGTCATAGTTGGCCGCAGATCTAACCCACAGTGAGAGGCCAGTACCGAGGGCAGTGTTTCAGGCAAGTGAGGCCGGGGCCCTGAGCAGGCTTCCCAAAGCACAGCGCCAGGGTGTTTCCTCCAACACACACAGCACCACGCATACACACACAGCGGCACGCACTGGCCATCCTCATTGAGAACAGATGTGGCTGCCCCCTGTGCCGGCCACGTGTCGGGCATGGCATGTGCTTCTGCTAAGCCCCTGGCAACTGTGTCTTTCCCCCTCCCTCCACCTCCCACCTGTGTTGCCTAGCTCCCCCCTGTACCCACCGCATGTACCAATTCCTGCCTGACTCATGTTGGGCCAGCCTCAGATTTTTGTTGTTGTTATTGTTATTGCAAACATTAGATGCTTCCAGAGCTAGGGGAAAAAATAAAAAGAGAAAATTTAAAAAAACCCTCAGCAACCCCCAAAGAAAACATGTTCTAACCCAGGAATGTATGATACTTCATGCATGGGAAGCATCTTCCTGCCTCTCTAAGCCCCGCTCCAGAACCCGGGGCTCCAAATTTCAACACAGGAAAAAGCAAACCCGTCCAACTCTTGCTGGGTCTGAGCTTCATGCCGTTTCTCAATCTAAAGGCTTGCTGCTCCCCCCAATGGCTGGGGCTTGTGGAAGTGTCTCCTTTCCTGACTTACACCGTGGTTACTGAACTGTCTGTCGCTCCTTCAGGTCCATTTGTATATTTCTCTCCTTAAAATTATATTTCCTGAGTGCCTACAATGTGTTGAGATTTCAAAAATGAGCAAGGAGTCCCCAGCCCAGGGTATGCAGTAGAGGTAAAAGATGAAATTGCTACCCAAGAAGTAATGATGCAGAGATATGGCCTAAGTTGCATGGGAGCATAGAACGTTAAGCAAATAGCCTGCCTTGGTGGTGTGGAGATCTTATAGACGGGTAACCATTTTGAAGTGGCTTGTGGAGGATAAAGAGGAACATACGGAAAGGTGAAGACGCGGAAGGAAATGATGTGATGCAGGCATCAAGTTGTTCTGTAACAACCCCCAAATACTGATGTCTTTCAGTAACAAAGTGAATCCCTCACTTATGCATTTGCAGGTGGACTAATGTGGTTCTGCATTAGGTTGTCGGTTGGATTCAGGTGCGTTGAATGTGCCTGTTAAAAGCATGCTAGTACACTCCAAGCCTCTGGTCACATGTAACATATGTTACATAGACTCACAGTCCATTGGTCAAGGTAAACCAAACGGCTGAGACCAAGATTAGTAGGAAGAGGTGTTATAGTCTGATAGTGAAGTCATGGCAAAGGAAGAGAGAGTGCAAGGAACTGGGAGCATATCATCATATCTGCCACTTAGCTTCTTTAATCGCAGACATTTGTCTTATTCAGATTCACTCCACCTTACCCCAAGCCACTCCAAAAGTCTTACCCACAGGTAACGTTAGGCTTGGAATCTAGAATATTGTGATTTACATCAGGTTACAATGCATCTTCTCTAACTCTGGAGTCCAGTGTACTAAAATTCCAAATTCTCTGCTTTCCATGTACCCAGTGGACAACACAGAGCAGAACAAGACAACTGCAATCACTATCCCCTTTCAATGAGAAGGAAGAGAGGCACGTAACAGTCACTGGCTCACAACAACTCCAAAATCCCGCTGAGGAAATTTCCTCACTTAATAGCCTTTGATTAATCCCTGGGTACAGCTCCTAAATCCATTGTTCTTCATGGCTCTTGGTTCTGCTCTCTGAGAAGTTCTTTCTTTTCCATTATCCTCTTGGGTCACAAAAAGAGAGAGCATTGGAGACAATTCCTTTATTGGAAGTGAAGTTACTTTCTTGGCTGCTTTCTTCTGGTAGAATGAGGGCATCAAAACCCTTACATTCTCTAACAGGAAGTCTGTGTGAATCCGGGCTGGTGGTGCTTTTGTCAGTCCAACTCTCACAAACTGTTTTGGTTTTATATTTCTTTAACTTCAGCCATGTCAACATTCCAGGTGCTGTCCTCACAAGTCTTCAAGATGTACCTGTCTGTAGAGATTCAGTGATAGGCCTTCTGAGTCGATCAGCCTTCTCTGGGACAGAGTCACTAGCCTCTTTTCTATGAGTCACTTAGTTCAGCTGCCGGATTCTCCGAGGTGTCGCTTTGATTCAGGTGAAAGTCTTGAACAAATGATATAATGGTCCACCCCTTGATTTGGTCTTTGCCTGAGGTTAAGTTTTAACTTCAGTCTTAGAAAGGTTCTCCAACCCAGAACATGACTCAGCTTTATCTTCTGCTGGTTGCAGATGAGAGATTGCTCTGTTTCTCGACATGACAAGCCCTGGAATTTCTAGTGCTCTGCAGGTGAGTGGTGACAAGATGCTGACTTGCACGGTCCAAATTGCACCTTAGTGTAGTACTTTATTGAATGGAGGTAGGAACCACTAGCTAGCCCCAGCAAATTCTTAAGTCTCTTTACCCAAAGCCAATAGGCTAAGTAAATTTTCTGACCTACAAGTTGTAACAGTTAACATTCTGACTTCCCTGGCAAGGGCAGGAGACATTTAATCAAATTTTTGCCACTACCTAGAGAGTGCTTTCATTTTTTACATCTTCCAATTTATTAGAGCACTTTCTTTGCTTCCGGATACACCATCCTTGTATCAAAAACTTAGGTTTCTATTATGGCAGCGCTCACTTCTGATAACAAATTTTGTATCATTCAGGGGTCACAACAATAATGTATAGCAAATAGCCCTATAACACCAGTGGTGTATCACAGAAAAATATTACTGGTCTGCTCAGTGAAATTGATCTTGGGGCACATGATCAAGTGTGGAATGATTTTGAGGTTAAAGAGGTAAGCTAGGGGTAGATAGCTGAGGCTCTAAGGAGTTTGGACCCTTATTCCTCAGTAGGTGTTGATCCAATGGAAGCTTTTAAGTTAAGATGACCAGATTTTAAAGTTGGTAAAGCGGGACACCATTGACAGGGGGGTTCTTGATTAAAAATTTGGTCTATATGGAGCAAAAAAAATTTTCATAGAATGCAAAAATAGTATTGTAATATATATTTTTAAAATCGGGACTTTTTAAAAACGACACAGGACGCAGGACAAATTGTTAAAAATCGGGACTGTCCTGCCAAAAGCAGGACGTCTGGTCACCTTATTATAAGTAGACTGCATTGTGATCACAGATTAATCCTGAAATTGTGATTCAATATGACAAGAGTGGGATTTCGCACTCACAGAAAGTCTGTTGTAACTCTCTGGATCATCTGTCCATCTCATCCATCTTATTCCCTGTCCTCTCCAAATGTGGTCTCCCTGATTGCCTCCAGAGAGGCAGAGACAAAACAAAGAGAAAGGCTAGTAACTCTTGAGTCTTGTGGACCAGAAATATCTCATAATTCCCGCTTGCCTTCCCATATACTAGACCATGGTTGCATGGCCTCAAGCCATCATAGGAGAGGCAGGGAAACCCAAGGGACACGGAGATATCAGGTGAGCATTAAATACCTGTGTCACAGAGAAAAGACACAACTTATAGTTGAGGAGGGAAATCACGGTGGCAAATTTGGACCGTGCAAATCAGCACCTTGTCACCACTCACCTGAACTGAAGTCACAGCCCCATCACTGAACCGAGGGAGAAGGGGAAGAGTAGAAGAGACAAAGTCCAGACTATCTCTGCTGCAGCGTGGAGAAGGTGTGAATGTTGGGTGTGGTGATGAGCAGAGAGTTGAAGCTGAGGCTGACTGGACGTAGGGATGGACCATGCAATGGGCATCCCTCACAATACTGTCTCAGTTTGCTGGGGGATAAGCTCCGCCCACAATTTATTAGTGCACAATGCCCAGACGCCCCCTGTGGGGGACAGTGAGAAGAGCTGGCCTCCGTCCGTGCAGTTGGAAGTGTGTGTGCTCTTTGTGTTTTTGCGGATCTATGTCGCATGTCCAGTTAGACCAGCTTCTAGAAGTCAGGAGGCATGTTTATTTCTTTTGTGTTTGTACCCCCTCCCCCACCATCTAGTTTAAAGTTAAATGTTTCTAAATCATCAATTAATAGTTACATTAGGCTAAGTGATGCTCATTTTATTCTCTTCTTTGGCTGTTCCTGGGGTATTATTTGGTAAATTTTTTATGTATTGGATATAAAATATTGGGGTTCAGAAATAGAGCTAGTATTTTATTTTTTAGTTTATTTTTCCATTAGAGAAAGCAGGTAGTAAATTGACTATTCATTATCCAGATGTGGAAGGTTCTGAACAAAGAGAGATGAAATCTACCCCTGTTGTCCTCTCCCTTGTGTGCTGGTTCGGGAGTTTAAATGATTAAGTCTGGTTTTCTCCTCTCTAGCTCATTCCCCAGGTGTCCTTGGGGCATGGCCCTTGGTCTCATTTTCCCCATCAGTGGAATGTGGATAATCATATTAACCTGCCTCATCAGGCGATGTGAGAATTAATTAAAGTGAGATTAAATTCAACTGAAGTCTTTCTAATGGGAGAAATATTAAACTTGGTGGTGCATATCTGCAGTGCCGTTAGGATTCTGGGAATGGTCTCTGGCCTCGGAACCACTTACGACCCTGGTGACACTGTAGTTGAGCCAAGAGTGCCTGTAGCCTGCCCAGCTTGTTGACCACACTTACCTGTCCTGGTTTCATGTCTGTGTGCCCCGCACAGGGGCTGGACCCACTCCAGATTGCCTATAACTAACTGTACCTCAGAAGCCAGTGGTCTTTTCACTCCCTTGGGCTCCCTGTGAGAGCTACTTCCTGCCTGTCTGCCTCTTCCCTCCTTCCACATTTCCTCTTTTCAGACAGGATCTCTGGGAACTCTTTGGGTTGACAGATCAGTAAAAATAACTAAGTTACTAAGTTCCCTTAATATGGCATGTGTGTTAGTTGGTTTGGGCTGCTATGACATAATACCATAGACTGAATGGCTTACACAATGGATTTGCCCACAATTCTGGAGGCTGGGAAGTCCCAGGGCAAGGTGTGGGATGATTCACTTTCTGGTGAGGGCTCTCTTCCTGGTGTGCAGATGGCCACCCTCTGGCTGTGTCTTCACACGACAGAGAGAGAAGGGGAGTGCTGCTGTCTCTTCTTATAAAGGCAGCATACCATCACGAGAGTCCTCCCTTCATGGTATCATCTAATTACCTCCCAGGGGCCCCATCTCCAAACACCCACATATTGGGCATTGGGGGCTTCAACCAACATGTACATTAGGGGCCAACACAGTGCAGTCTGTAACAACACGTGTTTTGCTTGTGTTCGCATCACCTAGGCAGAAGTTGTCCAGATTCACAGAACTGGGTTCCTCCGTTTGGTTTACAATTGGCTGCCTCCACTGTGTGATTTTGGAGGTGCTATGTATGCTCCTACTTCCCCCCCAAATATTTGTCCCATGTGGCTCCTGAAGTTCCTAACTCTCCACAGTTACATTTTTTTTTTTTTTTTTGCTTAAATATTCATTGTTTACTTAGTTGCAGAAACGTATTTGTCACTGAGCCCACAGAATATCGGCTGCTTTCCAGAGGGCAGGAAAGGATGCAGACACTGGGGTGGGGGTGGGGACGCTGGTTAGGGGTCGTTCGAGGGAGCAGAGTCCAGCGTGGGCTTGGCATGATGGAAAAAATAAAGGGAACGCAGGGGCCTGAACACAAACCGTGACAGCATGGCTGCTGTACTTCAGCTGTCAGCAGGAAGACGTAAGAGAGGCGGTTAGTGTTTCTGATAACTTTGCTTATCTGTTTTGCGGGCTTAAAGCCATGTAATACATAGTCATTCTGTCCCTCTAGTTGGGCAAGGTGAATGGTGAGAGCCCTGGGATTTCTGGTCATAGTTATCAGGGAGGAAGAAAGGTCAGATTATCTGGTGGCCACTTCTGGGAGGGTTACTGTTCATCTTCACTGACAGGGAGCCATTAGTAGGCTCCATGCACTCAGGAAACAAAAGATTTACTCCTGGTCTCCTCCTATGCTTAATAATTTCATTGAGTGTTCATTGGTGCATACTGTGAGGAATTATCACTGCCATCATCCCTCCTGTTTTACTGATGTGGAAACCGAGGGGTGAGTTTATGTCCAAATGTGGGACAAGTACGTGAACGCAGGCGGTGTGATTCCGGAATCTATGTTTTTAAACTGGTAGGAAGGTTAAAAACAAATAAACAACACATCTACCAGGAATGCAGGGCTTTTAGAAAACTCAGCCGAGAGATGACCGCAAGATGCTGGCCACCTGTTAGGATGCCTTCCCAGGCTCTGCCAGCTTTGAGCCAGAGAAAGAGGAGAAAGAGCAGGCGTGCCAATGGACCCAGCTCTGCCAGGATCAGAGACCAAAGAAATGAGGCCGGAGAACACGCTGTGAGACAGATGCAGCCGCTCGGTGGATGAGTGAGTAAGATACACAAAGAAGCATCTCGTAGATAAAGGGAATGTAAACAAGACCGTTGCACAGAGAATAGGTTCCATATGGGTAGAAGTGAGGCCGGATGGCTCCGCCAATTAACGCAGAACAGAGCAGCCGGGCTGACAACCCAGGATGGCGTGACAGGTTGAAGACAGACACCATGATAATCAGCCACACAACTGGAGCTGTTCAGAGACACAGGAACTGAAAAATTAGACTGGGGGAACAGAAACAAGACTTATTGGCAAGAAAATATTCCAGAATAAACATGACGCCTCCCTCCTGCCATTCCTCCACTCAGCGGGACTTGGGTATTCCTGGGGGTGATAAAATAGTCGAGTCTAAGCTGTGGGGAAAGCCGGCAGAGACCCGGTGGGAGAGAAGCAAGGATCTGCGCGTGTTTCTATAGAGCAGGAAGACGTGTACCGGGTCTGATGGTGAGGTCGGACGGACCTCCCGACTGCTCGGGCTCTCCGGGACCCAGTCCTTAGGTGTAGTGAGGATGCTTTCTAGCTAGTTGTGTTTTTTGTTGTTTTTAATGAGATAATTTTTTAAGGAAAGCTTAGCGTGATTTGAATAGTCAAAAATGTCAGAGACAAACCTTTATCCCCATCTGTCTTCTACCCAAATACAGGCATTCGCCAAGTTCTGATGATTTTCCTTCACAAACTCCTCCTTCCTGTTGCTCTGTTCTTTTCCGTGTCACAACCAGCCGGTCCTGTTCTCAGTGCACACCTGCTAGAGACCCCGCCTCTACCTGCTCTAGTTCCTTCCCTTTTGTTCTTCAACACTTCCCACTGCTCCCAGATGCAACCTTTGAAGCACAATGTTTATCGTGTTCTTCTAGTCACAGAAATCCACAGGGGCAGCTTCTCTTCTGCCATCTAAAGTCTTGGTTTACCTGTGCCCTCCTGCTGAGATTCTTTCCCCACATCTCTGCCCAAATCCTATCCATCCTCAAGACTAAGCCTCATCCCACATATGCTATAAAGCCTTTCTGAAATGTCCTGGCTCCTTTCGTATCCTGAGTTCCTGTAGTTCTTCGCAGGACCATGAGTTACTTTGGGAATGAACCCTCTGTTGGCCTGTGGTCTCTTCCCTGTTGTCTCAGATGCCATTCATATTCTTCCTTACTCAGAGCTGATGCCACCAGAGTGTCATAGACAAAGCCTTTGTCGTGCATGGGACCTCCTGTCCTGCCTTGTACATAGGGTCACACTAACTATGGGCTGACCGGACATCCCGGGGTTCCAGCATCCAGCCCCATGTCACAGGAAATGTTTTAAAGCTAAATATCCTGGACGAGAACACTTCTCCCGGATGTCTGTGCCATTGACTTTTCCTCAGACAGAAGTGGCAATTTCACGCTTGTGGCTGTAAGGGAGAGAGGGTAGGCTGTCGGGTGCAGGCTCTGCATCTCTGCTTCAGACAGATTCTGTAACGTCTCTGGTCCTCGTTTCCTTTCCTCTGTGAAATGGGCATGATGACCAGACCTGTCTCCCTGGGTGATGGTGAGGCCCCCACACAGGTCAGGAGGACAGACCTTAGAGCTCTACCTCATGCACAGCGGATGCCAGGTGTGGAGTAGAAGCAATGTCTTGCTTCTGTGTGATGGCATGTGGGGTGTAAAAGTATTTTTGCCTTTAGCTTTATTTCTGATGCCTGGAGCTTCCAGAGAAATTGTATTTGTATGTGTGTATCTGCATAAAATAAAAACACATTTTAATGCTATATAACTACAATATAAGTATATATTATTGTATGCATAGATCTTATACGTGAAAAGCACATATCATCTATGGACCATATTTATGTGTACGTGTGTATGCATGCATATATACATATACACACACACATATATTCCATATATATGTGAGAGAAAAGTACTGTGAGTTATGTCCTGTGAACATGTAGGGAAACTCAGAGCAGTGTAGATTTGCCCCAAAGTGAAACATCTCTGTGCAGAGTGGTTAAGGCATCAGAACGGCCTTGTGAGTGACTTCAATGTCCTACACCTGCGCTTCCCACATGAGCAGTCTGCGTTCTCCTCGAAGTGCCTCTGTGTGCTTGATTGTCGAGGGAGAAAATGAGAAGGGGGGTGTGAGGAGAGAGGGGGGGAGGAATGAGAGAGAATGGGGCAGAAAAAAATATATAAAACACTCAGCAAACAGCAGAAGGGCCAAGAAAAATATTTAATCCAAACAATGAATATTGTCGCTTCCTCCCACAGTCTGCATTCCCAGTCACCCTCCATGGGCAGGCCCGGGGAGCCAAGAAATGCCGAGCTGCCTGGCATGAGCATGCATGTAAGGGGCACGGGGTGGCGGTGAGCGTGTGTGGCGGGGGCTGCTCAAGCCGGTCTCCACCTCCCATGAACTGCAGGCCTGCCAAGGAGCCAGGAGCTAGGGACGAGGGAAGCGGAGGCTCAAAGTCAGAGCAGGACCCCCACAGCTGCCCTGGGCCATCTATGGGGACCCACACTCTGCCCTTTGTCCAGCGGCAGGGTGTCCACTCTGATCTCTCCTTCCTGATCCTCTCGTGTCTCCCACCTCCCAGGGCTGTGTGAGCTCACCAACAGCCTGAACAGCTTTAACAACCCACTCCTGTGGGTTGTGGTCTTGGCCGAGGGCCAGAAAAGGAGGCCCTGGGTGAGTGACCGTCTCCAGAGGTGGCCGGCGGCCAGGCAGGCAGCAGGTCCCACCTGCTCGGCAAGGTGACCCTGGTTGGCCTGGAATCCGGTGTTTCATTCCTCCGAATCTTTAAGTTGGGTTCTTGCAGTCTACTGTTAGTGACTCTGGAAGGCTCAGGCTAAGCTCTCCCCAGTGCTGTATCAGGGAGAGTCATTGGTGGTGAGAACAGATACCCGGGGAGGCAAGGAACACAACAGAGGAGAGGTACCTTACCTTGGAGGAAAGCAAGAGCCATCTGCCTCCTCAGTTCACACAGGCGACTGGGGCGTCTCACTCACCAGAGACTCACTAAGCACCTGCTGGGGTGTGTCGGGCATTGTCCTGCTACGGGGGCCTCATGGCTAAGGGAAGGGTACAGGGACAGTAAAGGGAACAAAGCGGAAATGTTCCTGTTCCCATGGTCTCGGCAGAGTGCAAGCCTCTCGTGTCAGTCTGTATCTCTGGCCTTGAAACACTGTAATGCAGGCCGGCTCCAGTTAGCTGGTGCAGATAAATGCAGCCCCCATGTGCATGCCCCCGGCCTATCCTCACCGTTTGGGGGTCTCTGCATCCCCCACCGCCCTCTGCTCTGGGCCAGGGGTTCTGGGCCACATTGGGCCTTCCAGCTGAGAGGCCAGGTGGCGCGGGAAAGTGGCTTGATGTGTGTGGGTGAGGCAGTTGGGGAGAGTGCCCTTCTGACCCTGGGCCGCATCCGCAGCCAAAGGTCCCAGGGAGTCCTCTCGCCGCCCTGTTTTCCCGTGGTGCTGGCAGAGCAGGGATGTAGGTAACAGTCTGGGGTTTCTCAGAGGCCAGGACTCCAGCGTCTGCTGCTTGTTTTGATGATGGCCCTGGTGTCCAGAGGCCAGCGGGCCTCCCCTCCACTCTGCTTTTCCGAGTTCCAGGCCCATCCTGCTCATCGTCTGTCTCCTTTGTGACTCTGCCGGGAACATTTGTGGTGAGATGAATGGGCAGGAGGCTCGCCGGGGCCGGGGCACCGATGGCCCTGACTCTGACATGCTGCTGGAGGGATCCTGACATCGTTCTGACCAGTCTCTGTTGGGGGAGCTCAGACGTCGACAACTATAAAAGCAGGGGCCATGTTCCTGGTGACTCCATAGAACCAAGCACTGACTACAGGCAGGCACTGTGTGTTGTCCTTACAACAGCCCTGCAAGGTAGCTGTGGGTCTTATCCTCAAACGGGGACGCTGCTGCCCAAGGGAACCAGAACCTCGTTCAGAGTCCAGCCGTCAGGTGAGGCAGAGCTGACGATTGGGCATAGGTTCATCTGACACTCTATCCTATGCCCCTGTCACCATCCCTGAAGCCCTGATGATTGTCCCAAGCCGGAGCTATTCCGCTCTGGGCACCTTGAAGCAGATGAAAATGTCGCAGGTTAAAGAAGTCATTTGACGTTATTTTGTTTGCTGTGATTTCTCGATCTCTGTGTGCCCCAGCTGTTTCTCTTGGAAGAGATTGGTTTTTGCACCGTTTGGTGATATCTATCCCTAGATGGTGCTTTGTTGGTGTCAGATAAGATAAGCTGGTTGTCACCAGGCTTTTCTTTCAGACCCCACAAAGGGACACGTCTGCTTTTCTTTTTTTCTCTTTTTCTTTTTTGAGGGTTTGTAGATTGCACAGGCAGAGGTTTGAAGCCCTCCACAGAAACTGGATGACCTCACAGGGTCCAGCAAAGCACAGTAGTCCACAAGACTTGACCCCCATGCCCCCCCCCCGACAGCCACCTCACAAGGCTGCTTCTCTCTGCACATCCAACAGACTGTGTCTTCATGCCTTTCTTTCAGCTACATCTTGCTTATATCCATTGTTTGTAGAGCGTATCCTAGACCTTCAAGGAGGTATTCTTTGTAGATTCCACCGCTAGCTGATAATTCAATAGTGCCTTAATGTCTTAGCGATCAGTGACTTGGCCGAGACCTAGATTTGAATCATGCAGACCTCAGGGCTGGCAGGCAGGAGCAAATCTCTTGTTCCCAAGTGAGCCGTAAGACTATGTCATTGCATATCAGTCCTCACAAACAGGGTCTTCTTAAAATATTAACAGAGTCACTTACAAGTTCTCCACTGTGCAGAGGTCCCAGACATAGGCCCCTATTCCCCGTTGGCTGTTAATACCCACCCACCAGATGACAAGTATTTGCAGACATTCCTAGGACAGCCCTGGTTTCTCTGATCTGGTTTTCAGCTTCTTGTCTTGGGCTTCGATGATTTCCTTCTCTTCTTAATATCCCAGCTGTAGAACTGAGAGGGTATTGTTAAATTTAATCCCACATTTTTTGGGTTATTTATAAAAGGAGAACTTTTAGATGATATAGTCGACTATCTCTTCCCACTCAGAAATGTACATACATCAATACTATATACCTGGTGGGATAACTGTATATAAAATCTGTCTCAACTGCAACGTCTATAAAGTTATTGTTTATACTAAGGAAAGGAAAAGGGACCACATGCCCTTTACAGCTAGCTGGATTTGAGTTTAAGTTCTGTGATTTTTATAAACATTTATTGATTGATTTTTAGAGAGAGAGAGAGAGAGAGAGAAACATTGATCTGTTTTTGTATGTGTCGTGACTGAGGATAGAACCAGCAACCCCTGCACATTGGGAAGTCCTAACCAACTGAGCCATTCAGCCAGGGCTAAGTTATATGATTCTTATAAAGCAGCATGCCTGGTCAATTTTCTAGAGTAGGGGAGTAATGAGAAGGAAGACCTGGTTGTTAAGAATGCTAAGGAAATGTAGTTAGCCTTCATCATATGTGTTTATTTGTTGAGACCCTACTGTGCATTGGCACTGAACTAGTCTCTGAGACTAGGAAGATAATTGGACTATGGGCCCTTGATTGCATTGAGAGCATTAGGTTTTATAATGTAGATATGAATAAAACTTACCATAGCAACACGGAGGCAGGGAGAGCCCTCTGAGTCCAGGAAACTGGATAAGGTTTTCCAGAGGACATTGTATGTAAGAAACTCTTCCTGCTCAATCCATCTCATGGTGTCTGCCTGTTTTAATTTTACATTTTCCAAGAAGATTGTCACAAACCCACAGATGTGAGCTCATTGGCACCTCCCACTCCAAGGGGTGAACAGGGAGGAGTGGGACAGCTTCGTTTCCTCTTCCCTCCAATGCCAGCAGCGAGGAGGAGAAGCACTCTTGGCGCTAGAATTCTGGGGCCAGAAATGCTTTCGCATGAGAGGCATTAGCTGATGGGAGAGAAGCTGCATCTTCCATGAGAAACCAGCCTCTAGGCATCACTGGATATACCAAGCCCCAGGGCTGGAAGAAGCTGCAGTTACAGGTGGCTTTTTCGGAATAAACTTGGACCCATGACTGAGAAAACTGAAGACTAAGTTGTGGGAGTCCAGGGGAATTGAGATTATATATATATATATGGCCTTTTCTTGGTTTCTGTGTTGGAACTCTGGGTTCATCTCATTATCAATGCCTCTGCATGCAAGCTCTTTTTATAGAGGTGCCAAGGGAATTTACGTGACCCTAAATTCCCAATAAACTAAAGGACTTTACCTGCTCAGGTGGCTCAGTGGATAAAGCATTGTCCCAGTGCACTGAGGTAATAAGTTTGATCCCTAGTCAGGGCACATATGGGAAGCAATCACTGAGTGCACAACTACAGTAAATGGAACAACTAAGTGGAACAGTGAGTTGTCTCTGTGTCCCGCTTCTTCCCCTTCCTTCTTTCTCTCTCTGTCAAATCAATGGGAAAATTCTTAAAAAATTAAAAGAGCAATGAAATTATTCAGTCGTGGGAGCCTGGTATAGTAGCAACAACATCAGATCAAGAATCAAGAGGCTTGGGCTCTGTTTCCTGGGCTGCCACTAACTAGCCTTGCCAGCATGACAGCTCACCTTCTTAAGGCTCCGGGTCATCATTACTAAAATGAGAATTTTGTACTAAAGGTTCTTCAAGGCTCCACTCAGCCCTAGAATTTCATGTATCTATGGTCCTTAAAAAATTTAGCAAGTAGCATTCTGGCCATCGGGGTCCCTAAGGGGCCCCTGGGATTCTAAGAGAGCCCTGCAGTGATCCCAGGTAGCATGGAAGCACTAGGCAGACCCACGCCGTAAAAGGAGGTGAGAATCAGGATAGAGGTCACCACGCAGTGGAGAGTCGAAGAGAAAATTAGCACGCGCATGGAAATTTAGTACACTTTTAACCAGAGCTTTTCTCTGCAACCAGGGCTCCCTGGGGTGCAGCACCAGGCCTGGTGCAGCCTAATTAGGATGGAGAAATAGGTGTGGGCTGATATGTCATTCCTGTGGAGGGTTTTGGTGGGAAATGACATGGAAGAAAGGAAGTGCGTTAGGACCTCAGGCAAACACTTGGTGACCTCTCTCCTGGTCGACAACCCTCCTCAAGGAGCTTGTCAGGATTCTGCCCTGTGCCTTTCTCTGGGGGGTACGATCACTTCTGGGTGAGGTCCCAACCTGTAGGCTACGAAGCCCACACTAACCTTTCTAAAACATCACTGGGGTCATGAGTTTTGTTTCAAGCTATAGAAGAAAGAAATGTTCTTTTGTGTGTGTGTGTTTATTTTAATTTTTATTTATTTTTAAGTGACAGGAAGGGAGATAGAGAGATAGACTCACACTTGCACCCCAACCAGGATCAACCCAGCAACCCCCACCTGGGGCCAATGCTTGAGTCAATCGAGCTAACCTTAGCTCCTGAAGGCCAATGCTAGGATCAACTGAACTATCCACAGTGCCCGGGGCTGATGCTCAAACCAGTCAAGTCACTGGCTGGGAGAAGAGAAGGGGGAGGGGAAGAGAAGCAGATGGTCACTTCTCCTGTGTGCCCTGACTGGGGATCAAACCTGGGATGCTTGCATGCTGGGCTGATGTTCTATCCACTGAGCCAACCAGCCAGGGCAAAAATAATGTTCTTAATCTAATTCAGGGAGTAGAGGTATTCTCAGCCAATCAAAGTTGGAGGAGCTCCTTCTGAGGGTGGTCCCTGTGCTCACAGTCTGGGACCACTTGCCACTCTGGGTTCACCATCTTCTTCCCTGACACTTTTCTCAGGCTCCTCCTCCTGTCTCGGCCGCCCAGTTGTAAGTGTCCCCCACAAGGGCTTGATGTAGAGCCCACCCCTGAAAGCTCACACATGTCTCCTCCCCTCACCTCTGGATCAGGGACTTCCCTCCTGCCCACCAGTCCAGACTAGCCCTCATCCCTTGTGTGAGTGACAGGTGCTTCCAGTGGGCTCCCTTTGGGGTTGCAGCCAGGCTTTCTTTGTTTATTTACATGTCCCTATAACAGTACCTGGCAGCCATGGGTGTGGGATAAAGAGTGTAGACTGATCGAAGCAGTGACCACATCTGTGGTCAGCAGACAGGGCTACCATCTCCATGGCTGACTACCCAGAAAAACCTTACGCAGATTCTCACCAGAGAACATAACGAAAAGAAAAACCGATTTTGGCTTGTGAGACATTTCCAAAGCTGTGCAGGGAGGGCAGACGGGTACCTTCCTCCGGGTAGTCCTTTGCGTCCACACCGCCCTTCGTTTGGCCGCCGCCTCTGCCTAGAACGCGGCAAGCACAGAGAGCTGGCGACAAAAACCTTCCAGTAACAACCAAAATAGCATCACCCAGCTCGGACGTCACAAGCAGAGCAACCCAGACTCTCTCAAATTGAGCGATTTACTTTAAGTATTCTTAGAAGCTTGAGTCAGACTCAGAGGTAAATGACACAGGAAGCTGTGTGCATGTGCACGTGTGTGCATGAAGCATTCATGTTGATGACTTTGTATTCTATAAGTTATTTGAAGTCTGGGAAATAGACATTTTATAAAGTTTTGTTTTTTTCTATTGTCAAAAATGGTTAAAATAAAAAAGTGGCTTCTAAAGCCATTTTTTTTCAAAAGAGCATTTGAAAAATACACTTTGTTTCCTCATGTGATGGGACAGATGAGGGATACATGATAGTCACACGTCACACTGTGCAGAGAAACCAGGCCTTGTGCTCTCCCTTGGGAAAGCCTCTTTCAGGAAGGAGTGACGTCCCCAGTCTGACACCTTTCAGTTCCTGAGATTTAGATCTCCTGGTCTCCATCCAGCCTTCAGATGCTTAAAAAAGCTTGGGAATCAATTAGTCACTTTTCCCTTCCTATTTTTTTCCATTGCAAGCTCCCCAGGACCGTGTTGCCATAGGAGGCTCTGTTTGTTTCGGGTGGGGATGTTGTTTTTTTGGCAGGTTGGGGGAGGAGCAATTCTAATAGGTGTATAGTAAATTAGGGACTTGGTATTCCTGCTCCTTTATTTATATATATATATAAACTCCCTTCTCTTCCCAGATGACCCTTTAGGAGCAGAAAAGAGGCAGCTTCTAGGAAGCAGGTCTGGGCTGTTGCAACAGAAGTCCAGCAGGAGCTAGAGGAGGTCACCTGACCCTTTTATCCTTTCAATGTCATTTCCCGAATGTTCCTGAGGCCAGAAGCTATGCTTGGGGAGAACTTCTGAAAGAAAGAGTCCCAGCATTCTTTATTAATCCATCCACATGCTAAAGTTGTTTTTATGAAAAGGAAGCTCTTTAGGGCTCCCTTTAATCCTCCATACTGAAACCATAACAGATACATATATATACATGCATACACATACATACATATATGTATCTGTGTGTGTGTATGTATATATATATATGTTTGTATGTATATATATGAAACATATCTCAGGTAGTCTTTTTTATGGATAATTGCCTGAAAAAGAAAGAAGGAGCCGATTGTGCCCCCAAGTCAGGCGGGGTTAAAGAGGACAGATGCCATGTTCTATTAGGAAATGTACTGCAAACACTTGAGAAAGGAAGAGAAAATTCGGGGTGGGGGAATCTCAGGAGGTGTCTGTGGTCCTCCTGGGTGGACCCACGAGCATTGTGAGGTGCTAAGGCTGCAGCTTGCTGTATTTTGAGCCCCATTGCTTGGCTGCAGCGGTGGACCCAGGGCATGACTGTGTAGCTTACTCCAAGCTCTGCAGACTCAGAGTACCCAGTGCCAGGGTCAGAGACGAATGCTCATCTCGGAATTGTTTTCATCCCAGCGAGGCCCATGTTGAAAACAGAGTTTGTTTTCACTTCCTGTTCTCTGCTGACCTTGTTGCGCAGCTGGGCGACAGCTGTTCAGTCCCAACCCACCAGTAGCAGCTTTCCAGTGATTGGCAAACAGGGACACATCTGGAATGATGCTCAGATGATCTCAGGACCCCACAGAAGAGATTAAATGCTGAAGTAATATCTTGGATGAGCGTGTTCTGATGTCACTCAATTGCTGAAAATTATTTAATGACCATCTTTTATATATATTTTTAGTTTAGTGATCTGTCTCATCAAAGCATAGCAAAATAGGGAACAGCCCTTCTATTTGATATTTAAGGAGGATGGGGGAGAAAAAGTGATTGGAACCTGTAAACTGGAAGGTGGCCTCAGAACTCAGGAGTCTGATGACCGTCTTGTGGCCAAAAGAGTCTGACCACGAGATGCTTCCTGAGGCTTTGCCCTTGGGCCTCGCTCAGGATGAAGAGAGCTCACTGAGTGGGTGGGATGGCTGCCGGGCCATGTAGGACGCTGTGGGCCGTTTCCCTCCAGGAGATTCTAGAGAAACAATGATCGGGGCTGCTGGGCTATATTTTAACCGCTTGTTGCTATTCTTATCGTGCTTTCCCTTTTGGGGTGAAACACTCCATTAACTCTGGTTTGGCCTGGGCTCCTTCCCAACTTCGGTTCCTGTGAACTCGCAGCAGTAGGCGGAGTGGAAAGAGTTTAGCTTTCTCTGTTCTGCCCGTGTCTCGCCACCATGTACAGGTGGTTGTGCGTGTGAGACCAGTGCGTGTGGGACCATCTCTGCTCCGGCACTGGTGTTCCAAATGCCGGGACCACTGCATTCTGGACAGACGTCATTTGAGTCTTCATAGCACCCCAGGACTACTTGAGTCTCTACATACGAGTGGCAGGAGAAGAGGGGGAGTTATGGCCTTTAATATGTGAGAAGCAAAAAAAAGTCAAGATACATGACTTCTAATCCCAAGCCCTACTGTGCGGTCCAAGGCAATTTTTGTCATCTAAATGCACCCGTTTCCTTCCTCACTGATAGCATAGAACTTTTAAATCCAACCCTGCCTGATGAACAGGTGTTTTCCTGGTGATCAAGAGTTAACATGTGTGAAGCTGTTTGTAACCTACATGGCATAAGGGTCTGTTATTGCAAGAGTATGAAACAGTTCATCAGAGAGTTCAGATGAGCCCTTCTGGATCCTCAGGGAGGTCAGGAGGAGGTGCCACAGGTGAAAGTTGATCATTCCTTAGGTCCAGTGGTCTCATCTTGAGACTTCGACCTCTTGAGAATGTGAGGTCTGTTGTGTCCTGCCCTTGGGTGTTCTCCTGTGATACCCCCTGAGTTCCGCAGATTAGGTTGGGGGTGGAGGTGAATGGAAGACCCGTGCAGCTGGACTCGGACACTGAACCCCCACCTCCTTGCCAGCCTTTCCAAGCAGATGGTTGGTGTGACACTGTCAACAATCGGGCCTACTGCCATTACGATGGGGGTGACTGCTGCTCTTCCACCCTCTCCTCTAAGAAGGTAAGTGATGGCGCCTGGGACGGGGTGGGAGGAGGGCGGAAGCCCCAGGAGTCCCGGCAGGTGCTTTGGCTGGCTCTCCTGGCTGTGTCATAGTTGTTTTTCACTCAGCAGCCAAGAAGAGGGGATTGTAATGAACAAATAAAATAGGCTTTCTGAAGCGACAGGATTCAGGGTTGTGGTTTTTAGGATAGAGTCTTAAAGAATACTAACTCTCTAGTCATCAGTCCAGTAAGTCCTTCAGAAAAGCCACAGCACTTGTTCCTGAAAGACTCACACCTGCTTACCGTCCAAGACACATCTCCGGAGACAGAGAATAACGGCCTCCGCCCCTTGGGGGAGCAGGATTGCCAGTGAAGTAACATCCAGTTATTAATCTTCATCATAAAGGCAGTAATCCTCTAAAGCACATGGCAAGCACATGTTGCGCGGCCACCCCACGCTACCTGGAGCACTCCCTGGACCGCGTCCCGAACAGCAATCCTTCCCTCTCTGCCTTTTACTCCTGTTGCTCCAGGTTCTATTAAATTAGCAGGGGTGCTTAAGCTAAACCTAAAAAATTCAACAGGCTGGACTTTTGCAATAATGTGGATTAAAATAAAAAGAAAGTGCTCCAAAGATATTCGATGCCAATTGGCCAATTTGATAAATCAGAAATATGCAAGAGATGGTATTTCTGTCCAGTGTGCTTGGACTATTAAAACATATCTATTTTTATCTCATTGGATTGTCCATGCCCAAAGGGGAGAATCTCTGCCACATCACATTTACATCGTGTGTCCCAAATGTCCCAATCTCTGAAGCTAGTTATGGACTTCCCCAGAGCCTCTGCATCTGTTGGTGGCCGTGCAAACTTTTTGGGAGTATCTCTGGTGTGAAGGGGGGATTGCATAGCAAGAAGGCAGTCTGGCCACAAATAAGGGGTAGAGAGATGCAGTGTACTGAGCCAGAGTATATCCTTGGTTCAAGGAAGGCAAAAGCTCATGCTTATGATGATGGCAGAGCTGACCCTATTGTTCCAGAACATCAGGGGGTGGGAGTCACAGAGCTGGGCTCTGGCGCCTTAGTTTTCCAGATGGCATGTCATGACCTTAAGTCACCCACCTTTCCTTGGCTTTCTCTGTGAAAACACTAGCATTCATCTTACCTACTCTACAGGGGTTTGGGGACAATGGTAATGCAACAAGAACATTAACAACAGTAGTTTGGGACATTACTGGTAATATTAGAAGTAGCGGTAACAGGAGTTAGAGGTGCCTAGAAATGTGTGTGTGATGCCCATTATCTTATTCAAATCACACCAACATCCTCTGGGGTAGGTACTTCTGTCCTCCCTGCCTTCTAAATGGAGTGAGTGGGGTGAGGAAGGCCCACCTTGCCCGCCAAGACCCGGTGCGCAAGTGTTGTGATATTCACACAGAACTCCACACTTCCTCTGGCGCCCAGCAAGAGAAGTGTGCTGCTTGGCACAAAAGTGGGTCACTTCGTTTTTCCTTTGACCCCCCTAGGTCATCCCATTCGCGGCGGACTGTGACTCGGATGAATGCACCTGCCTAGACCCCAAGGCGGAAGAGAATCAGTAGCTGCCCCGGGGGAAGGAAGAGAAGGGGGCCTCCACAGAAGAAAACCAAGGTGAAGGAAGAAGGAAGGTCACGAGATGGAGGAAGAGCGGGAGGGAGTATGTAAGCAATGCGGGGGACGCTTCCAGGTGCCACCTGTCACAGCAGGTAGCTCACATAGGAAAGAATCGTAGGCAGAGGTTTATTCCAAGAGGCAGTTGATTAAAAGTAGAAGGGGATATGGGATCAGTGTATAAGGACCTTCCTCCCTCATTTATGTCCCACCCCACTCCACTCTCAACTCCTGCCTACGCCCCTCTGGGCACCCCAGCCCCTCGTCAGCCCCACCCCCCGCATTGTGCACCAGCACCAAAACACTAGGAGAGGAGTGGCCAGGGACCCGCTCTTCATAGCCAGTCTGATCGAATTGCCACCGGTCATGACTCACCTACGCTCAGCTGCCTCTCTCTTTGTTATTGTGTAGTCTCCCTTTAGTACTAATGAGGTTAGTTATTCTTTATAAGTATTTAAACATAACTATATAAATATATTATATATATTATATTTTTTGCTGTCTACTAAGCTGAAAACTATCCATTGTTCCACACATGCTGCTGTGAAGGTCACGTCCCAAATAAACGCTGAAGGTTTGAGGACAGAAAGCCCGGTGCTTCTGCCATCTGTGCATGGAAGGGGATGGGCAGGCTGAGAGGGAAGTGGAGGAGAGAGATCGGACCGGGTTCTTGATGCTGACGTGTCAGCGACTTGTCTTTTCATGAGCTGGGAGCCGGGCCCACTCTGAGGAGATGGGGGCTGGCATGATGCTACCAAGAGGCCTGGGAAGTTGGGTGGGGGAGCCCACTGGTGACAGGTCCTGGAGAGCTGGGCCATGGCTCTCGAGTACCATCCAGAAGGAATATTACTGACTTCTCACTTCTCAGAACTCTTAGGGGGGTTGTGAGACCCAGGAACATCTCCGCTCCCACATGCGCCGGTCCCTGCATGGCTCTCTGCCAGCCAGTCAGTCAGTCAGTCAGTTAACAGGGTTGTATGAGGGCTCATGCTCTGACTGGCAGGATTACAGCAAGTCACGAGCTCCTTGAACTTGGCCTCTGGTCTTCCTCCCTCTGAGTCCCCGAACCTGGCTGCCATTCACGGCCACAGGACCAATCGCTGGTTTTCTGGGGAAGGAAGGCTAGGAGGAGATGAGGAAAGCCATAGAGGAGGGAGAGGCGGGGGCCGGGGTCAGGGTCCCGGGGAGAAGGATGGAATGTGTCTAGGAGACTCCGCCTTGTTCAGGCTTCGGGGCTGACCGAAGGGATCCTTTGATTAATGTGGAATCAGAGGCACATGCTGTTCAGGCGCGATGTGTCCACTCGGAGGCCCAGAGATTTCTCTGCAAGCAAGCTGGGAACACGTGGAGCAAGGGTGACACTCTGTGGGGAGAGAGAAGAATTTCCACTATTTAGGGTTCATTTTGTTGTTCCTTCTTGTTCAGGAGATGGGCTGGCCGTGGCCACATTAGCCTGCCTCTACCTATGCCCGGGCTGGCTCTTTTTATTTTTCCACGAGGTCAGCTACAGCTGTGTTTATTGGTAACAGCTTCTGGATTAGGCCCCAGGGAATGAGAGCAAGGAGCTGACTTCTTGTTTGACACCCCAGCATACCGTCTCAGGAAGGCTCAGAAGCTGGCCTCCCTCGAAGCCTCTCCAATGGAGGCCAAGAACAGGCCAAAATCAGAGAATGACCTTGGCCCTGTGGCTCTCGCATCAGCACTGAAGCCAGGGCTTTGCAGACAAGAGGACATCTCACCCACCACTATCTTGAGCTAGACTTCATGTAGGAAGGAAGAATGGAATGAAGAGGAGGAGACATACCCGTCTTTGTCTGTGGGGACACGAAATGGGGTGGCTTAGTCACCGGGGAAGGAAAGAGCAGAGCCTGTCCATCCAAACAAGACATCCTCTCCGCTTACAGCATGAGGGACAGGGGTGGGACGCCACTCGTGTCTGGGTTCACAGTTAGTGTTCCCAAGGAGAGAGTACGTGTGTATTTCTGCGGTTCTGTTAGGCTTCCAAGGAGAGAGGACAATGGAAACATTTAGATTAGTTATAAAATCATTTCCTTGGGGAGAGTACCTGAATTTCTGGACGGGTGTCTGGCTCTGTGCAGGGGGTCCTGCAGTGTCTGGAGTCGAGGTGAGAGCCCGATCCCCCCCCCCCACATGGGGCCCAGCTCAGGGGGGCAGCAGCCCACCCACAGAGTGTGGAGCCCGGGGTTGGTGCCATGGAGGGTCTGCTTGGTCTCCCCACTGGAGGGCAGCGGGAACATTTCTCACTTATCTTTTAGTTAAAGATATTTTCTTCTCTGTCGGCGACACCTCCAATTCCCCACGGCTTTGGGACGGCGAGCAGACAGTGTCTGTGGTGGGGGGAAGGCCACCGGGAGGCTGCCCAGCCTTGGCTCTGGCCACTCAGACAGCGGGTCCCTTCCATCTTTGTCCCCAGGCCTAATGTCAGCTCCTCCGGTCACTAATCAAGTTGAAGGACTTTGGATATCAGCTCTCTATCACTTGATGGGGTGATTGGTGTTCACCACCCATGGAGTCCCAGACGGTCTCTCCCAGGACCCTTTCTATCTGTTTCTTTGTTCCCAAATCACTTCTCTGCTTACTGCTTCTTCAAGTAACAGGGCTCTGGGGCCAGGTTGCCCAGTGCTGACCCTGCTGGCTTGCAGGACTGCCTCTGACTAGAGGATCGAGAGGGTAGCCGGACAAGCCAGACTTGGCTGTGAAAGGGAGGAGCTGTCTCTTCCCCTTCTGACTGTCACAAGGCATTGGGCCTGATGCTTTCTGTGCTTGGTGAGATCCCCAGTGAGTGCACCCGTTCGCAACCCCAGGGGACCTGGACCTCCTGGTTCAGAGCAGTGGCGGGAGCTGATCTACTGCACTGTAATGTAAACACCTCCAGCCAGGTTACTTTGTGAGATCATAAGATGTCCATTAAAAAATCACACAAAATGTGAGATGTCTCCAGTGTCGCGTTCTTGAATCATTCCGTCACTTCCAAATCCCTTTCCCGTTTGCTTGCGCCAGGTCGTGATTGGCTGACCATTCCTTTCAGTGACTTAGAAACGGTTTAGTGAATGGTCCTCATGAGGAAAAAGAACATGAAAGTTTGTTAGGAGAGATGGCACAAAAAAGCAGAGGATGCAGTGGGAAGGTCAGGTACCTTGTAGACTCCTCTGCAGTTTAGAGGAAGCAGGTGTCTGTTCCTGGATGCCGAGGTAGGCAGCAGCGTTTGAAGCATGGTCCATGGAGGATGCATTTGATCTTAATAGGCAGAAAAGGGAGGGAGAGGGAGGAGAGTCAGGTGAAGGGAAGAGGAGGATTGAGGAGAAGGGGGTAGGATGGGAAAAGGCCGGTGACCTTGGACATTGGTGGGCCATGCAGCCGAGCTAGAAGGTGGGGCTCAGCTAACCCCCACTGTGTATTTGGCAAACACAGTCTTATTTAATCCTCATAACAGATATGCGGCTTCCATAGTCTCGTGCCATCAATAAGGACACCCAGTGGCAGTCTGGTGAAGAAAGTTCCGTAAGGTCCATGACTGGACTAAGGTTCAGGCCTGGTTCTGTGAGATGCCAAGATATGAGGAGGAAGAGAAAAGTGTTCGGTAATATGCTGTGTAAGGCGTGTATGGGGGGGGACTGGAGAGGAAGGGGGAGAAATATTAAGGACGAGGCCACTGATTTCTCTGCATTGAGCTTACACACCCATAAAAGCTGTCATTGCCGACAGAAGCAGAAGCCAGGGGAGCAAGTGCATATGTTTGCTTTGTGATGGAATTGGTCTGAGGGCCAGATACCAGTCAGAAGTTTCATACAGTATAAATCAGTGCTTTGCACATGGGAGGAGATCTTGTCAGCTGGGGATGACCTGCCTAGATCTTTGGCCTTGGCCAGCACCACCTGGCTGCCCGAGGGCCCAGGGGTTCTCTTCATGCACTGTGAGCCACGGGGGACGGACTGTGGACTAGTTAGCCAGGGACTTGAGCTTGTGCCTTGGAAGAGAGGTTTGTGACAAGATGAGACTCAACAGAATCACCCGACATTTCTTTATGGTTTCCATAGTGCTTTCTTCGGCTTTATTGCTACTTGTTGGATTGGACACAGCAAGAACAGGTTTGTGTTTTTATGTTGTTGTTGTCCCATTTTACAGATGAAGACACTGAGTGACAGAGAGGTTACTGAAAGATTGGTGTTCGTCTGATTAAGTGCAGGTTGGGATGGGATCCCAGTTTTCTGCCCCAAGTGCAATGTGCCCTCCACTGTGCCAGGTTCAGCCCACCAGGCCGAGGGTGAATGAGCCCAGACCCCATTGAAACGGGAAAGTGACCTGTCTTTTTACCTGTTCCTGTTCCAAGGTGCCCATTGGTCTCCTCATGGCTTTCGTGGTCACTCAGGGTCGGAAAGTGGAGAGCAGGCCTCCTGGAGTCTCCCCCCTTCCCCAGGGCCTGCTGATCATGCCAGGCCCTGAGTATAAGCAGATGCCCCTACAAATGCCACTCTGGCCAGCTGGCCTGAGACACCTGGAAAGGCTGCTCCTCCCTAATAGCTTCCCCAGAGACAGTCCTGGAGAGACTCTGAAATGCTGGTTTCCATAGACAGACAAACCTAAATGACCGGATGGGCTACCCGTCAACTGGGAGACTCGCTGCTCTAGACTCAGGCCAATGAGATAATGAGGGGCTCAGGCGGGGGGGGGGCGGCAAGAAGGGTTTCCACCCAGGAACGGCTCTAGGGCACCTCTGGAGCTGCCTTCGGGTCACCCCTTTTCATGTCTCCCCAGGAAGACCACTGACGTGCAGCCCTTACACTTCACGTTGCCAGTGGTCCTTGGCAGAAATAAAAAGGGGGTGGTGGAGAGGATCTCACCTCACTGTGGTCCATGTGCACAGAGCCTTCCATGTGTGCCTTTGGTATTTGGGTCTGGAAGAAGGTAAGACTAGGTTAGAAAATAATGGTTATTTTCAAGTCTGCCGTCGCCTGAGCCTCCCTGGGCTCGCCTCGTGCACTCTGTGGGCGGAATCTAGTCTAGTGGTCGATGCACTGCGAGGCCTGTGTGATTCTCTGCGTTCAGCTCCTTGCCAAAGAGATCCCTCCCTAGTTTCTTCTCTTTGTTTTGTCAGTCCTTGACTTGAAAGGGTCTCCAAGAGATCGAATCATTCGCTGTAGCATTGCCTTCTATGGGTCGTCCTGCCTAATGGCAAGTCCCTCGAGTATTAAGGAACTCACTGTGTCCCAAGTCTGCATAATTTATCTCTGGACTTTTCTGACTGTAGTGAAGCAAAAGAAAAAACCCACAGAGCTGGTCATGTCATTGTTACAATCGATAAATATTTTTTGAGCCAAGCACAGAGTATATAGCAGTGACCAAAACCAAGTCTCCGTCTTCATGGAGCTTGAAATGAGGTTAAGGAGACAAAGAGTGTACCCAGAAATATCTGTCTGCTGGTGAAGAGTCTACAGAGAAGAGTGAGGTGTGGTTAGGTGTGGCCAGACATAAGGAGGTGGTAGTTTCTGCAGGGAGGTATGCTTGTTGGCGGCATGCAGAAAGTGAGTGGGTGAGCCCGGTGGATTCCTTGAGGGGAGCAAGCCAGCGCGGAGGGCGGCAGGTATGTGGTGGGAGGCGACTCTGTGCATCTGGGGAGGAGCACCCAGGCCAGCATGGCTGGGACAGAGCAAGTGAGGGAGGGAGGGCAGCGAGGGATGGTGGGGACATTGAGGGTCTCCTTAGCCACGGTCCTGGTTTTGACTTTTAGTTGGAAGAAAGTTGTTTCTTACACCTGTTTCTCCATGCTTGTGTATAACCCACCGCTCCCCCTCTATGCCACGCCCACCCAGCATCCTGGCTCTCGCCCTGGTGCCTGGCTCTTGCCCTGGTACGGGCTGACCTCACCTCCTTAACACACACCACGGTAGCATGGCTGAGCAGGGTCCCCTCTCCTGACACATGCCCCCAGCTTGCCGGCACACTGAGCCCACATCATTCCTCCCAAAGCACAGCTCTCGACTCAGGGAGCTGAGTGCACGGGCTCCGCGTGTCCCTCACAGCCGGGCCAGTCCAGCACCGTCCCCCCATGGCACTGACCTCCCACTGCTTATGAGCAAGCACTCTGCCCCGTTGGAGGCGCCCCTGCATCACTGCCCGGTGCCGCCTGCCCACCCTCTGTCTCTGCCCGCCCGCCCTCTGTCTCCGCCTTCCCTCCCTCTGCCCCCACCTTCCCTCCCTCTGCCCACCCTCTGTCTCCGCTGGCCCGCCCTCTGTCTCTGCCTTCCCTCCCTCTGCCCACCCTCTGCCCACCCTCTGTCTTCGCTGGCCCGCCCTCTGTCTCCGCCTTCCCTCCCTCTGCCCGCCCTCTGTCTCCGTCTGCCCACCCTCTGTCTCCGTCTGCCCACCCTCTGTCTCTGTCTGCTCGCCCTCTGTCTCCCTAGCTCTACGCCTGCGCGTGCTCATAGCCTCTTTGCATGTTCTCCATGGTCGTGAAGCACTTCTGGGAAGGGTACCCAGACCCCCCTACTGCCCTGTCCTAGGGTACGCAATTAGTTGGCTAATGTTGGCTACATGTGTTATCTTTCCCCCTATTTTTAAATTTTTTTCTATTGATTTGAGAGAGAGACGGGTGGGGAGAGAGAAAGAGAGAGAAAAGCATCAGCTCGCCGTTCCACTTACTTGTTCCATTCAGTTGTATATACGTACATCGATTGCTTCTTGTACGTGCCTTTACTGGAGGTTGACCGGGACCTTGGTGTGCTGGAACAGTGCTTTGCCCATTGAACCAACTGGCCAGGGTCTTTACCCCTACTTAATTGTAAACTCTCCGAAGGCAGGTGAACTCAGGCCTCCATTAGACCATCTGTAGACCATTTTATGCCTTTTGAAGTAGAAACAAGCACCCCTTCATCTGAATGAAAACAAACCAGCGTCAGACACCATGGCTTGGAAAGTGTAGCATACCTCCTGGCCAGGGAGCTCAGCTGGTTAGAGCGCTGTCCCCATCTGTAAACATTGTGGGTTTGATTCCCAGTCAGGGCACGTACAGGAATCAACCAGTGAATGCATCAATAAGTGGCACAACAAATTGATGTTTCTTTCTCTCTCTAAAAACAATTTATATATCTATGCAGATATCTATCTATTTAGATAGATAGATAGATAGATAGATAGATATGTGGTGGGAAGCAGCTCCATGCATCTGGGGAGGAGCACCCGGGCCAGCGTGGCTGGGCCAGAGCGAGGGAGGGAGGGCGGGAGGGATGGTAGGGTTATAGAGGGTCTCCTTAGCCACGGTCCTGGTTTTGAGAGAGAGATCTGTATAGATATATGAATTAAAAAAAGAAAGAAAAGTGTATCACAGGTTATATATGTGCCCATGTTAGCCCCTTGGACCAGGCAGCCTCGGGAGGACAGAACCTCACTCACATCCCTACACGGTGGCCCTGCGAACACGACCTTACTTGGTTTCAGACTCCTGGTGCTGCCTTGCACAGTGCCCTATCTGGAGAAAACCTGCACATGCGCTGGAGTGAATCCCAACTCAGATTTTTATGGATGTGTAAGCGAAAAGAAAAAGAATGCTGTGTTAGGGATTGGAGATGGGTGGACAGACCTATGGACACATGAGCTTCATGCTGGGACTGGCCTTTAAACAGTAGTCTCAGAAGTGATGATGAGACAAGCCTACTACGGGAGATGGAGGGTTGTGAGTGCACTGTGACAAAATGACCCAATTCCAAGTTGACTATTGAATGCAGGGTTATTCGGTTTTATGTTAAGGTGTGCTTTAGTCCAGCTAAGAGATGGGCACATTTCGGTGCTAGATGTATATTCTACATGGATTGGAAAGAAATAGTTAATGGTTGATCAGACAAGATAGAGAATCTAAGAGACAGCCAGACCTGAGATGAAGGCGAGTAATCCTGAGCAAGTCACATATGGCTTGAGACTCAATTTTACCACCTGTAAAATGGAATGATAATTCCCGGCTTACAGAATTCTGATATACTTTACTATAGAGAATGTGAAGTGTCTGTCATGGAGCTGGAGTGGTGGGGCTAGTGAGTGGCTGGCTTTTGAGTTTTCATGTACTTTTGGGCTCAAATTTTGAGTTATTTTAATGAATTTGGAGTTTCTTACTCCCTGTCCCTCTCTCTGATGCATACACCCTCACATGCAGTTAAGTGTTCTCTGGACCTTTGGCTATGTACTAAATATAATTTCATTTAAGGCCATGCTATGTGCCAGTGTAAGGCCCCAGATTAAATAGTTAGAATATGTCCCTGATTCCAAGTATTAAGGGAAGGAATTTTTTTTTTTAATTGTCAGTTAAAAAAAAAAACAACTGTGTCAGCAATATAGTATTATTTATCCACTCTTTTAGAGGGGCGTGGTAATGCCAGAGTGTGACCCAGGGCTCGGCCTGGGTGGCGTGCTCCTTAATGAGCACCCTCCATCCACCCATGATCATTTTAGAATCAGACAGTTCACCTGTATGAAGAAAAGAGGACCTTGTGCAGTGGTCGTGGCTTGGCAAGAGTAGCAGGGTTCCCTCCGATATAAATGAAGTTCCTGGAGGGACCCAAACATCCGTGTGTTTCAAGCCTGCCTTTCTCAGTGAATTTTAGTGGACATTCCAGGTAGGCACTTCTATAGTCATGCTTCCCATTCAGAGAGTATAGACTCCGGACTGAAGACCTAGGTAGACTTCCAGCTCCGGAAGATGTCGGCAGGTGATTGAGTCTGTTAGGGCCCATTTGTCAAGTGGGGGATACATTTATATTTGCAGGGTTGTTATGAGCATTCAGTGGAGTGACTTTAGTGAGCCTTGGAAGCACTTGTCACAGCAAGTGTTCTGTGTGAGTTCCTTTCCTATTGCCTAGCTGGAGCTCAGATACTTATTAATAACACATATTTGTTTTCATTTGGTTTTAAATTTATTGTGTTGACATGGTTTAAAGTATACAATTCAATACAACACCATCTACACACCGCATCATGCCACCCCCATGCCAAGTCTCTTCCCACCTCTATTCCCCCCCACCTCTGCCCCCTCCTCCTACCTCCACCCCCCTCCCCTCTGGCTGTTGCTACCCTGTTGTCTGTATGTAGGTGTTATGTATATGTTTTTGGCTAATCCCTTCACCTTCTTTGATCCCATCCCCTCATCCCCCTTCCCTCTGATGGCTGTCCTTCTGTTCCTTGTGACCCTGCCTCTGTTTCTATTTTGTTCCTCAGTTTATTGTGTTCATTAGATTCCACATATACGTGAGATCATTTATTTGTCTTTCTCTGCCTGGCATATTTCCCTTAGCATAATAATCTCTAGGTCCATCCACGCTGTCACAAAAGGTTAGATAGATTTCCTTCTATTTTTACAGCAGTGTAGTATTCCATGTGTAAACGTACCACAGTTTTTTGCCCACTTGTCCACTGAGGGACACGTGGGCTGTTTCTAGATCTTGGCTATTGTAAATAATGCTGCAGTGAACATGGGGGTACATATTTTCTTTTGAATTAGTGTTTTTGTGATTCTTAGCGTTTGGGGATTCTTCGGATATATTCCTAGAAGTGTGGATAGCTAGGTCAAAATTAAATGATTCTTTTTTCTTTTTCAGTGAAGTTCCCAATATCGCCCTATTAGCACTTCAGATATCCTTAAAATCTAACCACTTGTTTCCAGTGTCCCTTCATGCTGTACCTTGGACGAGAGTTGCCTAGGGAAGATGAAGTAAGAGACAACAGAGTTGAGTTTGGAGAAGGGTTGCGTCTGACAAGACCTGGACCAAGAAGGAGGTCAGGGCCGATTCTGGCGTTATCCTTCTTCCCGTCTCTAGGGGGGGCTTCAGGCCTCCTTCCTCGTGGATGACTGGCAGCAGGTGTCCTCTCTGTGGTATTCCCATCAGGTTTTCCATCAGTCTCCTAGCTAGTGAAAGCCTCATCGAACCACTGTGCTGCTGGCACAGACCCTGCCCTGAACGCAGGCTTCTTTGTACCATGTCTGCTTCATGGCCCCTTTGCCCCCTTCCATGTCCGTTTCGCCTGTGGGTCCGGCACCTCTCCAGACCTACCTCTGCCGCCCACTGCCATGCACATTCCCATTGCTGACACCCGCTGCAAGCCTATCTTCTGTGTGTTGGAACTATGGGGTTTGGAGGGCCCTGCCCCTCCCGCTGCCAGAACACACCACCTTGGAGAAGGGGCGGCAGTGGAGGGAGAGGTGGAGGGGACTTGCACAGGGAAGGGCTTTGGAAGTGTCTGTTCACAGCCTGAAGAGTGTTGGTCTCGGAGTGTGGGGCCGGGGGGAAATAGTTTGTAGATCGAGTCTGTTTTGGCTCTTGGAGGACTTTTCCGGATTTCTTCTGGGAGGCCTCGCACCTGGGAGGCCTGCTTGCCTTCCCCAGTGCCTGCGCTGAGTTGGCCCTGAGTATTCCTGAGGTCCCGGCCACAGGCGCCTGTGCCCAGCCTGGCCCCGGGCTCTGTGGGGAGGAATGCAGCTGGGCGCAGACATTCCAGCTGCCGCTCAAACCCAGTGGCACTTCGTTAAATCCTGGACCACACCCTCTCCTTTTGAGTGTTTGCTGGTGTTGCCGTGGCAACCAAATACCCTCCCTTTCTGCCCCCCCCCCCCCGCCTCGCCCCACTTGTCAGCTTCATCACCAACACCTCTGTTGTGGGTCTCCTCAGAGCCCTCCCGAGTTGCCAAGGGACACAGAGTCTACGGAGTGGAGATCAAAACATCCTCCCGTCTGGTACCCAGGAGAGACTGTCTGGAAGGCCTGGCGGGCTGAAGTGCATCAGACTGACCTTGGTCAGGGTTACCATGGTGTAGACACAACAGCTCAGCGGGTGTGGTAGGGTTCTCTCTCTCACTGGACACACATCTCAGGAGCGGGGACGGTGTGTCTGGGGATAGTGCCAAATGAAGGGTGGGGAGAAGGGTCATACTTTGTTGTGACTCTCTGGCCAGTGGACAGCCACACACCGTGAGTGCAGACAAGGGGGGTGTGCTCCGTTTCCGTGTATGCTGGTAACCTTATGTCACAGTAGCCTGGACGTGCACAGCCCCAGCCTCCACATTCAGGCTTTGTCCACATGAAGGTGGCCATGCCATCTTCATCAGTTTTGCTGCATGTAAGGACCCCCACCCCATGCCTCGTCCCTAATCATCACAAAGTAGAAAATTGTGTTGGGCAAAATGGTGTTTAGTTCGGCTCACTCACCATGTTCACTTTGAACAACACTATCCTTTGTATTATGTTGCATACTTTTTAGGGTCAGGGATTCAGTCTGGGGCTGGCAGGGCTAGCGTTCCCTTTCATGTGACATTGGTCGAGGTTGCTGGGTGGGGCACAGCCAGCAGAGGGGCTTGTCTTCAGGGTACCAGACAGCTGTGTTCATGTGTCAGGTGCCTCCATTTTCTTTTTTTTTTTTTTTTTACCCAGAGACAGAGAAAGAGTCAGAGGGATAGATAGGGACAGACAGACAGGAACGAAGAGAGGTGAGAAGTATCAATCATTAGTTTTTCATTGCTGTTGCAACACCTTAGTTGTTCATTGATTGCTTCCTCACATGTGCCTTGACCGCGGGCCTTCAGCAGACTGAGCAACCCCTTGCTGGAGTCAGCAACCTCGGGTCCAAGCTGACGAGCTTTTTGCTCAAGCCAGATGGGCCCGCACTCAAGCTGGCGAGTTCGGGGTCTTGAACCTGGGTCTTCCGCATCCCAGTCCGACGCTCTATCCACTGCACCACCGCCTGGTCTGGCGCCTCCACTTTCTTCTGTGATGGATGCAGAGATCCAAGGGTACGAGTCCAGCACCTCAGAGAGAAAAAGGCGGACATCCCCAGGCCTTTTATGACTCCGATTTGGAAGTCACTTTCAACATAATGTATTGGTTAAAATAGTCGTAAACCTGCCAAGATTCAAGGGAAGAGCCAGGAGAACACCCTTCAAGATGGGAGAACTTATGGGCATGTGGTAAAAGGGCCACAGTCTCTGTCTTTTAAAAAACAGTCTCTGCTTGCCCAGAGGCTGGAACACTCACCATTGCTTTCCACGGGGGCCCCCTTAGTGTGCAGACACGTAACATCTGGTCATGGGAGCTAAAGGGAGTGGCAGTGAGATAATATCTATGTAAAGTTACAGTGTAGAGAGCAAAAAAATGGAACTGCGTGTTGGGGCGGCTCACCAGGAAGCATCTTGTAGCGGCCAGCTAGCAGCAGTTTTCTCAGATGCTCAAAGCCTACATCTCAGCAAGTTCCGTACACCCTGAACTTCTCTGTCCTAGCTCGCGTCACTTTTGTGACGATGGGTTCAATTCCAGCGTTCCTCATCAATTGTCATGTTGTGTAATGGAGAGCAAGCTTGTCTCATTGACCAGTGTGTCTTCTGACCGCGCCTAGTGGCGGAATGACGGTGGCTCTGCAGTATGCTATTCACTTCACTGGCATGCTACTTGGAGAAGGGAGCAGAGAGGAAGTGAGAGTCATCACAACACCGCAATATTGTAAGTCTGTAATTTCCTGTTAAGTATTTAACATTTTTTTCCCTAGTTAGGATGAACGGTATAGGGCTATGTGTTTGATATCTAACTTTGAAAAATTGAACAAGTCCCCAGCTGGTACAGCCAGATGTGAATTATCAAAAGACACAAGGTAATACCCATACACCGAATACTTACTAACAGTTCTGTTTATTATTCAGTTCATTATTCCATTTTTTAAATAATTGTACAATTCTCTTTTAAACAATACTGCTTTACCTGAAGTGGGTCACATCATATTCTTTCTTCCGTCTACAGTGGTAAAGTGGGTTTTTTTTCTGCACTGTTTTTTTAATAGAACATTTAAATATCAAGAAATGTGGTTAACTAATTATAACAAACCAAACTCAATGGAAATATGATTGCACACTCCTAAGCTCTTACATCCAAGAGGGGCCCCAATAGAGGTCCTGAGGCTGGGAGGGTGTTGGTGGATGAAGCAGCTCCCGTAAGACCTGTTTGGCAGCTTGGACACAGGAGGTCTGGTACTGGCACAGACCACCACCCTCTCTGGTCTGGGGTACCTTGGGAAGTGTCATCAGGATGTGAGCAACAGTGTTTTCCTGGGCACAGACCCTTCTGTTCAGCCCTCAGGGGACCCTTCGACTCTCTCTCCAGCCCCATTCAGATAGCCTCACTTTCCACTGAGAGGGAGATGGGACCCAGCTATCGGGGTTGTGTACAGTGTGAGTATTATGTGTAGGTGTAATGTGTCTGTGAGTGTAGGGTGTGTGCATGCATAGGGTATAGTAGTGTGGGGTGTGTCTGTGAGTAGGGTGTATATGTTTAGGGTGTGTTTGTGGGTAGGGTGTGTGGATAGTGTATGGTGTGGCATGTATGTGGCGTGTGTGGTCTGTGGGGGTAGGGATATGTGGCACATATGTGGCGTGTGTGGCTAGGGTATAGCAGATATGTTCATGCATATATAGGGTATGTGTAGTGGATGTGGCATGTGTATGGGTAGGGTATATAACACGTGGCATATATGTGGCATGTGTGTGGGGGTAGGGTGTGTTTAGCATGGATGCACACATGTGGCTAGGGTATGTCTGAATGGGGTGTGTGGCTGTACACATGTCTGGGTTTATATATATGTAGGGTATGGAGTGTAGGTGTATGAAAGGGTGACGCTGTGCCACTCCGTGTCCTTGCCTCACCCACTGCTCGCTGGGACAGGAAAGCAGGGACCGCCGTGGCGTCTCCTGCTCCTGCTGAGTGAACGTGAATAAAGGACAGCCACAGCGGCAGCACAGCCAGCCTTACCTCGCCCAACCCCCACTAGTCAGTGTCCTGCTTCCCGGGGCCTCCCCCCCCCCACCCCCGTAATGGTGAGAACGCGTCCCTCTGGCGCCTGCGCAGAGGCCCTGCACTGACCACAGGGTGGATGGCTGCGTTCTCTGTGGGGGAGTCTGTGCAGGGGCGGCCCTGTGTGAGACACACCTGTTGCTGTTCCTATGGAAAGATGTGGGATAGGAGTGAGACCGACCTGTGCTCACAGCCGTAGCCCAGGCTTCACTCCCAGCACCAGTGGGGATGCTTGTGAGGCAGACCCGTGGTCCCCATGGTGCCCTAGCTGCAGAATTAGGGGAGCACATGGGGTCCTCCTTCTGCGCATGGCTGGCACATTGACACCATGGAGGCGTGGGAAGGGGCACTTCCTGGGCAAGACCACGTGGAGCTTACAGCAGGGACAGCCAGCCGCCCGCAATACTGAAAACAAGGCTGAGGGCAGCGGGTCGGGCACCGCCCGGGCTCTGGCAGAGGGGCCTGAGGTCACACCGCCGTTCAGAGTCTGCGCAGCGTCTGGGACAAGGTGCGTGCCCTCTTTGCCTCCGTTTCCTCGTCTTGGAAATGGAGCTGCGAACAGCTCCGGTGGGGGGGTGCATTGTGAGGGCTCAGTGAGATGCAGACGACCTCGTGCAGTGACTGGCACTCAGTGAATGTGGTCTGTCATGATCACTATTTAGAAAAACATCAGCATAGCTCAGGGCTACAGATCTGACACCGTGTTCCTGCCCTGTCTCGCTTCCATACGAGTACTCTGGTCAAGGGCAAGGTGGCTGAGAGTGTGTGCGGGCCTCTGAGGTGCGTGGACCATCTCTGGTCCACCTGCAGAGCGCGTCTGGAAGGCTGGGCTTCCTGTTGCATGGTTACCCGCTGATTCACATGCCAGCACAATAGCCGACCCTTACCCATGGTCCACGGAGCTTGTTGGCATGGAATCTGCAACTGGATGGGGGTGAAGATGTTGGACCCCCTCCCGTGCTCATCCAGACAAAGGACTTACAAAACTAGCAACATAATGAAGCACATTTAGCGGGGTGAGGGGGAACGGGAAGAAGTTTTTTGTGATCAGCAAATACTTCAGTTCACTGAAACACTGTCATGGTGCTCACCCCGCCTGAACCAGCGGATGCTGGCCTTGTCTGTCCGGGACGAGCGGCAGGGACGCCACCGAGGACCAGAGGCAGGAGGTCTGGGGATGCTCGTCCTGGAAGCAAAGGAGTTTGTAAAACGAAATTCCACGTCTCTTCCAGAATGTGGGCTGCTGACTTGTCTCCCAGGTCGGCTGCTCTAAAGGTGCAGCGGACAGCACTTTACTGCCTCTTAAAGATGGTGGGTGTTGTTAGGAGGAGAGGACAGAGCCCTGGCACAGGGAGGTTCAGTTCCAATCCTGAGGAAGGAACTAAAACTCCTGGCAGCCATGGAGGCTCTGGATGCAGGCTGGCTCTACCTGTCAGGTGTACAGTTAGCAACAGGGTGGCCGGGGGATAGACCATGAGACTTACTCAGGGGCCACCTTCCCGATCTTCTGGTCTTTGTGAGCCGGGTCTGGCTCCCAGGGTCAGCTGTGTCCTGAGGGATTTGTGAGGCTGGGGCCTGAGGCCGGGCTAACAGCTGTCTGGTCTCATCTGTGTCGCCGGCTGTAAAGGGGTCGGGGAGCACAGTGTGCCTCCACCTGATGGACCTTTCGTGGGAAGCATGACAGAACTCTGGGGCATCTTGATGAACCTCTTGGGGGGAAAAAGAAATCAACAAACCAACCGCAAAATAAGCCCCTGTGTAATCCCCTAAAGAAACGTCGCTGCATGGAGTCGTTGTCTGGCAGGTAGCCTGGTCATGCAGACGGAGAACATCACACCAAAAAAATTCTGCCAGGAACGGTTTCTCCCCAGGTTAGATGTCACCTGTGCTGCAGCTTTAATGTTCCATTAAAAAATATTAAAAATCCACAAACCACCCCAGATGTCCCGCGTCCTCTCTACTGCTTCTTTTGGGGCAGCCGCTACCTGGCACCGTGGCCCTAGATGTCTTTGCTGTCCCCGTAATCATTGTAGGGGATGCTGAGGGTCTGCTCCTCGCATGTCTTCCTGAGGTCCTGGCTGAGCTCTGACCAGTCGAGTCCGTAGGGCTTGATCTCGCTGTAGCGGCAGCCCAGGTACTTCAGGGGGCTGCGCCGCAGGCTGAGCTTGGGCTCCTGCAGGAGTCCATTGCACCAGCTGCTGAGATCCCCAAGCTGGGAGAGGATGAGGCCGGCTTTCCTAGGGACCAAGCACGGAGGTTAGAAAGGGGAGAGACAGGGAAGGCGAACAGCCCAAGACCATAGACTTCAAGGATCAGAGCCCAGTCCGCTTTGCTTACTGTTCCATCATTGGTGCGTAGAACGGGCCCCTCCCTAAATATTTGTCAAATGAATAAATGAAATAATAGGGTGGATATGCAAAGTGGGACAGAATGCAATAAGGAAAAATGCAAATTACTAATATTTCAATGGGAAGGTCTTCCCTTTTAAAATCACAGAGCGGGCCGTTTTGAAAGACAAACCCATTTTCTTTAAAGCCGGTAATCTGTCGTCATTAAATGACAAATCAGGGGTTTGAAACACTGAAAAGGAAATAGGTCCCCTGTCAATGCTATTTCTGTCTTAGGTGGCCGAGGCATTGAATGTCGGGCTACACTAATGATGCCTGTGTGGAGGTAACTGAACAGGATACGGAGGATGTCAGTGATGCCCTCAGAGCACACCGACACGGGCGTCCTCCGGGGGGTAGTGGCACACGTCACCTAATTAACCTCCACCTGAGCTCACGCTCCCTTCCACCATCTTCCTCTGGAAGCAAGGAGGTCACTGCCAGGGAGCCCCAGTCAGTGGGAAAAGGAGGTGGTGACAACCACCTGAGCTGCTGCTGCAGATCCCTGGGAGAGGACGGAGCAGGGGAGGTCGCAGATGCCCCAAGTTTACACACACGGGAAAGGAGTGATGTCCCTGGGCCCGGAATAGAGTGTGATCGCCTGCTTGTGCCAGTAGCTTGGGGAAATGGGTGGGCCCTCTCTCTCACTGGTGTGGGTTTCTTCCGGGCATCCTGGTGTCCAGTGTTGGAGACAGGAACTACCTAACAGCCATCTCTCAGACCTTGGCGGTTCTGACGCTGAGCTCTTAGGCATGTGAAGGAGCAGGGGTCGTCCCTCGCTCAGCTGCGTTCTTCTTCTTCAAACACCTAAGTGACCAGCGACTATGAAGGAAGTCTCGTATTTGAACAAGCTGGAAAATGCCATTCTGCGTAGCCCAGTGAAAATTCTCACAGACTTGATCAAGTGCTAGGCTCGCTTCTCAGCTGAGAAATTACCCCTGATTGCTTAATCAACAGTTCCTTCCAGGAAAATGGAAGTCTCCACACACCATTTAGAATGAGCTTTCAAAGAACAATAATCACATTCACTCTGTTCTTCCTCTTCTGCCCTGGCCAGGAGCATCAACAAGGGTGAGAGCCCACCTAAGTCCCAGGAGGGTACACTGAAAGAGGAGCGGAGAGAGGACAGGAAGAGAGTGAGGTCATGGGTCTAAGACAGACAGTGTGAGGTCATCGGAGGGCCGGTCACATTCTCGCCCACTTTGGCAGTGGGGGGGGGGGGTCAGAGGAAATTACAGAAGCACTCTACCTGCTGCCTCAAGCCCATCTTATGCAGATGGTCTCTCCTCCACCTATCTGCCTCTGCAGTTGGGCCATGCGGGCTTTCCAAAAGTCGCCACCAATGGGGACTTGGTGGCCCAGCCTTTTCATCTATCCTGCGGCAGCTCATGGGCTGTGGACAGATTTGGGGAGTTGGGAGGAGTGGAGGAAAAGGGGGTGGCTGGAGGGGGAGGAGCAGAATCTCTCTCATCTTTGAGAGACAGACAAACACACCCTGGCCATCCTTTCCCACAAATGGACGCACTTACCCCAGGAGTCTCTGCGGCTACTTTCACTGCCCACTTCTAAAAAAATAACCTTATTAACATGGGTCTGCCCTTGACCGTCTCAGGAACCTTTTGCTTTTTTAACAGCAAGGCCACCAATGTTGTTCTCAAAGTACTTCAACCCCTCAGCTCAACCCGGGAGCCTCCATGAACGTTGATGGAACTGGATTGAGCCAAACCGAGGGAATCCTTCCTGCCTGCTCACAGAAAGCCGGCATACCAAGGACCCCTTTTTTAACCGTTCCCACAAATGACTCCAGTGTGGCTGAGGGAGCTCAAGGCAGAGGATGCTTCCTTCCTCTGCTCTCCCTCAGATCCACGACACTATGAGGAAAACTTGATTTTGCACAAGCTAATGAAACTACACAGTTTACTCTAATTTTGCTGAGCCTTGGAAAACCACTAAAAAGGTTCCCTGGGAGGGGACCTCCAGTATTTGGAGAAAAGTGTGTGTCAGCAGCGGGTCTTACAGTGAGATCCATATTTCCTCCCCTGCTCACTCTCATAGTTAACCAACTTTCCCTCTGACTCTTGTTACAAGGGAGAAACTGGCCCTCTGAAGGCCCTTGGAAATCAAGATGATCTAGGAAATGTTCCTGCTATTCAAATTGTGACATTTATGTGCCTTAACAAAGAACTCTATATAGACCCCCAATAAATGTCAGAGGAAGAGGGGAAGGGAGGAGGAAGGTGGGGGAATGGAATAGGGGGGACAGCGTGAGTACTAATAAGCAGAGCTGTGATACGGTATGGAGCATAAAGGACATTTCTTAATATGTATTAACTTTCTCACGCAGGGTTGGCTTTTTACCAAAGCTGAGACAAAACAAAGTCCCTTGTCTGTATTACTCTAGGTTGTGGTCCATAGCAATGCATCTGCTTCCTGAAGGATTATCACCCTTTATAAGCATCAGGAAATAATTTATGGAAGGCATAAAGGTCTTCCTGACCTTACACATGAAACCATTTTCAGAAGATAATCCTAAATGTCCTCCTTCCTTCAAAAGTAAGGAAATAGGGGGGAAGTCTTGAACAGTGGTCTTCTAGGAAAGTTTATAATTTCTAGTGACAAGAGGGGGAGCACTGAGGCGGGTCCCCCTCCTATCTGGCCAGAGGGCTGGTGGCTGGGATGACTTCTAGGTGATCTGTTCCTTAAATAAGCCCTGTTGCCCGGAGTGTAAGAATTCCTTAAGCACTAGGGCACAACGGTGCTGATTTTCTGCATTTTCTTTGTCCCTTATTCTGAAAGTGCCTGCCCTATTTATTTTTTTTTTCATGAACTCCTAAATAATGTTGGGACATGCAGGTACCAACATTTCTGTGTGAAAAGCCTGTTCACTGTGTTTATCTGAAAATTCTGGGATTTCCAGGGAAATCTGTTTTCCTCAAAGTAGCAATAGACGGTCATAAAGAATGGAACCAAAGAGAGGCGGTGTCTCCGCACAGTCTCCCCCAAGCCCCCGGCCCTGGGACCCGGCTGGGTTGTGCCGCCAGAAAGCAGCACATCCTGAGTCTTGGGAAGCTGTAGCCTCAGGGCCAGAGGAAATCGGCAAACACTGTAATAGCCTAACTTTGTCCCAGATGGATGTCGGGGTGGGTCATTGGCTACCCTTATGTTGTCTTTCAAGAAAATGTGGAATTTAGCTCAAACTGTGTCTATAAAATGCATATCATATAAAGTTCATAGGCAAGGAATATTTATGGACAACCTCTTCAATAACATTCCTAATTTCCTTTCACAAGACCAACCTTTCAGCTCCAATAGTGTCAGTGTTTGGAGGGCTGTGCCACATGATAAAGGTGGGTGGCAGGAGGCGGTTTCCAGAGCTCAGGAACTGCATTGACGACTAGACTGCTTAGTTACAGCTTATCCAGAACCTATCTGAACAAAGCAGCTGTCGGAAACCCTAGCACTTACTCCCCTCTTCAAGCACCTAAGCTCACCCAGCACAGCTATGCAGATGCACAAATGCGTTTGTTACTCTAGTGGAGGAGCTACAAAATTTCCAAGAGCCGAGGTCTGTAAAAGAGCCAGTGAAGCCTCACCTGTGGTGGCGCAGTGGATAAAACATCGACCTGGAATGCTGAGACCGCCAGTTTGAAACCCTGGGCTTGCCCGGTCAAGGCACATATGAGAAGCAACTACAAGTTGATACTTCCTGCTCCTCCCCCCTTTCTCTCTCTCTCTCCTCTAAAAAGTAAATAAATAAATGTTTTTTAAAAGATGCAGTGAAACTTATTGATTACCTGGGGCCCAGTTCATCCTCACAGCGCCAGGTGAACTCTCCGAAGCTCTCGTAGTGCTGGTTATAGTGATACAGGACTCGGTGCAGGGTGGGGGAGCCCAGGTCCAGGAGGGTGTTGTAGGCCGTCTGCTGCTCCTTGCCACTGGTGTAGCCATTGAAGAGGTTATAGATCTTGTCCGCTATTTCTGAGGACAAATGAGATTTTATATAGATACACATATAAATGATTACATACACAGGCACATGTATGCATGTGCATATATGCATTATACATGCATACACGTATGTACATGTGATGTTTCTTAAAGAATATGGAGCCCAGCACCTGGGTTGAGTAATTCACTTTACCTTTGCCCCACTGGGTTTCTATAAAATGAAAGCCTTTGACCAGATACCTCCTAGGACTAGGTAAATTTCAGTTATAACATTGTCTTGAACGGCATTTCCTAGAAGCCAGAAACCCGAGGCAAAAGTGCACAGATGAATGTGTGTACAGGCAATGCGATCCCAGGCGAGCCGGAAAGAGGGTGGGGCAGTGCAGCGGGAGGGGGCAGAGGGAGGAGGCAGGAGCCACCGGAGCCCCACACCCACCAGTCATCCATGGGGAGGATGGAAGTAGACTTTCTCTTCAGCTCCGCTCTGATTGGTCTGTGGGGCTTCTCCCATTCGCCCCCAGGGGGCGTTAATGCCTCTGAACATGCTTGGGTACCAAGTGGGTCCTATAAAAGCCACAGGGATACCCTGGGGAGCAGGGGGCAGGCCTCTGGATCAGGGATGGAGTGAGGCACCACATGTCACACGAGGAACCGAGTGGCCGCAGGACTGCAGAGCCTTTGGTAGGGCCGCCCAGACAGATAGGAAGAGAAGCCTGCAGGTAGATCTGTGGTGACACACAATTAAATCCAGTACATCCTGCCTTCCAAATGAGTCATCTTCCGGTTTGACTGATACCTTTTATACTTCTGCCTCCAAGACGTGCATGGCTAACCGAACCTGCTGATGTGGCCAGGGGGTCAGGTGTTTGGGCAGCCTGGGCGTTCTGTCCTATGGAGCTCAGAACACTCTGTCAGGAAATGTTTTCTCGTTAAACCTGTCAGAAAGGACATGTGTTCACAGTTCCTTCCTCAACAGCTGGGAACTCAGATCAGCCAGGGAACGCTGCCTCAGCTCTCAGGTTAAATCTGGAGGAGAAGGAACTTAGTCTATAGGTGTCTGAGCCAGACTTGGCCCACTGGACCCTGTGATAGCTAAAAGGCATCGCAACCCAATTTCTTGTCATGACCCCAAGTGCATTCGGGGCTGCTGGGCAAGGGGCATCGCCGTCGGAGTGTCCTGGGCTGGAGTGAATAGAGTCTGACCCCTACTCAGTGGAGACGCTGTAGTCATTTCCTCCTTTTCCCTCCTGCCCGCTGCCTCTGAGGACAAGACCCTGGTCTCCCCCCTCAGCTCCTGGAGTGGCTAGCCCAAGGCCAGACGGGGTGGTAGGTCAAGGGAACGGTAGCTGACTGAATGGAACACATGACCTGAGAGTGAGCAGAACCTACTGCGGGCGAGGATTCCTCAGTGATACCCGTCTGTACCACGCCACACCAACTCCTGAGCAACCAAACTCTTGTAACGGGCAACTTCAGCTGCATTAAAAATAATTTCAGTTCAGGAACCCATTCAAATTTTCAGGAGGTTAAAATTCTCAGGTTGTTAAAAAAATTAAGGAGCGGGGTCAAGAGGTCCAAATATATGGTGACAGAAAATGGTGGAACTTTGGGTGATGGGCACACAATACCAACAGTTCAAATGCTATAGAAATGTTAACCTGAAACCTATGTATTCTTATTGATTATTATCCACCCCATTAGATTTAAATTTTCTAAATAAAATAAAACTAAATAAAAGAAGAAAAGAATGATGTATGGTCTCAGCAGTTAAAAGGTGTACTAATGTCCATGAACTTGACATGTGTGGATTTCAATGCCCACACCACCACTGCAAGATGGATGTGAACGTCCCTGGGTCTACAACTGAGGACATTCAGAGAGAGGCAAGGATGCCTGCTCAAGGTCACGTAGCTAGCGTGGGCTGGAGTTAAGACTTAAGCATGTGTCTGTCTTCCTTTTGCTCTTGGATGAATGCTAGTGTTCAGGCAACTAAGAGACAGGAGGTAGAGTCTTGGGGGATGCCATTCTGGGGTGACTATTTCTATACAGGCGTTACCCCTGTATTAACTTCCTTCTGCACCTGACCTAGTTCGCATGCCCATTGCTGGTGCCCCCAACTAGTTCGCTCTGTCTTTTGCCTTTTCTCTGCCTTCTCATTGGCTGCTGGGGCCTTCTGGGGAAACAGGATAGGCATTTCACCTAGGTCGGCCCACTTGTGTCCCCTCAGCACCCTGTATGTATCTCTATCTGGCACTTTCCACAACCCATGAGAAGACAGGCATGGCCCTTCTTTCTCCCCACATCCAATCCATTGGCGAAACCTCTGGGTCCTACCATGGAAATGATTTAGAATCGGACCACTTCTCATCACCTCCATCCTGATCACCGCTGTGAAAACAGCAGCTGCCCTGAGTAGCCTACTGACTCTTCTCCCCAGTTCCAACTTAGACTCTCTGGTCAAGTCCCTTTTCAACCCAGCAGGCAGGATGACCCTTACAGCTTAAGTCCGACCATGTCACTCTTTTGCTCAAAGACCTCTAGGCTTCCTGTCAGTCCTCTTTCCCTGGTAGCATGGAACTTGCTGTCCACTGAGGGAGACAGACACTGGACACACAGTTATAATGACAAATGGAGATGAATGTCCTGAAGGAAAGGGACATGGTACTATAAGGACATCTAGCAATGGTCCTTGACCCCTTCTGTGCTGCGGGAGGGACACGTGATCGAGAGCTGCAGGCCGAAGGGTGGAGAGAACATTTGAGGAAATGGGACGACACAGGCACAGGCTCATGGTGCAAGTGGGGATGGTCAGAGGGACCGAGAAGGGCAGCAAGGGTGCCACGCGGACATCAGCAGCAGAGGGGGCAGAAAGCTGCTGGTGGAGCGGGCGCAGGCCTCTCCGTGTAGGGCCCCGTAGGCTGGTGAAATATCTTTGTCACAAGAGGGATGAAAGAGATTAAAGAAGGAGCCCGATGAGGAGCGGATAACAGTTAAATGAGGCAATAAACATGAAAATACTTTCTGAAGGTGTGACGTGCTGTAGGGTCAGTAACTTGAGAGTTGGTCCAGGTCAGGCTCCCCCCAACCCCCCATGATTCTACGGCATCAAGGTGTAGCCCCTTGAATGCTGTGGGATGGTGTCCCTGGTGGTCACCCGGATACAGTGGGAGTCCGGAGCCATGTATAAGATGACTGGAGGGGGACCAGAAGATAGTCTGGCCACACGACTCCCCCAGCTGAGACCCGCACAACCAAACCTCTCAGCTTCAGTCAGCACCTCCGCTAACATGCAAACACTCTCGGTTCAGTTCTCCCGAAGGCAGAGGGGCCGATCAAGTTCCTTTCGTGCCAAAGCCCTGTGGACGTAGTACCCAGGAGAGCTAAATTCTGGTTGTGAAGGGATGTGGTCATCCCAGAATGGGACAATATCTAGACCAGCCAGGGGACATCGGGGGGGGGGGGGGAGAGAGAAGGAGACCCGGGAAGTGTGCTGCAATGGGTGTGGACTGAGACACGCTTTTCCTAACTGACAAGGGCCAACTGACAGCTGGCAATTCCTCAACAAAGAATAAACAGCTCCATCATAACTCCAAAACACAGGAAAAAAGATTTGGGAGAGAATGGTATAGCAATTAATTCCAGAATGGCAGTTGCTCTGTGCTAAACCCTTCTGGTGTATCAAAATTATGAAGAGAGCAAGGGACCCAACCAGCATCTGGAGGGCAGAGGCCACGGGGACCTCAACCCATCGGGGTACCTGCGATCAGCACGTGTGCCTGGAGCCTTCATCAGCACCTCCTGCTGACGCCCTGACCTACTAGAATGAGGACTTCTGCCTTGTGGAGGTTGAGTATTCCTGGGAGGGAGATACCCCTGTGCTGGGCCCTGAACTCTCCTCTTTCCAACCCTAAACTCTAAGATGCTCCTTTCGACTCTCTTGCGCCCTCTATCCCAGGGGGGAGGTCCTTGGGGTGATTCCTCTGCAGACCCGCTGGCCTCAGTGTCACTTACCTTGGGCTTTGACATCATCCACCACAGGGCAAGGGGTCTTCACGATCACATCACTCGGCCTAGAGCGCCGTCCTGTGTTGTCCACTCCCCACAGGGTGAACCTGGCAGGGAGAAGAAGGTGTCATCATCAGAGAGAACCAGAGGCCCCGCGGATGGGGGAGCTTTGCCTGGATGGGGTGGGAGAGTACCCCTGGCTGTGTGCTCCTGTGACTCCACAATGCACTTTTTGCCACCACCCTGGTCTAGAGCCTTTCACTGCTTCCTAGTGGGTCCTGAGAACTTGATAGCAATGATAATTCTCACGCCCCAGACCTACTAAGTCAGAGACTCTGGGGCGGGGGACCAGGTGAACCTGATGCCAGTTACATCTTCACAACCACTGGACCAACGGAAGGAGTATGCATCTATGGAAACAGAGGGTCAGAGCTTTAGTATGAAGCCTCTGCTCCCCGCCACATGGAGTTAATTCAATTCCTTTGAGCTTTATTTTCCCTTATCTGTGAAATGGAGATAACACAGCACATGGGCCCGGTTCAGGACCTGGAGCCCAGGGACGCTGCATAACTCACTGATTTTGTTTCGTCCTGTCTTATACTTGGCTGGCACTTTGACACAAAGGACTAAGGACAGTTATCCTCTTGAAAGTCAGTAATTGGCCCTGGCTGGTTGGCTCAGTGGTAGGGTGTCAGCCTAGTGTGTGGATATTCCAGGTTTGATTCCCAGTCAGGGAGGGCACACAGGAGAAGTGACCATCTGCTTCTTTACTCCTTCTTTCTCTTATTCTCTCTTCTTCTACAGTCATGGTTCAATTGGTCTGAGCAAGTTGGCCCCAGCCGCTGAGGATGGCTCCATGGCCCCCACCTTAGGTGCTAAAAAACTGGCTCTGTTGCTGAGCAATGGAGCAACAGCTCAGATGGGCAGAGCATCGCCCCCTAGTTGGCTTGCCGGGTGGATCTCGGTTGGGGCACAAGTGGGAGTCTGTCCCTGGACCTCCCCTCATCTCACTAAAAAAAAAAAAAGTCAGGAATGAAACAACCAGAGTTGAGGGGCCCCATGTCTCCATGGCTGGGGTTCTTCCTACATGCTGCTCTTTAAGACCCGTCGAGATGCTGCCCTGCGGCCAATGAGTCCCGAGTGGAAATGTGCTACAGAAGATGTGGTTCTGAGCGCCGCCCCCCAGCCCCAGGAGGAGGATGAAGATCTGGCTTTTAAAGGCTGAACAGATAATTCCCCCTTGGGTGACAGAGCTGAGGTTCTTGCCACTCAGAGAGGAAGTCGAACGTGACCATGACAATAACCTCTGCTCTCGGTACCCAGGACCTTTCACACTAACCCAGTGAGTCTAAAGAAAATTTTAATGCTGCCTTTCTTGTCACTTTCTTTCCTTGTGTGTCCTCACGGAGGCTGCCGTGACGGGCGACTCTGAACTTTCTGTCCTCCTGGCAGAGCCGCAGGGAGGAAGAGAGAGGCCCCGGGACGGAGTGGCCGGTACTCACCTTCTGGGCTGAGACAGCTGAGCCCGTGAGGCAGGAAGGCGCTGGAATGATGCTCTCAGCCGAGACAAGACAGCCATTCCCCCCCACGGCGAAGCCCGGGGGAAAGCCAGGGTCCGAGCATGTCCTTCCTCCCGAGTCCCCATGCTAGAGCCACAGGCACGCACATGTGCAGCCTCCATCCACCTGGAACCCGGGTCCAGTGGGACTTCCAATGTGCTGACCTGTCCGGTGCGGGGCACCATGACCCAGGCCACAACTGTGGACCCCTTCATGCCTGAGAATGGGACCAGGGACTTGACCTCTCTGTCTTGTCCAAACAGGTGGCTCGGTCCGCTCCCCAGACCCTGCCTTGTGCTGGACGGTGTTGTGGTCAGCCCACACCGGGCCAGCCCGCTCTTAAGGCCGCCTGGCTTTGTGTCCATCCTGCATTAAGGTCCAGCTAGGCTGGAGGACTACTGAGACAGGATAAACATGCCCGTGCTTCAGTTCATCCCCAAGTTATCCCCGTGGGCCAATTCATGTAAGACGTGGGGTCCCACGCACCTTCTGTTTGTGATGGCAAACAAGATATTAGGAAGGGAAACACTTTCCACGGCAGTTCTCTCTTTCAACATCATTGAGGAATTACTGACAAATAAACGTGTCCCACAGCCTTCTAAGTAGAGGGGATGCTTGACCTCAGAGTCATTCCTCAATGGTCCCAGCGTCCTCGATACTCAAGTGACAGTGAGGGAGCCACCAGCTTACTTTTACTCTTCAAGCCTGGAGCACTTGACACATTGCCATGGGGAAATGCCACGTACAGTCATTTCAGGAAGGCATCGTCGTGTCCACTGGTGAACGCTCAGAGTGTCACCTAGAACTACAGGGCAAAGTGAGAAGCCCTGGTCCCCATCTGGGGGTGCTAAGGTGTAAGTACACTCACTGCTGGGTCCAAAGCTGCTGTCTGCTGCCCGCACACTCTTCCTCCTCCCGGTGTGGCGGTTTCTGCTGGTCGCTCCGAATCCACTCATTTCTTCTGAACTCCTGTCTGCTGTTCACATGCCCCCAAGAGGCGGTGGCTCTCCTGTAAGCACATGCCGTGACGAAGGGACAGGGGGCTGAAGGCCGGGGATTCACCTTCCCACTCTGGCCTCGGTTTCCATATTGCTAAGATGATGATGTTGGACCAGACACCCTTTAGGGTACTTTCCAACTGTGGATTCTCAGTGGGTCTTGTGCTGTGATGCTTCCCAGAATAAAGGTTTCCGAGTGTCTTAAATGCAGCACATAGGGTGCCCAGGTCAGCCAGCCATACTGACATGCAGTTCTGCCCGTGGACCCAGCTGAGGCACCAGCTCCAAGCTTCCACGGGAGGGGCAGAGGTCGTGCTACTAGATCCTCCGGGACCTGGAGCGGCCGGGGCGTGAGACGCAGTGCGTGCAGCAATGCCAGCCCTGATTCCACTCCTTGCCGCCGAGCACGCCCCGAACAACCCGCTGTGTGACCCTGGGGGAGTCACCTGGTGTTGCTGAGCCCCAGTGCCCTCAGCCACGAAATGGGAACAGTCACCTTCATCTCACGTGGTAAGCACTCCCTAAACCAAGGCTGCCTCCCTCCATTTCATTACAGAAACTTGACGCTCTTTCTTTACAATCACTGAGTGGTTAGAAACAAACCAGGCTTGGGGCCCACGTGTTCTCCGCTCCCAGTGCCCGGCTCCTGTCGTGCACCAGGGGCTGGAGCTCAGCTCACTTCCATCCTTGTACCAGGAACGTCTCCTAGGCTTCCCTCCAGGCCCTCATCCTGCTGCCTGCAGCGCCACCTAGTGGAGGCTGGCTGCTTTTCCCTCCCCCCACGCATGATGTTGAACTCCCTCAATAATCACAGTTCACAGAAAGTTTGCGTTTCGCTAGCCAGGAGAGGCCAACACTGGAAACTCACCGAGGATGTCAGAGTGGCAGAAGGTATCAGCCTCAGTTATTGGATCAGGAAACGTAGCCACATCAGGCCACCATGAGGAGGGTCCCCTGGTGGGTAAGGGCTGGCATTCATCGGAACATAGAAACTCTTAAGTAACAGGAAGCAGGGAGCCCTTATTCTAAATGATAATTCCAGTTTCACCGAGTTTCAGGAATTTTTCAGCGGGTACCTTTGTTCCTTCTGCCTGTTCCTCTTCCTAAGGGGCCACACATGCCCAACCATCAAGCAGGCTGACTTCCCTTTGTGTTAGGATTAGCCTGTTTCTCTGCATTTCCCAACTCCTCCAGAAGACCCTTGTCTTGGCTGTCTCCCGCCTGGCCCTCGAGGGACACTTCCTTTTCCGACAAGGGAAATATTCGGCCCGGGCATCAAAGTGCGCTGCGTAATCAACACCGCTCACATTTCTCGTGCTTCGCATCTTTGAGCTCTCTGACATGGAAATGGAAATGATTTATCCTGGAAACTTCGCCTCTGTTCTGGTGACCTCATCTGTAAACTGTTAAATGGTTTTCATCCTGATGGAGTTCAAGGGTCACAGCACAACATCACAAGGGTTTCTGCCTCCAAGTATCCTGACTGTGACTTACAATCCTTCGCCTTCTCTCCTCCTTTGGAGTCTTTCAAGTCCGCATCACAAATACCCTACACGCTTGCTCCCAGCGCCCGGGGATGGGGGTGGGAGGACACCCAGAGAGAACGGCTGTTCCAGGGGCCGTGCTACAGAGCTCACTGTGTTTCCTTTGAAGAAAAAGCTGAAGGTCTCTCTAACCTCTGTCCACGGCCTAGTTCAAGGTCAATGGAGCCAGCTTGCTAAAGCAGAGTTCTTGGAATTCTGCTCCTTTCCTCCAAATCATCATCATCATCATCTCTGATGTATAACCCTCACTCTTCCCAGTCTCCCTCTCTCTTGTCCCTTCTACGTGCCATCTGCGCCCGCCCCGTGGACTGCCTTGCTGCCCACCTGTGGGCCCCTTCACCTCTGCCTCGCTGGGTCACCAGCCTGTCCCAGCACGGCACCACCTGCTGAGGTTCCACACAGTCCAATTCAGACGACGGCCATGTACGTCACAATCAGTCAGTCTTTTCTCTGCCCCGTGCTCCTTGCACTACTGCCCAGCCTGCCTGGTGTTGAAGTCAGTTCTGTAAAGTGAGTTGTTCCTCCCCCCCTCATGGGGCAGACTCTTTGCAGGATGGACTACGTTCTCTCTCTTGATCATCTCCCCTCCCCACCTCCAGTGCCTAGAAGGTTCTGTGTAATGCTGATTGGGATGAGACTTGAGAGACTCCACATGTCTAATCCTGGGACACCCTGCAGCAGCGCCAGGGTGATCAGAGGAAGGGACCGTGGGCCGTGCGCATCACTCACATGTAGAGGGTGTCGGGCTCCAGGCAGCGGACGATGAGAGAGATGGTGGTGAGCTGCTTGTCCGGCACCCGGGAGGGCATGGCGCAGGGAGCCTTCGCTCCGGAGATGATGTCATCCACAAAGCTCAGCACCGTTTCTGCCCGGAGAGAGAGGTGGAAAAGGCGTGAGACACCGAGACGGCCAAGCAAGGAGGGCACGCACAGGATCAACTCAGTGCGCACTGAACACTGAAAACTGCTCGGTCCCTGTCTTCCTAAATTCCAAGTCAAGAAGAAAGGAGACTTAGAAGGGATGGTTTTTAGGACCGTGTCACATTTAACTAACTGATTTAGAGCCATCTGACCAGAGTTTGTTCAGAAACGACTAAGGCAAGATGGGCATCCCACGTCCGTGAGCTCTTATGAAAGGTCCATGGAGAGAACAGCTGCTCGGGGCATGGTCATTGCCAGACCCTCGAGGTACGTGCACTGCAGGGAGGGGGCCTCAGAGGAAGCAGTAGACAGCAACCCAGGTCTGAAGGCACTGAATGTGTCCCTAGGTCTCAGTGATAGTGTCACCAGAAGGTATTTAGCCTGAGTTAGATTGTGGATGCCCCCATCCTGTTGGTGACCACGTTCATGCACAAGTTGCAGGAATAACTTGCGTGGATCTCTCCTGTGTGCACTCAGGGAAATAGTAAGGCATGAAGTGTTTTTCATGGGGTGTTTCTACTCCTTCATGACTTCCTTCTTCTAGCTGGTTCTAGCAAAAGTGGAGTTTGCTTTAGGACAAGACATTGGGCTAAGCGAATCTGTTCACACATGCTTTTGGCCAGAGGGGGGTTATTAGCAAAGAAAGCTTTTTCCCTCCCCCGCCCCCTGTAATCACAGCAGTGGTTAGCACAGAATTGTTTCCTGATTATGGGCTAGGATAACTAGGGTACTGTATTGTTATTTCTTTGTGGGTGTGCCTGGAGGCAATGAAACAGACACCTCTTTTATAAACAACAAGCAAGACAAAAATCAAAACAAGACTGGTCAGATGCTCACCATGCAAAACCCTTACATGAACAAGACGTCGGCTGCTTGGCACCGGGACACAGGGGACCTGGAGCCAGGCCAGGGGGCAGGGCGCTTCCCCTCTCTCTTTCCTGCCCTGGGTGGAGATGAGCCCGTGAAGTGGGAGCCACTCACCTGTCTCCACTTTGGAGTGGTCCATCCTTTCGGTGACCTTCTCTTGGCGGAGGAGGTAATCTACAATCTGTACCCCGATGGGAGGCTCCGAGTGTTCCCACTCCAGGACGACGAGGGTGCTGCTGGGCTCGTGGACCGTGGACAGTCTCAGCCTGAGGGCACACAGAAGGAAACATGAAGTGGGGACCCAGCTGAGACCTGTCACGGTGGCCTTCTGACACCACCCCCGGGCCACTTTCTCCACTGTCACCCTCTAAGCTCTTTCCTAACCTTTCCCTTCACGGACCACTACACTGATCTCTCTGAGGACCTGTCTCCTTCACCAGAGAGTGAGGTTTCCTGAATATCCTTGCAATCTGTGTTTTATCTCTCTCGGTGCCTGTTACAGGTTAGGAACCCAGCATATATTTGTAGTTAAATCGGTAAGTGGGGGAGACAGAAATGAATGAATGCCTGCATTTCAGTTAGCAATAGGGTTTTTGGGGTAGCCCTCTACGGGGCTTGAACACATAATTTGTGGCCTTGCTCTTGCAAACGAGGAGAATGTGTCTCTAATGCTCATGCGCAGGCCCACCACCCTGCATGACCAAGGCCACGAACAGCTCAATTTCCACGGCATTGCCAGGATCCGCCCTGTGGGTGGCACCCCGGCCTCCCTGCTCGCTCCCCCAGGCTTCCTGTGGGTTGGGCCCTGGAACAGGCTCCGTTTGGAGGCAATGGTCACGGGGAGCTTTACTGGACAAGTGAAAGCTGGCCGCACGTCAGGGTGTCTGTCCTCAGGCTGATGTCTGTGTCTGCAAACTCCTTTGAGGTTCTGTGTTTGGTCTTGGGTTTTTTCTATGAATATGCCGATTCTGGATTCCATCCTTTTCTCGCTTCCCCCCAATTCGCCGTCCCCTCATCCTGGGTCCAGCGTCCATCCTGACCACTTGCTCTCTGCCCTGCTGCCTCTGACTTCTCCGTACGCTGCCGACACACCACAACCGTTAATTGACATGCACTGGTAGGCATCTCCTCCCGGTCCAAGTGGTTTCAGTTCCCTGCCCTGTTCTGACTTCATGTGTGTGTCTCGGGTTTCTCACTTGCTTCCAACTCCCCGCTTCTGCCTAGACCGCTGGCTTCTGGGATTTGTTCCCAGTTCCTGCTGCCTTCAGCCTCCCTCCCCTCCACACATCTCTGATTCCCATCCTTGGTCCCCACGCCACACGACCACTCGTAACCCGGGCCCTCCAGCCTCTGCCCGGCCTCTGGGATCGCTGGGCCAGGCACTGCGGCGCAGCACACCAGAGCAGCGTTCGCTTTCAAGTCCGCAGAGATTTATGGAGCCCCGTTACCAAGAAGAATGTGCCTGGTGAGTGCTGAAGCCGCCGCGAGAGCCGAGCCAGCGCCGGCCCCCGTTTTTACGGCGTGGCCCATGGAACAAACATACGATTATTATACATGTGATTATAATATTGTGTGATAGGAGCTTCCACAAGAAATCGTGGGAGGCTGTGGCAGCAAGAGCAAGGAACGCGACTAGCGGGAAAGTAATGCGAAACACATGCTCCTCGGCGGCTTGCTCTGATGAAGCGCATAGTTTGCATATGACATTAAAGATGGAACGGGCCCCAAACGGTGCAGATATTGACAAACTCATTAATTAGAGTCATATGCGCAGTGCTCTTTTGCAAAGAAAACATCAGGGAGCCAAGGCAAGGAACGGAGCCTTTCTGAGAACTCCGCTTCGGTGGAAACGTGGACCGAGGCTGGGAAACAGAGGTGCGTGTGATGTACACACACACAGACCTGCGGAGAGCTGGCGTGCATTTTGGTTTCCAACCACTGATGGAACCTCAAGAAACTGAGGTCTGCTCCTGCCCTCAGACGTGATCCGAGTAAGCAAAGCAAAGCCTGTGGTAGGTGTGCCTGGTCATGACAATTTCAGCCCAGTTTGAACTCTATCTCTGACATTTATTAAGTGCAGGCTTACAAATGAAGTCGGCCCTCGGCCACTCATGGTGGTAGATCTCGTGTCCCTGATGCTGTTTGGTGGCTTCAGTGCTCTGGGTCAAAGGTAGCCTTCTCAGTCGGTAGCAGCACCATCTTCCTCCAGTGGCTCCCTTTCTGCCACAACAAAGGGCTCTTCCTAACAATGGGCTGCATTATCTTTTGACCCAAGAGGTCCAAGTCATGGCTACAAAGAGCAAGAAGCCAGTGGCTGGTGGGTCTGAAACTCCCCACATGGAGAAGGCCTGTGGGCAAGAGAAGACGCTGGCTTGCAGTGACACTCTTTGTTGTGTTGTCTGTGTCGGGTTTCTTCCTGCTCGGTCCTGGCTCCGTAATGTCCACCCACTGCCGGGGACAGCACTGCCAGGGACAGGCAGGGGGCAGTGTTCGCCAACACAAGCCGCTCACTTGCTGGTTCCCGCTGCCGTCTGGCCGCTGCCTCCTCTGCCCTCCGAGTACCGTGGGTCCTGGTCCTCACACTTCCGGCTTCCTTAGCCTGATCAACCCCGTGGGGCCTGCTCCCCCCATGGGCCCTACCAGCGTTCTTGACGAGATGCCATCATTCTGTGCTCCACTCCAGTGGCAGAAGCCACAGCAGAGACTAAGAGAGGTTCCTGCTGCCCTGGGCCCTGGCCTGTCGGGGTTTACAGGGTGTGCAGCCTCCCCCTGAGGGGGAGGAAACTGGACATGTCCATTCTCAGCCATCTTTGCAGCACTTTCTACTCTCTGCACCCCTCAAATGCAGACGCTACTAACTCAGGCGTCCTTTCTCAGAGCTGCGGCCCCACACTCCTCATGTCCTTGCATTCGAGTCACACCCTCTTCTCTTCCCGCAGTTTACTTCTTTCCACAGCTCAGCCATCTTTCTCTCCGGCCACTGGCCATCACTGTGGGACTGCCTCACTGTGGGGCGGCCTTGCTCTGGGATGAATGGCCATCGCTGTGGGGCGGCCATTGCTGTGGGGCCATAACTATGGGGCCATGGTTATAGGGTGGCCATTGCTGTGGGGTGGCCATCACTGTGGCTGGCCATCACTATGGGGCCATGACTGTGTGGTAGCCATGCTGCGGGGCCATGGCTGTGGGATGGCCATCACTGTGGGATGAACGGCCATCGCTGTAGGGTGATGGCTGTGGGGCAGCCATCACTGTGGGGTGGCCCCGCTCTAACTCCAGCACAAACGGAAGGAGCCTCCTCCTCACACGGTTCCTCTGGGACGCTGCTTTCTCAGCGGTGGCCCATTCACCTTCCAGCTACCCGGTCATAGTCTAGATCCATTCTCAACTCCTTATTCCTTCTCCCATCCACGGCTGGCCACCAGGCCCTGCCGGCTCCACCTGGAGTCCCCTCTCATTTGCATTCTCTCTATTCTGGGATGGCTGGTCTCACAGCCTCTTAGCGGTGCTCCGCTTCCTGCTCTGTGACCTTGGAGTCCACCTGAGTTCATCTCCTTGTCTATAAAAGGGGGACAAGAGTACCTGTGTGCTCCACAGGGTGCCCGACACCCAGCAGTGGGCTGTGGCTTCATTAGGGCCTCATCAGAGACCTGACTTCCCCCTGGCAACAGCCTTCTCACCCTGTCTTCTGGCCACGCTGTCTTACTTTCTCCACCTTCAGGGACAAACTCAAGTCCACCACCTTCATGAAGCTGCTATCATTCCCCAAACCCAGACACGACCATGACCTTCTCTCACTTTCTTTCAGTGGCTCACAGGGCTGTCCTCAGGCCACTCCTTCTGCCATCACAGTGAGTGCCCCTTCCCCCCGGGTGCCGTGTTGGGGTGTTCTTTCTGTTCCCCAGTACCAGCCCTCTGTAATAAGCGTTTGCAGAACAAGGCCGAGGCGTGCATGCAAGAGCGAGGCAGAGGAAGGGCTCGTACACAGGCTGTGGGAGAGGCGCACATGTGGGGAGCCCGTCGGTGCCGAACGCGGTGGAGTCGCATCGACACCAGTCCTCGATGACATCTCCAGTCCCTGAGCACCACAGAGAGCTCATGGTGGCCTCCTGCAAAAGCTGTGAGAGAGGGCAGAGAAAAGAGTGAGCATTGGGGGACCACGACCGGGCCACCAGCATCAAGGGACAATACAGCAAAACTCTCTTTGGCCCTAAGTACCGTATTTCCCCATGTACAAGACAAACTTTTGAAAAATGTGGGGTCTAAACACTGGGTGCGTCTTATACAGTGGTTATGGCATTTCTAACGCCATAGATGGAACTGAGGATGAGGCAATATATGAAGACAGTGATTCTTCATCAGACACAAATGAGGACAAGCGAATAGATGGGAGTTTTGACAGTGATGAGGAGTTGTGTGAATTTTATGATGAATAAAACTTGAGTTCAATAACTTTATGTAATACATTAAAAAAAATTTTTCGGACCCCAAAATTAAGGTGTGTTTTATACATGGGAGCATCTTCTACATGGGAAAATGCAGTAACATCCATTGGACTAAGGCTGTAGTCCTTCTTCACCATATGTGACCTGAAATTCCTACCCCAGGAGACTGTTCTGGGAAGCCTAGGCCAGGGGGTTGTAGTCTTTTTACACGTGGGGACTGGTGGAAATAGGAGAATTATTTCAGGGACCGCATGGGCAGAAATCACCCTGAGCATAAGCGAATTCGACTAAGAGCATCGGGTCTATAATCATCATACCACGTCAGGGTGGTTAACTCTTTTGAGGACTTGCACAAAATTTCTGGCAGACTGGTCCATGGACTAGCGGTTCAAAAACACTGGCCTAGACCTCCTAGTACCTCTAGGGTCTGTCTCACATTAGCATGACAGTTGTCCCTGTGGTTGAGAACTTGGAAGCAAGTCTTACCCCACCTGCCATCTCCCTGTTAGTTCGTTCCATCATTCTGCCATGATGACCTCTTTACCAGGTGATCAGGGAACCAGCCCATTAGCACTCTTCCCTTGACCCAGAGCTGCTCAGCCTTCTCTCAAATGTCTCCCTGCCCTGATCACCTGCCCCAGTGCGCCCCGTGCTTTCTCCTTTAGCGGGCCGTGGACGCCTCTCACCTGCTCACCCATGAACTCTAGCCCTGCTGATCACGGCCACACAACCTTGAGCACGGGAGACGGATGCTATGCACACATCAATCACATATAAATAGTACACGTCAGTCATCAGTAAATGCCAGCAATTATTATCATCTCTGAATGACAGCGTTGGGTCCTTTGCAAAGCTTCTAAATACCACAGAGTCTAGAACAGGTCTTTCCAAATAGCGGTTTCACAGCACAGGTTCACTCGTACATAAAAGGACACAAGGACCAAATTAAGCCCGTGAGGGGGGGCAGAACTTGTTTTGCGGCCATGCCCTAGGGAGGAGGGAGGCCCTGCTGCCTCCGCCCCCCGCCCAGGGTGCGGGAGGGTGGTCCTGGCCGCAGTGCACGTGGCTGCCCAAGGTCAGGGCTTTCTCTTTGCGTCAACCCAACAACTGCAGCCTCTGCTTTTCCTGTGATTCCTTCTCTGTCCCATGGTCACCAGACCCACAATAATCGGCAAATAAGAGGAAGGGAACAGCTAGCCTGGAAAATTTTTCGCCAAAAAATAGGAGGAGGAAGAGAAGAATGAGGAGGAAGAGGAGGAGGAGGAGGAATAAGAAAAAGATAAAAAAGACAACCCTACAGCCAGCATGCTACCCGCCATCCTTTCAGAACCTAACAGAGGCCATTTCAGATCAGAAGGGTTGAAGCGGTGTTCACACCTCCTCAGACTGGCAGCCTCTGAGGAGCGGGGACGATTCTTGGTCATCACTATGATTTGTGGAGAGTTTTAGGATTCCCAAGGCCCTGACACTAGGTGCTGACACGTTAGCTTTAGCCCCATGATAAACAGTTGTGATTTACAGTGGAGGACACGTAGTGTCAAGGAGGTTAGGTGACATGCTCAGCATCACAAGCTCGCGGGTGGGGCAGGGCCAGCACCTGAGCCCAGAGTGACCGGTGGGACAGCTCGGGTTGTTCCCGGGCGAGCTGAGTACTGGTGCTGCGTTCCCCCCCCGCCCCACGGAAGCGCGGTGCACGTGGGTGCTCACGTATGCCTTGTCTGACTGAACCAAATTCAAATCAAAAGGTGTATTTAAAAAATAAAACTTGGGAAAGAGGATAGATTTGAGATATTTGTGGCCCTTGCTGCTGGACTAGATGTTAGAGGAAGATGAGAAAAAATGTCTAGGATTCATCCCTGGTCTCCAATTTGGTCAACTTGGTAGAAAATAACGCCACTCGCTGACGTGGATGTAGCATGCATAGGATTTGGGGTGGAAGGCGGTGAGTTTGGGGCTGTTGGGTTTGAGATACCTGGTTGGTTCTATCGCTGGACCTCCTGGTTTCTAGAGTGTCATCACAGATTAGACTAAATATGGTATCAGAGATGATCTAGTCCAATGGGGCCAGTGAGGCCGGGGTGGGGGCAGAAACAGGCCTGATGTTGCACCCAGGGGCAGAGGTGGCACGCTCTGAGGGACCAATGCCAGCACATGGCACCCCGCCCTTCTCTGCTTCCTCACTCCTTCCTCTCTTCAGGAGAAATAGCAACATCACAGGGACAGCAGAGGAGCGGAGAGAAACATGATGGCGGCTGACCTCCCGCCCGGCCACCTTGTCTTTGTGTTTAGAAAGTCACGTGTTCAACACAGGGCCCGGTGCAAGACACATCCCAGCCCTACTTGAGACCTGTTGGGGGAGCCAGGGGAGGGCTAGGTGGGGAAGCAGGGGCCCTGGGGAGGGGATTCCTAAGGACAAACTCCCTCCAGCGTCCTCCCTGCACTTGCGAGGCCCCTGAAGGAAGCAAGGACTCCTCGCCCTCCATCCCCCACCCAGATTGTCTTAACCTCAGCCCTGCATGCCTGGTCCCATGGATGCTTCTGGAAGGGAGCTCTGACTCTGTTGTCCCCTGGCAAGGGCACAGCAGCCGCCTCGGGCACTTGGAGGAGGCACAGCGGGGGAAGGTAAGGGCGGGCTGGGCACTGGATCAAAGCCACTGTTGCCCTGGGGTTTGGGTCTCCATGGCGACACAAACCCCTTCTCTTCATCTTTCAAAGCCCCTCCGGTGGTCCCTTCTCTCCTACTCCTCTTCCCCTGGTCATGTCTATGAAATGGAACAGGGAACCATTTATCTTTCTGTTCCCGTGAGAAACCTCATTTCCAAACACTCAATGAAATCTGTGGCAGAGGCAGATGGGCGAGAGAAACACACATTCACACACACACATGTATGCACAATCCCTCCTGTTGGGTTAGGCACCATCTATGAAACAAGCTGTTACACTCCAGGTGTCCCTTAAAGGAGGACAGAGAAAGCAATTATCACCCCACCTGGATGGGGACACCTCTCGGGCAGGTAAGCAGCTCACTGCTGTGACTCCACCATGTCTCACCCCCAAGGTCACCTTTGCTCTAGCTCAGAAGTCCACCACCCTGAGCTGCCTGTTTTATTTTTGTCATGGCCGTTGTGTCTGCTGTGACCCACTCTGCCCTGTTTTTGAGGAGACCGGACAGAGGAGTCATCGCCTGGGTCACGTCTCTTCCGCGTATCATTTGGGCCCCCGATACCCCCCTGGCACCTCCTCGGGCCAAATGCAAAGCCCTCTGCTGCTGGTGTTTCCTCCTGGAGCCAGGAGTCCAAGGCCACTTACCCGCTGGGTCTGGTTGTTGGTCACCAGCTCATAGATGGGGGCTGCCCTGGTCACCTCCAGCAGAACGGGCTCGGCGGGGGTGTCGGTGCCAGATGTCACATGGCACAAGGGGCAGGATGAGGGGCACCGCCCCTTGCTCTGGCACTCCATGCGCACTCCGGCCGCCATGCGCTTGGTGCCAGACTCAGACAGGCTGGTGATGTACTCTGGGAATGTCAGCACCTTGGGGTCTCTCTCCCGCTCCTCCGACTCATCAGACGGGGAGTTGCCTGCCGAACAAAAAAGGGACAGTGAGGGAGGGGGCGGAGTGAGAATGGGCCTGGCCTCTGGTCAAACCCTTGAGGGGTTCAAAATGTCACTGAGGGGGTAAGGATGTGATTCTGTTGTCCCACTTAATGTGGGGAACCCCTGCTCTCAGAAACTCCAGATGCTCTAAGTGTGAGAGCAGCTGTTTCCTTCCTGAATGTCGTCAGCTCCTGGGGACGAGTCTGCAGTTTCTGCTGTCACCAGTAATGCAGACAAAACTGCAGCAATTGCTCTGTGGCCGTTTGTGCATCCAGAGAACGGGGGCATGAAGAGTGCCTGCCTCTAGCACTGCAAAGGAATAAAAACCAAAATGATTTTTTTTTTAAATAAACATCTTTTTTTAAAATTATTTATTTATTTATTCATTTTAGAGAGGAGACATAGAGTGAGAGAGAGAGAGAGAGAAAGAGAGAAAGGGGGGAGGAGCTGGAAGCATCAACTCCCATATGTGCCTTGACCAGACCAGTGCAGGGTTTTGAACTGGCGACCTCAGTGTTCCCAGGTCGACGCTTTTTCCACTGCGCCACCACAGGTCAGGCAAAACCAAAATGATTTTAAAGCACGTAACAGTGGCTTGCAACATTGAATAATCATCATCACAGTCTTCACCATAGCTATCGGTAAGACTGATCGAGCTCCTCCGTACCAGGGATGTGATATCTGATCAAGACCTCCTTTAACCCTTATGCTAGGTCTCTGCATGGAATTCTATCACTCTACCCATTTTACAGATGAAAAGTAAAGTCAAGAGCCTCAAGATCACACAGCTAGGACGCCAAGAGAACTGAGAGCCGAATCCAGTCTTGTCCGACTCCGAAACCTTCGTGCCACAGGACATCTCAGCTTCATTATTAATCAATGGAGAGAAAATGGGGAGGGAAGTTTGACTTTTTCAAAAAGCTCTGCACTCCCAAGCCAGAGAGACAGGCCCTTACCACCCCAACTGACAAGTAAAAGGGAGTCGAGGGGTCTCCTGGTTTATTTTTGGTGACAAACATTGGAAATGCCTACCAGCAAATAAGAGTTTGTCCCCGAGGGAGGAAAAAAGCACTGCTTGGTATTTCTCTTACAAGCTTTCATGATTTCCCCCTCAACTTATTAATCTTACAGGAAGATGAGAGGGGACAAGACCTGGCTGACAACAAGACCTGGCTCAAGGGTCCCCTGCCCCCTTGTAGCCCCATACATGAAACAACTGCAGGAAGTCTACTGGGCTTTAGGAAACAATGACCAGACACAGAACATCCATTCTGTCCTCTCGGATGCAGCAAGAACGCAAGTCTCGATGAGCCGGATCTTTGGGGGAATGTGTTGCAAGGCTTTGCAAAGTGGTTCCAGAAGGTGATTGCGAGATATGACTCGTTGGCTTCATAGCAGCATCATCTCTTACGGGGTCCAGGGAGCACCCCGCTGTCCCCCTTCTGTTTGCTGCTTAATACGCAGCATGTCAGCACTGCCGTCTCCCGGATGGGCAACCCCATTAGTGTACGAGGTATCTCTACTCCGCTGCTCCCGGGACGCGGACCACTCCTGCGCGCAGAGGAGAGGCCCGGGACTCACTCAGCGACTGTAAATGTGGGACACAATGTATTTCACATTTGCATCTGGTTTGATAGCGGATCCCGAGTCGGGCTCCAACCCTTCCCAGGGTACCAGAAAACGACATCCCTGCAACATGACAAAACCAAGAATGACCCAGGAGCCCACACTTGCTTAGCCCCAAAGTCACTCCACACCCTGTGTAAAGCTTGCCTGACATTCAGGCTTGTGTAACTCAGGGCTGAAAGTGTTTGTCGAGGGGCCACGGTCTGGCAGGACTCTTCTCAAGCAGCCCCTGGCCAGACGAGCTATATGAGCTGGGCAGGGGTAAGTGGGGGCTGAGGGGAGGTCTTTGACTTCTTGATGTTATTTCTAGAAAAACAGGCATTTGTTCATTGGGAAAGTAAATTTGGGGGAATAAACACAGTAAAGATAAGTACTTCAAGAGGAGAGTTTGAAAATTTTGCCTTTCAAGCCTTACCAAAGAGTGCGAGGGTCTCTCAGTTGGCCCACAGGCCTCTTAGAATAAATGCACTTCGTTATCAACCCACAGCTCTCTTTGCTGACAATGCCTTCAACAGAGGCCGGGAAAAGGCATCCATGAAATGACCACTAGGTGGCGACATCAAGTCTAAAACAACTTCTGAGAGGAAAGAACCAGTGCAATCACTTAGGCATTGCAGAAAATCAAACTATGGAAAAGTAAATAAAACATGGCTACTTTAAAAAAAGAATTGTTGTGGCATAATTTTTCTCCATCGATTAATTAAAATATTAATAAATTAAAGAATTACATCCAAAGTATTCTAAGGAGGAAAATATAGAACGAGAAACACAAGATAATAAAAACAAAACCCACAAGAGAAAATATAAATCCTCCTCAATATCCTGCACGTGGAATAAATTTTGCTTGAGGGGAGAAATAAGATGCCAAGAAATTCCTTTTTTCTCACCTCCAATCCCCAAAGGCCCCTACATCCACATCCATAGATTATAGAACATCTGCCCCTCACTGCTCAGGATATTCGGGTCTGACAGTCAAGTTCGGCCACCAGAGGGCACTGCAACCCCACACAGTCTGGAGCTGAGTGACAGCCTCCCGCCCCCAGCAATTCATCATTAAAGCTTTAATTGCTGTGAACATTTGAGGGGCTGCTCCCCTTGCTGCTGTCTTCTGGCTTCCCCAATTAAAATCCAGATGATAACCTGAAACCCACATAATTTTATTAACCAATGTCACCCTAATACATTTAATAAATATTTTTAAAAATCAAGATCCTTAAGGCGGAAGGAAAGATGATGAGATGCATCTTCTTTTTTTTTTTTTTTCTTTTCCAAGTGAGAGGAGGAAAGATACAGAAACAGACTCCTTCATGTGCCCCAACCGGGATCCTCCCAGCAACCCCCGTCTGGGGCCGAGGCTCTGCCCATCTGGGGCCATGCTCGCAACCGAGCCATTTTTAGTGCCTGAAGCAGAGGCTTCATGGAGCCATCCTCAGCACCTGGGGCCAATGCACTCAAACCAATCCAGCCATGGATGTGGGAGGAGAAGAGAGAAAGCGAGAGAGATAAGGGGGAGGGGAGGAGAAGCAAATGGTCACTTCTCCTGTGTGCCCTGACTGGGAATTGAACCCAGGACATCCACATGATGAGCCAATGGTCTATCCACTGAACCAACCATCCAGGGCTGGGATGCATCATTTTTAATTCCTGCTGTGTGCTGGAGATGAGGCCGTTGGGGGTGAAGGTTGCCCTGAAGACTTTGGACAGTCCCCTGCCCTAGTTTATCAGGGCCAAGTTAAGTATTTTCTCTGAGGCTCGCACTGCCTTATGTCCCCTCATTAAAGTACTAATTGGGCTGTGTTAATCACTGCTTACATGACCCTCTGTCCCCCATCCTCCCCAGACTGACTGCTGCGAGGACATGAGGGCGTACAGTCCCTAAGTCAGGTCTCACTGGGGCGGGTACCTGGAACTGCTTATAAATGTTTGATGAATGAATGATTAAATGAATGGTGGGCCCAAGATGCTTTAACACACATGGGAAGGGGCGGGGTCACTCAAGCTGGGGAGGACATATTAGGGACAGTCACTGACAGCAGGCAAGACTTAGCATAAAGGACATGTTTCCACCCCAAGATGCAGGGATGGGCCCTGCAGGGATAGGGCAGGGAAGGGTCCTGTAACAACAACAAAATCAACATGCAACCCCACCCCAGTATCCTGCAGCCCTGGACAGGTACAAGGTTAGGGATGGGAGAGGCATGGGAAGGAGGGTGCAGAAGAAGATGGTGGGAAACCACCCAACTGTTTTAATTCAGAGTCACATGGGCCTTCTTCTGGATATATTCCTGTGCAGAGGAAGCGGGACCTGCTGGAGACCAAGACTAACTGCCCCTCGGTCTCCACCCCCCCATCACACAGGATGGAGCTGTCTAGAGAGAGGCTGGATTTACACACAAGTGATGAGCAGCCCACTCCCAAAAGGCTCCGGCAAAGAATAGAGATGTGCGTGTGAGAGAGATTTTTCAAGGAGGAGATGCATTTTCCATGCGCGGTTAAAGATACAATTGGGAAATACGCCTTAAAATGATGGAGTCCGGTGGTGAAAGCCCAGATAAATCTCCCTGTGCCCGAAGAGAACACCCATAACCATCGCACCTGCGGCAAGTGAATGTGCAATTCAAATCCTGAACGCTTCAGGACTGTCTGATCTCTGACACTGGCTTCTAACTCCCCTTCACGCCCACGTGGGCGTGAGAGAGGCCTCTGTGTGGAGAGGGGCAGGGAGGGGACCCCCCACTTCCTTATGATTCAGTGGCTCCCCTCTTCCATCGCCCACTCCAATTACAGCCCTGGGCAGCTTCTCCCCTCCAACCCTCGCGATCCTGGATAGAAACACTCCAGCAATTTGAGATGGTACACTGTCTCAACAAAGCGAATAGGCTACTTCAAACAAGTATACCATCTCGAGACATAAGAAGCAAGCTCCAATTAAGGTCGTAAAAGATTATAATTGGCACAGGTGCCTCCTGATCGAGAATATAGGGTGAGGCCTCCTCTCACCAGCACCACCCTTCCCACTGTTTGCAGGCTCACCCACTGCTCCGGGGAGGCTCTGGAGTCCAGCCATGACACTGCGGTTTCTACAAGGAGAACAGCCAACCTGAAATGTAGTTAACCACCCCAAACACACATGGCAAAGCCTTTTGCAAATACAGTTTGCTATAAATAAATACCATCCACCCGAGGCTACAGAATATCAGGGTGTAAGAATATTGGCCTTCTCAATGTTCAGAACCTCACTGTGGCCATGCTCATGGCCTTGGGCATGGACATATTGACCCACTTAGACTCAGGAGCACACGAGGATGATAAAAGTGACTGAGCCATTTCCACGCCGGGCCTGCTCTACTGGTGGGAACTGGAAGGTAACGAAGGTGAATTAGTTGTTATGAAGTAAATTGGTACAATTCTTATAAGATTTAGGGGCTGCTTTAAGAATCCCTCTCCCGAGTTGGTGCCCAAGGCAATGTGACGCTAATGACATCACAGCTAGAGCTCCAGAGTAGTTCATCAGGCAGTGAAGAAATCAAACGCAAGCTCATCAGATCCCAGCTTCTGGAGACGGCTTGGGGCCTGCAGGGCACACAGACAGTCTGACGTGGGGGCAATGGAATGTGGCCGTAGCATACTGAGCCCCGAGCCCACTGATGCCCCCACGCCAGACACCACCCCCACCTGTCCCTAGTCTACACCGTCTAGTTCACATCCGATGTCCTGAGTACCTGAAGTCACATTGCTGCCCGTGTAACCAGGCTCAAGCCAGCCTCTCAAGATGTTTAATCACAGCTTTGGAGAGGGAGGTTCGGGTGACTATGGAGGGACTGGATCAGAACTCCTAGGACTTGCCATGCATGGGACGTGCTCTCAGAGCAAGAGAAATGACGATGGGTTAATAATTAGAGGGAAAAGATAGGGTGCAAACTGGCCACTCCTCTACACCTCTACATGAGCTAATGAGTGCCGTGGGCTCAGGGACTGTGTCTTCTTCACCTTTGACACTTTGCCCCATTCAGGTGTATATACCCATTCCCATACCCATCCATCCACCCATCCATCCAATCTATCTATATCTACCATCTAGGTGTTACCACTATTATTTATATCTATTCTCCCCTCTCTATATACATACATACATACATACATACATACATACATATCCATATATGTCAGAAGAGAAAGGGAGTGAATACATTAAGTCATAATAAGAGATTCAATTTTTCTAAAAGGAGTCAAACATAATGAAACCAAAGCATCTTTGAATGGTCTCTAGTCCTTACCAAAGCTTCAATCGGTAGAAAGAACAAAGCATTTCTGATGACGGCCAACTCCGTGTCTCCAGCCAGGATCTCTTCCTCAAGAGTAACGGAACCCTAATGTGCACGTTCAGCAACCCACCCAAACGCCTGCCCATGGGGCTCCTCAGTACCAGCACGCCCCCTCCCCCAGCACCTGTCTTCTCTCGCAGGTCCCAGCCCAGCAAAGGGCACCGACTTTCCAGCTGCTCAAGGCAGAAATCCTGGCATCATTGTTGGTTCTGTCCTGCTCTTCCAGTCACCCCCTCACCCCTGTCTTCTGAAGTCTCCATTCTTTACCCTCCAACCATGTGCCTTCCTGCGTGACCCCTGCTGCCCCAGAGCAAAGCAGCCTAAGGGGTGAGGTGGAGGTCAGACTGCCCGGCTTGATTTCTGACCTTACCATCTGCTGGGTGTGTAACTGAAGACAAGTTTCCTAACCTTTTAGGGCCTGGGCTCTCTCCTATATCAAATGGAGAGAGTAACTGAACTGATTTAGCAAGGCTGTGGTCAAGATGAACTGTTACAATTCACAAAGAGAGTGTAGCAGTGCCTGGGATATGGTGAATGTTCTCTAAATTTATTCTCACAATGCCTGTCTGCTTACCTGCCCCCACCCCACCCCTGCCACCAGCCACCCTTGCAAATGGTGGCCTCCTTGAGGGAGAAATTACATCTTGTTCTTCACTATAATATCTCACAGCGCCTAGCACGTAATGTAACTAATGCATTCGACAAGTCATTAAACAAATATTTGTCGCATGCCTACAAGTGTTCGCTGAATGAACAGATCACTCATAACGACTTACACACACAGTGATGACTGTTCTGTGGAGGCTAACTGGACAGGCTGGGTTTAAAGTCATTTTCTGCCATAGTGTCCTGGGTTCTTTTGAGATGTTCTAGTTTTCTTCTTCTGAGAGGGTCAGGAATCCAGAGCGAGTACCCCTACCCTCGGGAACCAGCGGGAAGCGGGAGCTGGTCTGAGGTGCTCTAGTTGCAAAGACTGAAGGGGACACTGCCGAAGTATGTCTTGCAAATCCTGTGCAATGTCCACCTGCATCTCAAAGTCCGTGAACGTCCATGCAGTAACCAACTACGTTGGGATTCCGGGATTTGAGCATGAGAGAAGGAGCAGTCACCATGCTGGCACTGAAGGGTAGGCAGGGGTTCTCTTGTGGCTAGAAAAATGTGGGAAGGTCACACCTACTAATGTCACAAAGTGACAGAGGGCACAATGGACGCCCTGGGCCTGTGGGGCCATAGGTATCAAACAGCAGCTGAGTTGGATCGTGTATCACTGTGGGGGTAACAGCAGTCATGTTGGGGTTCAGTCATACATTCCACCTCATCAGCCAAGAAGGCAATGGCTGTGATAGCGAAAGAGAGATAGAGAGATAGAAATAGAGATGGAGAGAGGGAGGGAGGGAGGGAGGGAGATGAGAGGGAGGGAGGGAAGGAGGGAGAGAGGGAGAGAGGGAGAGAGAGAGAGGGAGAGAGAGAGAGAGAGAGAGAGAGAGAGAGAGAGAGAGAGAGATCGGGAACCAAGGACGGCTCTAAGGAGGAAACGTGCAAACCTGCACCTTCTGCAGGTTTCTGCTTCGCCCCATCCTGGCTGGCACGCGGAGGTCAACCCATCCGCGCTCCCCGCCCCACATCCGTCACTCCCCATTGGCTCACAGAAAGTGAATCTTTCTTTGGTGATTAAATGCTGGATGACCATTGGCTCACGACTGTTCAACACATTCAGAAACGGTCCCAACTCCAGAGGGTTTATAGTCTTGTCCTTTCCTAAAACTGAATTCAAATTCTTAAATAAAATAATCCTTTGTTAGGATGTATCCTTTGCTCTCTGTTCTAAAATTAAAGTTACTGCACAGTTCAGATATAGCACTTTGCTATTTCTTCGGGATGTTTCCGGAAATGGCAGATGATCTTTGATATAAGATTAGGCATGAGCAGCACCTCCGGGTGAGGTAAGGTCCAGGGAGATAATTAGCAGCTATCAGCACCCACCGGGCATCTCAGCAAAGTGCCATTAACTGGGAGGCTCAAGAGAAGGTGTCTTCTGGAAAATTGAGTTTTTGTTTAATTGACACTTAGCCAGAAAATGCTTACGTTTCCTCCTGCCCTTGTTGACATTTTTCTTTGCTAAAAAATGCAGTTTTCCGATTTTCTGCCTGCCTTGTGAAGCATTGCCTACCAAACAGGATTAAACCTTTCCCCAAGGTGCCTCTAGGTGATAATTTTGTTCATCAATTATGACTATGCAGATTTGGGAGTGGTGGGAGACAGAAATAAAACAGTATCTACAGCCCAAATGGCTTTTTAAAAATTGATTGATAATATAAGGTCTCATTTTCTTAAGATTGCCTCCTTCTTAATGGCCATGTTGTCAAATAAATGATTGCCTGGTAGAGGTTCCCGGCTAATTAGATGCATGTTAAATTGAAGTTTTGGTGTAAGAGCACTCTGTGCCCCGAAGTTGTTGGTCAGCTTTCGTGTGGGAACGGGTTAATTTAATGACAACTGGGCTAATCTCACCATAGCCTCCATCAGCCTCTTTCTGGTCAGTGGTAGTGGCATTCCATTTGGGATGAGAGGCTGAGTCTAAGACAAGGCGGCAGCATCTCCCAAGGGGTTAATAACGCAAAGATAGCCTTTGCTGAGCTGTGACCCCCTTTCCAGTCTTCACCATGGTGTGAACGGTGAGGACAGCTCAGCGGTGCAACTACCCCCTGGAGAGCCATCGCCATATAACCTGTACACCTCAAGAGGAGCTACAAAGTCATTCAAGAAAAACTGGAGGCTCTAAAGTTTCTAACTCAAACATGAACCCTTTCATCAGCTAGACTGTTAGTCCCCAGAAGGCAGGAGCTACCTTAGGTCTTGATAGATTGCGTGGCTCTCACCCAGTGCCCCGCACTTGGTAAGGGTTCAACAAATACATATAGGGACAGAGAGAGAAGTAACGGGGTTCTTAGCTCTTTCTAGTCTTTGTCTGAAACTCCTCAAGTGACAACCCAAAGCCTCGGTAGCGTTCACCATGAAGGCCAGGCCAGGATACCCAAGTGGGTGAGAGGGAGAAACAGGAGGTACGTGCTGAGTGCACACGTGCGAGGGGTGTGGCAGACTGAGCTGATACTGCTGTTCTCCCCGCGCCCCTCAAAAATGTCTGTCTGTCTGTCCTCCCTCGCTCTCTCCCTCCTGAACATTTATTGAGCACTCTCTGCCCGTTATCCCTGCAAGTAACTGTTTCTGCCATGCTTGTATCGGACTGAGTCTGGTTTACATTGTCTGCCCCACTCGTTGCGGAGTGGGGTCTTACCCCCGTGTCCCCAGAGCCCAGCACCCGGGGTTCTGTGGGTGCTTCCTCAGTCTTGGCTGAATGACAATAAAGTGGTGCATGCATTCTCTAACGCCCACCTTTTGTAATGTCCACACTATGCCGATTTTTCATGTGCCCCTTATGGTCCCATTTCTTCCTTTACCAAATGGCTTTCACGTGACTCTGAGTGGACCACCAAGGTTTTCGTTTTTATCAGGTCTCTCCTGCTTAGCTTCCCAGAGCCACCATGACAAATTACCAACTGAGTGGCTTAAAACAACAAAATGTACTCCTCCAGCCTGCAGGCCGGAGGCCCATCTTGGATGCTGGGGGCTGTCCTCCCTTCAGCTCTAGGAATGAGTCCTTCTCTGCCTCTTCCAGCCTCGGGCAGTGGCAGCCCTCCTCAGCATCCCCTGGCTTGTAGCGACGTCGCCCCCATCTTGGCCTCAGTTGTTACATGGACTTCTCTGCATGTCAGTGTCCAAATCTCCCTTTTATCCTCTTATAAAAACATCAATAATTGGGTTTAGGGATCACTGTAAGTCTAGTATGACCTCCCCTGATCAATAGCCGTGAGGCTTCATTGGCTGACCATTTGGGAGCTGCTGCCATCCCCTGGACTTCCTGTCAGGGCACAGGGGCAACGGGAAGGAGTTTCCGCTCCATCAGCGGCTGTGTGCGGCTTCTTGTCAATATCAAAATAAACCTGACAGCCAGATTCAGAGCGACAGCCGTCGTCGGCATGTGCAGAGGTGCACGGGATTATCCCCGCTGATTCCACAGATGGAGCGGCGTGGAGAGGAGGAGGAGGCCAGGCTGGGGGAGAAAGTGAAAATGAGGAACACCTGCGGGAGTAGCTATTTTCAAATCTCCATTAGCAGACAGACCACGTGAACGAGTGGGCGTGCTCAGCAGGCTACCAGAAAGAGCTGTCCGCGTGCACTCGTCCGGAGATGAAGGCTTTTATTCTCTGGTCTTGGTTTTCCTGTCTTGGGGGCTGAGCCGAGAAGCTAGTGTGCATCCCCAGACCTGTCAGGAGCAGGTGTCTCACTGACTTTTCCATCATTCCCAAGAGGGAGCCAAGAAAACCCAGGGGATGGCCCAGAAAAAAGCAGAGGGAGAAAACTACAGAAACAGAGAGGGTGCAGAGCAAAAGGGGCACCCAGCACCAACCTCATCAGCCTCTGCTAACGTTGAGGGCTCCTCTGGAGGCCTCTTTGACTTTGAGCTTTATCCACAGTCAGATTAACACTGCTCCCCTCTATTTACCACGCGGCACTCTTTCTCAGGTAGGGGGCGCTCACGAGTCCTGTTAGCTTTTGCCAGAACCATAAAGCAGCAACACTCTCTTCCTGAATCATCCATCTCCCCCACCCTATGCGCACCTGCTCCTCCCTAGTAGTCCCCTCTCTTCTCTCTCTGGCTTCAAACGTGGAGAAGAGAGGCAGTCTCCCTGGTCTGTTCTCAAATGCACAAAACTGACAAGTGACCATTACTTGCCCTGAGTCCGCATTACAAAACCTCAGCTATGCACTGTGAGCAGAGTGCGTGTGAGTGTGACTGTGGGTGTCTGGGGATGCTGACCTGAGTTACACACAGGTGGGAATCTCTTGGGGCTTATGTGACCCCACAGCCAGAGATTCAGTGCCTTGCAGAGATGCTACAAAGGCTAGTTTATAGATATTTTAACTATCAAACCATCTAGAAAGTTTTAATAAAAGTATTCAATACTAATACTATTCCAACCAGCAAGGGAATATTGTAACATCAAGTGAATTCGGATGTTAAATCCTTTCGCTGCCCTGACCAATTTGTTCTGCAGATTAACTATATATGACAGAACTTAAAATCTGGTCTCACTTAGCCTTGCCTCACTGAGATTTATGCCACTTTCCTGCCCACTGGAGCCACCAGTTCCAGTATACTGTGGCTCCTGGTGGCATCTTGGATTCTGCACAAACCCCTCATCTTCTGGTCTTCATCTCTTACATTTAAAATGCACCAATACCTAGGTTCTTTTCACCTCTTGGTGACCTTGCTGACCCTCTGTCCTCAGACATGCTGGTCTCTGCAGCTGCCCGTCCAATCTGAATTAAAGTCTCCTTGTGAGAGCAACAACACACCCAATTAGCGAGGAGACTCAATGGCCCGGGCTGGTTTTGACACCATTTTACATAGTGGAAACGTTGGGATGCTTGGGGAAGCAAGGGTTATAAGGCGAAGGGTCTGGCAATGAGCAAAGCAAGGCTGCCAAGCCAACGGGTGTAATCTCTGATTGTGTTAACAGAGCATGGTAACCAAGGTGACGGAAAGAAACAGCGCTGTGTCCAGTCACACACCGTGAGCTGGTATAGTTTGGGGTGACCCAAATGGAGAGAGGCCCTGACAAACGGGAGGTGGTCAGGATTCCAGGGTACCTGGAGACAGGGCTATAGGAACAATGGCTGAAGGAATTGGGACACTTTGGGATGGTGACAAGGAGATCTGGAAGCAGACTTAGCTGCTCTCTCTTTAAATATTTAACGGGTTGTCACCCGGAAGTGGGACCATGTGAATTCTGTCTATCTCAGAGGGCAGAGGGGGAAACAATTAGGGGATGAGCTTATTGAACCACAATTTTCACTGAGCACCTACCACGTGTCAGGTGCAGTACTGAGCACTGATATACACAGATAAATAGGAAAAGCTCACTTTCCAGTGTGCACGGTGGGCGGAGTGGACAGAAAAGTAGATGCCCGGAGGAGGAGTGGCATTAGAGGCATGGGAGAGAGGCTTTGGGCACAATCAGGAGAATGTTTTGAAATCTACAACGGAGGATATGAGAAGGCTGCAGGAAGTCTCTTGATTCCTTTGAGACGATTTTTGTAACAGATTACCGCAGATACAAAGGCAGGCGGACATCTTGGAGATGGTGAGCTCTAGACTGACAGCGTGTTCACGTCAAAGCCAGATGACCACTTGTCATTGATGTCACAGCAGGGGGAGCAAGTCAGAGGAATGGGCCCTAAGTTCCTTTTAACAGCCAACTGTTCAACTTCTATGATTCTGTGATGGGCTCTTCCCAAAATGTCCCTAAACTGGGGGGCAGGGGGGAACACTGCTCGGGGCAGTGCATGATTCTGACCCAGGCAGGCTTCCATAACATGTTGCGCTCCACCACCCTCAACAGGAGTCATTTATTTTATAAATATTGTCAGAACACATTTTTAAAACTCTACAAGTAACCCCAAAATGTGACAGAGATAAAAAGTTGGCAATAGACTCCTTAGGCATTTAACATCATTACTGTTTGGCCAAAATAAACAACTCTATTACTTACAGAGTCACCCAAGCATCCACTCGGAGCCCCAGGCTATAAGCAGCCTGATTTGAAAGCCCCGATTCCGACTCTGATTATGTTAGCCTGAGCTGTTCCGGAGGTAAGCAGGCGTGCTCCCCCACCGCAGGGCCACACGCTGGTGCCGAGAAGGGCACTGCCGTGAGGATCAGAGTCCGTCCCTGGCGTGTGTGCGTGCGTGTGTGTGCATGTGTGTGTGAGTGACAGAGACAGAGAGTCAGAGAGAGGGACAGACAGGAAGAGAGAGAGATGAGAAGCACCAACTCTTTGTTGCGGCTCCTTCATTATTCATTGATTGCTTTCTCCTGTGTGCCTTGACCGGAGACCAAGTGACCCATTGCTCAAGCCAGCGACCCTGGGCTGGTGAGCCTTGTTCAAACCAGATGAGCCCGTGCTCAAACTGGTGACCTCGGAGTCTTGAACCTGGGTCCTCCATGTCCCAGTCCAACACTCTATCCACTGCACCACTGCCTGGTCAGGCCATCCCCAGCCACTTATCACCACTTCACCTTCGGGATTTTGCTAGACAAAAAGCACCGTGTGGTCAGTCCTAATCTGATTAGTAAGAACGAAAGTGTTTATACGCTTGACAGTGAACAGATAGATCTACGCAGTCACGGGAACTCACCTCATCAAGGAAGGACATCGTGGGGAAGAGGAGGTCACGCTCACCGGGACAGCCCTGTTCAGGGGCAACAAAGGGGAGGGGGCAGATGCAGGGGCCAGATCTACCGCTCACCCCCGACAATGATGATCAAGGTGAGCTGGTACTCACAGATTTCATCGTTAATGCATCTAAACCAAACACCATCAAGAAAACTCGACCATCACGTCCAATCCAGACGGCGCTGTGATTTTTACGTGATTTCCCCGCATACTCACAACAACAGTAGATACTAAAACAATTATAAATGTTAAGGTGACGTGACTATGTGGTTCCCGCACAGGGCCCCTGCAGGGGAGGGAGGCTGTTACTCATGCAGCAAGGCCCAGCTGCCAGGTATGATACCCAAGAAGGATGGCCTTGTCACTTTGCCCATGACAGCCGCGGTCTCGCTCACTGTCTGCCTCTCTCTTGCGCGCACACACATTTTGGTTTTTCAATGAGCAAAGTACTGAGCAGCAGTCCCCATGGCAGCAAACAGCCAGCCAGACGGGACCCCGCTCAGCCACTGAGCCAGCACAGGCTCCCAGGCCCGAGGGCGTGTGAAGACACCATCATGAGGGGGCCAGCGTCCCTGGGACCATTCGGGTTGGACCATCGGTGAGAGTAGGAAACAGACACTTGGAAATGAGGGGGGAAGCTGGAGAGGGGCCACAGCCCCATCTGGTCTCAGTGTAAGCAGCTAAGGCATGCTGTGAGCATGTCCCATCCAGGCCACCACCTGGGCTAGCAGAGACCCATCTGCACCTAGAATTCCTTATCTCATGATAGGAGACATATCGTAACAAACTTAACCTCTCTGGGCTAACGTTTCCTTATCTGTAAAATCGGTTAATAAGAACCCATTTTAGAGTTATGAGCAGTAAGTGAGATAACACATGTGAAGTCGAGAAAAACGGCCTAACCGGAAGTCCCAGAACTAGACGCTCTGTGCCAGAGTTCTGTTGTTTTGGCCTACAAACCTCCAGCACAGAGTGTCTACACTACAGCAAATGTTTTATCCTCGGCTACTGCACCTGGCCGTGCAGTAGCCGAGGATGGAACGTCCTTCTCGGCATGCGGCTGAGAAGGCTACATGTGTCAGTGCTGACATGCATGTCCTAGGTTCACCATCACGGACCTAGACACTCCAGAACTGAAAAAGGTTTCTACAAAAGATTAAGCTGATGCTTTTCATCCTATTGAAAGTTAGAGGAGCAAGATCCCGACACAGAGAGGTTCACCACAGTTTACTGTACAGTTACCGAAAGCCTGAGATGTTACAGGGCCTGATGATGAGAAAAAGGCTCTGTCCAAACCTCCCTGGATGTCTCCTTCAGGACACTGACTCCAACAGCAGAAACAACCCCTGACTCTAACACCATCCCACCCTCTCCAACAAGTCCCTCATCTCCTGAGTCATCCAAGACTGTTAAAGGTTGTATTTGAAAATGTTAAAGTGTTTACATGCACAGAAAGGTAAAAATAAATAGTATGTTAGACAAACATCTGTCTAAGTTGCATTTAATAGGTAAATTACCTGTTACAAGTTACATACAGATTCAACTTAAGAATGAACCTACAGAACCTATCTCGTTCGTAGCCCGGGACTGTCTGTATATCCTGATTACCCAGCACTGTCTGGGTACTCTATAAATGCGTAATGATGCTCAAAAATGAAACATGGCTCTCCATGAGACAGAGTCAGAAGGAGAATACTAGCAGTAAGAATTAAACTTGCTGGCTTCAGATCTATGGGAACGTCACTCACCAAGGTTGATGGGAGGTCAGTTCCTACACAGGGCAGGGATCAGAAGTCCCCACAGTGTGGGGAAGCAAAACTAGGATTGCCAAAGGGCTCTACCACTTGGCCCCCACCATCAGGCGGAGGTGGCCATGAGTCAGTCCAGACCTCTGACGGTTCCAAGCTGCCTGCCTGAGCTGCCAGCTGGGAGCAGAGGCAGCCTATGAATGACCCACTAACTCCTGTCCGGGACCACACAGCCCCAGATGGTTTCGTGCAATGGGAAAAAGAACAGGATGAGACAATCTCATAGGTAGTTTATGACAATGTGCTTCCATGTACAATTCTGAAGTGTCACTCACGCCTATCACAAGATGTGGCCGGGTTGCCTAATGGTGGCGTCTCAGGCATCTTTGTTATAGTCAGCATGCTTGTGAAGAGTGACATGACCTCTGTGGTCCCCAGGGGACCCTCCATGCTGGCAATCAATCTCTCTGGGAGTTGGGTGATCCTTTAACTAATATTAGGGGGAAAGGGGTAGAAAAGATGCTTTGACCATGCTGAGCTATAACCACTTCTAATAAAAAATCCTACCCCAGTGGAACAAGAGGAGGTTTTGATCCCCCAAGTCAACCTTTCTAGTTATAAAATATTTTTTCCCCCAAATGCAACACTCCTTGGATGGTCCTTGCACAGGGCGGCCGGTACATAAAGGGCAGCCTTTGATGGCCTCCCTTCCACGTCTTAAATGACTATTGATAACACTGAGGCATTAGTGCTGGGATTTCTAGATTCTTTTTTATTTTATGGGAAAGAGAGAAAGCAAGCCCTTCCTAGGTATCAGCAAGACCCCGGTGGTATCATTCATTTGTGTTAATCTGGAATCACACAACCGAAGAGCAACACAGAAAATAAGCCACTCCAGGTACATGACATCATAAATTCCGCTTGAAAGCTTGAGGTTGTAGGAGCTGGTAGCTACCCATCATTCCCACAGTAACAAGCCTACGGGAGGATCATTCAGATCTTGGCTTTATCCCAGGCTAGTATCAAACAAGTAACGCCACATGATGGGATGACTGCCCCCCCCCCCATGGGCACGGATATACACACACCAACCAGATACAATCAGCTCCTGACCACCGTCACCCCACCAGAAACTCCAATGGTGTCAAGAAAGCCAAGGACAAGGACCCCTTTAAAATGGTGGCAGATAAAATCTATCCTCCGTATTTCCCAGTCCTGGAGGCACATCTAACTTTGTACTCTGGGAGACAGTGGAAAGTGAATGCTGTCGACGAGCGACCGAGGTGGAAATGGAGTGTGACTCATGGCAAGTACTCATTTCAAGGTTATTCCAGTATTTACGTTGAGTGTAAATCTTTGTAGACCCTTCTTAGGTGTGTCTCCGGCCTCCCAGATATTTCTTTCCACCAAGTAGTTGGTTGTCATCAGGCAGAAGTCAGAAGGCCCAAACCAGAACTCAGTCCAATCTGACAGAGCAAATACTAAATGACTGAATGTCTATTTACAGTAAGGTGACCAGACGTCCTGCTTTTGGTGGGACAGTTCCAATTTTTAACAATTTGTCCCGCTTCCTGCGGCGTTTTAAAAAAGTCCCGGTTTTTGGAAAGAATGCATGAAAAGCTAGGGAATGGCAGGAGAACAGGAAGGGAATATACGGTTTTCAGAGGGGAGACCTCGCCTCGACCTGGAAGCGCCTGCACTGCCCCAAGAGTTGGCTGCCCCGTGCGGGGCCCCGAAACAAAGAACTTCGGGGGGGGGGCGTACCTGCTGGGGAGGCGGCTGTCAAGTCCCCTAACTACCCATAGGCCCGCGTCCTGGACGCCCGTGTGCGGCTCCCGGCTCCGCGAGGCGCAAGCCATTCGGTCTCCAGCGGGCAGTGGGGCTGGACATGGGGAGCGCGGCCGCTGCAAGGATGAGTCCGGGTGGGGAGTGTGCGTAACCACTCCTGTGCGAATGCGTCAGGTGGCGCTGCCCTGCCTGCTCCCGCCCGCTCGTGCAGCTCCGGCATCGGTTTCGGGACCGTGTAGTACAATCCCTCTGACTCACTCAAAATTTCCCATATAGTAATATTTCCAAAAATGATCTTTTTAATGAGGTATTATTATTAAAGAAAATAGATTGATAAGGAAAAGGTTAAATCTTGGGCATCAGCAAAAATCACAATAGAGAACAAATGGCTAGAAATATTTCATCATTTTGAAACAAACCATGTTCCATACAATAATGCACTAAAAGTTGTGGAATACGCGCTGTCTTTACCAGGAACTAATGCTGTGACTGAATGCGTTTTTTTCTACCGTAGATAAAGTGTGGACATCAGAAAAATCACAATTAAATGTTGAGACTTTGAAAGCCATTTTATGTGTGAAATATAATTTAACAAATTCTTGTGAAAAATTTCATGACCTTTTAAACAACGACAGCAATCTACTAAAAAGAATTCACTCAAATGAGAAATATGCCAAAGAATAAAATAATACTATACATAATTTTTTTAATGTATTATATTTTTAAATTGTACTTATGTTGAAATTTAAAAAAAGATATTACAATACTATTTTTGCATTCTATGAAAATTTTTTTGCTCCATATAGACCCAAAATTTTAATCAAGAACACCCCCCTCCCACCTCGTCAATGGTGTCCCGCTTTACCAGTTTTAAAATCTGGTCACCTTAGTTTACAGGGTCCTGTGCGGGCCTTCTGAGCACACCGGGACGGGTTATGTCTCACCCCTACACTCGAAGGGTGTACTACCTTGTAGAGGAGGTAAGACCAACAGAATTTAAGTACTTTTAGTTCTTTTTTAAAGAAGGATCAAACAAGAACCTGAGGGTATGAGGACGGTTGTTAGGTCAGGGGAGGCCACACCGAGGACGGCACGCAGGACAGGACCTGGAGGACCGAGAGCGTCCTTGGTGAGAGCTGCCAGTTGCGGCAGGATACCGCAAACTTCCTCTGCAGGGCCAGACAGTCCATGTTTTAGGCTGCTCTGTAGCAACTACGCGGCTCCGCCTTGGGCTGAGAAAACGGTCACCGACAACACGTGGACAAACGAGCGTGGCTCCATCCCACAGAAACGTCATTTAAATTTCATATAATCTTGACAGGTCATAAAATATCATTCCCTTTTTTATTTTGCAGTCATTTAAAGATGCGAGGCCTCTCTTAGCTTGCGGGCCATGCAGACCCAGGCGGCAGGCAGGATTTGTCAACAGGTCACAGTGGCTGACCCTGATCTATTACCATTTCACTATAAATACAAGGCTTTGTCAGGCCTGAGCCTCCTGAATCCCTGCACTCTGCTCTGTCAGATAGGTACCCTTGTTTTCATTTTCCAGGTGCACAGGGGAAGCTCAGAGAACTCAGGTCACAGATTCGCAAAGACCTTGCTTTAACCACGAGGCAACACTACCTCTCAGGAATGGAAGGAACTCATGGGAATGGAGGGATGGGGGGATCGGGATGGGGGAGGAGGATGGGAGGATGGGGATGGGGGAATGGGAGAATGGGGGGATGGGGAAATGGGGGAATGGGGGGATGGGGAAATGGGGGAATGGGGGGATGGGGGCAAGGGGGGATGGGAGGATGGATGGATAGGTTTTCTTTAGCCAGAGGCATTTAGGTATCTATAAATCCTTTGAACAGAGTATGAGGCTAGCTATGCTGGCTTGCTCAGGGTACACTCATTTCAGATCTGTTATCACCAGGATCTCTTTTCACCATTCACACTGGGGCGGACGTACTATTTAATGACCTCTCTTTTCCAGAATATAACATTCTCCTGCATTTGAGGAGAAAACCCAGGCTTCCAGCATTTGTTCTGACCTCTCCACCCCCTTGTCCCCCCAGGGTTATGGAAGGTCTGGCTGACCCCATTTGTAACGGGACTTGTATCTACTTATTTGGGAAACACGATCCTCCCAAAGTTGTTCACCCTCTCACCTTGCCCCCCTCATCTCTGAGCAGCGAGTCCCTCTTATCTGGCTTCTCTCCTGTCTCTGTGGGAAGCCATGTTTTGTGCTAGAGCAGGTGGAAGGAGACCAGGGGTCGCCACGTTCTCTCCCCGCCTGTGACGATTACTTCAGGCGCTGGCTCTGGTCCCTCTCTGATCGCCCATCTGGGCACAGAGCTGGAGCGGGCTTTACCCTGTCCGTAGGATGCTCCTCAGATGTGGGACCTCACTGGGCTGTTGGTTTCCAGATATGACAGTGACAAGAGTCATCAGTCCATCGGCGTACGTCTATTAACGACCTGTTATATACCCAGCACAGTGCTAGGCACTGTGGGGAGCTCTGCAGTATGACACTGACCTCAAAGAATCTGCAGTCTTTTAGGAGAACCAAACATAATAACACCAGTGATAATACCAATACCACAGCTACTCTTTAGTAGACACCTTGGTACACTACTAAACACTCTGCTTGTACTCCTTCAATTAAGAGACAAAGTGGGACGTAGTAAGGTCACCTTATTCAAAAAGATTATTGTAAGGAGCGTGGGAAGGGGAGGGACCATTGCAATATGGGAAGGGGAACTACTATATGCTCTGATGAGGTCTGCAAGCATCCTGAAGGTTAGGCAAAAGCTTTTCCTTTCATAGACAGAAGTAAGCACAGGTGGAAAGAACTAGATGCAGGGAGGCGGTGTGAAGCCATCTCGTCTCAGGAGGGGCTGGGCTCTAGCTCAGGCTGAAGGCTGGCCAACACCAGGGGCCTGGAGGACAGGGAGAAGCTTAACCCAAGTCTGATTAGCAACTTTTTATTCTGCTTGATCAGTGGAGACACACAGTTCAGCTAATCATCTATACGGCTAAGGATGGGAATTTTGAGGGTCTGTGTTTGACCTTGTCACCAGTAAACGCAGGAAAAGGTGGTTCTTTGTAATAAGCCATGTTTTCAGAACGTGAAAAGATGACTGGATTTTAACCCCCAGGTAAGATTCAACACTGCCAGTTCTCTAGATGGACCTCAGTGGCTGGTGCTGACACTGTCCCTATATTAGAGATGGCAAAACTAAGCAACAGAGAATTAGTTGCTTTGCTCAAGTTCACAGAATTTTCAGAAGAAGAGACAGAATTTACACCCAGGCTCTCTCACTCCAGGACATACAATCAGTTCTCCGTTACGCGGTCCTGACTGTAAGTGTGGAGAAGAGACTATTGGTGAGGGTCAAAGCAGTCAGGGGAGGCTTCCTGGAAGATTAGGGTTTCAAGACTGAGCAGGAGCTGACCAGGCCGTTAGGGACTGTGTGGGTCATCAGGGCAGAGGAAGTAAGGTAAAACACTCGAGGTAAAGGTGGCCAAGGAGGCCATTCAAGAGTCTAACTCTGTGACAGGGAGATCTTACATAAATAAAGTTCCATTGATAGGGTAGGGTCATACCAAATGGGTCCCCAAAGGAGCAGACCAGGAATTCTAGGCTTATCGCAACAGTAAGGAGCAGCCTTCGCCGGAGCTCCACAGGAAATGACACAGAGGGTGCAAACAGCAGTGGAAGGCAGGACGGGTCAGAAACTCAGAACGAACGAACGTTTGAATGAATGGGAGACGTTCACAACATGAGGCTGTCATAACAACGGGCCAGGAGGTCTGAGGGCTGGGGCTCAGACTGTGGCGACAACCATGTACAGAGAATGGGGGGCACACCAAGGGAGTATTTCCGAAGAAATAAGAGACTGTGGTGAGAGAGGAGTTTAAAGGGAAACTGTTCCACCTTATTAGAACTCTCACAACCAAGACTCAGAATTTCTCTAAGTAGATTTCATAGACCTTTTTGTTTTTAGGCTTTGTTAATAGCATTACTCAAAACAGCACAGACAGACAATCAGAAAGATTTGCAAGCTGGGATGTGATGGGGCAACCTGAGTGAAAGTTGAGCAGGTTTTTGGGTAAATAATGAAAAGCCTTTAAAATTCTCCTATGTGTTACAAATCTCTAAGAAGGAACAAAATACAGCATGCAATGTTGTCAAAAATAATTTAAATATGGAGTTCTGTTTTGTTTTGTTTTTTTCAGACTATCTTGTTAGACCACTGTGCTGCTGGGCCCATTTCAGAAAATAACCTAATAGTTAATATTTTTGAGAACCTACTTTGGGCCCTGCGTCCTGACAAGTCTCTGCCATGTCCTCATTGTCCCATTTTGCAGATGAGGACCCCAAGGCTTAGTGGCCGTAAGTCACACTGAGTCTCTAACTCCCAACTCCGCCTCCTCCCCTTGCCCTGTGCTCCCTTCCCCATCCTAGACCTTACCATAGTTTGCTGCGTCGTTTTCAGCAATTTCTGACGTCCTTCCCTGGGACGCAAGATTTCACGCATCAGAGCCTACTGACGCCAGCTTCCAATCTACTGGCTTCACCTGCCATGATACGCGGCTTCCAGGGGTATCATTCAGATTTCAAATTACTCCTCTCCCTCTGTTCCCTAGAACCTGACATCTATAAACACGACAACCCAGGCAGGCTGGGGCACGCTGAGCCATCTTCCAATTCTTTAATGCGACGAGTATGACACGGGGAGAGCATAGACAAGGTCCTGATGTCCTACGTGTCCCCAGAATTGACATGTCCCACACCAGTGCTCACAGCTGCCACCATCACAAGTGTTTAGTATTAAATTTAGAAAAAGAAACCAATTAAAAGATAACAAGGAAACATATGTTCAGAATGGCAAGAATCAGAATGTTTACAGAAATACAAACTCTAGCTACTGTGGGAAGGAGGAGGGAGTCTTATCAATCTGAACCCCTCCCAACCCTGCCACCCCCGCCTCCCATTCGCAATCTTCGCCCACATCCCTAGTTCAGCTCCATCCAAATGACTTTCAAAGAGAAAAACTACTGTGACTTTTACAGCGGAGGATGAACTAACAAGAATCTGAAAACCAGGGGTCGTGAAGACCACAGATGACTCTCTTCCCCTGCGGTGGGGAAGGGGGTCAGATGAGCAAATCAGACCGGGTTCAAGAAAGATTTAGAATCATGACTTGGGCTGGGTTCAAGGTGCTTCGAGTTGGGGCTCCTGCCAGGGTGAAACCCGGTTGCTTGAGAGGTAAGGACCTTGTGTGTCTATCACCAGGAAGGAGAGCCCAGGGACGTAAATTTGCGACCTCTGGCATCCCCGGCTGCATCAACATCCAGAACCTACTGCTGTAAAGCAAATGTCCTACTGAATAGTAACTGCAATTGAAAAAATTATAATAGGCCCTGGCCGGTTGGCTTAGTGGTAAAGCATCTGGCATGTAGAAGTCTCGGGTTTGATTCTCAGCCAGGGCACGCAGGAGAAGTGTCCATCTCCTTCTCCACCCTTTCCCCTCTCCTTTCTCTCTGTCTCTCTCTTCCTCTCCTGCAGCCAAGGCTCCACTGGAGCAAAGTTGGCCCGGGCGCTGAGGATGGCTCCATGGCCTCCACCTCAGGCGCTAGAATGGCGCTGGTTGCAACGGAGAGACGCCCCAGATGGGTATGCTGGGTGGATCCCAGTCGGGCACATGCGGGAGTCTGTCTCTCTGCCTCCCTGCTCCTAACTTTGGAAAAATATATAAAAAAAAAATTATAATATTAAATGTTTTTAAAAAGGCAAACATTCTGCTCCTGAGCACTCTGTATCTGGCTAGTCCCATGTCCAGGCTAAGAGCTTTATCACTGGTGGTTCCATAACTGGGGAGACCACCGCGGGGCTCCCAGCTGTTCCTCCAACATCCACCCAAGGGACTTCCGCAGTGGGTCTTGCCGTGGTTACCATGTCCTCACCCTCTACATCCAGAGTCACCTAGTAGTGATTTTTCCTAAGTTACTTCCACATCTACTCTACAACTGACATTTCTTCCCTACTTAGTCTGGACCCTCAGCAGTGCCCACCCGGTCTCCTCCAAAATTTTTCCAACCAGTCACCCTACCTCTCTCTGGTTTTTATATCTTCCAATCACCCTCTGCACTATTATCACATGTATGCTTCTGAAGCGCAAGAGGAACACATCTTCTCTCTTCTGAAATTCTTTAGCAATTCTCAAATTACTTTAAGATAAAAGTAAGAGAATAGGGCACAGCCAGCGGCCCTTACACCTGTGCCCTGGTCCCCCTCTGGGCTCGTTACCCAGGTATACCATGTGTCCTCATGCCCCGTGTCTCACCGGCCCTGCCCTTTCCCTATTTACAATATCCTTTCTCCGGAGGCTGCCTACTGATGTCCACTCCCCCTTCCCCACTATCTAGACAGCACCTCCTCCAGGATGTTTTCCCAGCCCTGCCCCAATCTGAATTCAGAGCACCTCCTTGGCGCTTCCTGTTCTGAGGTTGCTCACAGCCCAGGTCACACTTCACTGTCATTCCTGGTTCACTACACACCTTCCCACATACTTTATGAACACCTTCAGGGTGGTCCTCGGGACACATTAGTGTCAGGAGGTACAGTGGTGAGAGTTTGTTAACCTGTGGGATGGTGCTCTCTCCGGAGGGAGGAAGGAGGTGTTAGCAAGGTAACAGCTGGCCAGGGTACGGACTGTATCTTCCTTGCTATTACGTTAATAATGCCCGGCCATGATAACTCTATTAAGAGTGGACAACCTCCTGTCTGTTCCAGCATCCTTCTGGGAGGAGGTGCTTACCCTGGGGCAGCACTGTGGGCAGACCCTAAGGTGAAAGAGATGAACCTGGGACACAGGATAAGCCCCAGAGCCACCCAGTGCCAGTGCATGGAAAAACCAATGCCAAGCTCTGAGATGGGAATAGCACCTGGTCAAGCCTGGGTCCCAGTTCTGGTTCCACCCTTCTCTGTGCGGCCACAGGCCAGCGTCTTCACGTGTGGACCTCTGTTCCTCCCCTCTGCAACTGGGGGTGCTGGGCCACCCAGGGAGGAGCGTGACACGCCTCGTGCCAGGGCACAGGGGTGCGGGCAGATGTCCCAGGTGTGGAAAGCTCCACCTGCTCAACATCCCGAGAATCTGGGACAGCACACTCACCTGGGGACACCCCAAGAAACAGACCCCTGCTTAGCATGACCTTCTGTGGTTTCACAGTTCAAAACGAAGCCACAGTGACTGAGAACAACTCACACACAAAAAACAACCCTTCACCAAATAGAGTCATAACAGGTAATCTACCCCCTTCTTCCCTTTGCAGGGTGGTGACAAATATGGGATACGTGCACAATACTAACACCTAAAAAGCCTGGTATATGTTATTTCATTATGATTATTTCTCAGGGCCTTTGCAATTATAATATTTTATAATTCTCTAAGTCAGTGGTTTTCAACCTTTCTACACTTGGGGACTGGTGAAAATAGAATTATTTCCGGGACCTCTAAGGCAGAAATCACCCTGAGCATAAGTGAATTTGTTCTATAATCTTCATACAAACAGGGTGATTAACTCCTTCATAGGCCAGCATAAATTTTCTGGTGGACTGATCCACGGACCAGCAGTTGAAAAACACTGCTCTAAGTGCACTAGGCAGTGACATTTACCTCCCAATCCCACTGCCCTGCCTAGCAAAGTAAGACAGTCGCCTGCCCTCTGCTACACCACAGCTGCCCTCTGACCCTCCCACCCCCCCACCCCCCGCACTGGCCATCTCCTCCTGACCCTTAACTGTGGAAGCAACTCTAAGATGGGTACAGGCCTGCTTCCCTTCTCGGCCTTCCTCCCTAGGTGAGCTCCTCCATTTCTAGGGTTTCTGATACTGGCTGAATCCTGCAGACTCACAGACCAGCATCTCTAGTGCCGACTTCTCCTCGGAGCTCCAGACACGCACATCCAGCCACCTGCCTGACTTCTGCATCCACATGTCCCCATGGACACTCAAAACCAACAAGTCTGCGTGAGGCTCTTTACTCCCCACCTTCCCCCATCCTGTTGGCCCCCAGTTGGCAAATGTACTTCAGCATCGTCAGTTGTTCAAGCAAGTATCTAGACATTGTCTGGGTTCCTCTTCCCCGGCTCCTCCTGTAAGTTTCTCTGGTCCATAAACAACCCTGCTCTGTCCTTCCTCCTCCACGCCAAATGTGTGGGTGACTGCTTTAGGTCTCTGACTGGTGTCCCTGACCCCACTGTGGCCTTGTTGCTACTCCACCCAGTGCAGGGCATGCGGCTGGGCTTTCCCCTTGGCGGCCTCCTCCGCGGCATCCTAGCCAGGGTACATGTGGCTCTACGTGGCCGTCCAGGCCTTCCCCACCTCCCGCCAGACCACGGCTTCCTGGCTCACTCTGCTCCGACCCCATCAGGCTTCCCGACCTCAGGTATTTGCACTGGACACCCTCTTCCGGGACGTCCTTCCTCCCGCTCACCCCACACACGTCAGCGTCACAGCCGCTTGGGCCTTCCCCGACACCTGCTCTAAGCCGGCAGTGCCTCTGTGACCCTCCATCACAGCCCAGCATTCCTAAGGTTGTGCTTGTTCTTCATTTCCGTGTTGGTGCTGTCCTTTCTGTGGCGCCCTGAGAGCAGGAATCGTGTCCCTCCCACAGTACCGTCTGCTGCATGCCTGCCCAAAGTGGAAATTTCATAAATATCCATTGAAAGATGGAAAATAAAGAATGACAAAAAGAATTTAAAAAAAAACAACTGGTCAACTGAATTACAAGAGGTTTTCTTTGGTTTCAGTTTGCTTTTATGTTTATCTGTAAATCATTAGTGACTTCCACCAGTCCAATGAATGTGAGGTGCACGCTCTATCCAGGTCCCGACATACTCCCTGTCCTTGTACAAGACCGTACAGACCAAGCTGCAGGGCTGGTGTCCCCTATCTACCCTCGCCCACGTGACTCTGACCCAGCGTGACTATGCTCGAATCCACTGCGAGCAGGATCCAGGACAATCGCTGTGGGCAGCTGTGAAGGAGTGGGTACAAAGTCGCTTCTCCCTAAGGCAAAACAGACCCAACAGGAATACATACATAGAGCCAGCCGTTAGTGCCCCAAAGGCATCAATATCTATAGAAACAATGACCAGAGCAGTCGACTGTACTTGCAATGAAGCAACAGGAAGAGCCACCGCAGTCAGCCCGAGCAGCGGAGGTGCAGGCACAAAGTGACTTCAGAAGCTGCCTCTGTGGGATCAACCCGACCAAAGCAAATCCCCAAGGAGACAGGTACATGCCGAGGGAGTCCAGGCTGGCGACGCTCCCGATTGGGGGGCTCTTGCCTGTGTCGCTGGCACACTTTGCCTACAGAGCTTTCATTCTAACTGGCAGATGCATTGAGAATTGAGCTGCAGAAAGGTTTCTTTTCACCTTTCTTATTTATTGTTTTAAAAAGTTTTAAATCAGTCAAAGCAAAAGCATGTGAAGGTCTCTTTGAACCTGCTTGGTTGTAACAACTGCTCTAAGCTAAGGGCCATTGTGATATGAAAGCCTGACTACATCTGTCCCTGGCCAGAGTTAACCAGGCGAATGAACCGTTTGTTCAGGACCCAGCCAGCCGCCCTTTCTGAATTGTACCGGGCTTGATGGGGAGACCACTGCGACCCCTTTCTGGAGCCCCCAGACATGAACTTGGTTTAAGCAGGTACTGTCCCCAGTCTCCTGCCTCACTGGGAAGTCACCAGATCAAAACAGCCCTTTGCAAAGCTGTAAGGTGGTGGTTGGGGAGTCCAACATGCCCCAGAGCACGCCCTAGCCAGCCCAACGGCCCCTCTCCCCAGAAATGCCTGACATTGCTAGGGGTCCTTCATCGAAGGCCCGCCCCTTAGCTTCCTCTTCAGGTTCTTCCTGAGGACACCGTGTGCACAGCCTGGGAACATATTTCTGGCACCCGGATGGGCTCTGAAGGAGGAGTGTGTTCTGTACCTTGGAACAGCTTTCACTGCCTCTTTCTTGGGTCCCATTGACTAGCCGACTGCAAGGAGAGAAGAGGTAAGACAAGGCTGGAAGAGGAAAGAGTTACACTTCACTTTTAACATCTAACATCCCAACCTGGTTAGGAGCCTTTTTTTATTCACCATTGTAACCTTGGTGCCTCGCACTGGGCTTGATCTACAGTCAACACTCAATGTGCGTTTCTGAATGAAGGTGTGGCCATCATGGCTTTGTGAAGGAACTCCCAGACTTCCCTCAGGTGCCGCTAGTTGAGGTCTACCTGTGAGGTTGGTTGACTCTGGCTTTACTGCTGATGTATGGCTGCCGGCCAAGTGCCCCTGGGGATGTTAAGAGAGGGAAGCTGATCTGATTGGAAAACCATCTTCCTCTTATCAGTAACAGAGACAGAAACGATGTATTCTGGAGCCTTCCACTGCTGTGGCACAAAGCATTGGCATTTCGGACTGTGGCTGGCAGTTGGGGCCGGGTTTAAAAATGTTGTCGACCATTCTCGTTTTTCTCAAAATTAATTACTTTCCTGATCCATTTCTTACTAATTTCTGTGACATTAGTTTTTTTCTTATTTTTAAAATTTCCCTGTTCATTTATACCTTTTGATAATTAAACCGACTGTCAAAGAGTTCGATGAGACTGTCCCTGACAACAGAAGGATGGTAACCAGGAATAGACAGAAATGGGTAGTGGCCAAAGGGTGAGCTCAAAGGGGTCTGCCGATGGGTGGGGCTAGGTCAAGCAGGGGTTTCAGGTAAATACAGGTTGCATATTACACCCAAAACATATTCCAATATTCCCTCTCTCCCCATAAAGAAAACCTTTCAACTTCCTCTACAAAAAAGCAATCATAAAAAATTTGATTAATAAAAAGAAGAAGAAGAAAAAGAAGACTATTGTTGTCTTCTACAACCTTAGCTGCTAGCTGGAAACTTGGAATAACAATCACCAACTAGATCTCCACACGTGGATTTATTCCAGTGCCTAGCATTTAATCCTAGCCCTGCCTTGTGCTCAATCACTTGGTTTTAATGTCTAGCCTATTCATCTAATGCCAAGTTTGGGCATGACATTAGCCACTCCCCCCCCCAATACACACCGGACAATCAAACCTGGTGATGCAAAGGAAGGATGATCAAAGGGTGGGCTGAGGCCAGCAGGTTGAAGGGGAAAATGTTTGGGGATCTGCTGCCTTAGACAATGACAAAATGCTGTCATTTCCCTTGGAAAGGGAAGATGAAGAGGAGAAAGGATAACATTCACTCATGTATACATTTCACCAATATTTACTGACTGCCCACTAGAGGGCACCATACATTGCAAACGATGGGGCAGGGGTAGGAAGAGAGGTGACCTCTCCTATGCTGCCGAGGATACCACAGTGTTCCTCTACAGCAGAGCGTTAATGGAAATCAGGAAAAGACAAGAACATAAGAAGACACAAACGCTACCAATGTACTCTCTCTCAACCCCCGTCTGTGGAACTGGGCTGCTTGCCGGGTCAGGGTCCCGCCTCTGGGGCATGGGGGCAATGAGAGTCCACCTCTGCAGGCAGGCAGTAAAGCAGATGGCGGGCTCGGAGTCGCAGGTGAAAGGGAAGGCTGACACAGCTGGACCCGAGCATGAATTCCTCCCACTTTGGAGAATGTACCTGACAGTCCTTTGTATTTAAAAAGCAGCAGCATCCCAGTTGCTTATCAAAAAAAAAAAAAAAAAAAAAAAAAAAAAAAGCTTCCCCAGGTCCTTTTCTACAGAAGGCATATTTTTATAGCCTCTACTTGCTTCCTCACTGAAAATAAAAAATCCTTAACATATACATGGGTAGGGGAAGTTATGCTTATTTCCTGGTCTTCTCCCAGTATAGGGGCTACACTGGGATGAAATATGGTGGTCAAAGGATGTGATGTTGATTCTGATTTTGGGGCAGATGGACTCCCCTGCTCCACTAGCCTGGGTAGTGGGTGATTTGTGACTTCTGAAATATACATCAGTGTTCCTATGAAGAGCGAGTTTACCCAGGGCAAGTGTTACTGAGGTCTCTTTGAAGTTCGCATCAGTCGCTATGTTGTTCAAACATAGTGAACTGAACTGCAAATTTTATTAAAATAATGCTAATAATAATGTGACAAAATGCAGTGAACACTTACGGAATGCTAGACATTGTGCTGTATATATACGCATGGTATCCAGTCCTTATATAATCATTACCTGTAAGCCAAGTCTTCCCAGCCTTATTTCACAAACATGGAAACCAAGGCTCACAGCCCTTACGTAAACTTAACGAGAGCTACAGGTATTAAAAGAAAAATTGATGCAGATCTGTCTGATTCTAAACCCTTGCTACAAACAACTACATTAAATCCCTTCATTGCTGTATCTAAGCTAACCTAGGTAGCCTTGAGCCAGGTGCTTTTAAATGTTGCATTCTGTTATCAGAACCCAAATCATATGATGAGTCTATAGAGTCACAGAATATTATAAGAAGAAACTCTAAGCATCATCAAATTAAGTTTGTTATTATACAGACGAGAAGCTTATTTTGAAGAGGGTTAAGAAGTTTACCCAAGATCAGCTGGCTGGCAGATGGCCCAAGTGAGACTGAGACCCAGAACCCACATCCCCTGACTCCCCATCCAGTGCTCTTTCTCTCAACGTGCTATTAAGGACGGACCATACAGACACAACACACAAGGCACTTGTCCCAAAGATGTAAAAACCTTGACCAATGTGGAGTTCAGATTTTCATATTTGATGTAGACTTTCCCTTGTATCATCATTTATTTTGTTATTTTCCCTCCAACATTCTCTTTTATTTATTTATTTATTTATTTTTGCAGAGATATACAATTAGTTACAGGTTAAAGCCTATAACTTATGGTCAAAATAAAAGTCCTGGTAGACAGATACTTTGTACTATTAAACCTGTAGACATATGTTTATTTCTCTTGGGTCTGTAGCACCATGGCCAGCCCACTTGAGCACTGATGGACAAGTTGGATAAAAGAGGATGGACCAGCCTGACCAGGTGGTGGCGCAGTGGATAAAGCGATGACCTGGAATGCTGAGGACCCAGGTTGGAAACCCCTAGGTCACCAGCTTGAGCGTGGGATCATAGACATGACCCCATGGTCACTGGCTTGAGCCCAAGGTCACTGGCTTGGCTGGAGCTCCCCTACCCCCAGTCAAGGCATGTATGAGAAGCAATCAATGAATGACTACAGTGCCATAGCTACGATTTGATGCTTCTCATCTCTTTCTCTTCCTGTCTTTCTCTGACTCTCCCTCGAAATAAATAAATAAATAAATAAATAAATAAATAAATAAATAAATATGACAGGCCAAATTGGTCCCATGACCCCATCTTGCTGAATCTAGAAAGCAGCACAAACATGCCAAGTGCAGAAATTCTTCTCTTTGAAACCCATCGGAGCACCCAGGCCTCTCTCTTCTCTACAGCCACGTTGATCATCAGTCTGATATTTACCAGGTAACTTCTATATGCCCTACACATCAGTGGTTTTCAACCTTTTTACACTTGGGGACCGGTGACCTAACTGGCTGAAAACAGAAACACGCAACGAATCAAGTTTTATCTTACCGCATGGAACAGTGCAACAAGGTACAGCTGGTGCTTGATTTCCGAACTCCACACGCCCAATGCACTGCACACTACATAAGTTGGTCCAGATGCTTTTTGTCTATTGCACATGATTTGTAAATGCTCTGCACATGCAAAAGGGGGTCTGAACAAGCCTTCAGGTTCCAAAGATATCTAAGACAACAACCTCAATAGTATTTTCATCGATGATAGAAACTGATAAGTGGCAATCACCCTGAGCATAAGCGAATCTGACTAAGATCACTGTGTCTATAATCCTCACCCAACATCAGAGTGGTTAACTCTTTCATGGACCAGCCCAAAATTTCTGGTGGACTGGTGGTTGAAGAACACTGCCCTCCATGATGCTAGAAGCTATGAGAATTCTCAAGCGTATGGAGCCTCTGTGCTGGCTTATTTCCTCTGCCTAGACTATTCCGCCCCCAGATCTCTGCATGGCTGACTTACCCCCTTGTCTTACCCTCTGTCCCTACCATGGAAGCCTTCTCTGTGCCTCCCATCTCAATCAGCTCCCCAACCCTCCAGCCAACCTCTATTACATCACTTGGTTTTAGATTCTCCACAGTATCTATCAATATCTGGACCAAACGCTTTCATTTATCTGTTGCTTGCCAACTTCCTGTCGCTCTTCACTAGGATATAAACTCCGTAAAAGCAGGAAATAATTCCTGTGTCATTCACCATTACAGGCCCAGTACCTAGACCCGTGTTTAGATACAGATGGTTTTAAATAAACAAGTCCACTCTGAGGAAGCAATCAATCAGGCTGTGAAGTCAGAGTTTACATATTTGGAATAGAGAATAATCTAGAATACAATATAGCTAACCACTAAATTGTATGTCTATTTGGATAATAGGACGATATGCCACTAATGTCAGGGCCATAATTAGATGAAAAGAGTTTGACATCGCCACCGGAATTATCCCATCAACTAAAAAATATAACCCAGGTTAAAATATTCTGCTCAAAAATTTAGGGGATATTTTATCACTTCATATTCATTTTGAAATATTCCCAAAATTTTGAGCAGTATATAAAACTCTATAACAATTTGCAGTTTCTAGAGGGGAAAAAACCGGGGGCTTCTTGAGCACTAGTCCCCAAAACCGAGAGAGAATGTTCGGGAAAGTAAGGTGAGGGACAGGACTGCCTACAGCACAGAGTTTCAAAACATCAGCTTATCAGCTTTTAATCCTGATGGTTGGTGCGTTTCCAATTTCTTTCCATGCTCAAGGGCCAAAGACTGTTCAATTCTGCACACGAGCCTAATGATCAATGCCTTAATCAGAGAAACGTCCTGGTCCATTCAGGCCTGTCCTCTCATCTGTGACACTCCTCTGTGGAGAGGACAGCATGGCATCCCCCTGGAGGCCACGTGCCCCTGGTGAAGGGTGAAGTGTCCAGCAGTGCACAGGCTGGACAGGGATGATGACAGAAGGCGGCCCCTGTCGGTCCTCAGTTAAGCTGCAGAGCCTTTCTATTCACAATGTGGGCCTTGGATCGGCAGCGTTGGCATCACCCAAGAGCTGGTTAGACGGGCAGAAGCTCCGGTCCCACCCAGACGTGCTGAATCAGAGCCTCCATCTGAACAAGGCCCCCGGGTGAGACCCAGGCACAGCAAACTGTGAGGAGTGCTACCAAACAGGAGAACAGAAACTACTCCAGTAACTGTGTTGTCATCACAGATCCTAACAGCAACAGAAACGTCGCTTGACAATCAAACATCCAGACAATTCAAGGTGCAAGGCAGTGTCAGTGCGCCAGGAAGTCTAGCTAACCAGGCTTAATTAACATCTGGCCCAGGTGGGTTTATCTTAAACCAGTGACCTGGCTTCCATTAGGTCTTTTTTTTTTTTTTTACAGGGACAGAGAGAGTGTCAGAGAGAGGGATAGATAGGGACAGACAGACAGGAACAAAGAGAGGTGAGAAGCATCAATCATTAGTTTTTCGTTGCCATTGCAAAATCTTAGTTGTTCATTGATTGCTTTCTCACACGTGCCTTGACCACGGGCCTTCAGCACACCAAGCAACCCCTTGCTGGAGCCAGCGACCTTGGGTCCAAGCTGGCGAGCTTTTGCTCAAGCCAGATGGACCTGCACTCAAGCTGGCGACCTCGGGGTCTCGAACCTGGGTCTTCCTCATCCCAGTCTGACACTCTATCCACTGCACCACCTCCTGGTAAGGCTCCATTAGGTCTTGACCTCACCCTCATTTTGTCCACCACCCTTCTGACCTTGACTTTCTCCTGGTCCACCAGTTGTCAAGATAGCATACAACCACGTGCTGTGTGTCTCAGGTGGTGAAAGCACTCTTAGACCCTGGCTCTGTTACTTTCTAGGAGGCCACACATAAGATATTCAAGCTCTAGGAGGCCTGATTTCCTAATCTTCCATATGGGGAGGAAGACTTAAGTGATACATATGTTACAAGATGAAATGAGGAAAGCTAAATAACATTTTTTTCCAACCAAGCACCCTGCTCAATGCAGGTGCTCAGAAAAATGGGAGCTGTTTGGCAATATTATTCGTAGTCGCTTCCTCCCTCAATCTCTAGATCTCCAGTTTCCTCTGGACGCCTTGCATCAGAGCCCGGGGACTTGAGACTCTAATGAAGTCCTCACACATATGTTTGCAAAGGCTTGGTTTGTCTTCAAAGGCTCTGTTTATGATGCCACCAGGCTCGTTTTCTGCGGCACCCCCATCAGGCCTGCCTGCCTGGGACCGCCAGAGAACAGCTGTCTCCTCTCGACTCCCTCTCTGCTCACTGCAGGGCTGTGTATGCAGCGGGCCCTCAGCAAACATTTGTTGAATGAATTAATTAATCATTTAAAGAAAATAGCGCTATGCCATAAATGCTCTGCTGCTGGAGCGCTAACTTCGTCACCGTAAATGTGCAGAGAAAGAGTCCTTGGAGCTGGTTTCAGCCCTAGGGTTGTAAAACATAAAGCATTCTAGAAACTTAAGTTATGACTCTTCATTGGATTTCTGTGCTGTATTCTTAACCTAATCGGATTTTTATGCCCGGGACCACAATTATGCAACTTAGTCTCGGAGCTGCACCAGCAACAGATACACAAGGCCAGCTCTCTGCGGGCCAGCGCTTGCTGGATGGCCAGGATCAGAGGCTGACTGCTGATTTGGATACTGGCTTTGGTTTGGGCAGAGCAGAAGTCTGCTCAGGATCCCGGGAGACAGATTACCTGAGTCCGTCTTGGGCTCCATCCACCCAAAAATAAATGGACGGAAAGTAGAAAACACGGCATCTTGTGTGTGTAGAAATACAATGCCATGAAACGGTTTCTTCTTCGTTTGACTCTAAATCTTTCTTAAGACGTCTCAGAGATTGAGGAGGAACTTAAGGGAAAAACTCTCAGCTGGTGTCTTGGAAGAAGAGGAAGCTATCCTTCTTAACTTTCCCGGTGGGAAGGAATAAACTGGCTAGAGAAAAACACCAAACCAAAACAAACAACTAGACTAGAAGGTGCCCCAGAAAGGAAGAGCTTGCTTATTACCAACTGTCAACCCAGTATGCACCAAAAGCAATTGCAACAAAAGGCAACAGCGAAAGTCAGATCTGAAGTAACAATGAAAGTGATATTGGAAACAGAAAGAAGGACACAAGAAAATCCACTCCTGCATGAAGTATAAAAAAATAAAAGAAAGAAAATGTACTGTGCTTGGATGTCAGGGATATGATTAAAATTAAACCCTTTGGAAGTTCTCATTTGAAGAAGGTTCAGTTCTTTTTTGATCACTTCTCTGTAATCTACAGATCTATAGCTCTTCACTGGTTTCTTCTGAAGTGAGAACAAAATAAAAGATTCACTCCTCCAGCAAACAGGGGATGCTAATTATGTGTCAGGCACTGGATACAGGACGAAGAGTCAAAGATTAAGGAGGAATGGCCGTACGGCGTGCACCTCCTCCCAGACACCCATCCAAAGTTCAGCTCTCTGCAGGTACGGCGGTGCTTTTTTTTAAAATCAGTTAACTTTGTAAGTCTTCACTCAAGGGAACACAAACTTTTCAGAATATATTTTTCAATGTTTTAGAAGAGTTTTATTATAAAAGTGCCACATGCCTGTTGTGGGAAAGGCAATACAGAAGTTTTTAGTTTAAAAGAATAAAATTCCCTATCTCGTATCCCTGATCTTGGAGAAACAGATAAGTTGTTCTTATAAATACATAAATAAAGCAATTTTAAGATTGTATACACATTTCTTTCTCTATATATGGTATGTATATATACACCCACTATATATATAAACTATACAGGCAGTCCCCGGGTTATGAACTATCGAGATAGGTTATGTAGGTTTGTACATTTAATAAATACAACTTAGATGTTTATGTTAACATAGTATTTATTTTTACTTTTGTGCACATAAATATTTTCTTTTAGATTTTTATTTATTCATTTTAGAGAGGAGGAGAAAGAGAGAGAGAGAAGTGGGAAGGATCACAAAGCATCTACTCCCATATGTGCCTTAACCAGGCAAACCTAGGGTTTCGAACTAGCGACCTCAGCATTCCAGGCCAACACTTTATCCACTGAGCCACCACAGGTCAGGCATAAATACTTCAACATTTTCAAACCTACAGAACCTATCTCATTCATAACTCGGGACTTCCTGTATATATATATATATGAGTACATATATACACACATACTCTATACATAATGAGAGACAGACTGACAGATTTTATTTATATATATATAATTTTTAAAACAGACAAGATCAGATCCCAATATATCTACTCTTCTGCAGCTTGACCTGTCTACTTCCAAATGGCTAGAGAAAGGCGCTCCCAGAATGGACAGACAGTAACCTGGTAGTTAGTGGTTGCCTGGTTATCTCTGGGGAGTAGAACTAGATTGCTGGGAAATAAGAGTGGGAGAAAGATTGGTTTCTCACTTTATTCTGCTTTATGCATTTTGAATAGTCTAAATAAGCTTTTTTAAATAATAAAAAAAATAAGGAGCGAGAGATATGGTCAAGTGCTGTCAGGTCTACCACCATGGGAGCCAGTCGTACAGGAAATGACAAGACAGGAACCTGAGAAGCCCGCGGCCACAGGACACGCGCGTGGAGCTCTACAAGCCAGATGGTCAGCGGAGAACTCTGCCCAGAGCACCAGAGAGGGCGCGGTGGGGGCGCTGACCTCTGAGTCAGCTTCCAAGGAGGGGGAAGGAGGAGATGGCAGAGTGGATGGAGAACAGAGGACAAAGTTAGATGGGCAGCACACACAAAGGCTCAGAAGTGGGGAAGAGACTCAATGCCCTCTCCCAAACCAGGGGATCCCTTAGTCCTGGACCCCGCGTTGGGTCCTGGCACTGAGACAGGGTATCATTCCATTGCAAATGTCCATTTATAGAGCTAAAGGGGGAAGACAAAAAAGTGCAAAGAAGAAAGAAGCAGAGGAAGTCAGAGCCAGAAAGACTAACCTGCTGATCCCAAGGGCCCAAGAGAGGAAAATCCTCCCAGATTTAGGCAACGAAACAGACACCAGGAAAAGGAGAAAATTAGAGACCTCCTTATAAAAATTTTATTTTTTGGAAGCTAGAATGTTGAGGAAAGGATAATTCAGTGCCTGAAGAAGTAGTAAAGATTGAAAAGGAAGAAACCAATGAATGATTGAGGTTTAAGAGGAAGCAGACAAGGAGGAGCATGCGCACACGTGGAGAGGTCACCCGAAGAGGAGGAGGTCACCACATGTTCTGGGCCCTGAGGGCAAATGACGATGATATAAGTTTGGAAGTGTTGAGTGGGGAGGTTGGGAAATTTCATTTCTGGTACACTTTATTTGCTCTGTAAGAAAATAATTAGGATGGTCTAACTGTACACAATTGGAAATGGAAGTATATTTTTCTGACTTCAGCCAGGCTTGTGTAGAGACAGTTGCTCTTACACATTGGTCTGGCCACACCATGGAGTGACAGTATGACAAATAATTGCCTTTGGAAGGGAAGGTGGCCTTCTGAAGATCTGGCCCAAAACACCCATCTCTGAGATTACAAGAGTCAGGCATAAATAATGCATATCACATGCCTGTAATAAAATCCACGTGGGAAATCACTACATTGGAAGGGCTTTGGCCACCCTTCCCACCATGGCCACCACCCATTGACAAAAACAGCAGCAGCAACAACGACTGACAATTGTTGAGAGCTTCCCATCTGCCCGGTTCTGGGCTGGACCCTGGGAGTGTGAAGCTGAATAAACTTGAGAAGTGTCACAGTGATTTATGGAGAGAAAAGGAGGCTCTTTACTCAGATGCCTGACCCTAGAAAGCTTCTCACATCAAGGGGGGACACAAAAGAACAACTCAAACTATTTGAGCTGGACAGGACCGCCAAGAGCATGACAAGTCAGGTCCTGATTGTTAATGGACTAAATGGAAGTCACCTGGAAGATTCTCGAGTCCCAATCCTTAAGTCCTGTGCTCTTCTCATGTCATTTATTTCACCCCTGATGAATCTCTGTTCCTAGTCTATCCACATGCAACTTTAGGTCTCTGATCATAGGTACAAAAGTAAAGAACAGAGAAACCCTATCCACTAGAAGATTTTTCAAGTCAGAGCAGGCAAGAACATATCATCAAAAGACTCTTGTCCAAAAACACGTCCCTTTTATGTCACGGTAGATATAGCTCTCTCGGAACACTTGTCACCACCAGCGTATAACTGCGGCTCTAGACCAGTTCTCTCAGCGTGCAGGAGAAAGTTTTCCACCAGCGTATAACTGCGGCTCTAGACCAGTTCTCTCAGCATGCAGGAGAAAGTTTTCCTTTGTCTTAGGCACTTATAATTCTTAGCCAGTAGCATGCCTTCATGCAGGCTTCTTAAATGAAATGAAATTAGGGCTAAGGGAGGAGAAACATATTTAAGAGCAGAAATCAAACCACTCAGTAAGGAAGATAAATTTCAAAATGTAGAGATAAGACACGGGATGGCGGATGGTGCACATGAACAGGTGAGAAAGATAGAAATACTAAAATGTTGGAGTATCTTTGAAGATCAATAACAAGCAAGGGATTGCATACATCGGAGCTAAAGCCAACAGCTGGACTGTGACAAATATAGCCCCTGAGTGGCAAGGAGGCTTGAGATAAAGAAGGACACGGCACAGTACCAAGGCCATGGGCAAGATTCCCGCCTGGGCTCAGTGTTTAACCTTAAGGACACTGCAATGCTGGGGAGAGAAGCAGGGGGCGGGTGGAGTTCTGGAGAAGGTCAGACTCATCTCCCAGCGGTCCAGGGGCTGGCAACCCTTGAATGACTGGCAGACAGAAACAGAGGAGGAGTTAGCATTTTGGTTTCATCTCTAGGATGTGGCATGGAAACACCAGAATGCTCTGCCAGCTGGAATTGGTCTTACCTATGTTTGCTTCTGTTACACTCACTTTTTGGCAAATTGGAATCAGAACAATTTCAAGATGCTGAAGTTTAAAGGATTACCAGAACCCTGTGGTTGTGTCTTTGAATTTAAAGGAATCAGGGTTTGGGGGAGGTGACACCTGTAGCAACCATAGCCCAGATACAAGACTTTTGCTTCTGGAAGAAAGCACCCAGAAGACACCCTCATTCCTCCGCTACTTCTTGAGCAAGACAAGATCGGAATCTGCGTGGAGCAGAGAACCAAGAGCGTCTACCTCGGCCACAGGGGACCATTTTCCCCAATGCAGCCTACTGACAGCAGACAGTCCCTGGTCCTTCAATCATTACATCTTAGTATGACCCAATTCATGACTTTCCACTGTGCTCATTTCATCACGAGCCCTTTAGCAACTCACACCTCCCTAACTTGGCCTCCTCAGAACACCGTGAGGAGAAGAAATTCCATGAACGGCAATCCTAAACCATTCATGGTTGATCAGAATACACATTAATTAGTCAGTACTCCTCTGTTACCAGAAGGCAAATTCAGAAGATTTGAAAAAATCCAATTCCGTAGATGTAGCTGGGCTGACTAGTAATTTGCCATCAGACAGTGGACAAGGATTTATTTGTGGCACCTGGAGCTTCAGAGACCCTTGGGCCGCTGGGAAGTTACTCGCAGCACAAATCAGTAGGAAGATGGGCCTCAACCTAGGGCAGGATGAAGTGAGAAGGGGGTTTGCTGGGCCGCTGCTGCAGGGGCTGCCCTCCAGGGCAGGCCGGGACTCCCAGCTGGGGCAGGAAAGGTGGGGGGACTGCAGCACTCCCCTCCCTCCCCTCCATGCCATAAGAACAGCTGTTGCTATGGTAGCAGAACGCACAGTGGCTAGTAAAACCCTTTTTGAGGACTCTCTCTACAATAACTCACACAGCAACGGTACAGTTTCCCCCAAATACCTGTATGTTGAGATGGGGTTTTAGCAACGAAACCTTGGTCACTTTAAGGATGGACACAGACCATCAAGGTGACGTCGGCATGAGTCCTTCACCTACAGCCCTCTCAAACTTGGTCCTATTGCACCCAGGGCGCCAGTACTTGCACAGGGTGTAAGATTTGCTGATGACCATGTCACTCACCTTTGCTGATGTCTTCATACTCCAACCAGAGCCGCCGCTGGACCTGCTTGTTTGGGTACCAGATGGAGCAGGACTCCTCAAAGCCATAGACAGCTTCCTGGATGTAATGGTTGCCAAATTGGTCCAACAAAGCCACAAAATCCCCACGCGATGTCGCCCCATCGAGGGAGTGGAGAGCATTGTTGAGGGCTATGGGGAAACATCACCCAAGAGGAGGAGTGAGGGCTCACACTGTGGGCATCCAGATGCCCAGGCCAGTCAGCTCCCACTGTGGACATCCGGTGTGGCCCACCGAGAGATGGAGAGCAGGCTGGGACCCTCAGGGGAGTGCTTCCCTTGAGCTAAATCAGACCTTTGGGTTCCTAAATAAATCAGCTCTCTAAGCCAGTTGGCCATGTTGTTAACTTTGCACAAGTTAAGCAAAACATTGCTATATCTACCCCCAATGCTTAAAGTCAATGTTTTTTTCTTTGCCTCCTCAAATTACAAGGCATGACATTAAATCAATTTAGCGAGCTTAAATAAGAGCATCTGAAAAAAAAAGTGTAAAAGGATAGCATCGTCTAAAATAGAAACACAAATACTAGCGGAAAAGGTTTCACATTGTGAGATGAAGCACGGCTTCCCAGAACTGCTGTGTGTGTGTGGGGGCTGCCTGCGTACAGGTCAGGGAGGGAACGACGTTCTAACCGTGGGCAGTGACCAAGAGCGTTTGCGGAATGCCACCTTCAGGCATAGGAACAGGCAATAGGAAGATAAGGGAAGAAGAAAAGTCACTACTACACTGCTTATTGTTTCAGAAAACCAAAAGTCTAGGGACTGGAAAATGACAAATGGAGGGAAGGACCTGCTTGGCTCCTCCCAGATTTACTTCCTGTTTAGGGGCATTGTATTTGACCAAAAGACAGCCTGCGGCCAAATGTCCACATTCGGTCCCTGCTGAACCTGGCCAGCTGTCCACGGGCCTCCTTGCATACGGCCCTCCACACCTGTGTCCTGTTAGAAAAAGGCTGGGCCTGGTCCAGGCGTGAGACCCCAAGTACAGAAGTCCACAGCAGCTGTGATGCCATGGATGGCCTTGAAAGGCATGTGGCAATAGAGGTATGGCAGTATCCCACTGTTAATCTGTAACACACAGTTCCCTCGCCCACCCTGCCCCTTTCTTGCTTCCTTCCCTTATTTCCATCACTGTACCGAACCTCTAAGTTATTGCTCGCTGGGTTTGAAAAGTTTTATTCTATCAATTTATAGAAACTCCACTTTTGCATATCCTGTCTACACTCTGGGTGACCCCAGGAAAAAGTGATAAAGTAGGTGTTTATCTTCAGTGGTCCATGCCTTGCCCTTTCTATCTCTTCTACGATCCAAGATAAAACTTGCAATTTAATCTGTCCTTAGAAGAGGGGCTGGTTCCAGCCATTTGCCCTTAAGGGTGAATCTTGGTGAATTTATTATCCCACAGTGGCTAGCCGTTAGACTGCATCTTAAACAGGGGGATAAAAGCGCTTGTGCCCTTGGGAAGGACCTCCACGCCCCAGGGGCAGGTGGGAGGGACGGCTTGGTGCTACACTCACCTTGAGAGATGGTCACTTGGTTGAGCTTGATGTGGTACATCACGGACCGAACCTTCCAGTGCTGCAACACGGGGTATCCAGAAACCTCGCTGAAGTTCACCATCCCTAGGGACCGGGAAGACATAGGCTCAGCGTGTGCGGCGGGTTCCCGAGTCCCAAATCTACTAGGTTGGTAGGGCAGGTGATTATGAGAAAATCTGATGGAGAGAATTTCTGGAATCACAGTAACAACAGCCATCATTTACTAAACGTTTGCTCTGCGCCAGGCATTTTGTTAAGCACTTTGGATGTATGAAGTTATTTGATTCTCGTGAGATAGGTGTTATCATTTGCATCTTATGAGCTGGGAGACTGAGGCTCAGAGAAGGTGTCTGCATAAGGGCCCTAGGCCACTGGGTGTGTCTGAGGTACAGCTGGGGTTCTCAGCCATTCTTCTGTAATATTCCCTTGGTACATTTATACAAACCTCTAGGGCTTACTGTAACATACCCAAGTTTTACTCCCTTTAATAGTCGCAGTAATTGACTTAAGCGCACGTACCTGATAACATTGATTTTTCTGTCCCATTTAACTGATTTGTGTTCAGTGTTTAAGTTTTAATTATTTTGAAGCTGATAATGCTTATTTCTCCTTTACCAGGAGGGACATTATCAGTGCCACTAAGTTAAGGGGCGGGGAGAGCCTTATACTGAGTGTCTGCCCCCGACGTGCCAGACACGGTAGGTAAGAAGACACTTGATTTGTGGTCCTCCTGTCATTGATGGGAACACTGAGGCTCGGAGAAGCCAAGTTACCCACCCAAGGCCACTCTCCAGAAACGCATTTCTGTAGCTTCTTAGAGGTGCTATAATGGGCTATTCTTATTTGATCACTTATCACAACAAAATGCTACAGAAACAAAATAATTAGGCCCTAGGAAGTAAAAAAAAATTCACCTTGCTAAGTTTAGAAAACCAATTTTAGCTTCATTTCTATGCCAAATGTTTATGCACATATTCTAGTAATAAACTTAGAGAGACATGTGCCTATTTATATGTGGTAGATATGTATATATGCAAATATAATGACCATATATTAAAGTAAATTTACATAGATATGTAGATAGTATGTGTGTATAAATATAATGACAAGATACATACCTAGTGAATTATCCTGTCATTTTGACCCATGCTTCCTTCAGGCTAAATCAACTAATTTAGTACCTACCTAAACTAGATAACAAGGGGCTGGGATTTATTAGCTGCTTGTCAATGCTAATAAAATTAGCTGAGCAACTACCAAATTTCTACTTCTGTGCCAATCATATGAACATAATTGTTGGAAAGGTCAAAAGAAAAAAAAGGTCAGAAGAGGTGCTTAGTGAATCAATTGCTTAAATTTAATCTCAGGCAATCAAAGATAAGTTACTTAAGACTTAGAGAAGGTTTCGGGTACTTTTTTCTTTCAAATGTTCTTTTAGGGCATAAAGTTTTGTGACAACAGTCATACTATACTACCTACTCTGGCTTTTAACCTTTATGTTAATTTTCAAAGCATGTAAATGAGATTCTACTTTTATGAGTTTAAGACTCCAGTCACATACCTCAAAGGCATGTTTTACTGGAGCATAAATGGGCATTCTTTGGAGAAATGTTCTATGTAACGTGTTCTTTCTTTTTCTTTATTTTATTTTTACTTTTTCTTCTTTTCCAAGTGAGAGGAGGGGACACAGAGAAACTCCTGCATGTACCTTGACCGAGATCCATCTGGCAACCCCCATCTGGGGTTGATGGTCTGCCTATTTGGGGCCATGCTCACAACCGAGCTATTTTTAGTGCCTGAGGCAGAGGCTCCAAGGATCCATCCTCAGTGCCCTGGGCCAATGGATTTGAACCAATGGAGCCATGGCTGTGGGAAGAAGGGGCAGGGGAGAAGGGATATATGTACATATGTATTTGACTTTCTTTGATGAGACGTAAGTTGGAAGCAAGAACAAAAATTGGGAATCTGTCAGTTATTAATCAAGTCCTGGTCATGTTGAATCTGTGGTAAGGAAGGGAAAGGGTGAAGAAGCAGATGGTTGTTTCTCCTGTGTGCTGTGACCAGAAATCGAACCCAGGACATCCATACACTGGGTTGATGCTCTACCACTGTGCCAACTGGCCAGAGCCAAACTTGACATTACTTTCTTTTTTTTTTTTTTTATTCCTAGACTTGTAATTTTTATTTCATGATTAAAATCCTTTTTTATGGGCTATACAAGAACATTTTTTATAAGTATTTATTAGTTACCTTACTGTTATTAGTGGAATGCACAAAGGCATTAGATGAATGGATAATTTACAGATGCTTGTGACAAATCTCCCTTCCTTAATTAATTGATGCTTTTGTTAAAAATTCCTAGGCTTAGTTCAGAACAGAGGAAGAAAAAAACAAAGGAAGCATGACTGTGGAAGAGAAGGAAGGGATGACAGAACCCACATTCGTCCAGGCTGAGCCAGGTAGCTGAACCGCGTGACTTAACTGCTAACCTTACCTAACCACTAAACAGCAATGCCACTGAGTGCGTTCATGCCAGAGCACAAGCCGGCCCGGGAACCATTACATAACGGTCAGTGCTCGGCAGAGGCTGTTCTTTGCCTGCTCACAGATAATATTTCCATTATTTAACAAGAACGAAATATTTTCAAGTAGATACATTTCCCCGCTGAGTCAGCGTTCTTTCTCAGCATGCCCGTGGTATAGAGTCAGCTCTAGTTTATTTTATTTTATTATTATTTGGAACACATTTCTGAATGACATCCTTTTTCAAACTATCTCTGACTCTGTTTTCTCAAGAATCAACATTATTTTTTTCCTTACCTAGGCTTGAAAAAAAATTACTGAATAGACTTACGTGAGAGAGAGGTAGGAAGGGAAGGAGGGAGGGAGAAAGGAAAAGAGAGAGGAAGGAATAAAGGGAGGGAGGGAAGAAGGAATGGAAGGAGGAAGGGGGGAAGGGAGGAAGGGAGGAAAGAAGAAGGGGGAAGGTAAGAAGGAGGAAGGGAGGAAGGAGGAAAGAGGAATGGAGGAAGGAGGAAAGAGGAATGGAGGAAGGAGGAAAGGAAGGAGGAGGGAGGGAAGAAGCTTTCTCCTGTTATTTATTTGAAATATCAGGGTGTTAAACAGATAAAATATATTATGCTCACTTTGTTAAAGATGGCGCTGCCCACATGCAAGTTCATTGATATTAATGTGTGTTGGGGAAAGGCTGTGGGCAGGCCGGGTCAGTATAGCCTAAGGATTAGTTTTAAGAGTAAGCTTTTCCCCAAACCCTTGACTGATGGGATGATGTGGGGTGGTGTACTCTCATGAGGAATCCTCCCATTATGCCTCAGATAAGTGACTTTGTATCAGAGACTTCCTTGTTTGTAGATTGGATTAAAGGTTTGGATTTCTACACTATAAAGTGGGGCAGACCGGGAGCTTGCTCTCTCTCGGTTCCTGAGGTTAGCATTAGAGAGGAGAGCACAAAAAGGCCACATAGAGGAGAGAAGCAGCCAAAATGGTGGAGTGCTGAGGAAGAAGCCAGTTTGTGCAGAGAGAAGGAGATGGGAAACAGAGGTGAATAAGTCTGGTGAGCTAGAAGCCTTTGATTCTAGGAAACTTGGATAAGTCAGTAGCTTTGTGAGCACTGAATGAGTGGGTTTTGGAGCTCAGTGTGTGTTTTTGCTTGCCCGCCTGGTGCAAGCTAGAATTAAAGCTGATGGCTCACCAGTTCTTCGTTGTTTCATTACCGACTGTCCGAATCTAATGCGAACCTGCATGGGCCAGGCGGCTGTGATGGTGACCTTGGCCACTGGCTTTACACAGGGGGATGTATGACCTCCAAAATTCTCAGGTCTGTTTCCTATGGTTGACCTTGAACAAGTTCCAAAATGCACAGAACTCAAAATCTTTATGTAGATTTTGCGACTGTGGCACCCAACCCATCCACCAGTGTGGTTAGCAGCCTCCTCTCCCTCCTTGGTCTGCTCCTGCACTCTCTTTCTTCATTAAGAGAATAAATATTCCCATAGATGATAGCCAGATCATACATAAAAATAGAACTCTGACCCAAAATCTGCTGCAATCAGCCCAGAAAACGAACCTATTCTCTATGGCAATTGGTCCAAGAAGCCAGTCTACTATCTACACATCAGATTTGTGGGAAGTCAGACTACTATCTCTAACAACCAGTCTGGGATGTCAAATTTTAACAGCTGTAAAAAGTCAGTCCAACATGACCAGGATTTGATTAATAATTGACAGATTCCCAATTTTTGTTCTTGCTTCCAACTTAAGTACCGCCAGAGAAAGTCAAATACATATGTACATATTCCTCGACATTTACATCGAATGCCACACCCCTGGCGAGTGGGCCCGCCCGTCGCCACCAGCTCTCATCATGGCTGGCCTGAAGGCCTTCCTCCTCCACTCTAAGGCTTTCCTGTTCCCCTGCCTGCCCACCCGCCTCCACCGAGGTGAGGGGCTGGTAGCTGGCCCCCTTGCTCAACAGCAAGCTGTGAGTGCATCGTTTTTCTGTTTTCACCTGGTGGGTCTTCACTGATTTCCACACAACTTATAACAATGAAGAGGCAGGTGACGCTCAGAGTTCTGAACTGTTGCTTTGATGAAGAGGGAAGCAATCGGCATGATAAAAACACATAAACCAATATATTCTACTATTTACCGACCAGCGGCTCCGGAAGAGGGCAGCAGCTATTAGATGTAGGCTCCTCTCGTTCCGCAGGTTTAGGGACTGCTGGGTTAGTTAAGGGGAAAAGGGCTTCTTCACTGCAGGGTCTGGAACCTGTGGTAAGCTACGTTGTCACAGATTGCCGAGAGGCAGATACTACAGTCTTCCCAAATGCAGTAGAAGACAGAACGTATCTAAGAGTGGAACACAGACCCCCCAACCCCCATTTTGAAATACTTGGAAATGCTGACATAGAGGATTTTAAAGATCACTTTAGTGCTCAAATCTTCTCAGCTTGGAGGTTTATGGGGATTATGACCTATAATAGCACAACAGTGTGACAAGATATGATCTTCTCTGTATGATTCTTGGGAAAGATTCAAGTAAAATGTTGTCAGAACTAGAAAGTTAATATGGAGGATATTTGGTATCCACCCCTTTAATGACTCTGCCAGTTCGTCGGGGCTTTTAACAAATCAGACAGATTCCTTCATACAGCAAAGGAAGGTTCTCGGCCTACACAATGCCGCTTCTGAGGCTGGCTGCGAAAGTAGCCGGTCAAGAAGGATCCCCTTTACACTCTGAGGAGTGTTAGACTTCCCTCTCTCCAGGCCGTGAAAACAAAGGTGATCCAAATGGATACCTTGCCCTCTTTTGCCTCCAATGTGCCAAATCAGGCGGGGTAGAGGGCACAAGGAGAAAGAGGTTTCTGTGTGGCTGATAATCAAATTTTTATCTCTTATTTCCAAAGATGTAAGTCCAAATATGTGCTTTTCTGACGTTTCTCAGACTTATCCACCTGCTCCTCCCCAAAAGCTCTGGCGGCATCCAGGGCTGCAACCCGGCACCCTCCCAGCCTGGTGGTCTGAGTAACTCTCACTGCCACAACATGTCACGGTGCGTGAGGTCTTGGTGAGTCTTGAAGCAGAAGCCGGGTGATTTCTCACTGGTGTGAATCCTGTCCTGTTTGTATGTGGCTCACACTTCCTGTACAAGGTAATTTACACACACAGCGCGTGTCTCAGCAAAGGACGTATAAACAAGACATCAAGTTTCCCCGACACTAGAGATGTATGGGCTTTAGGACGTGATCAGAGGAGGCTGTACTGGATTTTTTTTAGTTTAAGTTTTCTCTCTCTCTGTCTCCCTTTTTCTCTGTCTCTCTTTCTCTGTGTGTGTGTGTGTGTGTGTGTGTAGTTGTCTTAGAGGGGAACACCTTTCAATAAGATTTATATCTGGTCCAGAACATATGTAATTGTTTTCTGTCTTGCTCCCTCTCCTTCCCCGGTAGGAAGAACACTATTTGGTAGTTTGTACATATTTTTTTTCTCACTTGGCATTTTTTTTATTTAACAAATACCCATGTCACTTTGTATCAGGAACTGTTCTATAAACTTAATATTGTATATATAAATTTATTCCTCATATCAGTTCTGCAAGGAATACAGTATACTATCCATTTTTATAGGTAAAAAGGACTAAAAAGAAAAACTGAGGCACAGAGATGGTAAGTAACTTGTCCATGATCTCACAGCCACTGAAGAGTTGAGCCCAGCTGTCAGGCCCCCGAGTCTACACTGTTAATCCTTACACTACCTCTGACAGACCTATTTCTAATGCTATCCGGGTCTAAGCTAAAATTTTGAATGTAACTTGCTATTTGGAAGAGGCTTATCCTCAACACAATCCATTATCCAGAGAAGGAAGGAAAAGAGGAGAAAGGTATAAAATAAAAAAGACAAGAGAATGAAGAAGAGAAGTTACAGAGGAATGAACAAAACTGATAATGGAATCGAGCTTACATTCAGCCTTCTCACATCTGACACTGGGTTCCTAGTTAGTTGCCTCTCATGGGTCCATGGAAGCTTTGAAGTGTCTTCATTGATCCAGGAGATGCTTACTGGGGGGTCTTCACAGGCACAGAGAGAAGATTCCCCTGAGGGTCTCTTGCCTCTTCCCATCAACCCACACGTTAGTTTCACAATGAGCCCAGGGGAAGAACACCACTGGGCTTGAGACAGCATTGGGGTGCAAGTGCTGTTATCACCATCTTATGAGAGTGCCATGAGCTCCCGAGGGTCTACACTATCTAAAGTAACAGAGCCGGGACTCAAACCCAGAGTCGTCGGACAACGCTCATGCTGTTCCACTCATACCTGGCAATGATAGATAACTTAGGCTACAGTCGCCACTGCCCTCTCTCCACCTCTACTGTGATCTGGGCACTGAGAACACTGAACTCTTATCTATTATTCCATTTGTTGTCAAAGCATCCCAACCAGATTGGGACGGCATGGTATTACTATGAGTATTTTGCAGACAATTATATAGCAATACTGGCAATTTTACCGACAAATAATGCTACCAATGTTCAGGTTTGAGACTGAGCTTTTGTTGTGTACTAAGGAAATCACTGGCCTTGGAACAGAAATAAGTGAGGTCGAGTTGTCTTGGTTTTATGAGACCATGGGGGAGCCACCCGGGTGCTGCAGGTTAAGTGAGGGCAGGAGGAACACTTACCTGTCAGAAAGTCAGGGTCAGGGGTGGGCTCTGAGATTTCTTCCAGGCACTGGTTCTCCAGGGGGACAGTGGCCACCACGAGACCATCAGGCAGCTGCTGGTCTAAACCTCGAGCAAAGTTGTTCTGCCTGGAAACAGAGGCAGACCTTTTATTGTCGAGTGTTTGGGTGAATCCCACTCCTTAGTGAGCAATCCATACCTCAACCCACAATGAAAAACTTCTTTCTGGGCCAAAAATTCCCCTTACTCTGAGCCCCACTGAATGTGCATGTCTGAAGGAAGACACAGCTGTAAGAGGCCAGGTGAGGGCTGGGAAGGATGAGAAATAAACCGGATGAAAAGGGTTACTCAGAAGACAGACTGTCCTTTCCTCCCTGTCCCTACTCTCTGATCCCCTCTGCATAACATCAGGGTGTACACAGTCCCACTTCTGGATGACACAGAAGACAACGGCCACCGCAAGACTGAGTATGACAGCTCACTGCTTGCTGCCAGCAGTGTCCCAGCTAAAAGGGGGAACACTGAAAAAGTCCACTGCCCGTAACAGAAAAAACAACGGACTCCAAGAACCAGCTTGAAAATTTACTATGGGTCTAGGCTCAGGTTGCTATCAACTGCTTGTCCATGTCACCACACTGTCACCACCATCACCACCACCTCCTGGAAAGCAAGTATTTAAACCGCCTAAGACCCAACCAAAACGGGTCAAACGAAGAATCTTCTAGAAATATTCTTTTTTTTTTTTATTTCTCCAAAGTGAGAAGCAGGGGAAGGCAGGCAGACAGACAAACTCCCGCATGTGCCTGACCAGGATCCACTCGGCATGCCCTGGACCAGGTGGTGATGCTCTGCCCATCTGGGGCATTGCTCCATTGTAACAAGGCTCCTCCTGAGGTGGAGGCCATGGAGCCATCCTCAGTGCCCGGGTCAACTTTGCTCCAATGGAGTCTGGGCTGCAGGAGAGGAAGAGAGACACAGAGAGAAAGGAGAGGGGGAAGGGTGGAGAAGCAGATGGACGCTTCTCCTGTGTGCCCTAGCTGGGAATCAAACCTGGGACTTCCACATGCTGGGCTGATGCTCTACCACTGAGCCAACCAGCCAGGGCCCTAGAAATATTCTGAATCAATGGTTGGAAACATTTAATTCTGAGGACCCCTTTACACTCTTAAAAATAATTGAAGGCCCCAGGCAGCTAGCTTCTCTGCATGTGGATTACCTCTAGCAACATTTACCCTGTTGGAAATGGAAGAAGTTAAAAAAATAATTCATTCAGTTATTTTGAAATATCATTAATAAAGCCATTAAATATTAACATGTTATAAAAAATGAGAGGAGTAGCGTTTATTGTACATTTGCAAATATTTAAAATGTCTAACTTAGAAGACAGCATAATTTCCATCTCTGCATTCAACTTATTGCAATGTATCGTCTGGGCTGAAGTTGAGGAAGAAACCCAGTGTCTCGGAATCTGGAAAAGGCGGGACCTCAGGGATGCGCAGGGTCCATGGCCAATAGCTGAAGACTGCTACGTTAGCTTGACTCACACACTGATTCCTCTAGTCAGAGAGAAGCCAGAACTTGAGCATGTGGTGGTGGTTTCTGCAGGAAACCTCCCAGTCCTCTCCTGGGCACGATAAGAGTTTATTTCCTACTTTACTGTCTGCCCAGAGGAAGCATGGTTCTCAGACTCTGGAAGGAGCATTTCCAACTTAGAGCAGACCATGGGACAGTACATGCCCTGTCCTTTCAGGGTCACAGTTACCTTGCTCCAAGATGCAAAACCTGATGCTAACTAAAACACCAGAGGGAAGATGGTCAACAACCCCAAACAAGTTTCTAGGGACATGAGGTTCACCTGAAGGTTCCTTTCAGCACTTGTCCGGAAGCCACTTCCTTGGAATGGTTGTTGTAACCAAAGAACATCTCCCCAAAGAGGGTCTGGTTCATGGGAAGCTCCCTGCTTTCCCCACAGTCACCTCCCTCTGGGCAAGTCTCTGCGATGAGTTGGCAAGAACGTCCATCCACGCCGAGCTTGTAATCCTCAATGCAACTAACACAGCAGAAAATAGAAGTTATGCCACTGGTGAGCTATGCAGTCAACTCAACCCTACAACGAGTGAAGACATTGGGAGTGTGCTGAATGGCTAGAGATGATGAATATCCCAATTTGACCTCTGTCCCCTTTATATCTCAGCTCCTTAGCCTGTAAACCGAGTCACATTGAACCTCCCCCTTACCTTTGCAGCTGAATGTTTCCAGAGCTTTAGAGCGTGCCTTCCTCTGAGTGTCTAATTTTTCAAATAGGTCAAGGTAGGAATCACTGGGAATAAGCTTGTAAATGAGTTTACACCTTTAAATCTAAGATATTCTGGAGCCTTTCTCCAGAACGAACTATATGGCCAGACCCTGCTTTTGTTTGAAGGGTAAGTAGGCAGCCAAAAAAAAAAAAAAAAAAGACACCATGCTTAAGAAATTAATGATCTTCTAATCTGGTCCTGTGACAAGTCAACTAAGAAATTAAGAAGACTGATCATCTTCCGGCTGTGTTTGGTTTGAATGTGTCCAAACACAAGGTCTACCCATATTAACTCCTCCTCCAACTGAACGAACTGGATGCCAGGGCATGCCGCATGGCACCTCCTTCCACGCATGCCCGCCCCATGAAGCACGTGCTGCTACGCTAATGGAAGAGCAATACTGATGTTGGTAAATACGGGTCAACAACCCGGGCGTCATTAACTGGACCTTGTCTGTGGTTATATAAAGAAGGCTATCATTTGTTAGTCCAAGTAAGAATTATTTTGATAAAGCTGTCATTTAAAAAGCACATTGATTTCATTTGGATGTATCTCCTTAGAAATATATAAGGTTTTGAATTTGTGGATGTTCATGGCATTAAAACACATCTTTTATTACTACCTCTGGTGATTGTTATAATAAGATAAAAACTGTTCTACACAGAGGAACAGATCATTGTAGCGTTAAGAAGTAAGAAGAAATATTGAAATGGCAATGACATGGCCCTTTATGGGTGACCTTGGGCCAGCTGATTAAACTCTCTGAGCTTCAGTTTCCACATCTGTAAAGGGGGGGGGAGCAGTAAGCGAGACAATGAACTTCAAGAACTTCCGTTGTACTTAGTATACAGCAGGTACTAATCAAATGTTTCTATCATTATTCCTCACAGAGGAACACATGAGGCCCATGTTAATGCACTTGAACTACTTTTTCTTCCCTATTTACCATTTACATACTCATGTGAACAAGGGTGAGTAGGGCTCTTTAATTATAAGAGCCTGTGGACTTGGTTTTTACAGAAGAGCCTCAAATCAAGGCTATATAGAGCAGCTTGGAGCCTGTGGAATACTCACATGCACTGAACTCTGACTGAAAAGGAAAGGAGTCCAGTTAGGGGTCTACTGAATTAGCCCAGGCAACAGATGTGACTCGCCCCCAAAGGACTCTATAGCACCAGTCCAGGTCTAGGACAAGATAATGAGGCAGCGCCATCCTTTAGCTAAAACATGGTGTTTCTGGAAAGAATTTTGAAGCTGGCCAGCTCCCTCTCAATACATTGAGCATCCAGACAATCCCCCCCCCATTCCCCACAACCCCATCCCACATGATCCCGTGTTCATGGCCGTGTGTCCCACCACACACTCTCCTGAGGGCGGAGACCAAGTCTCATGTCCTGCTGTTTCTCCTCTATGTAACACCTAACTCAGTGCTCCGTACAGAGTAGGTGCTCAAATGCATGTTTATGAAATAAATAAAGCTATGCAATTTTGGCTGAATTTACCTTCATTCATTGAGGTGGATCAACCACAATTGATAACATTAGAGAGGCATGAAAATTTAGATTGAGCCTCCATTCATGGATAGGGATGGTACAAGAAACTGAATGTGAAAACTGCTCGGGTGCAAAGAAATAACATAAAATGAAATACAAGAAAATAACATTATTCCACCAAATAATCTCTTCAGGATTATTCAGCAGGAGCTGGCTTTTAGCAACAGTATTGCACAGTCTTATTATTATAAACACTGGTTTTCATTGCAAGCCTATCAGATCGTTAGATCCTCAAGGGAAGGAACTAGACCTCATCTCTGCAGCCCAGTGACCAGTATGGTTTGTGACATAGAGGAAGCAGTCCCCCTGAGAGTTAGGGAAAGGGTGCAGGGGGGAGGAAGAGGGGGGATGGCAGAGAGGGAGAGGGGAGAGGAGAAAGGGGAAGATGGGGGAAGGAGGGAGAAAGGGGAAGATGGGGGAAGGAGGTAGAAAGGGGAAGAGGGGAAGTAAGGAGGGAGAACAGGGGGAGCAGGGATGGGGGAAAGGGGGAAGGGGAGAGAGGGGGAAAGGGGGAAGGGGAGAGAGGAGGATAGGGGAGGGGAGAGAGAAGAAGGGGGAGAGAAGGAGAGGAAAAGGGGGAGAGGAAAGATGGGGGAGGGGAGAAGGAAAAGAGGAGAGAGTGAGAGAGGGATGGGGAAAAGGGAAGAAGGGGAGAGGGGGATAGGGATGAGGGGGAGAGGGGGAAAGGAGGGTAGAAAAGGAAAAGGGGGAAGAGAGGGGGAGGGAGGAAGGGAAAGGGGGAGAGGAGGGAGGAAGGGAAAGGGGGAGAGGAGGGAGGAAGGGAAAGGGGGAGAGGAGGGAGGAAGGGAAAGGGGGAGAGGAGGGAGGAAGGGAAAGGGGGAGAGGAGGGAGGAATGGAGGCGGGAAGGGAAGGGGAAGAAATGATAGACAAGCAAACTAGGGGATATAGAAGAATGGATCACATTATTACTTCCTTTATAAATATAATATGGAAGTATCTTTAAAAATGATCCCAGTCAGTGGTATAAATTCCAATTTTGAAGGAGCTACAGAAATTTTTAATAAAGTAGAGGGTCTGAATTCTAATCTCAACCTTCCCATTTACTAACTCCCCAGTCCTGACGAAGTCAACTAGCCTTACTGTGCCTCAGTTTTCTCACCTGTGAAATGGGGTGGCAGTGCCTGCCCTGTTCTCTCAAAGGAAATGAGACAATCCACAACTCAGGGCTCTCTAACTACCCTAAAGAATCGCCCTGCCTGAGGGAGGGCTGCACAAAATGCAGGGATTCTGGGGGCAGACTTTAATTTTGCTTCATTCCTCCAAAGCAGGGGTCTCCAAACTACGGCCCACGGACTGCATGCAGCACCCTGAGACCATTTATCCGCCCCCGCCGCACTTCCGGAAGGGGCACCTCTTTCATTGGTGGTCAGTGAGAGGAGAACAGGATGCATCCGCACTCATAGTTCCCCTTGAAATACTGGTCAGTTTGTTGATTTAAATTTACTTGTTCTTTATTTTAAATATTGTATTTGTTCCCGTTTTGCTTTTTTACTTTAAAATATGTGCAGTGTGCATAGGGATTTGTTCATAGTTTCTTTTTATAGTCCAGCCCTCCAACGGTCTGAGGGACAGTGTACTGGCCCCCTGCGTAAAATGTTTGGGGACCCCTGCTCCAAAGATTTTCCCCTCCTCTTCTTCAATAGTTGATGAGTCTCACACCATCTTTCCCAAGCTTTTGGTCCACGGAAAGGCCATCACAAGCCGCCTGACTCACAGTTCCACAAAGCACAGCTGGAAAATTCTGGTGTACGCGATCCATGACTGTGGCCATCTCCCTCGTCTGCAGCGGTGGGACCTGACTTCCCCTAAAGGTCCTCCCAACTCTGACTTGAAAAGTGCTCCACTTCCAGTCCTGCAGGCTCTTTTCTCAGAGCCTAAGGACTGGCCTGGGGTGACCAGTTTATTGGGATATCCTTTACTGCCTTTAGCACTAATGTCACCCATTCCAGCAAATCGGACGGCCTCAGGGGCAGCTCAACTCACCCGCAGAACATGAGGATGTTGTACAAGGCAGGGTCATCAGGGAAGGGCGCCACCTGCTGGAGACACAGCTGCTCACAGCCACCATTGAAGCCATCAGAACAGTCCACCCCGATGTGGCGGTCATAGCAGCCGGTGCTGTCCTTCATGGGGCTGAGTCCAGATGGGCACTGGCACAGTCAGAAAGAAGCCACACAGGTGGGTAAATCGTGGGGGGAGGGGGGGCTGGGTTCTCTGGAAACTGAAGTGTAGCTGCAGATGCCTATTTTAAGTCTCAGCCATGAAACCATTAACATTGACAAGTAACACAGTAAGTTTCCACCACGATGGACTGCCTTTAAAAGCAAGTGACCTTTTTTTTTACCTCTTGCTTCTTCTCTCTGGGCATGGATCACACACATGTGCATTAAGGCTGGTTCCTTCAAACAGGCAGGAGGGGAGCATGGTAGCAGACAGAGCAAGGCGTGCTACCTCCCAGCTGGGCCTCAGGCGGGCAGCCGTGTGGAGGTGACGGGCCAGAAGGAAATGCATTAGCAGGCATTCCTTTGGGCCAGGGCCAGGGCGTGCTGCTGTCTGGATCTCATATTAATAGGACTTTTTAATGGTGTCCAGAGCACTCTGTCAACATCGGTACCAGACACTGGTGTCGTAGGGAACAAAAGGAGCGGGCATCCAACCAGAAGGAGAAAGTGGACCTCCTCTGGGACCCTGGAGGGAGGTCTGACTGCTTTCCTGGTGGGAGTGGCCATACTCATGACCCGCCCACCTCACCAACACCCTGTGGGAGACTCCCAGACGTGAGCACCCACAGGTGTCTCCCTCGGGCTTGGGCTGTACCCCAGTACCCTGGACACTCTTCATGTAAAAGATCTAGCTTTTCTGCACTGCTATGCCATCAAGAAACTCCCCAAGAATGACAGCAAAGGAGATAACCCAGCAAGACATGTCAGCCAGCACGGGGTGACATGGTGAGCAGCAGGACTGCTCACATGGCACCCACCAAACTCCGGGCAGGGTCTTCCTCATTCCTCTTGTTCACTGGACACCCCCCTGAGGTAAGTACTGTGACCACTCCCATTGTACATATGAAACAATGCTGCATGGAGAGCTTAGCTCCCCTAAAGTCACAATGCTGACCACAGCAGCGCCACACGAAGTCCCTGGCTCAGGGGCTCTATCGACAGCTAACGTACAGACTAGTCTCTCACTCAACAGCCAACCCTTACCATTTACTAGGACTCCAGGGCTCTGCTCTGCGCTCTTGGTAGTTCTTCTCAGAGCGCCTTATATTACCCTCATATAACAGATGTGGAAACCACTGACAGCCAGTGAATGCCCGGGCTTCCTGCTGCGCTCGACTCCATCTAAAAGTCAAGGCTACTCTTTGCCATCTCGCTCCTCTGTCCGCGTGAAAGATCCCGCACATGGGCATCATTACAGCTGGTTCTCTCAAACAGGCTGCCTGGGGGCCAACGACAAGCCTGGGGTCAGGCAGTGAGTATGGGGACAGAGCTGGCGTCCCTCTAGATCTGACCTGCTCCTAACAGTTGTGCTGTCTGCTAGCTAACAAGCTTCTCCCAAACCCAAACCAACACAAAAACCACATTCAGAACGTGGAGAGGAACAGTGTTAAACACCTCCTTTCCCATGCTGTCGCCTGGCTGTCTCTTCCTCTTGGCTGCCAAGCACCTTGGCCTAGAAGCCGGGACACTGCAGGTACACCCCTCAAACCCACCTTTTCTTTCCCTGCTTCTCAGTCGCAGACCACAGCAGGACATGCACTGATGGCTGACACAAATTCCAGAACTTCCCAAACAAATGGCCCCCACGTGGGCCAGCCAGGCTCCCAGCCCAGTCCACCTCCTTTCTCCCTCTGAAGCCGGCTGGAGTGCTGGACGGTGACAGCATTTGAAGACGTTTCCCAGGGCTGCCGCATGCTGTGCCAACCCAGATGTGCCAGGTGATGGTAAACAAGCAAATGAGGCAGCTGAGGGTTGCAGCCCACGTTCCCTTGGCCCCCTATCCATCTACTTCCTTGGCCACCCAGCTGTGAGGCCAGATGTGTCACCAGAAGGGAGCTGGCATCACCACGGTGAGACAGCCCAGGCACAGATGTAGGTACTGAAACACGGGGGTTTGATCAGAATTATATGGGCTGCACTGGCTGCCATGAGCTCTCTTTTCTTCTATAAAGCTTGAGAAATATCACCAAAGTAGACGCAAAGCCAGCCCTCCAGTTACTCCTTCTCATGACACGTCAATCCTTGCCCCAGTGAGCTACCTCAGTCCCCACCAAGGTCCCCATCTCCTCAACCACCTGCTTTTGTCCACGCTGCCCGACCAAGCGTAACCTCAGACCAAGACTTTAGCAAATGGAACTCGGGCAGGCTTTGTTCCAGAATCCCCAAATCCGCATGTCCGCACCCTACCTGGCCCTGCTGTCTACCTGACTCTGATATGCTGATGGGCCACCGGATATTTACATTTCTTAGGAGAGCTGTAGAGAAGACAGCTCACTGCCTTGGATTTTTCTTCTCTTCTAAGCAAAGCTAAAAATAATAACAGCTCTCAGCAGCTAAGGAGTTCTACATGCAGGACAATCTACATACATTATCGTCTATCCCACCAACACAGGTAGACTTTTCTTTTGTCATTTTATACAAAGGCAAACTGAAACCCAGAACGATTAAGTCATAACTCGGCTGAAGGTCACAGAGGTGGGAGTCAGATTTCTGACTTACATCTATCTGCCTGACCTCGAAGCTCACGTGTGTCCCTTGCACGCTGCCACGTTGCTTCTTCTCAAGTGTGAGAAAACCTGGGTTCCCAGAACCCTTAAAGAAATAAAGTCAACGTGTCAACAAAGTGAAGTCACACTGTACACATATTGTTTCACTTGTCTGATTTTTAAGCAACTCCTGGAGAACATTCTGAGGTCAATTATGGCTTTGTAGCTTCAGCCCAATATTCCTTCCTTCTCCCTCTCTCTCTCTCTCTCTCTCTCATATACACACTCACCCCATATTATGGGTGCACATATTTACAGTACAAAATACTGCCAACTGTCCAAAGCAATGACCTTGAAGTCAAGGCCAGCTCCTCAATCACTGAAAAAGATGCAATTATCTTTACTTCACTGTAACTTACTTGGGCTGCAGTTCAGAGTAAAACATTTTGGAAAGATATCCAAAAAAAAAGGCACTGAAAATAGAGCTTTCTCCTTAACCCTTGTTGAACCAGATAACTCCCCGTTCCCCAAGGAGTCTCATCGTTTGATTTCCCTATGGCATAAGTTTGTTTTGGCCTCATGCTGTTGTATTCACATTCTGGGTTCCTCAAAATCTGGCTCCAAATACAAAGGAACTGCAGCCTCCAGATTGTGCTATCTTCCTAGGAGTGTCTGTAGCTGGAGCCCAGCGGTCAGCAGAGAAACCCTACCTCCGGAGGAGAGTGCTGGCCAGTCCCTGCCCCTGGCGTGCGGACACTCCCTCCACTTGGTCCTTGAAAGAGAACCTTCTGCTCAGGATGGAGCCCCAAGGTCATACATTAACCTCTCCTTACAGAGGTCACATTCAGCAATGCCAGAGCCTCAATAAACCCCAGGCTCAAGAAGAAAATTGTCTGTATTATGGCAACAAGCCCTACCCCATCAAGAAGGTCTAATAAATGAGCTTAAATTCCAGTGACCCCAAAAATATACAAGGTTAATCATCTTTCACGAGTTGCTCATGGCTTCTGGACTTATTGCTAGTCTGCGGTGTAATTTGCTAATGAGCTTAAAATGATTTCTCCCATTCTACTCTTTTTTTTTTTTTTTTTTTTTCACCAGCCTTTCCCTTCTTTTTCTACCAATGGTTTTGGGCTGACTGATTGCTTAGGAGTCAAGTCGAAGGTTGCCAAGCCCGAGACACACACACCTGAGCGCAGGTTATGAGGCAGATGTGCCATTGGCAGAGGGCATGCACAATGGACACAGGAGCCCTGGGAGAAGAGGGACCACTCCCTGGACACGAGTTGGCCTCGCCTTCCCAGGGTGATACCGAAAACATGCAACTCCAAGTAGGTTCTCTTTTACTGCATGACACGCTTATTCCTTTCACAATGATTTTCCGAACTCTTCACGAGCTCTGACGTGGAAGCCTAGGCCTGCAGGACTTCTCCAGAGGGATATGTTGAAGGAATTAAATTTGTGTGTCAGCCTCCTGCTCCCGTATCACTGAAGTCTTGGAGACACACTCTGTGTGCTGTCCTACAGGAGGGGCTGGTGGGGGGGTCATCTGTAGTGGTCTCTGCCTAGCTGCGTCCCCGGAGAGGGGAAATGACACATTTGGTGGGAAACTACTGTGGACAGAAGGGCGGCGAGGTCACTGGGCGATTCAAAGCTCATTAGAGCATAATGAACCCGGCAGGGAAGGTCGTGTGCTCAACACAAGAATGCCGAACAGCCGATCTCTCGCTTGCCGAGGCTGACGCAGTCACTCACCTGGGAGTGTGCAGACACGTCACAAAGCAAAGGCATGTGGGGGCCATGTTCGGAATGAGTGCGAAGGTAAAGAAGGAGCAGTACAACGTGGGCTTTTCACTCTATTTGAGCACTGGAAATAATTTCCAAACATTCCAACAAAATGTTATAATAAGCCTCCATAGGTAGGCTGGATAAAAATCAGGACATCCTGGTGACAGCCAGGAGTGGCCAGGCTATGGTCCAGCCTACCAAGTCTGCTCCAATTCCCACCTCCTCTACCATCTATGGATAGCCCCCCAAGGATGTCTGCAACATAATCCCCAAACCTGTGAACAGGTCATCTTATGGTTGACAAAAGTGGCTTTGCAGATCAAGTGAAGGCTCTTGAGATGGGAGATTATCCTGGACTACCCAAGTGAGCCCGATGTAATCACAACAGTCCTCAAAAGGGAAAAGAGGACACAGAAGAGAAGAAAGGCAAGAAAGAGAGTGTGTGTGTGCTGCAGAAGAGTGGTCAGAAGAAAGCAACAGAGCAGCTTTCAGGATGAAAGAAGGGGATCTTAAGCCAAAAAAATGATGGGCGGCGTCTCGGAGCAAGATACAAGTGGGTGGTGTTTCAAGTCACCAAACCTGCGGTAATCTGCTACAGCAGCAACAGGACACTAGAATCAGTAACTTTGCAGGATCCTATAAGGCTCCGAAGAACAGAGAAAGGATGCTCCCGTGTCTCCATCGGGGTACAGAAAGAACCATGATGGAAGCAGAACCCAGCTATCCACAGCAGGTGGCTGGCCTCTGCTCTGGAAACCCTCCCAAAAGGCCTGCAATCCCCGCTTTTGGAGAATGTTTGTTCTGGTTTGGAACGGCACGGCTGGGGCTTGTCCAAGTCTATGCCTTTCACGGGCATTTGTTTCCTGTCCTCAGAGACCATATAAACAATAGGGCAATTAAGTGGGTAGCAATTAACCCTGTGGGAGTCCATGCAGAACTGAGAAATGTGCTCTGCCTTCCTAGAAAGAGCAAGGGAGGTTAGCAGCGGAGGTGGACCAACCCCACCTGTCTGCCTTGCTTTTGACAGGTGCACTTCTTTCCGAGGTCCCCGAAGGGCCAGTGTGCTCTGAGTTCTTCCTCCTTTTTAGAAAAATATCCCTTTCCTGAGCAGCCTTTCTGCGCAGCACCGGGAACTGAAAGTCAGGGCTTCTGCGAGAGGACAGAGGCAGTTGGCACAGCTGATGGCTTTGTCCCAGGTCCACCTCCAGACGACACAAGACTGCTCTGCAACATACCAGGGCTTGGGGACAGTGCTGATGCCCTGGAGAGTCAGGTCAGCTCAAAGTCAAGTCCCTGATTGGCTTCTCAGTAGGGTCACAAGAGTCGCGATATGGCACATCAGCTCTCAACCCATCTGTCTGCCTGCATCAGGCCTCCTGTGCTTCAGAACCAACGGAAAACAGTCCCCTGAACAGCCTGCCAGCTGACCCGGCCCCGCCTCCCTCCCAGAGCCACGTGGACTAGCGGACTTCAAAGTATTATGCTAATACCAAGCCCAGGCAGAACTGGGTGACTTTCTGCAGGGGCTCCAATCCTTATTGCAAATGCATATTCATTGGAACTATTCCTGCTCGCTCTGTCTCACAGATGACAGTGTTAAAAGTACAAAAACGCACCAGCACAGCTCTACTCCAACTAAAAGGGGCTAGGATCGCCAACAGAAGGCTTTTGACAGGCAGACCTTCAGGGCCCCAGGAAAGGGGCGGGCTGAGGGGAGAGACGCAAAGGCTATCTGTGTGCATGTGTGTGGGTGCAAGAGCATGCTCAGACCCACATGGGGGTGGCCTGGAGGGTCAGTGTGCAAAGGATGTTCATGCATGGGTGTAGTGTTTTAGTTCTTAGAACAGCCCAAGAGAGTGATAGAAAATAATAGGTTGAAATCTGGATGAAGAAATGCATGGTGAATAGTCATATACATATATATATATATGCTGCATTAGACAGTAAAATTGTCTCCTGAGGGACCCGGTGGGAAGCTCATTGCCTGAGACATCTGAAAGTGGACCAGCCACAGGGCGGGGCACATGCACTGGCCTCCTGGCTGCCTTTGGAAGGCTGGGCCCCATGAGCACTGTCCTTTGTCACAGCCATCTCTCTTCCCCTGCCCCTCCCTTTGAGGGGTCTGCTAGTCCTCTGCCTACCTGCTCCCCCCAGCTCCTTTTCCTTCCCTTCCCTTTTCTTCATTTTCTCTCCCTTTTCAGCTAGAACAGGCTCCTGCCAATGGCTGCCTAATTTATGACAGCCCGGAGGCCGCAGCACTGAGAGAGCCCACCTGGGTCCCAAGTTCATGTCCATCTTTGATGGAGAATGGCACCCGGAATGGCACAGGTGCTCTGAGAGGGGGACGAGGACGCAGTTGGCGAGGCACCATATCCTCGCCCGAGCCGGCAGCACCGGGCCCTGCCCTGGAAAACACTTCGGGGCTACGGGGCTTGATGAAACCTCTTCCCTCTCCTTTATGCCTGGCTTGCCCGCCTTCCTTCTCTGCCCCGCTCTCTCTCCTCTCTGGGAGGACTGTGCCATTTCATCCTTAGGAGAAAGGGCTAGAGACAGACCCTAGTGCTGACGAGCACGACAATGCAGACACAAAGGCCCCAGGTGCCGAGGGCTCCATCTGCTAGCACCTCCATTCACCTGCCTAGCTCTATCAGTCTTCGCATCCAAGGCATGGGAGGTATCTCAGTCTACTCTGGCCCAAACGGCCTTTCCAGTTCACAGCATCACACGTTTTACCTGTAGCCAAAATCTGTACAGGTGATAACGAAGTAGAGGACCCCCTCTGGCGAAGTAGGAGTTCGTTGCCATGGTCTCAAAGGGGACATATTTTAATTTTTTTTCTCTCCCTTTCCTGGTGCATCATTGACCTAGGTAGGTTTCTCTTAAAATTTGCTATTACAATCGATGTCATTCAACATTGATTCATTTTCTAGAATTTCCTGTTAGAGCAAATATAGTCTATCTCCTACGAGAGCCAATATCATATACTCTTAGGCAGCACATTAGTACTGCAATTGTTTAGCAGTATGTCCCTTACCACCTGGACCGCAAGGCCGGGAAGAAAGAATCATGGCACGTAATTCAGGGGGTCTCCCCCTGGGTCCTCACAGGTCACCTGGCAGGTGCTCCACGAACACTGCCTGCCTTACTGGCTGGTGATCAGCCTCTCATCTCCCTCAAGAGAAACTTCATCATTTAGAGCAGATGGCAGACGAGGGAGGATCATTCTGGACACTCCCCTTTATTTATAGTGCCTTTTCATCTCTACATCTGCCTTATGTCTTATCCTGGGCCCCCCGCCCTTGTGACAAGCCTGCCAGGGCCGACCTACCACACAGCCGGTAGAGTCCAACTTGCGGTCCGAGATGCACCGGAAGTTCTTGCTGCAGCCACCGTTGTCCTTGCTGCAGTCCCGCACCGGCCCAAAGGAGTCCAGGAGAACCTCCAGGCTGTCGAAGGAGGACGAGGTCATCAGCTCCTCCCTGTGAGGAGAACAGTGGGGGGGGGGGGGTTGGGAGAGTCAAGGGGGCTGCAGGTGCAACAGGCAGCATCATATTCCACATCCTCTCTCACTCTGTCTTAACATCTTATTGTCTGTCAGTCCTTGGGGGATGTGGGAAGTGCTGACCAATCCTACTGTTACGTCCTCTCCCATACCTGAGGCTTGAGGTGGGCACTACTGACCCTGGTAGAGAGGGTCCTGGCACTGTGTGTGTGGGGGGATGATTTGAAGGCAGCCCGCCGACTTCTCTCTCCAGCTGGTGAGGGTCCTGCCCCAGAGCCCCAGACCATCAGGAGGTTCCCACTTAACCTCTCCAGGCACGTACGGGACCCCGCAGCCTGGGGCCGGCCTCACCTGACCTCCACAGCGTCCTCCATCACGGTCATGTCCGTCTTACACTTCGCCGATGGGTTGATGGCCAGTTCGGCCGGCGGGATCACAAAGCTCTTGCTGAGGGGCAGCCACATGCCCTCCCCAAGGGTGTAAGTGAATCTGCAGGAACACCCAGGACCAGGTAGTTAGGACAGGGGCACCGCCGCCCAACCGAAGGACCTGGTGCCCGTCGCCAGTGCCTCCCATCCCAGCCCTTGTGTTCTCAGCAGGAAGGAGAGCGGGTGGCCCCTTTGTGGCTGTGATGCTGAGTCTGAGGGTGGCAGGGAGGCCTCCACCTGCTCATGTGGCCAGACAGCTGCGGAGTGAGCCACGGCACCCACTCACCGGCTGGGAGAGGAGAGGCGGCTTTTACCAGGATGTACCATACAGAGTTCTAGTTTCCTCCAGATCTGAAGCTGGGCTTGCCCTACCTTAAGTCAGATATAATGGGAAAGATTTTAATCAGAGACATGTCGGGCTCCCACCACTGCACCGCTCGGTTAACACCCTCACGGGGGCAGGGGTGTTTCTCACTGTGCCTGCAGAAGCCCTCCTCAGGGACAGGAAAGAGGAAGGGCCCCTTGTTCTGGTTTCTGTGGGGTGGGAACAGAGATTAGGGAGCCGGGAGCCAGGGAGGAGAGAAGGGAGAAGGAGACAGTATCAGGTATGTTCTCTGCACGCCTCCCCAAACCCTTTGCTGCTGGCCTTAACCCTTAGGAGACAGGGAAGACTTGAGTATTTTTTAATTCTCATAACGAGGGCTAAAAGGAATAAAAGAATCAATCAGCATTTCAAGAGGGAGCTTAGAGACCATGAGAGATTATTTGTTTACTTATTCATTTGATCTTAAAGGCATTCAAAGCCTCTGTGCTCACCATCAGAGACAGTCCACGGGATAAAAGCTCGTGTGGGTAGGACATCACAGAGCTGTGCAAGTCTGGTGTCCCCGTTCAACTTCACACGGAGAGAGGAACAATGGAAGGGCACGTGCAGTCAGACAGAACGCAGCACGGGACCTGTTAGCATGCCGGCTGCAGAGGACTGTTTCAGAATCCGGCTCTCTCTCCCCTAACCCACGTGCGCCCCTCTCTGCTCCCCGGGCCACCCAAGATGCTAGGAAACTAGGTGGGGGACGTGAGACCTTTTATGAGAAATGTTGTCCTTTCTAGGATGCAGAGAATACCCACCAAGACTCGTGAGTTACAAACAGCCACGAGATTTCACCCACTCCCTGCATGACAGTCCTAGGTACAACAACGACCAAAAGAAAACCGGTGTCCCAGGGAAAGGCTAGTGGAAAGTGACCAGGATTTGGGAGATTTCCCCCCAGTTCCCACCCTGACTCTTGGTCCCCTGTACTATAACCCATTAAACAGCACTGAAATGCCAGAAAGGATTCTTGATGGGAAGGAGGCACTCAACTCTTCCCACCCACAGGGTCAGGAGGTGGGGAAGTGGGTGTGGTCTATGCAGGAAGGATCGGAACCAGGTGAGGGAAGTCTATTTCCAGGGGGACAGAGGGGAGGACCCACCACTTCCCTGTCCTGTGAAGGAGCTGGTAAAGCCAAAAGCCTGACAGCCCCTTTACACACACACACACACACACACACACACACACACACACACACACACACACACGTCAACTTGCAAGATTAAAGAGCCTGTATTCAGGACAAGTGATTGCCCCAAAGTGCCTAGAATCTGGGACTGAAGGATAAATGTGGGACGGAGGCAACAACATGCAGGTTTTGGGGTTCACTTTGGATTCTGTAACGCATGTTCTTGCGATAGCCACATTATGACAGGCAAGCTGGGGCAAGGGTCCCGCCAATGGTATGTATTATGGATTCCTTCAGAGAGAACTATGCACCAGCTTTAGTGGCATCAGGGAGGAGAGAGCTTATTGGGACCCACAGTCTTTGTTTTCTATTTTGGTTTTAAAATTAGAAGTTTTGCACTGATGCGCAGCAACAAATCTGTGACCTGTGGCTTGTAATTTCTGTAACAGATTTTAGGGAACAGCACTTTCTGATGGTGAATTTTTCTTCTGGAGGAGAGAGATCCATGGACACCCATCGCAGTTTTCCCTTCCTCCTCTGCACGCAGTGATATTTCAAAGGAAAAAGGAAATTGCGTCTTCACCAAGTGACACTGTTAACAGCATCCCAGACCCACAGAATGAGGTTCACATTTCCAAGGATGTCATGCTTTGTACTTGGACTGTGTGGTCAGACTCTAAGTCCCAAAGATGCCTGCATGTCCCACCTCTTCGCCTTTGTATCTAGTATTTTTATTTCTTTCTGAATTTTCTCCCCTTCTTTACTGGAGTCTGACTCATTTTAAGACTCCATTAAGGACCCACCCCTTCCAGGAAGCCTTCCAGGATCTTCATGCTCAACCCTCAGATTGAGCAAGAAGCTCTCCTCCGTGCAGGTGCACACGGTCCCTTCTGCCTGCCTCGGAAATGATGAATTGTGCCTGTCTTCTCGTGTGCCCACCACCGCATAGAATATGCTCTCTTGGATGGCAGAGGACAGTGCTTTGTCACTGCCTGTCACAATGTCTGACCCAAAGAGGTCACTCCATAAATATTTATTGACTGATCAATAAGTAGATTGTTCTTTAATGTGCACAGGCGACCACAGGATATGATCTCAAATTTTACATGCAAAGGTAGATGTGGTAGTGAAGATGGTCCTTCCTTCAGAGCAGAGTATGGCTTTCCCTCTGGGTTGGAATGGCTTTCATGGTCAAGAAGGACCTGGGTTTGGCACTGTGAAGGGACTTCCAGAGTGCACAGCAGCTCCTGAGACGTGACACTGCTCCAGGTCAACAAGAAAGACAGTGCCACCTCCCATCTCTGGAAAGGTCAAGGCGAATCCCATCTCTGGAAGGGTCAAGGCGAAACCCTGGAGGGATAGCCAAGGAACATGCGGGCGGAGACGAACCTTCATTGAGACTTCTCACCAGGGGCTGGTGCTCTCTGGCTGCCTCATTTGTCTCCACCTCCACAGGTGGTCACGTGGCCCCATTTTACATATTTGTCTACTCGTATTTTAAGTTTAGCAGCCTCTCCTAGGTCACCCCTTCATCAGCAGGAAAGATGGGAGTTGGGCTGATGCTCAAGCCTAGCTCTCAGCAGTGCCCCGGCCCATGCGGACTCAGGCCTAAGACATTCTAACATTTCTTTTCATCTGCAGAATCTACGAATTCCAAACACCAAATATAGCACACAGTGGCAGAGAAAAGCTGTGTCCTGAAATCTCATCTGTCCCTCATTCATGTGAATTTGGCAGGAACAACTTCAAAAAGCCACCAAAGAGAAGCCGGGTCAGCATCTGGAATGCCTTTCCAAGGGGGGCCTCCTCTCATGACAGCTGGCGGTGACCATCACAGTTGGTGGCCCAGCTGCAGGGGGAGTCCTGGACATGGGCTTGTGAAAGCAGAGCTTGAGGCTTCTGTTCAGAGACAAACGCTCACCAGAGCGCAGGGGATGGAACAGGCCTGTGATCACTGTGGCTGGGCAGCAAATGGAAGGTAGGCACACAGACCAACGGCTCGTGGCCTGGCACCTCCCCTCCTTCCCGGAGTGGGCCATTCCAGGAGCAGGTGCCGGGCCCTGGGATACAGGTACCCGCTCAGGGGGTGGGGTGGGGGGGAAGGTCTCTGAGGGATGAAGTTGGTCTGAAGTTATTCTTGCCGCCAGAGGGTCTAGGAAGGAATGGAGTGACCTGAGCCACCACGTTAAGGACATCTGTGGCACTAGACCCGGCTTGGGGAGGAGACTCAGTCTTTCCCCTGGGGCCCCTGAGTCCATCTGGACCTTTCCCAGGTTCTCAGGGTTGCAGATGACCAAGGTTAGGCTGTTGGGTCTTTTCCTAATATGGTTTCAAGTCCCCAGGAAATACCTGAGATGGATATTTATTGAAGATCTGCTGTGCTCAAAATTTCATGTTAGACATTAAATATTTAAAGCCATATATGATACTGCCCCTTCCCTTAACAAGACAACCACTGCACTGTAGAAACAAATAGACAAGTTAAAATAAATATACAAGAATTAACAAGTCAATGTTATGGCCAATGTGTTATGGAAATTTGGAGGGGGAGAAGTCATTGTGGACTGGTGCAGTGAATTGGAGAAGCTTTAGAGCTGTGTTTCTCAACCCTGGGGACAGATTAGAATAAAAAAAAACAACAACAAAAAACCCACTCATGCCCTGGTTGTACCTCCCAGAACTTCTGAGTGAACTGGTTTGTGTTGGAGGGGGAGAAGTCATTGCGGACTGGTGCAGTGAATTGGTCGTTGTAGAGCACACAGGATTTTCGGGGAGGGCTGAGGTGGGAGAACAATGCTTGGATGAGACCGGGCATTCCGTGAAGTCAGAGACTCTCTTGGGCATATCTGCTTGGTCATTATCAACAGCATGTTAAACAGTGCCTTGTACTGGCAGGTGCTCGAGAAGTGTTGAGTACTGAGACTTGGCCAAGACCATGAAAATGGGCCGCAGGTAGGAGGAGAACATGCATTCTTGATGGAGGAAAGAGTAGGGGCAAAAATACAGAGTGAAAAATATTGGCGTTCTGGAAGCAGTGTGTCAGTTAGTAGACAGATCTGGCTAAGGATGGGCAGCTCTCTAAGAGAAAAGAAGCTATTAAAAGGGAGTTGTACATTGGCATTCACTGGTGGAAAGATTTGAATGTCAAAATTTAAATTTTATTCTACAATCCAGGGAAATGTGCAGTGGCTTGGGATCCATCAGAACACTACCCCCCTGGTGAGCAATGTAGCGCGTGAATAGGCACGTGCTTCTTTAAGATAGGACAGTCACTGCCCAGCTCACAGAATGGAGTGGCCACTGGTAGTTTGTTTACTTAGACCCCACAGTGTCTTTTTTGTTTTTTTTGGTTTTTTTACAGGAACAGAGAGAGAGTCAGAGATAGGGACATACAGACAGGAACGGAGAGAGATGAGAAGCATCAATCATCAGTTTTTCATTGCCATTGTGACACCTTAGTTGTTCATTGATTGCTTTCTCATATGTGCCTTGACTGCAGGCCTTCCGCAGACCGAGTAACCCCTTGCTGGAGCCAGCAACCTGGGGTCCAAGATGGCGAGCTTTTGCTCAAGCCAGATGGGCCCTGGCTCAAGCTGGCGACCTCGGGGTCTCAAACCTGGATCTTCCACATCCCAGTCCGATGCTCTATCCACTGTGCCACTGCCTGGTCAGGCCCCCACGGTGGTTTTGATTCAAGTTCTTAATTTCTAAGATCAGGAAATCGCGACCTATTGCTTCTACCTGAGAGATTATTGTTATGCTAGGGACCAAAATGATTAATCACTTATTGATTCACACACTGGCTCCTGAGAGAGCTGACTGCTTGGGTCAAACCACACAACTGATCGCCACTGCGGTGGTCAGGTGGCACACCCAGGGGGCAGCTAACAAACTTGCCAAGAGTCAATGGTGCTTGTGGGGACGGAAACACAGTTTTGGGGCAAGTTCTGCCCTAAGAGCAATTTCATTAAGGACCTTGCTTTCCCAAGTTTTAGTTTCTGACTTTTAGGGGAGTGGCATCTTCTCCATGTTCATCAGCCCCTCTCCACCTTGCTCTCCATCTGCCTCATCTTTATCACCCATGGGAGGTCCTGGCTGGCCAGCAGCAAAAGAAAGAGGCTTGAGGGGGAGCCAGCCAAATGATAAATCATTGTTGGAAAGTTTAATTATCTAAGCCATAGTCTAAGGAACACAGCTGACTTCTCTTGTAGCATAAATCCTCAAAAGAAGCCTGCGGCTGTTAGTGTGACTCAGGCTGCCCCAGGAAAGGCAATCGGGAGAGAGGAAGGGAAGGGAAGGCCCCATGCGGGGGTGATTCTGTAAATCTGCACTCTGGCTAGGAGCATGCCCTAGGAGGACGCCTCAGCAGCCGAGCCCAGGCCACCGCCAGCCAGCAGGGAGGAGCAGGAGATGTTGGGGCAGAAAGATAGCTCCAGGAGCAAATACAGGCACAAAATTAACACCTCGGCCAGGAGGGTCTGGGGAAGTTTGCAAAGGCAGCAGTGACTAGGAGAGACCCGGCACACAGTATGAGTGCAGTGAAAGGACACAAGCTTGTCCCACCCTGCTCACCATTCCTCTGTCAAGCCATGGGGTAGCTAGTGCATCCTGCCACATCAGTCCTGCAGGACTATTTACTGCTTCCACCAGAGGGCGCCCTCATGGAGGGGGAATGTATTCATATCTGCACTGCCAAGCTAAGCCCTGTTTCAGGCATGTAGTGGGTACTCAGCATATGCATGTTAAGAGAAGGACAGATTGACAAAATAAATGCATGGTATGGTCTTAGTTTGGAAATAAAGATGCGTTCCAGCTAAAGCCTAGAGTGAATTAAAATTCCTGAAAATCCAATAGTTCACGCCTGGAACCCTAATTCTTCTGCTTGTAGACTTTTCTAACATGTGCTATTCCCAGGTATGCAGGTAGAAATTTGGGAGGGAATAGAAACATTCAATTTGATCAGGAGGGTGGTAGATAGAAGATAATAAGGAAGTAGAGCTGAGAAAAGAAGGAGGCAGGGGTGGGAGGGATTCATAACAAACAACTTAAGACTTTATGAGGAAGGTGAGAATTAGATGCACAATGGAGAGGCAGAAGGGACAGTGACTGTGTGGCCTGTGCCCGGGGCTCTCCCTGCATTATCTCATACGTTCCCCATCATGACAGAGCCAGGCATGTCACACTTAACAAATGTGGAGACTGGAGGCGCTCCGAGGTTAACGGAATTACTAGGGTTCAGAGAGCAGACAAGGAAGGAAGCCAGGACCCGAAAAGAATCTGTGTGCTTGCAAGTCTCCCTGCTGCCACTGGACACAACTGGGGGTTGGGGACAGACACTTTTATTACGAGGAGGGCAAAATGACTAATAAAAGCGCCTGGCATTCTATACATCAACGCTCGGAGAGTAAGTTCAGTGGGAGGTGGGACACGGGGCTTGAAGACACATGTAGGTAAGCAAGTCCCTGGACAGCCACTCACCTGAATATTTTATCAGAAGGCTGTTCTCCCAAAACCAGGTCAAAGCCTCGCTGAAATATTGTGTAAGGCCAAGGCCTAAAAGGAGAAACAGCATTCAATTAAAGTCGGCTCAACAAACACTGCCTGCACATTTGTCCTCCTCTGTGCTGGGCACCGTGCTCAATGCCGGAGACCAACAGCCAGTGAGAACCTTGTCCCTGTTCTCGGGAATCTCACTGGTGTCAGCTTACACGAGAGCTCGAGTGCTGGAACCCAACCAGGAACAGGATCAATGTGAAAATCACTGGACCACGAGGAAAGTGTAATTTAAGCGACACGACTACTGGAATGACATATAGAATGAAACTATATTAAGGGGGACCTCACAATGCCATAACTCATGGTCCTTCCGATGTGGGTTTAACAGAAACTGAGCTTTGCCTCACTGAGGAGAGGGAGGGGGCACCAGGATTTTTTGGGGAAGGTGAGGCCTCTAGAACCAACACTGGGTGAACCTTGTTCTGCTGTTGGACAACTGACTCTGGGCAGATGATTGGTTGTGCTGAGGGTAATTTCATCAAGTGTCAAAACAGGGTTAGTAACAGCTGCCTCACAGACCACCGTGGAGATCCAGCAGAACTTTTAAGCCAAGATCAAAGTTCATATGAGTCCTCCACATACATGTTCCCTTTCTCTTCTCAGAATGGCATGAAGATGCTGGGTCTTCTGGTTCCAGATGTTCTCAAATATTTTAATGTCACTCGTCATATCTATATATCTATCTTTTCACTAACCCAGATGTCCAACCCAAAACTTGTTTATTCATTCAAGTGAGACTTGGCAGCCTGGATCTGTGCTGGGCATGAGATATTTCACCCCCAGGACGGACTGGGTCCCGTTCTCACAGAATGTGCAGTCTCCATGTACAACCCCATTATACTAATGCAATAACTCAGTTATTGAGGGTTTTACTGTAGACATGCCTTTAGTTTTGAAGAAATATAAAAAGTCAAGAGGATAAATCAGCATAATTATTTGGGGCTAAATCTAACAAGAGGCATTAACCCAGCAGTTGGGAGTATGGGAGGGGGGCGTATCACCCAAGAGAGGGTATTTAGGGACATTCGTGGCGGTTGAGTGACACAATGGCTGGAGGGCATGGCTGGCATTTAGAAGGCAGGGCTAGGAAGGCTGGAAGAGAGCTGGGCCTAGGAGAGCTCCGCACAACAAAACGTTACCCACCCACCCACCCCTGTCCTCCAAACTTGCCAACATCCTGTTGTGCATTTACATCAGTAAAAATCTGCTTATGATGATCTGAGCCTCGCTGCTAACTCCCTTACAAAGAAGCACAGAGCAGCTTGTACAGTTGTAACACAGGATGAATTTTCTAGGTACGTTACTCCCATATACATCGAGGAAAGAATGACTATACATTATTACTTAGAAATCTGACCATTTCTTTACAGCTTTGGGAAATCACGCCATTGTCCGCAACGCTGTCTGTGGTCTCTGAATCCCCAGCTCAGGGTCTGCATCAGCCTAGGCTGTCCTGACACAGGTGACATTTATGGTGAGGCCACACTGAGTGCAAATGTCTGTTAACCATATTTCTCCTATTTGAGTATGATCACAGTATTTACACATTAAAATAGTTATACCTTTATCAATTCCTTTCCCATTATTTCTTTTTTAATCACTTGTTCAGGCATTATATTTTTTGAAAGTGTTTTGCACATAGACTTTCTTCTCTTTGAATTTAAGAAGTATAAAAGGGGTTAAAAACCATTTCTTATAAAATTGAGTGTTGGGTCTGATACGGTTGAGAACCACCAACTTAACCCGGCCAGCTAACAAATGAACTGCTCCAAGGACTGGGCAGCTGCAAGGGAGGCCCATGGGGAGTACATGAGGAAGTGCTCATCTTTTATGCTTGCTATTTATAAGCACTTCGTTCCTGGAACCCAACTTAGAAATGTTCTGAGGCAACTAGAATTGGCTCTGAAGAGTACCCAAACACTGTGCTACGAATAACCCCAGCATCAAACAAATAGCTCTTCTCCACGTGGTTTTTATCTTTCTAATGTTTGTTCTGCTCATTGAAGATGGAGTTTCTTGTTGAACAGTAAGTGGTGGTTTATGGGCAAACCACTATAAAAAAAATGTGTCTTAATTCAAGAAAAGGTCTAGAAATCATGATTTGTCCCATATGGTCCTAGACACCTAGAAGGGGCAATCAAGAGAGAAGCGGGATGTGTGACTTTCTCTTTGGGGAAAAATCAGATTTCATTTACTATCAGTTGAATAATTTCAAATAACACACATTTTGCCTGTGAGTCATCTCTAGTAATTAGAGTTCATTCTTGGCATGGTTCCCAGGTTGTTTGAAAATATATTTTGAGGGAGCCAAATTTTAGGATGGGTATTGAATATATTGTGAATAATTAACTGCATATAATAACATCAATAAACCTATATTCAAGTCATAGGTAATGAAACAAACCCGGGACCACCAAGCACATGTCACCATGTCTTAAGGAGGTGAGGTCAAAGAGACTTCCTGCTCTGGGCGTGCCTGAAGGGTAAGAAAGGCAGCTTAGCCCCACAGGGTGCTGGATACTGCGTAGAACCCGTCCTGGTCACGCTGAGAGGCAGCCAGGCACACTGGTTAGCCCATGGGTTCTGGGCCACTCTGCCTATGTTGAATTTCAGCTTGGCCACCGATCACATTGTGACCACGAACAAGTCCCTTAATCACTGGTGTCCCCATTTCCTCATTCTCTAAAACGAGGCTGATGGTAATCATTGCATCTACCCAGTAAGGTAGTCATGAGGAGAAACTAGTTAATATGGTTAAGGGTTCAGGGCAGTGTCTGGCATTTAGGGTCATAAAAGCATTTGTGAAATAAGGCAAGTGTACTGTTACCTAAGTCAAATATAAATACCTAAGTACAGGTACTATAATAAGGAGGCCCCCCAATGGCTCTAGAGGAAGAGGTGGAGATGTGATGTGTATACTGGGCTTTGGCTCAGATTGTGAATGTGCGTGCGTGGGCTGGAGAGAAGGCAATGATGAGCCCGGGAAGGCCAGCCCCCCATCCTTCTCCCGCCGAGCGGTGACTGTACAGGGCAGTGACCACACAGTGTTAACACCAAATACACAATGAGAGGAAAGGACACACTGGGGAAGTCGGAAGAGAACGCAGCTGCAGAATTCTCCAGCAAAAGAGTAAGACAGAAATTACTCATTTTCTTCCCAGCAGTCAGGAGCGATCTATCAGAGAAATGGAAATTCTTATTTGATTTATTTAGCAAATATTTACGGAGGGCTGAATGGGCACGAATTGTGATACCAGGCAACAGGGGGTCGGGATAAAGAAATTATTTTCCTCAACGAAACCCTGTCTTTCTGAAGAAACACACGTGTGTCCCGACCAGTAGGGGAGAATGAGTAAAAGGAAAGAGGGATAAGGCATAGGGGGACAAGCTAAGTGACAGTGACTGTGTCACAGCACTCATCCTGGGTGCCGGAAGGCTGGGTGTCGGCAGTGCACAGAATGACAGCCGGGGGACCACGTGAGTGGGGAGGCGAGAGGGGCCACAGAGGGAGATGCAGGGACAAAGAGACGAGGAGCCCGACCGAAAAGCACCAGACACACTTTGTCGCTGAGTTACCTGAGACCAAAAGGAAGGAAAAGCCTGTGTGTTAGGGCTCTCTGTGTCCAAGCAAGGCCTCACCAGAGAAGAGGCCCATCACTGCGTTGCATAACCAGGCTTAGCTGGACGCTGCCCTAGGGATGCCCGGAAATGGGGTCTAAAGGCCTTAGAACTGTCCTCCGCTCCTTGCTCTCTCTCACCCTGTAGGGTCCATTTGGTCACGATGGCTACTGCACATGGTAGCGTTGGGCCTCCCACAGCTCCGGCCCCTGTCTCTACAGGTTTAGGCCACAGAGCCTGTAAGAACCAACAATCCCTGGAGAGACTGCTTGGAATATCCTGGGTCAGGGAGCGACCTGGGCCAGTCTATGCAGATGGCAACCCATTGGATCTTCAGGGCTAGAGCCGGGAGGCGGGGTGAATGCTGAACCGAACAGTCATTTCCACCTGAGCCTCTCTCTGCTCGCGGTGGCCAAGGCACTCCTACATCCGGAGCAGGTGGCATTACTGAGCGGACTGTGCCAACAGCAGTGTCGGGGGCAGAGTGCCCGTCGGGGCTCAAGGACAGTGTCCGGCCAGATGAACTCTGTGACTGGGAGGAACCCTCTGTCTCCTAACTTCAGCTTAGATGCGTGGCCTCCAACATTCTGCATCCTGCATCGGGCAAGACAGTCCAGCTCCCCGTGGCTACTGGCCACGAAGGCTGGAAGCTTCTGGGCCGTGTGCCTGTGATGGGCTTCTCTGTGGACAGCTCAGCCCAGGGACGGTGGGGGGAGCAGGTGCGAGATAGAGAGCAAATCTGTGGGGGTGGAGAGACTGTATGTATATGTGCATGTAGGTATGTATGAATAAATATGTATGTGTGTATGGATAGAGGCAGGTCATGCACAGTTCAGTGCAGGGAGAGGGCATGTTTCAGCTGGAAGCAATGATAAATATGCCGTTTTAACCTGTAGTATCTAGGAGCTATTTTGAACTTAATATATTCCTCCACCTGTTACTCAGGAGAACATTTTACAAATGATAATAATCCGTTCACAGTTAAATGAAAGCTTGTCGCTGGCCCACGTCAGAAGAAGTTTCTGGTGGAAGCATGGTGTCCAATGTTCCCACTGCTCACCCATGGGGGCCGGTATTGGATTCCACAGCCAGACCTACTGTGGGGGCCCCTGAGCCAATGCCCCTCTTCTTACCCGGGTAAACACATTTGCCGGGGGTGGAACAGTGAAACAGTGCTTCAGAAAAAGGGTCGCTTGTAAGATATAAAGGAGAGGCAGAGAGATAAATGGTCAAAATGATTTTTCCAGAGAAGCAGTGGCTGAAACACCCCCGTGCCTCAATTTACCTCGATGATAAGATGAGGTGAGGACACTGTGTCACTGTCTTCACAAACAGGGCCAGTCCTGGGAGAAGAAGTACTAGAAGGACTGATGCCTAGGCTATCTGGTACACCCGGGGCTTTACCAGAAGTTCAGTAATGAGGACGATGAAGCCCAAAGTTTCTACAGGGTGTGTTAGAACCTGAGGCCTGTGTTGTTTCTTTACACGGCATCTCTCCCTCTCTCACTGACTCAAATGACTTAACCTATTCTTTTTTATTTTTAAGTAAGGGGAGAGGAGATAGAGAGACAGCATCGCACATGTGCCCTGACTGGGATCCACCCAGCAATCCCTTTCTAGGGCCAGTGCTTGTATCAACAGAGCTATATCCTCAGAGCCTTGGGCCGACACTTGAACCAACTGAGTCACTGGCTGCGGGAGGGAAAGAGAGAGAGAAGGGGGAGAGGGAGAGAAGCAGATAGTTGCTTCCCCTGTGAGCCCTGACCGGGGATCAAATGTGCAATGACAATATGCTGGGCTGACCACCCTCTATCCACTGAGCCAACTGCCCAGGGATGACTTACCTTATTCTTCAAGTTTGGCTTAAAAATTACTTCCCAAAATAAACCTTTCCTTGGTGCCCCAAGACAAGGTTATGTCCCTGTATTATATAAGCATAGTGCATGTTCCTTTATAAACATGTATCTATAATTAATATAGTATATACTTAACAGTTCCCCCAGCAGACATAAAAGACTCTGTCATCATCGTTGCTGTACACTACCTACTGTAATAATACCACGCAGCAGGTACTCAGTAAAAAATGAGACTAATCACAAATGAGGTTGTGAGTCATACAGACAGGGGTTCGAGTCCTGGGTGAGGTCGTCCACTGAACTATGCAACTGCACGTGAGTCACTTAACATCTCCCAGCCCCAGTATCTTTATCTATAAAATGTGGATAAAATAGCACCTAGAGTCGTTACATGAACACATACATGCGTAGCACAGTGCCTGCCACACGGAACAAACCCACCACCTTTGCCTGTTATTAGTCATTGTAGCTAACATTCCCACTGGTGAATAGAAGATGCATTTCTGACATTACATTTTAAAAATATCTCGTGATGATCATGGCATATTTTAAAAACTCTTGTTATCTTTAACCATGTAAATTTCATGTAAAAAAGTTAAAAATTGATGTGATTTTATTCATTATTTAATATCTACTAACGGCTAAACAAATCCATTTTGAATTTCTTATGCAGAAAACTAACCTATTTGTCAGTATCTAGCAAAGCAGCGAGGCGTGCAGGCTCTGGAGCCAGACTGAGTGGGTTTGAAACCTGCCTCTACCACAACCAAACTCTGTGCCCTTGCTCAAGGTCAAGGTCAAGGTCAAGGTCATTACTTCCTGACAGTAGATTATTTCTACCTCCTCCCCTTGCCCCTGTCACGCCAACACCACCCAGCCCTCTATTACCCACCACACTTGAGAGCCTGGCTCACTGTCCTCTCTGACACTTCTCCACAATTTTTGGTGGCTTCCATAGCTACTGAGATGATCCTTTTTTTTTTTTTCAGAAGTGAGAAGCAGGGAGGCAGAGAGACAGACTCCCACAACATGCACCTGACTGGAATCCACCCAGCATGCCCACCAGGGGGTGATGCTCTACCCATCTGGGGCGTTGCTCCACTGCAACCAGAGCCATTCTAGCACCTGAGGCAGAGGCCATGGAGCCATCCTCAGCACCTGAGCCAACTTTGCTCCAATGGAGCCTTGGCTGCGGGAGGGGAAGAAAGAGATAGAGAGAAGAGAGAGAGGGAAGGGTGGAGAAGCAGATGGGCACTCCTCCTGTGTGCCCTGGCCGGGAATCAATCCCGGGGCTTCCACACACTGGGCCAACACCTTCTAATTCTAAAACCAATCAATGCCTTAATTTTTCTCCCTAAATTATCCTGTCCTCCCCCACCCCCTTACTCCCACAGTCAGAGCCTACGTCATCAATATCTACAATCCCTCCTGGGTCCCAATTTCAAAAATCCCAATGGAGGACTTTCCCAGATCACACCTCCAGATGTCACAGTTTTCCACCCCTGAGACATCATATCTATTCAACCCACCCCCGTTTTACTGACCCTCCCCCCTCAAGTGCTCTCTCCCCTCTTTATTTCGATTAAATTCTACTATGCATTAATGTTAACCCCCTTTCTCGTAACCTCAACTCTCTCTCCCCTTCGTCGCTTGGTCGCACTTGTCTGGGACACTCCAACGCTGGTTAAGTTCAACCACCCCGAGACCCCGTTCCTGCATCGGTACAAATGAATGCAGCTGGTCTCATTTTAAGTCTCACACCACCGACCTCAGGGAGGCTCTGAAAACTACTGAATGTTCAAACTGAACTATGTTTTCCTTGTCTGTTTATCCTCCCACCTCTAGGTTGTTATCTCATCTTCTTTCTTGTCAAACCTCCAACACTCCCACCCCCATCCTCTCCCTCAGCTAATGACCCCGTTTCCTATGTGATACAGATAACAGAGGCCGTGGGAATCAAGCTTTCCCCATCACACCCTCCTACCTTCCCCTGTGCCCATTCCTGGACCTCCCTCCGGTTATTAGGCACCAACAGTTTGTGTTCCTGTCTAGGATTCTGCCATCCTGACTCTCCCTGTGACATCTACAGGCACTGACATCTAAAGGAAGGAACCCTAGGTGGAGATCACAAACCCATCTCCCTGCCTGTATGACAACCTCAAGCAAATCAGAGCCCACTAGAGCCTCCGCTTGCGCATGTGCAGAATGGAGATTACGAGGGACAGCGTCTCCCACACAAAGTTCATATTGCTGCACAATGTGTGTGTAAATAAAGTTCAGACCCTTCACAAGTTTTGATTATTTAGTTTTAATCAACTTTTTTTTTGCAGTTGGTTTGTATATTTTGTGTATGTGCATGCTTAATATAAATGATCCTGTTTAAAGGAAAACTGACACAATCCCTGCCTCTCCGTGGCTTGGTTTCCTCACCTCTAAAATGGGATAATAATAGCTCAGCAGCTGCCCAGGATTAAATGATTTAATATGGACAATTAACTTATAATAACCTTTGATACAGCAAGTTCTGAGTAAACAGTAGCCATTACTCACACATTATTAGCAATGCTGGTTCTTAAGGGTGATAACAGGTCTCTCCTAAACACATTTTAGAAACATGTAAAATTACTTTTAAATGACAACAATAAACAAAATGCTATGACAACCCCCAATTTTGGGATTCAAAGATATGGCTTTGCCCCCACAAAAAAACTGGCAATAAAAGCAAATGCATACATTATGACAGTTACTTTTGTTTGTTAACTTGACTGGGCCATGGAGTGCCCAGCTATATGATCACACATCATTTTGTGTCTATGCTTGAATGAGATGCACAAGGGACTTGGCGGGCTGAGCGAAGCAGACTGCCCTCTCTACGGTGGGTGGGCCTCGTTCAGATAGTTGAAGGTCTGAACAGAAAAGGAGCTAGAAACCCTTTCCTGAGTAAGAGAGAATTCTTTCTGCCCAATGGCCTTCAAACTGAAACATGAGTTTTTTCTGCCTTTGGAATTAAAATAAAGCACAATTTTTTCTTGTGTCTTGAACCTCTGGCCTTCAAACTACATCATCGATTCTCCTGGGTTTTAGCCCTTGGACGCAGACTGAAACAATATGATCAGCTTCCATGGGTCACCAGCCTGCTGACTGCAGATCTGGGGACCAACTTGTCAGCCTCCGTAACTGCATGAACCCTTCCTTATCCAAAAGCCCTTTCTGTCTCTCTGTAGAATGCTGACTAATACACACACACAGACACATACACAAATATAGCATCTACACCTAACCTTACATCAACACAAAGTATGTCAGAGAACGAGGGATAGAGGAGAATATGGACATGGGCCCCAGTTATGCAGGAGACATCAGCACCTTGACCTCTAACATCTGCCTTATGGGGAGCAAGGCCAGGCATCTGCTTCTGTAGACTCGTGGGCCATCAGAGAAGGCAGAGTCAGAGCCCACCTGTCCTCAGATGGGGGCAGTCGGCCCAGAGACTTGCCATACCCCTCCCTGCTCCTATATTCTGTGATCAAGGACTATATCAAGTAAAAAAAAAAAAAGAAAAGAAACCTTGAATGGGTCAGAAAGAGAAGAGCTGGTAACAGTAGCTGCCATTTGTCGAAAGAACCGGGACCACGTGCTCAGCCATGCACTAAGCTCAGAACCATCCACACATCATTTCCCAACTACCTCGAGAGCTATACAGAGATACAATTATTACCCCAGATGGCAAAGGTAAACAAAGGTACAGCGAGCTTAAGAGAGTTGTCCAAGGTCACACAGCTCGTAAGGGATGGAGGTGGGCACAATCACGGATCTCAGAGCCTGTCCTGTCTGCACAGCTTGCTGTCCTACGCGCAGTCACGTGCACAGCCCTGCTGGAGGGAATGTTCAAAGGCAGCACTGGGTCTCTAGACAGGGATGCCGCCTGGGCACTGGCCTGGCTTGTCCACCCCTGACGCCTAGCTGCAGGTGGTGGTTGTGGCAGATATCATATCCAGTGCACAAGAATTACCTGCCCCCCTGCCTGCATTTTCTAGGGCAATTTTAGCACACACCAGGTGGTATTAAGGTCACCTATCTGTCTTTCTCTTTAAATGTTCTCTCGTGGACAAAGCCACTGAGTCCCCCTTCCCCTTGCATCTTTCACACGTGACACCTGGCAGGCTGGTTCTAAAGCCTTGGGGGACATCAGATTCACCCCACAGATGGGCACAATGGATCTCAAATTCGCGTCGCTCTCATTCTGCATATCTAGAGTGGACCACACATCAGTAGTTTTGAAAAGTTTGGTGGTAGATTCTAAAGCACACAAAAGGTTGGGAATCACCGACCCAGCGTGTGTCCACTCACACTGCCAACCCCCTACCCCAGTGACTCTTTATGGACGAGTCTGGCATTCTATAAAATACGACTGCCATAAAAACATCAACTGCACTAAGAATTCACGAGAACTCACACTTTAAATTTCTGAATAATCATGAGAGATGATGCATTCTGAGTTCCTTTCTGTCCCCGTTATTGATGAATTAAGATCCCCAAATCTCATTATAATGATATAAGACATACATTTGTTTTTTTAAAACTGTTCGTCATTTTGATTTCAATGCATCAACATTTCCATTATAAGAGTGTTATACAGATTTGAGATTTTCATGCATTCATAAGTGTATCCACAGATGCAGATGAGCCTCCCCCCATGCACAGACATACATCATGCATGCATGTGCCTGTACACGTTACACACACACTCACAAACTCACACACATCGCCACAGCTGTAACAACTCCTTCAGGGGTGGGGAAAGGGGTCCGATGGCTGACAGAACTCATGGTTGCTGGCTTCCTTCTCAACGATCCAGCAGCAGCTGCGGACTCTGAAAGCAATCCTGCAGAACACAGCCACAGAGAGAGGCACCCCTGGTCTGTAAATCACCCCTTGACTTAACTTTTGTGAGTAGGCTCTGGGGTAGGACAGACCTCCCTTCCAGTCTTAGGTTGGGATTGAGCTCCTCGCCAGCTCTCTGAAATTGACCAGAGAGCTAACCTTTCCAGGCCTTTCCTTCTTCTGTGGAACGGTGGTGATAACTGTCTGTTACTTACAGGACTATAAGAAGATTAAATAAATGAATACAGTTCTGGTTCAATGACTGAAAAAACACTTGTCACTTTCTACAGGTAACTTTCCCCCATTTCTCTCTAGACTCCAAATTGAAAGGCTCAGTTTGATTTTTACCCTGGGCTAATGCAGTCAGGGTCTAAAGTTCAATCCCCCTGAAAGCTTGTTAGTCTGGCTTACTCCTTGTCCATGGGCACAGTCTGAGCCAGGGATCCCTGGACACCCATCTTTGCTCACAAATGAACTGGGCGTGAGCAAGAGAATGGAACTGTGCGAATCTGCCTCTGTATGAAAAAAAACAGCTAGGCACCCATTCACTGCTGAGCGGTACCTCCCTGAACACAGAGGGGTGCAAACCGAGGGCTCCCCTCCTCCATTACAGTCCTGCAAATTCCAACTTAACACAGGTAATGCAGCAAACAGCATTACCAGGAGCAAAGAGAACAGATCAACAGGAAGAGAGGGTGTGCATGAGAAGAGAGAGCTGCCTACATTTCTGTAGTTTAATGTCAGGGGAATTGGATGAGGCAAGTAAACGAGGGAAACATCACAAAATCCACCGAGGGCTTTGCATTTAGTACTGAGTGTTTGCCCTTTTCCTGAAGTCCTTCCCCATTTACTAATTTGTTTCCATTCAACATGTACTTAGCCAGTTTCAGCTATTAATTTAAGCCCTCATTCACTTATTTACGTATTTATTTACTTGAAAAGTATTAATTAACCGATTGCCATGTAAAACACACTTTGCTAAACACTGTCAAGGGGCACAGAAATGATTAATACACATTCTCTGCCATCAAGGACTTCATTAATGTAGTGAGTCATTCCTCAGGCAGCTAATATGCACCTCTGAAAAGCCAGTCACTACAGAGAACTCTGGGACGCACAGATAAAACGCTGGGTCCCCGTCCCTGATCAGGATAAGAGTGAAGGATACACAATCCATCACCTTTCGTTTGTTAGTGTTTATGATAGAGCCAGTAAATGCCATTATTTACGGGACATTTACTAGTAGTCAATGAGCCAAATGCTTTACCTTTATTCTTTCACTTATGCTCATTAAGCCCCCAGCCCCAGAGACATAGGCATTCTATTATTCCCATTGAATAGATGGGGAAGGTGAGGCTAAGAAAGTCACACAATATTAACCAAAGGCTTGCAGCTAATACATGGCAGAGCCAGGGTTCGAGCCCACCACTCACCAGAGGTCAAAGTCCTTGCTATGACCTTGGTGTGCCCTCTCCACCCTGGTGCTGCCAGAGGGCCAAGGGCTGTGCCTGAGCTGCCCTGGCTGGGAGGGGGAGTAAAATGAGGCCATAGGTACCCAGCCAGGCAGAAATGAGAAGGGAGGACTAGAAAGGAAGCATCTGGCCAGATGTGCAGCAGGGAGCTACATAGCAGGGATGGCAATTAGGAGAGAAGGAAGCACAGATAGTAGGAGTACAAACAGAGGTCACAGGGGCAGAAGAGACAGCAAGGACAACAAGGACACTGATCAGTCATTTACAATTCCCCATTTATCCCTGTTTCATAAATAGGATCATTGAGGATCAGAGAGGTTACATTACCAAAAACCATAGAGAAGATAAATGAATAAGATCATTCACTCATTCATTCAACAACTAGATACTCAGCAGCTCGCATGGGCCGAGCTCCGTGTGGTGGGAGGTGCAGAGATGAACAAAAGCAAAGACAGTGACATGCTGCTTCACGGGGTTCAGAGGAATGAAAATACAATCACAGCAGAGGCAGGTGCTCTGCAGAAAGGACCATGGTCCTTCAGTGCATCTGGTCAACCTACCGCAGCCTGTCTGAGAAGGTGAGGGATAAGCCCTCACATACAAAATGAATCATGTCTATTTTTCTATATGAAAAAATAAATTTATTTTTAGAGCAAGAGGAATGAAGAGAGAGTCATATTCTTCCTTTAACGTCCTGTCCTGGACCTCAAGCCCCTCCCCACCCCTGTAAGACCTAGCCCTTGCCCACCTCACCAACTTCATCCATAGCTCCTCTCTCCCTGCTTGTTACACCTGAGCCACGGGTGACAGACAGCTCGTAGAATGGGCAGGGTGTTTTCTTCTGCTGGCCAATCAGGATGCGCTGGTCTGGAAAATCAGCTCTCACTCCCTCCCCATCTGGGGATGCTCTCCCATCTCTCCCTTTCAACTTGCACCGGGCCTCAGAGGCCCCACTTTAGTTACTCAGCTCCCTTTAGTCGTTCTTGATTGGTCCCCCGTTTCCCCCATTGTACTTTTCCCAGCCTGTATGTTGTGATGTGTTCATTACTGGGTTGTCCTGGTACCTTCCTACCTAGTTAGTGTTCATCCTTATAGGGCTGGAGAAGCCCTGTGAGTCCTTTTCATGTAGTATCTGCAACTTGTATCAGAGCCTAGCACACAATAAAGACTTCGGGGTGGGGTGGGGTGGGGGGAGACAATAACCGTCTAATGAATGACTTTGGTAATTATAAATAAGCAAAAAGTGTGTGATATTAGAAAGAACAATTTCTACATGGGCATGGTGTTTGTGTGTGTAAGGAAGAGAGAGACCACCAAACTGAGTTGAAAGCTTCAAGGTAATAATTACAGCAGCAGCATCAACCATCTTCGGTCAGACACGAATGGATGATAAACACGGAGGCAGACTCCATAGGTAATTTTCCTTTGGACATTTAGGCAATGGAAGTAAACGAGGAAAATGATACAGAGAGATAGTAGTAGGGTCAAGGGGTCATGTGGCATTTAAGTAAGGGATAGAAGGTGTCTGGGAAGAACAGCCAGTACAAGAAACGGTTGGCCAGGGACAAGACTGTAGAAAGTAGGAAGAGTTGGAATGACAAATGAAGGTGGATGTAGCTGTGACACAGAGAAGGACACATCCATTTCAGAAACAGCGGTGAGAGAGGGTGAAGAGGGGGACGGACCGAGAACAGATGAAAGGATGGTAAGGGGCCTGTGCCACATGGCTTTGCTAAGTTAGAGCTGGGCTAATGGGCTGAGCGTGAGGGGCTAGGACAGAGCTGGGCCCAAGGAGAGAGAGAAGGTGTTGGGTCCATGAGAAGAGATGAGTAAGACGATTGTGATGCTGCCGTGAGTCCTTGGTTGGAATCACAGAAATGATCAATACCCATCAACAAGTTCCCAGCCTGGGAAGGACCCCAGGCAGCAGAGAAGCAAACAGCAAATGCTTACAGAGTTTGGAACGGGCCAGGCAGGAGTGGCAGGAAATAAAAAGATGAGGACTTGGGGGTGACCGTGAACGTATTTTTATAAAAGGCTTCACGTGGGGTCTAGGCAGCCTGGGAAGCAATAAAGCCAGAAAAGGGACAATGGATTCGACAGATACTAAAAAAAATGAGGTCAAAGAGTGCAATCTTTGGGAGGGCAGAAGGGGGCAAGGAGAAGCTGGGAAGATGTGCTCAAGTTCAGAGGGGAATGCTTTTAGAATAATGACATCATCAAGGAGCGGCCTAAAATAGAGAAGAATTGGAAAAGACCGAGGAACTAAAAAGTCTGGGGAGATCAATACATGTTTCTTCATTCACAGTCAGCAAACAGTTACTGAGGGTTTATTTACTATGTGTCAAACATCATACTCATCATGGGCGGGGAATATAAAGTTGAGTGAAATAGCCCCTTCCCTCAAGGACCCACAAGCTAATGAAAGAACCAGATAAATCAATGGATTATCTTCATACTCAGTGATGGGAGTGGATTATCCCCCCCCCCCCAAAGGTTATGTTGAATATTTAATCCCCAGTACCTCGGGGTGTGACTTTGAAAATAGGGTCCGTGAGGATGTAATTAGTTAACATGAGGTCATACTGAGTGAGGTTGGTCTCTACTTCAAAAACGACTTGTGTTTTCGTCAACAGATGACCCCATGAAGACGCGAACACCATGTGAAGAGCGAGGCAGGGACTGGAGAGATGCACCTGCCAAGGAACACCTGGGGCTCCCCCGGGAGCTGGAAGCACAGGAGACAGCTGCAGATGGAGTGTGGTCCTGCCCACACCTTGGCTTTAGACTTGTGGCCTCCAGACCTGTTGGCCAGTATGTTTCTCCTATCCAGAGCCACCGTTTGTGACACTTTCTATGGCAGTCCTAGGAAACTCGTCCACTCAGTAAAAGGTACTCAGTGGGGGAACGGTTCAGGTATGACAGACCCACAGAGCTCTGGGGGCCAAAGAATGTTTTGCAGAAGAGGTAGAAGAAACCTGATTTTGAAGGCTAAATATGAAGAGGTTCGAGAAAGACGTGGAGAAGTCCAGTCCACAGAGACAAAGCCCCGATTTAGTCACAGACACTTAGCACAGCAGGTGGATCTCACCCCCATGGAGCCCAGCGGCTGGGAGACAAGTCCTAGACAAGAGGCCAGAGGCAAGGCAGAGCAGAGCCAGACAGCAAAGCCTGTGTGTGCAAACCCAGGGAGCTGGGATTCCACCCTGAAGGGTAATGGGTTAATGCCAAAGGACTTTAAGCTGTGGAGGCAAGAACAGTGGTTAGTAGGATCAGGGAGTAATCCCCATGAGAAATAAGAGCCAGAAAGAAGTAAGCTGTCAGACAGAAGAAGGGAGACAGCACTAAGTGATAACAAGGAAACAGAATTAAAGGGACCTGGTCATTGATCGGATGTGGAATGAAGGAGAGAGAGGACGTCAAAGGAAGAAACCGCGATTTCTGCTTTGAGCAAACAGGTGGCGGGTGCTCCATTGAAAAGAGAAAAACGTTTGAACTAAGAGCTCATCATCGGATACTCTGAGTTTGAACTGTTTTAGCTGGGGAGGGTGAGGTTATGAGAGGCAAGCGGTGAACACCTGTCCTATTATTTTTTTTGTGCCAAAGTAAGAGTCATGAGAAACAGAGAGTTAGGCAGTAACTGGAAGGGATGGGTCAGCAGAAAGATGGAGGTGGCCCGAGGACACAGAATTGGATTAGTCAAGGGCTTTTACAACTCAGCCTTCCCCATGCTTGCAGTTGTAATGTAATTGTGAGGCAGTGTCTGCAAATTCCCTTCTCTAGGAGACTGGCCAACCCGCAGGAAAGTTCCATGAGTTACGTAGGTTGCTTATTGATTGATTCCTATGGAGAAGCAATAGGAGGAGGAAGAGAGAGAACAAGATGCCAAAACCATGTCTTTTATGTTATTATTGCTGTGTCTAGCACAGCCGAGGTTCTCAGCCTGCAGTGCACACATCAGAATCTTCTGGCGGGCTTGCTGGCACACAAAGTGCTGGGCCCACCTCAGTTTCTGATTCTGCAGGTCCAGGGTGAGCTGGTGAGAGTGCCTGTCGAACCAGTTCCATGGGTGATGGTGACGCTGCTGGTCTGGAAGTCGCACATTGAGAACCGGTGCCCTAGTGGTTTTGACCCTCACTGGGCATCAGGATCACCTGGGGAGCTTTTACACTGTGCCGATGTCAAGTTCAATCCCCTGGGAGGTCTGATGTGGGGCGTGGGCACAGATGCGGTTTCGTGCACCTTAGGAGATGCGAATGTGCAGCCCAGGTAGAGAACAGTCTGACTGTGCGTCTGGCATGGACCCAGACACCGGGACCATGGAGTGAAGGGACCTGGCCCGGGTCCTCAGGCGTTTTTGGGCCAGTGGGAGAGACAGACAGGCACACATACCTTCATGTGAACGTAAGGAAGGTGAGCCAGGGAGGTTCGGATACGTGCAGGGAAAAGCCACAGAGCAGGTGGTGATCGGGGGTGGGATTTGAGAGACTGAAAGAGAGAGGGGAGGTTTGGCTTTTCCAGGTTGGAAAATGGGGAGGACCAAGGCAGGGGTGACGATGGGATGGGGGAAGTCCGATGGTAACAGAGGGGGTATTCCAGTCCAGGAGGAGGAGGGAGCCTAAGAACGTGTGAAAATGTGGTTTGTTTAGATCACACCAGAGGATGAATGTCACAGATGCGCCATCGCCGTGGAAGGTAAATCCTGGGATGTGACCAGCCCGTCAGCAAGGGGCAGGCATGTCAGGCTGAGGCTCAGGGCCATGTGGGGGTCATGGGGATACCCTGAGGAACCCCCTACAGTCTCCCCAGCATTCCTCCTGGGGCTCCCTTCCCAGCCACACCCCTGGAAATCATCACAACTGCCTCCACTTCCTTGTTATTTTTCACATAAAAGACAGATAGGGAAAAGCAATTCAGCGTCTCCGTCTTGTTAGATGGGTAGGCACTAGATTTCAATCCCCTTCCTTATTTATGGACCTGTTTCTCCGCACTGCTTCTTTTCCCGGGTATATTTGTAAACACCATTTTTATTCCTCTTAATCCTTCCGGCAGTATTAACTCATTCTGCTCTCCGGCCCTTATCTTTCCTATGAAAAATGTTCACCGATGTAGTTAAAAGTCATAGATTTTCCTCTTTGTTTTCTCCCAAGACATTTTCAGATCTGGGGTTTGGGGGCCGTCCCCTTGTGTAGGCCATTTTATCTGCTGAAGACGAATCCGTCATTGACTCAAGATGTGGTTTCTCCCGTTTTCATCGCCGTACACACAGGCGTGCCTCTTTCTCTCTCTCCCCTCCCCCTCTCCTGGGAAGTAGTCGCTCTGACCTTGAACTTGGGCACAGTGGTCGGCAGCCTGTGGCTCCGCACTCACAAAAGCTTTCAGATCCCAGTGGCTGCTCCTCCTGCATCTCCCAGCAGCCTCAGATCCCTGCACACAAATGACGCTGCTGGGCTGCCCACAGTTGGATGGTGCAGCTGTGGAAAGTTCCAGCCGGAGCCTATTCCATTCTGTCAAGCCGACTGCAAGTGGGGACTTCAGGAAGTCCAGCGATTGTAGGAGCCCAGCCAGAGGCAACATAGAAAAAGACACGGTGGTGAAGGCTGTCCTCCGTGCCTCAATGAGATGGCGAAACCTGTGCTATTTCTTGGGCCTTTTAGCATTCTCCCAGACAGGGCCTTTTTCCCTCTCTCCCGCCCCATGGTGGTGCCTGTGCTGCTGGTGGGAACAAAGGCTGGGCTCGGTCATTGTTCTGCGCAGACAGCAGGGAGAATGGAGTGTTTGAAAGCGCCATGCTGCAGCTTTCGGCTTTGGATCCGCGCTCTCTCCGATTTAAGTGGTGGAGCACAGAGAGCACTGCTCTGGGGGGAAGGGAGTGCGGAGACTTTCCCTCCATTAGAACCATCCAGAAGTAAAAAGTGTTGACGTGTGGGTAGTGAGGTCCCCATCATGCTGAAAGCAGAGAGGTCGGACCCTTTTGGAACTGTTGCTGATATGATCACAGCCTCCAGGAAGAGACCGAGCTTTGGGAGATCATTAAATTGCAGGACGTACAGACAGACCACAGTCCTCAATGCCAACCCACCATCGTGTAATGGCTGAACCCTTACAGGCTGTGGCTCCCAAATTTCAGACATTTCAGAGGACAGGACTCTGGCTGCCTCCAGCGCAGAGCACCATATTTTGAGATGGTGCTAAACACTCAACATATGTATTTGAATTAAAATCCGCTTCCTTCTAATGTGTACCTATTAGTCTTGGATCTGCCTTTCTGGGACAACACAGAATGAGTCTACTTCTCTTGCTCCAGCTGTCACCTTGTCACTTCTGCTCTAGACCGAACACCTCCAGGCTCTTTACCAGTCCTGCCACATGGCTGTCAGTCCTGGTCACTTTCGTGTGGACACTGTCCCATTTGTCACCGAACTGTCAGACCTAAGCCTCCAACTCTAGAACTGACCAGGCCAATGTACCATAGCAGCGGGGTGCACACAGGCCCTGCCGTGACCCCACGGCCCTCCCTGGCCCCCCGGACAGCACCGATGCAGTGCCAGACCCTCACACATGGTTCAGAAAGGATTGCCCATGCTCTCCACGAGTTTGGCCCACATGCTCACCCCCTCCCCACCGCTGTGGATGAGGGGTGGCCCGCCTCTCAGGGCTGTTCCATGCAGGAGCCAAAGGCCCTATTGATCCCCAGCCTCAATGTGGGACACCTCTGCAGGGCTGTCCCAGCTCCAGAGTCCCTGTGGGGTGGCTGAGGCCTCTATGGTCACTGCCTGGCAAGTGAGCACATCCCCCCACCAGCGGCTCCTCTCACCCCCTCACACTGTTGCTCCCCCAGAGAACTCTTTCCACTCCATCCCTGCATGCAGAGCTGGCCTCCCAGTGTGCACCCAGGGGAAGCTGCCCCCCACCCAGGCCCCACACGTTCCCCTGCATATGGGCCTCAAGTCCAGCTCTCAGGCCGTGGTCAGAAGTAACTTCGTGCCCTCACCTTCACAGGTTCCCCTCACCTGTTTCAAGCCTAGGCACTTCTGAACACCTGTCTGGCCTGGAGAAATCACCTGTTCTGTGTGAACCAAAGACCCTCTCCGTCTTTCTCCTTCTAGGGTAAAAGAGGGCCCAGGTCACATATAAAGGGCTTTTCTAGAGCAAAGAAATCTCAGAAAAGACCCGGAGCCCACTACCCATTAACCTGCAGAATCTTGTCTCCTGCCCCATGTCTCTGTGCCCGCCCTCCGGTGCTGTTCCGTTCTAGGCCACCCCGTCCCCTGCTTTGTTCGGCTTCTGTCTCCACAGTCTGGATTCCTTTCTTCCCCCTGGTTCTCAAGACCACTGAAGCTTCTGTCCTCCGTGTGGATGCTTCACTCTTGACAGTCACCGTGCCCCTCACACACTGGCAGTTAAAGAAGAACCAAGGCTGACCTGATGAGGAGCCCAGGCTGGGGCGGGGGCACTCCGAGGCCCTAAAGGCAGGCTCTTGCCTTCAGTATTGCCCTTTGCTGCTTGCTGGTACCCGTCAGCAACCCGGGACCCGCCCAGAGCCAAGGACACAGCCCATGGGCGTTGCCTCCTGCTTTGTACCTCATTCCTCTGCCCAAAGCCCCTCTACCTGGGTGAGTACTGATCCTCCCTCATGTCCCCCTGGGGTACAGCCACTCGACCCTGTTCTCCATAAGCTGTGCTTGCTGATTTTCAAACTATAAACCTCGAGTCTTAGCTATTGTATTGCCACCCTCTCTCCAACACACACACACACGTTTTCCTTTTTCACTCAGTAAATCTCTGAACGCAAGGAGCTGCCGTGCCCGAGGAGGACAGGCCATTTTCTTTTTTCCCCGCTGAGCTGGCCAACCCCGACCTTCACTCGGCACCCGGGTGACCCCAGCAGGGCCGTGAGCACAAAGTGTTTGGCAACGGGTTTCCAGAGGCAGCAGGGAGGTCCAGTTCTCCGACCACCTGTGGAACTGGTCCCCAAACCTGATTTTTGGTGCCCGGGCGGGTCATCTCCCTTTACGAACACAGTCCAGCTATTTCACTGCCCAGACCCGCCCCTACCCACCCGTCTCCAAACTTTTGCACTCTGGACAGAAGAACCAGGAGGAGGACTGAACTGTTGCCAGGTCCAAATAGAAAGTAAAGTCAAAGGTGGTGCCAAACCATGAAGAGGGGCATCTCTTCCTAAGAATGAATATGACATCACTCCTTGAAAAACGTGGTACAAGGATAAAGAGCGGGAAAGCCGAGGGAAAGGCGACGCTGACAGTCACGGCGCGTGCTCTGTGCCCGACTTCTGCATGTTGCTGTGTGTGGGTGTATGTGGCCAGGGCCTCACAGGGTCGTTGGGGGCACCACCTCCAAGAAGGGCAGGGACACCTGAAGAGACATCCAACTCTTTACAGTTTGAGTGAAGTAAAAAACGGTTTGGAAGTGGGGAGGGGGGAGCTCGAAATACCTATTTTTTAACCATTGCTGTATCCTCTGTGCTACGAGGATGTACCACTTCTTTTCATGTCACTCAGAACAGTCTCAGGGTTAAGCTTGTGAATTCAGGAGACAGACGTCCTGAGTTCAAAACCTGGTCCTATCACTTATTCACTGCCGGGTGACCTTGAGTAAATCACTTAACCTGTGTGTGTTTCTCACCTTAGGGAATGCTAATGATAAACGGCTCCCACCGCAGAGGACTGCTGGAAAGATTAAAGGAATGAATGGTGCCACGTGCTAACAGCATCAGGTGCTTGCTAAGCACTCGATGTGTGAGCTGTCCTTACCATTAGCCTTACCTGCGGCCACCGCCTCCTAAACCCTCTCCTACCCTGCGGGTCTTACCAGCCTCCTCTTCTGATGGGCACTGGCTGGGGCCACTTGATTGTCATAGCTGGGGGGTTGGGTGCTACATGCATGTAGCAGGTGGCAATCAGGGACATTACTCAACATTCCACAACACACAGGACAGGCCCCCAGAACAAGGATTTATCCGGCCGAAAGTGTCAGTACTGCGGAGGTGGAGAAACCCCGATTTAACACGGAAGTCAATCGGACTTTTACTGTGAAGAGCCAGGCAGTGAACGTTTGTGGCTTTGCAGCAGCATGACCTCTGTTGCTACCTCTCAGCTCTGACTCTGGAGCGGGAAAACAGCCACGGACAATATCCGAACCAGTGAGTATATATATCGTTGTATTCTGATAAAACTTTATTGACAAACAAGGTTGGTGGGCTGGCTTTGGCTGGAGGGCTGGAGTTTGCAGATCCCTGAGCTAATAATGCCTCCTGCGCCTTCCCCTGCCCTGCTCAAAATATACTCTGTAGCCTCCCATTTCCTACAAGGTAAAATGCAAAGCCTTCTGACCCCTGCGTACCTTTTCACCCATATCTCTATGCCTCTCCTATCAAGTGCACTGCCCCCTCACACCCACTGTTCCTGCATGGGCCACATGCTTCCTCCTCTTGCTCACAGTAAGTTCCCATCATGCACCTCCTCCTCTCCTCCCTAGCTCTTTCCTTCCCTCCCTCCCTCCCTTTGACAGGTATGCCTAACGGCAGTGAGCACAATTAGGAAGGTGTTAGAAACTGTCAAAGGTAAAGAATGGGTTGTCCTGGAGCAAGGCAACAGCTCTGGGGACAGAAAGGGGCAGCTGGGTTTGAGAAACATTTCTGAGAAGAACAGAGAGGTTTCAGTGACTAATAGGATGTGTGTAAACAGTGGTCAGGAGAAGGTCATTGTGGGGGATTATGGAGAATGACCCCAAAGGTCCCCATCTGGGAGACCAAGTGATTGTCGATGCTATTTATCTACACCAAGAATTGTGGGAGTCTTAGCCAGTATCAGCTGGGGAGTGGGTTTCATGGTCAAGTCTGGACAAAGTAATTTGAGATACTTGTAGGAAATCCATGAGCAAGTATCTACAAGGCTGTTGAAACTGGAGGCCTGACACTAAGAAAAGAGTTTGGGTGGAAGATACGGATTTAGAAAACAAGTGTACAGATCATGTTGGAGACCGTGAAAGAGAAAAAGATCGCCCAGGGAAAACAGACAGCGTAGTCACAGAAGGGGACCAAGGACCTTGCCAAAACCTCCAGGAAGAGGTAGGGGTGGCAGGGCATGCCACTGGGCAAAACTACCCTTTCTGAGATCAGAAGGTTGACCAGGATAGTTTTAATGTGGGCACCTGAGGGACAAGGTGTCACTTCAGGTTATTAGTAAATTAAAGGACATGGTGGTGGGGGAGGGGGGGGAAGACAGACAAAAATCTCTGACCCCTTAGAAATAATTTGACTCTGGGTATAAGTCTACTCTTTATCCAAATCTAAGTGTTTCTGAGAGTCTTAGACATAAAACTGAGAGGCAGCATTTATTCCTTGAAGGAACCTAAGAGATACAGTTGCATTTGCTTCTCTGCACCCTTCCAAGACAAGGTGGTTTAAGGATCTTGGAAGTTTATCAGAGTTGCAGTTAGTAATGATATGTATATTCCTATGCTTGGTACCTGGTACTGGGTCAGGACTGCAAGTACAGGGACAAGAGAAACAGCTGACAGAGGAAATTAAGGAGCAGTGCTAAGGTGTAGAGAGCCCAGAGGCAGCTAAACGTTCGTACAAATCCACACATTTCTTTTGTCAGTTCAGATGAGGCTAAAATGATTGATTTCACATGTAAGAAACACTGGGCTGTGATAGTTACTCTTCTGTTAAAATCACAAGGCTTTTGAACAATGGGATTAGCACCCCCTCTGACTGGTGCCATGTTTATAATGATCTGGGTTGACAATTCCTCAGCAGAGAGGTCTTAAGTACCCAAGACACTGAAACCCAAGGCGGGGGGAAGGGATATTCCCGCCATTTTCACTTGGCCCTGGCGCTCTATGGAAGGATTTGGGAAAGTAAAGTAGGTTCGCCACTTTTTTTTTACTCTCTCAGGGTTATATGTGTGACGGGGGAGGACGGTGTGACATGTCAGAACGTTCTGCTGTTGGGATCTGTGCTACCTCCCCTGAAGGAGTCTCGGTTTAGGCATCCAATTTATTCTTATTTAGCAACTTTTCATCCACCTGTCAAGGGCATTCGATCTAATCACTGCCACATTTCTTTTAGAGAACTAACCTCTGCAAGGAGATATTTTTGCTTTATTCCAATGGTGGGAAAGAGCCCATTAAGCTTCATCCTGCAGAGGTGGAATGGCTTACCAGACAAAACATACATTGAGCAATGCCATTAAACTTTGCACTTGTATCCCGACTGAGAAACGAGATAGGAAAAGATGATGTCAGCCACTCCAGGTCTCCAAGGGTCACCTTCTTTTTCTAAATCAAGAATCTGTGTGGCCCCTTCTCCCATTTACTTCTTCCCTTTCTACAGAGCATGGGGACAAGAGAGGGCAGACCATGATGAACGAATAGCCAGCCCAGCTAAGAACGAATAACGGCTCATTCCAGGAAGACAGAGGAAACGGGCTAAATAAAGAAAACATTCTGCCTGACCAGGCGGTGGCGCAGTGGATAGAGCGTCGGACTGGGATGCGGAAGACCCAGGTTCGAGACCCCGAGGTCGCCAGCTTGAGTGTGGGCCCATCTGGCTTGAGCAAAAGCTCGCCAGCTTGGACCCAAGGTCGCTGGCTCCAGCAAGGGGTTGCTAGGTCTGCTGAAGGCCTGTGGGATCGAGTCAAACTCAATGGAGCACAGCAATTTCCCACCTCCCAACTGTGTCTGCTTGTGCTCAGAGCTCCAATTATAGCAGCCTGAATGCCATTCTGATGATGACAATGACAAGGACTTCTCTGCCTGCCTTGCCCCTGTCCCCAGCCGTAGCTCTCTCTTCGCCTCCACAAGGGGATTCTGCCTGTCAGTAGATTTGGGCTTCCTCCCCTCTTTCAGCCTTTGTGAGCTGCCTCTCTCTTCTGCAGCTCCCTTTATTAAAAATGCTAATGTCGCCATTTTCTACCTGGATTTCAGAGAAACACAGTCGGAAGTTGCTGAAGCTGGGAGGAAACGGGAGAGCCGAGATGATCTGAACGGAGCAGTGGTCCTTTTATCGGGCTGTCCCTCCACCAACACCCTGGGCCCAGCAAACACCCGCAGGGTGAGGGAGAAGAAGCGGCCATTATTACTATCTTTTTTCCTTTTAAAATGAAAACCCTCTATAAGAAAAAAAAAAAGGGAAATGCCGTCCCTGTAACTTTGGCAAGGACTTTCAGCTTTTGTTCTCTTTGTCAGAGTGGCAAACTCCATCTCCCATTTTGGAGGAAGAAAAGGGGAGGGCGGAGACCCAAAACCTGGGATGCGCCTGGTACCAGATAGAGGAAGATGAGGTGGAAGACGGGACCTGGAGGACACCTGGAGGCCAGAGAAAGCAAATCCCGAGAGACGGTGAGGAAGAGGGGGTAGAGACTAATCAGAGGGGAAAGGGAAGGGGGAAGAGGAAGGGGAAAATACAGGAAAGGGCAAGAACACAGTAGAAGGCAAATGAAAAACTGTGGCTGTTAAAGGACCACAGAAATTGCAAACAGAAAAGGCTAGGCAACCCCAGGGGCCGGCAGAGTCAGCCAGCCCCACAGGTATTTTCCACAGTGGATGGTCCGATCCAACTTTACATAAATCAGCGTACACGGAGTCTTCCACCACCACCTCTCCCCCACCGGCGAATAAATATCAACATTACATTTTCAGCCTAAATTTTTCTTTCCCCTTCTAATTTAATTTCCTAGTTGCATCCCGTAAATAACTCCTCTGCCCTTTCCTGTGACATTTATACCACTTAGATATTAATAGATGACGCCACCTCCCATTTATGCTTGCTTAGCCCAAATTGCACATGGCATGATTGGTTTTTTCATCTTTCCTTGTCAACCAAACCCTTTGCTGCCATAATTAGTCTTGGTGGTTTTCCCCAAAGCCCCTCACTCCTCTGCGCTTCAGGTAATAACGCACCTTCGACATTTCGATCGTGAAAGTTGAGCGCAATAATGGATGGCTGTCCAAAGCTGGGAAGAGACCAGAGTGCAGGGCAGAGTGAAAATAGCGCAGTCTAAAAGTCTGAAGACTGATCTCGATGTTAAATTCCACTGATCGCCAGTTGTGTGATGGGGCCAGACTGTGAGCGAGACTGGATTACTGCTGAAGGCTGCTGTGGCTCTGAGTGTCGAAGCCTAGCCTTCACTGCCTCCGAACCAGGGTGACTCTGGAGCAGTGGTTCTTAACCTGAGTTCTATCGAACCCTAGGGGTTCGATGAGTCGGTCTCAGGGGTTCGGAGAAGCCTCTGCCGCGGAGGCCAGAATTTGTTGTGAGTTCATGCACTTTGTTGGTTTTGTTCTTTGAGCAAGGTGATGTTCATGCACGGCTCATTTTGTGCACCAGTAAAAAAACATACCTATGTCTTGAATTTTGAAAAAAAAAATCATATTTTATTTATCACTAAAGAAGGGTTTGGTGAATGCGCATATGAAACTGGTGGGTTCGGTACCTCAAAAAAGTTTAAGAACCACTGCTCTGGAGGCATGAGGACTTCAGAATCTGGCAGTCTTGGATTCAAACATTGGCTCCACCATTTATAAGCCACGTGACCATGTGGTCATTTTCTTGACTTCTCTGTTCTTTAGTGTCCTCAGAGGTAGACTTGAGAAAATAATGCCAACCTTAATGGAGACATTATATGTATTAAAAACAGACTCCCGCCCTGGCTGGTTAGCTCAGTGGTAGAGCATCAGCACAGCATGTAGAAGTCCCGGGTTTGATTCCTGATCAGGGCACAAGGAGAAGTGCCCATCTGCTTCTCCACCCCTCCCCCTTCTCTCTCTCCCACCCCCCACAGCCATGGCTCAAATTTGTTAGAATGAGTTGGCCTCTGACGCTGAGGATGGCTCCATGGCCTCTGCCTCAGGTGCTCAAGGAATGGGTTGGTTGCTGAGCAATGGAGCAATGCCCCAGATGCGCAAAGCATCGCCCCCTAGTGGGCTTGCAGGGTGGATCCCAGTGGGGGCTCATGTGGGAGTCTGTCTCTCTGCCTCCCCTCCTCTCACTAAAATAATAATAATAATAATAATAAAAACAGGCTCCCAAACTTTCTCAGCTCATAGTACCCAGAGTAACTTAATTTTCACAGCTCCTCTAGGTCTGAAGAAACATCAACCCGATTTATTTACTAAGTAGTAAGGTCCAAATGACTTAACAAATAGTTGCACCCTAACAACTTAGTAAGCATTTGGAAAAAGATGAAACCCATAAAGTTAAAAGCAGTTTGTGTAGTATCTGACAGATATACCTGTTTCCCTTGACAACTAGAACTATCCCTCAGAGCCCCAGTAAAAGTTCTGTGACCCCACGTCCCTCAGTGTACAGCTGGGAAACCACAGAAGTAACGTGTGAGTAAAGCTCTTGGAAAGCACAGAGGTGGGGCCCCCCAAACGGCAGCTATTCCTGCTATCAATCAGAACATTCCCCCAGCATCTAAATTGGACCAAAAGAAGTGAATTGAAATTGATCCCATCCAGATTCATTGCTTCTCCCTAGTGTTAAATACTGGTCTGGTGGAGATGGAAGAAAATTGAAAAAGTGACCTCCTGGGTTAAACCTGCCTTTAAGAAAAAAGCACGTGTCTTGAACACTGTGAAAGAGTTACTGAGATGACCTTCCAGAGCGAGGCTTCTGCTGTCGAACTCATTAAGGACCCCTACTTGGGCCCTGGCGGCAGCTACCACATGCAGGAAAAGGTGGGAGAGAAGAGGATCAGAAAGCATCCTTTCTACTGTCTAGAATTAAATGACAAAAGAAACTCCTGTCTCCCTTCCTCTCTTTCCAATAAGATTTGTTATCTCTTCTAAGAGGATCTCTGCTGCAGCCTCTATTATCGGGTATTGCTTTGGGGGGTGGGTATAAGAATACAGACAAAGAAGGGCAAGACAAATTTCTGCTACTCCCTCCTCTCTGAAAGTGATGAGAGTGGAACTATCAGCCACTTGGTGTCATTTGTTCATTGGTTCCGTTACAGATTTAATGTGTATGGAACACCCTAGACTATACGACTAAGAGGGCTAGGCATCACAGACAAACAAAAAAGACCCCAACAGCCAAAGTTAATTACGGTCTGTGTCTTTAGGGAGTTTCCTACCACTGTACCATCCAGTGGGGAAACAGAGAAGAATGCCCATAGTGATGCTTAGCTGACTCTCCTGTGGTGATATAGGTGCTATGGAGCCCCAGGGAAGGCTCTTTTAAATTCATTAGAGCAGAGATTGGGAAGAAAACAGAAAGTCAAGAGTTCTGGGAGGTTATTTTGGGAAGAGGAGTAAGAAGTAAATAGAAGAATAATATTTATCCTTAAGCACGACCTTCCCTCCCCGCTCCTAGCCAAAAACACACCCTAGGAGCTCTCCCAGGAAAACTCAGAGAACCACCTGCTCATCTGTCTGCATCCACCTCACAGTGTTCCAGCCTGGGTTAGTGGGGACTCTTATCAGGTTGTCCTCTTGCTGGGGCCACAGCCACTGTCCTACTTGCATTAATACTCTGGTTGTCAGTGGAGCCATTTCAGATTACTCTGGTTCCCTCTCCTGTTCCTGTCTCAGTCACTCTTCAGGACTTCTGTCTCATCCTTTCATTCATTTGAACATTTCATTCATTCATTCATTCTTCAACAGACTCTTTACAGCCAGTCTCTGACTTTTCCTATAATCAACTCTGTTCTGCATTTCCTGTACATCATACATTGAACTCTGCAAAATGCAAATTTTCATCATCATTCTGATGGAAATTCTCACTTCCTCACTTCAGCATGTCCCCTATTGGATGGAGCTTCACCTGGATGATAGCGTGTGTGTGTGCGCATGTATGTGTGTGTGAGTGTATTTGTGTGAGTGTGTGTGTGTATGTGAAGGAAGCATAGCCTCCCTTCATTCTACCATTGAGGATGTTCATGGATGTTAACACTCCCATCAGAAATAGAACTAGGGACTGAAAAGAATCAGCAGATACCGTATTTTCCCAGTATAAGATGCACCTAAATTTTGGGACATGAAATTTGAAAAAAAAGACAAGTGCAAAAAAGTGGGAAATGCAAGTAAAAAAAATATCTACAACTGTTATATAAGACGCACTCAGTTTTTAGACCACAAATATTTCAAAAAAGGGTGTGTCTTATACATGGGAAATACGGTAAGTTCCTCTCACTTCCCATGGACTGTTCGGAGGTACAATTTCCAAACGTTCTATACCGCATTCTGTATGTCCAAACACCTGCTTCTTGAACTCTGTGGCCAGCTTCCTGATGCTTCACCTGCCTCTGCTTCTCTCCCCTCCTTGTCTCAGTTATCTCCTCTCCTCATTCTTGCTACTCTGGGATTGTGCCTTCCTCAAAAAACATTGCACATAAGCTTTGTTTCTAGACAACTGGCTAGAACCGTCTCTGTTTTTCAATTTCTTCAACTGTAAAATAAGGGTGAAGAGTAAGAGTACGTGCTTCATACAGTTGGTGTGCAGATTAAATGAGTTAATATTAAGCACTCTGAACAGTGCTGAGCACATGATAAGCCCTATACAATTAATTGTTGGTTATTCAGCTCCTTCTTCCCAAGCACTTAACAAACCCTAAGACATGGAAGGCCACGGGTAAATGCTTTTCAAATGAATGAATGATGGATGGACCCTACTTTAGTGGTACTTGGGAGATAGATGAGTTAATACAGAAAAGAACATCATGCTAAATATTAAATATAAGTAAGCTGACTTCTCTTTTGTGTATTAGAGAGACATAAACACCAGAAAATGCACCGAGAAAACCACGCATAGGTTTCCATAGAACTTGCACATATGACCCCGTATGCAACCATCACTTATTCATTCAACAAACATTTATTCAGTGCTTAATGCTGAATGTGATGGGGAAATGTCATATGGTTACAAAGATGAACAAGACACAACCCTGAGCTTGAGGAAATTGTAACATGTTAGGAGAGTAAGGGCAGAGGCAGGTAAGTGAACCGATGAGTATAGAGTTAACAGATCAGCACACTTACGGTATGAAAACAATGCAGAGACATGCATGGGGCCACAAGGTCAAAGAAGAGGGCCACTTTGTAAAGACCAGGTAGCATCAGATGTTTATCTCAGAGGGAACTACCCGGGTGCAGACTTAAACAGTAAGTTGGTTGGGAATAGCTGGAAATGTTGGGAGTGGGTAAGGGAGGGGGGTGGGCAAAACCATTCCAGGCACAGCACGCTGCACAAGCAAATCTCAGACACATAGTATATAGCACAGAACACACGGGGACTCCACAACAGCTTAGAGGTCACTGGAACACAAAATTCTGAGAAGAAAGTGATCAGGGATGATGGGTTGGCAGGAACCAAGTCAGAGAGGGCCTGTAGACCACCTTAGACGGCCCCAAACTTATTCTGTAGGGCCATACATTTCACTGGTGAGTTTTTGGTAGTATGTAATATAAACAGCTCTTTTTGCACACATCTTTTTGGGTGCCTGGAAAAAAGAAGGAAGAACATGAGGTCAAGTCAGGGGGCGGGGAGCCAGGTGAGTAGCCTAGCCTGGCGGTACAGTAAAGGGTTGAGTGCTGGCCCGAGAGAGCGGTGGGAAGCATGAGACTCCATGGAAGAGGGGCCAGTCTGATAAATATGGCGGTGGAAAAGAGATGCTCCATGCTGGCGCCCACCAGGGGCATCCTTCAGTTCCTGGCAAGCTCCCCCTACACCACCCCCAAGCATCTGGACTCAAGTCCTTAAGCATTCCATGACTGAGTTCTACCAGATGATCTTCCGAAATCAAGTCAGTCAGTCTGGTCCAAGTCC